>CM054384.1:9695000-11091250 GCA_028858755.1 Ara ararauna
CTCTGCTTTCTGGGTACCGCTGCTCCTGCAGGGCCCTGCTCAGGGCCCCCGTCCCTGTCCCCAGCTCGCTGCAGGGAGCACCATGCCCTCTTGGCCATCTCTCCTCTGGCTCCAGCCAAACACTGCTTGGCTGAGTCCCCAGCATGGGAACAAAAGCGGAGAGCCCGAGTGCCAGGCTGGGAGCTGGGGGAGGGCACAGCTCCCTGCACAGCTCCTCTCCAATGATGGGAACCAACAGGGCATAAAAGTGAAACATCCCCCTCAATGCCTTCACCAGCCCCTGACACCCAGGGATGCTGCAGGCTGGGCTGCAGTCTGCCTTGCTGGATACAGAGGTGGCTTTCTGAGGCTGGGTGCCATGGAGAAGACTGGGGGACCTGCTGCCAGCATCCTCTCCTGAGAAGGCCAACTCCAGCTCCCTCCTTGCAGTGTGAACCTGCTTCTTCAACCCCTCTGGCACCATGGCTAGTGCAGTGCCCTGGCCCGGGTCCCTGGGCTCTTTGGTGATGCTGCCAAGCAAGTATCGTAACAAGCTTTAGCCTTTCACAGATTTAGGCACATACCCCACCTCTTCCTAATGTTGCATTGAGTTTTGTGACGCTATTACCCTGCACAGTTTCAATTCAAATCTATCTGATGTCTTTATTTTTTTAATGGGAAACAAGATTAAAAATAGTCCTCAGAGAAAACAAACCCTGTAATGCCCGCACAGATTTTCCTAACAATTTCAAAAATGCCCATGACAGCAACTGCTGTTAAGCAGTGAGGAATTGCAGCGGAGAATTTGCAGCGCAGGCATGGCACTAAGGAAATGAAGCATTTTATATAGAGAGGAAAACGTGCTCCGCACGCTGCCATAGTGCAAAGCTGAGCTCCTATCACAACTCACACCTGGCTGGGAACAGGTAGCCCCGTGGAGGCACGCTGGGATTACTGGGGATGTCCTGTTGCTATCCCTAGCCATGCCAAGGGAAATCATGGCCTTTGCTCTGCCCTGCAGTTACCATTGCACATCTCCATTGCACAACCTCCCCGGCTCAGTGTCACCTTCAGTCCCAGCAGTCACAGTTCGGCTCCGAGGATGGGGTGTAGTGGCACACCACACTTACTCTTTTATTCACGATACTAATTCTTTTATTCACAGCACCAATAAAAGCAGCTGAGCTCACTCTGATTCACTCATGGCCCTGGAACAAGTATTTTTGCTCCCACCCCATTGTGCAGGTGATGGTGGGGGCTTTGGTGGGGAGCCACATGCTCCCTCCTCTCCCACACCTCATAGGCTCCTATGAGATGGGTGGCAGTGAGGCAGGGCCATGGCATATCACTGGGAACCCACCAGCACAGCAGCTCATTCCCTGCCCCTGCACCCAGTGCCCACATAACACCACATGCCTCTGGAGAGAGCCGAGCCAGAGACAAGGCAATCTGTGATCTCGCAAGGATGCCATGTGCGCCAGCAGGATCCTGGGATGCAAG
Organism: Ara ararauna; assembly: GCA_028858755.1. Lineage (NCBI taxonomy): Eukaryota > Metazoa > Chordata > Aves > Psittaciformes > Psittacidae > Ara > Ara ararauna. The sequence goes on from CM054384.1 coordinate 9,696,480, forward strand.
CTGGCATTGAGCTGAGGAGCCAGCAGAGCCCACACCGGCTTGAACTTAACCCTGCCTGGCTGGATGAGGCATCTGGGGTGTGTTTAGGTTTGTCGAGGCTTGTCCCCAGCCTCCCTAGCCTTGCTCACCTCCCTCAGCGACCCAAATGTCCCTGGGTAATTCTTGCTCTGATGTGTTTGGGATGGGGCTGCAGGGAAGCCCTGCACAGGAATCATCAGAAGGGACCCTGCATGCCATGCGCTGCGTGAATGATTCCCCATCAGTGGCTGGGTCCTGACAGTGTGGTGCTGGCACCCAGCGATGCAGGCAATGGCCTGACTGAAACCCCTTTGTAAAAGCTGATGTATCTGCAGCTTAAACAGCCCTCTCCATGGCAGAGCTCAGCTGCCCACTGGGCTTTCGCAGTGTGGGACACAGGGATGCTGAGGCTGCGGAAGAACTTAGCTCAGGGGAAAACCTCCCTGGAGAGGTGCGGTCTGTCTGGAGACCAGGGTTTGCTGCAGCTCCTGGTGGGCAGAGTGCGGGCAGCACCGCTCCCTCGCACAGCCAGGAGCACACGGAACAGCGTGGTGTGCAGCAGCACCGTCCCACACCCTGCATAGCAGAGGCTCCGCTTTGTCCCCTGGCTGCTATGTAAATACCAGCAGGGTTTTCTTAGCAGGCACCAAACGCACATCTGCTCATGCAAAGCCCAGCCGCCGACCGGCGCAGGAAGCTCACCATCACGCACGGGCGGCTTCCCTGCATGGGCCAGGCTGCCTCCTTGACCTGCAAGTGCTTCGTGCCTCCAACACAACCCCCCCCTGCTCCCCGCCTTGCCTGGAGAGCCTGGGCTGAGCCGCAGCCACCCTCGCTCCAGGTAGACAGCAGGAAAGCATCACTGCTGGTCACCCAGGAACAGCCCCTCCGCCCGCTGCAGCTCGCCTGGCCCCAGCACGCTCACAGAGATAAGGCTGTGGGATGATTACTTTGTGCTGTCATCAAGACAAAATAAAGCCTGGCTGGTGCCAGTACAGCTTTCTTCTTCATTGTTCTATTTCCACGCGCCTGCGTACGCCCCGCTGCCCCGCTCCTGCCAGGAAAGCCGAGTGCTGATCATTGTCAGATGGTTCACTGAGAGGTTTCTGGTTCGTTTTGTTTTTACAAGGATCCAAGTTGATAGGGGGAGGGAAAGAACTTTTGTCCTCTGCTTAAAATAATTCAAGAGCTTTCCACTGTCTACGCCAGGCTCAAGCAGACATTTGCATAACAAATGAGCTTCTCCCCACTCTTCAGCCCTGGGTGACCTCTGTGGCTCCTTGCAGGAGGAGGATCCATCTCCATCACCTCCAACTCCATCTTCCATCCCAGCCCTGGGCCTATGGGGAAGGGAGAGCAAGTGGAAGTTTGTAAGTTTTCAGCATTTTTGTCAATCAAGACTTTGTAAATGGCCTCTGGAACATTTCAAGCAGTAAAACATTTGCTTGGTGACCAACAAATAACTCCAGGCATCTTTTATTTTGCTGTAAAAATGCTACAAATCAAGCTGCTTAGTGAAGGTTTCTCTCCAAGCTAAAGGCCACCAACAGCAGAACCAAACACGAACTTTCCTGTTGTTAGCAGAAGTGGCTTCTCCATGCTAGGTGTTCTCCTCCACTCCATGAGGCACAAGCAGAAGGCACAGGCCTAAGAGCTGTTCAGGTGTAGAGCCCAAGCAAAGCTCCTTTGCTGGTTCAGACATGTAAGTTACCCCAGCAGTTCTGCTATTGCTATTTAAAGAGATTTTGCTGCAGAGCGCTTCCAGACAGCATCTGCTGCAATAGCCGAGGTCACGACTTTCAGCCCAGCAAGCAGATGAAACCGCTGTGAGAGCCCATTGCTCAAGCTGGTTTGTGCAGAGCTGGATCACCTCAACCCCTCTGCTGAGGAACTGGAGGAATTGTCCAGCTCCCATCCTCCTTGTGGGAGGGAGAGAGTGGGGTAGTAAAGCTTACATACCTTCATGTAGCTCTGTGACGTGACAGGAGGGTTGCCACAGAAATCAGGTGGAAGCAAATGCTTACTCAAAGCATTGCAAGACACCAAATGCCCCATCAGTTGTATCAGAATATTGTATTCAGGTGAGGAGGACTGGGGAGAAGGGAAGTCCCAGCAATACTGCAACATCCTTGTTAGACAATGACAAATAATGTTGAGGTTACTCATTTCAAAATGAGTTTCTGTAGGGTTACAGTTTTTTTCATGACATCACATTATGGGTACACAAGTAAAAACCAATTCCTAATCAATCAGACTCAGTTATCCTCCCACCCCTTTTATTCTTGTAGAGTGAACTCTGAAATCTGGCATTTTCACATAATGAGAATTATAGAGCAAACCTCCAGAAACCTTTGCAACATGAAACGTCCATCCTCCTCATCACGATCTCGTCCTTTCTAGCCAGTCCCCAGAAATCAGAGCTCTGGCTCCCAATATCTCCAGGCTGGAGGACAAGCATCCCTCCTCCACCTTGTGCATCCCAGCAGGGGGAGATGCTGCTCATAACCACCCAGTCCTACCAAGGCAGGTCTGGGAGCTGGGCACGGCCAACAGCAGGACAACAGCTTTGCCCTGGAGACCAGACCATACATAATACAGCGTTTGAGATTCAACAAACCTGCACTGCTCACTTTTCCACAGCAAACTCAAAGCATTGCAAAGTACTGCAGTGAGATGCAAGGCTTTTTGCCTCTGTGGATTTGGGATTGTGGTGGACACCAGCAGGCTGGACCCACATGCACCTCTCCTACTGATGTGCTCCAGGACTGTTTATCCCCATCTGAAAGAGTAGAACTCAGATCATGGCTTTCCTGCAGCTCATGGTGGCTTTGCAGAGCCGGCCATGGTCCTGAGAACAGGTTTGAATCATGGTTCTTATGGCCTGGGTTTACAGCCAACACAAGAGTATCCCAAACGCCCCTGCTCCACCTTCTGTGTGTCAGCTGCTTCAAACACTGCCCTGAGATGCTGTTCCTTCCATTTGTATCACTTGACTGCAAACCCATCCTCTGTATGCAAACCCTCAATCCCTCCAGCAGCTCCTTCCAGACACTACTGTGTGTCATTAACACCCGGGCTGGCAGCCTGCATGCCCCAAGCAGGGTGGGACAGGCCCCCCTCGGAGCTCCCCATGGCTTGTGGTCCAACCTGCTGGGCTGCTTTGGGTTTCATTCAATTCAAACAAAGCCTCAGAGGTGCCATATGGCTCCTGGAGATGTTCAGCTGCAGGGGGGGTTGGTTTGCAGCACCAACAGTGGTTATGGCTGGCAGAGGCAGGGGAGCAGCTTCTACCCCAGCTCCTGAGCACCCAGGGGTGACAAATGGCTCTAATGACACCAGGATGTCAACAGCACACACCAGTGCCCAAAGCATGGAGACACATGGGAGGAAAGCACCGCTCCAGAGCTGCAAGAGGGTGCTTTGACACTGAGTGTTCCCTCAGAGGGCTTGGGGTTTGCTCCAGAGCTGAACAAAAGTAAGCCCTGAAAGAAACAGCGAAGGGCAGCAGCACAAAACTGCCTTCCTCAGTGGACGGGGAAGTGGAAATCCTCATGGGGCTGCAAAACATTCCCTGGAACAGCCCAGAGAGGAGAGAGGAGGCTGCTGCACTGGGACAAGCACGCTGGCAGCCAAGCACCAAATGCTCCAGTGTGGCCATTCACGAGTGACGCCTGGCTTCCCCCCAGCACTTCTTCATTTTTGTGGTCTATTGAAATAATGGCTTCTAAAGGACAGCAGCTCAGGGGGATTGATTTTCCTTGCCAGCCAGCAGTCCCCTGTGTGGTGTGGGAGAAGGACTCCCGTTTCTGGCATATCCAAGATACCGAGCTGTGATGATGCCACAAGGAAAGCACAACTGTGGGAACAGCAGTTACAGTCACCTGGTGGGTTTTGCTTCTGCTTCAAGACACAAGATTGAGAAGGCAACGCCTATTAAAAAAACCCCAAACCACCAGTAAATAGGGCAGTCACAGCAAAGCAGGTCACAGGCAGCATTTTTCTACAGCACATCAATCAGGACCGTCTGGACCATTTTCAGAAGTAATGGAAGTGCCTAAATGTCACTTGGGAAATGCACACCTGGGGACTGCTGTGTCCCAGTGTAATGGGCAGGGGTGGCACTGCCCGGGCTTTCAAGCACCTTTTCATGGGCTGTAGTTGGAGAGAAAGGCAGGGAACGGAATGGGACCTGGTCCAGGAGCTGCCTTCACTGCCTGCTCTGCTGCTGCACGGCCCTCGGGATGGAGAGACTAGTAAGTTTGCCCTCACTCTAAAAGAGCCTCCAGCTTCCTTCTCTCTCCCCCATCTCTCCCTGCATTCCTTCTCCCAGGTATTTTGCCGAAGCTCATTTGGAAGAACTGGTCTCATCCTGGCTCAACAGCTGCAAACGTTCCCTTAGGGCCATCTCAAAACAGTGTGCTGAGAACTGGGGAAACTGAGGCACATACCATGACCAGCTTATTTTCATGTTCTCTGGGAGGAACAGTGGGGACCTCTGTGCCCAGGACCTTCGATTTGATCTGATACCTTCCACATGCCGTTCCTCATCACTTCCTGCTCCGTGTTTGCCCAGTGCCATCTGGAACACATCCTGCAACACCAGTATAGGCTGCACCACAGGTACCAGTAGCCGTTTAAACGGTCACCAGCTAAGGAAGAAAAAATCCCCACCAGCAAAAGACCAACAAATAGTTGACTCTGTTCCCAGGCAAACACAAAGAACGGTTTTGGATCGTCGCTGCTGTCCCTTCGTTGACTGAAGGCAGCAACAGAAAAGGCAAGGGAAGAAAAAAATACTCCCTGATAGCGAAAACATTGTGGGCGAAGCAGGCTGGGACATGCCCAAGAAAAGGAGGGTCAGGCTCTGTGCGTATCTGCTGGTGATGAGAAATAAATGTGCCCAAAGCACTTAAAAAAAAACCCCATAAAAAGGACCAGGCCTGATTGCAGCAGTTAGAAGTGATATATTCTTGGCATGGAAACAAAAAGCAAATTCATAGCAGGTTGGAGCTGATCTCACTGGCTTACATGGGATTTTATACTTAGGTAATTCTATTGTTGGCTGGAGCTACCTGATGTATGCCTGAATAAGATCCTGATCCTGCAAACATTTACTTATGTACTTTAGTTTTACCTTTGCCCCTAGACACCCTATTAATTTCACTGCAGTGAGGATAGTGCTTGTCTGCAGAGCTGGGGCCTTTGCAAGAGCAAGCCCTGCACTGAAACAAAGAGGATAGATACCAGTGAGACGTGAACTCCCCCAGGCTGTGGTCATCCTTCACCCTGGGCTACTGCCAGCTCCAAGCACGCACACTCAAAAGCCCAGTCATTGCTTGTGTGGCTCCTTGTAACCCATAAGCTTTAGGAAGTAGCAGAGGAACAGCCTTAGCACAAGCCTGCAGCTTCTTTGAGCTCTGAGTCAGTCTCTCCAACAACCCAAACATAACCCTGTGGTGTAATACCAAATTCATTTCGATGACACCCTCTCCCCCTGCAGACCATTCAAATGAGCTACTAAACATAGCAGAAAACATTTGGAGTGGTTGTTTCCATTCAAGAAAGTGATTATTTATCATTACAAACACCAGGTTTGCCCTTTACCCTCCCCATCAGGCAAGGTGAAAGAGAGGAATTCATCCTCCAGACACTGTCCTTTGACAATGAAACCTCTGAGTTTGCTTCAGAGAGAGCATGAGAACAAAAGCCTGTTGGAGGTATGAGGAGGACCAGCAGAGTGCTCACATGAGCAGGGAAGAGTTTCAGCCACCCGGCCAGCAAGATGCCCCAGTGGCTGCATACCCAGCAGTGCCGTCTCTCATGTGCCCGTCACGCACTTCTAAAGCCAAGCAGATGAAGTAAAAAGGGGCTGTGAGTCCTGGAGCAGCTGCTTTCCTCCCTGCACTGCCAAGCCTGCCCAAGAGCAGGCCAAACCTCAGCGCAGGGGAGAAGTGATTTGCTTTACAATGGAGCCATGGGGCTCTGCGGGCAGTCGGGTGCCTGCATTAGGGAGCCAGGAGCACCCCGTGGAGCCAGCCCTAAGGGTGCTCAAGCAGGGCCCAGAGCAAAACCCATCCGGTACAAATCCCTGCTGCTTCATCGGACCAAATGCATCAAGTCCCCAGCACCCAAACCCAGTGGTCTCCATCCAGCAAAGCTCAGATGCTGCTTGTGGAGCAGTGAGTGCCCATAGACTGCATGGCATGGGCCCTCTCCCTGACTCTTTGCACTAGCAGCAAACAGGAGGTGCCCAGCTTTTCATTTCGGTGTCTACAAATCCAGGATGCTGCCCGGACTGCACAGCATGGATACACAGAGATTGTGCACCCTGTACGATGAGGCTGCAGGATGTGGCCAGAGACTGCTCCCAACAGCTCCAGTGCATTTCCAGAGCAAACCCTCTGAACTGGGCTTTGCTTAGGCTGCAGCAGCCTGGAGAATTGAATATTGCCTCCCTAGGAAGATTTAATTATACATTAAATCAGAAGGAGGAAGCATTAGTTAAAATTTCATACTTCTGGAAGGCAGCCGGTTCGTTAGCATTACTTTAATGAGGCACTAACCTCACTGTAATGCTTTTATTAATGCTTGTTGCTTATTGAGTGCCAACTGCTTGGCTCCTCTCCGACAGGCCGGCTGGTCCACAAAGTGAATGGTTTAGGGGTCCTTTGATGCAAAATGTGAGCACATTTACACCACAGCCAGGACAAATGACAGTTGGTGAGATGAAACAGCCCAAAATTCACCAGATGGTGCCCAGAGCAGGCAATACATCCAGAGTGAGATCAGGGTAGGCAGGGGAGGGATGAAGGAGGGAACAAGTGAAGGGAGGAGATGTTAGGTCCACCAGCACCACCAACACTGTTCCTGTTTACTGCAAGTAGGGTCAGGATGATGACCAGGACAATGAGCAATGACAGCACATCAAGGTGTGATGTGCTGGAAATGTGATGGCAAGGGAAGACATTGGGTGATACAGGATCCAGGTCTGTAGTGGCTGAGCACTGCATCCTGCCCCCACTCACTACTGCTGCATATATCTTATGTGCTTTGAGGCCACAGCTGCATCCAGCACAGATCTCACCATAGACCCTCTCTGGTCAAACATGAATCCTTAACCCAACCGATTTGCATACACCAAGGCACCTGTATCCCAAAAGCCTCTGCCCCAGTGTGACTGTTATGAGATAACCTGTACCTTTGAAGTACCCCCAGTACCGCTGTGGAGCTGGTCTGCCTGAGGGAGACATAGGAGAGGATAAAGTCCCTCCTCCAGTCCCTCTGTACTGCACTTGCCATTGCTCATGATCCTGTTGGGCTGCTGAGGAGAGGAAGGGACTTTGCCCCAGAAGCCATGCTTGGTTGGTGGAGCCCACCTGCTTATGGGGGTGATGCCCAAGCACTCTGAGCACATCTTTGGGACACGGGCAAGGACAGAAGGACGAGCATTACCCCAGCAGCTGCTGGGAGACGCTCCCCCACTCCTCCTGGCAGCCGAGGTGAGCATATGCCGTATGTTTCTCCTCCTGTTCCTTGAAACACTCTGAATAGAGGGATTAAAAATTTCCCATTGAGGCCTGAAGCAACAGAGCCAAGGCATCAGCGCTGGCTGATATTCCAGCACAGCGGAGAGCCGATGGGCTGCCGCATCCACAGTGAGCCGGAATGGGAACAGCTTGTTAGAGAGCCTCACCATGGCTCTACCTGCAGGGCCACCCCTCCAGGACATACCACTCCACAGGAGTTGAGGCATCAAAGGCTTTGCCACCTCCCTGTTTTGGGCTGGCCAAAGGCCAACGCTATTTCCCAACCTATTATCAGGCACTTCCCACTTCCAAGTACTCAAAGGTAGATCTCATCCAGGCTAAGCCAACATTCTCCTCTGCATACAAAGTGGCCAAAGCAGCCCAGAGCTGATCTGGTGCTGCCTCAGCACAGGCCCACTAAAAAGCCCTCCTCAGTGCACAGAGGGTGCCTTTGCATTCAGGACCGTGCCATATGTGAACCATGCCAGTTCTGGGTGCAAGCACGGCCGCAGCACTGCACCTCGTTTGGAGTACTGGCAGAGAGTGATGTTCAACCATGAGCTGGGCCTGGTGTCCCACCACTGTCCACAAATGGCTACAGAGGTAATGAGTGAGTCCTTGGCAAAGAACGGTTCAGTGCCATGTCATAATCTTGATTTGTCCTGCAACTGAAATAGAGCGTTTCATGTCATTTTGGGGTTCAAATTTTAACAGGGGAAGTTCAGGTTAGATATAAGGAAGAAGTTTCTTTACCGTGAGGGTGGTGAGGCACTGGAACAGGTTGACAAAAGAAGTGGTAAATGCTCCATCCCTGGCAGTGTCCAAGGCCAGGCTGGACAGAGCCTTGGGTGGCATGGTTTAATGGGAGGTATCCCTGCCCATGGCAGGGGGGTTGGAACCAGGTGATCTTAAGGTCCTGTCCAACACAAACCAGTCTGTGATTCTATGATTTTAGTCAACAAAAGGAGGGAAGATTATCTGGAGGAAAGAGGAGGAAGCCAGTTGTCTGCTTGGGCACAGAGCGATGGGCTGGGGCCAGCTGGATGAAACACAGGGCAGAAGCAGGAATGACCAGGGTGAACAGCTCTTGTCCCCCAGTGTATTCCGCCCCAACTGCAAGGCAAGAATACCAAACTTACAAAGTTACTGAACTGGAAAATTCATGACATATTTGTTTTTCTCCACATAACCTGACAGATTCGAAACCAAACATGGAAATTTCACAGGGTGCTGTGTGCGCTTCTCCGGGTAAAGTTCCTCTGAAAATTGGCCTGGTTCTTGTGAAGAAAAAAAGAAAAAAGAGAGAAAAATGAAAGAAGATATTTTCAAGTAGAACGAGTTCGATGCAGTCATTTTTAAAGTGACTGCTTTGGGCAACTGGGAAATTGGTAAAATAAATATGTTTTGCAAAGTATTTATTGCCAAAATATGTTGGGTTTGGGGTTTTTTTTCCTTAAATAAGACTTTGAGCCAATGTTCTAAATTTATCAAAATTAGGAATAAAGTTAAATCCAGGGATGACAGGGAAACACAAAATAGAACAGGGCAAAATGAAATGGCAAAGGCCATGAAACTTTCATCTGGGATTTACAGCAGTGTCTATTGCCCTCTCACACCAGACAGTGTATGCTTGTTCCAAGCACAATAAAATAGTCCCAGGATAAATCTTTTTCATTTCTCCCGGCCCCATCCAAAGCTTTCCTGCTCTGGCAGCAAGACCTCACAGGTCTGTTGGGGCCTAACCGACTGCACACGAGCAGCGATGTCCCGGGGCATCCCGGGAAAGGCTTTCTGCTTCCCATGGTTCTAGTGGCAAAACATTAGGAACTCCATGTTTTAAATGGGATTTTACCCAGGACATAAAGCGGAAGTGTGTTGTCCTAGTCCAAAACAGGAAAACATGTTAAAAACTCAGCACAGCTGTAAACAAGATGCACATTGGCGGGTTCATCACCCTGGGTAACCACTCTTAAGTTTAATCACGGTAGAAAGGGGGGAATTTAGAAGCATCACATCCATGGCACACTTCCCTGCTTTGTCACATCACACTAAACACTTGATAAAAGCTCCCTTTGAAGAGGAGCCAAGTCCTTCCTCGCTTGGCTATAGCAATATTGGATTTGCTAAGCCGGGTTTCCAGTTGTGCAAAGGATTTGTAAGAGTCAGAATAAGAGTAGGAGTGAACAGAAAGTGTTGCAGCTCAAAGAAGACTACAAAAGATGGAGCAGTAATTAATTAGGAGGCTTCTTTTTTTGTTGGCAGTGGGACAGAAAGACTACTGTGTTGGTAAAAGGTATTATGAGGGGACCTGCCTTCTCTATAGGTTTAGATATATGTCATTAAGTATTCAAAACTCGCTTGCCATCTCCCCAGAATCATGAGATTGGTAAGCAAATTATAAGATTAAAACAAACCCTAATAGTAATGAAGAGTTGTCTTTTGTCTCTTAGCTTCTGAGTTGCTAGCCTGCCAAGCCGATTTCAATAGAAACTTGGTTAAAGGAAGCTAAAAAAGGGAAGGTGAGGCTTTCCCATGATTACACTAGAAGTTTAGTTTCCCAGGAAGGCGAATCTGTAATGCAATGAGATCATTTCCATGTGATGAATCCAAAGTTTGTTTTTAAAAGGCTAAAAACAAAAACAAAAAAGAAAGAAGATTAAGAAAAATCCCAGTACCCAAATGCAGATCACTTGGGCATTGGGTATTGGGGCCCTGCATATGCCCAGCCGGAGCTCATAAAGAACATATCTATCTTCCCTGCTTCCCAGTTAGGGCTACTGGTTTTCCTGGCAAAATTCATCCTTGGGTAGAGGTGTGAGCAGTGAATGATCTGCCTCCGCTGGCAGATAAGGGACTGTCCATCCCTGCAGGTTGTCTCCTGGTGTGACCCACACAGCAGCCAGGCGCAGGTCCACTCCAGAGTCTTTCCTCTGGCCAGGCACAGCAGAGCACTACCCATCACTGGCTGGGGTACAGGAAGCAGGGCACTCTCATCCATTCTGCCTCTTGCATTAGCATGGCATTAGCAAGGGCTGATGGAGATAGCATCTTCCTCCCACTTCTGCCAGCAGCCCCACCCTGGAGACCAAGGGCTGCACAAACAGCCTCTCCCCACCAGCCTCCACTCCCCTTTCAGCCCAGTTCCTCCCAGGCAGGTGTTGTTTGCACTCCCATCACAGCTCTTGTTCCTAGAGAAGCTGATGACAAAAGCCCTGCAGTTGTTGCTATTTATCCTCAGGCCTGGCTCGTTTTGTTGGGATGCCCAGGTGAGTGGCAGGCAGTCAATTCTTACACTTATTTTCTACTGCATGGGGACATCAAATATTTGCTTTCAGAAATATTTGCAGCAGTTCCACAACAATTAACATCACCTGAAATGCTCAAAAAGGGTGGGGGACTGCTCCTGTGCCTTTACTCTCTCCTGAGCTTAGACCCAGAAACTCTTGGACTTTGTTGCTTTGCTCATGGGTGACACAGTAAAACATATGATGGCCTTCACTTTGTTTTCCCTGGAAGATGTCCACAGGAGGAGATTAGAGACCTTCTTGTTCCTATTCCATACCAGACAGCTTTCAGTAGTAGTACAAATGCAGAGCAGCTAATAGACTTACCTTAAGCGAACACTATTGCAGAACACAATTTAGTCCTTGCATTTCAGGAACAACAAAACAGCCTGAGGTTATGTGCTAATTACAGACTACCATTCTAGTTTACACTGCAAGACACCATCCAATCAACCAACCTGGGAAGAGTGTCTAATCCCTGACATGAGGAAGCTCCAGATGTGATCAAGTATGGATGCTGCATTCAAGGTGAATTCAGGGAAGGGCTTCACTTTAGATAGGGGAGGCTGAGCTGAGACCTTCTCTGTATGAGCCACACAGCGTGGTGTCAGTAATAGAGTCAATCTCCATTACTGAGATGTGTAAAGGCCTTTGAGCTCTGAGGGACTCACAGTGTCTCCAGATGTGGCAGAGGTGGTGGGAGATGGGTTTTCTTCCAGGCATGAATTGTTGCTCTCTGCTGCAACAGGTATTCAAAGCCACAGCTCAGTGCAAGCTTTGCGGAAAGGGAGACACCGACCCAGACCACAGGATTGCTTGGTACTGAGTGTTGCATTCAAAGATCTGTTAGAGAAATGACACTACCTGCAGGGTGAAACACTGCACAGCAACATCAGGACAGCAGAGAATGGGGCCCTTCAACCAGGAAAGTCTATGACAGAGACCCCGGTCGGTGGGTTCAAGCCATAGCAGTCTCTTCCCTCACTCTCACTACTTCATTACCTTTCCTGAATGACTGACAACAGGCAGTGTGGTTTCAGGAGTGTGTTTTTAACTAAATGCCATTGATCACTAATAGGATCAGACCCACATATCATGCAGGGTATGACCCAGTCCTAAGTGCCTTTTATTCTGCATTCCTCCTAGGCAGAGAGTGTGCTTTTGGCTTCATGTACTCTGCAGTGTCTCTCCTTTCCGTCTCTTTTTTTCTGCCTCTTGTAAAGACTTTGCTATGTCAGAATCTGTCAAACAACTCTTCGTGCCATGTTTTTACAAGAATCCTACTTGCTGCTCGGTGCCAAGCACCCTTTTAAACAATACTCAGTGAAGTATTGCGTTGCCTGTGCTCTGCTCTTGCATGCCATATTTAGACAAAAGCCAGGGAATTCCCTGCCCTAGATGAGGGCTTGAATGAGCACATGCTTTTCCCACCTCAACTGAAAATGTATGTGTACACATCAGCAAGGCATTCCACCAAGCTTTATTATAATTGATTCCACACTTTGATTTATCTACCTAGAAATCAGAAGGTGGGGGAGGGATATAGGAAAAGAAAAGGAAATGAAACAAGTGAATGTGGCCGCAGACACATGCTCAGTCCTGCTGGGTGCATTCCCAGAGACCAAAACCCAGGCAGCAGTGGAAACAAACCACCCAAACCCCATACTGACACACTACCTGATTGCACAGCTAGCAACAGCCAGATCACAGCCAAAGGTGGCTTTTAGTGCTTTGGCCCAGGGTAAACCAACAGCAAGGCTACGGCCTAACATTGATGCAGATTGTCAAGGGGGTTTCTGGCCATGCATGAGGACCTGGTGGCCACGTGAATCTCTGGGGCATCAGATTTCTCGGGAGTGAAGGAAAGCACCAGGAAAACAGCAGGCATGTGGGGAGCAGAGCAGGGAGCTCTGTGATCGCTGTGCATATTGCCCTGCACGTTCACCCTTTCAAACTGGGGAAAGTCGGAGCGCAGGGACTCTTTCCTAACACTGCAAAAGTCAATGGGGCTGCAGATCCTTCTGGAGCAGCTATTGAAACGCCACATTCCAGAGCGCTACGCTAATCGCTTTTAGCCAGCCCTCCAACATCACTCCAGTCACTCATGTTTAAATTCGTTGCCATACTTTTGTCCACAGCACATGGGCCCCCCAGATTTTCTGACATGTGGTTCTTCCACTCACTGCCAAATCTGCTAGGAGAGGATGTTAGCCTCACAGGACCAAAACAGATGCCTTCCATGCACTAACTCTATTGGGAAAGCTTCAGATAAAGGTCAGTGTTCCCTCCTCCTCTGCCCTTCAAACACTAAAAAATATTCATTTTTATCTGCCCCAAGAATCTACTTAGGAGAAAATTTGAATCTTAACACTGAGTTAGAGCATTGTCAAGTACAGCCTGAAACACAAGATGAAATACTCAAAAATGAGGCAGAGTTTGCACTACATTTCTGTTTTCAAATACATACGCATATATAAAATCCCATCTCAATTATATCTGTACTGCCAGTAGCGATGATGAGGACCCTGCTGCAGACAGGATGCAGACAGGCACTCGCCTTTTAACTGCTGTCATTTAATTCTGTTCACTGTTGCTTGAGCTGACATAATAACTGAGACATCACTCAAGCCTCGACTGGCCTGGTGCTGTTAGTGTTATTTTCACTGCTGGGAGCATGATGGGGACAGTAAAAGAGGAAAGAAGTGATATGGACAGAGCTTGTAGTGTTATAAAATGCACCCTTAGGATCATATGTTCTAAAGCACTCAGTTCCCATTTCGGAACCTAAATGAAGTTGGCAGGATTTCAGAAGTGCTCAGCATCTATCAGCTCCTACTGAGAACATGCTGAGCTCTTCTTAAAATTGTTAGAGAAAAACAATTCAAAGATAAGAGCCAGCTTGTAGCTCACAGTTAACATCATTGTATGGGTCTTCAGAGCAGTTTGGCAAGAACAAGAATAGCTGCTTTCACAGAAGTTACTGTATATGAATTCACATCTCAAAGCATGGGGCCAGGTCTATAAGCAGTCACCCCCACTGACTGCCTCCTGCTAGAGCTCTGCACCCCAAGGAGAATTTTCCACTTTGTGTCAGAGTGATGCCTTTTATAGCACTTAGTAAGTGGGAGTCTGCACCTGATCGTGCTAGGAGCAACCACATCAATGGAGGTGAGAAAGGCCAGTATGAGTACCTAACAGCTCAGAACGTAGCCCATTGTGCTGCAGTCAGGGCAACTGTGAAAACATCTGGAGAAATGCACTAATTTAGCCCTAACCTATATTAGTTTTTGACATATCAGTAGTAGCGATATTAAATGTCAGTTGGTACCTTTTGTTTTTGAACCCTGAAGTGCTCTTTGTTCTGTGATGAGAAAAATGTCTTCTCCCAGCGGTGACAGAAACAGTGGTCTGCCTCACGCAGTCATGGCTGGGCTAATGCCAGCGTGAACCTTCAAGAGACAGAAAGATCTGTCAAATCTCCCCAAATGCTTCTAGAGGCATCAATCCAGCAAAGAACTTAAACACCGCAGCAGTCCCACTCACTCTGCTGGAACCACTGATCTATTTAAAAGGAAGCCTGTGAATTCAAATCCTCCTACTGTTTGCAGCTCACAGCTCCTCCAACCTTGAACCAGTCGAACCTTGGTACCACACCAAAAAACCCCAAATCGAGCACAGCAGTTTCGGACAGGTTTCAGCTCACCCATGCATGGGTTATGATTCTTGAAGGGGACTAAGAACAAATTCTCACAAAGATCACCTTTTTCATAGTGTCCTCCATCTTATGTAGATTCCAGAAGCTATCTTCCAGGAGTAGCTTGCTGATCATTACTTCCCAGGTATTTCAAGGGTTACAATGCCTGCAGACCCCTTAGATTGCTAGTTTTGCCAGGTCTAATTCCATAGAAAACCTCCAGAGGTTCTTCTGGGAACAGCAGGAATTTGAAGGATCTGATGAGTCTTGCTATCAATAGGTCCCTTGACTCACCTTGATACGGGAGGTGAATCTACTGTCCTAGATGAGGGTGCTGCACCTCCATCAGAACTGCCATAGAATATTGCCACTCATAGTATCAGGACAACACAAGGGTTTTTTCTCTTTTAGCTTAAAAGTTTCATGCTCATGAACAGGTCAAAATCCCATTTGTTGAAGTCAGGGGCAAATGTATTGATTCCAGAGGAGTTGCTGCTCCTAGACCAGCTCAAGAACTCAAGAGAGAGATTAAACACTGTGCAGTCAACAACTGCAAGACCTTACAAACTCAAGCCACAGTGATTTACTTCCCCACATCCAGAAATGAAAACAAAACAACAGAAAAATACATTACAATATTTTCCATTCTGACTAAAACAAGTAGTCCAGAGCATGCATAAATTTCACTTGACACTCCTCAAATACAACAATTCATTATGATTCATTTCTCCCAAGTATTCTATCTCCTTTCTAAGCTAATTAATCTTGTAGACAGCAATTCACCCAACAGGCACCAACTTTACGGGGGAACACTCTATTCCCAGGAGGAAGGCTTCACTCTCTGCTGCCTTCTTTATGAGAACGCAGCCACTTGCCAACTTGAGAACACAACTAACACAACCATGGTTGGCCAAGGAGCACTGCTGTCCTTTCTCCCCTGAATTTGCTGTTTACACAACAGAGACAGCCTGAGAAGACTCATTTGGCTGGGAAAAGGAGAATTCTCCATGACAGTGAGCAACACATGCCCAATTCAAACACAGTCTCCTTGGGAGCAGGGAAGGGCTGGTTGATCATTGCCATGGCCAGTGAAGGTTAACAAATAGTCATCCTTTCTCACAGGTGAGCTGAGCTCAACTAGGCAGGAGAGAGGATAAGACGAAAGATAAAGACACTAACACTCATCCTGGAGCAGTGAGAGAGGAATGGTGACTAGTGCAGCCCTAGCAGGATGATGCTCTATCCTAGGGAAGCCAGTGGCTCACATAAGTGTGCAATAGCACGGAGTTTGGACAAGATCTTTGAGTCTTTTTCTTGGTCCCTTTTATCCACTGCTCAGGATAACACATCCTTTCAGCATCTTATGTATATGTAGACCAAAGAAAAACACCATTAACACGCCAAGAAGACTTTCAAGACAATTATTAAACCTGCTTCAGTCCTAACCTCTGCTTCCATAAAATTACTCACTGGACAGGACACTTTAATCCTGAATTACTAAGTGCCATTGTCACTGTCAGACGATTGCTGTTTTCACAGGTCAGCCACAGCAGGAAAGAGGATTTACAGGCAGTCCCTTCTGCATCAGAAACCTTGGTGTAGCACAAAGGCTCATTCTTCACTGCAAAAGCCTTCTTCCTAAAGCGCCAGAGCTGAGACCTGGGTGCTGCAGCTGGTATTGAAACATCAAATACCATTGTGCTGGCATGCACTCACGCTGCTCCCATGGGCGCTCCGCAGGAGGCTCTGCAGGAGAGCTGCCCCCTGAGTGTCACCCGGTGAAACCCAAGAGCTGCGTCCATTTTTAGAGCCTGCCTGGAGATGCGTTGCATTATCTGAGCAACACGTAAGCGAACAAAATGAACTGCAGCTCCCTCTGCCCCTTATTTACCTCCTGAGCCTCTTCAGCCTGCGCTGTTCCCCTCCTGTGCACCCACTTACTTGGCACCTCTTGCAGGGCTGCCCAGTCTATTTTTAAACACATGCTGCTGGCTTTTATCTTAAGCTGCCTGTTTGGATTGTTTTTTTAGCTCTTGTACTCTTTAAACTTATTTAAAACATGCTGGCAGATAGAAGTAGTGAGGGGAAATACAGCAAATGCATCATGGCTGGCATTGCCAATTGAGACTTAAGGCAAGAGATAAAACCCAAACAGCTTAAAAAGAACTAGACTCAATGATTAGGGCCAAACAGCAGTGGTCCTCACTAAGAGGAGTATCTCCCATGCACTTAAAGGGGAGCTTTATTTGAACTGGGACTTTAGGACATGTTCTCATCCAAGTGCTGGCAGCAAACATGCATGAATGCTTGCAGCAGGGAAGAACAGCAGACTGGCAGCTGTGAGGAGTCCTTTCCATGGGTTTCACTCCTCAGCTGTAACCCATTCTGACATTGTCTGGGGTTAAAGGCTCTGCTGTTCCAGTTTGGAACAGACATGAGCAGCACTGAAGTCAGTGGACTTGCACAGCCACACAGGTGGAGGGAGTATGGGCAGGAGAGTCTCCAGCACTGCTCATAGCTGCAGGAAGGTGGGAGGGTGCCAGAAACATGTGGCTTGAAACACCCAGTGTTCCCACCCATACCTGCAGTTGTGCCCCCAGATCAGGATGCACTTACTGCTCTTCAACAGGGAGACTGGTGTCAACTTCAAGCCTAAAATCCTCAGCAGGAACTGAAGCAAGGGGCTGTTGAGGCCATAAATACTGGCACGCCTCCAGATGCTGTAAATAGGGATGATGTGATACATCACTGATACATCACTCACTAATCTGAGAAACCACTTCCAAAACTTCATGTTTGGTAGCTTGGAGATTTTCTAACCCATGCTTTTGAACTAGATTTTTCTCAACTAATATTCCGGTGCCAGGCTCTGACACCACTGCAGACATGTCATAAGCATCCTCCTGCTGTTCCTGTGGTGACCAGACACATACAGCTGCCTCTGCTGCACTGTGCATGTTTCAGGCTCAGCTAAGCTCCATTTCAGATTCAGGACATCTCTGAGAACTGGTTGAAGCGAGGACTCACTAACGCTTCCATCAGATGCTGACGGGCCTTTTTGTGCCAGGAAAATGTATGCGTGCAACAACAGCAAAGTGCCTGGAAGCATCCCAAAACCTGAGTGGAATGAGGGAATTCTGAGTGGCATTAAACAAAAGGAGCAGTGATTTAATCTCCACAGATGGGGAGGGGGGAACAGTGTCAGGAAAACCAGGAGGATGAGATTAGCTAGGCAATAAAATGAAAATGAGCAAGAGGTGGAGCAAACTGTGCTGAGATAAGAAGAGGCGGATTACAGGGCTGGCAGATGGAGGGGGAGCAGGCAGCCAAATAGCGAACAAAAAAACAGGTAATAAATCTGGAATAATTGCAGTCAGCAATGTTAAATACAATTTTCAATCCATTTTCTCCAAGGAAGTAGCCTGTTATAGCAGAGCGATGTATAGTGAACATCCTCTGCTACCCCTCAGGTAGCAATGACACTGCCTGTGCTTCTGCAGCAGCTCTCAGTCCAGGCCATTGCAAACGGCCAGCAAGGTGTATCTGCTTGGACTCTAAAATCTCGCAAGGCAGCCAGAATCTTTCCTGACACATAGATAAAGCAGTCCTTTAACACCAAAAGGTGAAAGAAAATGCTTCTCTCTGGAGGGCCTGATCCCCCATTTGACTCAGCCTAATTCAGGAAAGTGACATATCATCTCTTTTGCTGCCGAGAGGAGCATTTCCTCAAGCCTTGCAGGAGCTCATTAGTCTGGTATCTCAGTTCCGGATGATATGGCAGCTTTTATCATGAAACTTTCATTAATGCAGTTCAACTGGCAATAGTGACTGACAGTAAGCAGACATTTAACCATTAGTTAAGTCATTAAGCCCTTGACCATTGAGTTTGTGGAGGATAATCTCCAGAATATCTTTGGCTGTGCCACTTTAGAAAAGCCACTCTGCAGCTCTCCAGATCTGTGCATCCCACACACAAATCCCCCAATCTTCCATTATCCCAGGCAGGTCAGTGCCGGATGGCAACACATCTATCCCAGTTCTCCCTATCTCAGGTCACATGAAATCATTTATTTGCCATTGTATTTGAGTCTGGGTACTGAAAAAGAAATAAAGAAAAAGAAAAAGGGAAATGAATGGGTGAAGGTAAGGAAGTACCTTGTGAGCCTCTTTGGGTTAGGGACAGCTTTTTGGTCTGCACTGGTGAAGTCTCCAGCCCAACAGGGTTTGGGTCGCAGCACTATTGCAAAGCAAAGGAACATCATTACAAACATCTGTGTGGAACAATAAATACCTATTGTGAGTTGACAGTTTCCCACCCAAATGTGGGGCAAGGTCAGATTAACCCCACTGCTGCTGAGCTGGGTTAAATAACCCCCACTTTCAGCCTGCCCCTTTCTTATTCCCCAAATGGATACCTCTTCCCTCTCTGCCCCTTTAGCTTATTTAATGTGTCTGTAGCCTCCAGCATGACCAGAAGAGGAGACAAGCAGCAGACAGAATGCGGTCTGGGGAGAAAGATGGGGTTAAGGGGAAGGCAGGGAGAGCCTTGGTCAGGAGATATTTGTCCAAGAGCCTTCTTGAAAATCTATGTGACTCCTATCTGTTGGCATGTCACTAGGAATAAGAATTAGGAACTCTACCATGCTGAAATGGCTGCATTTGAGAGCACTTCTTTTCTTAGGAAAGTACTGTGGTCAGCCAGTTCTTGGATAAACTGTGGGAGTTAAGTGCATGAAATTCAATACTTTATGTTACGTACCAGAGGTCAGGCTAAGGGTACCCTCAGATCTAAACCATAAATCTAGCAAGCCATTACCAAAAAAAGCCCCCCCCCCCCCCCCAACCCCACCCCCCAAATTCTTCCATTCAGCTGCTAGAAAACTCTCAAAGAACACAGTCTGGTTGCCCAAAGTTAGCAGAGACCAAAACCATCAGGACTCTGCATCTGACTTCAGCCATTAGAGCACTCGTGCTCCACAGCCAGAGGGGAGGCCCAGTAAACAGCATCCCCCTGATGAAGCTCAGGGCTGCAGAGAAGAGCCTGGAGCTCCCGGCTCTCCAGGCACTTCCTCCTCATTTGACCCCAGAAGCTGCTGTATTTCACATGCTGTTCCTCCCTTGCCCAAGCAGTGATGCGAGACCCAGCTCATCCTACTGGAAACTATAACTAAACCGTACTCTAAAAACAAATCCTCTTTCTGCGTGCCCGGAGGGGAGGAGCAGTTCCCAACGAGCATAGAAAAATGGAGCTTGGACAAATAGCTGAGCTGAGAGCGACCCAGGAGGGCAGCCCAAAGCAGTAGCTTCAAAGGAGCAATTTTAGATGAGAAGGAGGATTTCAGCACACAGCACCAGTCTGAGAATGGGCCTGGTGTTGACTTACCAAGCCAGGATATGCCCAAATCCAGCCCACGACGCTGCATATCCTGTTGCTGGAATCAGTTGTGTCAGGTTCAGGCAAATGGTTGTGTCTTGGCACCAGGTGTTAAGAGGTGCTGATTTCCACCACAGGATTAGCAGCAGGATATACAGCACATAGTCACTGCAAAACTGCGATAATATCAAAGCTCCATCTGTACTTGGGCTGGAATGCAGAGCTATTAAAGACTACTGTGGGAGAGCTAACATTGTTTTCTTATTGCTAGATAAATAAGCTCTCCTGCACCTTGAAAACCAATCATTCTTTTTTCTTTAAAGATATGTGTATACATGCATACCATTTTTTCCTGTTTTTTAAATTTAGGTACTATATACACATATAGGGAGAATAGCATAGATTTTAAGAAATAGAATATTTAAGATGCTCTGTTTACTCTTCTCTTTAGAGGAGCTCAACTGTTCTCTGCTTAGATGCAAATAAGGCACGTAGTTCCACCCTAGGTATTTTTGGTCAGAAGGAGAAGATAAATAGATAGTGTATTTCTAACGTCACACTTTCAGTCAGCTTTATCTAACTTTGGTCAAGAATTGAAAACTTTGCCTGGATGCTGGCACATTTCAAGTTTGAACTGTAATTCTCTTCTCCTGACAAGAATGTGCTGCTAACCGAGCCTATCTGTGACATGGGAACCAAGGGGCTAATGCTGAAACCATGGCTGTCAAGCTCACTTCACTTATTAGTTATGAAATGGGAAAAACCAGTAAGCTTCAGTGTCACATGGAAACATGAGTGCAGCGGTGACATAGCCTTTCAGACACAGCATCAGCACTAAAAGCAGGGTATAGATTATTTGGAAAGTGATAAACACTGATCCAGTGATTCTGTTCTGGACTGGTCCTATGGCAAAAAGGGAAAAGAAAGGGGAAAAAAAGCCAACATCAGAGCAAAGGCAGAAGCTGAAGCCCAGAGCAATTCATAGCGGCACCTGTCCCTAGCAATGAGGGCAATGCTATGGCTCTGCTGTTGTGCTCCCCTCCGTGCAACCACGTGCACCTTCCGATCCCGGGACAGGATGATGGACACTGGGACAACTGCTGAAGTTACCATCCCCAGCCGCATGCAGAGCTTGGCTGCTCCCAGCCTGAGCACACAGCAGCGCAGAGCCGGCTTTTTTCTCTTTCTTTTTCTTCTTTCAAGGCAAACAGGCAGTGCCAAGTTACCCTGGTGGTCTGCCCTCACAGGTCAGACATGGCTTTGCAAGAGGTGAGCTGTCTGCAGCATGGCACGGGCTGCGTCCCACCAGCCATGCCAGGAGAAGACACCCCAGTCCCAGGACACCCATGTCTCCATTAAGCCTTCCACCTCCGAGGTCAGGGCAGATGTTTGGAATGGTCCTTTCTAATCTTCAGCATGTCAACCCTTATTAGCTGATTTTATTAAGTCTCTTTCCAAACATCTCCAAAGTAACACTCGGTGTTGCTTTATCCCAAAATATCCGCTCAGTAAGTATGAGCTTTTGGCAGACAGCACAGAGGCTGGATACGACCCTTGAGGGCCGAGTTAAGAAGGAAATCACTGCTCAACCTGCTCATCTTTTTGAGGTCTGCTGCTCCTTCCCAGCCCCACATGGCGTCAAAACCCCTTTATTACCTTGGGAATGCTGCAAGCATCCCTGCCCCTCCAGCTACCTAGAGCTCAAAACCAGGTCCAGGGCAAAATTCTGCTTACAAACAACTTCAGATCTGCACTTGGACCCAGACTGTACAGCTGCAGGTACCTTCCACCAGCACACAGCCCTCAGGACTCTTCCAGTTACAATAGGCCTTTTTCTTCTATTGTCAGAGACGAGATATCTACCAGACAGAGGTACAGAGACACTGCAACTGTTAATTAGTAAAAGCATTTATCAGTAAATCTGTGACTGAAGCGATAGCAACGGGTGGGTAGCAAATCTTTTGTGAGCCATAAAATTGCCATGAGAGAACTTCTCAGGAGAAAGAGCTGGAGGAAATCACAGTGTATTTTAAGTATAATATGAATTCTTATCAGTGACTGTTTTGACACAGTTTTAACCTCTGACTACAGAGGTTTACAATTTAAAAGACATCTGGCAACCGATGATTTTGCAAGGTAGGCAATTTAAAAGACACCTGGTAACTGATGAGTTTTCAGAGCTAGAAGTCCATTGCATACATTCAAATGAGCTCGAAAACAGCACAGATGCATCTGGTTTCATGAATCAGAGCTTGGAAAAAAAAAACCCAACAAAACATTCTCTGTTGCAACACTGCTGCTGCTTCTGGTTTTGTCAACAGCGAAGGTGAAGGCTAGTAAAAAGCAGAGAGGATCTAACCTCTGAGGCTGGAGGATGTGCAGATGCCCACCTTGGTTGAGCAACCTGTAGCTGCTCTGCAGGGAACTTTCAGCTGATCATCACCTGCATCCCAGGCCTGTGATGCCTCCTGCCTTCCCATGGGAGACCCTGTATTTCTTGTCACCATGTCAACGGTTTTGCTATGCAGCCACTGTGCAGTGGCCACTGGCTTGGCAAACCTGGGGCCAGTGTATTGCTCACTGCTGAGAGGCCATCGTCAACAGAAACAGGCCCAGAACATCACAAAATGCCTGTTGTCTGCATTGTGTCAGTGCTTCTGCAGAACTGAGCGGAGGGAGCAATGTTGGTTTCAGTTCTTGTTTAGTTTCAGTTAGATATGATAACACAAATGAGTTGCTGTTCATCCACCAGCACAGCCCCAAGCTGCTGTAGCTTCCGTCTTCCCCCACTTCCCATCAGATCTAACAAGCAATGGTGGTCCTGTGATACAGCAGGTCTGTTGCTCGGCCCTCAATCCATCTTTCTTCTTAATGCCAGGCCAGTAGCCTGGGCCACCTTTTCTTATCCCAAATAGCATCTTTCTTCATCATAAAATTATTTACATCTTTTCTGTACAAGAAAACCAGACAGATTCATCCCTGAGCCAAAAGATCCTCATTTGCTCTGGATGTGTTGAAAGCATGGGTCACACACCAGAGCTGGAGCACAGAAAATCCTGGCTGTGTAAGTAATAGGGAATCCTGCCAAAAAGGCCAGTGAATTTTTCTGTAGTTGGCCCTAGAAGAATGCTTTCTCTGACAAAAGTATATATAAAAAATCCATCCCTTGCAAGCCCATGAAAGCATGGCCATGTGCCATGGAAGCTAATGGGATTTCTAGCTCCCCAGCAACGTCCCCCATCATAATTCAAATGGCAGGAACATACCATAAGAAGACCTCACTCCCTCATTCCCCTCCCTCTTTTCTCTTTTTTCCCCCTTTAACTAAAGCCATTAGATCCTTGGGAAAGCTGACAGCTCAATCTGTGGAAAGGGTTTTCCAAAGAGCTACTGGAGGTGCTGAGCAGCCCCACACAGCACCAGAAGGTAAGTTTTCCACAGAGACCGTGTTCTCCCCCTGACAGAAGCAAGCACTGGAAGGGAAAACCTGCCTTTGATGGTGTGTGGGAAAAGGTCTGTTCCAGTCTCAACTGAGCAAGGCACGAATTTCCTCTTCCTCCCTTATCCCCCCCAAAGGGGGTAAACTGTCCTCTTTCTTTAGAATCAGCTGCCCTCAAACCTTTCCTACTGACCAGAAGTTTTGCACGTCTCTCTTTATCCACCATGCTGCCCATGCTGGTGAAGATGCCACCAGAGATCTGCCATTTCAGAGAGCTACTGTGCTATGAGCACACTTAGTTACCAATGTAACCTTGGTCTTCTCTTCTTCAAAAGGAACAAATCTTCCAGCTAGAAAATCACATTTTCCTCTAACCGTCCATTCCACCACCTGACTGAAAACCTCACTGAATTAAAGAAACCATGGCTTGACTTCTGACCAAGTCTTGCCAGGACAATTACCTAAAGTCCTATTCACCAGGATCCTATTATTCACCAGTCCCTAAATGCTTCTATTGCATTTGACAGGAATTCCCTCCAGCCACTGACTCCAGTAAGGCGAGACTCAGCTCTCTGTTTCTGAGCTGTCACTGTTCCCCAGGGTATGTGCTATCTGGAGTTTTTCCTGCAGCCAGGCTGGCTCTATTCCAGTGGCTGGGAATGAGCTTCCTGAGCCATCCCCTCTCTTATCACTCACTGCCTTAAACAAGTTTGACCTTTTGATTGATTCGAACTTTGGACAGCATTAAAACACTTGTTCTAGCAGATGAGGTCAGTCACTCAGCTTTCTGCTTTGTGTAATGGGGCAGTTAATGCTACAGGGGTTTTAAATCATGGCACATTCCCAACCGTGAAGACAGGGGGAAAAAAAAACAGCTCACCAGAGTTTGTCCCTTGACATGTGGCCAAGCCAGGCTTGAGCATTGCACAGTTTATCCTTCAGCTCTTGCCTCATGGTTACTTCTGGTCGAGCACATTTAGAAGAAAAAGAAACCTTTCAAACCATCTAGAAAAAGTTCTTACCTCTCGATCTTCCTCTCCTCTCCCTTGTCCCCTCATGACTTCCCAAAGCCATCCCTGAACTGTGGAAGATGCCTCCTGCAAAGGATGGTTGGGTCACTGCTGACCTTGAGCAAGGTTTTTAGTAACTAACAATGACAAACAAAACCTCAGGACTAAGAGACTGTTTCCATGGTATTTAAAATAGACTTGGAAGGAAAGAGACTTTGTCTAAACAAATAAACATAGTCCTCAAGCTGTCACAGGCCAAATTTGTAACATCAGGCTATATGTTAGACTTGGGAAGAAGAAAAGCCAACTGGAAATGGATTACAAGGAGAAAGCTGAAAGAAATGCAAAACCAACCACGTAGAGAAAACCACACTGGAGGGAACCCAAATCTTTTCATCATTGTAAAGGTATTTTTTGTTAACATGAAGAGGAGTTTATTTTATTATTAATGCTGGATGTTTTCTCTGCCATCTCTACAGGATTCAATACAGACAAATAGAAGCTGTCAGAGTCTTCATTGCTCTCAGTTTCATATAAAGCAGCTGGACGCACACTAATGGGCACTTCTTTGAGCCATGTGACAAACAGGAGTAATGACGGGATGGTTTTTCCCTCCTGCAGAAGAATGCTAGTGAGTTTGAAAGATCTGCTGATGTTTGCTCATGTATAGTTACGGTTGGGAAAATTACAAAAGGAACTCTTACTTGTCGAAGGGAGATTTATATATAAACCTAAGCACTGAGAAATGGTGTTTCTTCAGCGGTTTCCATACTCTGTGTGCACGCACAAGCCTCCTTGTTGGTCATTGTATCATTGCTGTAAGAGGTCATGGCTATGAATGTGGTGGCTCTGATTGTTGGGACATAAATCAAAGTGAAAGTACCTGGTTATCATCATTTCTAAGGATGGTGCAACCACCATCTAGGTGGATGGGTTGATGTCTCCTCTGTCAGGTGAAACTTTTTTTACTGGTCTGTAGATTGATATTTTTTAGGTGCAATGAATTCCAGTAAAAGTGCATGGAAATCCGGAATGAACACATGACAGCAGTCCAGTTCAGTACAGTCTTGTGGCTAATTTTCTATGGGAACATTTTGCTGCTGTTGCTGTTTGGATTTCCATTATGTTGGAGAATTAAAAAGCACTGGAGCATTAGAGAGGACCTCCTGGAAGCCCAGCGTTCACAGATCAACATCTTGAGCATCACCTACCTGGTGTCATCTTTAGCCAGCTTATCTATCTCCAGCCAGAGGCTGATTCTGGTGCCACAAGAGCAGCTCTCTGTGTCAACAGCAGCTTTTGGGCAGTACTGTTCACTGATGAATGGGCATCACTGGAGGCTCTGTTCTCACATGGCCTTGCTGGGTGGAAGGAAGATGAGGGGCAGCCACCTCCACAATGGTGGAGCATCCAGCAAGATGGGCTGCCCAGAGCCTCCCAAGGCCAGGGCTGGTCTGCAGCCAGGCAGGGTGCACAGCTTGCCGAGGGGACAACCCTCTGTCCTGCAGTGACTGGAAGCATGTGAAGCTGGTGCCACTTTACTGCTCCCTCGGGCCTGATCCAGGAAGTTCCAACACCAGCAAAACCTCCCCAGCCCATGGAGTAACACCATCAGTAACTTCCAGTCTGCAAACCCTGCAAGATTTTTCATGTATTTACAAAACCACTTACAACCAGCGCCAGAAGGCTTGTAAATCTTGGTTAACCCTTGCTGTTTCTTTAGAAGAGATCCACAGAGCCCCAGAGGTCTGCAACTGCCATACTCCATTATTTCCTGCCACCTCTAGTAAAGAATCTGTTACTTGCCCAAAACATGCCATTTTTTCAGGGGATTATGGCTAAATCTTGAGTCTGACGGGTCTGATAGTTGGGGTGCATCAGTGCTTGCCTACAGCAGGCAACAAGTGATGCAGCGCACTCCCACCAGAGCTGTACCACAGCATGGTGCTGTCTGCACAAGGTGTCCTAAAGCTGTTTCAGGAAGACCAGAGCCCTGCAGTACTGACTGCATTTGAATACAAATGGAGGGAGGAAGGCAGGAGAGCAAGAACATCCCCCTGAAAGCTCATCATTCAACATATACACACAGAAATCTACAGTAGCCACTTGTACGGCCCTGAACATCTCCCGGCAGGGAAAGGGGATAAAAATACATACTTGTTTTCATTTTTTCTTCCTAAAACCAAGCACACAAATGTGACTGCCTATAAATTTTACGGAGTCACATTACGTCCTTTGGATCATCTCCCCATATCATATTTGGAAAGTTTAATAAATCTAGTATCTTGTAAAATATTAATTAGAGCAAGCATTGTACTGGGTCCCATGAATCATTTTACTTGTGTTCAATATTTGCAGATGTCACCATGGTGAGGAGTTTCACCTAGTTACAGTGCATAGGTTATAAAGACTAGTGAGCAACTGCTCAGCCACTGCTACTAGCTTCCCAAACTATAAACCTGTCATCTGGACTACAGCAGCTCAGAGACCACAGAATATGGTTTACAAGTCAACATTGCTATTTGAATTTAACCCATGGCTCATGTCAGCTGTAAAAGGTTACAAATACAAAATTATCTACAATAGGAAAGTATTGACTGATAAATATGCACATTGACCAAGATAAAATAGAAGTGAAGATAGGGCCTTTCAGAGAAACCCGAACAGATAAAGTAATGGGCAAGTCATTAAGATATAATATGAGGTGTCAAAATTTTAGTGATCACAAGAACAGGAAAAGAAAGTTCTCTAGCATGCCCTCCCAAGAGACTCTGTGCACCCCAGTTTCAACGCATATCTCTAGATCACTTGAGAAAGTGTCTTGTAGAAGTGTCTTGTAGATTACCTATTCTGGAAAGAGATTTGCAGAATGTGCTCCTACATTGACAGAGATCTGTGGTCATATACAATTTCAACATCCTATGTAAAAGCAGTCTCATGTCTAGCAAGAATAGCACTACTTGTACTTTTAGCAAATTTGGATCCAAGTACAAGCTACTAGCTTTGTTTAACTTTCCAAATGTGAATACAGGGAGATGATCCATTTACTGTGCAACGACTGCCACCTGGTAGACAAAGAATTTTGTATGAAGTATCTCATGTGGTCATTTAGACACTTATCTGAGTCTTTCTCTATTAAATCAGTCACAAAAAGAACAATTGAACCTGGTTGAGCACAACATCTGGATCAGACTCTGAGAAAGACAGAGGTTGGCTTCTCCATGGCTTGTGTTGTGAGAAGGTTTTCGATACTCTCCCAAGCTCTGTTGGGGCTGCAGTAATGAGATCAAGCCATTCCCTGACACTAAGCATCTGACCAGTCAAACCTCACACACCCCTCCTCCTCCCTGCTCTCAGCCCACTGATTATCTCAGATCATCAGTGTTTTGGATGACCGAATAAACAGGATTATCCTCTCCCAGTGCCTGTTAAGTCAAAACTGCATGGTGATCCTGTTAGTGGATCGCAATAGTGTAAGTATATCCAAGCAGGAGATTATCTATTGCTTGCTCTGTGGAGCTGAAAACAGTACCGGGTAATTTTTAATCTCCATGAAGGGGACACTAGAGCTCACAGAAAGAAAATCAGATTCATTTTAATTATCCTTCGCAATCAGCTGCCTAGCTCAAAAAAACTTATCCCAATTGACAAAGTCATAACCTTCTATCACTGATATAGTACCAGATTTGGGATGCAAGTGGAAAACATCTTACATGCATAGCCTTTTTCATCCAAACTGATCCCAGAATGCTTTACAAGTGCTGCGTGCAAATGGCACGTGGGATTAGCAGCACTTTGCAGTTGTCTGCCTCTGTTCCCACTGAGGTTAGCAAGAGCACAAGTGGGACCTGCCGTTGAGTAAAATGTGAACCGGCTGGAACACGGCCAGGACACTGAGACCAAGACTTGCATTCATCTGGAAACTGCTGCCACAATGCCCTATTGATCAGGACTTTGGGTTTACGCCTTGTCCAAAACAATGTAGCAAACTACAATGAGGCATAAAATGATGCCACTTTAAACACATTGGCAATTCATCACTGGTTATTTTTCAAGCACTCAAAGATAAAAATATTGAAAGGAGGAAATACCCATATCTAAATTAAAATCTTCTTAAATAAACTCTAGATCTTAACAGAGTAGCATGCAATCAAAGCCAGCCAGCGCCCAACCCTGCTCTATATGTGCATGCAGAAAAACAAATTCCTTCAAAAGAAGCTTTGAAGAGCGTAATTAAGCATGAAAGTTACCATATATTAAATTATACATCTAGCAAAAAAGAGTCATTAGCCCAACAAATGGGCTGCTAATGATTTTAGGTTTGCCTAAGGCCATAAATTAATAAACTAGTGATTAACCAGTATTTCTGGGATGCTGCTGTTGGAAGCTGGCAGCCTGGTGTCACAGCATTCACCCACAGCTTAGAACTGCGAAACATAAAACCCAGTTAAAAAACACACTGTATTTGGGTCACAGAAACAACCAAAGTTTTGGGTGGGTAAAACCCCTCCTCTGAGGCAACATGTGATATCCAAATGGAACCAAGCAGAGTGGTAGCCAGGAAAGGCCCTTCCAAGGCAAGAGAAACTCCCCACAATGTGTCCCAGCATAGACCATGACCAGAAGAGCCCATGTCACGAGTGCCTCCCAGTTTAAAAGTCACTGCTGGTACCTGCTTGGGATACCTCCCTGCTGCTTCTGACCTTGGGAGCAGCTACCTCTGTCCTCTGAAGCCACACTCTGGTGACCCTAGAGCCATTTATATGGAAAATAACACCCCAAAAGTGTGCTTGGCAGCTTTCTTCAGACATTTCTTAGCAGCTTAGCAACTGGTAGTGAAAGGATAAAAACAACAGGCCATTTGGTCAGCCATCTCTCTCCAGAGCACCCAGACTTACTTCTCTTGTCACAGTTTGGAGATAACGATGTGGGAATGAAAACCTGTACAAAAAAGTCATCTCCAAGGCTGGAAATGGCAAAAGCATGGATGATGGTGCCCACCCACTGTTAGGACCACAGGATATATGACAGCTCACACAAGTTACTTGGGCAGGGCAAAGGTTTTCAAATAGAAACACAGGCGTGTGCACAAACCTCACCTCTAAACATACAAATGGACATTTATCAATGAATTTCAGACAAGTAAAACACCAACACAAATACAGTGCACCAGGTAACATTATAGCTCCAAAGAACTAGATAAATTAAGCAAAGTTTTTCAAGGGACATAATTACTCAGTAGTTCAAAGCAGAGAAGGGAAGCAATCCAGTAAATAGAAGAAAAAAGATGTGCATCCCTCAACCAGCATCTTCACCAGCAGGCTCAGCAGAGCCCCTTAAATTTCACTTTACCATGGGCAAGGGACAGTACATGAGCTCCCAAAACTTTGAAAGAAAAAGCGCCCATTCATGTACATATTGCAATTCACAGAATAGTCCAAAATGGGAGAAGGACCCCAGGGACCGGGTGTGTAATTCACATCCCACATAGTCTGCTGGAGCTCAGTCACCAGGGCTGGCTGGGGATGCTGGAGAGCCCAGTCTGCCTTCCCCAGCAGCTGTTGCACAGCCCACCCTGCGAGGGCTCTGCTGCTCTCTTCACTGACAAGGCATCTGCCTCTCTCCTCTCTGCCTGGTCTCTCCTCATCACTCGCTTCCTGTGGTGAAATGTAAAGTGTAGAAGCTCTATTTCTTCACAGTGGCCCCGAGCAGTGCCGGCTCTTTGCTCCCCAGAGAGCTGCGAATGGTTTGATCAGACATGAAGTTCTCACACTTCGAATAAATGGTATAAGCACAGCATTCCCCAGGAAGATCTAAAAGCAAAATACTTGATTTAAGGAAGCTTTTCCTCAAGTAATTTTTAATGCTTTTAACTAACCAGCAGTATGATTATTTTTTAATAAAAAGACTAAGTATTTTCCTCCTTCAGTGTTTTTGTGATTAAGGTCCAAGACAGGCTGAGAAAGTTGGGGCTGCTCAGCCTGGAGAAGAGAAGGCTGCGTGGAGACCTCACAGCATCCTTCCAGTATTTGAAGGGGGCCTATAGGGATGCTGGGGAGGGACTCTTCATCAGGGACTGCAGCAATAGGACAAGGGGGAATGGGTTCAAATTTAAACAGGGGAAGTTTAGATTGGATATAAGGAGGAAGTCGTTAACTGTAAGGGTGGTGAGACACTGGAATGGGTTGCCCAAAGAAGCTGTGAATGCTCTGTCCCTGGCAGTGTTCAAGGTCAGGCTGGACAGAGCCTCGGATGACCTGGTTTAGTGTGAGGTGTCCCCCTGCCCATGGCAGGGGGTTTGGAACTGGATGATCTTTCCAACCCAAACCATTCTATGATTCTATGATTTACATTTCCATATAAGAAGAAAAAAACCAAACTGGATCCTGTTTCAGCAGAGACAATGGCAAAACCTCCCACCTACTGCAGTTACAAGTAGAACAAGACCTGTGTGCAAACTTGGAAGTAAGTTTTTCTGGAAACTACCAAATACTGCAAAGAGTTCACATTTTTTTCTACTCTCCTTACAGTAACATTTAAAGCACAACCTCAGACAGTTTTGTTGTACATTACTGTGTCATGTAAGTTGTATGTATGGTTCCAAATTCTTCACATAAATGCTGGGTTTTTTGGGTTTTTTTTCCTATTATTGCTACAAAAGAACATGGTTTGATTTCGGCAGCAGCTGCATAGACTGCAGATTAAATATAGCAGTCATTGACTTTCCCTGAGACTCAAACATTTCTGAAAATAAGCTTTTTGGCACCCACTAAGGAACACACGGAACATCTCCTTTAGTTACAAGCCCTCAAAATAAAAAGAACTTATAAAGTTCTTACATGTATCTGTAAGAATTTTGATCCCAGATCTTATTAACTCTCCCTATAAATATTCAGGGCCGGTCCTGCTCTCACTGAAGTCAGAATATCTTCAGCGCGATCAGTGGTGGCCTCACAGCGTGGAACCGGACAAAAAAGATAATAATTAAACATAGGAATGAAATTATTCCTTTTTGACAGCCTCACCTGTATTTGCTGGCTCGTACAACAGAGGTCATTTAAGGGGCACCGGATAAATAACCCAACTAGTTCCTGCATGCCGGTAGCTCTAAACCTCTCCAGCGCACACAGCTCTCCCCTCCAGTCACAGATCTC
This sequence comes from Ara ararauna, assembly GCA_028858755.1. Classification (NCBI taxonomy): domain Eukaryota; kingdom Metazoa; phylum Chordata; class Aves; order Psittaciformes; family Psittacidae; genus Ara; species Ara ararauna. The sequence continues at coordinate 9,727,979 of CM054384.1, forward strand.
AATATTTAAAATGACCTTTCCAAATTTGTTTTGTTTTTAATACGTTAAAAAAATCTTTCCCACTGAAGCGAGTGGATTTTCCAATGAACCCCAGCACTTAACCCTGCAGCATTTTACTATTTCGAGTTTAGAGCATGAGTTTCAAAATCTGTCCTGAAGAACAAATATCTGCATGAAGTTATGATGACGCTGTACCAAGCCAAAGAGTCACCCTGGAATAGAAAACAATCCAAGCAACAATATTTGGCTCTGGATAGAAATTTTCCCAGAAGTTCAGGAGTAATTGCCTCTTTTCTGTTAAGGCTACAAATAATTCTGAGTCTGGGCTCCTGTGCAGAGCTCCTGACACACTGCATCATCTGTCAGAATTAAATACTCTCTTGTGAATAGCTTATATTATCCCTTTTCCAATTAGGTTTTGTCCCAAAGATGGCTTTCTGAAGGGGGCTAACCCTGAAACATTTCTACTTCCTAATAAATAGACATGCCCAAGAATGGATGCAAGCAGACTGTGAGGTCTTCAACATTCACCTTCACAGGAACTACAACGGATTTGTACTCTTTCTTACTAAAAGCATTTGGCTTTGCTATCAAAAACCCCTACCAGGAGTGTTTTAGTACCACAGCTGACCACAAGATGGAAATCCTTTTCCGTAAGACATCGCCTGATTAGGAAAAATACTGATTAAAAAAAATACATCTTTTTTTCCCAGGAAGGTGTTTTAGAAGCAAAGCGGGTTTCCCATCCCATCAGCAATTTGTTTAGGAGGCCTCATCTATTTCATGTTTCAGAAGCTGATAAGACCCTTTAACTCAGGTGCATAGCCAAGCTGTCGCATATTTCATTTATCTGGATTTCATTATCAGGAGTTTAATTTAAATTAAACCCAAGTCTTTTCCTGAGAAGTTTTCCCTTTTCCAAGAAGGGCTGTTCCACTCAGAAATTATTCCAATGGAAAACCCTAGTCGTTAATCCCAGCAGCTCAGAAACACCAAGCAGAGAAAAGCACCTGTGCTCATTGTTTAATTTGGAAATGTGAAGGATAAAGTAAACTCTTTCTTCATATCACTAAAGGCTTTGTTTTGGAGTTAAAAAGCTCTCTGAGGAATGGTTCCAGCCACCCAAAGGCTGGGGTGGCAGAGCTCAGGGAGTTCAGTGGGATTTTATCTAACCTGCTACGCAATCAAAACCACTGCACTGGGATCTAAATGCTAAATGCCATTTATCTTTGTTGTTGCTTATTTACAAAAACGTGCAGAGACTTGCACTGGGATGCCACCGGGCATGAACAGAACTAAAAGGCCATTCCTGTCCCCGGAAGAGGGTGTCAGGTAGGAGAGACTGTCTCTTTCCCACCTCCAAAGCAGCCCAGGCTGCGGCACCTGCTGCAGCCCAGGATGGGAGGGCCAGCTGTGATGCTGCAGGGACCCTCCCTCACACTGCTGCTTCATGTAGCCAAGCTCACTCCAACTTGCTCTTGAACAAACTACTACTATGAAAAAAATGAAAGAATTGCTTCTATGTTTTTAATTATCTGATTGACTTTTCCACTCAAATCTAATTGAGAAGGCAAGGAGGGAGCTACATTTAAAGACAGACAAGTTATTTGCATCTGTTTTGTTGATTATGTAGCTGCACATTTTACTTTAAACACCAATGGCTTTCAACTGCGATTCAAATGATATGGAAATTGCTACTTTATACCAAAATTTCCCTTAAGCAACAAAGGAAAGGATTAGCAAATGGCTCTGTTCTTTTTCTTTTCTCCTTTTCATTTTAATAAAACACAGTGGCAGTGGAAAACTCTTTGATGGTTCATGAACAACACCTGTATCTTTTAATATTTTATTCATACCAAGCTACAGAATATTTTAATCCTTTTGAGTGACTATTATGACAACAATTTCTAACTAAAATATCCTTTATCTGAAGCACTGAATTAACTTATTTTTCACAAGACCTCTTCGCCACAAAAATATACATACACAGTCCATGTGGATAATTATACAAGGGAATTGAGGTACCACCACTAATTTATCCTAATTTTCAGATTTAGGTGAAGCAGATGACTATATAGAGTCTGTCTTGTTTACACATACCCAAGAAACATCTCTCATGTGATCAGTCCCACTCAAGACTGAATCCTACCAATTCCCAGCAGTATATAGCAGAGCCAGCGCAAATGAGAATCAGACCACAGTCAAACCACAATGTTATTTTTTCCCACTGAAGCTCTCATGAGTAGAATTGGTTGTGCTCCAATAGCTTGCAGGATTGGTCTTTCAATCCCTGTCCAGCTCTGCACATCCTAAACCCAGCAACTTTTTAGTGAATTTTAACAGTACACTTCATTCTGCGCAGTAGAAGAGGTAAGGGGTGTATAAAGACGGCTTTAGTAGTCTCCCCAGAATGGATTATTTTTACAGAAGACTGATTAAAAACATTTTACAGATTTTGAATGTTACTGCAAGTTACTGATATGGTACAGAAACACAAGCAGATGTATATCACTGGCTTCTTACATACCTTAAAGGTTCCCACCAAGCAAAAGTTTCAAGAGGACCATCATCCTTTTCCATCGACTCTGTTGTTACAGAGTCTTCATCACCCCATCGTGTACTTTAATCTGAACATCCCCTCTCAGCACAGCTACCCAGAATCTGCTGAAGTAAAAGCATATTACAAACAAAATCTTTTAACAATAACCCCATGCAGACACACTGACAGAATTCACTTGTAAAACAGTTTGTCTAAAGAGACTGACTCACGGTGTTTCTATTTTGATGTCAGAGCTTTGAGGCTTCAGGGTGCAAGAACAGCAGGAAATTATCAAGTCTTGACCAAAACAGACACTTTTTTTTTTCTTGTAATTAGTTAATTAATTTAAAAGCTAACACAGTGAAGTCAATCACTGGGTTCCTGTGTTCCTTAAGCATCTAGCACAGATCTGGTGAGAAACTTTCAATTCTTCATACATAGGTTCAGAAGAGAAATACAAAAAGAACAATTAAACTCAGCAACCCCTTTCCTTCAGTAGCAAGTTTCAGTGCATCACCCACAACAGACAGTAAAGCTGATCTAGAACTGCCTCCATTACACAGAGGCACTAATCCTGCTCTTACTCACATTCCCCTGCAACCCCATTACTTTTGGTGGGTTTTTTCTCACAAATGTAAAAATATTACTTTTAAAAATTATCCCTGCATTCATCACACTCAACCCAACACAACAGGGCTGACTGCAACACATTGACCCGAGAGCTCTGATAACCATACTTGCACTTTTGGTTTTGTTAGTCCCACATGAATATTTACACACATTTCCATTACACGTCTCCAGGTTTGCACAGGGCACAGGCTGTCAGCAGCTGAAAGCCATTCACATCTGACAGCTGCTCAAATAGCTTGCTTGAAACAAATAGGTGGTCTCAGCTACCATCTAGCAGGCAGGTGATTAAGGCATCATTACAAACTGCTGCTTCTTTGGCAGCTGCATGGATAAGGAGGGCCCTTCTTGCACTGCTCAGACCTGCCTTGTGGAGGGGAGGTTTAATTGTCATCATTACATAAAGGGCAGCTTGTGGAAGATGAAGACCTGACAGGAACAGACAGTGGGCAAACACAGGACACAGATCAGAGCCAATGAAGTAATTACAATCCAAATAAGAGGGTATGAGCTGGCTGGGAGCAGCAGATGTTGGCGTCCACCAGCATCTCCATATAAATCATATGTTCAAATGCTACTTGAAGAAAAGGCAGCAGAACATCATATGCAGAGCTACAGGATACCAGGAGGGGGATGCTCAGGGAGGAAAATATAATTCTCACAGGGAAAACCCATGGGATCTGTCAGGAGTAGAGAGGTGGATGACATCCAGTGCACAGTGCAGGGACTGCATGGATGGATACTGAGAGGGACCAGAGAGGAAGATACTCATTGGCCTTCAATTTATCAATGGCCTCACCTTCCAAACCTGCCTCATGGATCTGATTCTCAGGTAGGGAGAGTAGGAATGAGCTGATGAATTGTAATCGTAGTTGGAGGAAGAGAGGAAACCTGTGACCTGGGCAAGCATGACCAATGACTGGGAAGGTGGTCACATGTAACCTCCCTAGGTGGAAAAGGTTGTACACAAGGCAAGTAAAAGATGCCGTTCAATCTTCATTGAAATCGTGGCATCTCACTTTCTCAAAAACAAAAGCATGTGTGGAGCAGAGATGAAATGGGGTGGTCAAATACAACACAAGAGAGGTGCAGCGCAGACAGCGCTTCTGAGATGCTGGAAATATTTGTCTTTATACCACACTAATAAAGATAATTATTCCACTCAAGGCTATTTCATAAGTTATTAAAAAAAACCCACCATAAAATTGATGTAAAAGCAGGAAATGTCCATATGTGCACATTACTTCCTTGCAAACCATTTTACAGGCAAACCCCCTCATCTGTTCTACCTCAGTCTTCCTTTCAAAAGAAAATTAATATTTACCTTCATATATGTAACATTTAAAGGATTTCTGAAAGACTTTACCTACACAGCATCACCCTGAGGCTTGTGACTTTGTGACTTTCACCACACCTCATTCCTCCATTCTTTCTTCTTCCAAATCTGTGTGAATAATACTCAATAGCAACACCAGTGTGGTTTGTAAATTGCCATGCAGCACTGTGTCACATCATAAACAACGATGTACATGTACAGCTTCTCTGCCTTTGATGAAGAGCCAGAATCAGAACTTTTCAACGTTGTCTGATTAAGGATAAATTAGAGAACAAACCAAGCATCCTAGAGTGAGATGGCCTTGGTGGGAATGATGTGCAGGCATTAGGGTTTCTTTCTTTCACATTGATATAGCCTTTCAAATGTTGCAGCCTTTTCTCTGGAAACATATAAAAGTCTCAGAATCATGGGGTTTTTCAGTAAAGGCATAATTCCTAGATAATGTCAGCCTGAAGAGAGAACTGTGTCTTTTGATTTGATCTGAGCTCACAAGAAGAGATGTCAGAAAAGATGACCGCATGTGTCACATTTTGGGAGCGAGTTTTCCATTTCACTTTGCCCTTTCCCAGTTGTACCACCCCCAGCAGAAAGAAGATAACACCCTGGTGACAACCCAGCCAGATCCTAACGTCACCCACAGAGCATGCTGCCACCTCTGCCTTCTGCAAGCTATCTGTACCTCCCGAGGGAGCAGGGGTGGCCGGGGCAGCAGCTGCAGCAAATCCCACTGTGAGCCTGAGCCCTTCCAGCAGATGCATCCTTGGGCCATTAGACATCAGGTCAGGCAGAGAGTAGCAGGAGGCTGTCCTGTAAGTCCACCTCCTCCCGGCAGCTCAAAACCAGCTCACAGCAGCTCAGCTTCTTTTGAGCATGTAGGGAATCTGGCCTTGATCTCCCAGCGGATTTTTTCCCATGTTCTGCGTACATGGTTACTATTATAAGCACAATCATGGTGAATGTTTGTGCAAATGATTAGGTCTGAATCTTCTTGGTGCTTTATACATCTTTGTTACTATTTTTATTCTACTTGTATTTTCGGAAACAGTGAGCATGGAAGCATACCCTGCGCTTCTGGAAGCATATGCACACTAGGGCTCTAATTCACAAACCTTGAGGTTAATAAGAACAGCAAACATTTATGCCTCAAATCATCAGTGAAGAACTGACCTCCATTATCCAGTCCCAGGGCTTACAAAATGCTCATTGCTGCATGTTTGTGCAGAGTATTTTTAAAACAAGCCCGGTTTAAAATATGCACAATTAATATTAACAAAGACCTGTAGTTCTCAGTGAGCGGCTGGAACAAGCGCTGCCTTCTGTCTGATGTGCAGTGACCTTTGGAAACATTATTAGGCACTGTCCTACAAGCAATGTGTCTTGCACAAATTACTTCTGCCCAAGTATAAAGCAACATTAACCATGAGGAGGGCAACATGGGATGAATTTGTGTTTTCTAAAATTGGGGAGGGGGGAAGGGAGGAGAAAATTACTGGAGTTTATAAGAGGATTCATAAACTGCATCATTTTCTCTCTCATTTAATCCTAACATACAGGATCTTGTGCTATGGATAAGGATAATCACAACAGATGAAGCGTTGTGTGATTCTCCCATGTTTGAGTAAAGGAAGGAGAATAAAGTAATTAGTTCCTTGTAAGAAACAGAATTAATAGGATCTATTATGCACCTAATTAGCACCGTGTTCTTGAGGAGGAAGATTAATTTGGGTAACTACTGAAAGTTTTCAATCTTCATAACATTAAGCTAAAAACTAAAGTTAGAAGAAATCTGTATAGAGAAATAGCACTCTGTGTTGGAAGGAATTGCCTCTCCTAGCCACAGGAGAAGCCAAACTGCAATGTGTACTACGGTATATAATTGGCTCATACAGTTACAGATCAATATATATCAATGATGAAAAAGTCTAGGACATTACCTGAGGGATTAGGAAAAGCTCAGTGAAAGAGAGAAAGCAGAAAGTATTGTGTCAGACATTTTCATACCTTGAAATTTTTGTCCAAGTCAGAAAGGGAATGTAGAAACAAAGAAAATGCAGATTCAGACTCAGGAAACTTAGCAACTTCCAAACACATGCAAAATACACATGTACACCCAATACGCTTTCTGTAATCTATTTCTATGAAAGAGTACACAGAAAATAACAATTTAACTATGAACTGCTGCAATTCACAGGTTGGAGGAAGAGCTACCACACACACTAACCTGCTTCCAGCAGTGGCCAACAGTAAATCTGTACAGAGGAGTATTACAAGCAAATATAATGCAAGCCTACAATGGAATACCTCCTTCATGCTATAAGCAACACTGCTGGCACTTCCTAAGTCAGAGGATCATTTAAACCCTCACTGACTTTAACAACAGGGCAATTGCAGCAAGTAGTATCATCCTTAGAAATTAAACTTGAGGTAGCAGAAAGATTTGGTACAGGCATAAAATATACATATATGCAACTATCAGATAAAGAATGGATATAAGCTGTATTAAAGGATTGTGAATGTACATATTCATTATAGAAAACACCAAAACAACCCCCCCTGCAGCCCTCTGCACATACAAACACAATCTATATGTTTAAAAAATGAGGTCATGTTTTTAATCCACAGATTTTTTTCACACAACCATAAGCTTGTGAAAAAAAGACAGAATCAGCTGTATTTTATCTGCCAACAAAAAACAATGGATGTGGTTAGCCCACAGACAAAAGCTAATGTTCAGTCATTCTGTAGCAAATGAAGAGCTTCCAGGAAGCATTTCATCAATCGATCATACCACAAACCAAACCCTTGTCAAAAGTTAGAGAGGAGATATAAGATTAAGGGCCTTGTTCTTACCCACTTAACAACGGAAAAGCCAAGTGTCAGAGAATAATCATCACCCTTCAAAAGATGAACCAAGTTGCAGATTGGTTTTTTTATTTATTTAGCCGAGATTCCTGAAAGAAAAAAAGAAGAGGGGAAATAAAACTCAATGTAGAAATACTCCTGATGCAGGAAAAACACAGGGTATGATTGAATAAAGGATCACCTGCTTTAGGGGACACTGCCAGACAATTTCCTCCCCTGTTCCATCACCATTAGGTTCCTTATTAAGCTCATTTCTTCATAAGTCACCCACAAAGGCCCCATGGAACCAAAATGTCATATTCACAGGAGCCTTTGTTACTGGGGACAGGGTCCAAGCTCTGCCACTGTCTAAAGGCTGCAATGAGCATCGGGGATGGGAGTGAGTGGTGCTTTCAGAGTTACCAGCTCTCGAAGCTTGAAGGCAAGCAACTTTAACATATGGGTAGAGATAAGCAAAGCTTTGCCAGCTGTTAGTGTCTGTCTTTCCAGGTACTTTGGCTGGGAACCTTTTTCAATAGAGCGCTGCGGTTCTTTGTCTGACCTGATCCTCTCTGAAGCTCGCCAGTGTAGACTATCATCAACCCTGAAACTCAGCTGGGTGTGAAAGAGCGAGTCCTGTCCTGACATGAGAGCCAGAAGGCATCAGCTCTTACCAGATTTCAGCAATGTCACCTGCATATAAAAATCTCAGTGTCTACATTCAGCTCCACAAGTGTTTGTTCTTCCTTTCCTTATTAACTGTTTGACCCATGTTGGCGCACTCAGTCCAAAACCTGCTGCAATCACCTGTTTTAATACACCTGTTGTTGAGAAGGACAGACATCGAGCTACATAGTCTAACTGACGTTAAACTATGAAGAAATAATAAAAACTTCCCCCACTCCCCCCATTAAAATCAGACTGAAAGGTGTAATCTGTGTCATTTTTCCTGTTTAAGACTTTGGATATGAAATTCTTCTGGTGTAATGGTGCCACCAGCAGATTACAGTTAGAACTGGTTTTAGCTGAAAAACCTAGGTAAGAATACAGATTTCTCTACATAGGTTATTTAAGCTTCCAAAAATGTAGACTTTAATTATTGAGAACAATATTTTGATAAGAACATGGAAGTTAAAATTGGTTCTAACAGTGATCTATTAGTAGATAAAACTTTACATTCATAATTCTCTGTGTAAGTTCCTTATGACATCCTCTATGATGTATAAAGATGGGAAAGTGTGTGACACAGGGTGGAGGGTGGAGTTTTGTTTCCCCACCGTAGAAACTAGTGATTCTTCATGCCTGAACAACTGACAAACATTGGAGCAGCAAAAACACTGAACCCTGAGAACTGAATGACTGGAACTCTTCAGTTTTGTTTATATGAATATTGATCTGATAAACCCTGAATAACCAAGTGGAGCAACTCCTTTTCTCCAGCGAGACCCAGGACCCTTTGACACGCCTGCTGTACAGGGAGGAAGAATTGAGAGTACCCATTTCTACAGCCACTGCAGTGTTGATATTCCCAATGTTACTGTCACCTTTCTATCTACAGCAGCTTTATTACATTTATAATTGGTCATTTCTCATTCATATTTACTTAGCTGTTTCAGGAATTTAGACTATAACTCAACACATGCTTAGACAGGCTTGCAAGCATAAAGGACTCCAAGAAAAAAGTGAAAAAGGAAAGCAGACACTAAGAGGTGTCACTGCTCAATTGTGTAGAAAGCCAGAACAAAACCCCAGTGCAGAACCTTGCCACAGTTCACCAGTGCTTTTTCATTCCGTTATCAAATTGTCATACCTCTTGGAAGCTACCAGCTCAGGCACTGCCTGGTTCATCTCTGAACTGCTGTCTGATCTGCCTCTAACAAGGACAGCCAGAGATGGCACACTCTGCTTCTTTGCTGTTGCAAGAGTGGTCTTAAAAAGTCATCTCCTTCACCTCCAGCCTCCTAGCCTGACCCAGGAAGGTCTCTCAATGGGGAAATAGGGCAAAGCAAGCCATTTGAACAAAGTTCCCCAAATACATTTGCGGAAAGCAGCTGTTTGTAAGGTTTTCCTTATGTAATGTGTAGAATTATTTCAGAAACAGCTATATTAAAAGCCTTCATAAAGCAAAAACTATGAACCACTAAAAATAACATACTGTGGTATTCAAAATTAAAAGGTATGCTCATAAAGCCTGCTCTAGCTGAGTTTGTCTATTGTCCTGCAGACAGGAACTACCTCAGGTCATAAATAAAACTTCAAAAAATGCTTCCCAAGTCACCTTTAAAACAAGAATACATTAAAAACGCATTCTTCATGCTCGTTCTGCTGAAGTGCTGGAAAGCCTTATTATATTAATTCTAGCAATGTAAAATATAGTTATTTGCCCTTTCTTTTATAGGATCAGGCTTAAATCCTACTTGACTGAAATGCAGAAGCAAAGAATTTTAGAAACCTTAACCAATTAATGATATATTTTATCTGTTACATAAATTAGGAAATTACTTCATTTAAGTAACTAGCACATAGCCCTAAAATGCTTACATCTTTAACAACAGCTTATCTGAGAATGTATTTTCTTTTTAGACATATCTCAATTAGAATCAAGTAACTAATGTTTCCTTAGGGTGCAGGGTGTATTAATACAAGCTATGCAATAAACTTGTTTAATTTGGTACAGCTTAATCTTTAAAACTTGTCTTGGGGAAAAAAAGTATGATATCCTTCACATAAAAAAGAGACAGCCAACAATTCAGGATGGGCCGAATAACACTGATGCTACAAAGCAAAAATGACACAAAACTTACCCTCCTTGCAGAAAGTATCTCCTGTGAAACTGTAAGGAAAGCAAGGAAGCACCAGAGTAACAGCTAAACTTTTGTTTCCCTCAAAGATATCCCTATATCTTGCTTGCTATGACAAAGATTTAATGAGAAAAAATGCTGCAGCCTACAGCTGGGCATGGCTTTTTCCTCCCATAAACTTTTCCAGATAGTAAGTCAGCCTTCCTCTTCATCAGCTCCAAAACCACACAAAAAAGGCATTAATGCTTCCACAATTTCACAGGTTTCTTCTTTTTTTGTGATGAAAATAATACAAAAGATTACAAGCTTCTCAGTTACTATGGTAAAAGGAGCTTTAGAATGTCTTGGTATAAATTTGCCCTAGTATTCTTCAAATACACTGAAAAGTAGTAATTGTCCATACCATGCAAGTATGGATTTCCTTTCAGGAAAGGAACTGGGAGTTAGATCATGGTTGCAGCAACGTAATTGAGTTAAACTCGACTGCCCTCAGAAGTTACCCCAGACGGAAATATGAATTGGGCAATACAAGAATCAGATCAGTTACCAGCAATATAATTTAAACAAACCTTCCATCAGCTGATGTACAGATTTTGAATATGAGAACATATGCAAGAAACATATCTTGCAATCCTTTACAGCCATAGCCTCTCACTGTCCTTATCTCAAGTTCAATGGAGCTCATCTGGAGCACCCCTGGCAGCCCTGTGGGGCCCTCAGCGCACAGACCAACAGCTCAAAGCCACTGTCACCCTTTGTTCATTCACACTATTGCACCTGCATATTTTACTTCGCACACAAAAGGTCAGAAGCTTGCCAGCAGGCTGCCTGCCTTCTCCGACACGCAATGCACCGGGAAAAAGAACTCCAAGGAGCCGCTTGCTGTAATTTCCTGCCATTTAAGACTATTTATTTTTAAAACTTCTGCTGCCAACCTCCCCATCTGACTGTCACACTCTCGCTGGATTTTATCATCAGAACATAGTAATTTATTAGAGATCAAATCCAACCAGTTATTTTATTGTCTTGGTTTTCAATACTACTCAGCCATTTTAGCTCTGAATCCTCAGGGCTCTCTATAATTAATGTTTCTTTAGCAGAGGCAGTGAGGGGACTGGCTGTGCAAAGCCCGTGTTAACCCTTACGTGGACCAACACCAAACCACAGTGAGGAGCTGCATTCGCAAAGCGGTCGCAACAAATGATCCACAGAATTGAGCCTGCTTTTGACATTTGAAAAGTTCTCTTTCATACAAGTGGGCTGGGTATAGCCACTGCCTACCCACACGATTAGACCTACAAATGTTAATTAAGAGATGGGGGGTCACACTCACACACATGGCATTTTTGGAGGCTGAAACTTCCATAAAAGCTTTTGTAGCAGCTGAAGGGAATTGAGATGAGAGAACGCAAATGATCAAGTGAAAGGCTGAATATTCGCAGTGTCAGGTATGCATTACGCTGGCTGTTAATAGTGGCGCTGCAGGAAGGATGTATGTGACAACCATGCATTCCATGCAAGCCAGCATGGAATATTTAAGCCAGAAAATTGGGTGCTGGGCAATCATGACACTTGAGAGAGCACAAGAAGAGAATAATAAGGATGCCCACCATCAGGCACACTGATTTTTCTCCTCCACATTTCCCCCGTCATATTTGAGGGGTAAAAAGTGTGGCTACAAAGAAAATGGAGACGTCCTTTTCACAAGGAATCATATGGACAAGACGAGGGGTGATGGGCACAAGTCACTCCCAGGGAGATTCTGATTAGAGACAAGGAAAATTTTTCACAACAAGAACCATCAGCCATTGGAATAATCTCCCCAGGGAAGTGTGGTGGATACCCCAACATCAGACACTTTCAAGGGTCAGCTGGACAGGGTGCTAGGACCCCTTGTCTAGACTTTTATTGCCATGAAGGGTTGGACCAAATTATCCTTGAGGTCCCTTGAGGTCCCTTCCAAGCTGGTATTCTGTGATTCTATGAAGAATGTTTATAAGTAAATATTGAATTTTATTCCTACCTCGGAAGATAATCTCCTGTCAATAGGAGCTCTTAGCTCTCTAGGTCAATATTGCCACAGCCCAGAGAAGGTCAAATAGCAGGTATTTGGCAAGAAGCAAACATCATCACACAGTAAAAGAAGCCCAATAAGGAACACGTTTTCCTTTAAATTTTAGCATCTTGTTATCCTTTTTTTCCATCTATGTGACCTATTGCCATGAATAGAGAATAACACAGTTCAGTATAGGAAAACAACGATATTAATCAAGGTCTGCTCTCAGCTATATACTTTTGCATTAGTGAGTTTTTCATAGTTAGGAGGGATGGATTTGACCTCAGAACGTTCCAATAATCTGTTGTGAAAACAAAACCACAGAAAAATCACTATATTTGCTATCCACTTATTAAAAATTGTTACTGCAATCGGAATTCTGAAGGGGCTGCCCTAAGAAAGCTTTGTCCTTTTCTGGGTGAACTATTTAAGGCAGTACCCTTGACTGAACTTCCAATGTTCTCACTGATTTGACCATGTTTCTTCTACCCAAAGCACCCCCAGCAAAACAGCTGCCAGAGCTCCTGTGCAGCAGTTGTCTCAAGAAGACAGACTCTGATTTTTGCAGTTCTCTTATACTGTATTTTAAGAAGCGTTTTTCAAAGTCTCTCATTAAATAGATTTTAGTAGTGACAGATATACCTGGTGTAAGCCTGTTAGTTTCCCACAAACAAAAGCTTTGGGGAGACTTTCAAGAGTGTAAATCATAGACACTGAATGAATTATAATTAACTATCAAGATCTATGGTGGGCACAAAGTACTGCTATAGATGGTGCTGAATAAGTGACAAAAGGCATAAACTAAACAACCATAATATCAGACTATTGTTCTGTTATTGAACCAATATAAAAGATATAAAATTGTATTCTGAACTATACATTCATTATTTCTAAGGAATTCCTACCAAAATAAGCAGGGAAACATTGAATTTTACAGATCACATTTACTGTACTAAATGGAGTCTGAAACCTATAAACAATTTGTAATAATGAAATTCTAAATGTACTAATCTATGTTGGCACAATTCTGCTTACGACTATGTTACCTACTTATTTAATAATAGTAAAAACAAGTTTAAATTAATACTTGCATGAGAATTATATGATGTAAACCACTATGTCTCTGATACTGCAGCCTTTATCAGTGTGAAAAGTCTAATAGCAATCTATGAACTGAACAAAACCGAACAAAAAAGAAATCTTCCTGAATAAACTGCAGTATGAGAGCAAAGCTTTATTACTATAATACCTACACTGCCATGCACTTTAGAGGCAGGCACTTGCCGTTCCTATCACACTTTTTTGGAGTGTGAGCAGGAAGCTCAACGAAGAAGGAAATAACAGCAGATTAAAAACAGCTAAAGTGGTTTACAGAAAATTGTATTCTTCCCCTGCCTTTGTGTTGGTAGGAAAGGAACATGCCTCAACATGAAAACCAGCATTTGGGGAGGAACGAGTCTTTGTTTAAAGCAGCACAAGATCACCCCTGCACTTCCTTATTCAGTCAGCTTCTGGTAACCATAGAAAACTGCTATACAGAACACACAGCCTGAACGGTGGACGTAAATGGCTCTTAATAAACAGGATAACACGTAATGTTGGACACTTTCTTACCTTCCTCGCTCATGCTTGGCTAATCAGGAATCTTTATGTTGTTTTGACCACTAACGAACACTGTAACTTCTCTCAAAAACAAATATTTTGCTTCCAATCCCTTGGAACTCTGGTAAAAACTAAAGAAATTTAAAAAAGAAAAAAAAAAAAAAGAAAAAAAGAAAAAGGAGAGGAGAAAAATTCACCTATGGGCAAAGACATAGTATAAAATAGGAAGCATCCTGTGGCAACACAACATTCTAACATACACGGTTGTCTAAGGTAAAAGCCACAACCTAACTTTTGGATTTGAGTTAGCTCTTGCCATTTCAACTCCTGAGTGAGCACAACCTCTGTTAGGTTAAGATTTCTTATCCTTCATAAAGCTAAACCCTAAGTGCCTGCAGCTAATGGTGTTACTTATTTCCTTAGTTTCACACAGAGACACAACCACAAAGCCTTTGGATTTTAGTCCTACCAGTAAGAAGCACAAAGCTTTGTTTCATAACATTACTGAGAAGCATAAAATAATGTCATTATTTTTGTATCTTCTGTAAGGTGTGAATATAGGTATAGAACAGACAGTTAAGCTAACAAGTATATGCAGCAAGGAACAGACCGCTGTCAATGATCAGCAATATTGACAATTTCTTTCTAAGCGCATAGTCATGAAAAACTGAGTCATAATCAAAAGGAAAGGACATTCCTAACAGCAGAGCATTATGGTAAACGTAAACAAACATACATATGCTCCCAGTGTGTGCTGATTCCCAGGCTTGATGCATGTCCCAGGGAGCGTGGGCTAGAACAGAACCAATTTCATCACTTCCTCACTTCCTTGCTAATGGTTTCTGTATCATGCAGCACAAGGACTTATGTAAGTTACTTCTTTATTAAGCAAGAGTACGCCTGTATTCAGGCAAGACGTATTTCTCAAGTCAAAGCACTTAAAAAATCCACTAAAATTTACAGTTTCTAAAAGTAAGATTTGATCATGAATCTTATTCTTTCAAAGTCCTAGAGGGACTTTTACTGGTTTTATAAATAACCACGAAACAACCTGAATTCTGAAGAATAAAAATTAATCTTTTACCAATTATTTCAGTGGAAGTTACACGAAGCAGATTTTTCTATACCCATTAAACAGAAGCTGTTCTCAAATTCAGGCTTGCTTTCACAAATAGGTTGAAGCACACCACTGGGTACCAGAGCATCACTCACTCCCTGCCACAGGCTGAACCACTGGTGTTCCTGAAAGTTACATTTATATTTTAATGCATTTTGAGACATATGAATACCTTTAAAATTACTTGTGTGCTTTGTAGAAATTCAAATGGTTTCACCTTCCTCTCATTTACAATTTTAGGAAGCTAGGGCCACAATATCTAAAACTGCCACGTAGCTGTTTTGAGACTCATTTTTGAGTTTTAGCTCCTAACAGTTGAGCATTAACAGCAACTAGTGATATGCTGAGAAATTTGATGTGCTTTCATTGCCCCTCGTTCTCCAATGAGTTCTCATCCTAATGCTTTAGTATTGCTGATTTCTGTGTCTTTGTGAAAGGGTAGAATAAAGAGCTAATTTGGTGGCAAGGAATCTGCTTCTGTCCTGTCTGTAACTGTTCACTCTCCAACAGAAAAGCTTTTTGTATTAAATTGTAAAGAAGTCACTGGACAAATTCAAGAAAAATGAATCAGTCACTGTAAAAAAATGCACTTTCAAATTAAATATTATGAATTATGTATGTTCATTCATTCATGGTCCTTTATTTGCTGTGAAATAACAGCTAGTGTATTCAGCAAACGATTTAACACTAAATGGTATTTTTATGTTTAAATGACAACCACTTCTCTGTTTCAGAATGGGATTATTTCCTATTTACCTGCTGACAGAAGAAAACATGGTTGAATTAAGAAAAAAATCAAGAGAACTTTCTCCATTTATATCTCATGAGGGAACTTCCTTGATTTAAGGCATAGGATGAAGTTCACTGCCAAGTATATATTTACAAATGGAATCACTGCCTAATGCTTTGTGATTGGAGCTGCATCCTCAGGGTGCAATTACAGCAATTATCTGGATGGATCTCTCATCAGTAACCTTTGACTCATCTTCTACAAACTGTCAGTCTTCATCATCAAATGGGGAAAGCAGCGTATTGTTTCTATTCAATCATCTGCTTCTGAGAAAGAGGAAACTCCACTATTAGGACAGCCTGCCCGCTCATACATACGACCTCCTGTAGCTGGCCTGCATCTGCCAGACGGAGTGGCAAGCCCCAGAATGAACAGCAGCTCACTCCTATACTGTTCTCCTGTCAAGATGAAGCCAGCAGGCATCCTCACACACTTCTGCATTTCTCTCAGGAATTTCATGAAAAGCAGAGAAAAAAATATCTTGTTATATTCAGATACTCATTAAAATCTTTAATAAGTATTAAAAAAATACTCATTGCCTGAGTATCTTAGTCTGAAGACTAAGCGTTAGTTATGCATCAAATCTTCAAAGTCCCAAAAGGAAGAGATCACTGTCTCAGCTCCCATCTAAGTGGAATGAATTCACTGAACTAAATGGATTTACTATAAACTTACACCTATGCAAAGATGGAGCATAGTCTTACATTAACACTACTATGACATTTATCATCATACAATTGTTATTGCAGTAGAACTCCTGCAAACGTTTTGTTGAAGAGCATGGCCTGGAGGATACAGCCCATTTAAAACTAAGTGATTTCAATTCACAGTCAGTAATGCTAAGTGATGAAGGGATAAATAACTCGGTTCAAAGAGTGTGACATTTAAAATAGTATGGGAAAACAACTGCTGTGAAGTTTTGTGACTTTCACTTCACAGTGAAACAGCTGATGACTTACTGTAATAGAACAACAGAAAATCACCACTGCCTTAAAGGGAGTATAGCTTAGCTCTCTCAGCATGCAGTTCTTCCAGAAAAAGCATAGCAGTTTCAAGGCTTAGTTATGATCACCATTAGCTGCTACTGCCCATTTGATTAGTTGGCAATAAAAGCAAGGCTCTTTCTTATCAAAGCAAACAGCAATGTCACCCCTTTGCATTCCTCTCATTAGCTGCAAATGTTATGTGGACAGGACAGGGATAAAATCAATAATAACTAAATCTGGGGAAAAAAACCCAAACCACTGAAGTTAAAAATAAACAAAATCATTTGCAGCAGTAACTCAAACAGTCAACTACCAAAACAGAAAGAAACTAAATTCTTCATTGTCAACTGCCAATTCAAAGTGAAAACAGATTGGGCCAAAGCTGTCAGAAAATTCTTTACCATTCTGTAACAATCACACAGCCATAATGCCAGACAGAGTCCAGCTGTTTCAGTGACCAACTTCAAACAATAGCTGGGCTGTTTAAACACACAATAGCAGGGAATAATGTTTGTCTGAAGATATACTGTGTTAATGCAAACTGCTTTCAAATGCACATTCTGTGTCTTAAACAAAACAAAAAATAGATATTAAAACCTGTGAGTGGAAATTACAGCCATATATAACACTGTCAGCTGTAATTCAGTCATCCACTAGTCACTGCATCTAGTGAGCTTACATCCAGTGGGAAAGACTTTGAGACAAAGGAAAATGTTATTCATTTTACTCTTTCTACTTAAGATGATGGAGTCTGTGTCTCCTTTATGAACCTTCTAATTATCATCAGCTGAAGCTCCCTTTGTATTTCCTCCATATGAGATGCTATACCACCACTCCTGCCCATGGCTGTTAGTCATGCTGCCATAGTGCCTTCGTATCATCTTAAGCACTGACCTTTAACAAGTTATAAATATTATTTTAGTTTTAATTCTGAGTTTAATGTCTCTGGAAGTGATTAACAGCACTGGCTTAATGTGATGCGGTCCTTGACCATTTACTCACCACCTTCTGATAATGCAACTTAATCATTACATGTTGCAACACCCCAGGTTTCCATTTCTAGTTCAGTGAGATTAAACTAGTAATAAGCAGCAGCATGCTGTATCATCAGTGGGCTTCATTGCTCCTGAAGGCAAAAGGATTAAATCAGAGATTAATTTTGGTCTGTGCATCATCTTTGTCATCTGTACAATGGAGACAACATAGCTATGGTTTGAGAGACAGCTAGGCTTCCTCACAACAGAAATTAAATTCCCATCTGCTAACTTTGTGTTAGTTATCTCTGCAGTATTACTTGTGAGACTGTTGAATAACAAATTGATTTTAACTAACAAAAAAGTAATCATGTTAAAGATCTTCAGTAGATGTACTGACAGACAGCAGACATGTCTCCCTAATGCTGACTTGGTAATCAACAAAAAGATTTGAAAGACAGGAAAAAGATTAGTTGGGATACAAAGGAGAGGATGGCAGGAACTTAAAGATGACAGTTCAAGAAAATTTCTTGGAACATTCACAAGAATGGAAATCAGATGGAAATCCAGCTTCCCAATCTACTCCACCAGAATAATGCTTAGATGATAAGTAAAGATCATCGCATGGCAAAACCCTACATCAGAGCATGCAGAGAACAAGCTTTTGTGGTGATGCTGTATATGGAGCATGCATATGACTCTTTGTTTGCAGCATAAGCTTTGACGCTTTGTCTGCATGCATCTCTGCATGCAGAGAACAGGTCTTTGTGGTGACACTGACTGTGCACCATTTCCACACTGTTGTGCCAAAGCTTAGCTTGGAGAACACAGAAAAGACAAGCTCACCCTCTTATGAAGGACCAGATCACTCCCCGTGGCCTATGTGCACAATTCACCTCACCTTAAAGGACTTTTAAAATCTGTCTAACAAATCTGTTGCTTGTTTAAAGCCCTAAAATCTCTGTAACTAAAGATTTCTTATATAAACTGCTTACTTTATCATTAAATAATAATTTTACATGATATGTTAAAAATGGTTTATCAGCAACAGAAAATATATTACCATGCCCCCAGTGCACACACAGTACACCCCCCTTGCAGTGGTGGCACTCACCTGACCTTCCATTGAGCCAGTGCAGCCAAGTAAGCCAGAGCAGCAGACAAACACAGTGAAGGCACATGCAGGTTGAAAAGGCATTGCAGTCAATGCACGCGGAGGGACCGGCCATGCAACTGAGGCTGTGCCAGCTGCACTAGGAGCAAATGCAGCTGCATCCCAGCAGAAGGTATGCACACCCCATCCTTTCCTGACAGTGATGACTGCACTTTGTAGTGAACACTATGTCTTCTTAGCAGGAAAAAAGCTACAAAGAACTCTTTTTATCTAGCCTTGATGTAAACAAAATCATCAGCAGGGTAGATTAACAAGTCAAAACCAAGACAAAAAAAATCAAAGCACATTTCACATTTTTGCAAGGGCAGGTAGTGATAGGACCAGGGGTGATGGCTTTAAACTGAAATAGGCAAGATTTAGATTACATCCAATTGGACAACATCCAGAAGCTCTTCCCTGTGAGGGTG
The DNA here is from genome assembly GCA_028858755.1 of Ara ararauna. Classification (NCBI taxonomy): domain Eukaryota; kingdom Metazoa; phylum Chordata; class Aves; order Psittaciformes; family Psittacidae; genus Ara; species Ara ararauna. The sequence goes on from CM054384.1 coordinate 9,747,229, forward strand.
GTGAGGTTCTGGCATCAGGTGCCCAGAGAAGCTGTGGCTGCCCCATCCCTGGCAGTGTTCAAGGCCAGGTTGGAGGGGGCTTGGAGCAACCTGCTCTAGTGGAAGGTGTCCCTGCAAGGCAGGGGGGTGGAACTGGATGAGTTTTAAGGTCCCTTCCAACCCAAACCAGTCTGGGATTCTATGACATGAATCACACGTTTTTCTGCCCGCTTGCATGGATATGAACGTGTACTGCCATCTACAGGAAGCTACTCTAATTACCTCTATCGGTCATCAACTCGGCACAATGCTTAATTAAACGCTATCATGCAAGCACACGCTGCAGCCCTACTCTTGCTGACAATAGCTACTTTTGTTCACTTACTTGAAAGATTCTAGGATTTGTGTGGAAAAAATATTCAGGGTTTCAGAAAACAACTCAGTCTAATAGATAGATCAAATCTCACTTTTGCATCACCATATGCCACTTACTGGCATCATCGAGGGTACTGTGCTTCAAGGTCTCAGTTACATTATGGAGCCCAATTAGTAAAAATGTACCCAAAGTCATGGTTTTACTCTTCCTCTGCTTTTATCTACTGGGTATGTGTGCCTGTGCAGACACTGCTTTTCCCCAGGCATTAACTATTTAAAGCATAGACAATTTCCGCTTGCAGAGGAAACTCAGAATGCATGCTTCATCTTACATAGAAAGCTCCTTTTCCAAACGAATTAGTTATCTAAGAACACCATTAGAGAACACTATAGAATACTTGAGTGTTATCTATTTCACAAAATGAATAATTCCTGTATATTTAACAAGTTAAAATATTTTTAAAATGGCGTCTGTTCCAAATGTGCTCTGTTTTAAGATATTAATATTGCATACTGCTTTAAAATATATTAATAACATAATTAAATTGTTTTCGTAAAATAAACACCTTAAACCGTAGTGATGCAATTCTTAATCATGAAGAACCATCACTGTTTGTGGTTAAAAACCATGCGACCACTAGAAATAACTCCTAAACAAGTTGTTCCAAAGGGACACATTTCTAGCTTCTACCTACTTAAATAATCACTTTGCAAGTTCAGAGTTAACAAGATTTTTTATTATTACATTCACATTTTACTCATGTAGTCTGATTTTTAGATGCCAGCACAAAATCAGTTTGTTATTACCAACAATTCAATGAACAATGTATATGCAGAAAATTGATCAAATAATTTATACAACTTCAAAAATTAATTTTAACAAAGAAATCTGCTGCTTGGAATTAATGACACAAATGGAAACAGTGCAACAAGAATAAAGTCAGCAATATTATTTAAGCAAATATCATGGGCAAAAATATTCCTAAATCCTGTGATAAGGCAGCCAAACCAGATTATTAACTTTCTAAAACTGGATAAATATTACCATTATGAAAGCAGAACCAGTAATTATTAACCTTTATGAAACACTCAAATAACACAATGAATAAAACCAAGGAATAATTTTGATAAATTCAAATACACTGACTTCTCAGCGATTGCTAAAAGTGTACACTACAAGACCGAATGGGTATTCTATTACTAAAGTGGTAATTCCTGTTCATATATTTGATTGAGCTGATTAAGGTCTTGATGAGACCTTTTAGTGTAGAGTGGTCTGTATTTTCTGAAACTGGATCATTTACTCCTGTAAGACAGCAAGTATCTCTTGCTAATACTGACATTAAGAGATACTTAATACACTGCGTGACAGTTGAAGCTCCTAAGCATGGTTTGGGTCATTTTAACAGCAGAACAGCTGCTGAATTTAAGTTATCCTGGTAAAACAGGCATGTAGACACGTTATCAACTATAGGATAAAGGTGTTAATCTGCTATACTAACTGGCAAAAACTAAGCTTTTATTTTTAACAGACTTTTCAAAGTAGAAAAAGTTAAAAGTTCCAGTATTTAGATGTCAAACTGCAGTTCACCTGGCCTGCAAAGCACAGAGCAGAATCCTCCACCACATCAACGTAACTAGCATACATAGCCTGCTCTACATGCAACCCCAAACCATTTCATATTGGTCAAATTCAGTACCATATTTATAATGAAGTTAAACACAGATGTTAACCTTGAAATGAGTATTTTACTTAAATTATTTACTTGTTATATGCTGAAATATTATTAAAATTGGTAGTAATGCTACCACTCACTTATAATGAAACATAAGAATAGCAGCATTAGAGATGAATACTTTAACAGTAGTTAAGATTTTATGAATAGGCTTCCAAGTATTAATTATAGATGAGAAAAAAATGAGTGAACTGTGCATAAATGGCAACTGTGATAATTGTAACTAATTATAAAAATCAATAGCACTTACTCTAATTACTCTAACTATAGTAATTAATTAAGCAGTAAAACCAGTAGTTCAAAAGCCAGTTGAGAATTGTATGTGACAATTAAAACTTCCCTGACTCTGAAACGTACTATAAACATGAGCTTTCCTATATAATACAAGTATGCTTTATTGAAGACCTAATTAAAATCAAAGTCATGGGTGTGTTTTGGATCTAGTACTAAATGTATGATCACAATCTTACATGGCAGCACTTGCAAGAGGCTATTTAAAGGGGAAAGAGCAGGGAAAAAGCAGTTATCATCTGCGCTTGAAAAGCAGTCAGGTTAAGGTGACAGAAAGCTTTGCATGCCCAGAAAGGGTGGTTTCTGACACCAGCACATACTGCTGCTGCTTAATTTTTGTCAGGCAGCTCTACATCTGTCCAGCTAACTGCTCTTAGTTTCCAATTAGATCTGCATGCTAATCCAATGCGCCCCACAGGTGTATGGTTGCTAGAGCTGAAATAAGAGAGAAGAAAGAAAATTATGTGAAGCACATGGGGAAAAAGACAGGACAGGCAGTGTGATCTAGCCGTGAAACCATACCCCAAAGTTTGCAGGAACTTTATACTCCAACAAGAAGCCAAAATCTGCTTCTGCCACCACTTTTCATGCTGATGTAAAACTAAAGGAAGTCTTCAGAACAGAATGACATTACATCAATTGAAAACCACTGGGAAAGGAGAATGGAACTAGTAACATTCAACAATTACTACAAGCATTGAGCATAAAACCCAACACTTTTCTAGAAAAAAAAATAATAAAAAGAATTGTATTTTAGCATTGTGAATTCTGTTAGAAACAAGAGTGTTTGCAGAAAGGAGATTCAGTAAGTGTTCCTTGCATTAAAAAATCACTGCCTTTCAGGTGCTCACCTCAGGAAAGTACTGAAGTTCACGCAGCTCTCAATTCTATACAGCTACTGAGGAATAAACTTGCTTCAGATCTGCATGCAATTCTGTGAGCAAATCTGGAAAAAAAATAATGCAAGGCGATACAAACCTATCTACCTTTCCACAAATTATTCTGAAATTAGCTAATTTTTTCTCATTCTGTTATTACATGGATGTAATAAAACAGGTGAAGGTTCCCTGCAACTTCCACCCTTTGGCAATGTTATTTAGGTTGCAGAGTAGAAATTGCAACAAGAATCAAAATAAGCATAGAAAGGCTTCAACAGCTTTCAACCAGCATCTTTTCTAGCTTTCTAACCGGACACACTTGGAACTGCTCATTTACAACCAGTAAACAAGGAAGATCAGAGTCTATTCATGCATATTTGGCCATCATGTTGAGACTCCGTTTCTCAAATCACTTCAATTTTCTGCTCTCAGAGTTGCTGTTTCTATCCCATCTAAAACAGAAACAATCTTACTGGCACAATATTGACTTTTCCCAATGGAAAAATCTTGGAATGATTCCAGGTCAAGTTTGAAAACAAAATTCAAACAAAAAAATCATTGTGGTGAAGGCAGGTAAATATTTCAATAAATTTAACAATATATAACAAACAGCATATCTTTTATCCTACAGTTTATTTGGATAATGAATGTATTTTAGGTCGACTATCACATTACAAGCCATGTTAGTGAGTAGTACCCATGGCATTCTTATCAGGGGAAAAGTAAGCATTATTTAACTGGAAATTTAATTCCCATATACATGCATTTTCTATTTTAATTTTTAGTTACAGCAAAGCATTGACAGCATCAATCAGACAAGCAATCTTTTGTAAAGCCACATACAGGATCCTATAGGTCCCTGCAAGTTGTACAAGAAGTAAACTATATACTTGCAAATGTCAACTTTGGGGAAAAAAAAACATCTAGAATGAGCACAGAAATTTTTAGTATTTGTGTGAGTCAATTAATGGCCTCAGTATTTGCATGAATCACATCTAAAGACACATTATTTAAGCTGCAGAAAATCAAGCCTCCAGATGAAGGTATCTGTAAGATACCAAAAAGAAATTGTTTGCACATAGCAAAACATTAATAAACAGCAAAATCTAATTATTGCAAAAACATAAACACTGCAGCTGTGGCACTTCTAACCATACCATTACAGCCTTACCAGTGAAAACAGAAGTGTCAATGCTAATGTAAACTCAGCTGCTGATATATATTCATTAGATTCAGAAAAGCTCCAACATTTCTTCTCTCTATGTCAGATTTTATCTGTCATCAGCCACAAATCAGTGTAGATACAATATGATATACCAAAATATAAGGTTTCAGGACACCCAGGACTTAGATGTATCTCCATTCTTGTTTCTTCCTCCATAAAAATCACTTGAAGAATCCTATCAAGGAGACTACCGTGGCTTTCAAACAGCATCTGGGAAGCAGAGGGGCAAAAAAATGACAGGATATTCTGGACAGACAGAGCTATTTTTTGGCCTTGGTGGCCCAGAAGGTGACTTCAGAAACACACAACCAACTCTCATCCTGCAACAGTGCTGTTGTGGTTTAAGCCCCTCAAGCAGTTCATTCACTCACTCCCTTCTTTCTTCCCCCAGTCCCGGGGGATGGGGAGGAGAATCGAAAGAATGCAACTCCCACAGGTTGAGATAAGAACAGTTTAGTAACTAAGGTATAACACAAACCACTGCTGCTACCACCAATAATAATGACAAGGGAAATACGAGGAAAGAGAATACAACAGCTCATCATCCGATACCAAGCCTGACCCCAGAGAGAACCCCCCACCCTTCTGGGTCTCTGCTCTCTGTTTTACATCCTGGGCATGACGTGCTGTGGCATGGAATGACTCTTCGGTCAGTTTGGGTCAGGTGTCCTGTCTCTGCTTCCTCCCAGCTTCCCCTCCTCCCTCGCAGAGCATGAGACTCAGAAAGTCCTTGGTCAGACCAAAACATTACCAAGTAGTAACTGAAAACACCGGTGTTAACAGTGCTGTTCCCAGGCCAAAAGTCAAAACCACAACACTGCACCAGCTACCAAGAAGGAGAAAAACGACTGCTATTGCTGAACCCATGACAAGTGCAGAGATTCAGCATTAGATCAAACACACAAACGAAAGGCAGGATGCACAAGGATACAGGATTCCTGTCCATACCTTGACCTGAATATTGTATATCGTGTTTTGTCTAACTCAACAGAAATGTACATAAATGAAATTATGAGTAGACACCTCCTCTGGGTTAAATTTAAACTTGAAGGTGAACCTGATATAATATCACTACATATGTGGCGACATGCTGAGATTTATTTAAGAGAATTAAAACCAAAAAGCTATGCTTTTAGAGTCGAAAATAAACCAAATTATTTTATCAGGAATGCACTAGCATTACCCAAAGACATACCACTTACTGCTGTGGAGACAAACAACTGACCAACTATTCTACCATCACAATCTGCCAAAAGCTGAACTTACTCACTTTCTGGGAATTTTAACCTAAGGAGAAAAGATGAGGAAGCAGAGAAAATAGAAGGAAAGAGATAAACGATGGACCATCCTTTGAATAAATGCTCAGTGCTCAAGAGCTACCCACAATGAGTACCACGAAGTAATTAAAATGAGTTTCTGATTGCACAGACATGCTGAACCTAGAGCTCTATAAACTGGCCTGACCACCTCTGCAGTATGACAGAAGAATGACTCTAGCTATTTAAATCAGTAGTATTTGTATCATTATTTGATCACTCCCACGTCTAAGTAGAAGAGAAAGAAGATGAACAAAAATAACAATGTGCTACATCTTTTGTGATTAACATGCAACCTGAGTTCTGAGATTTGAAAGTTTTCCATCTGGTCTGTATTAAAGCAGTATATTATAAATGAAGAAAACTCAGTATGGCTTAAGTCAGTAAATTATGTGCTTCATCCTCATTTATAGAGGCAAATGAAATTTGTAAAATGGGAAAGAAAACCACATTTGCAAGCATTGCTAAGCAGGGAGCATAGGAAGATGTTTACAGGAACAGGGAACAACAGTCCCAGAATGGGTACCTGAGCAATGACCCAAATCAGATGACAAGAATTTCTGACACATAAAGTATTCTTCCATTATTAGCACTTAAATTAGCTTCACTGTGAAACAGTAATTAAGCAGCAGGGAGATTCACTGTCTTAGCCTTTTATTCTTGATTCTAATTTACATGATTAAATTCTAACTTATTCGCTGATTACCTTGTTGCTTAACATGCTTTGAGTTCTCATGGGGTTTATTTTTGTTCTTGTTTCTTTTTCTGGGTGTAGCACTTTTTGCCCTCACCAAGCCACAAGTTTCAGCATGCTTATGCATGTTATCCTGTTAGCATAATGAAGCATAAATATATGAATCAAATATTAATGTATGTAAGCAATTTAACACACACAGAAAAAACAAGTATGGTTCTGACAGAAAAATTCTGGAATGCTAAGCGAAAGGCTGACCTGGTTAAAAACTTCCATAAAACTTCTGAAGATTTTCCAAATTATATATTAAAATTCTGTTTAAAGGAACACTGCCATTTGGTGGGTATAAATCAAATATCTAATTTTCTGGTTCCTGGATAAGCAATAACGTTTTACATGTAAAATCTGTATGTGGAAAAAAAGTTATTTTTACTTCAGCAGTGTGCACAGTTAACCCCAAACTAGAGATACATTCTAACTGCATATGGCTTTGAAGTGAACAATAATTTCTTACTTTCCCTGCTGAACTGGTCCTAGCACTTTTAAAATTCATACCTCCACACTGCCTTTAGATTCGTTTTAAGAAGAGTACTGTATTAAACATTCAATACTGAATTCTACAAACCAGTAACAACCCTGAAAATATGAAGTAGCATGTATTTTCTACCTAAAGTGGAATATAAAGTTCTTTATTAATCCCCCAATGTAAGGTTTGGGAAAGAAAACAAGCAAGTTTTGCTGGCTTAGCATTAAGGAGTTAACATTCCTGCCAGTACACTGGTTTTCACTCTCAGTCCTTTCTGACAATATGATCTGCAATACTTAGCTAAAGATAACTCCACTGAGATTCCTTAAAAGGAAGTATCTTACCCAGAGTGAATAGCCCTTACCACATTTAGGGCATTCATAAACTGTAGGCTTAATATTAGAACCATGGTGCTTCCTAGAGTGAAGAGTAAGAAACTCCTTTTGTTGAAAGGTTTTGCTGCAGCACAAGCAAATGAAAGGTTTCTTCCTAGTATGGGCTCTTTTATGTACAATTAAGTGTTCTTCCTGAAACAAAGAAAATACCTGTAACATAACTATCCAGCTCTGAGAGTTCAATAAACCACACAGGCACACAGAGGAGTGCAAGGCTGCTGTACACTCCTTAATTATCCTCCACTGTAAGCAGATGCTGAAGAACACACTGGGATACTGCCCACTGACTTGGAGAACGTGAGACGTTTTCCTCTTAACCTTAGCGAAGTTAGCAGAGAAAATCATCAGAATGGAGCAATGGCACATTCCAACATACCAGGGCCAAAGATGTGCTATCCTAAATGTATTCTTTAAAAAAAATTACAGTTTAGACCAAATTTATTCTGTGACGCCACCGAAAATCACATTTAAGGCTCAAATATTACAGTTTCTTCCCATTGCAATGTCACTGAAAGTGATTTATGTTACTTCGCACTTCTAAGCAATTCATGTACAAAAGATTTATCACGAAGATAGCCTCAGACTTTACAGCATTTCAATTTTACTGTTATTTGTGAACCATTTATCTTGCAAATAAATACAACTAAGCCATTTTAGTTAGGCTGCAGTCACAGAAGTTTTTATCTTAAATTAAACACAACCCAAAAATCCCACCTTGCCAAACTTTCAACTGAGTAAGCCATATTTTTACAGTGAATACCTGTTTACATGCGTAGCTGCACTGATCACATTTGAATCTTTTTTCATTTCTATGAGTCTTCTTGTGCTGAGTAAGAGCATAGCGCTCATGAAATACGGCTTCACAGTCACTGCATTTAATTGCCACTGCCATGTAGGAATGCAGATTTCGTAAGTGGACACCTGAACAGTTATTCAAAGCAATTAATTTTAATGGTAAATTTTTAATTCCCACCATTTTGAAGAAGACTTACCCTGTGCATAGCCCTGACTAATGCATACAGTGTAGATGATACACAAAAAAGAACTTTGTGTGCTCTGCAGTAAAACTGCAAAATGAGCAATTTTTCAAGGAAGTTTAACTGAGTTGCAGCAAGATGTTGTAACTTTACAGCAAGATTTAGCAGTTATAAGCTTAACTCTTACTGATTTCCGTGGGAAACATTTAACAAACCAAATCATTTCAAAAATTCCAGTAACTGCCTGCTTTTGTCTACACATAAATTCATTTTAAAATGCTACCCAAAGTAGTATTCACAATATTAAAATGAAAAGTGCAAAAATACACGAACTACAAGTTTGTATATATATAAATAACACTTCTACCTTCAAATACTTAACAGACTTCAATAGGATCTTTATTTGAAAATGCAAATAGATGCTAAAGACATCGTTGTATGTCTAAATATTTTTTTAATATAGCTGCTTCATTTATTTCCGTAAACTTAAAATTTTATATAGGTTTTGTTGGCCTTGGTCAGCCGTATTGTCTCAAATACAGTAAATATGCTATAATTCTAAAGCACTGATTGATTAATAAAATTCTTCTCTGTACAAAACCTTTTTCTTCCTAGAAAGGATGAATTTGCTTATGAAATACATGGATAAGGACAACCTCACTGGTACTTGAAGCAATAACTGTTCTAAAGGAGAGTAATTCAAAAATTTCATATATAAATCCTCAGTAAATTGCTTGTATTTCAAAAACTGTAGTTTGTATGAGGAAAAATTTCAATTTATGTTCTCAATTACAATTTTAATTTATACTTTTAGTTTGAACTTCTGCATAGAGAATCAAGATGAACTTATGCAGTGGTTTGTTCTTTGTATTCTGGGAAAAGATCCTAACTAGCTAAGAGACATTAGAGTTTATTGTATTACCATCAATGTTTCACAAGTGTTACAGAGCTCGAAAATAATCTCTGATATTGATTTAATATGATTTAGAATTCTAAGAGTTTTGAATACTGGAGGCATAGTAAAAGCACTGTCTGACGCACCAATGAATTCAAGATTTAACTTGCACTTTACTAACAGATGCTATTACACGTATTTCTTTAAATTACAAGCAGAATGCACTCAGCAACTAAACATAAAGTTGAATTTTAGATTAAAAGGTAAAAGATGATTTAGCATATGCAAAACCCCCATATATACTGAAACATTCAACCTGGTTTAGTGTCTCACACAGCTAGATGCATATATTCATTTTAACTAGAGCTGAGAAAGAAACAGAATGGGAGAACTGAAATGGCTTAATACAAATCTGACTGTTTCCTGTGGCTTTGAGGAAAAACTTGACTACAACCTGGGCATGTATTTTTGCGAGGTACATTCTTACTGAAAACCATAAGGTCACAATGCCACCAAGTATCAAGCAAAAAAACCCAAAATAAGGAAATTCGCACATCAACCACAAGATGTCACCACATCTCCTTGAAGGAGGAACTTACCTGTAAAACAACGAACACATTTTCTATAAAAATTATTCTGTAATGGTATCAAGTCATATGTAACATATTTGGTATCGTTGTAAGCAGTGAAAACGAAGAGATTTCACCTCTAATCACCTCTACAGTTCAATGTTTTACTTTAAACTCACCCAGGTCACTTTTTCGCGCAATAAAGGCACTGCAATGCGGACACTTGTATTTTGGCACATTTTCTCCATGCTTCTGTAACATATGGATTTTCCTGGTACCACTTTGAGTGAATCTGGACTGGCAAACATAACATTCATAGGGTTTTTCACCTGTAAAATACATATTATAATAACATATGCTTAGAAATGCTGCTCATTTGATACAAATGCAAAATTGCCACAGGTCTCAACATCCATATTCTAATAGCAACAGTCTTCAGACCAATGAAAATGTTACTGTTAGTGGGCAAAACACAAAAGGAAGTTTACATAAGTTTACATAGCTGATTAGAATGCAAAAACTTGGCTACCAGAATCTGAGTCAAGCTGATAAAGCATAAAGCCATCAAAATTCTAAACTATTAATCAGGAATTATTTTAATTATCTTCTATTCTGTCCCAAATATTTAATGTACAAAAATTCAAAATTATCCTCAAATGTGCACGGAGAAAGTTTACAGCTGTAACAACATCATAACAGAAGTGATTCAACACCAGTCAATCGTAATGGTAGAAGAGAAAGTGGGAAATTGTTTTCTTGCCTTTCTTCCCTAAAAAGTCACATAAATATAATAAAAAAATAATTTTGATGATTAATATCATCAAGAATTACATCACAACTGGCAACTGACTCAGTCTATCTGATGATTACATCACAGTCCTACCTGAATGAGTTATCATGTGCCTTTTCAGTTTATATGCATCTTTGCTAGCATAACTGCAAAGTTCACAGGCATAAGGACGTTCTCCTGTATGTGAGCGAACATGCCGTTTCATTTTGCTTGCCTAGTATAAAAAAAAGAACATTTCTGCACTAACACTTACAGTAGACACACAATTAAAATACAAGCAATTTTACACAACACATCTATCGCAATTTAAAATATTCCATCAATCCCAGAATTAGCGCTCATCTACCCACCTCTTTTTTCCCGTACAATCAGTCTGTTGTGGTTTTAGGTAACATTTGTGTACTCTTTCCCCAGATGATCTTACTTTCATATTTAGTGTCAACATAAACAAAAGGAGAAATTTCATTAGAACATAAAAGCTAGGATTTTTAAAGGGGATATCCATTACCTTCGGGCTACTTGGATATGTCAAATATGAAATTCTTTGAAAATACTCAGGAAAATAAATGAAAGACCAAACTCACTAACCGAAGTCTTTATTCACCACCAAGTCCCAGTGAAGCACTTTAACTGCAAATTCATTCTACTTTTTTATACTGTTCTTGTGACACATCCTATATAAATACTGTAGGTATGCAAGCTAAAATTAGGAGTTACCTAATGTTCCAATTCCTACATTTATAAACATACTTAAGAACTCTCTGCTAGACCCATTCAAATCTACAACACTATTCACTCAAATAAAATTAAACATGATTGCCAAACTTTCCTATACTAAAGGCAAATCGTATGCATGGTATTACTAGGGGGCTCCTTCAGCTCTTCTCATTCAGGTAAAGCTTACAGCAATATCAGTGAGAGTTCCACAACAGCAATGAGTACTGAACGCTTACGAAAACAAGGAAAATAATGGGATACTTTAATATAAACTGACAAGTTTTTTAAAGGTGCAAGCCATCCAAGATCTAATTAGTAATATAAGTTGTGTGGAATAAAGTTCAGGCTTGCCTGCAGATTTAGATCTGGACACAGCACATAAAAACTTTAGATATTGAATACCCACTAAACTGTGACTGTGATTCAATCATAGGTACATCACTGAAGGACTATTTTTTCCCAGTGAATCCTTAGGCAGTCACTAACTTTTTTATTGCTAGATTAAGAAAATTTCAGTCCTTAAAAAAAACCCAAACATCAGCAAGCATATAAACATAACACATGAACTTCACTTTAGACATTAGCCGGTTTTGTCCTACAGTGTATAGAATGCCGCATACAGGAGGACTTCTGTAGGATGCTTTTGCAAATACATTGCCTAGCAGCAATTTTAGTATAAAAAGAAAAAAACACCCTTAAAATGTAATTGGTTTAAAAAAACTAAATAATACTGTGCAAGTTTGGCTATTCTTCCTAACTCAGAATGCATATGTACATCTGCATCATGAGCCGAGTATTCATACTGTAACTTGACATCTGCAACTACCTCTGTAATGTATGGAGTTGATCTCATATAGAAATCTGACAGTAACAAAAAGCGATATGTGACAGTACAATATATGCACAGAAACTTCTCAAGGTTAAAATCTATGCAAAAATGAAAGAATTTGAAGTGTATTAAAATCTTAATATGTGAAAGCCTACAAACCCTTCCAAAGATCCAAAAAGGCTGTACTTACTTCCACACTAGAATATTCACACAATGAACACTTGAAAGGTTTTTCTAAGGTATGCTTGTAACGCCTGTGTCGTGAAAGCTCACCCCTGGTCACAAATGCCATATCACAGTCACTGCACTTATAGGGCCTGGTCCCTGTAAGAATACACCATTTCTTAGAATTTTATTTATCAACACATCAGTATGATTTGTCTGCCTTAAATTATCATGCACAGTTTTTTACCGGAACCTTTTCTGAGATTCTGAATTTTATATACGTATGCCATAAGTTTATTATAAACACTATTTATCAATTTGCTTCATACGGTTATACAGCAAAGTGAAAACATCACAAAAATATTATTGCACACATGGGAATCAGACACAACTGAAGTCAACATTCAGTTAACAAAAATTATTAGGACAGTATTTAACAAAATAAATTAATACATACACAAAGAGTTACTAACTATAGACCATGTCTTTTCAGAGTAGAATTCCAAACAAAATCAGAGCACAAAACGATCACAGAATACAGCCTAAGACAACTTCGTAGATAATATGTAAAATGAAGTCTTTTCACATGTTAGATACCTGTATGTACATTCAGATGGTTATGCAGGAGAGTAGCTGTACGAAAAGCCTTAAGGCAGAGGTGACACACATGAGATTTCTCATCAGAATGGGTTTTCACATGACGATTAAGACTTGATATTCTGAACGAGGTGAATGCGCACAAATCACAGCTGAAAACTCTTTCTCCTGTGGGAAAAGACACATTTAGATTATACGAGCCACAAAATAATGACTTCTTCAAAAAATAGTACCAATTTCAATATAGTTCCTCTACTTTGGGTAAAACTACTTTGCACTTCTACATAAAAATACATCTTAAAAAAATTAAGCTGTCAGACAGAAATTACTGTATCCAAGACTTAAGTGATTTGCCCAAAAACTGGTGCCACGCATTACTGATACAGTTTGGAACCTGGTCCCAGGAAACCCAACTCCTAATCTAGCTCTCACCTCCAAGACAGGATGAAACTTCTTCTCTTCATAGCACCAATAAAATGTGGCTCATCAGGGCAATTACAACCTGTGCAACACATTTCCTGATGACAACTGTATATTAGTACTAAGCAAGCTTGTTCAAAGATTTGGAAATGACAAGTTAAGTTATTCTCAGCTTTCTGATAGTCCTAAATCCATAAAGTATATGTAAAAAAGATCATGATATAAAAAGCCTTTTAAAAATTATTAGTTGAATTTGAGGAAAAAAGATCAATTCCTTGAAGAAATCAAATGAAGTTATGCTTTCTGGATTACAGAACATGTCCAAGTTCATGGCATAGCAGTAATGAATTTCTTTTGAGTTTAGTACGTTAAAAGTGAATGTGCAACATCTTCAGTTTTGGAGAAGATTTGAAACTGCAAAATGGCAAATATGTCATATTTGAAGAGCCTTTCCAGAACAGTTGTCTCAGCTCCCAAATGCGCTCTTTGTAATGATTTTCATGCTGAGATCAAAATGTATTTTATACAACGCTTTACACCACACAGAGATATGCAGCTAACACTTCACTTCAATAACAGCAAACAAAAACACTCTATGGTTATTTATTCATTGTGGATTCATGCCCACACAGAACAACATCGTTAGCTCTGTTAAAGCTGCTCAAATGTGCTTCCTATAAATGCATCAACTAAAACAAGGGACATTAACAATTTGTACAACATCCATACTTTAAACAACCTTAGCCAAGATACCTTAATAACCAGATACTACGACACACGCTTACAGACTCTTCAACATTACTGATGTCATCCAACTTTTACAGTACACACACACAGTTTCTAGGGAAACAGATGCTTATGATTCCCTTCTGAGTCAGTACTTAACTTATGCAACATACTGTTATGTTCCTAAAATTTGAAATCAGCCATTTTCTGTTACTTTTACTCAAGTTCTCGGAGATACCTTGCTGACAGGTATTGATATTTGCCCATCACCCTCAATCAGCAACTTGAAACCACTCTAAGCTCATCCATAGCCCCCCAAACAAGCACATTTTGAAGCTGAATGAGGGAACTAAGAAAGACTAAGTAAGTTACTAGGTTTATTCAAAGGCAGTTATACAATATTAACTTTGAAATCTCCCCAAAGGATTCAAATACCATACACTGTTCAAAAGACCATTAAATTCTAGATGCCATCCCAAACGTCTCTCCTGAACACAGCACAGATGACATCAGCCTAAACAAGCCCTTTTATCAAGTAAGGTTGAAAAGTATTATGCCTTCTTCCAAATTTCCATAGAATGTTAAGATGAAACCTAATCTAAACTTAACACTGCGAATATTTACTATAAGATTTCAACCCCACTTAAAAATCAAACTTAACGTGGTATCTAAAAGTGAACTACAAGGATTGTTAACTTTTTTACCTTTTTTCTGATGCGGAGCACAAATCTGAATTGCTGGGTTCTCAGGATTTCTCACAGCTGTTTGTTCTGATGAAGTTGTATGTTTATGCTCTTTACCTTCATCAGTTGGGTCTGACAAATCATCACTGGCTTTGTAGCTCCAGCTCTTTGTTTCCCCAAGAGTGAAAAGAAGCTCCTCTTCTCCCCCCACTTCAGATGGTGTCAGTTGCTGGACCTTATTTTTAAATGCAATTACATCATTATCTCTGTCAATCTATTTTAAAAAGTTTTACAACTTTGCTAATCAAAGCCAGTGGCAAAGCAACTGAGCTACCAACAAAATACAAGCTACTCATTAATTCTGATTTTTACCTTTAGATATGATGGGCAAAACTGCAACAAAAACCAAATTGTATTTAACACACAGCTGTTACGTCATACAGGGAACAATTGCTATAATTGAGCCCTAGTCTTAAAATTTTACATAAAATTTCAGAGCATCATTTCAAGATTACAGCACTGAGAACACAGAAACTTGAGTCCTCATTTTTTAAAAAGAAATTTCATTTCAGTACGTTTACCTTTCAAAAGAAAACTAGAATGTATGTTCTCAACTTTTTACCAAACTAACACAGGACTTCTGCAGATTAACTGCAATGCTTTCTTTGCCGTACGGCAATTAACAACGTTGTGATACTTTTTGCATTAAACTTAAATATGACCATCCCTAGAAATTATCTAGGGTAGCACATGAATTTTAAAAGAAAAAAATAGTTATTTTATTACAAAAACAACAGCTAGCACAGGATAAATACCAATGCTTGCATGTCCTTTCAATGAAATGCATTTCAAATTAGATCATATTACACATCCAGCTTTAACAATGACTGCAGTATTGTACTATTGCAGGAGAAGGGAAATTGTCTCATGCTACTTAAGAGATCCAGCTTGTCAAAAGAAACGGCACCAAACTGAACTGAATTAAAAACTTGTCTGAATTTCAACTGATTAGTCATCTAAAAAGGCCAAATTTTTAGTTTGCCTTTTTAAACACGGGATGACATTTGTAAAGGCTGTACAAAGGATTAGATACTTCACTCTAACAAATCTGAATGCCTAAAAAAAAATAATATTGAAGTCAGAACCAAATCAGTGATACCGCCATCTTCACCGCATCCAGAACTCGTACCTCAATCAGTAGCATGTCTGGTGGTTTCTCTGTTGGCTTGCTTTCTGAACTAATTGCTTGCCCTTTTTCTTGTAAAACATTACTCTGCGGCAGCCCTAAGTCATAAAACACACAGACCCCTTCCCGCACGCTCACAGCCATGCCCGCCGGCACGTTGTGCAGCACCGGCTGCAACACAACCGCCCCAGCCAGCGCTGCCATGGCCATGTCCTTCTGCGGGTGGGCACCTATCGGGCAGATGCCCTCCAAGTCCTCCTCCTCTGTGTTTGGACACACTGTCTGTAGTGTCAGCAAGTGCTTTTCACCCTCTTCAGGAAACAGGGACTGCTCTGGGGGAACACTGGCCCCTGCCTGCATGTTGAGTCCCCACTGTGGTCACTGGTGCTGCCCCTCTCCTTCAGCTGGGTTTTCCTGTCCCCATCACGCTTTTCTCTCAGTCTCTGTTTTTTTCTTCACCCTCTGGTTTGGTGAAAGGCTCCAGCAGCCCTAAGGCTAGACACACTGCGGAGTGAACCTGTTCAAAAGGCGAAAGTTAAAAATGAGGGCAAATCACAGGGTTTCAGGCCCATGCCCCGTACCTGCCTCACACTCCAGCCCTTCAACACCTCGCCTCCTGCTCCACGCCGCCTCACTGGCAACCCACACCCCCAGAGCCTCCTGGGCGGCCCTCACCTCTTCCACCTCTGCCGGCTCCTCGGCCCCGGGCGCCCCCCACCCCAATCCACCTCTCCGCCACCACCCTCCAGCCTCCCGCTCGCAGCCGCGCTCCAACGGCGGTGGACCGAGCCCTCGGGGTGCAGGAGGGGTGCGGGCGGACGGGCGGGGAAGCCCCGCTGCTTCCTCGGGTGGAGACGGGGCTGCGCACCGGGGCATGGCGGCCCCGCGCCCAGCGGGCAGCCGGCCCCTCAGCCGCAGCGGGGAAGCCCGCTCGCGCGCGGCATCGCCCGTGGGGGGAGCTGGATAATTCCGCAGGGGACACATGGAGGAACCTCCAGCAGCCTCTCTGTGCCAGGACCATGCCGGGTGCTCCGCAGAGAGCCCATCTCCTCACTGTGAAAGCAGGGTGGGTAGCAGCAAGGCCTCCTGTCACAGCAACCTGCCATTTTGTCACACTCGAGCCTCCGATGATCTTTAATTGCAGACCCTTAACCTTCTGCTCCCACTTGGCTGGAGACCACGGCGCTGAGCTCAATTGGTTTCTCCACTTACAAAGTATTTGAAGTACCTCCCATGTTTCTCTCGCAGAAACACTTCATCCTGGGTGCCGTGTCCCTGGAGTGGTGCTGAAGAGCAGGCTGACTGCTGGTGCTGCGGCATTGCGTACCCCGGCAGCTGAAGTGTTTCACAAAAGCGGCTGAAGTAGGTTTGCAGAGGCAGGAGAGCGATACATAAGCATCATTATGCTCTACTTTAGGCCAGGATTGGTTATTCAGTGAGAACAAGAAGTTTTAGACTTAAAAGAGTTCTCCAAAGACATTGTGAAAATGTTTTTGAGGTAAACTTGTATGATTTCAGAGACTTAACATTTAATTTTGTGTACCCTTCTAGACTAGCAATTTCCAACTGTCAAACGTTTTATAAGGCTGACTTTCCATTAATACTCTATTATGCACTAGTGCAAAGTACATATTTGGAGCTCTATCACTAAATACTAGTTCTGTATGTAGCAAAGTACAGTACATTGCACAGTGACTGTAGCTCAGCATGGTCCAGATCCTGCTAAACCATGTACTGAACTTTAAACAAAACCCCTAGGCAATCTGTGGCTTTCATTGCCTGTGTAAGTAACACATTAAAACTTGCATTTGTGACATATCCTTAGCACAAAATAGCAACAGATGCTGCTGGCCTGTTTAGCTGTACCATCGGACAAGGTGGTGTTTTGGACAAAGCCAATATTATATGGTGTATTTATGGTTACAGTTAACATTTTTTGGTACCCAGGAGCCAAGCGCCCCTTTTCCATGGTCATTATTACTATTTCTGTGTTGTGGGTGACTAAGGGAGCAGGACTATATAGTATTACTGGAAAAACAAGTGATTCTGGTTACTGCAAAGGATGTAGCTGTGAAAAGTACATTGGTGGGGTCACTGTAACAAGTTTTAAGAGTGAAAAATTAAAACTTTCATATCTTGGTAAGTGAATCTCGTAACAAGCCTGATTTTAGGTCCTTGACTTCACTGGGCCTTATCTTCAGAGACTGAAAGTTTCTGCAACTCTGATAAATGCCCTTAACAGTAACTTCACCTGTCCACAAATCTGTAGGATCCTAAATGCAAAAAGAATATTGAATTTTTACATGTAATAACTGCAGATTAGTCACAACTATTACATTACTTGGAATCAACACAAATCCAAAGCAATTATTTAAGGTTGGATATGTATTCCAGCAATTTAGGGCTGATATTTTAGTTAGATAGCACATTATTCATCATCTACAGAATCAGTGGGCTCTCAAAACCAAAGAACAGGATGCAGAATACGCAATATAGTCACATAATTATGCTGCTGGTGACTGTAGCCAGATATTATACTTCTTACACATTTCTGACTCTTTTCAAGTTGCTATGTATACTGTGCAATTATGATAGTTGAAGGGCACTGAGGAAAAAAAGTTGTTATAATAATATATCCTCCTTTAGGAAATTTTAATGAGTTTTTCTGCATTAGAACAGTCATCAGCATCCAAGAGCTGTCCTGCTTTCTAGTTTTGCATTGTCAATATCAGCACCATCCATGCAGCTACAGTTAAGGGTCTGCCATTATTTCCATTATAGACTAATATTTTCAAGGATTTAGAACTCAAATACAGAATTCAGTTCGTTTTCATTGAATTTAAAGGAACCACTTAGATCAGCAATCCGCAAGTTCAACCGCTTTCTAATTACACCTTGACACAATAGAAGTTAGCAGCTCCATAATGGCCATTATGGTCTATTGTGTATACAATCTCCAGTTACCACTACTGCCTGCTGCATCATCTATCTCTGACTGCAATCAAGCTTTAACACACTCCTCTGAAGGCTGTATTTCTTTCTAACAGATCAACAGTCTGCATGAAAAAATTTGTCATGAAAAGAATAGAGGACCTTTTTATTTTATAAGTCATACTGTGGAGATAAACATAATTATTGTTTGTTAGGAGTATTTTATAAAGAACATAAGGAGTTTAATGTAAGCACATTCTCTTATGCTAAAAAGTAATGTTACATAAAGAACCAAAAATCAGCCACAAAATAGCAGATAAATTGCTGGTAAGACTCTACCAGGGCATGAAAGTAAATACACGGACAACTAAAATCCTAGATCAGCAGAGAAAATTCTACCCTTGGCTGTACTAAGGAAACACAGCAAGCTTTGTTCCAATCTGTATTTTCCCACTCAAATATAAACAATGCAGCTGACTTTCTTTAGTGAGTAAAATGTTGAATTATCTGTTCAGATTATCAGTCTGAAATCTGAGTAATGTCTTTTATAATATTTAAGATGCTTAATGCTGTTTAGATGGAGCTGACTTTTTTAAAAGCTCCATTACCATGTACATAAAGCATATTTGACCTTGAAGGTAGTTCAGTTTTCAGTTTTATTTCCTTCCTGTGTTTTAGAAAATCACTTTGGATGACTTCAGAGGCTGTATAACCAACCTCTACTGTGTATGCTTTACATCTCCATCTTCCTATTATAGGTCCTAAACTGCAGTCCTTTGATGCCAACAGAAGGACTGCCATCAATTTAAGTGGGTTTGGAATTAGGCCCAGAATAGATAACTGTGTGAAGCAATAAAGTGCAATTTATTTACATATTTTTGACCTGTCCACAAAACTCCGAGTATATCAGCACTGTTGCAGTACACTTGAAAGAAAGAAAAAAAAAAAAGTACAAGAAAGACCAAAGCCAAAAAAGCCAAAACAAGTAAGTCCCAATTTAACCTCTAATGCTAATAACTGTTTCATTTATGATATTCCATCTCATAGTTGAAAACCCCATTCTTCTCCAGAACATGACTCTTGTTAGTCTCTGAGAAAACCCAGTCTTTGTTGTGACTTATTTTGACAGCTTTAATATAATTTTCCACCTGGCATCTGGAAAGTTTTCCATTTTCACTTTCCTACAGTGTCTCACTTTTGTTTCCAAGTATATGTCGTATTCACACTGCACCTGTCATAGTGGTATCTATGTGCTTTAACACCGGTCTGAAAACATACACGCCTTTCCTTTTGCCCTTACACCAGGGACAATTGCCACCTTCATCACCTGTTTTGCAGTGAGATATTGCTCTACTAATAATGACAGTAGCTAACCTCCTTAACACCATCATCTGTTTCAGAGGAAGGGAGAATACCTTTATAATCCTCTAATTCATGGGGCTTCTTTTAATGTTGTTCATTTTATGGAGCTGTAGTCACTAAATGATTGAAATCTTTTTGCTGTACTTTCTGGTACTGCTGTCAACTTGTTCTTCTAGTGTCCCACTTACTCACATGGAGCACTTCTTCAGAGACACCAAAAGCTTGAATTAAAAAAAAAATAAATAAGGAAAGCTTGTCAGCTAATGAGCAAAATTAAATATATATATAAATATTTTATTTTGTATGCTCTTCTAAGCAATTCAAAGTTGCAGATTCAGAGTTAACTTAGTGCTTCAGTGCTGACCTGGAAGATTCTCAGGAGAAATTACACAGTCTGAATTTCAGAAAAGATACAGATCACTTGGAAAGAAGAATATTATTAAATATTTTTCTTTTTTGTTTTTCCCCCCAGACCTCTGGTTTTGAGGTGAGAGCTGCAGTTTATTCTAGCAGACATCATTAAGGATTCAGATCTGACTTGGATTTCTTGTCTACCAAAGAGAAGACAAGTCTCTGGTCCCTGTCTCCAGTCATATAAAAGCTAGTCAGACTTCAGACCCAGCTGTCTCAGAGGCACAGTGTTGGACTGTGGCCATTTGTGCATGATCAGCTAGATATGGCCTGTTGCTTAAGGAATGGGGAGAGCTGTGCTTTGCTCTCTAAAGTGCTCATCCTGACTCTGAAAAGGCAAATCATCTCTTTAAATACAAGTGGATCTTGTAAAAGAACCAAAGCAACCTACATTAAGTTAAAAGGCTGAATGGTCTTAAGTATTGCTCTTAAGTATTGCCTATGCTTTTAAAATCCTGCTCCATACTGTCAATGATTATAATTATATACCATGACAAAAAAACCCCAAAAAACTACAGGGCATAAGAGCATACTGATGTGGGACATATAAAAGGGGAAGTATTTAACAGACTTATTGGAGCTGAAAGTACCATTGATAATTGATTGCTTAGACACAACTCCAGGAAGTGGTCTAAAAATTATTAACCATAATTGCAATTTATCTATTAACCGTTTCATTTAACATCATGATATATTTAGAAACAATTCTGCCATCCAGTAATGTACCACTGCTTGTGGCAAACAGCAGGTTTGTATGCCTGAGTCTGTTTGGAATAAGGATGTTTACCCAAGAAGCACATTACTTCTTCCATTTCACAAGACATTAGCGTGGTTATACAGTTAACTACACCTCAGTGACTTCCACTGTTTTTGCAGAATACTCTTTAATCTGAGAGATAGCAAAGAAAGTTTTAAAGACAAACTCCCCTTAGTTAGTTAGTAAAGGTTTCTGCTGCTGCATGTGCAAGGGTCAAAGAGTTAAGTGTTTAAAAGGCAGAAAGTTTTCCTCTTGTTTTGACTAAACTGGAGGAAACGTGCTGGAGCTGTGCAAAATTTGATTGCCAAACACAAAGTGAAGATACACAGTGAGAAAAGATAGCAAAGGTTTAACCCAACTGATGTAAGAAACAAACTCCAAGGGTACCCATGTTTCCTTGCTTTTATCACACTGTTAATCTTTAATCAGGAAAACAGTTCTGAGAACAGCTCTTCGTGCACAGATAAACAGGCACCATTGCTTGGAAGTTAATAGGATCACCAGGGAATGAGACTATTAAATCATTGTCCTAATAAATCAATGAGTTAGATGTACAGCCCAAAGGAGTTCAAATTCTGCTTCCACGTGGATATGCAGCAAGTGCACATTAAACCTTGCAAAATCAGCAGTAAGGAGTCGGTGGGTTCAGAAGAGCCGTGGCTTCCCCTGCAATTGTTTTCCAGCTCAGATAACAAATTGGCATGGGTGCTAAAAGTTTCTGAGGAGCCCAAATCAAGCTTCTCAATTCAAAAAAAGAAATCGAGAAATGGCTTCAAAATTTAAGGGCACATTTAAAGTCACTTCACTGGCAGCAGGTGAGTGAGTCCCTGGTATTTATCAGTAGAGATGCCTTCAATCTTAGCCATCCTCATATCTCCTAGATGACAAAATGCCTAGAAATAAGAATAGCAAAGTGACTTGTTTTGTGAATAATGGTAATTACTATGTTCAGAGCAGCCTCTACAAACTTACAAACTGATATTCATACCCTTCTTTTGTTCTGTCTTAAACAAGATCTCCTGGGCAGAGAGTATTTGTGCTTCAGGCAAAATAACCAGATACTGCCGCAGCGCTATTGCAGTGCAAATGCCTGAACAATACAAGGTTAACAAGCAAGTTACTTATTTTAATTGCAGAATGCCAGTTGGTTGCTAATCATTTGCACGTACTAGTTTAAGCTCATGTATGAGAAGTTCCTTTTTACGTAAACAGTATTCATATCCATATGAATCATCCTGAATCAGTAAATTTGGAGATGGGTACAGATGGTCAGTTAACAGAAGCATGTACAGCACAGTCAGAATTCTGTCTCTCTTAAAGCATAAGAAGAAAAAAAGTATGATCTCCAGGGCCCAGCTGAACCCTTGACCTCTTTGCTGAGGGTTGTTTGTAGCAATAATTGTACTTGTAGCACTTGTCTGGAAGGAACCATTTACACTGGCAAAACAAAAGTGCTTTTACGTTGTGAAAATGCCATTATGGTCCACCCATGTTGCTTCTCTCCTATTAGATATGTGTTAAGCATAAGTGTACAGTATATAGGATTTCACCTGTCCTGTTAACACTTACATAAGGCTTTTCCAGTAAACACAGGATCTGTTTCAAAGGTGACTGTTTTTTTGTAATGTTGATTTTCCTACAGCCATAAGGTTCAAGAACCAGAAGGTATGTAGTGCTTGACATTGGCACGTTTGCCTTCTGACCTTTATGTGTAGCCTGGCTTTTATTTCTACACAGTCAGCTTCTCTATTCCCGTTGTCACTTTCAGTGTTACAAAATGCTTTAAATATTCATCAAAGCTATTTTCCTGGGAAAAAAGCATAGAACAGATTTCACTTTAAACAGAAAACATGGTTCAGCCCAAGTTGGTGCTTTTGTGTTACTGTTAGAGGAGAAAATAGGTTATAGTAGAAGTTTTTAATTTCAAATAAGAACATACAATTACAATAATCTAGAGAGGACCCAGCAGCGACTATCTGTGGCACACATGTAAAGATGAGATAATGACCTTGCCTAATTAAACTCCTCTGGCCAGGAACTATCAACCTAGGAAGAATGCACAAGAACAGAGAGAAATGGGCATTGTCACCTCCCAGCGCCCTTCCCTTGGAACAGTAAAGGCTTGGGGATGCCCATTTACATGTCCAAGGTCAAATGGGAAATCCATAGCAGAAGTGGAAACAGAAGCTAAACCTTCTGAATCTGCACCCATGCTAAGTGGTTAAAGCCATGCTTCTTTAAGGAAATTGGCTCACGAAGGACATAAGAACCATGTCCAGTTGGTCAGACTGCATGTAACAAGGGAGAATAAAAATGACAAGAGAGGCAAAAGGTAAATGGAAACATTTAAATAAGTGACAAAAACACATATTCATGGTCAAGTAGACAGAGCTGTGTAACCATGAAGTGACAACTGACAGCAGAGTGCTGCTAGCAAGCAAGGGATTGCAGAGAAATAACAAATGCATGCAAAAGGAAGGAGTGAAAGGAGCCAGGGTTATCTCATCCTAGAAAAAAAAGTTTAAATTCTAAAACATGCTGCCATGTCATTTCCTAAGGCCTGAGGAGGTGAAGTCTCTGTAAAAGTGCACAGTTAGCAGAATCCTAGTTACCAGCAGGAAGCCAAAGACTGCTCTTGAACAGGAGGTTGAAACATCTCCTGCCTCTTGAACCTGTGTGCAAGGATTTGCCATTTACCCCCTCCACAGGTATGAAGCAGGGAGCCCTTGACAGCTGCAAACACACACCTCTGTGGGAAACAGATTTCGCTGCAGCAAGGCTTACCATTTCTATTTGCAAAGCTGAATCTCGATGCCGTCTGGGCTTTGTCTGACTGAGCAGAGCAGATGCTGCAGAGGTGAAGGGAAACACAGCCTTATGCTGACTGTTTTCCACTCTGTTCAGTACAGTTTGTCCCTTTCTCTCCTGGCTGTGGTTCTGCTGTTCATCCAGCAAAAAAAAAAAAAAGAAACAAAATGCAGTAACCATGCAAAAATCATGCTCGTGTTCTTACCTACTGGTAAAGTCAGTCAGAGACCTGGTGGGCCCAAAATTTCCATATACCTCTTAGACCTTCTGCAGCAGATGGGAAGAGCTCCCAAGCTCACACTTGACAGGATTACACATACCCAGCCACTGGTCAGGTATCAGTGGCTACAGAGCCCTGTTACATTCACGCTGATCCCTGATACAGGTTTTATGCAAGAGGACAGTGCTCCTTCAGGAAAGAGTCTCCACAATTAAGTCACAGCTCAAGAAGTAGCAACTACTTCTCAAGGTTAAATCTACATTAACCAATCCCATCTCCAGAGCTTATGAGCTGGTGCAAGAGAAGGATGAACAGTGAATAACATGCTGTTCAGAGCCCTGATTGAGCAAATGCCATCAGTGGGGAGCTGCTTGCTGCTCTGCATATAGGTTCTGTCTCCCACTGGAAGTTCAGGTGCAAATTTGGGTCTGAACTGAGTGTCTTGTGTTGCTGAGAAGGGTCACCAGCAAAACAGGAGGTAATTAAATCCTCAGTATCCTTCATAGGCAATGCATGGAGGTGTCAAGGTACCTCCCTAGCCAAGATTCCAGCTTTTATTCCTTACAAGAAAAAATGGAAGAGACGCACCTCACCTGGTGACTGTAACAATGTGTCAGAGCCTGTAAAAGTGAGCTTAAAAATAAAACAACAACAACAGAATAAATAGTTTCCTAGCCAAAGCAGAACAACAATCAAGAAACCAGTGTCCCCATGGTATGTAATGTCAGTGGCACAACCAGGACTGTCTCTGAAATACAGCTCAGAATTGAGTGCTGGAGCTGATACTAAACTAACCATCAAAGGTGGGTGACTTTCTTCAGAGACCATAAACATGCACTAATGCATGTTCCCGTCTGCTGAGATTTACTTCCATTTGGTTTGAGAAATTTTAATGTGTCTGTTGTCAAGAGGAAAATGCTGGACAGACTAATGAAAGTATAGCCTAATTGTGCTAAATCTAGGTATTGTTTTCTTCTTTCTTATTCCTCGACCGTCAGAAAATCCATTTAATAGAACAGAATAGTTAGGGTTGGAAAGGACCTTAAGATCATCCAGTTCCAACTCCCCTGCCATGGGCAGGAACATCTCCCCCTAAACCATGTCACCCAAGGCTCTGTCCAGCCTGGCCTTGAACACTGCCAGGGACAGAACATTCACAACTTCCCTGGGCAACCCATTCCAGTGCCTCACCACCCTTACAGTAAAGAACTTCTTCCTATTTCCAATCTAAACTTCCCCTGTTTAAGTTTGAACCCGTTACCCCTTGCCCTATCACTACAGTCCCCAATGAAGCGTCCCTCCCCAGCATCCCTATAGCCCCCCCCTTCAGATACTGGAAGGCTGCCATGAGGTCTAGCCCCCCTTCAGATACTGGAAGGCTGCTATGAGGTCTAACTTTGAAAACAGGCAAAAATGTTACATCACCTTAGTGATCCACAAACATTGTATCTTACAATCTGCCCAAGACAAATACTCTGTCATTTTGGGTTGAAAAGGCGGAGGTAAGAAAAGCACTGTGCTCCCAAATTTGCTGCTGCCTGTTCTGCCTGGTCACAGAGGTTCAATCTCATTGTTCACATGGTGCACGAGGAGGGGAGCATGCAGCGCGTGTGGCCAGAGCCCCAGACCTCCTACAGCTGGGTCAGTGCTGAAGAACTGCCTGCAAGAAAAGGGTCCGTGAAGCGGAAATACCACACAGGGCTGTGCAGGGTCTGGAATAAACACTTGGCTCAGTCACAGACTCTTTTGCAACTGCAGGCAATTTGCACGGTTCATGTTTTCTTCTGGCAATTGAAGGAACAGTCCCTGCCCTGGTCTCTGAGCTGTACACTTGCAAGGACTGCCCTTGGACCTGCACTTGTGCAGCATCCAGTTCAGCAGCAATTGCAGCTTGCTCAGTACCAGCTGAGCACAACTTCACAGCAAAAAAAAAATCAGGAAGCAATGTTCTTCCATTAGTGGAATAGATCAGGGAGTCTTTTTAAAAGTCTACAATTTTACAACAAAAACACCTAAGTGCAAACTCTTTGGAGATGACAATATGTAGGATAATTAGCAATGGGAGGGGAGTAGAATTTCTGAGTATTATTATATGCCATTAACAACTTTGAGATCTCACCAAGAGTGCTTTGTTGCACCTCGTTTAGTAGTGATGAGTTAAGCTTTCTTATCACGCTTTTTTCTGAGCATTTAGGAACCTTTACGTTTATTTCCTGGGTTCCAGTAAGTCAGTAAAAGTCAAAGTGCTCAAAACCTCTATTTTGAACAGGCTGAATAGTGTCCATCAATGCAAACATTCTAAAAACACTCCTTTTAAGGCACTTGTTGAACACTATCATCTGAAAATGTCAGATTCACACACATTTAAATAATTTGACAGCCTCCAAGGTGACACCTGATGAGCATCACATTCAAGTGTCAAGAAGCACAGAGAAAAAGTGACAAAAAAGTTCAATCCGAAGAAATTGTATCAGCTATTAGATGAGTATAATACAGTTAGTACTAAAAAAGATTTCTCATTTAAATGGAAAAATAAACTTTACATTCAAGACAATTTTTCTTAAGACTTTCCATTGCCCCCAGGCCATCTCCCACGTTTCTCACTAATGAGACCCTTCAGCAAACTGAAACCAGAAGGCAGACAAATACATGGCAAACAGCAGTACATGCTGGTGTTGGGTGAACCCATCAAGACCACTGTAACTGAGCCAGTGGAGATGCTACTTCTGGAGTGTTATTTCTGTGGGAGACTCTGGGAGTTCTGAGAATTCATTATCTTCAGATTAAACCTTTAATGCCTTCTGTTAGGTAACTAAAAACTGAATCTCTAAATGAGAAGATTCTTGGAAAAAAAAATAATCTTGGCTCTGATTTGCATATGCTCCAGTTATTTCATTGCACCAAATACTACCCGTGTTTTATGTAGGGGCTTGAGGCTTACTGTGTGTTTGTGATATGCTTTGAGATCCTCTGATGGGAGGTGTTACCTAAATACAAGTAATTTAATGCTTAAATGTCTAGAATTCCCAGTGGACATCTGCACTCGAGCCCTGCTGCCATCACAAATGAAAAACATTTGGAATCCTTAATATGATTTTTAATGGACATATGTTCATAACACAGTGCCACCAATTTGGCATATTTAGTGTCTTCTCAAGAGAAGCCCACAGTTTGTATAGCAAGATTGTGGGAGGTTAGGATTGCAGTGTGAGAAAATTTGCACAACACCTGCCTGACTATAATTTAATTGGCAGAAATTAGTGCTCTGGGGTTGGGGATTTTTTCCTCCACTCAAAACTGAAGAGACACTAGGACAAATCCTGCTGTCTTACACTGGCATATTTAAGCTTTTATTCTGACTTTACTCATGCTGTAATAGGATCATTATCTGGTTTACTCTTTTCAGAAACATTGCTGGTTTACTTGTGGTTGTTATTTGTGTATAATGACTTACTTGGCCAGCAGGAAAGACTCAGTATTTTTGCCCTTCATGAAAAAGAGGTCTGCTTAGTATTACTTAAGATTATGCACCATTTTATTTTAATGAAGTACTTTATGAAAAGGAAAACAGTTGGCCAAAATATTTCTGATCAGCTCCATCAGCAACAAGATATGCAGACTCCAAAGAGAAACACCACTGCTGTCATTATTAAGTTGTCTTTGGTTTTACTTTTGCTTATGGCAGAGCCCTGAAGCAGTCTTTAGCACCTCTTAATCCTACCAGATTTTTGCTATCCTTTTCAGGAATATTTGGCCTTGTAGTGCATCAAGGACTGTTTTCTTTGCTTTACATTTACAAAACACAAAAAAAAGCTTTGCAGGAGAGATGGAGGATGCAGTCCCAGGGGAAGCGTTCCTGCAGTGTGGGATTCAGCTCTACAATGTTTTAGACTTGCAAGGCGAGAAGGAGAGCTGCAATCCTGGTGGTGCTGCATTGCCAGATCTGGCTTCTCAGGGCTTGCAAGTCACTGCTGGCTGCCTCGGCAAAAGCCTTGCTGGAAACATCTCATTGAATTCACAGATCTGAGCGGGTGGTGGGTTATTGAATATCCTTTATATAAGATACATCAATTCCGTTGCTTTAAAGAACTCCCTGAAACTTAGCTAGGATTCCTGTATTTCCTGTTCTACAAGCTGTCGTTGACAATATTTTACATGTATTGGTGAAAGCCCCATTAATATAAAAAACGGCAGGTTGGCATGAAAGCACCACCTCATCCAGGCTCAAGAGCTTTGCTGAGAGTGGATGTAAGCAGAGTGAGATGAAATGGCAGCAGGGTTATTTCTAATTTGTCTGAACTACTTCATTCTTCACACACACAGACTGCATGGACAAATGGGCATGAAGATCAGCCTTTCCTTACGGGCATGATGGTCTGAAACGGAGCAGAGGAAGGTAGAGAACTGAAAGACAGGCAGGCAGGAACAGCTAGAGGAGAGATCTCAAAATATCTTGACATCATTCTCTAACCCTCAGAATTAGAGGGGTAGTAGTGGCTGTTGGTATTGTATTCTGTCACACCAGTTATGTATACATGTCTGTGTATGCACATATGTATACGGTGCACTTCACACATATAACAAAGTGTGCAGCCACATTCCTGAGCTGTTTTGCGCCTTTGAGAACTAAATTAAAGATGGGTTAATGTTTCATGACCTCCATAGGACTCCCAGTAAGATAAAACATAACATTTGAAGGAGTGGATCAATTACTGAGACAGTTGCTGATCTGCCTACTTTGAGCATATAGCAATAGAAAACAATCATTCAGTATGTAATAGCCTAAAGCAAGCCATAAGCAAAAACTTTGTCTCCCTCAGAGAAGGAAACACAACATTTAGATTTATATTGCATGGTTTTTTTAGAATTGCATGGACAAGAATAAGGCCTCCAGGCAGGTGTATGTAGTGGTTATTCAAGCCTGTCAGTGCTTACTGTTGAACTTTATCCCTGAAACAGGCAATGTTCCCAAGGTGAGTAAACAGACCTTGGACGAGCCTCCACTTCACAGCCAACTAGCGAGCATCTGCCTACAAAATGCGCCAACTATGCTTTGCCTGGATGACCTCTGTGTTCCCAGTTCCAGATACTCGTTGCAATCAACCTTTTCCACACACTGAGAAGTTGTGACACTTTTGGTTTCAAAGCCAAATTGGATCAAAGTTTGGTTAAACTGCTAAATTTTGTAACAGCTTCAAACCAGAAAAGCAGAAAACCCAGGGGCTAAGAATCACCGCATTCAGCATTCATTAATGAAACCTGCTAAATGATTACCTCGTCAGGGCTGCTTTGTTGACAACTCTGCATGATGACAGTGTCAGTGGCACTGTCCCAAGACACATCCAGTGGTGACGTAAAGGACAAGCCTCCCTCACCTCACTAGTGGGATGGACACTACTACGAAATAGGTATTTAAGGAAGGAGGACACTTCCTTGGAAAACAGTGATTGCAAGAGTGCACCGAAGCAAGTGGAACGGAATCGACTGAAAGGGTCAGCTAAATCCTCTCTAACATTCAACTCAGTCTTACAAAAGACAGTAAGTAGAATGGCCTCTTTTTTTTCCAGCTTGAAATTACCAGTGATCCAAATTCTCTATCTTGATTTAAAGCAGAATACATCATCAAGTCTATTGCATATTCTACTGTGTACATTGTTACATTGCTAGGAAGGTTTATTGGCACTGGTTAGAATGTCAAGGTATGCTAACACACCCAATATATTTGATTTTAGATTGTGATCAGTATTTCAAAGCCACCAGCAAGATCAACTACAGGTTCAGTAATGCCCCCACAGTTGAAAGCAGAGGTAAACGTCATGCCCAGAGTTGTCCAGGGGGATTTGGAAAGCCTGCCTCCAGAAGCAAGGAATTTCATTGAAAGCAATGCCAAGCTGTGCCAGCCTGAGAGCATTCATATCTGTGACGGCTCAGAAGAAGAAAACAAAAAAATTCTGGACATCATGGTAGAACAAGGCATGATCAAGAAGCTGAGCAAGTACGAGAACTGGTGAGTAGCCTAAAGGAAGTCAAGTATCATCTCAGAATTGCAATATGCGTTTTCAATCCTGTTTACTTTTAACACTGCTTATAACCCTTCAATATTTGCTTTCCATGAATGTTTTGGCACTGTAGCTTACATAGCTGAAACACTCAGGAAGGGCAAACTTCTTCCTCTAAAAATTAACATAAAGCATATTGTTCATTGGACTATCAACTCTACATTGTCTCTATTGATTAGCTACATCAGGGAACCGAAATAATGTCATGAGACTTATGTAACTAATCATTAGCAATAGTTAAATATTATTTAGCAAATACATCTTTTGAAGAATTCTGCTATTTTAGTCAATTAGTTTATTCATCAAATACTTTCTTGTGGCATTCAAATAGCTCTGTAGGTGTTCAAATATTATTCAGTACAGGCATTATTCATATCGTGCCGATGAGCTTTGACTGTAATATATTCAGCAAATACTTTTTTTCAGATATTTCATTATCTCTCTGAACTAACCCAACGTGAAAGGGGAATATTAACAACAAGTACATACTTAGGAATTACGTGCCGACCAAGAGATCTTCATGGAAGAAATCTGCAAAGACTTTTGAATAACTAAGTGCAGGAATTTGGCAATCTGTTTGCAGACTATTTGGGAGAGAAAAGGGCAAGATTCACCAGATAAATTATTCATTGTTAATTATATGCTTAGCTGTAGTGATGATGGTTATGACAGCCCAACTAGAACATTTTTATGCTCATGGAAAATGTCTATGCACAGAGGTGAAAATGTAAAACAATCTTCTCTATTGTAAATAGATGGCAAAAATTCTTTAAAGGGGAAAAAGAATCCCCTTTAACAAACTCCTACACTTTATGATCATGCTTATACTCAGTATTTCTTTTGTGATGCCTCTTACTTAAACGACTATGTAAATCCACTAAGCTGGATTCTTATCCCACAGGCACTTAAACCAACACTTAAAAGTTCTTGCTTGGCATCCACTTCACTTGAGGCATTATTTTGTGGTCCACATGCAAAACAACTTCACACTGATGAGAATGAGAATTAAATGAGATTAACTTTTCCCTGGAAGTTAGCAACAGAGAATAAGACTGAAATAAGAGACAAAGGAATATTAACATGTAACCAGAATTTCCTAGGCCATATAATTTGTTATTCAAACTGGAATGACTTGAAACCATTTGTATGAGAGAATGTATCTGACTGATTTTTGAGATTGTTACACTGGCTCTATCACTGTAGTTTTAGCCTTATAAAGCATTGTACCCTCTTGTACTAAACCAGTCCCACAGAAGGGTAAAAATACATATGTATATAATTAAAGTCTAATTTCCTGATTTTTGATGAAATGCAGCTGGTTGGCTCTCACTGATCCAAGAGATGTGGCAAGAATTGAGAGCAAAACCGTCATCATCACTCAAGAGCAGAGGGATACCACTCCAATCCCTAAAACTGGAACTAGCCAGCTGGGCCACTGGATGTCTGAAGAAGACTTTGAGAAAGCCTTCAACATCAGGTTCCCAGGCTGCATGGAAGGTGGGCAAGAAAAGGATGATTGTTGACATGGGACTTTTAGGATTACAGAGACACTACTACTGGTAGTTACTGTAATCATCAAAGAAAGCATTAAAGAAAGATTGCAGCTGAAAGTTTAGGTTTATGCCCCCTCATATGAGTCACTTCGTGGGTTTCATCCAGATCTTTACCATAGATCCAAATGGCTGTGCAAGGGCATTGCTCTGTCTCTTTCCAATATTCTTCTCTCCATAAAGAGGAGAAAATAAGGTAGGAAAATTGTGATTTTTTCAGCACAGTCCCACAGGTACTGAGCTGCAGATAGGAAGAAGCAAGGCGAGAATAGAGGACCCCCATATTCAGCAATAATTACAGGTTGAGTGATTTACACCAACAGAGAACTTGGCCTCCACCCACATTTACCACTGGCTAGATAATTTGAACAGCTGCTTTCAGTATTTAAGATAAAACTTATTGCTACAGAATTAGACAAACAGAAAGCTGCAGCTCTTTAAACATCACCAGAAACACCCACAAGACAAACAGCTTTTAAAGGAGTGAGAAATAACCTCCACATTAATAGAAATTATTTCCAAAGTTCCTCACTTTGGTCTTTGCCACATCTTGCCACTCAATGTTTTCCAGGACGTACAATGTATGTCATCCCCTTCAGCATGGGGCCTATTGGGTCTCCTTTGTCCAAGATTGGGATTGAGCTGACAGATTCACCATATGTAGTGGCCAGCATGAGGATCATGACACGGATGGGAACAGATGTTTTGAAAGGCCTGAACGATGGGGAGTTTGTAAAATGCCTTCACTCGGTTGGATGTCCTCTGCCACTGAAAGGTAAGAGACATAAAAAAACTGTCACCCCTGGAAATTCCAGGGACATATTTAGAGCTGGCTGTGTGTTCTCAGCACACAGGAGACACTTGCCATAGAAGACCAGGGTGACTTGTGTTACAGCACTAGGTTCAGAACGCAAAGGAATCGAAGGTCAATGAGGGTTTCATGGAAAGGAGATTATTATTCCTAGTACATACAGGGGATTTCCTTTGAAGCATCTGGTATGTATGGGTTGCTGTCAGAGGCTCGATGCTGATGAAGCACTAGTGTGATCCAGCATGGAAATGGCTGTATTCATGAGTACAACATTCTGTTCTACAGAACCATTAATCAACAACTGGCCGTGCAACCCGGAGTTAACGCTGATTGCTCATCTCCCTGATCGCAGAGAGATCATTTCATTTGGCAGTGGTTATGGAGGAAACTCCTTACTGGGGAAAAAATGCTTTGCTCTCAGAATTGCCAGCAGAATTGCCAAGGAGGAGGGCTGGCTAGCTGAGCACATGCTGGTAAGAGCTATTAAATCATGTGTGTTTGAACAGCCATTAAACCCTAAATTAGCTCAACATAAATACATCTCATCTTGCTATCAATGAAATTAGGCTTATATAGGTAGTCCTGTGACATTACATAGGAATTTATCACATGGCAGGCGTATGAGAAATAGGAAACTGCTACAAGGTTAAGTACCAAACATTTAAAAATAGTATCTATGAAACCAGAAACCAAAAAAGATTTGGAAATTCTGACAGTGGCTACTTGTAGGCAGACCCATGTACTAGAGCAGAGCTTAAATATCACCACCACTGGGCACCCACATCGCCCCTGCATGTCTAACATCTAAAGATAACGGAAGCTTTGAAAATGGTCTTTCTTATTATAAAGAGGTCTATGCACTCAGAAATCTGCAAATATCAGATCTTCTAAATGAGTTCTGCTGTGTACCCCTCCTTTACTTTCTGCTGTCATTTAAACATCCTACTACCATAAAATGCCACTGAAAAAGAAATTTCAAAGTGCATAAGAGAACAGCCTCAGAAAAAAAGATCTATGGACACTTAAGAATTGCAGAAGTATCACCCATGAAGTGCTTTCACTTCGCTCCAGTCATGCAGCCAAAAAAATATTGCCTAGTTTTCTTCAGTCTCAGCTGAGAAACACAGCTATATACAGTCTATGTATCTCTAATCAGCAAAATAAAAATACATGTTTGAATTATGTACATGTATTGACACTTTTAAAAATATGAGAAATTACAGATGTGCTAAAGCACAAGAGTGCACTTTTCTGATTAATAACATACAGTTTAAGTTATTTGTCAACTATATTACATGGTCCTGCTTCTGTAGGAACAAATTTGCATAACTAAATATTTTGTCATTACCACTTGCTGGGAGACAATCTTCAAAATGAAAAGTGGAAGAAAATATGACCATGTTTAAAAGTTGCATTAATTTTTCAATAGATCCTGGGCATTACCAATCCAGAAGGTGAAAAGAAGTATTTTGCTGCAGCATTCCCTAGTGCATGTGGAAAAACTAACTTGGCTATGATGAACCCAAGCCTGCCAGGATGGAAAATTGAGTGTGTGGGTGATGATATTGCCTGGATGAAATTTGATGAACAAGGTATGGAGATTGCTTTATGTATGGATGAACAAGGTATAGATTGTTTTATAATCCCGTATGGGTTGCTTTTAGGTGCAGGAAGACATGCTACAAAATTCTGGAGAGAATGAAACCATTTTGACTTACTTATATTTTGTCATTTAACTTTCAGGCAACTTAAGGGCAATCAATCCAGAAAATGGCTTTTTTGGTGTCGCCCCTGGAACCTCAGTCAAAACAAATCCCAATGCTATTAAAACCATATTCAAGAACACCATCTTTACCAATGTAGCTGAAACCAGTGATGGAGGTGTCTATTGGGAAGGCATTGATGAACCATTACCACCAGGAAT
Organism: Ara ararauna; assembly: GCA_028858755.1. Lineage (NCBI taxonomy): Eukaryota > Metazoa > Chordata > Aves > Psittaciformes > Psittacidae > Ara > Ara ararauna. The sequence goes on from CM054384.1 coordinate 9,782,031, forward strand.
AACACTGACTTCATGGAAGAACAAGGATTGGACCCCAGATAATGGTAACCTGGCCCATTCCACAGTCTGTCTTGGTTTTCTCTTCTGAATTCAAGTTAATTCTGCAATTATGGTCTTCTTATTGTATTCTTTACAGGGGAACCTTGTGCTCATCCCAACTCAAGATTCTGCACTCCAGCCAGACAGTGCCCCATTGTGGACCCTGCATGGGAATCGCCCGAAGGTGTGCCCATTGAAGGGATAATATTTGGAGGCCGCAGACCTGCTGGTAAGAGATGCAGCAGCCACATAAAGGCTGAAGTGCTGACCACAGGAGGATTGAAACACAACTGGGCATAGGCACAGGTTTTGCTTTCACAGCTGCAAAATCAAGGAACTAACCATGTTAGTCTAACTTCTCCATGTTAGCCTTTGACACACAGCCATTGCTATTTCAATGTCTGAATTGTTAGATGTTAACACAAAGCAGGTAATAATGAAGGGCTGGAGAGAGAGATCAGGACCCACTAACCTGGGTAATACACACAGCAAATTGCTATACTTGTCTCAATTTGCTTGCAGTTTAACTAGTTCACATAGGAAATGATTAGAGAAATGAACCAGTTGTAGACGCTACAGAAAAGGAAGCGAAATAAATTGGTCTGTTAAAGGTCACCTAAAGTTGGAAAAGAAATAGAAGTAATGCTAGGTTGGAGTCCAATCTATCCATAAGACCAGATTCTATTCTAGTAAAATCTGCTGGGGATTCTGAGGTCCCAGATAACCCCTACTGAGCAACTAAACACGGATATGTTCAGTAATCAGCAGCCAGTTTTGAAACACTCATATGAACATCTTTGCTGTAAGAGGGCAGAAAATGACCTGATTAAAAAACCCAGGAAAAAATAGAATACATTATACAGTAACACTCATTAAGCAGTGTCTCAGGTAGCAAAACCTGTTATAAAAATGTTTCTGGACCTCTAATTACTGAAGTGATTTTGTTCTTTACAGGTGTGCCTCTTGTATATGAGGCCTTTAACTGGCAACATGGAGTATTTATAGGAGCAGCTATGAGATCTGAAGCAACAGCAGCTGCTGAGCACAAAGGTAAATCAACATTTAATCTGACCACCTATATTAAGAGCAATCCTCTCTCTAGGATACCTGCTCTGTCCTCCCCTCCCCCCCCCCCCCCGCTCTTTCACATTTCAGTCTTGGCAGCTAATTTTGCAGCCTGTGCATTTTCACAATAGAAAATATTTGTACTGGAATTAAAAGCCATATTCTCTGTAAAAGTCAAATTAAGCAAAATAATCCCCTAGGTGGCAAGCACAGAGAACAGGCTGCAGGCATGGGGTTGCCAGAAGCCTTGATATGGAGGTTTTGTTACAGTCTGGGATAAATAAATTTTCTCTTGTGCTAGAGCTCAACATAAATACATGGATGATGAAAGGCAGCTCTTGAGGATCTTCATTTAAGCTGCTTGACCTAAGATTTAAGAAATATAATTTCCACTGATTACAAAAATTAATTTAATTTATACTTTTTTTTTTTTTTGCACATCAAAGATAATGCCTGTGTTGTTTCTTAAAGCTCTTTGGTTCAGATATAGAAGGGTAGTAAAGGGTACTAAATCCTGGGAGGATGTGAATCTTTGTGCTTTAGAATAAATGTGCTATTTATTACCTTCCATTCTCCATTTGTGTTTTAAACAGGCAAAATCATTATGCACGATCCATTTGCCATGAGACCTTTCTTTGGCTACAACTTTGGCAAATACTTGGCCCACTGGCTCAGCATGGCACATCGTCCAGCTGCAAAACTACCGAAGATCTTTCATGTTAACTGGTTCCGGAAAGACAGCGAAGGGAAATTCCTGTGGCCTGGCTATGGAGAGAATTCCCGTGTGCTGGAGTGGATGTTCAACAGAATTGAAGGGAAAGCCTCTGCCAAGCCAACTGCCATAGGTTACATCCCTGCTGATACTGCTTTGAACTTGAAGGGCTTAGAAGATGTCAACTTGACCGAGCTCTTTGATATCTCCAAAGAGTTCTGGGAAAAGGAGATAGAAGAAATCAAGCAGTACTTTGAAGTGCAAGTTAATGCTGACCTTCCCTATGAAATAGAAAGAGAAATGCTTGCCTTAGAGATGAGGATAAAACAGTTGTAGTTGATCAAAGGCACAATTATTTATCAATCCACACAACATAATAAGGACAAACACATTTTACCTGATCACCACTAGAAGCATAACAGCACACTGATGGGCAGAGAGGTTATAATGAAAGTAGGTCTTTAGTTAGAATATAGTTAGGGGCATTCTAGAAGTAACTCCAGACCTAATGATTTATAACTACATCAGTTGTTGTGAATAGATGAGCAGCTGTGGGAATGTATGTGCACATGGTCTTCAAACCCTGATCTGTCACCTAGATGCACATATAGCCATGATGCATGTAAATTATTTGCCTAGTTCTGCATGTACAATCCAAGCCAATCCAGCCTTCAAGGTGTAGCACATTGTTTCCATCATACAAACCTCTAGAGTCTCAGGCTCTACAGGAAAGAAGAAAGAAAATTAGGTGCTGTATATATGTATTACCTACATATATTTCATGGCTTAATTATTTTTTAGAAAAATGAAGTTGTAACTTTTATCAGAGTGAAAGATGACTTTGTATTACTAATGCGTATTTAAGATACTGCTATTATATGACTCATGTTCCTGTGATTTCCAGATGTTTTGAATGGCTTGTTCTTTAAACTATTGAAATAAATGTTTATACAAAATACGACCTTATTTCCAGTATTCTTGCTGTTTCTAAACTACACGCATATAAATTGGGCCTCCTGTCAGTACCACAGCACAGGAAGAAATTCACATATGGAAGTTAGATACTTAGAAGTTAGTAGTAGCACTGATCTGCTGCTACTTCTAAGCCAACTAGTTTAAGCCACATACTGTCTTTGAAACTTCTATTCAAGCCAAAGGAACGATCTGGAAATGATGATACCAGCTGCGAGCAGTCATCCAGCTGGGAACGTGCTCTCCAGAACTGGGCATTGTTAGTTACTTCAGGCATTTATTAAATAAACCACCCTCTAAGAAAGCCCCATATTAGGGCCTTGCTCAGTTGCTGAAGTCACGGGTTTTGTCTCCGTTCCACAGTGCCTTGGCTTTTGCAAGAATAACTGTTGAAGCTGTTGAAGTAAAGAGTTTGGGAAGAGTTTTCTGGATTTGTTGAGATGCCTAAAGCCTTAGAGCTCAATGAAAACAGGGACAGGAGCCTATGTTGGCTTCCTGAGAGATCCAAGACACTAAAGCAACCCCATGTTCTTCCAATTAAAGGTGTCCTTTATGTGCTTCCCATGTACCTGACTGGTATCCTGCTTTTTCACTTTGAATGCTTGATCTCCCAAAACATATTGCAAATATTTGCTTAGCAAAAAGAAAATCACTTACATTGGGTAATAAGCCTTTTTATAGATCCTGCTTCCTTGCAAAATAAACAGTACCAGGGCTGGTCAACAGATGCCCTTCAAAGTTTGCTAGGAGAGGTCACATAGCCTGAAAAGCCTCTACCTCCTGACTCCATGTTCAGGACTTAATACAAACATTATCAATTCTGGAGCAAGTAATACAGCATAAGTCAATAGATAGATCACACAAAACCCAGAAAATAGAAAGCTGTGATGAAAGCAGAGCAGAGCAGTGCAGCCTTCGTAGAGATGATCTTCATTTGACCTGCTTGCTGGTCAAAAACACGTTGTCATGGGTTCAGCAGCAGCAGTCGTTTTTCTCCTTCTTGGTAGCTGGTGTAGCGCTGGTTTTTTGATTTTGGGCCTGGGAACAGCGCTGATAACACCAGTGTTTCGGTTACTGCTTAGTGATGTTTTGGTCTGGCCAAGGACTTTTTGAGTTTCATGCTCTGCCAGGGAGGAGGGGAGTCAGGAGGAAGTAGAGACAGGACACCTGACCCAAACTGACAAAAGAGGTTATTCCATACCACAGCACGTCATGACCAAGATGGAGGACGGAGAGGAGAGACCCAGAAGGGTGGGGGGTGCACTGCGTGGTCGGGCTTGGTTTCAGGTGGTGAGAAATTGTATTCTTTCCTTGTATTTGCCTTGTCATTATTATTATTGGTGGTAGCAGTAGTGGTTTGTGTTATACTTTAGTTACTAAACTGCTCTTATCTCAACCTGTGGGAGTTGCATTCTTTTCTATTCTCCTTCCCATCTCTCCGGGAGTGGGGGCAAGAAAGAGGGGGGAGTGAGAGAGAGAGAGTCTGCGTGAGTTAGGCTTAAACCACGACACATGTCTGCATAGATGCAGGTCTTCTATTAGGGCCATCTGTAGCCCGTGTACTCTTGAATGGTCTCCAAATTAGAAGAAAAACCAAGGTGGAACACGGTAAGTAAGTCAGAGGAAGTAAGCTAAGAGAGACTAGTATATGCACTCCTCAGATTTGAGGACTATTATCATGCATATAAACCCAAGTTGCTTATAAAGTAGTTCTCTAAATAGCTGATGAAAGGCTTGGGCTATTCCCAAACTGAACAACAGTATTGGACCTGACATTTGAATGAGTCCAAGAGAAAACAAGGAGGTCTAAGAAAATCTAATAATTCACAGTAATAATAAAATTTAATAAGTCATACTAATACCAGAGAGTTAGGGCCAGTTATAGACTGAGTTTCTTATGGACCTCATGAGAGGATCCCAGTTCCAAGCACAGTTTGAAATGCTGCCCAGGAGATGTACAGAAGCTTGGGGCTTTCCAGAGTTCTGAGCAGCTCCAGTGTGCTATTCTGCCTTCTCAAACACAACCAGGCTTAATAGTCTGAATATTACAGAAGAAACAACTCATACTTCATGCCAGAGGAATCTGTGCCAAAGGCACAAACCCAAAAGACACATGGACATGGGAGAAAAGAGCAACACTTGTCTTATAAAACACTGCTCAATGAGGAGATAGGTACCATCGCCATGGGCCATGTGATCTTGCAGCACGCACCCAGCTAGCAAGATTGGTATTACAAGATGCTAACTGCCTTGAGAACATCATGCCCCCAGCCCAAAACACTGGATTTCATACTCTGACTAAGCCCTCGCCTTCTCCTCCTCAATCTGGGAGGTTGGCAGACTTTCTTTCCCTTGACCAGCCCTGCCCTCGGAGTTCTCTTCCAGGTATTCTTCCCAGGTAACACAGCACACTTCATGGAAAGTGGCCATCACCAGCCCTTCTGGCAAAACTACTTAAGCCGTTTGCAGTTCTCCCACTCCACACGTTTTAACCACATGCACCTTCTTAAACACCACCTGGAGACCTATGGGCATGCAAAACATTCCAGAAACTAGAGAGAATGGAAGGAAAAAACCTGTGGAACTGTTAAGGTTGAGAACAAGAAAATAACTTTTCGCGTGAGTCATTCAACAGCTCCTTTGTATGTAAATATATCCACAACCCATCAGCATCTATGGGGAGTACAATTTACATTTTGAATGATCAAAATGTTTAGTATTGGCAGAGAAAATGTTTAAAGAGAGAGAAGGTGGCGGTTTAAAATTTAGAAACTTAGTCAACCGTGCCAGATTATGATCTCAACTCCTCTCCCTCCAACAAATACTATGCGCCATAAAAACAAAATGCTTTTAAACTGAAATTTGGAAGTTCCCCTGATTTTCGAAAGCAAGAGGGGAAGGCAACAAATGCAATAAATTTCAACAGATTGGTAGAGAAATATAAAACTTGGCCTATTAAATGTGATTCAGAGAAGGGAAGTACAGGAAAGACTAACACATGAAGTGTACGGAGCCATAATGTTTGCAACAGCTGTGTTATGAAATGCACTTGGTATTCTGGGAAGCAAGAAACAAAATACTTTGTTAAAACACTTGTGGAGGTACCAGTGGCTGAAAAGAGGAGAGACAAAAATCAAAATCACCGTTTAACAATTAATACTATTGAGGATATGGTCTTTGATACCTCATTTATGCCATGATTCACTGAACAAGACAACATGGTGACTGGATGCACCACATCTATAGGAGGCTGTGCTTGACTCCCTCAGAATTAGCAGTCCTTCTAAATGAGCTTTATCTACTCAGGCAAAAAGCCTGGCTTCAGTGCCAAGTACTCCTATTAGCACAGATAAACGCATAGGCTCAGACCCAGCCCTTAGTCCAGTCTTTCCTCAGGCTGAGAAGTCTCCAAGCCTGGTGCCATCCTTTGGTCTCATTTCTCATGTTTCAAGGTCAAGTTTTGACTGTGCTTTACCTTGTTCCTTCAAATCCCTTTCTCAGATGTCAGTCTCAGTAGTAATTAGTTTGAGCATATAAAATATCCACACACCTGTATTTTGTCAACATGATGAAGGTCAAACCAAATAAATAAAACTGAAAAGCAGCAGCCCCCTTGCTGCAGAACTCTTTTTGGAAATCAGTGTTCTTATTTCCACCTTCAAATCTCTCACAACTCTGTGATGATAGGGCTATTTTCAGGGAAAGAAGTAAAATTCAGAGAAATGGCATTTGTGCTCTAGGAAAGAGTGTTTTCCAAAGACCTTGGCTGCCATAGTAACATGATTTATTCCATACTTGCTGCAATATAGTCAATTAGCTCCCTAACTGAAAGACAATTACCGTAACTAGAGATGTACCTGGCTGGAAGACTACTGAAATGCTGCTTATGAATGGCAAAGCAGAGCACTCCAAATTCCAATTTAGCAATCATTATTGTTGATCATAGAAGACATTTCTGGCAGTGGTTTAACCTCAGCAATACAAAAGGGCACATTTATCAAATGGGTGCTGGCAAACCCCAGTCCCTGAGATTTCAAAACATGTCCTGCCACATCTGTGAATCTGTATGCAAAGCAGATAGATGGAAAAAAGAGAATGAGAAAAATGCATTGCTATTGTATGCCATTTCTGCACTCTGCAGTTATCTCATGGATATAACTTCGGGCTGCAGAACTTTAACAGAGAAGGATTTTGTGAGCAAATTGCAGAAATCCACATATATTGACATGCAGAATCCAGGCTGTATCTGGTCCTTGCAAACACAAACATGGTCATGGTGCCTTTGTTGCAGAGGACCTCTCAGCCATTCCAACCCAGTGTGAAGAGCTTTATGCTCCCCATTTGCTACCATCAGTGGCATTGGTCACTTTGGAATTCATTTTGCTTCTCCTTACACTGGACCATTGGACTTGCCATGGCTTTTCTCCAGTATAAGTGCGACCAGATGTAGGTTCTGAGGTTATCAGACTTCAGCTTTTGTTCATGCTGATAAACTGCTAGCAGAACTTTTTCTAACACGCATCCCAGAAACGTTCTGTGTTGGTTTTGGAAATGTCAGATACCGGCCATTGGAGAAGAGAAAACATCTGGATTAATCTTCCCAAAGGAACATATCAAAGTTTTTTGTGCAATTTTTAAATGCAGCCTCAAGGCCTTTTATTCAGTTAAAAAAAAAAAATTAAAAATAAAGTTATCCCTTTGTAAAACTGTTGCCTTGAATTTGGGTTTTTTTGGGGTGGTTTTTTTAGTTGCCGTCCCTTTTTCAAACCAAGCTACTAGTTTTGTGCTTTTTCTTGTAAAACATTACAATGCCATTTCCCAGGTTGAGGTGACCCAGGAACAGTCCCTCCCATAAATCTGATCCTGATAAATGGCTGTTCTCCAGAACAAACTAAGCCTATCCTCCATGGAAAATAGCTGCTAATTAATAGATTTTGCTCCTGTTTTGAATAACTTTAAACTGAACTAATAGTCTGAACTCTTCCTCCTCCTCACCTTCTCAGTGAGATCCTAGGAAGGTGCTATCACCATGGTGGAGGCTGGCACAGGAACAGCATGCGCATGCAAATGCCATCTCAGCTATGGATGTGAAGAGCACAACAAAACCTCTTTTTACCCACTGGAACCCATCACTATATTTATCTGTGTCTTCCTGAACAGATGAGAAACTTCCTATGGTGTTCTGGAGCTCCAGATCCCAAGAGCAGCTATGAATAGCAGCTTTAAATTTAACCAAGGTTGGAAGAGAGTGAAACCTAAATGCTCAAAATGATGCCAGTTCAGCTGGCTCAGAAGCCAACAGAGCCTTGCTTGCAAGTAGCATGTAGATAAATTCCAACCCACAAGGTGAACACCACCACCATCAGTATCCAGTAATGCTGCAAGTGTGGCATGACTTTGCATGATTTACACACTGCTAAACCAGTACAACTTCCACAGGAGTTATTCCTGCTGGTAGAAGGGTGGTGAGAGCCAAGTGAACCTTCTGGAAATGCCAGTGTATTGCACTGACTCTCATTGAGCAGTTTGACTCTGGTGTTCCTTTTCCTATAGCTCTTTCAAGTGTGACCAGGCTAAGGTAAGTGTGCCTGAACTTTTGTTCCACCTCAGTCACTGGATTGCCTTAATGCTAAATAACAAGTTCATGGCAGGGACAGCGGAGCTGGACAGCAGAGCTGCCTCTGGCTTTGACCGTGACAAGAAGAATCTGTGGGTTCTTTGCTGAGGTTTGTTTTTGTACATCTGGTCTGGTTTTGCCTTTCAGTTTGGGATAATACCAACCATTACTTGAAGCTCCAGAGGTAGCCAGCAGAAAAAACAAAAGCTATGAATTTAATTGGGACAGCAGCTGGGAAAGGGAGGAGGAGGCTGTTTGGGAACTGTGGGTTGACTGGTGGTCTTCGAGTACAAAATCAATATCCTCCTGACACTGGTAAGTAGAAGCAGGCTTCAGATTCCATGGAGCTTTCTTGGCCTTTATTCTATAAAGACAGAAATCTGGCTCTATTTCATCATAGTTATCTACACTCAGGCACCCCTCCACCCTTGAAGATTAGTAGTGATAATGCATCTGGTACCTGCCCAGCAATAACAGATCTATGTGGAGAAGATTACAAGAAATTGTTTGGACTTCTGCCCAGTCCTAGAAGTCCCACCAGCCATTTCCAAAAGTCCCATCAGTTTTTATGGCTTGTCTCTCAAGAAGGCTGCTGAAACCTGCATGAAGGAAAGACTTTAAAAAGATTTTTGCAGACATTTATTTCTGGCCAAATTATGATTGCTTGGAGGAAAAAGAAGCCACCATACAAATCTTGTTAGAGACTTCAGCAGGAGCTCACAAACCCATGCAGAACTGAGATAAGCTAAAAAAAGCAATAGCATCCAGGAAGGAAAGACAGACCAGCCAGCCAAATGAAACTCTAATTCCAACCCGTGACAGACCCCTGGGGCAGCTCCAAAGCCACTTAGCACAAGCATGGAGCTGGGCCAGGCAGAGATGCTGGCACCAGAAGAGAAGCTCTAGCAAGTCCAGACTGCAATTTAGTGATGTGCTGAGGGGGACAGCCTCGGATGGGCTCAGCACCACCAACACACAGCTCCCCACCTCCAAACCCCTTCCAGTCAGATCACTCCAGGGACGCAGTGGTCCCTGAGCTCCCTGTAGAGCAGAGCGTGTGCTGTGTGTGTGCATAGGAAAACAGAGTAACAGCACATCTGCTAATGACACAAACACACTGGCAATGCTCAGTGCGGCTTGGCAGGGGGAACCTACATCAACTGTCTGCAGTCCAAGGTCTAAAGGGCAATCTGCTTTCAGAGATGCCTGCAGCTTCAAGGAACTGTGTCCTGGAATGAAATCGGTGCCTCCACAGCACACAGCCCGCACTGAGCCCCCCGGCACGTGCCAAACGAGCACTGTACCCACTTCACACCATGCAGGAGGTGAATGTCCCAGGAGAGATAGAGGAGGAAAAGCACCAGCGGCTGAAGGCTAATCCCTGTGCCTCTCAGGCCCCTCCAACAGACATCAGTGGAGGGAAGGACTGCTCCGCCAGCTCAGGCATTGTACATGGGACACAGCATTACCAGGTGCTGGGAAGATTTACCTCAGCAGGGACTGGAAAATGCCTTATTTTTCCTCAGGGATACAGGGCATAGAGCTGCCAGGAAGGAGACTGATTAGTCTTGTGCAGGGCTGCAGGACTGCTGATAACTGCCTGGCCTGAGTGTCCCCAAGCAGCACTGTTCTGTGCTGTAAGAGGAAGGTAAAGAAAGAAGACCAGACAGTTCTAGCAATGACAGCTAGAAAACTCCCCACTGCTGTGGTATCTCCAGACAAGCAGCTCTCTCCTGTATAGCTATACCCTTAGAAAGCAGAAGCTGGAAGCTTCTTCTGTTCTAGTTGCTGGAGAGCAGCTCCCAGCTTCCCAGTCTAGGTGAATGCGTTTGCTGGATGCTGTCCCAGCTGCAGATGCAGTGGGAAGGCCACGGAGGGCATCTGTTCCCAAGGCATTTATGATGGTGCCGTTTCGTGTGAGCCATGAGTTTGGACAGAAACCATGTTGCACCTTAAATGTCACTGCTAGGCAGAAGGAAAGTCATGAATCTTCAGCAGTCTTCCCAACATCATGATTTCCAAGCAGAAAATGAATATACATCGGAAGAAACACCACAGCTGTGTCTGCCTCAGTGAAGCCATTAACAAATGCAGTGTAACACGTCCAAGTGCAGTCAGCCCTGTCTGGGGGCTGCTGGGTCTTTCTCCCATCCTTCTTCTCTCCCCGTTGCTCTGCTTATTGTTTGCTTCATTGTTAATCCCACCTAATTTAAAAATAGGAAATTGATTTCTTATGTATCCATTACAAACCAAATCATTTCTTTATTACAGCAAGGATCATATTTCATAAGCAAGTCATGGAAAATTAAAACCATGCCTGTTGCTTTGATGAAATAATGGAGAGAAACGCTGGAGGGGAAGGCAGAGGCAGCTGGAGGCTGTCATGCAGCCAGTGGTGCACGTTAACTCTTTGCAGGCACCCAAGACTCCCAGAGCTGCCGCTTTTCCTCCCCCAAACTTCTGGCTATAGTGCTAAGTACTCCCTTATCACTAAACCTCAAAAGCGTCTAGGAGAAGGAATGCAGCCCCTCTGGACAAAGTAGGTCAATGATTTTGGTGTCTGGAGGTTATGTTGTTAATGGAAGATCTGCAGTCTGCCTATGTGCAGAACCAGACGCCTCTCAATATTAACACTATGGAAATTTGGTGCCTGACAGTTACAGTGTGCACAGCACAGGAACCCACGATACCAGCCACACATTAGCACAGATCTTTTGTAGCATAAATATCTCCAGGCCTTGGGCATGTTAGACCATTGTGCTTTGCTGCCAGGTGGGGGGATTTAGACTGAAGGAGAAATCACATTTGCCTGCGGAGATATTCCATGTACATTGCACACAGGTTCTGTCAGTACAGCAGGCACCCCAGGCAGGTCAACAACTACTTAGCGGTGTACTGTGACTTGGGGCAGATTGTAAATTAAAACAAAATCCATTGTGTGCATTACTGAGGATCTATGGACTGCTCTATGAACCTCCCTCCCTGCGGAGCAGACAGGACATGGGTTCTCTGAAGTGTAATCCAGATAAGTACACAGCTTGCAGGACATTGCAACATCCAACCCAAAGTTCATAGACTACTTCTTTAACATGCTGATCTCTAGGAATTACAGCCACACAAAACCTCTTCAATTTTGCTATCAGAAGCAAAAAAGATCAGCAAGTTCTCACTGTGCAGAATGTTTTCCTTTATAATGTATTATCTATAGATGTATCCATATAAAAATGCCATGTCTGAGGACAAAGAACAAGCAGAGCTTTCACAACAGACAAAAGCAGACAGACTCCGTAAGAGTGAAAGGTAGCAAGAGAGATCATTTCAGAGTGAAAATTCATGCCTGGTCTGTTCATCTCTATCAGCGCTCTTTTGAGCAACAAACATTTCGCCTTCGCTTCTTTGGGATAAGATTCTCCCATTTGGAAAAAAAGAGCCGATGTTGCACTTGCAGGTCTGTGTTACTCTCAAAGTCTGCCAAGGCTGAAGGTCTTGCTGGTGTTCTTTCTGGAAGCCAGGGCCATAGAGATTATCATGCTAAAGTACTCCTTAAACCAGTTAAGAGGACTGCAAACACAGCCACCTCACCTAATCCTTCCCCTGCTTGGGGAGGAGGCCAGCCAGCAGGCAGCAGGCATTTGCCAGTTCACTGCAAATGAGCGAGCCAAAGAAAGTCCTCTTAAAACTCTTTATGGTCCTTTTGCGCTGATGATTCTGCAAATGGGAAAACCAGTTTTGTAACTCAGTGGGAGTGAATGAAATGGGTTCCTTCCAGGAGCAACCTGCATCATCTCTCCAGCCACCACCCCTAAAGGGCCTGTCTAAAGCTGTGTCACTAGGAGATACTGTGCTTCCTTCTGCAAGTTTCTGTAATGGCTTCTTCAACCAACTTATTTATGCAGTTAAGAGCCCAAGGAATAGTCTGTGTAAACTACTGCAAGTTACCACCGAGCAGCTCCAAGATCAGCTAAAATGGCCAAAGCTTTCAGCCTCTGTAAAGTTCTCTTACTTAAGAGGCATTTCAGTTCCCTGTTACAGAGATGCTTTACACTGCTTTCTAGTCTGACATGTAGCTCCTTTATCCGACTTTGCCAGAAACTCAGCCCTCTGTAGTTTCTATCAGCATTTTAATGATTATCCACTACATTATAGAATGATCTTCAACACATTTCTTCTTTGGAAAATATCCTCCAGGAGCTGTAACAAGTACATGTTTTGATGATACATGTGATAAGACATTCACCTACAGAATCCAGAAATACAGAAATGTTCATTTGCACTTGCACAAGAGAGCCAACTCACCTCACTAATATTTTAATGGAACCACTGGATGTTTTCATTAGCTGCATCTGCCACTGTGACAGCAACAATAACTCCCAGACAGAAGTCAAGACAAGACATAGTAATTAGGTCAAACCTTCAGGATAGAGCTGTCATCACTAAGCATAAATGTAAGTTACTCTTCCACTGCCCGAGCTCTGCGAGATGTGCTATTTATTGCACTGGGTTGTCTAAGCAGGATAACGAACTGGAAGAAATGAGGGTCAGTCTGCCTTTTGCTGTTCTTCACAATTACCCTGTGTTTAATTGATCTTGATTAATTATTTAAAGTAAATGGAGCTTTCCTGACCTAGTGGCAACATGCAAACTGATAAACTTTACAAAGCCAGAAAAATGATATGCACAGTAAGATCTGCTCTTGTAATGTATTATTTAGGCCAAGTTATCCCATGTCGCTACCAACGATGAGCTGCCAAACACAAGACAACAATTGCGAAGGTGTGATGCAGTCCCCTTGGGATGAGGGCTGGACTCCTCCGGCCCATAGCACCAATGAGAAAGGATAAGGAAGAGGAATACACAGAAGAGGAGGAGGAGAAACTCTCCTGTGCTATGAGCATGTGGTGCGTCTTGGGGCTGTATTCATACGGGCTTGGGTGAAAGGAAGGAAAAGGTAACCACTGTCAGGGTGGGATGAGGACTGGGAGTACACAGGGAGCTTGAGGGAGACAGCAGTGATGAGGAAAGAGGCACCTTCAAAGGCCAGTTTGAGCAGCCCAGCAGGACAAGGCTGCAGTTTGTCTAGCAGAGGCATACACTGCTGCTAGCACAGCCCAACCCGGAGAAGCAAATGCAAACTGGCCCTTTGTCTGGCTCTGCTCCAGCAGTCCTGTCATTGTCTCCATCTGTAGCATCACTAGGAGTTACAGGGCAAAAAAATATAAATGTATTTTGTGCAGATAATTCCTATCTTCACCTAGAAATCAAGCCCAGATAAAAGCTTCCCAAGAAATTTTGCCTAGATTTGGGTCCAATCTCTGCAACGGGAGCAGCAGTGCCCTACGCAGGCTGATCAGCAATGTGATAAAATCGATTCCTGATGTAACATGCATATCAGAAGAAAGTTGTTTGTTTAGATATCTACAGTATTCCACATCTCTTCTGGCCAGACACTAAGGCAGGTACACAGATAAAAGAGAAGAAAACACTCGTCACCGCTCTGGCTTCAGGAGAGAAGCAGATAAGGCTGATAAGATAGCAAGTGAAATTCTCCTCCATGCTCCCATGCAAATACTTGGGCAAAGGCAGCTCAGCTACAGTAGAAACACTGCTTTGGTTGTTTGAAATAACAGCACTCCCAGGCACAAACAGGGCAATAACCTTCCATATCCATCAAAGGCTCCTTGTTTAGGGAACTTAGGTCAAAACAGATGAGACAGAGCAGCTGGGAGAAAGAGGAGGCATCCAGAGTCTTCCTGGGAGACACAGAGATGCCTGGGAGACCCAGCAGGAAGGGGATCTCTAGGCAATATCCAAGGAACTTAGAATCATAGAATCATAGAACAGTTAGGGTTGGAAAGGACCTGAAGATCATCTAGTTCCAACCCCCTTGCCAGGGGCAGGGACACCTCCCACTAAACCATGCCACCCAAGGCTATGTCCAACCCAGCCTTGAACACTGCCAGGGATGGAGCATTCACCACTTCCCTGGGCAGCCCATTCCAGTGCCTCACCACCCTTACAGTAAAGAATTTCTTCCTTATATCCAATCTAAACTTCCCCTGTTTAAGTTTGCCCATTACCCCTTGTCCTCTCACAACAGTTCCTTAGGTCACTTAACTTCGGAACTTCCCTGGGGAAGCAGCCTCCTCCTCCCAGGCTGCTCCTGTAAAAGGGTAAGAATGCATTCATTAGCTTACAACATACAGAAGCAAGACTGATGTGGGCACCAGCAGCCAGCTCACAGGCCAGCACCACCAGTGAGGTCCTCATCACTGCAAGTTGAAGGGCACAACACTCATCAAAACTGTCCTGTGCTGCTGCCACCAGCCAGCAGGAAAAGCACAGCAGGCAGGAGCATCCCCAACCTGCAGGATGGACTAATAAATGCCCGTTGCTGTGCAAGAAACCCAAAATCCTTTAGTCAGAACTTCCTTAATCTGGTTTTAAAGCCTCCGGTGGCATGGCCATCTCCCTCCTTTTTAAACAGAGGTTCATGGACTCTCATGAGCCATATTACAAAAAAATGATAGAGGCTTTCTGCCAAACTTCTGAGACTTCAGGGTTACACACACACACCCCACACACAAACAGATTCTTTTACATCCCTTCCCTGTATTTACTTCTACTTAGTTTTCTACCTCTGGGACCCAAGCAAGCCATCAGACCTGGATTAAACATGCCACAAAAGAATTCAAGCCTTGACATAGCCAAAATATTGGTTTCCAGTGAAACAAAACAAAAGACTAGGATGAAGTAACCAATTCTGCAGCTCATGCAGCCATGTAAATAGATGTTGCCAAGGGAGACTGAGGAGAGATAAGACTCTACCACCTCTCTGGAGCTTGCAGAGGAAGCATTTGGATCCAACCCCATTCCCCAGCAGCGTTCACCACCCAGCTTCAGCTGAAATGGTGGATCAGTCACACTTGAAAAATAAACGTTTTAAGAAGGACAAAGAAATCCAGGCTTCCCAGATAAGCACCAGGGAGGCATTTCCTCTCAGGGCAGGCTTCAGTTCTGAGCTGCAGGACATCTGCAGTCTCCTACCTGTGAGGAGGGGACTGAGCAGACCTCAGGACTGACCCAGGCCAGCAGCAAGAACAAGAGCATGCAACGTTTGTTTGTATTGAAAAACATGGATTTCGTTGTGAAAGTAACTGTTTCACTGGCAACCCCCAGACCCGACGGGCTGCTTCACTCCGATTTCTCCAAAGGTGGAAACCAAAAAGTTGGGGCTGGCAAGGCTGGAAGAGCAGAACCCTACGTCCTATGATGTGAGGACATGCCAAGGGTCCATGGGAAACGCTTGGGGAGGTTCAATGTGGACATCAGGAAGGTTTCTCCTGAAGGGTTGGTGCAATGCAGTGAGGCTGCCTGAGAGGCCAAGGAGAATGTCTTTGGAGGCTTCCAGGGCAAGACACAGCTGACCCAAGCCAGCCCTGGGAACAGCTCAGAGCCCACACTAGAGCCCTCCTGAGGCCCCTTTCACCCAACACTTCCATGAGCATTGAGGAAGCCAAAGCAAAAGAAGGTGAATACAAGATTAACCACAAAATATGACTAACAGGCACAGAAAAGAGGCAGCCCTAAAAATCAGTGGATTTATCCCCATGTGTTACTTAACACCAAGCCTGATAAAGCCTAACTACGCATTTGTTTTAATAAAGAGAATGGGCCACTTGGCAGCTCCCCCATTGGCTCCCCTATCCCAGGGACACCCACGCCAGGCAAAAACACTCAGGAATCCAGCTCCAGCTCACCCGCTGGCGTAACGTGTTTGTTCGCCGACGTGTTGGATTGCTGCTTGCAGCCGGCTCTATTGGCTGTACTTTGGACCAGAAACATTTTACCTGCATTTATGAACCCAGTGATACAGCCACCAGGGTAAACATTGGATTTTCAGAGGGCAGTGCATACACCACTTTGTTAAGTAAACTGATGGACACGTCGACTCTGTTTGCATTCAGCCTTTCCAGCAAATTACCAAGGCAAACTGTGCCAGGTTTGCAGAAACCACAGGGATCGTGCTGGCCTGGGGGGGCTTTGCTCTATGAGAAGTGGTTAGGGGAAGGCTGGAGGCTCAAAGCATCACAACAGCCACAGGGCTCAAGGGCTCCCAAGCCACAGAAGCAAAACCTGTTGGTTTTTGTGATGGTCAGGGTTTGGAGAGGGAAGGAAAAGGGAAGAGGCAGGGCTGCCAGGGGTCTCAGGTTCTGGTTATGAGGGGCAGGTAGCCCAGGCCGTGAGCACGATTTGGTTCTGGGGAGGAAACAAATCTATGCAGAGCCTGCAAGCATGTATTAGTCCATACACTTAGGACACATTGGCAAATGGTTTGTAGCCCACCCCATCCTTCCAAGGGTTGTTGTTTGAGGGCAGAAGGGTGGTACAGACCTGACCCAAAGACCTGCACAGCACTGCCATGGCTGTGTTTGGTGGTGCACAAGAGCATGCAGGGTTTCAAGGTGTATGCCTCCAGCAGAGACCAAAAGCCCCCCACACTTCAGACCAGTGAGCTGATGCACCAGCTCATACACATCTCCCAGTTATCCCACACTGCGCTGTTCACATGAATTATTCTCCACCCAAACCAGCCCTCTGGTGGTAAGGAATTCAGCCCCTGTGAGCCAAGCTGCCCCCTCCTACACAGTGCCCCCATTAACAGCAGCCATGGGGTGAGTGTGACACAGACCCCTTCCTGCATGAAGCAGCACAAAGTCCCTTCGCACAAGGCTGGCTGCCCACCCAGCCGGAACAGGCACTGCAGGACCAGAGGGCAGGCTGTCTTGGGTCACTTAACCTCAGCCCTGCATGGAGGAAAGCAGGATTTGGGATTTCTGTAACTGGATGTTTTGTTTGTTTTAAAAGTACATCTCACTTCAGAGGGCGTTTCAGGTAAGCACCAAAGGGAAGTTCAACATTAATGGTGCAAGAAGTCCCCTGAAGAATACACAAGCGTGCACCAGTTTAGGAGGAAGCATGCTGCTGGGACTTTTGATTGCTCCTTTTCAGCTGAACTGCAGTCCCAGGCCACCAACATCCTGCTAGCACAGACTGCATCAGCACACATGCTGAAGACCAGTTTCTGTGGCTCAACTAACATTACCCCTGAGCTCTGGTGTCTTGCCCATGCATTGGAGCCCTTCACTACAATCAGTGGTTAAGCCCCGTAACCTAAAATGACCCAGCAAAAAGGTGCCTCACATCTGGATACCTGCCACGGAGTTTAGAGCAACCTGAACAAACTTCACCTCCGATGGCAAGGTGAAGCTGACAGCGACTGCACTCATTGCAGCCAGGGATCTACTCCCACCCAGGCACCCTCCCAAGATAAAGCTTCTGTCCCAACTAGGACCAATAGCTCCAGTTTATCACAGACTGTCCGATTGTGAACATAACACAGTGCTTATCTCTTAATATACAAACAGCAGAGCAAAATAACCCGCGTCTCCACTTGCCTCCTATCTTAAAAGGACAAAGTAGACATAGGTTTCTGTACACTCAAAATAAAAAATATATCAGGATACTCTGGACTGCCACAAACTGTAACTGCTCAAACAGATCTGCAGGTCAAGGCAGTGCTGGAGGAGTGGGAGCTCTGGGTATTACAGTACTAACTCCCATTACAAAACAGCTGTCATAACCACCCTAATTTTCTTTACAGGGTAGTAAAGTAATTGCTGTGATATTGAAGTATAAGGGGACTCTGATACCTGCTCAGTACTGCACCACCATGGTTCAGCTCTGGAGGTTACAGTGCTTAACATGCTCCTGGTCCTGTCACAGCAGCCCAAGTCCTACTTCAAAATGGCAGTTGTGCAAGCAAGCACCCGCCCCGAGGAGCAGCACTGGGAACACACAAATTCACGTGCGCACGTATTCAACCAAAAGCCTTTTTGTCCCTGCAGACACCGTTCCCAGTGCAGGTGTGAGCTGGCTTCCCCAGCTTCCCCAGCAGGAATACGCAGAGGGAGTAACCTGGCTGCCCCTTATGTGAACTGGGGCAGAGAGAAACCACTCCCACCCTGCATCACAAGGACAGGCTCGCCTGGGGATGGCCAAACCCGCCTGCCAACTCAGACCCCCCAGGCAAGCACCAGGAGAACATCCACAGCCCTGCAGTGGGTGGGACAACAGGAGCAGAGCACCCAGAGGCAGCCAATGAGACCTGACTACTTCAGAGGAAAGACTCAAACGAGCAAGGCTTCAGCCCTGCTGCTCATCATCACCACCCCCCGGTCATCACCCAGAACCTCCCCAGCCCTAAGCAGAGCCAGCCTCCACCGCTTACCTTCATGTAGCCACGCTCGTTTGCACCTAGAAAAGAGTCTTTGTGCTGCTCCCCAGGCAGTGCCTCTAAGCAGGACTCCTGCCTCTCTGCTCCTTCTTGTAGGGCCTCCCCATCACCCAGGTGCCCTCTGTCAGCACTAATAGGGCTGTGTTATCACCCTCCTGCCCAGCCCTGCTCTTGCGCATCCTGGTGTCTGTGCAGGTGGGGAAGCAATGGATTATCCAGGCAGTCAAGGGCATAGAAAGGGGGCGCAGGGAGGCAGCCCTTCCCTTGGAGATTCAGTGTGTCAGAAAGGGAATAATCAGAGGGTACCAAGAGGGCACGGCATTCTTATTCTTACCTACCCTGGCCATGGATGTCCCCATACTGTTCCCCCCCCTCCTTACATCGCTTACTGCGGAACGTCACGCTGAGGTATCCCATGCAGCCGAGAGCCGAGCACCGTTCCTAGGACAGCCTGCAAAGAGGGTCCTTCGCTCGCCATCTCGTGGTGGCAGCAGGCAGCCTGCCACGTCCCACATCCCCTAACCAGGGGCACAGAGCACGCTGGGGCTGGGGCAGGGCTGGGACATCACCATGCCATGGGGTACCACTGTCCGGTGGGCTATCACTGTGCCGTGGAGTGCTGGGAACCAACAGCACACGCCGAGCACTGGTCAGGCCCTTCCTTACCCATCCCAAAGCAAGGGTGACCCAAGCACAGCAGCGTCAGTGGTCTTACCCCATGTAACCAGGACATGGATTTGGCCTCTCTGCGGAATTGCTGGTGTTCCGGGCTCGGTCATACCTCAGAGATTTGCCCCAACTTTGACAGGAGATGCACCAGGACATTAACACGATGGGAGCAATGTGCTGGCCATGCAGAGATTTCATGCTCCCAGCCTTCTACCAGATTTGAAGTTTGGCTCTTCACACCAGATCTGTGGTGCCCAAAACTGCTGTAGGTGTCATGGGTCAGGCACCTCCACAAGAGCCCACAATGGGAAGGAATGTGGCATAAGTGCCGCTCTGATGGGAGGACCACCAGGGCAGCGGGTGGGCAGCTTTGCACTGGCACAGCTTAGAAACCACCCAGCACTGTGGGTACAGAGCTCCAAAGGCAAAGCTCCTGGCTCAGACCCTTCCAGCATTTTTTTCCGGGCAGCCAATGCAGGACCCAGTGTTGTCCGTTCGTCCTGAGCAGCCCCAGCGAGCTGCACCACGGTGCCACCCCGCGCTGCTGTGCACACTCAATGGCAGACTCTGCCAAATGGTTTCCATTAAACCTACAAAAGGAAATTCACCCCAGAAAGAGCAGATGCCTGGAAGCTCTTCCAGGCCTGGGTACCAAAGTGATGGCTTCTCTAATGTGCCCCCTCAGGCTGGGTCCTCCAGGACCCGGTGTGCAGCCCCAGCCCCTCCTGCAGCATCCCTCACCCTTCCCACCCCTCCAGCACTCCCAGTCCTTCACCAGACTTACCCTTTTTCTGGTTTTTCCCTCTAATTTGGGATCAACAGCACAAAAGGAGCAATTTTGCTCCCCACCCCCTTCCTATCCTCCCTCCTCCCCTGTCTGGCAGGTCTGTGTTATTATTAAGACACTTGAGATTATGGTTGTCTGAAACTCGAAGAATGACAGCAAAGAACCAGATGCTGTACACTGATAAATTACAAGGGCATTATGCAGAGGCAGCTGTACCATATAAAAGCCTAGTTTTTATACCACGCCATGATTTTCCATGTGGCATCGTATGGTTCCAGCATCTGGGCGTCACCATCAATGTCTCCCATATATTTTGCTGAGCACTGTTATTATGATAATGAAGAAATTGCAGCAGACGTTAATTGCAGATCCTGCTGGCTATTGCGAGCTCTCGAAGGCATCAGAGCGGGCTGGCAGGGCCTCTCTCATCTCATGGGGGGGTTTCTTCACTGTGTTGGCAACAGATGGGAGGGGTCTGGATGGGTCCGGCAGCTGTGAGCAGCACTGAAGCCCTGCCCTCCCAGTGGCTGGTCCCAGTTGGGACTGGCTGCTGCTGGTCAGCATGCCGAGATGAAGTTGGCAGTTCTCTGCTCAATTCCCACTGCAGGGATTTGTAAATTCGCTTTCTCCACTTGGTTTTCTCATTAGTCTTAGAGCCTGTAGGGAAGGCAAAAGGAACTTGCAAAGTTTATTCTCCATCACTCTGTCATGCACTTGGGAATGCCAAGGCCCTGAACTAAAGCTGCTCCAGGGCTGGCAGTGCTGCAGGAAGGAGTGCAGACCTCTGGCCGCAGCAGTGGGCTCACAAGAGCAGCAGCTTGGTTGCTTATGGTAGGGAGCTGGGTCTCTTGGCCAAAAATGCTGCTGTAAGCTGCACAGGTATCCGGGGATCTACTGGCAGGACAAAACATCTTCACTTTGCTAATTAGCTCCGAGTTCCAAAACTTTCAAATTATGGTCCTCTCTGGGCCTAAATATCAAGCATCACCTCTATGTTTGTGTCATTCCTCCCCTTCCCTCGGTCCAGGGAATTCCAGTTGCATGAAAAACTACGAATTTCCACATTAGTGGACATTGCTATAGGATATATGGAAACAACATGCCCCAAAATGCTCATAACTTTACAGGGATGAGGAACATTCACTGCTTCAACAAGCAATTGCCTTTGTACCTGTGTAAACCCCTTTGCAGGACTGGCCTTGCCTGCTGGTGCTCACCCAAAGCCTGGAGACCTGCCTTACCTTGGATTGTGGTCTTAGAGCATCATGATGGTTGCTCAAACCAGTGTCACTGTGTGCTGGGAGACCCAGGGAGCACAGGGGCAGGAAAATTTGAGCCTCTGGTTTGTCACCCATCACTCATCTCTCTGCACCGAGCAGGTTGCAGCGCTGTTCTACAGATGGTCCAGCCCTGGGACACGGGATACTGACAACCCCTCATGCCCTGGGCTGATTCAGTGAGATCTGACAATTGTCTCTGGGTGATGGTTTCGGTATCAAGCTGGGGTGTTCATGGGAAGGGTGGCATGCAAAGCCTCAGGAATCCACCACAGGTATGTCCTCAGTGAGGATGGGCAGAATTGCTGCCCTGTGAGTCACTCTGTGATAACCCCTGCCAGGCAGGAACCTTCCTGCTGCCTGCACCACCACCCAGCAGAACAGGGGCTTGTGTTGGTGGTGTGACTCACAGTGGGGAGCAGGGTTTGTTGCACCAGGCTCTGATAACCTCCCGTTTGCTCTGGTGGACATGAGGGGCAAGTGCCCACCAAAATGAGCTGCAGCAAGGCAGGGGAGAGAGGACACCCCCATACCCCAGAGCCAGCGGGTTGGGTCAGGACAGCCTCAAAGCCTTCCCCCCAGAACTGCACCAAAGCTTTTACAAGTTTCCAAAGCCCATAAAAGCAGGTACCTCCACTTTCCCCTTCTCGACCCTTGCCAGAGACCCTTTTCTTTCCAAGGAGCTCTCTAAAGTCACGGGTGAGTTTGATGCTCTGCCAGCGCGCTGCTGGTCTGACCAGCAGCAGCAAAGCCTGGGAAATCCTCACATGTTCCTCTTCCATCTCTTGATTGGGAAGCAGGAGCTGTGCCTCTTGCCAGGGCCCCAGGGTGGCCCAGGGATCCTCCGGCATCATCAGCCGGGAGAGCTGGTCTTTGTGTCTTATGCATTCCAAGAACTGATTTGAGAAATGAGCTCATTTCCTTCCTCACCTCTCACCATGGCCCATGGCCTCATAAACCACCCCTCGTGGCAGCCCTAGGCAGGAGGAGCTCCCCACAGCATCCTCCACCTCACTTGCACCCAAGAAGACCTTTCCTTGAAGGCCATGGCCAGACTCACCAAGGCAGTGTTAAACCTCTCCCTCTCTGAGAGCAGCGCTGGCAATCCTGACACTGAACTCTTTTTTTCCGATGGTCAGTGGAAAGTATGATGATTAGATGTGTATGGCTGCAGCTTCAATGGAAAACTACTCTGGGTGCCTTCTCCTGGTCAGCAAGCTGTCCCACGAGATGCAGGCTTCAACACAAACAAGGAGGATGTGGAGTGACTCAAGCAGGTTGTAAGAACGGGTGATTTTTTCCCCTGCAAGAGGGTGTTTTAGCTGCCTGCCAGCCAGAGTTCATGGCTATGGGCGCATGGATAGGTGGGGGTGGCAGGGAGGTGAGTTGGGGGACTGGCATAAGCACCTGCACTGCACGGCCACTGCCTGTGGCATGGGAATTACCGCCTCTGCCAGGGCGGGATGCCAGGCTCCTGATGGAGATGATCCTGGGATGCAGGAGGGGTTCCAGTCAGGGGCAACCTGGAGAACTGATTCAGGGAGCACGAGACTAAAATGGATCCAAGAGGTGCAGTGAAGTTGTCAGGAAAAGGACACAGGACTGTCATGGGCTAATGCTGCTGACACTGCCATAAAATGAGAGGAGGAAAGCATCATGGAGCTCAAGCAAGCCAGGCACTGCATTCACTAGATTCAAAAGCGTTTAATATTACACTGAAACAAAAAATGAAATCCAGTTCCAGCCACCCTGCCATGGGCAGGGACACCTCCCACTAAACCATGCCACCCAAGGCTCTGTCCAACCTGGCCTTGAACACCACCAGCGATGGAGCATTCACAGCTTCCCTGGGCAACCCATTCCAGTGCCTCACCGCCCTTACAGTAAAGAATTTCTTCCTTATATCCAATCTAAACTTCCCCTGTTTCAGTTTGAACCCGTTACCCCTATTCCTCTCACTACAGTCCCTAATGAAGAGTCCCTCCCCAGCATCCCTATAGGCCCCCTTCAGATATTGGAAGGATGCTATGAGGTCTCCACGCAGCCTTCTCTTCTCCAGGCTGAACAGCCCCAACTTTCTCAGCCTGTCTTCATACGGGAGGTGCTCCAGTCCCTGATCATCCTCGTGGCCCTCCTCTGGACTTGTTCCAACAGTTCCATGTCCTTTTTATGTTGAGGACACCAGAACTGCACACAATACTCCAAGTGGGTCTCACGAGAGAGACAATTTGTTAAGATCAAACATTCATGCCAGCTATTGTCAAACCTCCAGCTACTGGGATGGCATTAAACCGATGGAGAGCCAGAGCAGGACAGGCGGGGACCCTCCTGAGTCTGACCCAGGACTGATGAGGCTGACCCAGCACTGCTGGGGAATTAGCTCAGTGCTCAGGTATGGCTCAGCCTCAAACCTTTCCCCAGCTACTCAAGCCCATGGCCACAATTAGCAGCAATGCCCCATCAGCTGTGTTGGATGGGTCTCCCCAGAGTGGGATGAGGGACACGTTAATGCAGGGTCTGACCACCCAGCCCTGCCTCTGCCCTGGCATGAGGGGCCTTTGGAGGTGCCATGGGGTGGTCCTCGGTGACCAAGCACAGCTCCTGCCTCTGGGTTGGATACAGCCCTGTCCCAGGGAGGATCCCCATGGAACTTTCTCTGAAATGTGCTTTTTTTCCTCTTTGCTTTAGAACACAATGGTCTCTCACCAGAAACCCACTATTCAGCAGTGCTAGAAATGGGCAGCACTATGGTCATTCTTTAAAATCTCCCCTACTCACATTAAAATAAATAAGGCAGCTCTTCACTCAGGTTTCCCTTTTCCTGGAGAGGAGCTCCCGCTGGGAGAGGGCAGCATGCCACCCTTCGAGCACCCAGAGGTGCTTGCGGAGGGTCACCCATTGTCCCAGCACTGCCTCCATGCCTGTACATGTTGGGGATGTAGTACATCACACAGCAGCCCCACAGCACATACTTCCACATTAGCCATGAACACACAGAGAGGTGCTGAGGGCAGCTCCGCATGGGCTGGCACTGCTGGGTGTGAGGAGCTCAAGCCGTGCATGGAGGCTCCATGCCCAGCAGTGCCCCACTGCCCATCGCTGGGGGCAGGCACTTCCTGAGACGCCAGAAGCATCAGCACAGGCCCCTTCCTGCTCCTAGCAGACGTCTTCAGTGGAAAGAAAAGGCCTGGGGGACACAGGGGAGAATTTTCTGCAGGGAAAAAGGGAAAAAAAGGGAGGGAAAGGGGGAAAAAAGGGAGAAAGAAGGAAGAGGGAGGCTGCCCATGGCGGCTCGGTGGTGCCTGGCACCTGTGTCCCAGGGCAGGCATCCAAGCGCGCCGGGAGCAGGCGCGGTGCCATCGCAGCAGATGGGCACGGAGGCAGGCACCCCGAGCCGCAATCCTGCCGCAGCTCGGGGAGGGGGGTGGCTGTTTAGGGCAAATTTCCCAGCTGAGAATGTCAAAACAGCTGCCAGTCTGGAGTTTATACACCTATAATTAAGGGGTATATGATTTGTAATCCAGCTCAAACGGAGCTGGATTAATTGGCAAACCTAAAAATAGCATCCGTGACCATGTAAGGCAAGCTTTTGTGTGTGGCTTAAATTAGGAAAGTGGGCTCTGGCTGTTTGGAGTGAGCTGGGAGAGACAGAGGCATCCTTCTGCCTCTAGACAGGCCACGGGAGCCTGATCCTGCTGAGGGACAGGAGGAGCCCACGGCGCACCATAACAGCCTGGAGCCAGCAGAAAGGGCCAGAGCTGGAAGGCAGCACCCTCACCCCTGGGGAGATGTGTCCCAGGGCAGCAGAAGATACCCCCCCTCAGAGGTGAGCCCTTGGCACCTTCAGTTGGAGCTGCTCTGCTTCTCCCTATGAATCAAAAACCCAGCTGCCCACCATTTTACCCTGTCATGTCATTTATGAGAAGCCACAGCAGGTTTGCCGGCTCTGCTCGTGATTTACATGGTGGAAAGGGACTTAGAATTACTGGAGGCTCCCTGTGTCTCCCCCAGGAGACACCTCCACTTTCCCACACCACTGCTGGAGCGCTTTGCACAAACTCGGCCGGCAGAACCCCATTGACTTGTGCTCTGTGATCCGCTCCCTTTCTCAAATGCCCATCTGCCCGAAGCCAGACTGCAAGGTTAAATTGCTTTTAATTTTAGTTTAATTATCTGCAGTGGCACAAATAACTAACAGCATCGATTTGAACTTGGCACACAAAGGCAGGTTCCAAATGGCAAAGCATATTATGAGATCGAATTATTAAATGTAGCTAATGAGCAAAATAATGATGTGGTGCCAAGCTATAAAAGGTTAGACGTGAAAGTTGTCACAGTTCATGAGCAAGAAAGATTTAATCACATTCTTAATCAAATATTTATATGATAATGTGTTTTAATCAAAATAATAGCAATTAATCTGGAAAGGAATATATTGTATGCTTCCTGTGCTTGCTTTACAGTGGTTTTTTGGCCGTGGGCTTACAGAGCACATATTTCCTTACTCAATAATAACCCCCCCCCAGTTGTAAGGTATTCCAGCTGTCTGTGCCTGGGGACAAACTGCAGGAGCAATTCAAGACCTGCAGGTGCCCTTCACCCTCACAGAGCTTCGTGCCCTGCCAGGTGCTGTTGTGGGGTCAGTGCTTGATCCTGCAGCATCCTGCTGTGGGGCTGTGGGACCCACGCTGGCACCCACTGGTGAGCCAGGGCCCCTCACTATGTCTTTGAAGCACTTACTATTCACAAATGATTTAGCTGCTACCTCTTTCCCTCCGGATCCTGCCAAATCTCATAACTCTCCTTGGCAGCTGATGCTATCACAATGATTTCCAGCTGTGCAAGAAGCAGCTTAAAATGGCTGCTGTTAAAAAGAAAGAGGCGCACGGATCTTCTCCTTCACCCTCCTCCTCTTCTGGGCAGGGAGGCAAAGGAATACATGGCTCGCCTGCTCCCATCCCTTCTCCAGGGCCCTACAGCTCCTCCTGCCCTGCTTGGCAGAGCTTAAGCCTGCAGCTGGATGCTGAGCATTGAGACACGGGGAGTTTTGCTCTGGGCTTTTAGTCTGGTGTGTTAAAAATATAAAAATGGGCAGTTTAAAGAAGCAACAAATCCCCCCCCCCCCAAGACCAGGCTTCAATTCCAAGTTCCCGCAAAGCACAGAGGTGGCTGTCCTGTCCACCCCTGCTGAGATACCACATGTGAATGCCATGAAGGAAGAGCCACGGATGCTGAAGAGGTTGGACATGAGTAAACTTGAGAGTTTGAAGAAAAATATACGTCTAAAACTTTGCCCCAAAACTCAAAATGAAACTTGCTTGAAAGTCACAGATGTCTGAAGGACCATTTCTAGCAGGCGCTGCAACAGCCAGAACATCATGAGAAAACATCACCTCTTGAGCACATCAAAGTCCTTCCAACACAATTAACTGAGGGAAACATCCACACAATTCCAGCATTTCTTTTAATGGAGCCTCCAAACCACCAGCGCTCACTAGTGTGAGGAAAGATGTTCAAAAGCCCATGCCAAGTGAAACAGAACCTACTGAAAGGAGCATCACTCACCCAAAATCCCCAGTAAGGATATTCCATTACTCTATGCACAGCTGCAATGAAGCTTTCGACACAGAGGAATGAGACAAGGGCTGTCAGGACTGGAACAACCTCCCAGCCCACAGGCTGCCTATGGTGCCCATAGGTGGGGGCACACAGAGCAGCCAGTGCAGGAGGTGCTGCTGGAAGCAGGCACCAGGAGCTCCCAAGGCAGCCACAGCACCATGCAGTGATCAGCCTCTGCATTAACGTGTCAGCCTTAGAGCCATGTGGCTGCTGGGAATCGGATCAAACCCACCGTGACAGTGTCAAAATGCTGGCCCTGTCTCTGAGCCCTTGGCACACACCTCTGTTCATGCACAGCTCCGTGTTTTCTCTCCGCCTCCATTCAGCCTCTCGTGCTGGGTGGATGTATGTGCACTTTTCGCTCTTTGACTTTTTAACACTTCATCAGAAAGCTGGAGGTTTTTTTAAGTGCTAAGTTTGCTGTTTCTGTTGGAACCGAGATTAAAAGCTTTCACTGAACCACCTTTGATTGGAATCACTTCTGTTGCCTTTGGTTTGGCCAGATGTTTCCTAATTACTTATCTGTCAAAACTTTTTTTTCCCCTCCTTTTAATACACAGACATTTCCTCTAAGTGAGAACTGGTGCAAGGTTCTTGCTTAGTGTCTTTGCCTGGGTGAAATAAGCCAGGCTAAGCTTCATCACCAAGGCTGGATTTGCTGCTTGAACATGTAACTTAACATCAAAAGCTTGATCTTTTTTATTATTCAGCACAGCCTTTTTAGACCAACTCCAGCAAGAGCCAAATGGCACATCATAACTTGGGATTTAAAACTTCTGTTTTTAAAGCTAGATCTGAGTCATGCAGCTTTCTCCTGAGCTTGAGATGGTTTCATGCAATAACTCAGGGCCAGGATCTGCCACCATTACTCACATCAGTGAAGGCTTACTTACATGAATAGACTTATTGAACTAATGCTACTAGGGGTGAGTAATGGTTACAGAATCAGGTCTGATCCTTCCCCCATCAAAAAAATATTCCCTCTGATTTGAGTCAGTTGCTGGGTCCTGCAAAGGATGTCCTGCCCATGACTCATGCAGCAATTACTTGGGAGGTAGAAAGACAAAGTCTTGAAGGTTTCTTTCTTTAATTCCCCAACCTGACCACCACTGGTGGTGCCAACCTGCCCAGCAGAGAGCAGTGAGCTTATCTAACAAGGCAGATGTCTTTACATGTCAGTCATTTGAGACATTCAGCATCGATTTGCTGTTTGGCTGCTGTCAGAGATGTTTTACTTCAGGTAAGCATCCCAAGGGCCCTGATGTTACTGAAGAAAGAAAGGGGAAAAAAATCAGCAGAACTGAGCCCTGAACAACTCTGTGGGTGCTTTAAAGGGATTTTTCTTTTACTTCTCCATTAAGAGAAAAATAAATCCAGTGCCTGTCAAAGTGTCTGTGGATAATACACCAATACACCAGAAGGGGACTGAATTAACCAAAAATAAATCCATATAACCATTTTTCAATAGCTCTAGCTGTCTTCAAATCCAAGTAGCATTCTTTAATGAAAGCAGGATCAGGCCAGTAAAGCTTTAAGGGTTTAAAGTTATTTGATAGCTAGTTATTTTTCTTCAAAAGACACTGAGTAAACCTCTGCCTTTAGCCTTCATCACTCCACCAGAAATGCTTTGTCAGTGCATTTGTGACAAATTAATTATAGCGATAGAAAATCTCAGTAGAAATGAATATTCAAACCCAATTTTTTTTTAGGCTGTTGACTTCAGGGAATGTTCTTCTGTTTCCAAAGCTGTTTTCCTCATTAGCTCTCTCCCTCCCCCAGCTCTTTTCAGAAACTTTGAGAAGTGATTAGAAATGGTTTTATTTTCAGCTCGCCTGGGGAATGGCATTAGCAGTGGAACAAACCAATGACATTCAAGCCTTGCTGGCAACAAGAAACTGCCCATCAGCAAACTTTACAGAGAAGGCATCTGAAATTACCACGTCAGTCCTGACTACCTGGTGCTAATATGCAGTAAGATACTTGCATGGGGTTATCTCACAAAGCTTTAGCACTGAAGGAACTTGTCCTCACAGCTCCATGGAGACACAGGAGCACAGATTAGCAGCTCCATTCTCTAATGGATCCTGGCCTGATCCTGCAGACAGAAGGAGCATCACAGGTAGCTTTAATTTACCACAAAGAGATATATGCCTCTTGCTCACTGCAAAAGCTCCAGCAAAACAAGGAACTCATGTTTGTCTCTTACTCTAGATATTGTCTGTAAGTTGCAGATCTTTCTCATCTCGATTAAAAGTAATTTCAAGGAGCATAATTCCCATTTGTGAATCTCAGTAAGGCCAACAAAAGCAGGAGGCCACCAGGGCCCATCACCTCCCACACCTCCAAGTCACTCTCCTTATCTCCACACTGGTCCTGTCCCAATGCTTGTGCAGCTTAGTCCTGTGTGAAGCACTGAAATACTGGCCTGCAAGTCCTGGAGTCTCTTTGACAGATTGCTTTTGAGTTGTCAACAGGAATAAACACAGATAAAGCTTCTCCCAAGCCGTGACTACATGACCCAGCTCAGGAAACTCCCATGACCAATGGCCCTATGAGGAGCCCCATTCCTGGCTCTGCAACAGGAAGCAGGCAGAAATCCTTCTCCCCATCATCACCTCCCCCTGACAACTCCATTTACAAGCTGCCTCATTAGCACCCTGTACTTAATTAACAAGTTGAATTAATAAGTAGCCTGGGCTGCTTAATTAATAATTAATTAATCCTCAGTTAATAAGGACATCAGGAACTAGTTCATAAGGGAATCATTTCCATGAATTAAAGTGAAATAAGGATCCAAGGAGGTGTTAAATGGAGCTGGTGTTGGCCCCCATCTGACACCTGGTGTCCCTCCCTGAGACCAGCTGTGGGTGTCACCTCACCTTCAAAGCTCCTGCCTTCTCTTGCCCCAGAGCAGGAGTGCCCACAGCACTCTTTTCATTCTTGCTTCCACTGGTGATGCTGGAGAGCTACTGCTCAGTGGCTGCGCCCCAGAAGGGAGGAATAGCTACAAAATAAGCCTAAAACATCCTTTCCCTGCCCTGCAATGGTACATTGTTTTTGAGGGAGGAACTACGAATGCATTTCCGTAATTGAAGCTTAAACCTGCTCTGAATGAACCAACCAAGATTCAGAGGGGCCAGGCAGGAGACTCACCAAGCCCCTTGCCATGGTCCTTGAGCACCCTGGCAGTGAGAGTGGTGCTGAGGGTCCTAGTTCTGGGAGGAAACAGGGTTCCCTTGAGCTCAGGCAGCACTCAACTCAATCATACTCAACTTTATGTTGCCCACAGTTTGACAACATACAATATTTGGCATTTTCCAGTAGGAAAGCGTGAAGAATTATGTTGATGTTTCCTTCTCATTTTGGTACCAAAAGTGTCTTGTTTCCACATTAATATTGATCTCAAGGTGTGCGTACATATATATACATACACACTGCATTAAAAACAACCACTCATATTATCATATAACATTTCAAATTTAGCTAAATAGAAGCAGTTGATTTTTCCTGATGGTATTGGTTTGAAATTTCCCATCCGCAAATCATTCTTAAATTCCAAACAAAACCACAAAAATCAGAGTTATTTCCCACACAACAGATGCAGTGCAACAATCTCTAGGAAAATGAATTTTCAGTTTATTGTTGCTTATGGTGACTTCTGTTCGTGGCTGGTTTTAAAGATGATACCGAATGTAGCAACAAAACACGTTTGCAGAGAGATAATTACCATTATTTTCAATTTTAATGTTGTCATTTCCAATCCAAGTATTTCAAAACTGGGAAATACAAACATTACTGTTGTTGCCACATTGATAAATTATGTTGTTGGTTTATTCAGAGAACAACAATTAATGATGCTCAGTTTGCTTCCAAAATTTGTTGAAAAACCTGAAATAAACCACAAAAATTTGTTACTAGCAATGACAGCAAGAAGGGAGTCGGGGGAAAGCATTTGACAAAGCTCTCTTGACACCATGTCTAGGCAAAATTGAACTGGAAATTCAGCTTGCTAGTAGAAAGATGTGAGTGGTATTGCACTACTTTATACAGTGTAAATCAGTGCTCCTCACACCTCTTGTTTAGCTCTTTCTGATATCTAATGTTTCTGTAATGTCTCAGACTGCCATTTGCCCAAGCATCAGTAGGAAGGAGCTGAAAGCAAGTGCAACTTTTCTGATGGCAGAAGCAAGTTCTAGTTCATTTTGTATTCTGTTTTTGTGACATAAATCTGTTTTGCCATGATGTCTCATCCCTCTATAGAGCCAAAAATGCATTGTCTCAGCCCAGTTTTACAAAAGGAGGCAAGGTGGAGGAGCTCAGGGGGTTTTCCATCTCCTTTTACCAGCTGCCCTGTTCCCTGTCGTAGGCATCTCAGAGCCAGCCTCCCCACTCCTGACCATAAAGGTTAAAGATAAAACCAGCAATAACCATTACCATCAGTAACTCAAAAAAAGCATCAGAAAATTGGAGAGTAGTCAGTGGTCTCTAACCCAAGGAGAACTTCTTGCTGCCTAGTTGAAAGTATCAATAACCAAAAGGGTAAAGTTCTTAGAAGTGTTACCCAGCACCCAGTGTAACAGAAAAAAAACCATCTAGGAACAATACCTGACTGCTTTGGGTTTGATCAGAAGTCAAAACTCTTCCTCTGCAGTCTGTATAACATGAGAATTGACATCCTTCTGCATTGTATTTCCAACAAGCAGCCCCTAAAACCCTCTGCAGTCTGTATAACATGAGAATTGACATCCTTCTGCATTGTATTTCCAACAAGCAGCCCCTAAAACCCTCTGTTTTGATGTATAAACCCTGGCAGTCATTCTACCTGTGAGACAACATGAACGTTATTGACTTCCAGAGCCTGACAGTACAACATAGACCCTGTTCCAGCAGATATGGGTCATGGTGTACTAGTGTTCCAGTGGCTTGAAACCATTCAGGGTTGATAACACTTATTATAGGTGGTAACTAAGTTATCCCTAATGAGCTTCAGGTGACTTGGATGTTGTCAGTATCTTCCATCACTTTCAAAAGAATCATGGAATCATAGAACAGTCAGGGTTGGAAAGGACCTTAAGATCATCCAGTTCCAACCCCCCTGCCGTGGGCAGGGACACCTCCCACTAAACCATGTCACCCAAGGCTCTGTCCAGCCCAGCCTTGAACACCACCAGGGATGGAGCATTCACAACTTCCCTGGGCATCCCATTCCAGTGCCTCACCACCCTCACAGTAAAGAATTTCTTCCTTATATCCAATCTAAACTTTCCCTGTTTAAGTTTGAACCCGTTACCCCTTGTCCTATCACTACAGTCCCTCATGAAGAGTCTCTCCCCAGCATCCCTATAGGCCCCCTTCAGATACTGGAAGGCTGCTATGAGGTCTCCACGCAGCCTTTGCTTCTCCAGGCTGAACAGCCCCAACTTTCTCAGCCTATCTTCATATGGGAGGTGAAGATAACATATGAGAAGAGACCATGAAGTTTCTTGCTCAGGGCTTTTAGCAGGTCAGCAGCAAAGCAGATGTGCAGCCTATCCAGCAGGACATTTCTAATGTAGGACTCCCCTCTGTTGGCTGTAGCTTTACAGAGTCCAAAGGGTTCCTCTGCTTCTGCTGATCCCCCAGGACACTGTTAGGGCAAAACCTGTCAAGTGCTGAATGGGATTTGTGCCTTAGCCAAGTTTCAGCTCTGTCGTACATCAAGCAAGAAAGGATGGGAAAAAAAGAAGAGAAAGAGAGAGGCAATTGACTTCATCCCCACTGGACTCCAAATAACAAATGCAACTAATTGAGGTCAAGGACTCGTCAAGTCAGCAGCATGGTTATAGTACTGAGAACAAAAGCCTGCTCCCAAATGCTTCCCACGGTCAATGCTGCAGTAACATCTTGGAAAGGTTTTCAAAGTATTTGCTAGTTATTGTGTCTATTGCCCGGCATGGAAGTTCCCACTCTGCTGGCTGCACAAATCCACTTGCATTACCTGCTTTTCATTACTTAGCATGTACAACACTGGGCTTCTGGCTTTGCAATGCAAACAGCAGTAACAGTCTGGTTGGCTTTGAGGCAGTTTTGACTATCCTCAGATAGTTCAAAATCCAGCGGTGATGCTAAAGACAAGCAGAAACTGTCTACCCCTCAAGGCGACTTAACAATATTTTCTGTAGTCATTATTCCAGCCAGAGATTTGCCTTTTTCCTAAGCACCCTCCTCCAAATTTTGCCTTTGTGTATTCATATAACAATGAATCCAGCTTTGGGAGGGAGCTGCAGTCAGAAAAGGCACAAAGCAGAGTCCACACCACTCCCATCCCTCTGAGCAGCTGGGAATTGCAAACACAACTACAAATTCCCATCCAGTGAAAACTGTATTTACTCATCCAAAACAAATCCACATACATCACCATTGCCAAGTGCACTAGGTCCTATTTTGGACCACAATGGAGCACACTGATTCATACACCTCCTAGATGCCTTGCCAGAAGACTGGGCTTGCTGTGGGTGACTGGCTCTAGCCTTGCAAAGACACAAGCAGACTTAATTTCAAAGAGCAAGCAGGCAACCTTGCACATGTCCAGGAGGGAAGTCCTGAGACACACACAGGGTCCTATCCTGTTTTTCACAGCTCACTTCTGTCTGTTCCCTGTAGCAGGGGATGGACCTGTTGGAAGCTGCCAGCTCTTCCCCAGCAGCTGGATTTCATGTGATCATCATCTAGGAACTCTTGCTACTGAATCCCTGGATCAACACATCACCCCCTCTGAGGCTGGAGTCCCTGATCCCAAGACTCCTGCCTTTGGGCCAGGCGTGGCAAGTTTTACCCAACCTTAACCGCCCACTGGTGCAGCAGCACATGCAATAACACCTGCAGACTGATTTTTAACCTTCTTGTTCCTCCCAGACCTGTCTCGACACTTCCCACACCTCTATTTTTCATGACCTCCAGGCCAGCAAGGAGAAGGGGAGAGTTCAGTGCATCCGTTCACTACTAACATTGACAAAGAGCACAGAAAAGCTTTGCTAACCTGAAATGTATTGGCATATCTAACCAAAACCCACTTGATTTCCCCTGGAAAGCAAAAGCTGTGAAAGGCCATTACGAGCAGGTTGTCCTCACATGTGAAGTAATTGAATCAGGAAATGGGAGATATGACACAGGAGAGCTTAGCTGTCATTTTATGAAAAGAATTAAATGCATGAAATGTATCTTAATGATACAATTAAGGAAAAAAATCCAATCAGTCATTAGTAGTGGCATTAATTATGGTAAGCACATTACATTCAGTGTCACTGGAATGATTAAATCCTTTGTTATGTCGCTTTATTAACAAATAAATAAATAAAAACAGATCATCTGCTCCTCAAGAGAAGCCCTCATGCAAAATTACTTTTGAATAAACCTTGATTACTTTTGCCTGTTCGGGCTGATAGAAAAAGATGTCAAAGCAACACAAGAAAACTACTGCAAAATGCTAAATAACTGCTAGGACCCATCATGGGCTGCTACTGAAGGTGCGCAGTGAGAAAGTTGTAGGAAGCAAAGTTGACTGGTTCCATCAAGGACACAGTGGGCCATTGCCATACACTTGCAATAGGTATGCCCATTCCATGTGTAGCCTGGGATACTGAGCAGCTGTCAGGACAACGTGCAGCCCAGCTTGCGAGCTCTCCCTGCTTGTGGCCACCAGACAGCTGGGACTCACCCTGAGCTGCCCCAGGCTGTGGTCTCGCTTTCCTCCACACACCTGGATGTCAGGATTTCCAAGGTTCAGACTCCAGTGATCAATAAATGTCTGGGAAGTTGCTCCATGTAATCCTCACCTTTCAAAGGTGTCAAAACCTACGTTTTTGCAGTCACTCCTTGTGCAAGCTGAGAGCAGTGATCTCGTGGCCACTGACAAATCTCATATGGGTAGAATTTGACCCTCAAGCAGCCAGTAAATATAACCGTGTCATCCAATGCTCCATCCTGTCTCACTGTGCTGTCAGCAAGCTCTTAACTCCGGGGTTTTACAGCACCTTTCACAAAGAGCCACAAACACATTTTAACCTTTTCCATCACATGAGGTGTTAAAACCAGCTCATGTGAGCAGCTGACTTCACCACATGCAAACCCTGCATTCCGAATTGCACTGCTCACATGCTGTTCTGGTAGGGCCTCTTTTGCCACAAGCCCCTTTGGAAGGGCCAAGCCATTCACCTGCAGGCAGATGTTCAAAGCCCATTTGCTCCTTTTGATTCAGCTCCCTCTCCAGCTGGGCTTTCCTGCCTTCCCCTCAGCATCCATAGGCTGCCAAATGAAACACAGCCATTGCATTTTGAACACTTCCTACACTTCCTAGAGGAACCCCCTCTCTGCTGGCAGGAGAGCTCCATGCACCGCTGGGCTAAGGCACCCAAAACAGCAAAGGGAGGTGAGGGTTTTTTTCTGCATTAGACTAATAATGGAGAATTTGTTTAAGAGCAACACGTACCTATGCTGGATTCAATTGGTGCTGTCTGCCCAAGTCTTAAAATCGGTCTAGAAGCTGAAAACCAAGACAGAAAGTGAGCAATGGGCACAGTCTCCTGGGGGCGTCAGAAACCCACACACACAGGCAGCACACGAGGAAGCAGCCCTTTTACCCACATGTGTACTGAAAGCCAGAGCAGGAAAATGAAACCGATGCCTTTTTCCATAAACCAAAACTTTCAGAGAAAAGGCAAAGCCCATTTCCAAACTCACACTTGGTTCCAGCTATTACTCACAGCTCATTATGTTTGCTTATGACTCATTCTGAGAAGACCTCAATTCAGGGCTGAAACCTCAGCAAGAAGTTGGGCATCTTCTGACAAGCTTGAAGAACTGAGTAAACTTGAATAATCTTTTTAAAGTTAGCCTACTTCCTTAAAGCCTTGCTTGTCCTGTGCCTCTCTACACCACAAGAAGTCTCGATTATATTCCTTGAAACTGTCCCTTTGTTCTCCAACACAGCTACTCAAACACCACACACCCCAAAACGGAAGAGTTTCCTTTGAAGCATCGCCAGGCTATAGAGAACAGCAACCACATCCTTACGCACACTTAAAGAGCAAGTGTGCTGGAGATGCCTCACCTTCCTCGAGATGTGTTACATGTAAAGCACATGCCTGCATCACCTTGTGTAGGGGTTTTCTGCAGTAAAGTTGCTCTTCTGCCACAGGTTACTCATCAGATCTCAGTTCTCAGCAGCAAGGTGCAAGTCCATCGAGGCACTGTGCAAGTTTGCAGAAATTGCTTATGTAAGTACATTATTTAGGCATTTACAGTAAAATCTGGCCTTGAGAGGGTAAATAGAGTTCCAGTTTCATGTGACTCTCATGGCATTACTGTAAATCAGGTCATATTCAGTATTTTTTCCTTCAAGTGCAGGAATTATGCACCCAGCTGACCTTGCACTGGCGCAGGAGGAAAGGAAGCTTTCCAGACCTCCTGTTTGCAAAGCAATAAAACATAACAGGGCTCTGAGATCAGAAGGAAAACAAACAGATCCTCTCACTCCCCCTTTTTACCTCCCCAGCTTATATTTAGTCCCAGCTCCTCTGTTCCCATGGGAGGGCTGCCCTGGGAGCAGGGAGCCAGGCTCTCAGGGAACCTCAAGCTTTCCTCCTTGGAACACGAAAGCAAGAGAGTGGCTTTACAGAACAAGGGGAAACAGTAGCTCTTGCAGGAGAAGACTAGAGATGAGAATAAGAAAGCATTGGGGCCCATCAGGGTTGTGCATCATTTCCTTTTTAGCCTGATTATGCTCATCTGAACCTTGCAGAGCCTTGGTTTGGGATTAAAGGAGAAACCCATCTGTGTGCGCTGTGACAGACAAGTACATTAATAAATTGTCTGGAGTGAGCATGTGCTTATAGAGCATGATCTTCCCTGGGAAAGCCATCGGTGTGCACTCACCTGGAGTTAAAGTCCAACCCAGCTCCCTCCTTGCACTCACATCAGCAATGCTGACTACTCCAGAACTACAAAGACTCCTCAAGACACCACCAAGCACCCCAAAGAGGGTGGTTTTACATGCCTGTATGAATGCATGACTGTTTTAAAGCTCCCTTACGTGGTTTAGATGCCTAATTCTTATGCATCTTAATGGACCCAAGTACTAAAACACGGTAAACACCTCCTGCAGAAAGGTAGCCCTTGGTACTGACAATGTTAACTGAGCACTACAGTATCAGCAAAGGAGCTGTTGCCACAGCTGTGCTCCCCAGGACAGCAGAGCCATTCCCCTCCCTGGGTCAGGCACATCCTAGAATCACAGAATGGTTTGGGTTGGAAAGGACATTAAGATCATCCAGTTCCAATCCCCTGCCATGGGCAGGGACACGTCACATGAGACCGTGTCATTCAAGGACCTATCCAGCCTGGCCTTGGACACTGCACAATATCCATCTTAAAGGTCTTTTAAAGTAGCCTCATAGCTTCTTCGGTATTGGGAAACTAGATATGACATCAACACCAAGCTTCCAATATAGCAAAAGCCACCTTTTTCTCTCCATTTATGCCTTGACAATAGCAGAAATGAGAAGGTAGGAGCTTAGTGCAATGCCACCTGCCTTGTGCAGTGTGCTTCTCAGTGAGCAATGTGGTGAAGGTGCCTTATACTTAAGTCTCCAGTCTCTTCCTTGCAAAGCAAGCTGCTTATTAGCCATGTACATCAGCCCCAAAGCAATAGCTTTGTACATCAGAGTTACTCTCTTAATCAAATGCAACTTCACAGAGCCACCCTGCTCTAATTGTTCAATGTCCAGGTTCCCTGCCTTCACATGGGATAAATACTCTGAGGAGCTGCATTTTGACTGGCATCCAAAACTCAGCCCCAGCTGCTGTGACTGTAATTTATTGCTGCTGATAACAATCAATCTCAAGGCAACTGCACGTATTTGAACTGAGAGTCAGGACTGCGTGAGGGGGAGGAACAAGTACCCACCAGGAGCTGACAACTAATGAATCCAGACCAGCAGTCAGCATTCTCCCACATTTCTGCATTACAAATACCACTCCGAGCACACTGCATAGAGCGCTTTATGTCACCTTTCCCCTGCCTAGTCCAGAGCTTTAAATCTGGTTTATGAACCTTTTAATCTTACCTGACAACAGCTTCTCCATAGGCAGAGCCAGGGAGGAAGCTGGGGAGCAGCACAGCCAATGACACCCCCAGCAGACAGGGATACTCTCCAGCAGGCAGCAAGCCCTGCTTGCATGGGAGCAGCAGCTCATGTTCTCCTGGAGGGAAGGCAGCCAGGGAGGAAGCCTCAGAGCTGCAGCGATGGATGCACTTCCAGCCGCAGAGGACGGCAAAGCACACCTACAGCTCCTGCAGCACATGGCTCCAGGACACCCTGAGGCCCAGCTCTGGGTATCCTAAAAAATGCCTTGATTCTCAATCTCACTTCAAAAAGAACAAGCTCTGAAGCAGCTACTTCTTCCTTCACATCACCCCAACAGCTTCAGAAACCTGGGGTGTCACCACAGCGCAGCCCCACCTCACACAGCTGCAAAGGGTGATTTGAAACACCCTCTTCAAAACCTCCTCCAGCCCCTACTCAGCACAGGAGCAGAAAAACCCCACAACCTCCTTGGAGCTGCTTAAATCTGCCTCCTGGGCCAAGGCAGGATTGTGCCCACCTGGGTCAAAGCACCCTGCCTGCTCACCAAGGAAAACCCATGGGTCTCCCTGCACTAGGTTCAAAGGAGGGGGGTGAGCTGTCTGCAGGGCTTTTGAGAAGGGCAGAGGGAGTGGGAAGCAGCTTTGATCCCACCAGACCTTAAATTAAATGAATCTTGAGCCATGCTTTTCCAGCTTGATCATGTCCAGGAGCATAAGGCAGGGATTATGTCCTCTGCTCCTGGCCACTGTTCTGTGTTTGCTCCTAGCACTGTTACACAGTCCTATTTTATGCCAAAGCAGTGGGAATTTCTAGAGTCTTGAACCGCAGCTTTTGGGGTAAATTCCCATTACAGTCAGGATAGTCAACAGCAAGGATACTTAGTAAATCCCAGGGTAACCTATCACTGCAACACCCACCGTGAGGGGGAATTCATGTTTCCAGCTACTTTACTTGGAGGGTTCTGTCCCCGGTCAATGCTTCCGCTCTCCAGTGAGGCAGGTCTCAGCCTGCGCAGGGGATTTGGGACCAGCAGCTTGGAGGCAAAACCCCTCCAATAAACCTGAGGGAAAAGCAGGTTAAAAAGCAAGAGGCTGACTCCAGGTTCACCCCTTCCCTACCTCAGAGCACCCCAAGCCATCTCCTCTGCCTTTACTGCTGGGGACCATCCCTGAGCACCAGCCCTGGAGCTGAACAAGCCCTGGGGGTGTTTGCTTCGTGTCCTCCAGGCACAAAGTGGATTGAACGCATCGACATTGCATGAATGGACACATGAGAACTGAGTTATCAGCCAGGGCAACGAGCAGGGATTAACGCAGCTCCTGAGGTGGGTGCTGGCAGAGAGGAGCTGCCAGCAGACAGAAGGGAAGAGTTTGGGTTAGGGCAAG
The DNA here is from genome assembly GCA_028858755.1 of Ara ararauna. Taxonomy (NCBI): domain Eukaryota; kingdom Metazoa; phylum Chordata; class Aves; order Psittaciformes; family Psittacidae; genus Ara; species Ara ararauna. The sequence goes on from CM054384.1 coordinate 9,821,590, forward strand.
CGGATAAAATATGGAGACAAAATAAATATGATAAGATAAAATATGGGGCGGGGGAAAAGAGCCGCTGTGAAGTTCAGATACTTTAAAGTTGGGATTTGCACCTTCCAGCGAGCGCAGGCAGGGAGGGCCAGGAGTGCTGCAGAGAGGGTTCCGATGCCGGAAGCTCAGGGGAAAGCTGCATCTGACTCCTTAAGTCCCATTCAATTTGCAGTGCAGAAATCTGTTTAAAATCAAAGGCTTTGCCACTTGTGGTTTCCAAAAGTCACACAATTGTTTCAGCTGAGTTGCAAAGGAGAAAAAAGACAAAAAGTAAAGGTTTAAAAATACTCTTCTGCCAACCAGGCGTGCTGCAGTGTCCCCAGCTCACCTCATTAGCCGCGGAAAGGTAGCTTAGTAACAACATTTCTCTGCCCATTCCCACGCACTGCGCTAGTTGAACTTGGCTGGGTTGGGGTTTGGGAATTTCTTCTTCATTTAAAAAAAATTCCCCTTTGGAAAATGTGGTTTCAGCTGAATTCCCGTTTTTTCTGTGGGAAGGTTGTGGGTTTCAGCCACGAATCTGAAAGTGAGAAATGTCATTTCCAAACAGTGGTTCAAAGCAAACCCTGCCCTTTTCCCTACCTCACCAAGGCGGATGTATCCCGTTTGGCTACTTGTGACCCTGAGGTCAGGGCAGGGGCATTGCTCCCCTCTCAGAAATGTAGTGTTTTGGTGTTGCTTTGCAGCACGAGATGGGAAAGTGGGTTTGGAGCTGCACAAGCCAGTGCTGGGGCCGTCAGCATCACACCAAGGTCACAGAGCCTCTTGTTCCCCCCAAGCCATGCTGCCCCTCACAGCCTGCGGTGTCACATTTGTCACTCAAAGTAAATCAACTCATCCCCGCCACGGGTTTTCACCCCAGTTCCTCCTGCCGGCCCCGATGCCACAAGACTCCCGTGCACAGTTACACACTGAGCGAGCCGTTTGAATTATCTGTTATCCACAGTGCATAAAATGAGATATCTGTGTCTTTTCAGGATGGGGGCCTCAGTTTCCATAAGCCATGTCAGTCCTTCAGAGCTCCCACCATATTGTGGGTTAATCCCGACCACACTTGCACAAGCATGGCAGCTGGGGCAGGAGCAGGGCCAGTGAGGACTGCAGTGAAGACAAAGCTCTCATCTTCATTACCTGTTTGAACGCATGCAATGGGCACTTGCCTGTTTTGGTCCATGCACTTCGGCTGAAAAGCAGAATTTGGTTCCCAAATGCTACCCCGTAGCACAGCCTCCCTGGCAGCTGCCACCAGCCTCCTCTCAAGCCTGCCTAGGCTGCTAGGGTACTGTCCCTGAAGAGCCCAGCTTTGGGACAGAGCATCATTCTTGATTGCTCTAAACACTCAAGTGAAAGTTGGCCAGTTGCTGAAATGGAGTGAGCAGGTTCTGCCCATTTACAGCATGATTTAGAAGAGAAACGGGACCTTGGCCAATGGCTGATGGTTTGTAAATGGACTGGAAGGCACCAAGTGCAGGCAGCATAGAGCAGTACTCCATATAGCACGCTCCTGGTACCTCCAATACATCATCTGAAATGCTCTGTGATGCCTCGAGAAGCCCACTTGCACCTCCAAATCATCACTCACCGATTCACCTATGAGCCCAGCCAGCTGGGGCCAGTGTCCTCCACTCTAACGTGGCAATGAGAGCAGTGTACCTATAGTGCTGCTCATGAACCAAGCCTGCCCGGCAGCACGCTCTTCCTCCAAGTGATTCCTCCAGCTCTTTGGGAACCTCTGGCTCTCTCAGGGCATGGGGATGGCACCAGGCCTGAAGCCCCACCACTCACCATGACCCTGACAGCAGGTGGGGACAGTCCCCTGCCAGACACCCCCAGCTACATTCCAGCTGCTGACACAGGAATATGTTGAGTCATTTGGGTCTAAAGGTAGAAAGGCTCCAAACTGGACTTGGTGGGGTATCTGGCCCATCAGAGCCTGTGGTCAGTTGCTGGTGAGTGTTCCCTGAGGCCAGGAGAGCCTTACCAATGTGCCATGCAACCAATGCTTCCCATGGGGGAAAAAATGAAGTGTTCTAACCCAATACAACTGATTTTCAGTACTGTATCCCCCTGAACTATACACAGAGGACACCAGCAAAACGGGAGGTAAGTGGCACAGCTCCAGGACCAGAGCCGGCAGGTGGGATTTGGGGTCCTCCTTCCTGTGCTGCACCTAAGCTGCTTTCAGTCATTACTAGTGATATTTTCCCAATGGCCATCAGCTCGGGGCTGTCTTGCAAGTAACCAGCTAGGCAGAGCATCCATGCATCCCACTGAAGTCCACAGGAGCTCCTTGTGCTAAGTTCCCCCATCTGAAAGCCAAGCGTCCACCACTTGCCCATCCAAATCAGCTGGAGGGACTGCTCATAAAAGCCAGGGGCCAAGACTTTAACAGAGGCTTCCAATCAGACAGAGAGAAGGGCTGGGAAGACAGGGCTTAGGCAGAGCTGACAGCCTTCAGGTAAAGCCTAGGGATTAATCACTACGCGCTCCTTAGTCCCAAGAGGGAAGCCAAGGTCTGGGTGAATCTATAGGACATCCTTCAGAAACACAAAAAGAAAACCCCCTTCAAACAGTTAAGGTTTCAATCATTTTAATGTGATCACTGCAACTTGACCACAGTCTCAGAAAGGAAAAACTCACACAAATTATCTGTGCTTAGGATTTAAGTCAATCTACGCAGTTCTTGTTGATTGACGGTTATTCAAGTTAAGACCTTCTGACCATCAGTGATGTTCTTGGCTGAAAGGCAGGATCGCAAGTGTTGGACATATTGGTGCAAACCAGGAATGCTTCTGGGATTAAAGCTGTGACACCTGATCTACTCAAAAGAAAACAGAATTGTACACGCACACACGGACCGAGCATGCAAATACACTGGGAACCAGCTACAGCTTCACGGGAAAACACATGTTGTGGCAATACAGAGTTTGGCCTGTTATTCAGAAGGCTCCTTAACAAGGAAGGGGGAAGGAAACCACACAGAAAGAACTGAGAATATGAATTTTCCAATATCTGAAAACAGGAAGAGCTTTTGAAATTACATTGTGTTGGCAAACTCTGATTTTTGGGTAACAAAGCAAAAGGTGAAGGCAAATTTTCCAAAGTATTGTAAAATTTATTGTATAAGTATTGCAGCTTTTAGAATGACATATAATTGCCACTATCGGTTACTGTTACACAATAAGCGTTTACAACAGGTTTTTGTAAATTGGCATCAGAGTACATATTCATACTAAACCAGCAAAATATAGATAAGTACTGCATTGCATGTGCTGTCAATAGTTTACATAAGTTTAAACTTGAACAGAACTCAGGATACAGGACTGCCTATAACAAACTCCAAAGCCAACGCAATGCAACTGGAAGTTTAAGAAAATATTAATACAATGAAATGTGTCTATAAGGCAGGCAAATTAGGACTTTACTGTTGTCCTTCATGAGCTTCTATAGTACAGCAAAAATCTGAAGCGCAGTTTCTGGAAAACTTGTGTTTGTAGCTTGGTGTGGTACATAGAAACTCTCTGAGCGACAGAGACAGATTACAAATTCATTCTGCTCTCACCTAGCACTGTTAATGCTACGCATCTGGGCTCAGACTGTTCCCAATCCTTAGTAAAATACGTTGGGCTTTCGTTTCTTTATTCTGTAAGATAGCAGTTAGTGCAATTCGGAGTTCAATACACATACAAAAGGGTGAGTCTCCAGAACGCAACTGAATTTCCTTATACCCCAGCTTAAGACAGAATGAATTTCATACCACTTTATGGAAACGACACGCTAGATTAGTAAAGCGGAATTTTCGAACTGGTGAAATCAAGGGTTGTGAAGGGAACACAAGTTGTACCAGTGTCAGCCCCAAATGAAACCCATCCTTCCTCACCATCCTGATCGACAAAGCCATAAAGATTTGGGGGCACTTTTAAGGATGCTGTTTGCCGTACTGTAAGCTAAGAAACTCCGTGAGATTAACAACCCCTTTTAAAGCTAACGTGACTTAAAACTTCAAGCAAAAAGGCAGGCTAGGACAAGAGGTTGCTAAGCATCAGCAACGCCTTGCTTCTTCTTTATTTGTTTAAAAATAAATCATTCTTGAGGGGCCTGAATCTCTCTGCTGGCAGCTGCAAGATGCTAGAAACTCCTATGGAGCAGGACTGCAGCCCAGCTTGTAGTACAGTTCTCTCCTGAGCCGCATGAAGGCCAGAACGAAATGAGTAAAGACATTAGCAAGGGTGTGCAAAGCAAATTCTCTGCCTTGGTGGCAATACGGGATGTGGGAATTGGGGAAAAATGGACCTCGAGGCAAAAAGTAATATTAAATAGTAATAATAATAATAACAACAATAACAACAACAATAATAAAAAAGAACAGACCATTATTTCTAAACACCCATTCAGAACTTGGAGTTGATCTGTGCCCCAGATCTGGTATCTGCACTTGAAATACACAGTTCTTGGGACTGCAAAGCAGAGGGATGGACAGAACAAAGACAAAAGGCTCCACTGAGGGGGACTCGAGTGCCATCCACTGCCTGGGACCCAGGGCTCCCCCCACCAGGGCTGCAGCCGCTCCCCAGGAACCTGCACTGGCAGCTTGGGTTTTGTTTGTGCATGGCATGGACTGAAAGGCAGCGCTTGCAATAGCAATTTGGTGCTGACGAGCTGCCCCTTTTCACACTCATTAAATTCCTCAAACTAGAGAAAGAGGTAACTGAAACTGGACCCAGAAACTCAACAAACTGATCACTCAACTGCAGATGCTTGGGCTGATGCTTGAGAAAATAAAGATCAAGCAGGGAGTGGATTGGGGAAAGAGACAAAAAGGTAAAAAAGGGAATTGGTTGAAATTTTGAGGACTCCAAAGCACAAGAGCTGGGTTTCATTGCACTGCATTTTTAGACCCTCTCCCACTACCCTTCCGCGCCTCTCCAGACCCTGCCCTCCTCCCTGACCTCTCTGCGGGGTTTGGTGGCCAAGTGACACCACCCGACAAGACAATCCTGTCACTTAACAACCTCCGGTCCCCACAACACCTCCTCATTCACTGCTCACTCCTAAACGTGTGATGCATATCCCACCCAAAACCTGCTGAGGTAACCATTTTTTTGTAGCAAACAAACTAATTCAGATCACAGAACCATATCCCCTCCCTCCCCCCTAAAAAAAAAGCAACCCCAACAACACTATTCACGCATTTTGGCTCAAGAGGGCAGTAGATATTATATTTCGGTTTCTCTTTTGGTTGGTATCTCATTTACAATATCCACCACAGATTTCCTACCTCCCCGGGTAGGATAATGTGCATAAATGTGTTCAAGTTCCCTTACGAACAGTTGGAGAAGAGCAGCGGCAGCAGCTCACAGGGCCAGGCCCATGGGGCTACTCCAGGGAGCAGGCAGCACTGCCTGGAAAGGAGGGACTGGAAAACCGAATGCAAGGTCCAAAGGAGCAAGAGACCAGACGCTGGTTACTTGTGATGCTAACGATGATTTTGTTTCCCCCTCTCTTAAAAAGGGAGGGTTACTGTTTCTTTAATAAGGCACTAAATAGACATGTTACATAAAGGAAAGATACAATTTAAAAACTCCTATGAATTCATCAGGTTTGTACCTTACGTGACAAACTAGATTTATTCCTTTGCTTGACTTGCTTTTTTTTGTGGCTTTTTTGTTGTTTTAGGTCATCAGAATTTAGGTTACAGGACTGTAAAGCTATGAAGATTTCAAGAGCTGTGGAAAAGCAGTCTGAAATATCGAGAAGGTACACAACTAGTTCTAGGCAAAAATTCAACAAAAAAGGCAAAAAATAAGGACCAAACTTCAAGTTCAGCTATTCATCATCTTCTTTAAAATATATATAAATATTGTTCAAATGGTCAGAACTTCAAAACCTTTTGCATGGTTCTTTTTTTTTTATTTTTCTTCAAGTAATAGAAAAGTTGCTTAAAAACAATAGTTATTGCCTTTATATCTTTCATTTATGTCACTACTAGATAGCATCCTGCAGAAAATGTAAGCACACCCCCTTGTAAAAGCTTCACTCTCTGTGGTTCCTGACCCATCCCTCCTCACGCTCATGAAGATGCTCTCCTGGCCGGAGGGACGGGATGGGGACCTCGGTTTATTCCCTTTAGCTTTCTCTCTCTTTGCTCTCAGGTTTCTCACTCGCTCGCTCCATCACATACAGATTCACCACGAGGGTCAAACACCTACCAGACACCTGCGCAATATACACATGTAAACAACAGCATAGTGACAAAATGCTTCTGGAACCAAGGTAAACTAAAGACGCGCAACACCCAGCGGGCGGGAGGGCAGCGGGACTGTGCTGCTGTGGGTGAGGACATCTTCAGAAGAGGTAAAGGGGGTTTTGCTTCTAAAGCATTAGCATATTTCTTCAGCCTTTAACTACTATATCACAGGAGCAGATTCATTTCCATCTACTGTATCTGACACCCTTTTAGCTAGGATAATACAGTAAAAACCAGCTGACACGGCTGAGCCTGTTTATCCCAAATAGAAGCTTGGGAGGTTAATACAAAACGAAGATGACTTTCACCACCACCTCACTTTTCAGCTCGGGCTGTTAATGACATTTAAAGCCCAGCTGAAAGGCAGCCAGTGGGCATGTTACCATTTACTCACAGTAACTCCCCTAATCACCGCTTTAAGCTCCGAATCAGGCCCTTCAGTTGAACATTGAAAGAAATAAACCGAAAACCACTTTGTTCCTTCAGACACAGTTTATTCTCATCCCCACCCCCCCCTCCAAAACTTAGAGGTTGTCCAAATAAAAAATGAAAATAAAAATCAAGTAATTTCTGCTGCTTCAGCCGTTACTGACTCTCGGAAGCAGGGAGGTTTGCTTTTACCTTTTCACTCCAATAATCCTAGGGGATGACATACAGATACACACCAACTCCTCTTGCTTTGTAGGGAATGTGTAAAGCCGTGCGGCCACGCGCAGGGACTCTGGAAATTAAGGATTTGCATAAGATGCAGTCTCGCTCACCGCTCCGCCCGGGGCTGGCAGCTCCACTTCCGCGTCTCTCCACCCCCTTCCAGCTACTTCGTTCTTCACTTCGACATAGATCCCTTAACAGGTTCATGGTAGACATGATAGAGGCTTTGACCAACACAAGCACTGACATATTTATATTAAAAAATAGTGCAAAATTTCAACATTTATATAAATAACTCTAAACCCCTGCTTTTGATTTTTTTTGTGTTTTTTTTTTGTTTTTTTTTACAATGTAATACACGCTTTTTGAGTTGGCACTCAAAAAATTGCCATTTTTCTTCTAGTTCAGAAAACAACTTTTTTTTTTGTTTTTCTTTTTTTGAATAGGCCTCTTCTAATACAAAAATACTCCTGCTCCGTACACATACACTTTCTCTTCTTTTTAATATATATTTATATATTTATATTGCAGATCTTTAAACAAAATGGTTGTTTTTGTGCAAATATTTTGTCTTTAAAGATAAGTGAAATAATCAAAATAAAAAGCATTCACACACAGCTCAACTAGAAAAAAAAAAAAAAAGGACTACAGTTGATTTTTTTTTTTCCTTTTTAAAGGTCTAGACACAGCTCAATAAAGAAATGTTTTTGCAAGCTTGGGAGGCTTGTGCATTCAGACCAGACATAACAAGTAAATATTTATACATGGAGAGATGGGGAAGGGCTTTTTTCTTTGCTCATCTTCCTCAACTCTCTCCCTCTCTCCTTTTTCTATGAGAAGTGCAGAGTGTTTTCATTTACTTTCTTGCCTTTTTTCTTTTTTTTTTTTTTCCTTTTTTCTTTCTTTTTTTTAAAAGGGGTGCCCTTTTTGTTTCTCTTTCTCTTTGTTCCATGCAGTTGTGCTCTCAAGGCCATTGAGTTGTGAATGATGGAGTCTGCTGCCCTCCAAGATGGAAGGCATCCCGTTGTTGTTCTGCTGGTGCTGGTAAAACGTCGACCCTGGGTAGTGCCCTATCACCTCGCTGTACGTCGGCGGTGGTCCCTCCATCCTACCATTGCTCCCATAGCAGGTCGCGCTGATGCCAGAGTTACTGCTGGGGGGGCACGGCCCCCCGTACACGGAGTTATCTATCAAGTCACTGTCAAAGATGGTTCTGTTGGGGGGGGCCCGGACCGACTCTCTGTTGAGCTCCATTTGCTGCTCGGGGTCCCGCAGCTGCAGCGTGCAGGGTCCCTGGTACGGGGGGGGCTCTTCGCCGTCCGACAGCGAGATGGTGGGAGGCAGATCGATCTCGTGCTGCATGTAGGGGTAGGTTGGCTGGAATCGGTTAAAGCGGTCCCTCTGCAGGAAGGATGGCACTGCCAGGCGGTCGCTGGGTCTCGGGGTGTAGATTTGCTGCTGGAAAGGAGAAAAAGAGGGAGAAAGAGGGTGAGAGAAGCATAAGACACTGCAGCCTGGGACGGCAGGAGAGGCAGCAGCACCTACAACCACATCGCCCTCACCTCTGTTATTCCATTCCCTGACACGGTGCTTTCCGAAGGCCACAGGCTTCCCTCCTGCATTGGAAAGAAGAGAGTACAGAGTGAGTGTGACTGCCCGCAGTGGTTAAGCTCCTTCTGCAAGCGGCCCTCATGCCAGGTTTCATCCTGCACCAGAGCCCAGGTAAGATGCTGCTGCTGCCGTCAGCATGCCCCTACCCCGGCTGCAGCGAAGCATGGCACGCACCCTCCTCTGAGCAGGCAACTACCCCCTGTGGGGGTATTAGCTATTATCATATATGCTGGGTATCATATGGGTATATTGCCACTGAAAACAACACTTTGACTAATATTTCCCTCCATTTTCACCTCCATTTACATGTAACAGATCACTCGCAGAATGAATGATGAGAACGACACCAGCAAACAACACTCTCCCGTTTGCAGACTTCCCCCCTCTCACCCACACCCACCCAGCATGTTTCCCTCCCTGTTTCCAACATGCCAGCAGAGTATTTTCAATTTGTGATCCGTGAGCCGTGGGTGATTCACAAGACATCACAAAATGCTCCATGGAATAATGACAAGTTTATATATATTATTTATATATATAAAATAACCCAACAAAACACCAACAGAAAACAAAACACAAAGAAAACCCCTAAAAATCAACCCCCAAACCCACCTCACACCCACACAACCACATTATGATGCACACAATCAAGGAAATAATGGGAAAATAAAGATAGTAAGTGAATAACCAAATGTTAAGCCTAATTTTGATTTGGCTAGGAAAAAACCTACTAATAAATAGCAATCTGTAGCAACAGGGTGGTTCTAGAGTGTTTTTCCCAAAAAAGATGAGTGGCCTTTGGCTTAAACAGCCTGAGGAACTGTGATCTAGAGGCTTCCCTACACTGCAAGCATCACACTGATCCTGCGATCCTAACCCAGGTGCCAACAACCCCAGGCATGATAAAGCCACAAGCCAATTTCCCCCAAACTATGAGATTAGCTTACAACTCATGATCTAAACAAACAAACAGAGGTTCTTCCCATTTGCTGGTGATGCTCTGAGCGTGCACAGTTCACCCGGGACACTTCTGCCGTGAGCACTGAAGTATTTAAATATTGCTAATATTCACACATAGCAACGTCCCTCCGGCAGGCAGGGCTGGGGGGAAAAAAGGCCAGAAGGCTCATAATTATAACCTGGAGTAGCTGGCACCTTTCAGTTCCTTGCAGGTGAATCTCTAGTTCTGCCACCAGCAAGTCAGGCACAAGCAGAAGTATTTACACCAGCGGGAAAAAAATGCCAAGGGTGTTTCTTCCCCACTTCTTCCCTTTAATCTGTCCCATCCAAAAGACATTCTTGGGCCCAGCCCCAGCAGGGCTCCCCAGAGGAGCAGACCACAGGTTTTCCTGCTACAAAACCACCTAGCTCTCTAACAGCTACGGTGGTGGTCCAGGCAGTCTGAAGCCCTGGTGGAAGCCTTTAAAAAGCTGCAGTGGTTCTGCAGCACCATGAACACCTTCACTGATAAAATCAGAAGGGATTCTGCTGTCAGATGCTCCCTGGACCTCGCCCAGCTGCAAAGCACATCTGGCCTCATACCAGGCTGCAGTACACAAGGGAAAAACAGTGCTGCACACTTCTGCAGCTATCCCAGCAAGCAGCTGAACAGCATCTCACTCACCACAGAAGCACCCCAGAGAGCAGACAGAGCAGCGGTGCCCCTGTGGGCAGAGCCAGCCCCAAGCCCTGCAGCAGGAGCCTCCTCACCTGAGCATCCACAACACCCATCCAACTGCCCAAAACCCAGCACCACCACTGTGTTAAGATCTCCAGAGAAGCCACCCATCATAATACCCCCACCCCCTGCTTTTTTATTCTTTCTTCTCCCCAAGTTTAGAATACATTTTCTCCTGTGGCATTGCACATGGTATCAGATATGGAGAGAATCCCATCAGATTCCCATTTCTGAAGCTCAGTTCTGCACATATACCTCAAAGCGGTCCTGTTGCCAGTGCAAGGAAAACAGTGATTTATACGCAAGTGAGATGGCCCAGACTCTTCTAATTTCTAGGTGTTCTTTAGGAAGCATCTCTTTGGAGCAGAGGTTAAGTGCTGCAATACCAGCACCCTCCCCTGCTACAGCTAATGAACACGCTTGTTGAGCTGTAAGCCACATAGCCCTTCCTGAGCAATGCAGCACCATGTTTTATACAGACCTTGAGCCTTCAATATGCAACTGTTTACACAGGCATCAACCATTTAGTATGGTCCATTCTACATGTATTTCCTGCCTGCAGGGACAGTCTGCAGTCAAATTCCCCCAGCAGCGAAAAGAACCAAGAGGAACTGCATCTGCCACAGATCAAATCTGTGCCTCTAACCCCCCACTCAGCCAGGGTGTTGAGACCAAGGGGTACAGGAAGGGCTTCCAGGGCTGCCACATGCGCTGCCAGCCCTTCACTTCATCCTGAAGGACGCCAAAGCAGGAGGCAGGAGTGGGAAGCACTTTGAATATTGTGTTTACTTTGTCATGCCCCCATGGCAGACTTCCTGAGCAGTGAGTACCCCGCTGCCTTCTGCTAGATGTTTTATATTTAACTTGGCAGTGGGCAGTGCCATGGCAATATCCCATCTGCTTCCCCCTTTCCTGGGAGTGATGTCAGCCAGCTTCTACGAGGGTGGCTGCATCCCAGAGCATCCTGGCGTGCAGAGCATCACTGCGCTCAGCTGGGGCTTCCTGCTGCGGCAAGCGATGAGGAGACCATGTATGCACCCTTACGTGGGTTGCTCCACCCAAAACACTCATGAGCCCTAAGTATCACTCACCCAAAGCCTGCACCCAATATCCCACCCAGGCATTCAGAAGAAAAGCCCTGGCTCACACATTAACTCCTCTGTTTGTACAGATGAGGTCCAGGAGTGATGCTCCAGGCAACATGCGATGCAAGAATAGCAAACGGGTAGAAACGCTATGGGATCCTCAGAGAGACAAGGAGCAGACAGAATACACGTTTTCTGTAGGAGCTGGATCTCTCAGCTGTTATTAACCACTTCTTGTCAGGACTCCAGGGCTTTGACCTGGACACACTTCCGCGCCCATGGCTGACCGATCACAAGCACACTCACCGACACCAACCCTGTGCCTCACACACCACCAGGAAGCCCATGGAGCCTCATCTCTCCTAAAAACTCAGCAGGGGGAATAAAATTGCTTGAAATCAGTAGCAAGAAGAGGGCAAAAACTCAGAGACAGGAAACATACACACTTTTAGCCTTCATGCTTTGGCCATGGGATGGCTACACAGCCACAGCAAGCCACGCAACACTGCGCTTGACCCATGAGGGAGCATCACTGCTGTAAATCCCCATCCTCAGGGCTCTCCTCACTCACCTCTCAATTTCAGAATGTTTAGGACTTGAATTCATCTCAACAATGGCTGAGGCTAGAAAGATATGGTTTTCTGAAATGAAAGCTGAGATCCTGCTGTCTGATGAGCAATATTCAGCAAAAGCCTCCGCAAGTATTCCAGGACTCACTGCAGAACCTAAAATTACTTTTAAATTTCTTTTTAGAGATCAATCTTCGACTTTTATAGAGCCGCTTGTTTTAGCAGTGTCAGAGAGTTTTCTCTGTAAAGCTGCATGATGCAGATTATGTCTCTGAGCCTGCAGGAGGACTTGTATGTTCCATTTTGGGGGACAAAGGTATGCTTTGAAATGGCATTTAAAGCCCTTTTTCTTGGGGGACTGGGATATCACTGTTACAAAGGTGCAGGAACCTTTCTAATTGCAAAAGTTGTAGTAGCATTTCTTAAGTAATCTTAGTTCTGGAAAAATTAAGGTACTTGTTATAACGACACAGAGTTTAAGTATAGTAAGAATGGTGATGGAGAAATACATGACATAAGAATTCCTTGCTACCAAGAACTGCATTAAAAAAAGCCCTTAGGGAAATAGTTTCTCCTTCGGTCGTAATTTTTGAGCTACAACAACAAAACAGGACAACTCTGGCAGACCTAGCAGCAGCCCGACCGTGGGATGAACTACTTTAATATTTCAAAAGATGAAAAGCATGTATGCAGCTCCGGTGCCCATCTGTGGTCATGACAGCAAAATGAAGTTTGGGATTTAGAAAGCCCAACACCAGTTCAGCACAAGTTTAATGGATGACATAAACCAGTATCCAGTTCAGCATAGCCTCTGTCTGCCCACCTTCAGCACTCATTCAAACTGGAGCTGTTTTCTACAGGAAAGACATGCTGCGCTGATATCCAACAGGAGCTCTCTTTAAGATCTGTAGTAATAGGACAAGGGGTGAATGGGTTTAAACTTGCACAGGGGAAGTTCAGGTTAGATATAAGGAAGAAGTTCTTCCCTGTGAGGGTGGTGAGGCAGTGGAACAGGCTGGCCAGAGAACTGATAAATGCTCCATCCCTGGCAGTGCTCAAGGCCAGGTTGCACAGAGCCTTGGCAGCATGATCTAGTGTAAGGCATCCCTGTTCATGGCAGGCAGTTGGAACTGGATGACCTTAAGGTCCTTTCCATCCCTAACTATTCTATGATTCTGTGATCTTTATTACGATTGATCCCACTGTAATGAGCTTCCCACTTAGTGCATGAGAGGCTGCTCTGTCCTGTCAGGAGCTCGGGCCACAGGAAAGCTTGGCTGCTACTCCATCAATGCAGAACCATGTACTCACAGCACCGTATAGACAGAGGGGCAGGGCAGGGAAAAAGGGAAGAATTATAAAGAGGGGAAAAAGCCCCCAAAACACACCCAACAAAAAACCTTGGTACATCAGCTTTTTCTCCCCGTAGCTCTGAGAACAGTTTTGAAGTGCCTACATTCTCAGGGAGGTTTAGCAGAGGCACAGAGGTAAACCTTTGCTGAAAAGTGATTCAATCACTGATGTATCTGATGGCTGAATAAATGACAGAGCTGGTTTGGCGTGGGGACTGGGCCAAAAACTGGCTGGAAATTCGGGCCTGGTGAAGTTTGAAAAGAGAAAAGGAAAGAATAAATATTTAAATAGTCAATAACTTTTGATTCAACCTGAAATTTCTGTCCAATCTCCATGTGATTTACCCTATGTCAGCCTTCTTTCCTCTTTTGAAAGAGAGAAACACAGGCTGCTTTCAGAAATGGAGATTAGTAGTTTAAAATAAAAAAATGCCTGATCTGAGATTTTCTTAGAAAATGTAAAATTAAACATTTTGATATTGTTCAAGAAACACAGGGAACATTCTGGACATGAAAAACCAGTAAAACCCCCGAAAACGGGAAAACCACCTTTCTGCTATCTTTAATAATTCACATGCTCGGATGCTCACATCCTGCTACTGTTGGAAGCGGGTACATGGGATGGTGACAAGAGACATAGGATTTCTGTAACTCCGTAATGAGTTGGGATACATGTAGGGAAGTTTAGCTCCAATCCCCAAAGCAGGCAGGCGCTTGAGTGGTCACCACTGGCTGGTGTAACGTGGGATCACACACTGCCAGCACTTTGATCTTGTGCACAGCACTGATACAGGTCCATGAGCTGAGCTCACTGCCGTGCCCTCTGGAGGCATGCTCCACAGCCCACAGAACTCAAGTGGTTTAATTGAGCCTGGGGTTTGCACAGCTCTCCTCCCCAAGGGCTGCCCTCCTCACTTCAGTACTGTGTCTAAGGGACCTTCATCTTTGCGCGACAAAGAGCAGCTATGGAGCAGAGGGACAGGCTGTGCCCTGGGCATCTGGGGCTGGAAGCATTCAACAGCACTGTACTGAAGACTTACAAAATAAAAGATGTTAGAAAGCTGTCTTGTTTGCCTGCTCTCTCTCTCAAAAGATAGAAAGGAAAAAAATAGAAGGAAATAGAAGAAAAAAGAAAGCAATCCCAGTATTTGATCTTTTACTAGCAGCAATGGATTCAATACAAAGCTCCATATAGACCACCATAAGGCAGCACTAGTGTGCTCAGCCTGCCCTGGAAACCTGCAGAAGGAGGGCAGAAGCAGTGACCTTGAGGAAGCCCTATCGTTTAAGGAGCTTTAAGATCCTTCAGGGTGAATGCTAAGGAAAATAAAACAGTATCAGTACATGATATCCCTGCACTGAAGGCAGAGCCAGCGGTGAATGGTGCATGCTCAACCTCCAAGGAAATGTGATGGGTTTTCTCTTTAGGTTCTTGTAAGTCTCTCTGAGCTGCTGCATTTGAGGAAACTACGTAAACCAACATCTGCCTCAAGGCTGGAGAGGTTCCCCCTCGAGTCCCTGTCAGAGGTACAATTAGCATGTTTCTCCTCAGGTTTTTATGAAGCATGGAGCCTGGGTTACACAGGGAATCTCTCGAGCATCCCCTTGGAAAGATGCCTGTCTGGCTGACAAGTGTTTTCTGACCCCTGCACCACAGTAATGGCAGCATCACTGGTCAAAACTGCAGAAAGTCTTTCAGGATTTCCTATTCTCTTCAAGGCAGGCAATAAGTACTTATACAATCATCTGAGCCACTAAAACTGGAGCTGCCAATGGACTTGATAGTTTGGGGCTATTACAGGCAAGGCATATGCACCCCAAATAGCTGAGGGCAACTTGTGTCTTGTTCCTGAAAAACCAACATCAAGAATAGTTTCATACCATTACTTTACTGATGTGAAGTCTGAATTGCAAAGCTGAGGGCAAAGGCAAAGGCTATAGCTGTAAATATATTACAACATACAGAGCCAGAGGCACCCATGAAAGCTTCCCCCCAGTAAGAGAGACAGAAGATGATGCCAAGATCCAACCTGGCCAGTGTCTCTTCATGCACTGCCAAGTGGCACACGGGCAAACAGGACCCATATGAATGCCTTTGGCTCTAATGCGTCCCCAGTGTCACATCCTTTGGCAAGCAGAGCAGGATGAAGAGGGTTGGAAGAGCAGGGCATGACTTACGGATGAGAGGTTCTCGTCCCTCCGCCTCCCCTGGCTGTGCCGGCTGATGAAGGATCGCGCAGAGAGTTTGTAGTGGTTCAGCAGACACGTGATTACCACCACCATCACCATCATCACCACCACGATTATGATTATCTGTACAAACTCCAACTCCGCTGCAAGACAGACAGACAGACTTTAAGCCACCAGAAAAAGCAGCATGTAACTGAGCACAAAAACTGCTAACGTGGATGAGACCCCAGGGGCACCGCTGCATCCTTCCCCCAGAAAGCTCTCACACATGCCTAACTGGGCTCTGCATGCTTTGAGCCCAGCTACCAGTTTAATGAAGCTCATGAATTCACATATTTAGTGCCACAGAAGACTCTCTAGATTTAAAAACAATCTACAAAGCAGAGCACTTCCAAGCTACAATGCAGATAGGACTTCCCAAAGCCCCCCAGCTGCAGTGTGCTGGATACCTCCTCCACCAGTACAAAACCAGCAGCATCTCAGTGCTGAGTGTGCCTTGCTCGGAGCCATGGAGCCAAGAACCAGGATAATTCATCCTAACAAAACACTTTAGCTAAATGCAAGCTAAATTTCTGCAATTCCCTTCCCATCACCACCACTCCAGTCCAGTCCTCCCTGGAGGAGGAAGCCCGCCTTGGGGCATGCCCTTGCATCAGGCACATGTCCCCTTTGTCACAGGGGTCAGGCAGTGGTGGGGGGTGCCCGTGGCACAGCACAGCAGGCAGAACCCCCTTTCCCAATGCTGGCCCCTCCACCACAGCGCACAGGCGGGGAGCCCTCCTGATTCTTGGTGAGACATCAGATGGGCATGATGCGGCTACCCATGGGGGCCACATCCTGCAGCTCCAAGCATCCCTCAGCTCAGGCCTCAGCCAGCTGACAGCACCAGCACGAGTGGCTTAAACTGGCATAAAGGAAGGCTGAAAAAACATCCTCCAAACAACCAACAGGCTATCCGGTCAACTCCAGAGACACTTAGCAGCAGGCAGTAAGAAGCCGCTCCTAAAATTTCCTAAGGAAGTAATTCCTCACACCTCTCTGAGGCTCAGGAACACTGAGCACTGCAGGCAAATGTAGCACTGGGGTCATTATTTTCATGCATCAGGCACCCAGAGAGCAGACCCCAGGTCCAAACGGCACGGTCACTCCCCACATGCCCCCCTGTGTCAACAGCACCCAGGGCTCACCGTGCACAGCACAGGGCAGCAGCAGCTCCAGTGCTCATCGTAAAGGAGGGGCCGGACCAGCAAAATTCAATAGTTCCGAGGATTTACACTTTGTTTGCTTCTCAGCAGGGACAGCTATAAAATCCAGTTTTAGAAAGCTGTGCCCTAAGCTATCACAGGCACTGTCATCTGTATTTTATCTATACAGACACACACACATATAGTATGTATCTGCAGATACACAAGAAGAGCTACCATGCCTTCAAAGGGCGGCATCACATCACTTGCACCAGCCGGGGTGGCTTCTGCTGAGTCAGGCAAATTGAATTTTACCTTTCTTTATGGAAAGTTTTCTCCTGGCAGGTGGCATTTAAGTGCCACTAAAAGCAAATAAATGTCAAGAAAACAGTCCAGGTGGTGAGTGCTGCCAGTTACCTTGGAGCTCATTCTGCTAAACAGCAGCTATTTCTGCCCAAAATGCTTAACCAGCTCTGCCCACCACCTTCAAAAAGTAGAATTATGCCTTGAAAGCAGGAGCTTTATCTGTCACTTGAAGTTACATGTATGAGTGACTTGGAGCCCATATACTTATGGCACCCTTAAAAAGCAGCTGCCTCTACACCAGAAGATTGCACATGGGGTGGGAAGAAAGGGATTAAAAGCCAAACATTGCAAAGGAGTTTTGTCTTAAAAATGCCTTTTAGCTTAAAGGCATCTTCTTAAAGAGAGGCTCTGCGTCTTTCACAGCAACCCCAGCGAGGTGCCTGAATGCCATTGTGAGGGAAAGAGCCTGGAAAAACCACGCTCCCAACAATTCATGATCCAGCCCCAAAGCAGCAGCACATCTCGCCCGTGGGAATGACGGGCGATGGGACTTGAGAACAGCCATGGGTGCCCCGTGCTGGAGGAATGGGCTGGAACAGGAGGTTCCAGTCAGATAAACCAGACACACAAACACACCAGAACTCAAAGGGTTGGGAAAAGAGGATGACACAAACCCATGAAAAACAAAAAGCAAGTTGCCTCTTCCCATGGCCCCCCCCATGTATGAGCATGTCCCACACAGCACAAAGGCAGGCCCTAGTGCTGCTGCACCCGTTTTCTTTTTCATTACTGAAAAGAACAAAACAAAAACCAACCAATGTTTTTAGGAAGATGAGTCAATTTAGCCTCAAAATGCAGCATGTGCTTTGGCCACAGTAAGAAAACACAAGAAAAAAATACATAAATGGGGCCAGTGATGGAAAACTTCCTTTGCTGTTAAAAGAGGTTGTATTTCCAAAGAAAAACAAGACCAAGGCAGTTGTAAGGGAAAGTTCCTTTCCTAGGACGAAAAGTCCCTTAAATGAACCAAACCTTGCTATATTGGTCACAGCACTTTGGTGACACAGGTGAAATTTGGCCATCAGGAAGCGCTGCCCTAATTCCTTCCAAGGAAGGAACACACACAAGACATGTCATTTACAACCAACCTAAGCCAAGCTTCCTTCACACACATACAGACGTGTAACAAGCAGAGCCTGAAGCAGAAGAAAGGGTGGGAATTCCATCATGATCTGGGACAGCACACCAGCATCACATCCATCCCCATCCAGCTCCAAACGTTGTTTGTTCTGGCTTTGGGACTCCTGTAATTGGAGTAGTACAAAGACTTGCCAAGACTAAGGCACAGTATGATTACCAGAACAAAGGGGATGCTGATTTCCAGCAGGGACACTCCTCCTGCCCCATCTTTCTCTCCCACATTCTCCTTGGAATTGGTCATCTGGGTGTGCTGGACTGCCCCAGGAGCCACACGGCATGGCCAGGAGGTGCAGGCAGTGTTTGGCCTTGCTCTCCAAACTCCACATTTGGTTATTTCAATGGGGAATCCAGTCTAATGTTACAGCAATCACGCTGGTGTTAACAACAGCGGAGCGATTTTAATATCCCACTTTGTGGGAGGAATGAGAACAAATGAAGCTGCAAATTAATATTCTGTAAATGGGTTTGGTGAAACATGTCTGAATGATAAAACCTGATCAGCTCCCCCCGCTCGGACTTTGCCCTTTTCATGCCAATGGCTATGCTCTTCTCCCCATCTCCTTCACTAGCACAGGGAAGCAAACTGCTCAGTCACTGCAGCAGAGCACATCTACCCTCACCCTGCAACACAAACGAGGGCTCAAATGTTTCAGTATCATACACAAGAAATGCATCTGCACCCATGTCTCCTTTGGTGGTGCTGCGGAAATTAGGATTTCTTCCCAATGCTTCATGTACACAAGGAGGCCAAACCCACCAGGAAACTGCTCTCTGCGCCCACAGGAGCTTGAAGAGCAGAGGCCACACAGTGCACTGAGTTTCACTCTACCCAAGCCTAGCCTGTGAGGAGCAGCACAGCCTCGCAGCGCCTCAGAGCAAACATCAGGCATGCCGAGATGAGCTTTAATCCCAAGAATGCCCACGTTGCCCAATCTGGCCTTTGGAAAAAATGAAAGTCAAACCAAACAAAAAAGTCCCACACACTCAATTTGTGCTTTTCAAGTTTCAAGACTCATACCCACTTGAGGCACCAAAGTTTCTGCCAACTCTCCCTCTGTTTTAACTTGTCTTTATGGGCTTCATTTGCAGAAGGAGGGGGGGAAACCCAACACACTGGAAAGCTGGATATACTTGGTAAGGTTTTAGCCAATCAGCCCAGTCAAACTAATGAAGAAACATCATTAAAACCCCAAACTTTGAGTTAATACATTATTATACAACTGCAATTCAGCTGCTATGCTAATAAAAAGCCTTTGGGGGAATGAAAAACAAGCCAAACTGCAGAGCACATAATTTATAATTCTACTGGTATTCTTAAAAACACACACACAACAAAACAAGACAAAAAATACTCAACACATTTTGTATTTGGCTTCCTAATCATTGTCACTTTTCAATTAGAAGAGACCTCATTCCATTTCTCCCTGTAATTTTCCCCAAGGGAAGTGTTATAAACGCACGAGGCTTTACAAGATGGGCACATTCAGCCTCCAAATGCAAAGTAAGGTCACACTAATTTAATTCTGCATAATTTTTATTCCAGAATATGTTTCAAACTAACAGGTTCAGACATCACATTGAAGTGACACAACCTGCTTTTCTGTATTCTCTGTCTAGACGCCGCAGCTCTGGCAGGCGGTCAGCACGCGTGCGACTGTTCTGCAACTAAGCATTTTCCCCCCAGATTCTCACAATCCCGAAACTGGATATTCGTGATCGAGTAAAATCACTTGTCACATCCCATTCCTCAAGTTCATCACTCGCTTGCCACTTTAAACCACATGTGGCCTTGAACAGGGGTTTCGCAGTGGATTATAGCGTTACATTGATGAATGATAGGAGACTCCGCTGCTGCTGCCCAAAGCCTGCGGGCTCCGCAATGTGCAGCCTGTGGCTGCTCCCAGCGTTTTAGAGGAAGGCAGCACATGCCCTTGTTGCCCACACTGGGCTGCTGTCTGGCCACCAAGATAAGGCTCTCAAGTGCCTGAAACCTATGGAAGTGGCAATGGATGCTGACGCGGAGGCACCTCACTGGCACGGCTGCCAAGGTACTGGGCCCCACACTTCCCACCAAAGACCACGCTCAGGGCTCAGCAGAATCAGCTGCAACTCAGAGCTTCCTCGAACAGCAATGAACAAAATACTTGGCATGCACAGGTTTAAAATTCATCAGTAGTTTTGCAAGGAAGGAGAGCTCTTTGAGTCAATGGTGACACGGGGAGCACAGAGCCTCTGCGTGCACACGCAGTCCACAACAGCTGCAGGGCAGGTGAGGCTGTGATACACTTTAAATGCATTTCCTTACTTTTACAGCTGCACTACAGTTCATAAAACACTCACTATAAACTTTGTTAATGCTCTTCCTTCCACATAGAGTATCACTGCTAGAGACAAAAAGCTCTAGCAAGCATAAAGAGGAGCAGGGAAAAAGAAATTACACCCACATTTTGCTGCCATTAAGAGTCCTCCAGTTACCATTTGCAAGTGGACAGAACAGATTTCAGGCAGGGTCTCAGCCAAAATGACCGCTGCTTTCAGCTGGGTGTAATACACATCTGCAGGTCAAAACCGTTATCTGTAAGCTTCAGTTACATTTTCTATATATATTGGGATTGCATATCACATGAGAAGTGATGATAAGAGGTGAAATTGCTCAGGAGATCATGGCTAGTCTTAAATGTAGCTGCACTAGTCACAATTCCTAGGAAGAATAAGCCAGTCATTATAAATGCTGTGGTACACAGAGTGCTAAACCCCAAATCTGTTTAGCTGAGACAAATTAAAGGAAGCAGAGAATCCCCTACAAAACAGTTCACTTCTCCTATGGTGACTTTCACTTCCTCTGAGTATTTTTATCATTAAACCCCTCTTAGTTCCTACCTGAAACACTGCTGGGACAGTTCAAGCACCGTGAGACCGACCACAAGCTCACACAGAGACGCTCTTACAGGTTTGGCAAAACCCTCCTGCAGCTGACTTCATCTTCTGGTGGACATCAGCCTCGTGTGAGGCACCAGCACCCTGCTCCACGCCAGGCAGATCAGGTACCTCCTGAGCAAGCCTCGCTGTTCAGAGTTAATGAGCCCTTAGTTAATTTTTACCCAGGATTGATAGGATAATGCACCTCAGCTTCTGGGAGTTCCCATGACAGTCCCTCAGCATCAAAGGCCCATTATCACTCATGTTATCAACATTCTTTGGGAAATATATCCAAAACTGTGTTTTGAGGCTGCTCCACGCGCCTGACAGAGGAGAGGCAGGCAAACCCTCCATCACACTTTGGGAGTGTTGGGCACAGCACCATCGCTATGGAGAAACTTCCAACACTGCCCAGCATCTGCAATAGCACAGATCACAGAAAAGGCAAAAACATGGGTTTCAAATGAAAGCTTAACTCCAGTGGTTTCCCCTAATCTAGAAACTGATGTAAGTTTGAGTAGCAGAAAAATCCAGAAGGAAGTGAGTAAGAGTCAGGGAGACTAAAAAGGGGCTGAGAAGAACGCAGGGTTTGCTATTCCAGAACATTCAGACAGCATCTCCCCTGGATCACAGCTGCGCCATCACTGACACACAGGTACTCGCTCCCAGCAGCCAGGCTCCTTGCTGGGCAGCAAATCTGACCCAGCCCTGGGTTTTAGCCCACTGCAGCTCAAGGACCATCTGGCTGAAGACCCTCCACAAACACCTTCAATCCAAGATAACAGAGTCCTTGTCTGCACTGGGACACTGCCCTGCAACACACCTGTATGGAAATTTCCAGACTGGCCATTTTCCACTGTACATAGAGAAACACCCCATAAGTGCCTAAATCAAGAACCAAGGAACCCTGCCACGTACAGTGCCTTCACCACTGGTCTTTGCTTTCTTCAACACACTTCAACTTGCATACCAAGGCAGAATGGGATAGTTTTGTACAGAGATCCCTCCTGCTGCTGAACAGGAGGGATAAATAAAACAGTATAATAAAAACTAAAATAAAACCAGCTCAATAAAACAGCCAGAAACAAATTAGGACTTTTTTAACTTTCCAGGTGAAGTACAGATGGATGCAATTAGGTCTTGCACAAACCTGGGCAGCATGACTAGCCTCCAGAAGTCACAGGATAAGGATGAATCCTCATGGCAGGCAGCTTCAGCTCCCTGGCCCTACCCTGCCCCTGCAGCCTCCCTGACCACCCCAGCAGGGACTGCAGGCACTCAGGCAAGGTTTTGGAGCCAGGCTTTTCCCACAGCGGTGGACACAGCACAGCCTCCCTCCCACTCAGGCAGCAGAGCCATAGCCTATGGATGAAATCAGTGCACAGATATAGGGGGCTGGTAGTGAGGAATGGCGTAATTTGGGTCCCTGGGAAGCCAAAGAGGACAAGCGGCTGGAGCAAAGCTTGGCATGGGAGATGCACCATGATGGGAGGAGTGCTCCCTCTGACCCTGAGCACCTACGTCAGTTGCTAAGTGGTGAGCCCAGGCTCCCAGCCCATCCATTGATGAGGGACAAAGTCTTTCCCTGGGTCACTGAGCTCAAGAATGAGACTCAGCCTCACCAAGGAACTAGGTCTGTCCTGGGACTGCAGGGGGAGCACGGTCATTGGTACAGGCATGGAGCCAAAGAGCTCACCAACAGGATGCAACCACTGGGCATAAATCAATTGGCATGAACAGGGAACGCACAGCACAGGGCATCTGAGCCCTCTGCCAGCAACCAGCCCTTGGAAGAACACATGCTTCCTGTAGTGTGGCAGCAGAATACCTGTCAGCACCATGCAAAGAGCTAGGTGATGCTTAGGGAAGAGGAGCTGAGAAAAGCGTCTTGCTTTGTGCCCCCAGAGCCCTTGCTCCAACCATGAAGCAGCACTTTCCATTCCTCATGGTGCACAGCTGCTCTGTGGAGCGCCCATATTTATTTATGGTGCCTGGTCTGCGCGGGTGACTCAGCACCACTCTGATTCAACAGATTCCATTCAGGAGCCTGCAATGACGTGGAGTGGGGCACCTCGGTGGGGACCGTCCCGCAGCAGTGCCTCCAGCACGGCTCCCAGGACTGGAGACGGTTGGGCCACATCAGGTCCTGAAGCTTATGAAATCCATACATGAATTGCTGCCTACGGTCAGCTAAATATGGTGGCACTGTAATGTCACACCACATGCCCCGGCTTCTTCCATAATCCTGGGGGATTTAGGGTAAATTCAACTGACTGCAATGCTCTGTCCTCCATGCACCACCCCCCCTCCAATCCTCCAGGAAGGAAGGTCTCTATGCATACAGACACACACACACACGCACACAGAGTCTTTCCAGACATGACAAAATTAACCGGATGGATTAATGAAGAGTGTTCACAAATCTGCAGTGAGGACTTTCATCCCTGATTTTCCATTAACACCTCTGATATCCACAGAGCTGCCCTGGCTGCGTGACTCAGAGCAAGGCGCAGCAAAGATGTGCACAGCCCTGACTGCAGCTCCTTCTCCTCCCAGTTTTGTCGTCTCTTCATTCACCCCCACCCTTGGGCATCTTCT
This sequence comes from Ara ararauna, assembly GCA_028858755.1. NCBI lineage: Eukaryota > Metazoa > Chordata > Aves > Psittaciformes > Psittacidae > Ara > Ara ararauna. Next base: position 9,845,219 of record CM054384.1, read on the forward strand.
GTTTGAACAGGTTCCTTATGGCCCTTGATGACAGCACTCTAGTTACATAAAAAAAACCATGCAAAAGACATAAATAAGGGTACACATACTTTCTGAGTGAGCTTGTGCAGATGAGGCTATTCAAGAGTAATCAGGAAGGTGGTGGGAAGAAATGGACGCCCAGATCAGACTGGAACTGACAATAACTTCAAGCTTGGAGCTGAAGAGTGTCTGTGCATCCTTCCTCCCTGTTCTTGATTCCTCTGATTCTGCACTTACAAGTTTTATGGGACATGAAGCAGGGATGCTCAAGGATTTCACCCAACAATGGTTTCAGGCCAGTAGCTTCAAGGCTCCTCAACAAGCTTGTGCAGCTCATCAAAGAGCAAATGAAAAACAAATCTTGGAATATGGGCAGATCAAGGTTCCCCTCTTCCAGCATCAGTAAACGTCTGTCAGCAGCCAAAATCTGGGCTGCTTCATCAGCATCCTGCACCAAGCATCTTCCTCAGCTGCTGGTCCAGACATCCCTGCCTGCTTCCCTACCAGGGCCTTTGACAGGCAGAAAAAGGATATGACCCAGCATTTTCTCCAACCTGGGCTGCCGTCTTCGCACGAAACTTACTGCCAATGGGTAGGCAGAGACACTGCCCTAAACGAGAAGTGATGGGTCTGACTTTCTCAGCACCCACATCTCCAGCTGAAGGCATCAGCAGGGGCAGGGGCTTCAGCACCAGCAGGCTGCAGAGGAGGAGGAGGAGGAGGGACACCCTTATCCATTCTGTCAGCTACTTGACAGCCCAGCCCGCTCCCCTCCCTGCTCTTTGCTGACATTTCAGAGCACCAGAGTTTCAGCAGTGCCTAGAGGCACTGTTGAGAACAAGGAGACACACAAGGACAGTCCTTGCCACGAACAGCTGAGAGCCTACCACTACCTTGCATGCCCCAATAGTGAGGGCACAGAACAAGTCCTAATCACTTTTGGAAAGTGAAAGCTGAGGACACCCTGGACTGCCTTGCCTTATAAAAACCAACATGCCACCTTTTGGAAGCAGAGAACCAGAAGACCAGAGCTGACATTAATGAAGTGGTCTGCAGCAAGCCTGGACCAAAGAAGGGCCCCCAGAGCTGGCCTGTGGTCTACACTGTCCTCATGCTCATTTTAGAGCCTGGCTCACCCCAAAAGCTTGCATTTTTGCCTGCATGCTACAAGTATACTTTTGGAGATCAGGGACAGATGTTACAGCAAAGTTTGGGCACGCTTTGGCACAGCATGTGGCTCCCTGGAAGCACACGAGGGTTAAACTCAGCACATTCAAGTCCAGCAAAGTGTGGTCATTAAGCCAGATGCTCATCAAAGCCTAAGTAAAAGGATGTGGGTTAAGCAATGTAGCAAAAGAGTGGACCTCAATTTTTCTACTCAAGGCTAAAGAATGTGAATTTGAGAAGAGCCATTTGAATCCGCTGTCCTGAGCTAGGATTTTAGTCGGGAATAAACTCACAACTCCTCAGTGAGCAGCTGTTGCGGCCTGGATTCTGCAGCATCCCACCGGAGAGGCAGTGGGGTCAGTGCTGGGACCATGTCTGACCAGAGCCCCTCACCCTTCCCCTGTTCACAGCACGGAGGAAAATACCCAGCAGAAAATACCCAGGCACAGCAGCAACACAGCCGGGTGCAAGCAGCTCTGCCGCGGCTCATCCTTCCCAGCCCTGCTTGCAAAAGGGACATGCCCGCTACGCTAAACATTACATTTGAACTGCTCTAATTTAAGCAAGAACCAAAACAGCTCCAAGCAACAGCTGGAATCCAAAGACTGCCAGAGAGGGTGCAGCACCGAACACTGCTCTTGCCTTAGAGAGGCCATTTCATCCACCAGATGCTGAGCTCCACTCGTTAAAGAGACCAATGTTCTCCCTCACAGAGGCCATGGACAGGGAAGAAGAGACGAAAGAACAAAGAACTTCAGATGGCAGATTATTCACCCTCTGCTGCTTGCCTGTTAGGCCATCTTAGAAACAATCAGACCAGGCAAAGTCATTACTGCAATATTCTGTATTAGCATCTGCTATATTTATCTTCTAAATAATACCTCCATAAAACCACATATGAAGGGCCCATCAGATTGTCAACAATTGTATTTGTTTACAAGGCAGCATGGGAAGTACTGGAGATAGAGAATATGACCTTGATATTGCCATGGCTGGCACTATTCCGCAGTACCTTGAAGCTGGAGCTGCTGCAGCAACACTGAAGCATCAAAGAGAGCAGGATGAGGCCTGTGACAACAGGCAGGACAGCTGTGAAGAGCCCACTGGATCTGGTCCTGCTTCATGCATCATGAGTACAGCTAAATTGCACTTCCAGATTCAGCATGGCCGGTTCTGATGCAGCAAACAGAAATAACTGTGAGCTAGTGATGGCCGGCTGAGAAGGGGGCAGGAGTGCAGAGAGCAAGTGGGACTCAGAAAAGGAGCCAGTTTGAGAAGCAACGCTGGAGGACGGGTGATGGAGCCCCAAGGAGTCATGTTCACAGCCTCAACCCCTGGGCCATAACTGCATTGAATACAGTGTGCTTTCTTCATTTGTCACCCTGGGTAATCAAGCACCACATCCTCTGAGTCACTGGCAAATGATGGCCTCATCCTGCACCCCCACCCCTTTTTCTGTTTGTTTTAAAGGAAACTGCCCCATTTCATACTAACCAGCTCCCTCAGAGCAATGAGAACTAGTGAGGTTCTTTGGGATGTTCACACTCTCTAAAACCTTGCATACACCCACCTCTCTTCTCCCTTTTTGTGCTGTTTCGCTCACTGTCCCCTTCTCCAGGATTTTGAGAGAATGTATTTTCTGCCCAAAATCCCAAAGCTATGGACAGCTAAACTGGACTAAAGGAATTAAGTATTTTGATTTTGCACTTAAAAGACAGGTCAATTTGCTCGCTCACTAGAAAATGTCGAGAAAGCCTCATGGCTCCCACCAAACTGAGAACAACCGAAGCAGCTCCTGCTCCCCATGATGTGGCATGATGGCATCAGGCCCAGATAATGTCTGAGCCAAGGGTGAGGCCAGCACAACACCCACCACCTTGACCACGAGCATCAAGAGAGGGACATGGAGCAAGAGTTCACCATCTGCAACCCGAAACAGCAAAAGCCTGAACAAAATCCTACCAAAAACTGAGTGAAAAAACACAGCGCACAATAATCCAGATTAGCCCCTACCAGCTGACCCTGAAAGGCCAAAGGGGTTTTGTTTTCAGGGGTATTTCTACAGCTAGCAAAAATAAACACATTAATAAATAAGTATTTTCGTATACCCTGGAAACACTCCTAATCAATATGTGGCTTGCTACTGTAGTTCTTCCTCCTTCCACCCAGCAGAAACTCATGACAAAGGAAAGCACATCTCATTTATGAACTTAGCTATAAATACTTCTGCTAACTGCCATTTAGGAATTTCATTTCCTGCTTGAGCAAGTCCTGTTGAAAAAGGCAATTACCAAATTTGTTTCTAGTTATAGAAATAGATGTTTGTCGCTGCCCACATCTGTTTCAACAGACAAATTGCCAGTCGCGGACGCCCCAAGGAGAGCAAGTGCTCCATCCAGGGAGGACTTTGCCACCTCTCCAGAAAGCCAACAGCAATTACAGGGATTGGGTTTCCGATTCCAGCTTCATGTAAGCCCTGTCTCCCACTGCCACAGAGCTGCCTCGCACCAGTGGGGCACCTGCAGCTTCGCAGTCAGGCACAGCCACCAGCACTGCAACACCCGGTGTACAGCACCAACCACTGCTGGCAACGCCACAGCTTGCTTCCTCCTCCTGCTGCCACCCATACACCCCAAGTATGTGCTTCATTAGTCACCAGGCCCATCAAAACAAGGCAACTTGAATTCTGCAGGTCACAAGGATCCAGTGCACTGCACAGAAAGGAAAGCAGCAGCAACGCATTCTCCTTGCCTGCAAAGCAAGGAGATGGCACAGGCTTTCCTGCTCAGCGTGTGACATCCCATCGCCAAACAGCCAGGAGTGATGGCAGGAGGAGGCATCCACCATCAGCATGGACCACAGCCCCTCCACATTTAACACTGTATAGAACAGATTTCACCCGGTCTTCCTTCCCACTTCCCTCCACCCTGGCTGCCCTCTGGTTTCATTTCTACTTATTCCTGGGAAAACCATTAGTCGGCTGATTCCCAACACACTTGGCCACATCCCCACCACAGCCAGCTGAGGCTCAGGTGCCCCAGCACCAGCACCTAACCCTAGCACAGTGCCTGGCAAGTCTTGTGGGACCCATGCTCGAGCAGGGGCAACCCGAGAGGGACACAGACAAGCAGCAACGCCTGTATCTCCCTGCCACAGGCATCGACTCACACTCAGCATCAGCTCAGGGATGTGGCAGAGGCACAGAGAAGCCATGAAACACCACAAGCTGTGGCTGGGGGACCTCTGTACCTCCGGTATTTCTCCTGTGCAAATCAGCATGATTCCACCCACACCACCTCACTTATGAGCCCAGCACATCCCTGAGGAGCCCATCGGCATTTGGAAGCGATGCCGGGGACCCCATCCTGAGGCCACAGTGCTGCAGCTGCCCTGGGCTCCCCGGGACATGTGTCCCCGGACAGCAGTGCCACCAGGGCTGCCCCGACACGCGGCTCACAGACGGGTGTGGAAATACACATTGAGCAAGTTGGCCAAAGCCACATAGGTCACGATGGGGCTGCGACTGCAACCGGATTTCCTCAGCCCTGTCCAGAGCTCACCCTCCTCCGCCTCTTCTTAAGCACTGTTGTCATCTCTACCATTTTGCAGCTTTTGCTTACAAAAGGAGTGACCTTTCACAAGGTAAGTTACTGCCTGGAATAAGGACGATCTTAAGTTACAGACATAATTATGCACTGCAGAAAAAGTATATGCAAAACGCATGCAAATGCCCAGACGTGCACACTGCGTCTGGTCACTGCAACATTCAAGTTCATCTCGTGAACTGGTCTGAGCACCACCAGATGGGACAAACGCAGATGTGCAGTCTCACAGGGAGATGTGAAAAATGATTTTAAATCTGTGTATATATACACCCCAGAGAGAATGCGGGTGAGGAGTAAAAATGCCCCAAGTCTCACAAAATAAAAGGTAATGAATTTAGTTCCACCTCAGCTGTAGCAGCAGCCTGGAAAAGGCTTTAATTCCTATAGCAGATATGCTGCAAAGCCTCAGTTCTGTTGTAGCACTTTGCACTTGCGAGTTTTCAAGCAGACACAAAAAGAGAAGCTGTTCTCAAAGCAAAACCCAGCAGCGTTTGCTCAGCAGAGACCACTTCTGGAGCAGCGAATGAGGCTGCATTCCCAGTTCTCCCATCTCTTGGCCACAACAGGATAAGGCCAGCCTCCCCTCCCCATCCCAATTCCCATCCCCTGGCACATCTGCGTCCCTCCTGCCCCACTGTCCCCAGGTGCCTGTCCCGTCCCCATGCAGCCCCCAGACAGCAGATCGATGACATGGGGCGGTGGTGTCGAGCTGACCAGCGAGGTCAGCCCTGACAATAGGTTTTGGGGGGTGGTTGGAGGGAAGAGGCTATGGGGTGAAGAGGCTATGGGGTGAGGATCCCCCCAGCTCCATCCATGTTGCAGACGTGATTCCTATCCCAGCTTTCCAGGCCATGGGGAGGAGGATGCTGGGCAGCGGGTGGGCACCCCAGCCTCAGAGCACAGCAGCAGCTGCCCTCACACCAGGATGGAGGGCGATTTGGGGAGAACAGGGAAGGGGGGAAGAGCACAGAGGGGAGGATTATCCATGGACACAGCCTGTCCCCTTTTCACTGCATTTAACAATAAAGCAGTAGCTATAGCAACGGGGTTAATTAATGCATCCTATTTGCATAACTAAAACTCTGAACCCATTCAAACCTTGCTGATATTTTCATTCTTAAACCTGGCCTGCAAGGCTGTGCTCTTATGGCAAGGGGAACCCAAACAAACACAGCCGTGCATACGTATCACTATACTCGCAGGTACATGAGGGGCATCGTGCAGAAACAACAGCGCACAAAGCCATCCCTTAGCTCTGGCTTCAGCAGCATGACCTGCCCGGGAGGCTCCAAGAGCAATTTGCTCCACATACCTTTATTCCCCCAGAAAGCATTAACACTTGCAAATAAGCGTGTGGAAAAGAACAGGAAAATGGAGACTGAAGTGTCCTTCAAAAAAATAAAACAGGGGAAAAAGTGATTTTCAGAGATAGATGGAGTAAAGCACATTCCAAGACAGAGGGGGTAAGGAGATAGGCAATGTAAAGGTTTCAGACTATCATATAACCAGAGGGGGAAATGTCTTCTCACCACAAACATGCATCTGCATGATGTCTAGACAGTCATAAAAAGGGCAATTAAAGTACTGCAGGCTGCAGTAAGCTAATGTCTCCTCTCCCAGCCTAAACAGTTGAAACATACTGTACCAACTTGGGGGGGGGGGGGGGGGGGGGAACAGCATAGAAAGACAAGTTTGTAAGTAAAAATGTTCTGAAATTCAGTTTTAAATAAGCCAGTAAATTAATTCAACCTTGCCACATCTTTGCCTTATAACATATCAAATATTCCGCCTGCGTCCTGTCTAGACTGCGATAACAAAGGGCATTTAAAGCCCTGCAAGATGCGATGACAGAGTGGCCATTTAAAGATGCAGTATTGCTTTCTCCATCTAAAACGATTTGTCAGATGGAGTTAAAATGAAAATGATAAGTAATCACTCTGGTTTACAACCATTTCAGAGGAAAAAAACCACAAAACCCCCACAGCTCATAGATATAAATCCCACTGAATAACTCCAACGTATCATTCCAGTGGGATTTGTTTGGACTTTTTTTAAATGGCATTTGGTTTCTTTCTGGCTAATCTGAGATGTCACTGGCTTTCTGCAGCACGTGCATTTCTAAATATGTTAAGTTTGAAAAAGCCAGCTCCAAGTATTAATTGATTTATCGACACAAAACGACAACTTGCGGAGAGCCACCACTGTAACTCCAAGGGTTAACATCAGAAAGGACTGCATTCATTTATTCATTTATTTACTTGAAAGCAAAAGAATAAACCATCTGGCACAAGAGAAACTGGCCAGTCTCCTTTACTGACACAGTTTAGCCTGGCCAGTCACTGACAGGGAAGTTAAGATAACCTCCGTGGCTGGGCACAGCATGGGTTTTTATTGAGAAAGGGCAGTTATCTGGAAAAAGCAAACACAGAAACATTTTCCTCCTTTCCTGAGCTTTATTGGCTGTTGGAGAACCAAAAATCTCCCCCCCAAAAAAACCCCAAAACCATGCAAAATAGCTGATCTGGCTTTCCAGGACAGCTAACCCTGCCCATGATGGAGCAAGTGCCCGGCACTTCTGCAGCCACCCTGCCAGAAGGGCAAGACTGGCTTTTAAAGACTGTTTAGTTGTGACACGGCACAACCAGATGCCCAAGGCAAGGGAGGGGAACCGGGGTGTGCAAACTGCACCCCACAGATGCTGACGGGGTGTCACAGTGGGCTGTCCCCCTCTGCTCCTCACCCTATAGCATCCCATCAGCACCTCATTTGTACCTCCGTCTCCCCACCCTTGTTTCTTAATTATTATTTTAGTAAGAGTGTTTCCAACTCCACCGTTCATTCCGCAATAGCCCAAGGGCTACAACTGTTCATTAGACAGAATTTCTGCTTTAATTGCACTGACACAGATGTGTAGGTTATCTGGAAGAAATTACTAAAATGAGCAGTAAAGAATGGGGCTGGATGCTTTTCCTCCCTTACGGAAGGTTTAATTTAGCATTATTTCCCCCCATGCCCCATACAAGCAGCATCATTGGGCGCACTGCAGGTTCACAGGGGAGTTAACCCAAACCATTCCCGCTGCCACAGTGCGTACAGGTGCACTCTGCTCCCCACACAGGATTTCCACAGGGACACAATGCACAGTTTGCCTCCAGGGGCTGCAGATGCGGTGCTGGAGGGGCCTGACACCACCCAACCCACCAGGACCCAGGTCCCCCCTGTGCTCCCCAGGCAGCGCAAGTCAGTGGCGTTCACCCGAGAGTGAAGCATCCAAGACCACCATTAAAGCTATAGGGAAGTTCAAGCCTTGACTTGATTGTAAGTTGGTGGGTTTTCCGTAAGGATAAAACAAGGTCCCCAATGAACACTGCAGTCACCCTGCATGCCTCTGCTGTCACAGCTTTCAGCACCTCCAAAAACACAAGCCCTTGGTGAGATGTGGAAGCACCAAACCACAGCAGGGCAGGAGGCAATGCAACCACCACCCAACAGCTCATGCCCGCCCCCACACCAACACTGGGGTAGGAAACAGGCTCCCCCGGTGCCCCCTCACCCTCTGCAAAGAGTAAGTCCCCAGACACAGGAGAATGTCATTGCTTCGGCTCAACAGCATCCAGCTTCGAGCTCGCCACGGCTGCGCAACTGCCAAATCAGCCATGGAGTTTACATGAACTTCCTCTGCAATTCATGTTGGCACGAGCCAGACACATAATAGCCTTGGACTCACAGAGAAAGAGCTGCCAGTGTTATTTCTATTTAAAACCCCTATTTGAGCTTCATACACTCATTCTTCACACATAATACACATGCACATACACACAAAATGCAGAAGTGAGCCAGATCCAGAAGCATTTCACTTCACCAAGAGCCCTGCCTAATAGCGATTTCAGGTTTTGGCTCACTGTTATTATTTAATAGATTTTAATTCGATCATAAAAGGTATGAACCTGCCAATTTTTTGTTATGTCTTCTGGCCAGGAAGGAAAAAAAAAAACCAACTAGGAATTAAGAAACCACGCAAGAAAGTTGCTACCAACTTATTTATCTGTATTTGCCCCCCTTATCTCCACACAAGGGGCTGCAGCTCAAATGCACCTCCAGGGCAGGAGAGGGCTGCAGCTGCAGGAGCATGCAGCCAGGGAGGGTGGGCTGCGGAACAGGCAGATGCAGATCGAGGGTTCAAGTCCCATCTCTGAATACGTTTAAAAGCCATTAAAAATGTCTCCTTCAGAAAAACTTGTCTTTGATTTAAAGGCGGTGGGAGGAAATTTCACAAATGCTTCATGTCAAAAAAAGTCTGCATTAAGGGAAAAAAAACCCTCTCCTTTGTTGCTAGGGGACTTATTTGCTTTGTATCTGCTGAAAACCTTAAAAATTCCACCACTGTATTTAACAACTCCCTGAAACTGAAACATCTCATGTGCTAAAATCAAGAGACAGAGCACACCGGTTCCATCCTTCATTTCTAAGTACTTTGCTCAGGCCTGACTCCGTTTTGTATCTTGGTCCTTGATGCTTTTTGGCAGTTTGCTCCAGACTTACTGGCAAGGGCTAAAAGGTTTCTATTTAGCTGGTGTCAGCTGAGCATCTGTGCCTGCAAGAGCTGCAGTGGGGGTGATCCCGACTGCATTTCAACAGCACAATTCCTTTTGGGAGCCGCCACAGTAATTTCAAATCTCAGCGTGTAGCGAAGCGATTTCCTCCAGAGGGGTCCCCAATGCAGTCCCGAGTGGAGCGCCCGGTTCTGGGAAGGATTCCTGACCAGCGAGGAACGGGAGCTGGGAATGCTCCCTAACCTGTGACCCTGATAACAAAAGGCAGGGAGAGCGTCTAGACCTCCAGTCTGACGGGGAATGAAGGCGGGTATTGTGCTGCCGCTGCACAGGGGCTGCCTCAGACAAGGCCGGCACACAGGAGCTGCGGGACGGGAGCAAACCCCAGCTGCAGCCATCACCCCGAAACCCTCCAGCTTACAGACGGAGGGAGGCCATGAGCAGCACACCCTTCCCCACCAGCACACGGAGCTCTCAGCCCGGGACTCCCTTTGCCCCCATGTATTTCACACACACCATCCTCACACTCCCAAATGCAACCATCCCGCAACTGCAGCTCTGTACGGGTCACCAACAGGACAGAGCAAAAAGAACGCACTTCCTTCCACAGAGCCTTCATTTTCTGCTTTCCCTGCCTGTCTCAGTTAAAAGGGGACAAACCAAGATGCCCCCTCTTTGCCAAGCCTAGAGACCGACCCAACGTTCAGAAAAGCTGAAGCTGAGAGCCGGCTCTACCACATACTCCTTGTGTGACCCTGGACAAGCCCCCTCCCCACTCCACCTTCTCAGCATTGTGGGTCCCCACATACAAAAATACAAATACCCTAAATAAATGCTAGAGCTAATGGCAGGTTACTGCCAGGGAACTGCATAAAGAGAAAACAAAAACCCTATTAAAAGCCCTCGTTCATCTCTGCCAGAAAGAAAACGCTATTACCCAGTACTTTAAAAGATGCATTAAGAGAGAGCAGCAGCCAGGGGTTTTGAGGACACCCCTGGCAGAGCCCGAGGAAGCGCTCCCGTCCAGCCGCCCTCCGGCACCCTCCGGTTTTCCCATAGCAAGGTTTCCCTGCGGCGCTCCCACGCCCCAGCCATGCCCTTGGCCATGGCCTGGCCACGCCACTGCGGGCAGCAGCATCTGCCCCGAGCGCTCCCAGCAGAGCACGGGGCTGGTCCCACACTGGAATGTGCCACCCTTCACATCAGAAGTCTTGGCAGAACAAAAGTCTTCAGTTTCACTCTTCCCAAAGCAAAGATAATGACTTCTCTGAAACCAGGTTCTCTGCCAGAAGATGTGCTCCAAACCCAGCTGTACAGTGAAGCCAGAGGGACCCACATGTGCAGAGGTGGTGACACCAGGGTGATACCACCCTGGCCATCCGCAGTACGCGCTGGCCCAGGAGCACCATTCCACATGGGATCTGCAACCCTAGGTGCAACCAGCAGCCACCTGAGCCAGCTGCAGGGGACCCTCCATCCTGTCACCCCAAGCTGGACCTTTGGAGTTATAGCCTGGAGCCAAGCAAAACCAGGCCCAGGAGCTGAGATAGTTTATAAGGCATTAAGAGCCCACTCCCTTCTGATGAAAAGTGGAATACTAACCCCTGATGGTGAATACACTGAATTGAGAGCAAGAGAGCACCTGGTAGCCACCTGATGCAAATCCTTCACCAACACACCCTGCCACATTCATACCTTTCTACCAGACAAAAAGGTGAGGGACAGGGAGTTTCTTCTCCCTCCGTCTCCACCGCTTCCAGTTCTACTTCCAAAACATCACCCTTTCTGCATCAGCTCCTTCTCTGGGTCCCTGGGGCCACCCAGGCACCAATGCTGCCTGCAGAGCAGGGAGCTGCAGCAGGATGCAGCAGGGTGAGATGCCACACAACTGCAGCTCAGGGAGGCCCTGCCCAAACCTGCTCGCAGCTCGGCCCCTGCCATGGCAGCAGCTCATCTTCTGACAACCGCGTGTGGGCTATTTTTGGTACTCATGCACAGGGAGACTGCGGGATCCTGCACTGGGATTTCAGCAGCGCTGTGCAGCTATGGAAACAAACCCATTTAGCCTAATGTAACAAAATTCCCAAACCCACAACAATAGAATGAAGAACGATGCACGGGGCGTTTTCACAGGGGAGCAGTGCTGTGAACGCAGAGCGTGACCCAGCTGCTGGGAACAGGGGAGCCTGCGTGTCCACTTGGACAGAATCCACTCAGAGCTCTCAGGCATCAGCAGACCACGCGTTTCCATCTAGTAACGTATTTCCCCTCATGAATTTTGTTCTGTGTGAACTCTCCACCCTGCCCTTCGATTTTAAAGAGTTCAAGGGCTGCATCTCCTCCCAGATCAGATGAGTGGCTCCTTGGTGTAGGCATCTCCTCTTCATCCTCTGTACACATTCCCAGCCAGCCTCTGTGAGAGGCAGGAGAGCTGACCCCAAAACCCAGCAGGAACCGCAGCACCCTTTTTGCTCCCCGGGGGGAGGATGGCAGTGCCTGACCATGACCCAGCTCTGGCTGTGGCTCAGGAATTGGGTCCCCTCTCACAGGTGACAGGGATCCACAAGTCATTTACAGAAATTCCAGCCTGGCATTTTGGCACACCAGAGACATCCGTGAGATGATGACATCCATCATCTTACCGCGAGATGATGGAACAGTTTAAACACCCAGGAAAAAAGAAACCCAATGAAAGTTAAACCTCCCTTGAGCCAGTCTCAGGTGGTGCTCCCTGCCCAGGGTTTGTGTTTTGACCTCCCATGTGCAGGGTCTTAGCCCAGGAAGCACAGGGATGGGCATCTCCCACAGAGGGTCCCAGCTCCACAGGCAGCACCAGGGTGCTCCAGGAGGAGGTGGAGATGTCTGGCACTACTGGCCCGGGCTGTAGCTGCAGACAAGGACCCAGACAACAAAGGCAAGGCAAAAAGCCATCCAGCAGAGGCAGCCATGCCTGGCAGGCTGTGGCTTTCAGAAGCCTGGGGAGACTTTCTGGGCATGAACTGATGTCTGCAAACACAGCTCTGTGCTTGGCCTGCAACCACACTAGCGGCAAGATTGCTGAAGTGCCCTACACCATACTGCAAATAGCATCCATTTAGTAAGATTAAAAACCCCCAAAGAATACAAGAGTGTGTCAAAGGAGCAAGCAACTGGAAACTACAGGGAACAACCCTACAGCAACAACAAAATGCATTTCATTTTCTGTTATTGATATTCTAAGAAAACCGCATGTTCTCACTCGCATCTTTGCCTCCCTCCCCAAGGCACAAACATACACACAAAATGGGACAGAGAAGACCAGGGAAAGCAGGAAGAGCAGTACAGGTAGAACACCTCCCTGCTCACGTGCTTTCCTCAATCACAGGACAAGAAAACGGGTGCAAGTTTTACAACAGCCAAGCAACAGCAAACACCTTTTGCTAGACTGAAAACACCCCGAGCTATGCTGCTGAGCACAGCACGACACAGGCTCCCTCCACCCGCCCCGTTCATCTGCTGAAATCTGTCCTTCAAGGCATTAATATAAATAAATCACTGACTGCTGCACGACAGCTTCCCTATGGGCTGGTGCGAGTGTCCCAGCACTGGGGCTGTGTCTGCCCTCCACGCACCGGCTGCTCCCAGCCTCGGGCCCTTGCTGCTCACCCGCCTGATGTCTGCACCACGATAACGCTGCTGGTGGGACCCAGTGGTGTCTTACGGCTTTTTTGTGTAAGCAAGGACTATTTTGCTGTGCAACCAAATTGCGCCATCAGGCTCCAAATCAAGCAAACTGACACAATAATCTTTTTGTCGTATTTTAGATCATGACTTTTACTAAAAATGCTTGACAAAAGCCTAATGAATGACTTGTAAGTATTATAAGCACATTAAAGATCTGAGTGTGGTAATAAGCCAAGGTTGTAAGTTCCATTGACTTTCCAGGCTCTATAACAATTGATTAGCCATTTATTAAAATCTACTTGTTAACAGTTTGTTTAGTCGGCTCTTTCCCAGCAGGCTTCCAACACCACATTTGAGCAAAGACACCTTACTTTTGAGGTACTCTCAAAAACTCAATTCCAAACTGAGAGACAGACCCATAAATGATGCTTACAATGATGTCTTTTTAAACCAGCAGAGGCTCTTTCGCAAACAGGTTCAGCTCAGATCCAGCAGCCTGGTTCAATAGGGCTCCCAGCATCTGGTTTTGTCTGTCCTGAGCACAGGCAGCTCCTGCCATACTCAACAGAAGTCCAACCTGCCATGACTTAAACAGATTCAGGTTGTCAAATTACTTTCACAAAACACAGTGAAAGTTTCTTCCTTCACTGTAATGCTCCTCATTACTCGTGCTTAAAAAGACATTCATTCAGCTTTTGAAGATGCTTCTGCATTTAACAGGAGAAATAAAATAATCACATCCAGGATTACCAAAGTGCAGGCAGCTACTGACAGACAAGAAACAGCAAGCTTGTGCATTCAGCCTCTGAAGACACCGCTGCATCCCCCTCTGCACTCCAACAGCAGGTACTTGCTGCTCTCAAGGCAATGTACCACCCGTTTTGTCAAGCGAGTAACCAGGGTGTTTATAGTACAGCAGCTGCAATCATGCAATCAGCCTTCATAATTAGATCTTGGCAACTCTTGAAATACTTCACTTACCCAGTTTACCTGGAAAGGTGCGACCTAAACATTCAGTGCCTGGAGACATTTGAAAGAAAAACAGAAAGCATCTGTCAGTGATGGGAGCCACCTCCGACCGGCTGCAACACACACCCCAGCTCCCCTCTTGGGGACTCATTCTTGAAGAGCTCCCCCACAGCCAACCATGGTTGACATCTGCACCCAAGCCTACCACCTCCGCAGTAGCCAGGAGTACCACAGCACTACAAGCCAGGTGCCACCACTCCCGGTAATGACCCCACATGCTTTTCCCACACCAGAAGTTGCAGCACCAGGTCCTGTTCCTCTCCAGCCATGCCACTGCATGGGCTTCCCCAGCACCGCTCGCAGCCAGCTCACCTGATGATACACCAGGGCCTTACAAAGGTTTGTAAAGGTTTTGGATCGCTCATCCCAGAGATTTTCCCACCATGTCCAACAGCACCAACCACTGGTCCATGGCCCCAGGCAGCAGCGTGCACAGAGAGGCATCAGTGGGCTAATTCATGGAATGGTTTGGGTTGGAAGGGACCTTAAAGCTCATCCAGTTTCAACCCCTGCCATGGGCAGGGACACCTTCCACTGGACCAGATTGCCCCAAGCCCCTGTGTCCAACCTGGCCTTGAACGCTGCCAGGGATGGGGCAGCCACAGCTTCTCTGGGCACCCTGTGCCAGCGCCTCAGCACCCTCACGGGGAAGAACTTCTGCCTAAGATCTAATTGTCATGTGCTGCCTGCAGAGGGGTGCTGAAGATGAAAACCTACAGCAAACAACTGCACAAAACCCCAGATGTAACACCCAGCAGATGCATTTTCAAGTTAGGAACAACAAGTTCAGGATAAAAAACAACCCACAACTTCCCTTTGGTCGGTCAGCGAGCAGTGCATTAATATCTGCAAACCTGATGGGATATGGATGCCCCCCAGCCCCACCAGCACAACCCCAGCGCCTGAAGAGCTGCTCTGCAGTCCCCAGACCAAACCCGCGCCTGGGACCTTTTTATGAAGCCTGTAAGAACTGTCACTGATAATGGTTAATTGGTACGAATTACTGCCTGCCACAGTCTGATGCCAAAGGAGTCCTACTGGCCTATCAAAGTGGCCTCCAACCCGGGAGCAAGGGAGGCTCCAGCCGCCAGACACACTGAGGCTGCTGCATCGTGGGTCCTCACATACCTCACGCTGCTCCTGTCTCTGCTCCCACCATGACCACTGCAGTACGAGTGCAGGAGAGCAGGCTGTGAGGGTCAAGGGCTTGTATTAACACAGCATCCCTCTCAAATACAGCCTTAAAAAGTGGCTTTCCATGCACCCGAGAGGATGGAGATAAGCAGCTTCTTCAGCCTGGTAAAGGTGAAGAGACTAAGGGCCACACAGGCAGCGTGCACAGGGAGCAGAGAGCCTCTGACACAGGTAACCACCGCTGGAAGGGGTACCTGCACTGCTCCTGCTGGGATAGGAAACAAAGGAATTCAGCCAAGCCAGACAGCAAGACGTGGAAACAAGGTGTGACCTCCTCCTGCTCCTGCTCCTTCCTCACCTTGCTGCAGAGAGCTCGAAAAGAAGCGGAACAAAACCAGCACAAAAATGGGGCAGGAGGACAAAAGGGAAAAAGTAGAGACTGAGAAAAAGTGGAGGCTAAAGAGAAGCAGGAGGCTCAAAAGGTTCAGGAAGCCGAAGGTAAAGCAGAGGCTGAAAAGAAGTTGAGGGCAAAAGGAATGGGAAACCAAAGAGGGGTGTGAGGCTGAAGTAAATTAGAGGCTGAGAAAAAAGCAGAGGCCACAAAGGTAGTGGAGCCCAAAAAAGCATGGAAGGCCAAAGGAAAAGCAGAGGTGGGGAAAAGTGGAGCCTGGGAACATATAGAGGCTGAAAAGGCAGAGCGAAGCCAAAAGTAAGTTAGAGGCTGGGAAAAAGTGGAGGCTAAAACGGGGCAGGAGAACAAAGCAGAGGCTGAGAAAAAGCCCAGATTGAAAGCGTGTGGAAGGTCAGTAGAAAAGTAGAAGGCAAAAATAATGGAGACCAAAAAGGGTATGAAAGCCAAACAGGGGCAGGACAGGAGTCTACGGATAAGTGGAGGCTAAAAACAGGTTCAAGGCTAAAATGAGGTGGGCAGCCAAGGGTACGTAGAGGCCTGGAAAAAGCGATGGCCAAAAAGGGATGGGATGCCCAAACGTGGGAGCTTCCATAGGAAAGCCAGAGGTTGAGAACAGGCTCCATGCCTGGATCAGGATCTGTGGTCCTCAGGGTAAATTCCCACAGGCACAGCCAGCAGTAGCTTTGCCCCTCTCCCTGCTCCAGGGCTCCGGCAATGCCCGGGGTGCCTTGACCCCCTGCACGCACACCAGGGCTGTTGGCTGGTCCCAAGGCGTTTTGGCCATGACCAGGATGTGTGGGAGAAGCGAGTCTGAACCCTCTCAAGTCAGGCGGGATTTGAGGATGCTGCTCCTCGCCACCCTCTGAGCTCGCCCAGCTCTCCCATGCTCACATCTGGCCTTTTGGTTCAGCCACTTTGCCAACTTTTAAAATGCAAATGCAGATTTGCACTTAAAGTCATTGCTTTAAGCTCGACCAGAGCCCCCCTCGCCTCTCCTCCCTTCCTCCATACATGCACAACTTTTATGCAGTCAGCAGCAGGGAAGGGGATACCGGAGAGGCTGAACAGTCGGCGTGTATTCCCCGTGGATCAGTGCCCAGAGCCCTTCTGCAGCCACAGTCCTGCCAGACGGCTCCATGTGAAGGGTGGCTCACGCTGTCTG
Source organism: Ara ararauna (assembly GCA_028858755.1). NCBI lineage: Eukaryota > Metazoa > Chordata > Aves > Psittaciformes > Psittacidae > Ara > Ara ararauna. Next base: position 9,861,965 of record CM054384.1, read on the forward strand.
CCTACCAGCGGCAGCAGCAAGGAACCAGTAATTACACTGGCTGGACCAACACCTGCTGGTGGTTTTGTCTTACACTGTTTGTGCAACCAAATAGGCTGCCAACAAAACAAAGATGTACTCGGTCTAAACAGGTGAAAACACAAAACAGGGCATGGAGCCGCTGCGGCTGTTCCACGACGCCCGAGTGCAACGCATGCTGGGACACTACTTTTGGTTTTGTCTGCAAGAAGGCTCCAAAAGCAGGTAAAAGCATCACATGCACTGAGAAGTATTCGCTGTGGGAGGAGGGAAGAGGTCTGCCCCGCGCCCAGAGCCCAGCTCCTGCGTCGGGCCTCACACTGTGGTGCAGGGCACACGGATGCTCTTTGCTGGGCTGTAACCCCAGCCCCAGCAAACCCAGCTTGACGGCAGCATGGCCTGAAGAAGCCTGCTGAGCTGGGCATCCCACGTGGACAGCACACAGGACACAGCAGCCCTCGCCTGTGACCAGGGCTGCCTTCCCAAACAGCAGCATTTGGGAGGGTTACAAAGCAGAGGTGCTCATTCCCATGCCAGGGTCCACACAAAGCAGGGGATCAGACCCCCACACACCATTCCTCACTCACAGAGCCAGAGCTCAGCAGCAAGGTGGGGAGAGGAGGGCGAATACCATGAAGGCCAAGGGTAAAAAACCCCAAAGGAGAACTTGGGCCAACCTCAGTCTTCGCTGCCTTTCAGCAAGGCAAGAAAGCCAGGATCGGCTCCTAACTGCACCAAGTCACACCCAAGATATGGTCCCCTGTCAGCAGATGGGATTTACTGTAGATGATTCGTCCTGGAATAAAAACATCAGCCCCACCTCTCATAGCCTGTTTACTGAGAGCCACTAAACATTAAACAGAGGCAAAAACTGTATCCCAGCAACATCTGGAGTTTATCCCTTCCCCTTCTGCAAAAAAAAAAAAAAATGAATCACGCCTTATTCTTTTTGAGAAAGAAACGTGATTATGGACAATTATTATGCTGGAAGAAGACAGAGAAGAGCAGAGATTTTCTCTAAAATGCTGTTTGGACAATTAAAAAGGGATAGTTTCAAAGAGGCAGCAAATCTCTCTCAGCGTTTTCCGCCCTGTCTCACAGTGCCAGGCTTCCCTCCCATGCGTTGGCTAAGACACTCTTAGGAAAGCAACAGCTTTTTCATCCTTGCAAGACCTTTAGGAAGCTAGAAAGGAAACCAGCCCGAAGTCCTAACTGGTTGAAGAGATAGGAAATAAAAGATTCTTCCAATTCCTGACAATAAGACTCAGAGGAGCCTTGTTTTCTATGGAGAAATGCTCCTTGGTGGCCAGCTTTCCAGAAGAGGATGGGTCAGTATTTATCCAAGAGAGCTGACGCTTTGTCTCACCAGACAGAAGAACAGAATGGCTTTAAATATAGAAACAGGAAAGACTATCTGGATTAATATGAGGATGCAAGGTCAAAATGTGATATCCTCCACTTCCTCAGGCTCCTGATCCCAGAACAGCTTGTGGCAGCCCCACAGCATCTCCTGGCCCCAGCAGCGACGGAGGAAGCCCAAGCTCAGAGGAAAACCCTCCCCAGCCATCCCCAAGGCAGGAAGCAAAGCAGTCACTCTCAGCCAAGCCCACAGAAGTGCCTCCAGTTACTAAATTACCCAGTGACTTGAAGTAACTGCATTGATCAGGCTGGAAAACCAAGCTGCAGAGCTCTTGGCATGTGCACAGTGAGGAGGATACAGCTGCAAGCATTCTGCATTTTTCACCTTCAGGTAGTTACAACCATAGTAAGAGGTCCCCACTTTCCCTGCCCAGCCCTGACACCGGGCAGTGGAGTGCTGCAGGGGGACACCAAAGGGCAGACACACGTGAAAGGGAACCACTGCTCCAGACATCTTTCCAACCAAGCAGAGCCCCAGCAAATGACAGGTATGTCCCATTTTGTATACAAGGGAAAGGCTGTTCCTAGAACCAGTCCCATTACTCAGGCTCCTCAACCCCCATCTCCTCAGCTGCGTGAGGACTGGATGCAGGATATCATCAGGACATTAAACTCACAAGCCATAAAATCACTGTGCAAAAAACCAATTATACCTATTTTCGTAACAGCCAATTTAAGCTTGTATTTAAGTCCCCTCACATACCCCTAAGTTACATAAAGCATTTCTTCCACTTGAAATGCAGCTTTCTAAAGGCCATTTTGCTTAATTTAATAGATGCTTAATGCGGGTCTGCAAACCTCTAGAAGCGTAACCAAGGAAGACACATGGCTGCAAAATACAGCGTGATCCCTTCCCGAGGCAAGAGAAAGAACAGGAGAGGATGAAAAGCATCTCCAAACCCATGAACCTGCTGCGACTGGAGCTCACTTGTGGTCTGAAGAGCAGCAAAACCCCACGGCCAAGTCAGAAGAGAAATTCCTGAACATCTGCACGTGGCTGTTAACTCACTGGAGACCAGGCAGCACTCTGCAGGCTGCACACATCCTTCCCCCGCTGCAGAACCAAGCGAGCTGAACTGAGCCCACTCAGCCAGGCTGCTGTCAGATTCCAACGATGCTTTCTGAACTTAAATTCAATAAACACAGTCATCTTTTTTCTTCCTTTTTTTTTAATTTAAAAATAAAGCTGCACTAATAAAAAGCTCACAGTAAATCTATTAAATCGAGGCTATCCAGTATATTTATTGTGCCTCACAATTTAGGCCTGGATGGCAAGTCAGCAGATGTTGAGAAGTATTTATCAAGAAAACCTATGAGAATGATGAGGATTAAAAGCTACCAGCAAGCCAGAAAACGTTTGTAACCTTGTAGTTTGCTCTGTGCCTTGCTCGGAGCATGCAGGACCCCATCCGAGAGCTCTGCGCCCTCTCCTTGCTCTTAAACCCATCTCTGGCACGTCAGTTGACAAGACAGATCCTGCACTGACAGCAAACACTGGAAAAGATGCAATCTGTATATACTGCTACAGGTAAGTCACGCTAGGGACACATAAAACATTCCTTGCATTACACACTGGTGGATCAGCATCATTAAGTGTTATATACCTCATGTGTGCGTCTGTGCAGGATGGAGGGGGAGACGCTGAACTCAAAAATGCATCTTCCAATTCAAGCAGAGTCTGACTGCAATAATATGACTGTAAGTGTGAGATTCCCTTTTATTACATGGGAAATTATTACAATTTAAGGTAATTTTACTCAGGACTGTGTGAAGCAAGTATCGATAAATCATGTTGTTCTTTACATGTCCTAAAAGTAGCACCTAGGAGGCCAAGGAACTTTCAAAGCTCACTGATAAGCCTAACCTATATATGCTGCTCTAAATTACTCAAGCGAAGAGTCCACCCTTGGTAAGATGGAATAATGGTGGAAAGAATGAAAACAAACACTGAAGGAGCAGGACCTGCCCTCCAGGAAAGCAGCAGAGACATCCACCTTAACGAAACCAAGCCCTTGCAGCCAGGCCAGCACAGGGAAAACTCTCCCACTCTTGAGGAACTGAGTCTCATTGCACTGATACTTGTGAAGAGCACAAGGAAATCCAGCCTGGTTTCAAGTCTGGAACGTGCATCAAGAACAAGCTCAATGCTGGGTCACTGATGCTGCTGAGCCGTGGGTTTCATCCCTGCGCTCCAACAGCCAGCCAGTGCCCTGTGGGGAACAGGAGGGTATGGGAGGCTCGAGGCACAGCTTCTCTTTGGGGGGCATTTTTTGATAACAATATTAATGACAATATTAAACAGAAACCACTGAAGGGGACAATTTCCAAGCCTGCCCAGCACAGAGCCCAACCCGCAGCAGGCAGCTTCCCTGGGACTCGTCGTTGGCACACGGATGGAGGAGGAGGTGAGCAGGAACCGAAGGACTGCTGTAAGGGCTCAGGCTTGGAAATGTTAGTCTTAACGCTGAGCGGTTAGATGTCTTTTGGGAATCCATCCAAATGGCACTGCTTCCATCCCCACTTGCCCTGCAGGTAAATCTAGCATGTGGCTTACACAATCTGTTGACTTAAATAAAGCAAGGGCAGAAGACGAAAGCTGCTCAGACATCAGGAGAGGCTCATCAGTCCTTTGGGCAAAAGTCTGGGTCACTTCCCCCTCCGCAGCATACTCGGTGTGTCAGCCAGGGCCCCGTCTCTTCTGTGGGAGCACACACAGTGAGGGCGCAGCAGAAACGGTCACGGTGTTCAAAACATCAGTAAAAGGACAAGAGCAATGTTGCCAAATTGTCCTGTATTTTTGGCGAGCGCCGAAGCTTAAATTCAATTTACAGAAATTTGAGTCCATGAGCAATGCGCTCCAGTCAAATCCTCTGAAATCAAACACAACCGAGCAGTGACCACACAGAACTGCCAGGGCTCAGGGAATGGGGCCACAGCAGCTTCCAAACCTCATGGCACTGGTCTACCCGTGCCTACAGCTCACCTCTGGAGTAACACTCATCCATTCTGTGGATGTGGGATGTTTGTAAGGCACTGTGAGATCACCACGTGCTCTGCAAGCGCAAGATGCTGTTGGATACGTGTGTTTCAGGTGCAAAACCAGCAGCAGCGCACAGGACTGAAGAGCAGGCAGGCACCAGAAGGAAGGGGTCTGGAGTGAGCCCGCCAGCTGCCCTCATCCATACACCTCAGGAGTGCTTCCTGCCCCCAGTATTTTCTATCACTAGTCTCAGCCTCCATCCACACCATCAGCTCAGGCACCCAAGTGCCAGCCCTGGCACACAGCTCCTCCACTCCCGAGCACAGCTGGAGCAGGCTGAACACAGCAATCCCCACATGGCTGCAGCCAGGGCTGGCTTGTTATCAGAGTCACAAAGGGGAAAATTAATTCTCACAATGAATGAAATAGGACAGAAGTAGAGGCAGGCTACCTCGTAGAGATGCAGCTTGTCTGCCTGCTGAGATTTTAAAGCACTGAAGAGGCATCTGGAAGGAAAACCTATTCACCTGACCATCACTGTCTCTGCTAAGATGTTGCACAACCATTCGGGCTGCTGTGCAAAAGAAATTCTACCGCTGACCACGGACAATAAGTTAATTAATTATTAGTCCAAACTCTGCACATAAAGCGTATAATGACTGAGATCTGCAACAGCAAAGAGCCAACTTTGTTACTACAACTACTCAAGTTGTTAAAAGTTAATGTCTACATCTCAAGGTAAAAGAGACTACCACGGCACTTAGGACGGTGAGCTCCTTAGGAGGCAAGCTGGACACTCAATCTATCTCTCATATCAGACCTATGTTAACATTTAAATAGGACTTACTGTTGTGATCCCCAGCAATGTGCAGATGTGGCTTTGAGTAATGGTTAGCGTTACTTAACCGGTTATATTCACTAATGTAATTGACACCTATTCCATCATCCTTAATACACCCACTTCTTTCTCCGATACCATAAATAGATTAGAGAAGTTTCTGCAGATGGCCATGACCCCATTTGTTTGTGCACTTAGCCATGTATGAATCACTCTTGGCTTGTAGCAGCACTCTGGAATTACTGAAAGATAACTAGTCGGCACAGACACCAATAAATGAATCATGCTTTCCACAAGACCAAACCTTTGGGCTTTTACAGACTCCAATTACAAAGTAAGAAGAAAAGAACAAAGAAATTACTCAGTCTATTTGCATAAAGTCATGCAGAGTTGATTCATAGTTTTACAGAATTATTACTGACAATCATTTGTAGGGGGTTAGAGTAACAAACCAGCTACTTAACATATTGGACAGAATGAAGAGATGGGAAAAAAATCCCCAAACCACGTCCTGCATGTATTCTTGAAAAGTAGTATTGATTTGTGTGCGAGCACCTCTTTTCATTCTTGGTGCGCTCCAAGCCTGGGGGTTAATCACCTTTCATTCTCCAAGGCTAAATTCTGCTTTGCTGGGTTGCTTGGGCCAAGCTTGCAGATGTGGGAAATCCTGTGGCACATGCTGAAGTGCAGAAGCCCCACACCAGCAAAGCATCACAGGCACGATTCCTCAGCACCACGGGCACAAGCAGGGTCTCGTGAATGACCAGAGAGCTGCCATGTGCAAAAGCACTTGCCCTTCTAAATGCATGCTTTCAAACACATACTGGTAGTGAAACATCAGGCAGTCTGAGGCATTTTATTACAGATATGTGCGAGACTGATTACACTGAACACTAATGTGTGAACCACTGGAAAGCACTGTGGACATCCACCAACACTGACAACTTGTGAGACGACTTTCAAAAGATGTGTAAGGTATCTTTATGTAATGCCACAGCCTGTGACAATGCTGACATGCACCACACACAGGAAAACACACCCTCTTCTAGATTAGAGCATAAGACCGGGCTTGCATCAGTGAGACTACTTGAAGAAAAAGGGGACAGCTGCTGTATGCAGTGACACAGTATTGTTAAGTTAAAAAAAGCCCTGAAGGTGATGGTGGACTTGATGCCAACCTGAGCCTGCAATATGCATCAGTGCACTGGCTGCAGCATCTCTGAGTATGACGGCTGAATTTACACATTTCAGGACCACGCAGCATCACATGCTCCAAATCCGCATCCTGTACCAGAGAGATATGCAGAATAACAAGGGTAATGTGCAGCTGAACAAAGTACTGACAGTTTGGGAAATGATGCAAATGTACAGACAATACTTTTTGTCTAAGGCCTTACTACCATTTACATGTAACTGAAGACCCAACTTCACGGGCTGATTTAGCTTGCAAATTAAAAAGTGTGCTTTTACAAGCCACCTGAACTCGGTCCACAAGCAGAGAGCTGCCAGCCTGGTACAGCCTAGAGTCACAGCTCAGGAGAGGCCAAAAACAGCACCAGAGGAGCTACCACACAGCTCCAAATCAATTTGGGAAAACTTGCTTATTTGTCCTCACCCTTAAGGCTGCCGATTCCCCGAGAGGTTAAACCCCACCCGAAACGGCTACAAGAAGGGAAGATGCTCTGCAAGATTTAAATGAAAACCTTAATAAACATTCCCAATTCCTACCCTCTCTCCCACTCTACCCATACTACATAAATTAATGCACCAAGCTCTCTTGTATAAGAATACGTAGGCGACAACAACCTTCTTCCTCCAATGACGAGTTTATCTGAGGATGTGCTGTAGATAGGAGGAGAACAAAAAGGTTCCCGATAGCACCACTACAGCAGCACTGGGTTGTCTTTAAAAAGCTTGAGTCACTAGAATCAAGGTCTTCAGGTGCAACGCAAGACCAAAAGGGCGCACGTGCTAAACAGCAACATGTCCTTCAGAAGGAATAAAAAAGGAAGCTACATCAGGAACCTGAAATATTAGGTGGATGCTTTAATACTGTACGACATAACCGCAGCAAAAATGCTAACGCGAGTTTAGGTTTCACACTGGAGCTATTTCAGAAGATTTGCAAAGCTTTGATTGTACTTAACATCTCTACTAATTTCCTTTTTGGTGTAATCATAAATTTGCCATAGTAGCCAAAAGATCTGGGATGAACTACAAGTTCTAGCTGGCTCCAAAGCCAACAAGAATAATGTGCGCTGTTACTATTTTCTCTCAAAACATACCTCTGCAAAACTGACTTAAAATGAGAAAAGAAATTGTGAAACTGTCATTACAAAGAAGCATTTAAAATGCAGATCAAAGTGCTGCCTTAGAAGCTGTACTCCTTGCCAAATCATCAAAGCTCTCTTTACTCACAACAGCTCCCCAAATCCTCTGATTTGGATGATAAACTCCTACAGTTGAAATTTATCTGCTTTTATTAAAAAAGCAAACAAAAACCCGAACCCCCGACTCCTTTCTCTGGTTACCAACTACTGCATTAACCACTTCGTTCTCAACTACTCTCTCCTATTACAAAATCAGTTCACTTTCACAAATGTGTTTATGCCTGGGTACACACACCAACAGTACCCGGCACCTTTTCAAGCACTGAAAACTTGTCAGCTCTGAGGTGTGTACGTGTACAGTCTCACCCTGCAAACGTAAGTCCTCACAGCTCAGGCAGCCAGTCCAGACTGACGCCAGTATTGCTGTGACACGGCTCCACTACACCCTGCACTCCTCAAGGAGCCCCAACACCACTACTACGTTTAGTGCAGCAAGGAAGCAGCAATGCAGCAGCCACGTAACCAGCTCTGACAGATGGAGATGATGGGTCATATCCTGCTCGCATGGATGGGAGCCTTGTGCTGAAATTGTTCCTCTCCAGGACCACACTTGGATGTACTGCCCACAGCCAGAGCAGGTCTCTGATGTGTCTCCTCATGGGATCTCCTCAAAGGGGATCTGTGCAAGTGACCTATCTTCTACCACCCAAAATAACTGTAGAATAACCACCCAGCAGTTTAGCCCTACAGACAGAAAACACTGCATAAAACATCCCTGTCAACATTAATGATTCCTTCGCTTTATGGATGTCTGGAGTGTGCTCATGGTGTGAAACAAGTTTCCACCTAATTGCAGCAAAGTGGCCCTTGTACCTCTCTCCTTGCCAGCCTTCCAGCCAGGCCTTATTACTTTGATGGAACACACCAAAAACGGATACACCGTGCATCAGAGAACTGGAGGGATCTGATAAGACAAGCCACACTCCGGATCTCCTTCCAAGGAGCAAACTGGTAGTCAGTTTTTACATGAAACACCACTGCAAATAAATGACCTTTTTTAGCTAATTAGGGTTACCAAATTCTGATGGTTGCTATTACCTGAAACAAGACCAACAGACATGACTGTACAGTGAGTTATTCAGGATGGAAGCTGGATGGTAATTACTGTCTATTACTGACACCATATATTTTGGTACTTCCCTTGGAAAGGTCTCCTCATGTCTATCCATTTATAATCCAGGTTTACAAATTCTTTCTAAAACTGGATTTATCATGACACCAACTCTCAGCCTGGGAAACCTAAAAATAATAGTGCATTTGGTGAGCGACAGCACAACTGAATTAGAACGTACATTTGTAGGTACTCTTCATCTGCAAAGGAAGCAGTGGTAGTTTAGCTAATTAAATACCCTGAAAAGTTAGAGGTGACCCCAGACCTTACCTTGGGAATCCCTAGTTTTAAGAAACGGAATATGGCTGCTGTTTCCCACACACCCCCCAGTGCCGCTCCTCTCACAACCAAGATCTGAAAACATACTACTAAGTAAAACCAAGGTAAGCCAAAGGCTTATTCATGGGGTAGAGGACGCCTTCATCAGGACTTGGTATCAAACATCTTCCTCGGAATATACCCTGATACTGACTGAGAAGGAAGAATTACCCATGTCTTGCCTCCAGTTTCCATTATAGACGATCACCTCTGATTACACAGGATCACCTCCGATGCTGTGTGTGCCAGCCCCGCCGCGCAGCGCCACACAACCCAGGCGTTCACCCAGAGGAGAAAATCAAAGGTTTGACTATTTTCCCCCCATTTCCTCCGCTGTGTATTTTCACTCTCCCATTCAACACCAATTATAAAACACTAAGATTAGAATCACTGCCTGAGAGCACAAAATTAACTGCAATTTTGAGACCCCTGTGCTCTCCAGGCGCAGGGAATTAGGACTTTCCCTCCTGCCCTGGGTACGAAAGGTGGGACCTGCAGAGCTGGGGCCGCAGACTGACAGTGTCCCTGAGGATGGCCAAGGGCACTACAGGCAGCTCTTAGGCCACCGTAAGCAAAAGCCACCCTGCTCCACTCCTCCTGTATTGTACCTGGGGACGCTGATCTCGGCAAAAAGCAGCGCTTGTCACAGACACACCGCCAGAGCCAGACACGGGGAACAGACCGGGTTGGCTGGAGTCAAACTGAGATGCCACAAGCTGAGCACACTGTGCAAACACTCTCTAGCTTGCTGAAACACTGGTAGCAGCTCTCCCATCCCTCTCTCCTGAAGGAAAACCAGGGGGCAAGAAAGAAGTACATGGCTATTACCCACTCAGCCCTGGAAGAAGCTGTAATTGCCATTGACACAGCATCAGGAAAGAAATCTATCTGCCAGAAAAGCAGCCTGAAGTGGGAAGGAGATGCGATCCCTAGCTGAGCCATCTGCCTTCGGTCTGTTATCAAACCAAAGAATGTGAAAACCTAGAAGTCCTCACCTGGACACAAACCAGCTCTCTTGGTCCACTTGCCCCAGCCCACCACAGGCCCTGCACACTGCTCTGACACAGGCAAGGCGAGGGGAACGGCCTCATCTCCTGGGAAGATCAACACCACATCTTAACCTCCCAAATGGCTACAGGCACTGCACGAGCAAAGCCTCTTCCTGCCCTTGCTCCCTGCACCTCGAGTCATCCTTTCACAGGGATGCCCGGGTGCCTGATGCAAAGGCAGCATCCCCTTATCCTCCAGGGTAAGTCCCTGCAGGGCCACAGCACTGGAGCTGAGCTGCCCTGGAGGAGGGAACAGGGAAGCCGGCGGGGAGGCAGCAGTTCCCTGCGGCAAATAATTAGTTATTTACAGGCTCTTCCGCCACGACAATCACCCCTGACCTCTTTCACCCAGCCGAAGCGATTAGAGACCACGGGCACAGACGTCTGGCTGTTTAAGGCTGCCTGGCGTATTGGCACTACAGCCCCAGCGGGTGAGACTCTGCTCCCCGCCCCCCAAAAAGCCCTTTTCTAATCCTAATCTGGGAGCGCAACACACAGAACCCAGCTGCTTCCTCCACCGCAGCGCCGCAGCCTGCCAGATGGAATAAAGCCTGCAAAGAAATATTTTTGGGGATCAGTTGTACAGTTCACCTAATTAGAGGGTTAAATTAAAAGAGTTTCCAGTTATGGTACCTTCCTGCAGCATTCCTGCATGGCAACTTTTGGCTAGAAAATTAAATAGCACCTGGTGGGAGCTGCTCAAAGTCGAATTAGAAAGAGGAATAAAATCAAGCGATTGGAGGTGGGGGGAAACTATGGAATGAATTTATCTCAGGGAGGCTCAACTCCGTCGTTTCCACTGATCCCAGGTGGAGGAAGTGATCAGGTAACAGCCTCTGCAATGCAACCAAAGCCCTCCTGTAGCACAGAGGTGAGCTAATGCTGCCCGCCATCGGCAGCAAATAAATAACACTGGCGATACAGAAACCTACCCGAAAATGAGGTAAGGGTGGCAGCGTTAAGGGAGCTCAACCCAAGGCTCCCGGGAGCTGATGGGAACTCGGTGCCCGCGTGCCGGGATCCCAGAGCCGAGCGGCTGACACGGGGCACGGGTGCGGGAAGGATCTCAGTGGCCGCACGACACCAGGCTCCCGTGACACACATCACATCCAGGCAAGGTGTCCTCCAGCATATGCTCCGCTGTCCCCAGCCTCTCACCCCACATCCATAACTGGCACCTGCCCCCTCCCAAGCCTTGCATATGCTGAAAAAAACGGGGAAAAAATATCAAATGCGCTATTTCTCAAAAGCCAAGGAATGGAATTACAAGCCTGAGTTGTTTCAGCATAACCTCATGCCAAGAGTTAGGCTGGAAGAGAAGCCTTTTCTTCAAAAGACATTTTAATTCACAACTTTTATCATAACCACGAGCCTTGATCTGACACAAAGTCTCTCATCCCTGCAATTCTGTGGGACACAGTTTATGTTCACCAACTGGCTGACACAAAAAAAGAACTGTATCTTCATTATTTATACACTGCTATTGGTATGCACATCTAGCCCGGCCTGTTAAAGTCAGGGAAGAATAATGGTCTATTCAGTACCCGTAGTGTTAATAAAATCAGGCAAATCCAGCTTAGTTTTGTCTGAACACGAATGAGATTAAATCAAGATTAATGTGCATACAGTACAAAGGGTATGGTTTATGCTAAAATTCAGAAGGAACACATTTTAGTACCCAGCATACAAATGCCTACAGAGCTTCTCCAGGACTCAGACACCTGAATTAAACAACGACGGAACCAGGGAAGGCGAAGGCAGATGACACTGGACAAAAGCCACCCAGAATACCAAGGGACAGATGACGGCTCTAAAATACTGCTCTGCAGCCCCGCTGGAGGTAACGGGGCAATCCCCGTGCTCGAAGAAACAGGCAGAGCTCAGCTGACTTCCCCCTGCATGCACCGAGCGTGAGCCTGCCCCATCTCGGTGCCAGGAACATATGCAAAACCAACACTCTTTCCCAAGTTTTCATTTTGGGCCATTTTGCATTAGTCTGTGTCGGATTTAGATTTCACAACACAGAACAAGGTGTTAAACGGGTACAACTCTGACAACACGCCCAGCCTGGGATGCCTCAAAACCCTTCCCTTCACAGAAAATACCATCGGCATTAAATTGCCAGAGAAACCAACTCACTTCTCCTTCCTCAGCAATAATACTCTTCCTCCCTCACCTCCGCGCACTTCATCTCCAAGAGGGAAAGAGCAAACAGAAAAGCAGTGGGTATTTAGGTCAGGCACTGTCCTCACCGCCGCTCTGCGAGGGTCCAAAACACTTATAAAGCCTGCGAATAGCCTCTCGTAACAAAAAGCCCCCAGGGGCTGGAGGCGGGGGAGCAGGTTCCCAAATATAAGTAAGCCCCACTCGGGTGCCCGGACCGCAGCGCTGCCCCCCGTACCCGGAGGAAGGTGATGAACACCGGGGCTGGCGAGGACCCCCGGAGCAGGCTCGGGCCGGTCAGCGGCACCCCCGTTGCCCGGCACACAGGCGGAAGCACCGGTCGGAGCATCGCGGGGCAACGGGGAAGAGCCGGGAGCTGCCCCGCCAGCCCGGCACCCGTGTCAGCGCTCACCCGCGCCGTGTCACACCCGCACCGCGCACCCCGCAACAGATGGGGGGGGATCACGATAATCACTCCGCGGAAGCGCAGCGCTGGAAGCCCCCGCGGAAACTTCCCCACCCGCACCCGCACCGCACCCCCCCCCCGCACCCGGGAGAAGCCGGGGCCGGCCCCGCGGCAGCCGCAGCAGGACAAGTACTTACTGATCTCCATGCTCTGGAACAAAGACCTTTTGCAGTTGCATGTGCAGGACACATTGGGCTGAATAGCTACGGCCGTGCTGTTCAGCCCCATGAAGTTGTACATTTAAAATTTAAAAAAAAAAAAAAAGGGGGGGGGAAAATAAAATAAAGACGGCGACGGCGACACAAAGAACTTGGCGGCCGCCGAGCGCTCCCCGGGCAGCGCCACATAAAGCCGGGGCTCCTCCTCGGCGCGGGGGGGCGGGGGGAGGGAGATGCAGCTGCGATCAAAAATTGGAAACGCAAACCCCGGCAGTGCGCGGAGCGAGCAGCGCCCCCCGCAGCGGCGCGGCCGCGCTCGGCTCCGGACGGCTCCGGACGGCTCCGCTCGGCCCGGGAGGCGGCTGCTCCGCGCCCCGTCGGTGGCGGGCAGCGGCTGCGCTGGGCCCGGTGCGCGGCGGCCCCGCGGTTTTGTGGCCGGGACGCGCTGGGACGCGGCGGGAGCGCTGCCCGCCCGCTCCCGCTCCGCTCCCGCCCCCCGCGCTCATTCACGGCCACGGGGACGCGGCCGCGCGCCGCCGCCAGCCGCGGGCGGGCTCTGTGACGTCAGCGCCAGACGGGGACTGCCCTTTCCCCCGCGCCGCCGCCGCCGCGGGGGGGGGGGGGGGAGGGGGGCTCGGCGGGAGCGCGCCCCGGGCTGCCGGGCGCGGCCCCGCGTCCCGAGGGGGCAGCGGGCGGAGGGAGGCGCGGGGAGGTACCGGGGGGGGTCCGCGGCCCCCACCCGCGGGTGGCGGTCTCGTTTCTGGGCCGCGCCGTCAGCTCTCCGCGGCGCGGGGATTACGCAGCCGCGCCTCAGAAGCACCCGGGCTGCGGGACATCACCCGCGGGGCAGTGCTCGGCCCCGCGGCGCGCACACAGGGACGGGAGGCGCGGGGCCCTCGGCTCGGCTTGCGCAGACCGCTCCCGCGTGCCGCGTTTGCAACAGAAAATGGGAGAGATCGGGAAAGAAATGGGGGGGCACCTGTAAGCATCCGAACTTGGTGTAAATCCTGCCGTTAGCTCCAGTGTGGAAACGAACAACGCTCACTTCCTTCTACCAAACTGTTTCAGACAGAAACCCCCATTTTTGTTTCACACTTTAAAATGGAGGGACCCGGTTGACTTTTTTGACAGGTAAAAGTTAAAACCATCAGCTTTTCCTCAGGGCGCGGTGTGCAGAGCCTTAACCGAGGCATACTGCCATTAATTTTCTGGGAAATAAATCTGTGAAAGCAGATGAAAATGCTGAAACAAGCTTAACTATGGTGGTGCAAAGTAGCTGCTGTAATACTCTGTGAATGCTGTTCCTGGGAGATCAAGACAGCTTCAGGTATTCTGTAAGTGTATTTTCTCTTAATAGCTGGAGAGGCCCTTGCTGGGCCCATGCTCCTGAGGGATGCTGTAAGGAAGGGGCAGGCTCCCAGCCCCAATTCAGAGCTACAGAGATCGCTCAGGGCAGATGGTGTCCAGAGTCGGTTCAGGCACGGTGCTGCTCACCGGTACAGTTTAACCTTTCCCCCCCCCCCCCAGAAAAATGGAATTCATTCCTACGTGGCTGCTTACGAACTAATGCTAAATAAACGCCTGTGCTTCACTCCCCATCCAGTCCTGTGAAAATGCCTGAAGAGAAGGAACAAGGAATTGCCAGGTTGTTTAATCTTTTACTCTTTGCCACTCGACAGATGGTAACTCCCAACAATTACTAATCCAAAGGAAACACGGAAGGGGATCTTGTGGCTCGGATAGAAACGAGCTGTGAGGAGTTTGTGCTTTCCCATGCTGAGCAGACGTGAACAACCATACGAGTGCTGTTCCCCAACGCAGGGCAGCAAGCAAGGGGCTCAGTGCAGGCCTGGCAGATAGGGACTATTACCCCCAAAAATCTATGCTACCACTGGGAATAAAGCATTTCCAATTCTATTTCTGTATTTTGTTCCCAGCTTAGTTCCCTCATCAGTAATGTAGGAGGGAGAATTCTTCCCTGCCTTTTGGCTGATTCCTTCAGGTCCTGGAGTCTCCATTTCTTTCATGCCAGGGAAATTTCTAGAAATGCTTAAAGGAGGCACATGCGTGCTCAAAACTCTGAAGACAAATGCCAGTTAAGATAGCTTTACTGATCAACCCACTTCTATTATTATTTAGCTGGAAATACATCTTTTCCTTTATAAAACACTTGGCAGCTGAATATTAGAGACCCTTTCCCAATGGACTTTGCTAGACTGGCCATAAAAGGTGGCTGTAAACTAAGCCGAGCCCACCACCTTGCAACTAACAGTCCTCCGTACTTAAAGTATGTAGCACCGCCATAAATTAAGTCGAGGTGAACACTACACGCTTCCTTATGTTGTGTGAGATACCAGCCAGCAGCAGCCCTGCCAGCACCAGCCCTCCCAGAGCATCGGCTGCGTAGATGTGGCCATAGTTTTGTGTTTGATTCAGAATTATTGTATTTTAAGACCCACACACATCCTTAAATGGTCTTAAGGAAGTAAATGCAGCTTTAAGAAATAGATTGTTCTCCTGTGGCAGGTCAGATCCTTGCCTGGTGGGTTACAGAGCCCTCCTTTGCACTGCCTGCTTTTCAAGCACAGCTTTGCCTTTCACAACCCAGCACAGCATCACCTATGGGCCCAAGGAATGGGAGACAGAGTGGCACATGGAAGGGCACTGCCGGAGGCCTGTTTGCAGGCAGGATGTGCTGGGGATGGGCGCTGTGGCAGAGGAGCCTTGGTGGAGGCACCTCACAAGATCCAAACCAGCACCAGTGTCCGAGGTAGCGCAAGGCGGGAAGACCCGGTGCCCGGGCTTGGATGAGCGGTGGAAGAGCCGGCTCCGCAGGGGGAAAGGCGCCTGCCCACACCCCGTGAATCAGCTGCCTTGTTCCAGGGGGTGTTTTTACAAGTTTGCAGAGCTCTGGTGGATCAAGGCTCCAGTTTCAGATGCAGGCTGCTGCAAGTTCACACGTCTTCCTAACCTTGAAAAATACAGAGAAAATAACTGTTTGCAAGTCAATGCTGGTTTAAAAATGCACTGTTTACCACCATCCCATCTGAATGACCGAACGTGGCTTTGAGAACAATCAGCATTTTTCCACCATGATTTAAGAACAAATAATTAAAGTCATCCCAGATGGGCTTGTAAAAATTAAAAGTACATCAGCTAATTTAAATGCTTCGCCCAGTACTTTGTAATAACGCTATCCACCCTCCAGCTCACAGCTCTTTGTCAGAGCAAGTGCTGCTCTTCTGGAATACACTTCTGTTGATTTTGGCCTCTGTATTGTGTCACTGATAAGCTTTCTTCAGTTTCTTTTAGTGTTCTCCCTAGAGACACCTCTGATGGCTCCAGGATGAGGCTGGCACCGCGAGATCTCCCTTCGCTTCCCCCTTTTGTGGGAATTTCAGGCTGAGCCGACCTGCTCAAAGGGCTCTTCAGACATGGAAAGGGACACACGGAAGCTTCAATGGTATCTGAGGTCCTTGGGCAGACACATCGGTCTGCTGGGGCTAGCTTTGGACAACAGTAGAATCTCACTCATTGCCAGACCAGAAGTCAGGTGTTTGCCTGTGCAGTCACATTTAAATCTGTCCCTTTATTCCTCACTGCAACACTTCAGCATTAGTTAAAGACTGGAGCAATGCCGCATAATTGTTACAGTGCAGCACTAAGGGTAAGTTCCTAAAATGTTATTGAAAGAGAGATCCATGTGAGAAATATGTAACCCTAAGTCAAATCATGTTCTTCCGAAAGTGGGTGAGGTGATCTAAGGAAAAACAAAGCGAAAAACTCCACAGCTCCCCAAAGCTTTGTTAACTAAACAGTTGTCCATTAAAGCGACCAAATATTTCACAGCATTAGTCTTTGGATTAATGTTAAATCAATATGCACTAACGCAGTAGGGCAATAGTTACCATGGTGAATAATTCTATATTTATTTTCAAGCAAGCCTTATTTCTAACAATTCCAGACATGGTTTCCACTTTCGGTGACTAACCTCTTCATTTATTTTTTTTAACTGTTCAGTACCAGAAGCTCAAGTATTCTCTTCAACAATTAGAACAGGACCTGTGCTGCGACAGAACAGTGCTGGGCAGGGACACCGATGCTCGCCAGTTTTACCTAAGGGCTCGTTTGCTTTTGTAAGTCAGTACAGCTACATCTCAGGTATGATCTGAAGTGTACAAAAGTTCACATGCTACAAATTAAGTCTTCATTACAGGAGCCCTCATCCTTGTTTGGAACAGCAGAAGCATTCTCCTTCTGAGACTTCAACCCATTTGCAAAGTGTCAATAA
The DNA here is from genome assembly GCA_028858755.1 of Ara ararauna. Classification (NCBI taxonomy): domain Eukaryota; kingdom Metazoa; phylum Chordata; class Aves; order Psittaciformes; family Psittacidae; genus Ara; species Ara ararauna. The sequence goes on from CM054384.1 coordinate 9,879,166, forward strand.
CCAACCTCAATATTGCACCTGAAGGGCTCCGAAATCCTCACCCCTCGCTGGGAACCCACTCACTTGCCCTCTTCTCCCCTTCCTTCCCGCTGTGGCATCAGCCAACGCAGAATGGTGACCCTGGGACAGGAGCTTCTGTCACCAACTCACAGCTGCCTCTTCTCTTCCCAAGTGCTTGTTTCCCAGCTCTGCACAGCACTGGGTTGGGTCCCATTTAGAAGGTTTTGTTCCCAACCAGGAGGGCTAAAACGTCAATGAGTATTTGTTTGTAATGAAAGTTTTTACTGAAGCCACCAGAATGTTATTCCAACCCATTCTGTCTCATCTGGGGCCTGATATAACTCTAGCTGACGTCACTGGAAAGACTCCACCCTACCTTTACATTTTATTGGAGGCACTGATAGGGGATGTATCACTTCACTAACAAAAAATAATCGCCCTTGGAATTCACAGCTCCCCAGCTGAAAACGTTTCAGTTCCTTGTGCTAGCGCCAGGGAAAGCGCTTCAGATGCACAAACATAACGTAACCGTCACTTTTCTTGATGGCACAACAGGCATTTTGGAGAGAGGGATGAGTCTTTGGAGAACAAAGGTGGCCCTGCACTCCCTGGCTGAGCGCTGACATACCCACGCAAAGACTTGGGCTCATCGGAGGAAGCGCTTGAGTCACGCTGAAAGCCAGCGCGGAGCCACTCACGGCCGCTCCGCTGCCAGAATCCGTGCGCGGTCGCTTGGAAGCGGAGCAGCTGCCTGCAGTTCACGGGTTGAGCTGTCCTCACACGGGGCCCACGTACCCCGTGCGCTCACGTACGCGTTAGATACGCACACCCAACTGCTCTCCGTTCAGCTCCGCGTGCCTCGCGCTAAAAGCGAACCAGGCGGCGGGGGCCCGGCCTGCGCTCGGGACATGGCAGCGCAGCCCCCCCCGTCCCAACCACGGCCCCACAGCACCGCCACCCGCGCCCGCTGCGGGGCACGGGGGGGGGGGCACAGCCGCGGTCCCGCACCGCGCCCCGCGGGGCGCTGCCCCTTTAAAGCGCCCCCAGACGCCGCGGGGGCGACCCCAGACGGCGCCCCGTGTCACGGACACGCGCTACTCCGCCCCCCGCCTGCAAGCGACGTCCGCGCTCAGCCAATCAGAAGCGCGGCAGCGGGCGGCCGAGGGACACGGCAACCAATTAGCGGAGAGAGGCGGGGCGCGCCCGGCCATGTGGGCTCTAAGTCCACGTGGGGCGGGGCCGTGACCGCGCGGTGACCCGGGGCCGTGGCAAAGGCGCAGCTCGCGCCTTCCCGCGCCGCCGCCTTAAAGGGGCAGCGCCCGATGCGGGGGGTACCGCGGCGCCGGGGGCTGCGCTCCCCGCACGGGGCAGCCCTGACCCGGCGCTGGGACGCGGCAGCTCCAGCGCGGAGTAGCCCCGCCGCGGGCCGGCAGCCCGGGCTCGGCTGCGCCCGCCGTGCCCACGGGGTGGGCGCTCCCTGTGTCGGGGCTGGTGCCGTTCTGTGCGCATACATCAGCGGCGGGGCCTGCAGGGGTCCCGCTGCCACAGCCGTGCCCTGCACTGTGCCTCCCGTTGGGCTCTGGTTATGTTATGCCCCCAGAGCGTCACTTCGGCAAACAACGCTCCGGAAGTCACCCGGGATGCGCTGGCAGACTCGCAGGCAGCAGGCAGGGCGCTGCTGGTCGGACTCACCCCGGAGCACAGGGGAAAGGCGACAGGACGTGTGTGGTGGAGCTGAGCTCGGGCTCCAGTGGCCATGGCTGTGGGTGGCGGCGAGCCAAGCACGCAGCTGAACAGGCCCGTGCTGCAGAGAAGCCCGTTATTCACGGGCGGGCTGTTGAACTTGCCCTCCATTTGCTCGGCCCTACAACCGCGGGGCAGCCGCGGGGCCACGTGCATTGCCTAGCTGCGCATTTGACATAGTCATCACTACCTAATAAACCTGTTAACTGGGACGCTTCAACACCAAAGAGACAGGAAAACAAACAAACAGGAGGACTAGGAAGGAGGGAGGATCCTGGAACACAAATGATCCCATGAATGCCTTTTCCGAAGGTCTATTTACTCAGCTGCCGAAATGATTTCAACTGAGTGATTAGTCTTACATGCTAAAACCAAGCCATCCATCCTCTTCTCTGATGGTCCAAAATCCTACATCTGGTACTTTATCTGCAGCCTTTTTTTTCCCCCCTCCTTTTGTTTAAAAGAGAGCATTTGCAGTGCTTGATCCCCAGATGCACTATATCATCACAGTTTGGGCTCAGAGGTGAATCACAGATATTAAAATCGGTTGTTTCAATCCCACTTGACTGCAAAGGGCTGAATCCTCCCTCACGAGGCTTTTCTAACACAAAAGAGACAAAATTGATAATTTGAGAGCCTGATTTTCAAAGAAAATGACAAGAAAGTGTTTAACTTCGGATGAGAACAACCCTAAAATGTACATTGGACCTCCTGAGGTGCTGTGGGCTGTTGGAGCTCCAAACCCAATGTGCTGGCTCGGGGGATGAGGCTCTTGGGGGGTACTCTCTCTCCTAAGACCGACGCCAGGAAACACAGAGGCATCAGAGACTTTGTGCGAGGCCGGACCGTGAGCAGCAGCTACAGCAATACCCTGAACTTGAAGCTGCCTGGAGTGCGTTAGGTATTGTACATCCAGGTAGTGGTGGTGTATACAATCAAATAACGTGGGATGTACATAAAACATCACTGACTGCTCCATTACCGATAATCTCTACTTTTATTGGAATGTTTCAACACCAAAGTTTTGTACTTCCTTCTCAAACCACGTAGAGTCTTGCCTGAGCCCAGCACTGCTTGGCACAAAGAGAACTTACAGGCACATCTAATTAAATGGTATGAATCAGGGATATTGAATTGTTGAAGGTTTTTTTGTTGTTGTTACTGCAATTTTAGGTTTTAATGATTCTGATAATATATGGAATCATTAATTCTAAGGCTTAAGAGAAAAACACAATAAAAGACACCTTTCGGGGACTCTAGAGGCCACTTGTGAATCTGATTTTCCAAATGAAAAGAGTTATAATATCAGTTAAAACCTAAAGGCTTCACTTTCGCAAATCTTTTATGCTAGATTTTATACAGCTAATACATCGCCAATGTTTCCAAGGAAACCAATATGCCCTGTTCTCACGGAAACAAATCTCACTATTAAAACAATTAAAAACTTAATCTGGGTTCCCTCCCTTCCTCCCCCTCTCTCCTTTTGGTATTATCGTATGCATTTTAATTTGAACCACGATCACGATAAATCTTTTACACATACGTAGGCTACCCTGTAAATTACCTGAAGGAAGCTTGACTCCAGAGCATAATCATTTGGAATGAAATATATTGCAACAATTGAGCAAAAACAAATTAGCAGGGGTCTTGGTGAATCAATTACAACCACTGCTCATCTCTGAAGGCTGCTGGCCATAGCTGATAGAGGGGAGCTTAAAACTGTGTCAGGCTGTGAAAAACACAGGTTGAGGTATTAGGTGCAGCTTAGACACATTCCTGAATCCCAGCTGACGGTGGTGAGACGGTCCAGGCTGGCAGGAGCTCTGGCTCGCCAAAGCGGAAAAGCAGTTCCTGAAGGGCACCCACACTCAGCTGTTGGGAAGGAATTCTGATTCTCTGCTGGGTGACCCAGCAGTAGGTTTTAAGGTCACGGCGGCTGCAGAGCATCCGTTTCACAACCCTACTTCCTCCAAGCCGTCACACAGTGCGCACCACGCTGCTGTATCCACGCTTGGCTAAGTTTACAGGAAGGTCAGATGCCGCAGGATAGAGCTGCCTGAAAGCTGAATATGGGCTCCGAGGTGTGTCCTGCCCTGTGCTCAGTGCTCTTTCAAATGTCTGCTTGTGAACCGCTTCTTCATACATCTGCACCCAAAGGCCCAGCTGTGCTGGGCCACAACAATCCCACACAACACTACAGGCTGGGAGAGGAGTGGCTGGAAAGCTACGCAGCAGAAAGGGACCTGGGGGTGATGACTGATGGCCGCTGAACATGTCCAGCAGTGTGCTCAGGTAGCCAAAAAGGCCACGAGCATCTGGCCTGTATTGGAAATAGGGTGGCAGCAGAGCCAGGCCAGTGATTGTCCCTTTGTACTGGGCACTGGTGAAGCCGCACCTCAAATCCTGTGGTCAGTTCTGAGCCCGTCACTACAAGAGAGACATTAAGGTGCTGGAGCAGGGCCAGAGAAGGGCAACGGAAGGACTGATGAAGGGGCTGGAGCACAAGTGTGATGGGGAATGGCTGAGGGACCTGGGGGGGTTTGGTCTGGAGAAGAGAAGTCTTGGGGGGACCTGATCGCTTTCTACAGGTACCCAAAAGGAGGATGGAGCGAGGTGGGGGTTGGTCTCTTCTCCCAAGTAACAAACAATAGCATGAGAGGGAATGGCCTCAAGTGGCAGCAGGGGAGGTTTAGACTGGAGGCTAGGAAAAAATTCTTCCCTAAAAGGATTGTCAACCACTGGAACAGGCTGCCCAGGGAAACGGTGGGGTCCCCATCCCTGAAGGTATTTCAGATGTGTAGCTGTGGCACCTGGGGACACAGTTTAGTGGTAGAGTTGGCAATACTGGGTTAACAGTTGGACTCAATGATTTTAAAGGTCTTTTCCAACCTAAATAATTCTATGATTCTATGAAATGAATTAAGTGAGAGGCCCCAACAGCTCCTCCACCTGCACCCGCATGCTCTGCAATGCCAGAGTGCCTGGAGAAAGAGGGGGCTTGAATATCCACCACTTTGGATTTGAAAACCTGGTGGGGTTTTACAGGAGCTGTCAAAGTGCTTCCCTTCAAAGCTGGGTGTCTCAGTGGCACAGGCGGGGCAACTGATGCCCTTCTTCTGAGGAAGTTCCTTGTTCTGTGAGGTTTCTGTGTGTTGGTGGTGCTCTCTGAGCTGACAGCCCAGACCAGAGCTGGAGGCACCTTCCACGGGCCAGAGCATGGCACAGTCCCGGTGTTGCAGCACTCTGCCATGCTGCCTCAAGCCTCTCGTGGTTTGTTTGTATTGACTTAGCACCACTGCTGTCCTAAGGAGTGGGAGGACAAATAGGAACCCCGGGTGCCAGCACCAAGGAGCTTAAAGCCTCGCTGCAAACACACAGTTCAAGCTCTGTGTTAAAAGTGTTTTGCTGGTTTGATCTGAAGAGGCCTGAGGATCCAGCCGCGGCGCTTTGGGGTCTGTCTGCTGAGGAGAGGGATCTGCAGGTCAAGAGGCTTGTGAAAAGAGGAAACCAGCTCCAAGCACGAGAAGTGAATGCCACCGGGAAGGCAGTAAATACAGCCCCGCGCTTTGTTTTGCCCGCATTGTGTTCCCAGCTCTGCCTGCTGCATATTGACCTGGCTTTTCTGTTCCCCTTGTGTGTGTGTGTGTGTATGACTTCCACTCCTGTGACAAGAGGTGAAGCACGAAGGAAGGGGGCAGTCGGCAGAGAGATGTTTCATGTGGATCCAAGAGCTAAATCTGGCCTTGGCTTGTGTGCTCCTCCAACTCTGCAGGGAGCAGAAGGGAAACACAGCCAGAGCTGCTTCCTCCACAGTTCTGAGCCCTTGGACATCCTTCTGCCCACGCTGGTGAAGGGCAGGGGATGGGGATGGTGTTTCTGAGGAGCTTCCAGTTTGCCTCATGCCTCTGCACGGGGCTGAAGAGAGAAACTGGAGCATGGCCCAGGCTCTGTCCTCCCTCCCTGGAATTCCCTTAGGCATTGGGTTGCCCAGAAGATTTAAGGAAATAAATCTTGCTCACTCCTTCACACACATCTTTTAGGGTACTGCATGTTGTTGTGTGCTCTTTGCAAATGCAGTTTCCTGTGAAAAAAAATCCCAGCCTTGCTAACATCCCACATGTAATGTGATACATTCCCATTCATACACACTTCCCACCACTCCGACACACGGCACTGTACAACCAGAGAGACAGAAAGTGTACGGCACGTCTGCACTCAGAAATGCCAAATTCTTCTAGTGTGCAGGGGGTGACTTGGGGTTATTTGGGTGTGTGTTTTCCCCCCTTTTCTAGAAGAGTTTGGAAAATTACTTTCCACCATCTGCCCTGCCAGAGCTAGGAAATATTTGGAATACATTCCATTCTCCTAATGAACACGCAGCAGCAGGGGTGCTGCAAATGAGAGAGAGAAAATCTTTCTAATGAACAGCAAATGAACTAGAAATCACATCTACATAGCTTCAGCTTTTGTTTCCTATAGCTTTAGGGTGAGTCATGGAGACGAAAAGCAATGAATGTGCTGTAGACCCAGGTCTAGCACGGCGTGCAGAAGTCTTACCGTGACCCAAGCCATATTTGTTTTGGATACAAATACAGACTCTCACAAGCTTCCTTTTCTTTTAATTGAAAAGAAGTAGGGGAAGAATTTAAGTATGGATCCTACAACTCTTGTTAACGCTCTTCAAAACGTGTTGAATTTATAGGATACTGTCAAATTCATGTTAGTATTCATGACACAAATCACGTTGCTTCCAACTGGTGTGTAGAGCTGTATCGTGCTCTTCTGTTAAAAAAATAATAATGTGCTCAAATGGAAGAAATTAGTGGCTTTTTCTCAGAGGCAATGAGCCAAAAAGCTCCTCTTGATCCATACTCTTCAGAGACTGGGGGGAGGTGTTGCTGGGCATGGCCAGAGGTGAGTTTCCAGATCCACCAGAGCAGAAATTAAGGGCTTCTCTCAAGTCCTGTATGTGTCATTATGAATATGCAATTAGAGTTTTGCCTGCTGCAAGCTATCCAGGCATAGGCAAGTTTCCACCCAAGGCTTTTGGTGTCAGAAACTTGGACATACCAAACGCAAGCGTCTGTTCAAAGCTCAGATGCTGTGTAAAGCACAGTGTGACCCATCACAGCTGGCCTTACCTCAGGAGAAGCATGAGCAACAAGGCATTCGTAAAGCTACAACACATCCCATCCTTATTGGCAAGACCTCTGATCAGATATTGGGACTTTTCCTCATACCTATTACAGGTGAATTGATTTTTTTACACTAGTCCACAAGCTGTGCCCCAAAATACTCAAGGAGTGACGAGCATCAAGAGGGAACTCAAATATCAGCTACAAAGCTGAGGCATCTCTCAGCTCTTGCCTTAAAAGAAAAGCCATGGGAGCACAAGGAATATTTCCAGCCTGCATTGAATGTCATCACAGTGGCCACAGTCGGTCAAAAGCAACATTGCCAAGCCTGGCAGATGTGAGTACTAGAACAGGGAAGGTCTCAGTCCTACAAGTGTAACCTTAGAAGATACTCCTGACACTGTCTACACAACTCTGAAATCCTAGATCGATGCCATAAATTTCCTAGCCCCCACCTTTCTCATAGGAAACACCACCAGGAGGTGAGATGGAAAACCACATAGCAAGAAATCCATCTCATCCTGCCCTATGGGAGGTTTCTGAAAGTCTGGAACCCTAGAGACATGCAGATAGCAACCCAATGCATAGGGGATAAAAGTGATGGCCAGGTAGGCGTTGCTCTACGGGTACAACAATATCTGCTCTTCTCTACGCAATCTCTGCATCCTTCACTGGGTTCAGGAAGATTGGGACAGAAGGCATTGCACTGGCTTTCCTCCCTGCACCTGGTATTTTTGCCTGTTTGTGTGCTGAGGTGTTGAGTTTTTGGTGTATGCCTTCATTTTCCTGGAGCCTGACTCTGCAATTCCTTCAAGCATTTAACCTGCAAGAAAGTCAGCAGTTTCCCCAACAAGACCTTACACGACCAGACCTCCTTATTTAATATCATCTTCTGCACACATGTTCACCTTCCTTGTCTTCTGTTCCTTGCAGTTTCACCCACCTGAAAGAGCAGCTGCAATCAGCATCCCAGGCTCATTAAATAGCCACTCGGTTTTCCCTTGTTCTTGGTCTCTCCCACCCAAGCGCGCACTAAAAAAGGGAAAGGAGAGAAACAGAGAAACAGAACGTTCCCACAAAAAGCAATTTCTTGGCTGGCCATTTTTCTTTCTTTTTTTTTTTTTTTCAAACTCCCCTCAATATGGCAGGAGATATTTATGTCTGAACAGATCCTTCTCCCTCCCCATCAATCCAGCTTCCCTTGCTTCTGCCGCGCAGTCACACTGTTTAGATCAGCCTGGTGCTGTGAAAATTATCATGACAACACAAAAAGCAACGTAATGACTAAAGGTGTGTGAAATAGTCCTGGAGAAATACAAAGTGACTTCAAATGCAAGGTATTTCCTCCTTCGCCTTTCTCCATCCTACAAGCTGCTACAGCTCTGAAAATGGGACAGTTTTCAAAGAGGCTATATTTGCAGAGCAAAGATGGATGCTATTTTTATTGCAAATTAGCAGATTTTTTAGCAGATCCAACCTCATTTGCAAGTGAAAGTGACTCTACTTACCATGCAGATATAGGTCTTATGTTGGAAACTCATGGAAATTCATGTTTTGAACATACTTACAGAAGAAAAAAATAGACCTTGCCTTTATTTCTGGCTGAGACTAGCTCCACTGAAGAGATACCAGTGGGGCAGCGTGTATTTGCTGAACTACTACATTATGTGAGCAAGTGGGAGTGAACCTGAAGCAGTTTTTAGCTGTGCTCTGTGAACTTCTGGGGGCCTGGGGACTTCAAGGAGTCCACAGAGATATGAGGAAAGGTATTTGGCTGTTAGCTGCCAGAAATGTGCTATTCAGGGATCCACATTCCCCCTAGAAAGTTTGGAATGGTCTGCGTACTGGTGAGGACTGAAAAATCACTACCCTAATGTATAGGGCTTGCTAGGGTTGTCCATGGTCTGCACTGATGTGAAAAGCTCAGTGTAGTAAACAGCAAGGGGGGAAAACAATCAGTTAACAGTAGTCCTGCAAAAGATGCCATTTGAGAATGCCAAAACTTTTCATTAAAGTGGAAAAAAAATCTGGTGAGTGCTTTAAGCCAAGAAAGCAGCTGAAAAAAAAAATAAATTAGGAGAATAAAGCACTGCGTTTCAGTGCTCCTGAATCAAGAGATTTTCAGTGGGGGTTGTTTCAAAATGACATTCTTCAGCTAAAAGTCAACGTACGTTTTGAGAAAGGGAAGCGAATGGTTAAACTCCTCCCAAATAAACCCGACGAATAAGTCCTTCCATCCCAAACTGTGCCAGCTGTGTCAAGCCCAAACCCACTTCAGATAAAGTACCGAGAAAATAAAATTTGGGAGAGGAAAAAACTGTGCACCCCTTTAAAACCTTCGCACAGCATCGGTGCTGGATTCGCAGAAGTTCGCGTTCAGATCCGGTCACAGCCTCAGCCGGAAGCAGAACTCAGATTATTAAAAAAATAAAAAGGTTATTAAAAAATAAAAAGATCATTTAAAATAAAATAAAAAAAATCTTCATTTTCATTTGGGCATTGCAAGAAGAAAGTGAAAAATGGACCAGCAGGGAAAGCAGAGCGCTCCCATTGCAAGAAGTGGAGTCTCATTTGAAGAGTGCAGTCCCTGCCTGCCAAATCTGCACATGCACTCCTCCAACCTGGAGCTATACAGCAGGTGTGAACCTGTTTGTACCTCTCCTGACAGGAGCACACCAGCAGGAAACCAGCGGTGCAGGTATTCAGGTATGCTAACAAATTCTTCTGGCAGATGCCAGTTTTGCAGTTATCTGCTTCACATGAGAAAGCAGGAGGTGAGCATCAGCCCTGCTGTTGTGTTGCAGCGTGACGGGCTCAGCTCTTCGTCTCCATATCCCATCCCTGTGTAATTTTGGGGTATGCAGCTCCCATTTCCGTCCATTAAAAGCGACAGATCACATTCCTGAACACTGTTACTACGGACTGGTTTCACCACAAGCAAGTTCAAACTCAGACATAACATTTTAAAACCACGTAAATTACAAAAATAAGCAAGTATTCAAAGCTAAAGTTGTAAAGAACCCCTACACAACATCCCAAACCTCCACTGCTCTGCAAGCTCAGGTCCTCTGTTCATACTCAATTAGCAGCAGGTATTTTAACACCCCATATTCCTGTCCCAGACCTCGACTCACTCCCCTGAGTGATGACACCCATGGTAGTAGCACTTCTACCAGCACAGGCTGCATCACTGCAATAGAAGTTGTATTTTGGAAACTGAAAACCACACTTCGCAGGTTTTTTACAGGCCTCAATTTCCTTAATATAGGTACAGAGAATATATTTTCTTATTACTGACAAAAAGATGGGGATAGTCTTTTGTAAGTAAGTATCCTATCATTTATAGCAGGTATGAATTATTGCAGTGTCTCCATCCAAACAAGTGAACATCTGTATCCCATTTTCACTGGCACTGCGAGATACCTGGCACAGCCCCAGAAGGGAATGTTTAGCTACAAGGGTTTAAAATATGCAGTAATTTGCTGTTGTGTTATCTTCGGGTATTCTCTGCTTCAGAGAATTAAAAAAACACCAAAAACTTTATCAGTGAAGTCCTCCCACTGTCTTATTTGCCTTGCTCTAGCCCAGAATGAAATGAATCAAGTAAAAGAGTTTTGAAAACCTCATTTATTTTCCCCTCCTGAAAAGTGATGCTTATGGAAGCCAGTTGGAGGGGGACTCTGTGGAGGATGGGACATTTCACATCTCTCCCTACACTTCTTCTAGTGAGGATGTTTTATACAGACATAGGGGGGCTGTAAGGTTATTCAGCCCTCCCGAGGACTCCAGGTACTACTGGAAGAGCGATATTCAGCAGTCCAAGATGGGAGGGGGTGTCACAGAGAGGAAGTCTGGGAACTGTTTTAGTCCAGTATTGCATCCTTGGCTTTTGCAAACATGTTTAAGGCCATGTCTTTCTTGAAAGCAAGGTGTGTTTTTACAGCAGATTGCAATCTAGAGCCATTAGCCAACTCACATAAAACTCTAGGGCAGAAAAGCTCAGTTTCTGTGGTTTTCAGCTCAGCTATGACCTTATATCCAGATTCTGCATGGGCTGAAAAGACCTCTCGCTACTGAAAACATCTTTTTCTCTGTTGCTTATATATATGTACCTGATCAGCCATCCCTGCAATCCCAGTTGGGTGTCCCCCACACCTCAGACAAGCTCCTCTGGGCTGATCCTGAAGCCCCCCAGGACTGGCACCGGAGGCGACTGAAATGGGAATCACCCCAAGTCATCAGGTGCTGCTTCCAACCTGCCCAGCTCAGAAACCATCCTTCCCCCTCCACCCTACCCCAAGCCGCAAAGAAGTCACAGCTAACTCCTTTAAATCCTTTCTTAACTCTCCCCTTTTCCAATGATTTCTGTCTAAAAAGGAAAAACAAAGCCTCAGCAGCAGCGTGTGCTGCGACTGCTGCCTGTGCAATATTACTCACATTTTAACTCGCGTTCCTTGGCTCTTCACACCCATCTGTAGCTTCCTTGTGAGGACTACAGGGAAAGGGGATGCCCGTTTGCCCTGCATTTGTACAGGCAATGAACAATAGTCTTCACTCCTTTGAGCTGCTGGAACTCTGAGATGGTTACTACTAGTTGTACTACTACTATTTTGGTTAGTCATGGGGGTTGCACTACTGTCTGCCCTTCTACAGCCAGCAAGCAGTTATGTCAGAGCTCAGAGTCACCATGCCATTTGCTCCTGTAATCTAAGTCACTGTCACCTCAACTTTGAGTCACAGCTTCATGTACACCTTCTGCTGTGTGACTATCTTCAGTTTAACTCCCCGGGACAGGTGAACTGGGCAGGGGGCACATTTCCACCAGGGCATTAAAAATGTTATGGGTCACTTTTCTAACACGTTGCTACAAGTGGAAGTCACTTCGTCCTTCAGCTACACTGAGAGTGACAAAGTGGCTGGTATAGACTGCAGTGCAAAGAGGGGAGCAAGGTCTAGGTGGAGGCAGCTGTTCCTGCACACTCCCACTGTGCACCCCCTGTGCCAACTGCACAGGAGAAACTTGGAGCAAACTCCTCCAAATGGGAAGATGAGAAGTGTCCTTGATTAGCAACTTGGGCTATCTCCATAGCTGGGAAACTGAGGCATCCAAGGCAGATGACTGCATCCACAGATGGGCAGAGGGTTTCAGGCAAAGCTGGGTACTGAGTTTTGATCCAAGCTATTTAGGCCAGACACCAAGTCTGATGACTAAAATGATGGCATTAAATACTGTTTTAAATACTCTGGTTCTGGAATAAGAGACAATTAAAATAGTCTGAACATCGCTGTTATTAAATGTGCATGGGGAGGCTGAACTTACAAATAAACAACAAACTTGCAAATATCAGTGAACAGTATGTTGAGCTATAGAAATAAAAATGAAAGAAGTAAACAAGACCATGTCTCCATATTAAAACACCCTGTTACACCACTACAGCTATAACTGCCCGGGAAACCCTCTTATATCAGGGCAAAACAGGCCCTTTGTCTTGCCAAGACCCAAAGGTCATGGCATCAGAAAAGCAACATCAGCTTATCTGCAGATAGTGTTGTTTTCAAGTGTCTTCACTGAGGAAGATGCTTTTTAAAATACTAAGAGACCTGTATTAATTCAGTTTACCCCTCACATAATACTGAGCAATTTCATAGAGACAGCTGAGGTCTTATCACAGCCGCTGTGCAAATAAACTCTCACCAGCTTTAGAGGATCCTCCCTGCACCACAAGTGCAGGACCTGTCTCTAACGCTGCTCACCCAAGTGTCTCCTGGTTATTGACTGTGCTCCCTTACAGCCTCCTATCCAGGAGAGCATCAAAGGGGAAGGAATGCCACTTGCCTAAACGTGATAGACTATTGCTGCAGGCAGGAGTAACTTGTGCTGTCAGTGTTCAATTAGCACCAAGTTAAACTAAATGTCTTGTGAATATTTCATAACGATCTGCCAGCATCATATCTGAACTCGCTGGCTTTTACCAAGCCATTTCCCATCCAAAGTGACACGATGTGGAGTTAAAGAGGAATGATGAGCCAATCTTGCTTATTTGAGTATCTGCTCAAGAATCATGCTGTATAACAAAAAAGTAGTAGTAATTAAAAACCAGCACAAAATTCCCCAGCATCAACCGTCGTCTAAAATTATCCTTTGATAATAAACTGTCTTTGAACAAAGTGAGGGTTTCTATAAAGCACAGCTCTTCCTTTTCTGACTGTAAAGTTTGTTGTAGCTTTCCTATTTCCTTTGTGAGTTACAGGAGCTGATGTAGGCTTTTAAATTTCCCATCTTGGTTTTCCACAAAAAGCTCAGGAGTTAAATGGGTTGAAATAGACCTCAAAAGCCAGGGCTAACTTTAACTTGAAACGCCAAACCTGTGGCAAGCACCAGGTGAGCTGCACAAGTGCTGCAGAGCAAACTGTGGGATCTGGGGCAGAAAAGAAGATTCACCCACAAACGCAAATACCTCGGTGCTGCAAACGAGCCACTAAGCAGATACGCAGCTCAGGCTGGAAAGAGGCTGTGGGATCTGCATCACCTGCCTGGAGGTCCTGAGCAATAAGTGACCAGGGAGCCAGCTTCCGGGCCTTGCAGTTTGTAATGTGGAGCATCCACCAAGCCCTAGCAGAGCAGGAACAGCTCCAGATAGCAGAGACAGCAAGGTCTCAAGGGGCCCTGTGCTGGTTGCTCTCAGTCCATGCTCAAGGACAGCAGCATCCTCCAAGGAAGAAAAGGTGCCACAAGGCACAAGGAGCCTTTTCCAGACTTCCTGCTATGGTTGCCAGTAAAGAGATCAGTTGGTTCCAACAGTAATGGACCAAAGCCACCGATTTGTATCACCTCATCCATCATACACACAGATGATAAATGATGCTGGGTTTGCACCAGCCTGGGCTGATACTCTGCAAAGCACAGCCAAATTGCCTAGCTCCACTTGCTGAGGAGATGGTCCCCTCGACCGATGAAGGACAGGTTAAACTAGAAACTTCTGCTGGCTTGGCTGCGCAGGCTGGGCTGAATGTCCCAGTGAGGTGTGTTTGCACAAGCAGAACAAGTGCTGAGACAGGTTTTTAAGTTAACTCGGCAGGTAAGGAGCAATAGCGGGCCTGAAATAACCATTTCACTTGCACAACTCCAGGTGGCCCATGGCTGGGCTCCCCTAGCGACTCTGCCTTTAGGGCTCGAGTCTCGTCGCCACCAGAGTTTGCAGGAAAATAGCATATATTAGCTATCTGCCCATAAGGTAAAAAAATAAAGGTCACATTTCTTTTGGCAATGAAAGCTTTATAGGAAAGGCCACATGGGAGCTATTCTAAAGCACTGAATACAATAGTAACATGTTGCTGCAACTGCATTGATAGAACTGATACAACTCACACAGACAGGATCTGGGCTTTGCCATTTTACAAATAGAATCATAGAATCAACTAGGTTGGAAAAGATCATCGAGTCCAACCGTTACCCAAGGACTGCCAAGCCCACCACTAAACCATGTCACTAAGGGCAAACTGATTTCCTCTCAAGATCTCCCCTCATGATCTCCAGTTACAGCCACCCCTCATCTGCCCCTTCATAGTGTCCCACACTATACAGCTGCTGCCCCTACCCCCATGGCTGCCCCTCATCTCCCCTCAAGATCTCTCCTCATGGCCACCCCTCACAGCCCATGGCTGCCACTCACAGACCATACCTGCCCCTGCTCTCGTCTCACAGTCTCTCCTCACAACCACCCCACCTCTCCCCTCAAGGCCACCCCTGCTCTCCCCTCATGATATAGGATGATACATACAAATACACAGCAGTTCTTCACCTCTGGTCCCTCTTTGGCGCCCAGCCCTCCCTCTCTGTGCTCACTCAGTTTGCCACTAGAGCCACTGCACACCCATAGCCACCCTGGTCCTGCAGCAGCATTCCTGGCTGTTCCCTCAGCTGGCACGAGCCTGTGGAGAGGGGCAGGAGACATCGGACACACAGCCTGCCTTCTCTCCCGGGCAGCCAGCACAGCAGGGAGCATCCCGTGGCCCAGGTCCTATCCTGCTCCAACACCACAGCAGAGCAGAGCAGGTTGCAGCAAAGCCAGCACTATGGGAGGCCCTTGGCTGTGCAAAGGGGACAGTTCTTAAAAGGGCCAAATTAATGAAGAGCTCAAATCCCACGCACTCACTTTTAAACCGTTCTGGAAAATAAAGTGCCTTACACCCCACTCTTGCTTGATAGTCGTGGACTATCAGGAGTCTTCCAGCAAAAGGTGCTACAGCAAGCACGAAAAGCCTTAAGGTGGGGAGCTGCGGGAAGGAGGGGCAGGGAACTGCGGAGGGACTGGAGGCATCCAGGGATAGACCTGGAGGAGAAAACACGACCCAGCTGTGTGCTCGGGGCCAGGGCACTGCTGTTAAACCCTGCACTAATACATGCTAATTAACCCCCTGCCTTTACAGCTAACGAAGGGGTTGGCTCTGCTGGAGAGGGGCACTGGCAGGGAGCCTTGTTCACTCCTCTCTGCTCACACCTGAGCAAGCTGCGTGCTGGCTGTGGGGGATAAAGCCCAATGCGTGATGTTTAAAGGCTCCTATAATTTGTTTAACAGACCTGAAGTCCTACCGGCATTCAACTACTGCAGATACAGATGTGATACAAACATCAAACCAAACCCAAGTGTGGCTGGACTGCATGTATTAATCTATCCCTCCAAGGGCAATGGAAATAGGGGAGTGCCTGCAGATCACGTACACAGGGGATTTGGCTGTGGACAGGCAGCCTCATTAACAGCTGAATGCCCTGACCCTTTGGAGTTACAAATACTGACATTTACTCTCCCCAAATGGCTGAACTAATATAGTGATAGTGGTGGTGGCATCCTTCCAGCAGATGGGACTGATACGTTTTGTACATAGACCTGTTGGGGTTTTGACACAGCCACTTGTCTAAGTGCCAGCATCTGAAAAACAACTCAGGAGGCCTTTTATGGCTCCAAACTTGAGGCTTCTGGGACCTTTTCTATTTTTTTCTGTTAGACAATCACAAAGAAAGGGAATGCTACTGAACACTGGGAAGATAAGTCATGGAATAGATGTTCCCGCTCCTGTGTTCAGATGTAAAGCAGTTGCCAGAGTAAATGAAAGGATGTGCTTTAAAATGCTGAAATATATTAGTAATGCTCATCTATGAAAATGATGATTATGGAAAAGGGATTTGTTTGTAAGCCTTAAAGAGAAAACACAATTAATTCCATATTTTTTCTGGGAAAAAGTCCCATATGAATTGAATCTTGCTCCTGGAGTTTCAGTTTGCAAGCTGAAAAGCAGGGGCTGGAACGCTCCCAATGTCGCTAGAGCTTTTCCGACCCACCCAGTCCCACTGGCTTTCAGCAGGTTGTTAGAAATAATCAGAAGGCTGTAAGAATAATATTTCTGACTTGATTAATCTGATGTTCCACTTAGCCACTCTGCTACTGGGGCTTTGTCCTTGATAATCAATGGGTAGGGGCTGATACTGAGTGTGTACTTGCTAACCACCAGATTGTATGTCAGCCTTAGCCCTCCGCAGCAAAGGGAGTGAGGAGAAAAGGAAGGAAAAAGGCCCATGAGGAGGGTCACAGGAGAAATAATTTTACAGCTTTACAAGAGGGAGTAGCACATGTGTAACAGCTCCTATAAACAAGGGGACCTGGAAGGACAGTGCATGAAGGGCTTTTCTACTATCCCCTTCTTATCTTACCAGGCACAGATAGGACTGTGACAGTCATTGAATTCAGGGCCCTCAAAGCCTGAACCTGTGATTTGGCATGGACACTGGGAGACAGCAGAGATGCCACAGCACCCATTGGGAGAGAAAAGGATTCCCAGACTCACACTACACAGGCAAGACCTGACCTTCGGCTGCGCTCGGACACCAGAGAGGACTGAATTAGCTCCTGCTTCCACACACACAGAGATCCCAGGCCATGCCTTGTGTTCCTCACCCACTGCAGATGGTCCTATACCAAACCCAGCTTTCCTGCCACGTGCACTGCACCAGCTCCTTGCCAGTTCTCCAGCAGCTGGCACTGCCTGCAGGCTGAGGTGGGGACCCCCGTGGCAGTCCTTGCAGCTCCCTGTGGTTGAAAGCCATAAAAAAGCCCAATTTTTGTGAAGCACATAGCTCACCTGGTACCTCCAGGTTTCTGCGAGATGTTTTATTGCATCAGTGTTGTCAAATGGTGACATTTCTGAGTGTAAGTCATAGGGTTGTTGTTAATGCCAATTTAATGGTGCTAAAATGATTAAATATGGCAGGCTTTTAAATAATGAGGTACATAAAAGGTGTTAATAACCTCTTAAGTGCTTTAATAATATTCTGTGCTATCATAAAAATGTTAGTAATTGGACCTCTTAACTTTCATCTGCCATAAAGTAATGAAAGAAAAAATCTCAACAGAGGCACTGAATGGCTGCAAATTTTGCTTAAATAAAAGAAAAAGGAAAAAAAAAGAAAAGGAACAATGGTAAAACTGAGCCCTATTTGTTAAAAAAGAGAAAGAAAGAATTAACTGGAAAGCCCAACGGAACATGCATTTTAATGTCATGCAAATTCTTAGCATTTCCAAAAATGTCTTTGGTATAAGGTGCTGAAGAACAAAGGATCCCAATAAAGGCATGATGGCTCACTGCTAAACCAGCATCAGATGGGATGCTCAGTCTGACGTAAGACAAACCTGTACGTTACTTGTGTGAGTTAGAAACAGCATCTTACTTGTACATGATAGAGCTAAGCTGAGCCTGGGCTACTCCTGCAGATCTGAACAGAGCTTCTCGCACTTGTTGATAACAATGGATCTGCTCCTGCAACGGGACATCTCCTGTGAAAGGTCTTCTGGGATAGGCAGGCCTATAAGCCCCCAGAATTTCAGGGGAACTGAAGGTGACAAAGGCTAAAGGATCGTTCAGTGCCCATGTAAATAATGAATTCTGAGTGTTGAAGAGTGCATAGTGAAGCACGAAACTGGGCTGGACAGGATGCAGAATGCCCAAATGTAACTAAAACTGTAAACAGGGAGCCCAAATAGGAATGTCTAAATAAAATGTGCACAGGGTCCTGGGTAAGCAGCAGCTTTGACAGAAAAGCCCAGAGACCTCTAAAATCCCCTTCAGGCTACTGCTTGGACGCCACCCAGAAAACGGCTAGAGGAGCTGTAGCAAAGCCCATAAAAAGGACTGACCCTGGGCCAGTATTGCGTTATGACTCAGAAGGCTCTCCAGGACTATTCCAGTAACATCTGTTAGGTCTCCTACCCCTAAATACCAACCCAACCCAATCAGAGTATTGTGAAAAACCTGCCTCAGCAAAATCATTTTCATTAATGGAGATTTGCAGGTCCCTGATTCAATGGCTCTCCCAGGAAAACCCATTTAAGGTCTTCCTAGCTGCTGCCTTATGTGCTTTGCTTTTCTTTATCGCCTATTGACGTGTGCATCCAGGTGCTTTGGAATGACTCTAAAGAAGAATCTCTGAGTTTTGGAGCTAACCATGTAACAGGCAGTGTAACAGAGCACTTTTGAGCCACACCAACCCACCTCTGTGAATACTGTGATAGCTGTGATTCTTACCAGCCCTCTATGATGTTGTGCCACGCAAGCAGGCAGGAAGAGCAGCCCCACGTGAGCCAGGCAACCAACCACTCAGCAGGAATAACAATAGGGAACCGCAGAAGCCAAGAGTTTGCCCATAGGCATTGAAAAATTATAACGAGCAAATCGATTTTGAGTAGTCTAAATTTGCTTGGAGATAAATCAGGAGCTGAACAAATGCTCCATCTAACAGAGAAATGATTCACCAAGTACAGTGTTCCTAGATCCATGCAGAAGGCTCTTGGCTGCTGTGAATGCTGGCTCTTTTTTTTCTTTTTGGCTTTGTATCACAGACAAGACCATTATTATTTTCTTGTTACGGGTCTAGCGCCGATCCCATTGAAGTAAATGACAAATTTTCCATTAGCTTCAATGAAGGACTTGGCCTCATAAAAGCAATTATTCATCCATACAGAAAGTGATTCCTTGGCTCTTGTATTCAAGAGAGAGGCTGCTACCCGCTCATCGGCATCATTCTCCAACACAGCTCCAATTTGCAAAGTTCCTCCATGTCCCAGTGCAGGCCCCAGCATCCCAGAACAGCATCATATTTCTTCTTACTGAGATGCTCTTTGATTCATTTGTTGTGCCCATTATTTGAGAACCATCTCTTCTTTTGTCCATTAGGTAAATTCTGGATGAGCTTATCATTCTGGTTTGGTTTGTAACAATCCCCCTGGATCCATCTTTATGCTTATTACAATTTTTGAAATGCAATCTAATTTGTGCTAAAGCATACAAGTTCAGCTCCCCTATGATCTACGCTGCTCAACATGCCATTACTATGTCTGCAATGCAGCTCTCATCTCTACACATTAGTGGGAGTAGCAGTAGGGTCCAAGCAGGGAACCCCACTGAGACAAATACCTGAGCTCTGGTGAGCCTCAGGACCATATGTGAAACCAATTGGTTTATAGATCTTTTTACTTCCATTTCAACTCCCCATGAAATACATATTTCCTCAGCTTGACTGGAAATCATCAACCTCCTTTTGTGGCCGTAAGTGCAATCTGCATTTTGAACAATGTTCCTGGAATGTCAAAAGATGTGCAAAGCCAAAGAGATGCTCATGTGCTTTTTAAAACTCATTCTCTATGCTGTGTTTTTTTTGTCTGCATGCTAGTTCAGATTGTAGCCAGTACAAGCTTCTGCCTTGTTCTTGTTTGCAAAGCTCTGTGCACATCTTCAGCAACATGAGAAATGCAGCCAAACGAGACAAGCCAATAGGTAGCAATGACTGGGTTCTGGTGTTGATTGGGTAAGTTAATTAAGAGCAGAAGTTATTTTGCTAAGATAGGTTAAAAACCCTATCTTAGCAACAGATACAACAGAACAAGCAACAAAAACCAGCACAGAGAAAGCATTTCATTTTGTGATTTGGTAGCTTTGGTTTCTGGAGAAGTATCTCCAGACTTTACACTGTGCTTCACTGTGGCGCCTACGTCGCAGCAGAAACCTTGCTGTGGCGCAGACACTTCCAGTTTCTTCCTTATTTTACCCCTAAGAAGTCGCTCATGCCAACCCAATACCTGAAAACAGGCACCTCCTCTGGCCCTCCATCTGAGCCTTGTCCCCACCCTTTACCAGGTGTCATCTTTGCCTCAGTGGAGAAGACCCAAACACCCAGGACATGACAATGCCACCACAAAGAAAATGGTTTTCACCCTTTGCTCTGCTGACGTTAGAAACGGGCTCTGCAGCAGGCTGCCTCCTGCCCTGCCCTCACAGCAGGGACAGGAGAGCACAAGGATGTCCACCCTGGGCCACCAGCAGCTCCTGGGCTGCTCCCCTGAGCCACAAGAGACACCGAGGCAGGTCAGTGGTGCTGCCACACTGATGGGGCCACAGAGGTCACCATCTTGAGAAGCCTGGGCTCTTTCTCAGCAAGGCTGAGCATCAAGTATTTGGCTTCTCCAAACTCCACACTAACTTCAACCAAGCCTTGTCTTCTTAAAGATTCTTTGAGTACCGTTTAATATTTAATATCTCATGCTACATCATGTAAAAGAAGCAGATAAAAAAAAATCAATAAAGTGCTTGCAAAGTTGCTTTGTACCAAATCTCACATGCATATTTAGAAACCCTCTCTTCCCTGCCACTCACCTCATGAATCTATTCTTGGAGAATAAAAACTGGGATACACTTTGCAGCCAAAAGTAAAGTCATAAAGAAGTTTGCTCACGTTCCTCGACACATGAGATACAGAGTTAATTAAAAATTGTTCTCTGTACAACAGGTTTGTTTCACTGGAAAATGTCACTGATGTAAGGCTGTTCTACTCTTGTTGCCAACTACATTGAATTGACTCCATTATAAGCTTACTCTCCCCCCCTCCCCATTACTTTTCTTCCAATAATAAACCAACGCGATGTTAGATCCCACTTTTTTATTGGGAAAGGTGCATTAGGATTATCCGAGTTGAAGCAGCCATTTCACGCCCCTCCAGTCCGTGTTTATCTGCGGTTCTATGGCAGCAGCAAACACTTGCCCCAGCCCTGCGCAGTATAAATGAGATACTTGATCCTACAGGCATGGTGCTGTTAAAAGATTTTTAATCAGATAAATACATTTTATAAAAAGATTTTGCAGAATAGTTGCCTCTAGCAACTGCCACAATCTTGAAGCTTCATCTTCTAAGAGGAAAGAAAACTCTTTTCAGGCGGCTCGTGAGTATATAAAAATGAAAGATGGGATTACAGAATTAATAGGAAGGGGCCCATGGAAATATAGTCCCACTCCTAAAAAAGGGAGTTTGTTTCATTACTGACTTCAAACAACACATGGATTTGTGCTCTGATTTTTCCAGCCAGATTGCCAAGTCTCAGCCATGTGCTGGAGAAATAGCTGGACCAGGCTGAAGGGAGATCTGCTGAGTGCTCTCTTTCCATAGCTGACGTGCTTCAAAAGGCATCATGCAAACGCCAGCCCTGAAGAAAGCACCTGGCTCTCCCTGCACTGCCAGTGTTGGTGCTTCATGAACTAGCTGGGACATCCTCATCCAAACACAGGTGAATGTCATCCCTACCCTGCCCTTCACAGCACAGCCATATCTCAGCAAGGTTGCCTGCGTTTGCTTTCCTTGCCAGCTATCCATCGTGGAAGTATCCCTAAGATCAAGAGATCTGGTAGCTATCCCTCACTGCCTGAGTTCAGGCAGATACTGGAGAGCAACCAGCATCTGGCAGGCCACTGCATTTGCAGGGCACCCTTCCTGCTAGGAGAGACTCTCTCTCTGCTGCCAGGGCAGGAACATTGTAGGACTTTCCCTCTTCCCCTTGCAGATCACAGTGAATGAAGCTTCTCAATGTGCTGGCAAGGTGGGGAGTTTTATCCCCGCAGACTCAGTGCAGGATAGCAGCTGGAATGGGAACTTTTCCATCCTCACCCCCATACTCAGTATATTTAGCCCTGACCTAGAAAGACCATCCTTTCTAGGGCTGAGTTGTGATTCAGACAGTCTGCTTACTGAGCAGAGACTGCCAACTGTGCCGAATCATAGCTGATTAGAGGTGGGAGAGAGCCTGAGAAACAATACACACAGGCAAATGCAGTGGATTTGGAGCATTTCATGAAAATTACATATAACACCATTTTTGGTGACTTAAAGTAAAATTAAAACAAACAACCCTCACACCTTCCAAAATAACCCTACCTGTCTCTGCTGGGAATGGAGGCACTGGCAAAAGGTTGCTATTTTAAATCACAGTGGAAGAGGGTAAGAAAGAATGAATATACATAGAGGTAGATACACATATATATCTAGGTATAGGCATGCAGACGTCTCCAGATGAAGCAGAGAAAGAAAGGATGGAGAAAGAAGCAGATATTTTCTTGCAGTTTAGGGGAAATTGTATCTTGAAGCAAAACAAATCTCATCATGTCTGAGGGAAAACAAGAGCAAAAGGAAAAAGCACCAGATGTCTGGAGACATGTAAAATGCTCCTAGAGAGATGTCTACTGCCAGGTCACAAAGTGTCCCACCAGCACAGCGTGGGACTGGAGCTTGTATCCCACAGGCAGTTATCCTCTGCCTGCAGACACGCTCAGGCTATTGCCTGGGATCTGAAGGAGAAATCTTATCTGCAGGCCTGTGAGAAAATAGGAGGAGGTACACATAGTTCGTATAAACCCGTCCTACAGTCAGCGAGTCAGACTGGAAAATACTGCATAGCCCAGTCCAGAAAGAGCAGAACAGGAGACTAAACACAACAGTTTAACAAATAATTACAGGTTCTTTCTATGGACTAGGATTTGTAATCCGCCTTCATCCACTTCTCTTTGCACAGTTTAGAATTACAATGCCAAAGGGATCACAGGGAATCATGAAATAATGTCCTGCATTTGAGTGCAGAGCAGACTGTCTCGGAGGGTTTTAGATACTCTTTTCATGAAACATTTACCATGCAGTACTGAAGTGTTCACTCCATTGTACCTTAGCAAACACTGTGGATGTGCTGTTGCAGTCACATGTGCAGTGTTTGCAGCCATTAAAAGTGATGAGAAAAAAACCTGACCTGGATACGTTCTCCTGGATTTAAATTCAGTCAAGTGTGGACGTTGAATATTATCTCTATAATAAATTTGCCACACCATAAAATATAGCGGGGAACCAGGAAGTTATATCTTGCGTTTCAACAAATGTTTGGTCTCTGAGGACCTCCACAATCCATTTGATACACTTGGGATGTAGGAGTACAATTTCTAGTCATCTAAATTTTTTACCTTAACTGCATGAAGAAGACAGTATTATGACAGTGGTGCTGGACTGATATTTGGGGGACTGGGGCCCTGCACTAGACTCCCGAACTCCCCTGATAAGTCACAGCCATTTGGCTTCCCATCTGCAGAACAATGTGGCCTAAGGCCTCTGCTTCTCTGCCCTGAGCCCATTCCCAGTCCCTGTTTCCCTGAAAGTCTCTGATGACACGGAGATGGGGCTTCTCTTTTAACTCAGTTGGAAACAAAAAAAGCAGTCCATCTTCCCACTTTAATTCTAATGTATAGAGACAACTCTAGTTTTTGTTTGTTTGCCTGTCTTCCAGAACTAGCTCTTCTCCTTTTTCTTTGGAAAATGCTGTAGGAGGTTTGCTGGAAGTGGAGCTGGGAAGCTGCAGGGTTCCCAGCCTGAAAGGAAGACTGAAACATGTCCCTGGCTTTGGGGCAAGATGCAGTCCTGGGCTGACACACTACGCACCACCAGCTCCTGCTGCAGCTCCTCCAACAGTTACCAGTGGTTGCAAAGAAGCACATCTGGGCTGGCCAGCCTCACGGAAGAGATGCACGGACACTGATCCTGCTTCTCTACGTCCACCAGTGCTTTTACACTGGTTTTTAGGGGAACAGTTTAACTAAAGAAACATTCTTGCCTGGTAGTCAGAAATCATCAATAATTAAAAATGCTGATAAATATTAGTCTAAAAGAACTCAGTATTTCTGCTTCAGAGGAGCTCAAAATGAACGTCTGTCAAAAATATCTGAGGAGTCAAGAAGGAAAGAGAAAATATCTGAAGTCAAGCAAAAGATAGTGTTAGACTATAAATACATTGTAAATGGTTTTTAAGCATTTAAACATCTCTAAATAATGCTGGAAGAAACTGCAAAATGATGGTTGGCAAAAAATGGGGCTGCTTTACTCAGAAACACCTTCAAAAACATTTCATCTCTTGAACTATTGGTTTTTTCCTTACACAAATGTTTTGGTAAATGGACATTGCTTTGGGAACCACTGCAGTATCACCTACTCTGCGGAAACACTGCAGTATCACCTATTCTGCATTATTTGCCCCCCACCCCCAAATGACCAAACCCATGCATTCAGTTCTAATTGAGACTTTTAACAAATTATATAATGAAAGGCTTTACTTTCAGCACAAGCTTAAATCTATTCGATTTTAGTGAGTTAAATCAAGGCATTGCCAAGTGCTTTGCTGAGTGAGTGCCTGGGCTGAGCGGGGTCCTGCAGCACACGATGAAGCATGCAAATAAAGCAATAAACAGAAAACCAGCATGGCACTTGGAGAACTTGAGCTCTGTTTGTACAGTATTTCTAAGGTGTGCTTTGTATGGTTGAAAAAATGCCGTTATTCAGGAGCCTGCAATTGCTCTTCCCTCTCCAGCCCGATGAACAGCAGAGGCTCAGCGTGCAGTCCTTTATTCGGAGGGAGCCTTAATCACTCCCCTCCCGAAACTGCTGCTCCATTTGACTGACAGAATTAGAAGCAATCCACATATTGGAGGGGAAAAAAGAAAGGCAGACCCATTTGGTTGTCAGACTGTGGGTACATACATAAAGCTTTTAGCAAAAAAAGAAAGAAGAAAAAAAAGACAAAAGTTGTTGCCCTCCTAAATCACATCTATATTAACGACATGAATGACAGCCTTAAGGGGAAAATTATAAATCTTTCTCTCCAGCTTTTCTTTTATTGCCCAACCATATATTTCATCTTTCCAGAGAGCAGTGCCATTAAACATGCAGCTGACAGCCACAAGCACTGTAGATAAGCTGCAACTAGACCTGCTGAAGCCAGGTTAAGCACTTCGGGCGCACTTGTCCAGTGGGCATAGCTGTGAGCCTCCCTGCACTGGGCGATGCCATGTAATAGCAGAGCAACCAGTACAGCCCAAATACAGCTGCTGTAGCCCCAGAGCACCCCATCTCCATCTCTGCGTGGTGAAGGAGAGGACAAGAGACTGGAGTGCTCAGGTGGGGCTGTACCGTTGGCCATATCTAACACCCTGGTCATTTGGGACTCCTCACCACTCTATATCCTCTTTCCAAGGGACCAAGCAGCCCTGTTCTTGTGGCAGGACAACTCCAGAGCAGGCACAGATATCTGCATTTCTGTTTTGTCCATTTTCATACATGATCTCCAGGGAAAACACAGAGGAAGACAGAGAAACCCCAGTGTCTTGCGGGATCACAGATGGAGATGTAATCATCTTCAGTTGAAAAATAATTCCTTTAAATTCCCCAACCCCAAGTTCCATTTTCCCTGGAGATGATATGTAATTAATACAACGGATAGACCTGTTCTCTAGAGTGTGCATGCTTGTGTGTATATACATTTATATACCCACATACATGTTATGCTTTTTCTGTATGAGTCTCCTGTGAAGACTGTTATGGTTATGTATAACTGTCTGTGCTCACACGTACTGCAAAGATACTTCCTTGGGTTTTATTGTCTCTGAGCACTATATTTATGTTTTATAGCAGCCTAATTAGAGACAATCCACTTTAAACGCTGACATGCAGTGTTAAGCTATTCTGCAGGTGAATGAATAGATATAGAATTTCACTATGTTCTCTAAAATTGTGTAGTGTCATTAACTGGATTTGCCAATGGCAGGGCTGTCTGGAGAAATGAATCTGTTTAAAAATGGCCCTTAATTTCCCATCTCCAGTAGCACCGAACGTGTGCTCCAATGTGTGTTTGGGGAAGGGTTTTTTCATGAAGGAAGTGGAGGATTGAAAAATTAAATGGTTTCATTTGAACCTCCTGCACAGATGCATTTATAACAATAAAAGGCAAAGATGCTCCCTTACAACTAAATTGAGGGGAAATACAAAATGAAGAGAAAATCAAAATCAATAATCTAGGTGCTGCCACCTCCTGCTCTCTGGCTCTACCTGTGCTACACGGCCCAAACAGATACAGCACCCTTTCACTAGCACTGCTACCCTAGACAATAAAACTAATTGTCTGTCACTCTTTTCATCTTAATGGACACTCAGAGATTTCACAACCGTAGGAGGACAGTGCACAAACCCACACCTTTTCTGGAACATAGAGGCATGGAAAAAAGACAGATTTTGGATGGAATGCCGGAAGAAACACTGTTATGAAAAACAGGCTTTAAATCCCCAAAACGCGTAAAGGACAACGTACAGCACAGGAGAAACAGGCTGAATAAACCACGCTGCTATTAAAGCCCTGGAGCTCAGTCCTGAAGGGATCTGCATGTTTCTGATGCAGACTGTGATTTTTCAGGGTTTCTGAGAGGCACTGGAAGGCTGCAGGAACGCTGTGCCAGTGGAGCAGTCCCCATGCTGTGACAGGTAGCTATTCCCTCCCAGGCTCAGTCTAGCACATTAAAAAACAAACAGTATCTTTCTTTTTTCAGCTCTCTGCTTCAAAGGCTCTCTAATGCGTTACCATTACCCCATGCTCATCCCCACTGCAGCGATAAGCGCAGTATAAATAGCTACCAGTAGATGACAGATAGAACATGGACACGACAACAGTGTCCTCCCCCTGTTCCCCCAGTCAGCACAGCACTATCTGTTGATGATCCACGCAGAATGGGACTGCAGAAATGCTGTGGAGAGGCAGAGGGGCTGGCAGGAGTTGAGCTCAAGCAAGGCAAACTTTCCACGCTGTTCCTGAAACCCACTGGAGGTGAATGTTCAGGTGAATATCCATCTGAGCAGAGTAATAACCTCATGGTTAATGAGGACTTGGCATAATTTAAGAGTTGGTCATAACTAGGAATTGATGCAATTTGATGTTCAGTGCTTCAGTGAGCTCCTGCTTTGGCTCTTTTTTCTCCTAAGCCCCTGCAGCTGTGCTATCCAGCTCAGGCGATTAAAAATCAGCTCCTCATCTCACACTAATTCTGTTTGCCTCATTGTCCTCCTATATCCAAAGTAGCAAAATATGAGCTGGACATCCAGCTTTGGGAGTCATATTTGAGAAAGACGTAGATCAATTAGCGAGAGGCCAGAGAAGAGCAAACAGGAATGCTAAGAGATTTGGAAAACATGATTTGTAAGGAAAGGATGTAGGAATTGGGTTTGTTTTGTCTAGAAAAGAAAAGAATGAGGAAAGATATGATAAAAGTTTTCCAATATGCAGAAGTTTGTGGATCAAGTGCTCTTGTCCCTTAATAAATCACCTTACTTGCAGCAAAGATGACTGAGGTTAGGCATTAGGAAAACATCTTTGCAACTACATGTAGAACTAGGCAAATCCTGGACCATACTAAGGCAGTACCTTCTCTACACTGGTGGCTTTCAGAACAGGTTAATGATCAGAGGCCACATGCCTCTGAAACCCTCTTCTGGCCCCATCTCCTACTGCTTTGTGCTCAGCTCCTGCAGCCAGATGCTGCTGGTGACATCTGTTCTCTGTGTGTCCATCATTGTCCCCGCTGCCCCCCAGCAGCACCCGTCCTCTTGCTGGCAGGGTTAGGGTGAAAGCTGGAGCTTCCTGCTCAGAAACGCTGACCATTGGGTATGGTCACCATTAGGAGCTAACTCTGGTCTCAGAAGGTACCCACGTACCCCCAAGATCCCATGAAGTTATCACTGGCCTATTTGGCACGTGCAGGGGCAGAAGACAGCTCAGTCTGTGTTTCCAGCTCAGTGCTTCATGACAGCTTGGCCCTTCATTTGCAGCGGAGGCGTTTCTTCCGCTTGGGGTACTGTTATTTATTGGTATTAGCCCCTCGCGGCTCGAAGGGAAGCCCTGCTGCACCAGCCTTTGTGCACAGTGAGACTTGTGGGCACAGCACAAACAATCAGCACAGCAGGCGAGGAGGGGAGGGAGAGCCAGGCAGGGCCACGCCGGAGAAGAGACTCACTCCGGGTTGTGGCCTCAGGGAAGCGCAGCCCTGTGCAGGTGCCACGTTTTGACCACTGCCTTCATGTGCACACGGACACCCAGACGCACCAGCAGTGTCCTGGCCAAGAGGCGAGCGCCGATCTGAAGTCAGAGAAGAGCTGGCTTGTAAAAGTCAATCACGTTCTGCACAGCTAGTAAATATTTCACGAGGTTCACAAAGCCTCAAACTCCACAAGCTTGGCAAAGCCTGACCAGCTGCTCTCCTCAAGAGCCATAAAGAGCCTGCATCCAACACTTAGCTGGTGATTTGCTGAAGACACACACGGCAGAAAAGAAACCATATTCGCACTGTTTAGACTGACATTGGCTCCCCACTGTTGACAGCAGTCCAGATTTGGGGTCTGGTCTTTCTCCCACTGAATTCAACAGGGAATTTTTCCATTGGCTTCAATGGGGGCAGTAATAAGCCATTGTATCTGTCAGTGCAGATTGCCAATGGAAGACAAACTGGAATGGCTAAGTGCTGTCTGTAATAAAAGATCATTTTTCTCTCCCTCCTCCTCTCCCCCAAGTCCATTTTCAGACCATAACCACATTTTAATGAATAAAAAGTTGTTGTTTCAAATCCTTACAGAACTGCAGCCTCTGCCAAGCCTGTTTTTCTTCTGGAAAGACAGATGCATGTGCTCACATTATGGTAGTTGTTTTTTGTGTGCCATATATTTTCAGTGATGTTCATGAAACTAGAATTAGTGACACTAATAATGACAAATCAGAGGGCTAATATTGTTTAACCCTGTTAAAGAGTGTTATTACATTCACATGTTCCCACAGAGTAAATGCTGTTTGGCTCAGACATATGTCTTGCTATCTGTTTATTTTTATGAATCAGAAATGAATCAGCAGTCAGTCTAAGAGCGTCCCATAGATTTATTTGTCTCATATACCACTTCAGAAGGGGGAAAATATCCCACCAGGGTACAGAATAATTTTGGGCTCAGTAGAGGCATACCAATATTAAATTCATTCTAATCAATAGCACAGAATATTGCAGGTCTGTACGGACTTGCCACAGAATGCTGAGCCATTGAGGAGACTAGACTGTGCTCTTGCTGATGTAATACTCCTTCCTATTCAGATAGCAAAGACAAAACTACACCTTCAGATTAGATCTGGTGTGTGTGGCTGTCGGGTTTTCACTGTTTATGAGCAGATACACAAGTGCCTCTTTCTCAAGCCATTGGGTCTTTCAGGATGCAAAGAGCAAATGCACCATGTAGTCTGCAGCACTTACATCTTATTTGTGGACAAGATCTAGAGTAATTTAGAGCTGGGAAATGATTCTCTCTCTGCACGGGGCTCAGCAGATAAAGAAAACAAAATGACAGTCACTAATATGATGCTTCCATCCTTATCTTTCTTCAATGCTCATGGACTTTTGAGAAAAGGGATTCTTGGACAAGACATTGAGAAGAATCCCCTACTCTCTGAATTGTTAGTTCCCTAATTTGCCCAGCCCTTGCATCTCATTTGTAAGCAGCTGATAACAGGCATGGTAATCTCTGCCTTAACAAAACAAAATCAATACACTGCTCCAGAAATTTGACCAAAAAAAAAGTTATGTAAGAGGTAAGAAAAACATCACACTTTCTTAGAGCATTAGACATTCCAAGAATTACAGAAGGTAATTTAAATTCAACTCAGCCGCTACTGTTGCAATATTGAGGTTTTAAAGTCAGTTTATTTATATTTTAACTTTGCAGTTTCCCATAAGGCATGGTCAAAGTCTTTAACAGAATCACTGACATTAGGAATTCTTGTCCTCCTTTTCCCTTGCTCCTTATCAAGTGTACTTTGTTTCCTGCAATGGTTTATTGGGACCATCTGCATCTCCTCCTGTTTTCTCTCAGGCATGGAGATAAGATTTCACCTTTGGATGTCTGGTTGAAGTCCAGCTGGCAGTCTGGATGTGTTTGGTGGCTGTGGCTCAGTGCCTGTTGCATGCGTGCGCTAGTCTCACATGGTGGCGACAGAAAAACCCACGTGAGTACCACCCTCTGTGTTCAGGACCGGCTTCATTTTCCTCTTCCAAGCCAGGGCCAAGAGCTTCAAACCTGGCTGCCTGAAATATAAACTCCTCCAAGTCCTTTTCTGAGTGATTCAATAAATGGCTGCGAAGCCCTCACTGATATAGGAAGGGAATGGCAAGGCCTGCTAGGATGACTAGTGCAGCCTTTGCCAAACCAACACCCAAACTGCTTTGCAGACTTTTTCAAACTGCTTTTGGGCTGAATTATGTCCCTGCAGCTTCCCCCTCTCTGGGCACTGCTTTCCTCACTTCTGATCCCACTGCCTAGTCTGAAATCATCACAATTGCTCTCTGCATCCTCCTACTTACAGTGCTCAAGCTCACATACAATCATAGAATAGTTTGGGTTGGAAAGGACCTTAAGATCATCCAATTCCAACCCCCCTGCCATGGGCAGGGATACCTTACACTTGACCGTGTCACCCAAGGCTCTGTCCAACCTGGCCTTGAATACTACGAGGGATGGAGCTTTGCTAGCAACAAAATCAAACAGAGCACTTCCATCCAAAGTTGCCCAAGAGGGGGAAATTGCCACGGCAAGAGATACCACTTATCCCATGCAGCTCAGAGCGCTTTGGGTGCCATGGTACTGCTCTTCCCTTTTACTGGTTTCTGCTTTATTCAGTACTTTAACATGAAGCAAAAAGCCTTGATTTCAGTCTTTGGAAGTGGTAATACTCTGCTGAGGCCAGCCCAGCTGGGTAATCTGGTTTATTTGCAGCTGAGGCCTGATAAACACGCTGCAGCAAATGGTTAGAAAGTGAAATCAGCCTTCACCAGACGGAGCGGGGGGAAGGATGGGAGAGCTCTCCTTCACAGTTTATCTAGAAACCCTGCAGAAACATGGCAGGCTTTGAAGATAATAGGAGCAAAGACAGCTCCTTTCTTCTTCCTTGCCTCCTCCTTTCCTCCCTTCATTTTGGAGCCGCATTATCCACACAGAGGGTCAAGTATCTAGTCAAAGGAAACATTTTTCGGAAGCTCCATGTGCAGATTTGCAATGCAGACAAACAATCTCGAGCCTCCCAGCACATTTTCCCAAGGAACCAAGGGAACACCTTGTACACTGAATCTTTTGTTTCTTTGTTTCTTTCCTTCTTATTCTGTGAATATTTCTCTCTTTTTTTAGTATCTCATGAAACAGAAGAAACACTAATCTGTGCTCTGCCTACTTCATGTTTTAGAAAAGCCAAAGAGACAAATCTGTAAAAGCACTTTCTCTGTTAGATTGTTTTTTTCCTCTTAAACACAGGCTGCAAGTCTCAGAAGTCAAGGACTTGAGCTTCTCTTTGTTTTTAGTGCCTGGCTGCTTCTACTGTGTTAAAGTGTCAGCCCCAGATAAAGAAGGGAATGAAAACAGAGAAGGTCTATTCAAGAGAAAATGTCTGTCCTTCAAAGTCTGGAGAGATAGAAGTGGATTTATAGTCCCCTGGGCAACGTCCAGGGAATGTTTTGGAGCCTTGAGGCAAATTGTGGATGCTGAAGCCACAGTCCTCAGTGGTTTTGTGTGTCCTTAATATTGCGCTGAGATTTGAGCTGCTTCACATCCAGAAAAAGGAAAAGCACATTAAACCTGGAAAAGGAAGGGGTAAGAGGAGGTCCTTGCACTGTGGGCCACTGCAGCAGCATCAGCGAGCACCTTGTAGGAGGGGTCCTGTGTATGGCCAAAGTGGCAGAGGGAGCAACTGGCCAGGACAAAGAGGTTTTGGGCTGGAGGCTGCAAGCTAAGAGGAAGTTTAGAGCTGTGAAATTCAGACTTTGATCTGAAGAAACTGCTTGCGGCTTGAGCAGGCTGAGCTGTGCAGGTCAGGATGCTGGCTTGGACCACCTTTACTACAGAGATACAGGTTAACACTTTCCTGGCCAGGTTTGAGGGAGCTATTCCTGAGGTGAGCTTCCCAAGATCTTTTATCCCATGCCTCTAGGCAGAGTCAGTTCCTGCTAGAGAAGGCAAGCAGCACACCCCCTGTCCCCTTCAAGCCTAGCAGTCAGGGTCAGCAGGTTTTATCCTGTCCTGGGCCTCCGGCTGGCTCTGCCTCCTCATCCGAGGACCCCAAGAGTAACCACAGAGGGGTGCCACCTCTTGGCATGTGCCTCTCCACTTCCCAGCTCCCTCCCCTAGCTTTTTTAGGGATATCCTGAACTGAGGAAGGTCTGGCACGGATGTACAATTTCAGGACCTTGACAGACCTGGTGAACGTGGGCTTTTCTAATGCACCTCTGTGTAAGTATCACCGCTTATATAATCATTTCAATCAGCACAGCACAGTCTTGCTTATTTGGACTCATGTGATTACCTGAGAACCAAGGCTGAATTAATTCAAAAGGAAAGAATAAAAAGCAGGAGCGTGTCTCATAGCTGTGGAGAAAAGTTCAAGGGAAATGTGGACTTCTCCATTGATTTTCCACAGGAATATTTCTGATGTGTTATTTTCCCTCATCAACTTTTTATTTTAACAACATATGGTAAAGTAGCTCTGCCTCAGTGTGGATGTGCAGGGCTTACGGAGCGATGCTGGCTCCCTGCGCTGCACACAGCTCGCATTATTTTAAAACACCAACATTCATAATTGCACTATATGCGGAATCAAGACTAATACAGAAGAGTTACCATAACAACAACACCTCGACGCGGGGCTTGCACAAATACCTAACACATCCTAGGCAGTGGATTCAATACCCTGTTGGGTGAAAAACATTCAGCCTTTGAAGAATGGACCACTGCAAATGGTGGTGCCTGAGCAGGAAATCTGTCCATGAGAAAAGGCTTTAGCAAATTAATTGTTAGCATTTTATTGCTATTTTAGCTAACCAGTGGCTGTGATAGCTACTGTAGAGACTGTCACCCACTTGCTGGCTGATGAATCTTACAGCTCAGTACATGGTGGTTCATCATAGAGTTTATGGCAGCAGAATAGAGCTCTGTGGTGCTGGGCACTGCACAGGCACAGGGTAGCAGGAAAAGGAAAACCTCCCATCTTCCAGAGCTGAAGTTAATGCTGCTCCCAACACACAGTTGGAAGGGAAACAAACCACACAAAGTCCTAGTGGCAAATGACAGATTATCTTCATTAATATGTGCTTTTCTTGAGGTAAAAGTGTACCTATCAAAAATAACCCAACTGGAAGGAAATGTAATGGGAGCAAAGACAAAGAGGAATAGGACAAGGAAGAGGGCAGCAGTGATGTAGGGAAAATGATAAGGGTGGACAAAGAGAGGTGACTCCACCAGATCAGCTAAAAGAGACCTCCATCCTCACACCCAGCAGTTGCATCTGAGCCTTCAGAGCCTTCAGAAACCTCTTACTGACTTCCATGCTCCATTATTATTGCAGTTCTCAGATAAAAAATGTTTCAAAAGACCGTGTGGCCTACTGAGAGGTTTCCATTTTGAATGTATTTTAAGTGAGATTTTTGTTGGCGTTCAACATTTCGCTATCTTAATCCCACAGCGATTTTTTCATTCAGAAGCCAGGTAGCTAAACACCATGCAGTTCCTTTCCCTTTCAAGGTAATTCTTCCACCTAGGTCAGCTATAATGAGGCACTCTCATCCTGCAGAGCTATACAGAGTATGCGCTTCCACTAAAGAACGACCTGGCAGAGCAAACTCCCCTCTACAACCACTGCATCTTCATTCTTCTTTGCCTTGCAAACAAAGTATCAGGCTTTAAGTCTCCCCTGAGTTGCCGTATGGGTTGCTCTAACAAAGACCTCCACTCTTTCATTAATTCCCAGAACAAGTGCTTGATTTTGCCTATAGTCCTTCACTGCTATTACAAAAAAAAAAGAGCTCAAGTAATTTCTGCTCTGCTTTGATAGTGATATTCAGCAATGAGATTCTTTGTGTGAAAGAAACCCAGGAAAAGTAGCTTTTCCTAGCATTATAATTTGCTATAGTTAGGTGCTAAAGTTTTCAGCTGAGCTGCTTGTGATAAACACTGCATATGCTCCAGGCTGCGTAGGTTCCCACTAGCTCTTCTTTGTCCAGGTTACCAACATAGTAGTTTTAGGTTCCCACTGCAGCTAATGGAGAGAAAAAGGGTTTTTAAGAGCTGTGATTTATCCCACTTAAGATCTGAATCATTCTGAGGTGTCTCTCTTCCCCACTGAGTGCAAAGGGATCACAGGGAAGGTGCTTTGTGAGCTGACACAGACACTTTGTAGGTTGGATGATGCCTGCTCTACACGGCTCACCACTGCAACAAATATGAAAGAAAAGCAAGACAGAATAGCAGGAGGTAGACAAGGAGGCTTGGAGAGATCAGGCACCGGCTGGAAACCACTCAAGGCACTGGGATGGGAAGAGAATCCAGATCTCTTGAGGAATCCTATTTTTGTGTGTTTTCTACACACATTTACGCTCTCCTTTCTGTCAAACAAAAAGAATGCGATTGTGTATTTCCTTTTTCTCTTCCCTTCCAGTTGTTGCATGTAATTAGGCACTTACATTTTTTCCAGAGTAATTGCAAGACCAGAAACCTCTAAGTCAGATGGAAAGAACTAAAGATTTCAGCCAACGCAAAGTAGCCAGAAAAATAAGCGTGTGGGGAAAAAAAACCCCAACATTGTGCAAATGAAATTGCTGAGGGAAATACAGAAATCACATGAGAAGGACAGATAGGGGCATTGTGCAAACGATAAGGAAGGAGAGTTAGGAACAAGGGAGGGCTGCTAATTTTGCTCTGTAAGCACAGCTGGTGAACAATTCCCATTCCCATTCTTGCCCCCGCTCCCCAAGGATTCTGACCTCCGGAGCACAGCCACAAAAACACTTGGTTTCGTGCTCTGTACAACCGCGAGGATCCCACGACCTTCGGCAGCGGGGACAGGAGGGAAGATGGGAATCAGGGGTGGGAATCTTGCCAAACGGATCTGCCACAAGGCAATGAGCTATCCTGCCCATGGCTGACCTGCCTCTTGCCTTCGTCTTGCTTTTGCTCTGGAGCTGTAAATTTCTGCCTAATTCGTTGTGCCAAATGCCAGATTTGCTGTTTGTGTGGCTCCAGAGGCAGAAACCTCTAAAAACACCATTCAAGGGCTAAACTGATGATTTTATGTGACCTGGACTAGATGACCCCCACATGTCCCTTCCAACCTAGTAAAAGCTGCAAAGATTCAGGGAAACATTTCTACCCCGAGCACTGCAAAAGCATCATTTCTAACAGTTGTTTCTTTTCACTATCAGAAAAAGACCTAAACCCAGATCTCAGGGGCTCAACACCCCTGAAATCTTGGAGCAAAGAGAGGGTCTCTATAGACAGGTAAGGCGTTAACTTTCTGCTTGGCTGGGGGTTGGCATACCAGCCTTTTCTCTCCAGTATATTTGCCTCTTCAGGAAAAAAAACAAAGCCAAGTGAAGAGAAGCCACAGGGGCTACAGGGCTTGCTTCTGCCAGTGTCCCACAGCAGTCAAGGAGTGGTGATTGCAACATCAGACCAGTACAGTTTCTTCATTTGTTTTGAAACTGTCTCAGCTGGGACACACACCTCAGCTTTCTGTGTCATTTCTTGGCTGTGTTTATAACCACTGTACATATGACCTACAGGTGCTCAGTACATCCAGAAATACAGCTAAAATACACCATACCCATGCTGGTTTGCACAGGTCAGATTGTTTTCCTGCAGGATTTGGCCACACAGGGGGCAGGAGGCAAAGTGAAGAGCAGGAAGCATGGGACAGGTGTTCAAAGCTGTGCACACTGTGCTCAGCATAGCTCCGGGTCACATGCTGAAGCCAGCAGCATCCTGTGTCCGTGCAGGAGCATGAACTTGGATCCTAGTGGCAGTAACAGCCATTGTTCTGTGGAGGTGGTCCCTGGCTCTTCCAGTGCTGATCTACACTGCCACAAGTGCCAACCTCATAACGGTACATGCACCTCAGCCTGCATCACCAGCATGGGGTACGCACACTAGTAATGGCCTTCTATGATGGGGCTACAGAACTGATGGACAAGGGTAGAGCAGTTGATGTCATCTACCTGGACTTCTGCAAAGCCTTTGACACTGTCTCACATGACATCCTTGTCTCTAAGCTGGAGAGACATCAATTTGATAGGTGGACCACCCGGTGGATAAAGAACTGCCTGGATGGCCGCACGCAAAGAGTTGTGCTCAATGGCTCAATGTCCAGCTGGAGACCAGTAACGAGTGGTGTCCCTCAGGGATCGGGGTTGGGACCGCTCTTGTTCTACATCTTTGTTGGTGACATGGACAGTGGGATTGAGTGTGCCCTCAGCAAGTTTGCCGATGACACCAAGCTGTGTGCTTCGGTTGATATGCTGGAGGGAAGGAATGCCATCCAGAGGGACCTTGACACGCTTGTGAGGTGGGCGGATGCCAACCTGATGAAGTTTAACCATGCCAAGTGCAAGGTCCTACACCTGGGTCAGAGCAATCTCAGGCACAGCTACAGGTTGGGCAGGGAAGAGATTCAGAGCAGCCCTGCAGAGAAGGACTTGGGGGTGTTGGTTGATGAGAAAATGAACATGAGCCAGCAGTGTGCGCTCGCAGCCCAGAAAGCCAACCGTATCCTGGGCTGCATCAAAAGGAGCGTGACCAGCAGGTCGAGGGAGGTGACCCTACCCCTCTACTCTGCTCTTGTGAGACCTCACTTGGAGTATTGTGTGCAGTTCTGGTGTCCTCAACATAAAAAGGACATGGAACTGTTGGAACAAGTCCAGAGGAGGCCACGAGGATGATCAGGGGACTGGAGCACCTCCCATATGAAGACGGGCTGAGAAAGTTGGGGCTGTTCAGCCTGGAGAAGAGAAGGCTGTGTGGAGACCTCAGAGCAGCCTTCCAGTATCTGAAGGGGGCCTATAGGGATGCTGGGGAGGGACTCTTCATGAGGGACTGTAGTGATAGGACAAGGGGTAACAGGTTCAAACTGAAACAGGGGAAGTTTAGATTGGATATGAGGAAGAAATTCTTTACTGTAAGGGTGGTGAGGCACTGGAATGCTCCATTCCTGGCGGTGTTCAAGGCTGGGTTGGACAGAGCCTTGGGTGGCATGGCTTAGTGGGAGGTGTCCGTGGCCCTGGCAGGGGGGCTGGAACTGGATGACCTTAAGGTCCTTTCCAGCCCTAACTATTCTATGATTCTATGACTTCCTAGCTCTGGACAGTGCTCATGGGACACATGTCAAGTGGCCTGACTTCTGGAGCTGTGCTCACATCATTAGGCCAGCATATTTTGGAGGCATTAAGACTTTATTATACCCCCTTACAAGCTTAATGGCGCTTGGCACTAAGCCTCTGTAACAACTTTAATCGGTGTGGGTAGAGGGGGCCCTAATTCCAGCTGCTGTGTTTTAAACCAAACCAAGATGGCAATCCCCAAACCCAGGCACAGTGAGGTTAGATCAAGCTGCCCCTTTAACCTTGGCTAGTGAATTAAGTCCTTAATAACACCTGGGAAAGGATCTCTGTATCACAGAAGAACAAACTTTGCGTGAAAGAGGTTATCAAAGGGACCCCGAGAGACCAGTCACTGTGAAGCTTTACTTCATTCCAGAAATGTTTTGGAAGCAATTACTTCATCTTGTTCTTTATTCACAGGATTCACTTAACTGATGACATTATAGCTCAGTCCATTAAGTAAATGGGTTATATATTTTCTCCAAGTTTTGAGGAAGTAATGTTGCAGCCTGTGCCGCTACCATTGTCAGCAGTCAGTGGGGACAGGGACAGCTCTCCGTTTGGTCAGTGAGGCTTACCTCTGCTGGGATCTTAAATATGATATGTCTGGCTCTGGGTCTTTTATAACATTTGAGCAGGATTAAAAAAAAAGGGAAAGAAAAAAAGAAGAAAAAAGCAAGTGTTATTTTCACAAAAATTCCTGGCAGCTGTGCTGTTTATTATGAGAGGAAAACGGAGCAAGAAAAATTGGCATGTCATTTCTTAAATGAATTTATATCCTCATTTCCTTTAGAAAGTGAATCCATGCTCCATCTAGCCATATTCCATCAGTCTGCAGGGGCAAAGTTTGCAGAGCACAATTGAAACACACAGCTACAGCATAGGCCAGCGTGCCGTATATGGCTTTCATAACAAGCTCCTCACCCACCCTTGCTGCCGGTAGCGCTTATAAAGGTTTTATTTTCCATCAGCTAGCCATGCAGCAGGTCTTAAAAGTCAGCAGTAGCACAGAAAATCAGGGACACATGATCCAATCCTGGTCACCAGGGCCAAAATGACTCTGAAGGCTGCTGGAGCCATCACTGTGCTACATCCATCTGCTGAGAACCAAGTCTTGAGCTGCATTCATCCCGTGTCCCTGTGCCATGGGGGTGGGGGGGGGGGGGGGAGTGTGCCAGGTGCTGCTTTTATTGTTTCTGTACAATGTCTCAGTATCCTGAGGAGGAGAGGCAGCAGGCTGGGGAGGAGAATTGCCAAAAGATAAGTGAATTCGGGAGGTTTTGGGAACTGTCACAGAATACTGTCAGTCAAAAGAAGTTTTGCACAAAATCTCCAAAACAACCTCTTCCTCCTCCACATCCATCCGCCTCCTCTGAGGGGTGGTGGTTAATATACTAAATACAACATAACCACTTGGAAAGCACTTTTAGTTTTGAGTCACCACCTTGCTATTTTTGCAGCCGCAAATACAGTCTGGTGGAGTTGATGTCATTAATCTGGTACATACAGGAACAACCTGGGGAGCCGGGGCTGGATTTCTAAGGGAAAAAAGAGGCTCCCGGGAAGTGTCTTCTGGAGAAGTCAGGATGCAGGCAGTGCACTGCATCAGTGCCAAAGAAAGGAAGGAAAAGAGGATATTAGCACTCTAACGTCATTTCTGGTTGACTCCAGTTTGCGTTTTAAACCATTATGAAATTACACAAAAGGGGGGCAGGGGGAAAGGGGAAACATTTCATTTGCCTCCAACATAAAAGGTTTTGTTCTGGATGCAGCCTTTTTATTCTTTTCACTTGAAACCTTAAAAAAAATACCCAGGAAAGAAATTTCAACCCCCAAAGTTATTTCAAAATGAAAAAATCAAAGGCTCCTGTTCCAGCAAAAAGCTCGCTGGGACTGGGTGGCAGACAGGGTGGGAATGCCAGACATCACTCCCTGGAAGCCTGACAAACGCAAGGGAGGGCCTGAATGCAACAAAGCTGGGACACGAAACCCACAGAATCTCCTGACGATTTGGGTCAACATATGGCTCAACGCACCATCTTTGGCCAACCTCAACGTGTTTCAGTCTCCAGGGTAGCGTATGTGATCTTCTCACATCAGAAGTGGAGAGCATTGATGGCACTGTGGAAGGAAAAGCTACTCTCACCATACTTCATACATGTTTCTGTATAAATGGGGTAATAAAGTGCTGTTTACTTATACAACATCGGATCTACAGCTCTCCTGGATCTGCTTAAAGCTCAGAGGAAGTGTCTTGATTGGTATTTCGGCTGTTGCATGAGAAAGCAGTGCAATTGGTGTTAGCCAGGGTCCTGCAGTCACAGCAGAGTGTCAGTGCGAGTGCGAGACATTGCCCCTGACAGGGTGTTGGGTCTGCACACCTGCAGAGTGCAGGCTGATGTCAATGGGACTATTATGATTTCACCCAGCCGCGCTGCCCCGGCTGCAGTTTCCCTCATTCCCTGAACAGCAGGGAAGGTCTAGACTGGAGCTGCAGAGATTTCCACACACACAGAGGCAAGCACAGTTTTTTTCCTGTCCTGCCAGTTTCACCAACCATGAGAGCCATCCACAAAGCATACGAAGGCTTTCTTTTCTCTGACCTGCTTGGCTGGCTTTTCTTAGTCTGTCTGAATGGCTCTGCTAGCCTAACCATGAACAAACAGAAAACACGTCTGAACCTCTGTTGTAGAAGAGTTAAACTTTGGGAGAGAAGAAATCAGGTAGATGGTAACTCTGTGGGATTGAGCAGGACAGTTCAAGGCTGGGACTAGGTATGCAAGAAGAGAAATTTCCCCAAATACCAGTTTTTCCTTTATACAGGGGACTAACATCTGCATTTGGATCTGAGCTCCCCTCCTGACCCTCTTATGCCTAGGGACAATCACACTGGGTCCAAAGGCTCCAAATGTGGGGCTCTACACAGAGATCCTTCATAGCACACAGTTTGCCCGAGCACTGTGCTGCTGCCCTTCCTCCATAGAGCAAATGCTTCCTCCAGGATGGGAAGGAGCTGTATTCAAGGGTAACTTCTGCTAGAAGAGAATCCAGCATCTGACTTTGCTATATGCTGGGTTGGGATCTGTCCACTTTGCACCAGAGGAGCAGGCAGAAATCATTCAAGCATTACAAGTCCACAGTACTCTCTGTAGGCAGATGTTCTGCTGTGTACTCTATGTCTGCACTGGCGAAGCCAGAAGCATCTGAGAGTTCTCAGCTCTCTCCTTAGCCAGGGTCAGGACAAGCCCTGAGTCTGCACAGCAGAGGGAACCATGGGAAGACAAGCCACGAGGGAGAGGTGGCCCAGGTGGGAAGAGAACTGCTGCAGTCAGGTCCTGCAGCAAACTGTCTCTCAGCCTGGTGATTTTAGACTGCCTCCGTGCAGAGAGTGCCCTCATACATAGAAATAAATAGAAGACGACACGATAACTTGAGCAGGGATTTGCCCTGGCACTGTTAGTCAGGATGCTCAAACATTAGCAACTATATAGCAGAGACCCATATTGAGGCTGTTCCACAGTGGGAGAGCTTTCAGTCTCCCACAGCCCGCAAGCAAGCAGGAACAGCAATCGCAGAACAGAAACTCTAATGGGGCCTGGAGCAGCCATGTGGTCTTTGTCCAAGGCATGCAACACAGAGCTGCTTGGCAGCCCAGGTGACTGCTGCAACGTCTCCTGCATGACTCTGCTCTATGAATCTGCTCAAAAAACCCAAAACACAAACAAACAAAGCAGCAAGGTCAGAGAAAGCAGGAGAAAAACGCTGCAATGATTCATGTACCTGTAACCAAGCTGAGAGAAGCAGCCATGACCAGAGGCATTTTCAGCAGACGATACCATGTCAGCAGACTTGGCTGCTTTTTAAGTTCATTTCCTTGAAAAGGGCTGATGTTAACGTAGGCAACAATAAAAAAACCTGATAATAATCTGAGTTTTGTCATCCTCAGGGTTTAAAAAGAAAATAAAATGGGGGAAAGCGACAAACACCCCCATGAGAGGACAGGAGAGAGGGCCTTCAGGAGGAACACAAACACCAGCTGGCTTGGCTTGTATTTGATTCTCAATTTTTCTTAAGTAAAACAGCATATAAGAATTAATTATATTAATGAAATATTGATCCAAAATATTAATACACGGTAAGAAGAATAAACAGTTCCACCTCCTGCTCCTATTTTTTTATTAAGTCCTGGTCTGTTTTCAGACTCTAATACAGAAGCAGAAACCAAAGCCGCCTCTCTGTCCTGACCTGGTGTGCACTCCCAGCCCAGTGCAGTCGGTCCAGTTATTCTTAAAAAAACCCCAAACAAATCAAAACCCCTTCAGGAAACGAAAGTTAAAAGAATACTTGTTTCATTTAATGATCCCTCCTGCTCTGATCTGTTTAACATCCTTGCATCAGGTGTTAGAGTTGGCATCAGCTGCTATTGTATTGGTGAGTATTTGCTTTTCTATTTGAGTTTGCACAATCCCTATCTCACAGTGGTTCATGCCAACAATTTCCGTGCTGGAAAACAGAGAAATAAACACTGGAACAACTGCTCTGCATTACTGCATAGCGACCAGAGAAAATTATTCCCCCCACCCCCTTCTTTCCTAATGACTCACACCTTCCAAAAATCACATAATCTAAAGTCCTGCTTTTCCTCTTGATGTCACTTCTCTCTTTTTCGCTCTCCAACTCACCGACTGTAAGAAAAAGATTTGCATCTCAGTCCTTTTTATTCTTCCTTTGATAAAAGTGACCTGGCCTCTGCGAGAAGCAATGGGGAAACCTCCAAATGTCTCAATTCATCTATCTGAAGCTCAGCTGAACCTTTAAATGTCCCACCCTTTTGCGTAATCCCTCCACAAGCTCACATTTCTCCTTTATCCTCCATGGGCTTGTCTACAGGGAAACACCTTCCCAAGACAGCTGTACCAGAATAATTAACCCACTACAGATAGGCCAATAAAATACCCTGCCTGGATTATTATTCTGGAAGGAAATTTATTTTATTCTGGAAGCATGTCTCTGTGCAGCCTTAGCTTTTATTCCAGAAGCTCGGCAGGGATTTATCCTGGTGCAGCTTGCATAGGGCAGTTACTGTGACACAGCTGTGTAAGGAAATTACCCTGCACAGGCACACTAGGAAGGACAATCTGCCCAGTAAGGGCTTGAGAGAGAATTACTTGCAGAAAGAGACTGGGACTAGAACTGGGGCTGTTCTCTTCCTGCCCAAACTGTTTTGCTCCTCACTGTCATAACCTTGCTTAACATAGAATCATAGAATAGTCAGGGTTGGAAAGGACCTTAAGATCATCCAGTTCCAACCCCCCTTCCAGGGGCAGGGACACCTCACACTAAACCATGCCACCCAAGGCTATGGCCAACCCAGCCTTGAACACTGCCAGGGATGAAGCATTCACAACTTCCCTGGGCAACACATTCCAGTGCCTCACCACCCTTACAGTAAAGAATTTCTTCCTCAGATCCAATCTAAACTTCCCCTGTTTCAGTTTGAACCCGTTACCCCTTGTCCTTTCACTACAGTCCCTCATGAAGAGTCCCTCCCCAGCATCCCTATAGGCCCCCTTCAGATACTGGAAGGCTGCTATGAGGTCTCCACTCAGCCTTCTCTTCTCCAGGCTGAACAGCCCCAGCTTTCTCAGCCTATCTTCATACGGGAGGTGCTCCAGTCCCCTGATCATCCTCGTGGCCCTCCTTTGGACTTGTTCCAACAGTTCCATGTCCTTTTAATGTTGAGGACACCAGAACTGCACACAGTGCTCCAAGTGAGGTCTCACGAGAGCAGAGTAGAGGGGCAGGATCACCTCCCTCGACCTGCTGGTCACACTCCTCTTGATGCAGCCCAGGATACGGTTGGCTTTCTGGGCTGCGAGCGCACACTGCCAGCTCATGTTCATTTTTTCCATCGACCAACACTCCCAAGTCCTTCTCAGCCCAGGACAGTGAGAACTTTGGAGCATGGAGCAAATGCTTGAAATACAGAACAAACCTGGTTCCACTGTGGTTAAATACCATCACCTTTGCTTGCATTAGGTGTACAGATCTGTAAGATTTTCAGACATATGGCTGCTACATGTGCTTGTCCTGAGATGTATGCAAGTTTAAGGGGAAGTTTGGGTGGTTCAAGGTTTTGTTCCCAGTGCCTGGCCATCCGTCTGGCTCGCTCCCAACAAGAGCCCAGCAATGCACACGGACTAGCAGGCCTTGGTGAGAGCTTTTTCATTTTCCTAATCCACCACCTGGTCCCCGGAATCCAGAGGAATCCAGAGGAATCCAGATCCCACTGTGGGATCTTCCCAGGACCC
The DNA here is from genome assembly GCA_028858755.1 of Ara ararauna. NCBI lineage: Eukaryota > Metazoa > Chordata > Aves > Psittaciformes > Psittacidae > Ara > Ara ararauna. Next base: position 9,922,742 of record CM054384.1, read on the forward strand.
CCCAGGGATGTCTGGAGTGATCACAGTACAGTCAGGAGAGGGCAGCTGGGGCAAGACTGGAGGACTCGTGTGACTGCAGGGATGGTGCCAGCACCAGCTCCATCACCTCTGCCTTTGGCAAGTTCTCACCCTCATGCTTTGGTTTCCCATTTTTTCTTTAGTGGGAATGTAACACTGCTGCGGGGATTAATTAATTGATGAGTATAGAGAGTCTGGAAAGTGTAAAGCACTACACAGGAGTTAAGCGTTATAATTAGGAGCAATTCTGATCTTGATTACAATGAGGTAAAGCTGGAAGTCCTACACCATAGAAAGATATCAACTGATAAAAAAAAAGATCAGAATCAGGGTCTTGTGATGTTTAAATGTAAACCTGGGGCAGATTCCCTGCTGAGTTACATCTGCAACTGTAATAAGATCATGGAACATGACAACTTGTCACTTCAGTAAGAGATATAGGGAAAATGCCCTTTAAAAAAATTAAACAGGAAGGAAATTTTTAAAGTGTTTTCTTTGGCTCTCAAACATATGCCCTGGGAGAAACTGTTCTCAGCAATGCAGTGGATCTTGAAATATTTACTGGTCTGGCATTTAACATAATCTTTCTTGTATAAATGATATAGAAAAACCCCCATATTATCTTAGACTGCAATCTAGTGTGAGGATGAGATGATATTTTAATAGGGCTGCATTCATCAACTGTAACAAGAGAGGAAATGTGCTCCAATCCAACATGCCCTGTGGGCAATGTAAATAAGAGTAAGTGACTTCGACCATCAGATAAGTACCGCATTGGGAGGCAGAGACGGACAGACAGACTACCAGGGAAGGAAGGCAGTCTGGGGAGGGTGATCTAACTGGGACAGGCAGGGCACTCACTGCCCATTTTACCTGGATCCCATCTTCTTACTCCACTTCTTACTCTCGTAAGTGCACCCAACCAGGGTCCTCCAGGAAACATGCACTTTTTCCTTGGCTTGCAGTGGGATTTGCATGTCTAGCCAGTGATACTGCTATTTTCAGAAGTAATTAAACTTTTAATTGTGCTTTTTAATAGCCAGTAGCTACTGCTTTGCAGTTTTGCTTCTGTCCCTTTTGAATGCACCATGCACCTCCAGCTGTTCTTCAGACAAGAACTGAGTGTTTGAGCACACAGCTAGCAAGGGGGTCACGATGTGTGCAGCTGAGCTTACAGCCACATGTCATAGCCACAGACTGAAATCAGAATGGGGCAGTACATTTCAGACCCACAAGAACATCCCTTCAAGGTTTTCCAACACAAGTCAGGAGAAGGAACAGTGAAGAGGGAAAGGCCCAGATCCTCAGCCATTATCAAACCTGCAGACAGATTTATTCCCAGGAACACTATGCCAACCTTCAACTTGGGCTTTCAGGCTGAGCACTGGTAATTGTACAAAAAAGGGAAAGTCATCATACACAGGTATCCACAGTAAAACTGGAATACGAACTCCCCAAAAAGCGCCTGTGCTGGAGCACATGTTGTACTGAAAATCATCAGGGAAGGTCAGTGAATTATTTGCAACCTCAGGCCAGTTGCTAATTCTTTTAGTATTTCAGACAGGCAGAGTCACGCTGAAACCACAACAACCTCCCCATTGCTCCTCTCTGAGCAGGGGACAGGGGTGCGGAGAATGAGTGTACATTTTCTGAACAAATCCAAAGGAAAAAGAGGCCTAAACAAAACATGAAGAAATTAAAAGGCAGCTCACTGTTTGCCTTGTCTTCAGCAGGGACATCTGAGTGAGATCCAGATTGATCCCTCGAGCTTTTGGCATTTAAAGGACCCTAACCTGCCCGATGTAGTCCCAAGATTCCCTTGCACTCATTTGCAGAGAAAACCGAAGTCCCTGAGCACCAACTGCTCATCAATTTGCATTTCCTCTCCCACAGTTTGCTTGCTGGCTTCTCTGTGTGGGAAGACAGCAGGTTGTTATTATTTTCTAGTCATTGCTTGATCCACCTGTTGTAGGGACCATCAGCAGATGGCAGTGCACAGGTTAAATATCATTGAACTGTAACACCCATAAGCACAGTCTCAGGACATATGTCTGTTCCTAGTCCCTTTAATGTCATTCCCTTACAGACATCCTTTAATTGGCGTGGTTCAGACATACAGCATTGCAAACACCAAACATCAACAGTATATAGGTGAAACCCTCAGCAACTCAAATCTCTGCTAGGTATCAAAAATGTGCCATGACGGTAGCTGTCACTGGTGTGAACAGTTGCATGCAGCAGGGTTAACACAAACACACTTCAAGGTGCAGGAGGCACATTCACAGCCATCAGTGAAGCCAGCTCATGTGCACAATGGAGACAACCAAGCAGCTTGCACAAGCAAGACCTGCTTCCATGGCAAGATGTGTCACCATGGCTCTGCATCTTCTGGCATAGTTTGCAGAATGGGGTGGCCTCAAAGGCATCTTCCCCTTTTCCCTACCCTGAGATGGTCAGCAGCCAGGCCAGGGCTGAACATGGGTTAGCTTTAGCTTGAACACTAATCATCACGTCAAGACTGTGCTGCCCACCTAGCACTGCCAGAGGGCAAACTGCTCTGCCCTTATGCCCTGCCACCCAGCAGCACATGGGACTCAGCCCCACAGAAGTCCCACCACATCCCAGTGCTTCCCCACTGACCTGCATGGCCAACCAGGTACAAAACAAGAGCACCAAGTGGCTGTGATGTGGCTTCTAATGCTGACCATGACTTCAGCAATTCAGGTAACTGCTTTCAAACTGCCGCTAATTGCTGTTAATTTGTGTACCCAGCAGCCCAGCTGGACACGCAGAGGGTTTTCAGGTCCTAATTTTATCTCCCTTTTAAAGCAGGGTACGAACCTTTAAGGTTTTGACTTCTTCAGATCCCCTTGTTATTAAGTTATGAGAAAACATTTGTGGTCGGGTGATTTCCTTTTGCCCTAGACAGCTGTCAAGGGCACCAGAATGGCCCAAGGCAAAATGTGATGTGGGTGTAAGGAGTGCCTTAAGCCAGTAAGTTAGAGCAGTGGGTTAGAAAGCCTGAGGAAAAAATGAGCCAATAATTGCCGAAAATCTTCCTATTCTGCTAAGCTTATTTAGTCAAATTCAGTGGCTCCTCTCCAGGCCTTCAGCCTTCTCCATGCCTTAGGAAAGAACCTTATTAATCATTTTGCTTCTATTCTTTGATTATCCTGAGCATCACCAGATCAACACTTGGCTCTGACAGAACAGATCCCAGCCCTCTCACAAACTGCAGCATCCTGGCAGCTCCTGCTGCAGGAGAAGCAGGAGCTTTGCAGACAGCACAGGCCAAAGACAGAGGTCTTGGTGAGCACAAGCCAGTGCAGCACTCACCCCTGCATCACACCATACACAGCGGCACTGTTCCCCAGTGCCAGCCAGAGCAGAGCCGCCTTTCTCTGACTAGAGCTGACAATCAGGAGCCATTTAGAAAGCTTAAGCATCTCAAAAGCATTGCCCCAAAGTACACTTCAGATAGTCGGAGGTCAGCCACTGCTTACAATCCTCCGAGTCAATCTGAGAAATGCAACCAGACTCTTAAGAGCCCCCACAACGACTCCAGGTGAACCAAAAGGAAAGTATTCCTTGCGCCTATGTTGTTTGGAGTGAAAAGGGATTAAAAGTCTCTTTATTACAGCCTGCTACTTCTACTAGAAGATTTGTTTAATGAGTAGTGAGAACGGATGAAACCTCTCCACCAGATGTTAAAGAAGGAGTGGAAAAATGGATTAGCAACTGAGACGATTGTCACAGTCAGTGCTTGTCCTTGGGGGGGGGGAATATCTCAGCTTTAATAAACAAATGCACATTTCCTTACTCCAAAAAACATTACCAACTGAAAGAAAATCTGCTTGAACAGCCACTATTCTCAGTGGTATCTGGGGGAGAACTTTTGCCTCCCAAATTCAAAAGTTTGGGAGAAACAGGAAAGGAAAGAAGGGGCATTCGTATTTGATTCAACATTTTTGCCAACAGGACGGGTCCTTGGCTCTGGGCATCAGGAACATCTGTGCTGTGCACAAGGATGACCTCACACAGTTTGCAAATTGCTGCTCTGACTGAGGAGTGCTGCTGTCAGAACTGCACTGAGGCCAGGGGGCTCGCGCAGCACCTGCCTGCACATGGGGGGTCCACTTGCACCCCAAGCTTCCAGCACAGGGTCTGCTTACACCCTCTGTTCCAACTGGATCAATCATGAACCGCAGCTTCCCTGGATGTCTGAGCCCCTGCCGCAGCATACCTTATCTTCCTAAGCAAGCACTGGCAACACAAATACAGTTGCTTTTCTCTATGGTAGCCTTTACACACAAAATAATTTTACTGGAGTGCTCATTTTCATTCAGTTACAAACTTAAATGATGTCTAAAATAATAGCAAGGTGGTTGGGGGGGGTTGTTATAAAGACTCCTAAAATTCAGCTTCTGCTTCACCTGCTAAGTGACTGTGCAGAGCTGCCTCTCTTTAGAGGTGTCAGTCGGAGCCTTTCATGAGGCATTCACTGACTGGTTATCGGGTAATATTTTATACAAAGGCTGAACCTTTATTTAATAGTCAGGAGCCTTCTATTGATTCATGCAGCCCATAATGGTGACTGAAAGCTGGGATTGATTCATTGGCACCTGCTGGTATCCAGGGTTTGAGTTCACTCTTTACAACCTCTTCCTTCTGCTTCCCCCCAACACACACTTTCTTTAAATACAAAGGAATAATCCAAGAAGGTCATTTTTTAGCAGTAGCTCTATAACTGTAATAAAATGCCTATCTTACTATGTGTCATACCTGCAGCTACTTCAGACCCATCTACAACTTCCTAAAGCCTCTCAAATTTCCCTCCATGCTATCTACCTTTATTTTTTTCATCAAACAGGAAATATGAGGTGAAGTCAAGCATCAGAGACACAAGAAAACAGTGTATAATTCATGACAGCTACGATGCTCAGAAACTAGCTATTCCTTGTCCATTTTATACATGGCCATACACAGGTACCTTGTCTAGAAGGGAGCCATTTTCCTCCAGTTTAAAAAGAAGTAACAAAAATCTGTCATGTTCATATGTAGCTGGTAGCAGCACCTTTGAATGAGCCAGGGAGAAGAATTAACAAGGTAGGAGTCTCCACAGTTATGAAAACCCCCATAACAGAATACCAAAGCCCCATATACTTTCACAGCAGTTCAATATTTCTAAGTTAAGCAGGTCCCATGGGGTGTAGCACTGCAGCTCTGGAGGCACCCCCAAGTTTCCTAGCAAGGAGCAAGGCCCTTCAGCAGTGCAGTCTGGAGGCACCACCTCAGGCACCAGCTGAATCAGTGTTCATTTACTGCGCAGAGATGGCCCAGGACTTGAACAGGGCCATGTCTTCAGCAAATGAACCTTTGCCAGATCCTCCTGGTTGTGCTTGCAGAGATGCAGACACCAGTGGTCTCAAGCTTTGCTGTTAGTGATCTGAAACCATTACCTTTGATAGTGGGTCTCTTGCTGTCTGATGACTCTAAGAAGTGCATATAGCAGGCAATGAAACAATGGACCTTCTTCCCACCGGGGAGCCTCCCTGGCTCCTCAGACCAGCTTTGTACTCCCACTTCCCCTAATCATCATCCTGCCCAATGAGATTATGAGATCAGGCATGAAGTCTTGGCCTCGTTAAATCAAGTCTGACTTTTACCACTGGTGTCAGTGGGCCAGAATTTCATGATAGGCCCTATTTCCCCAGGCCTAACTAATGGCAGACAGAGCTTCACCTGGGGCAAAGCTGGGTTACTGCAGGTTTCAATTCATCAGGGGTCACGATTTGACACTTGCAGACACACCACTGCTTGCTTCTGTGGAACTGTGAGCCCAATGATACCCAAATACTTGGAATTCATGCTTGAATGCCTAAAGTACCATTTATTTCTTTTTTTTTCCCTTTTTTCTTTATCCTTTGCTTCACTACCTACCTTTAAAATCTTTTTTTCCTTGGAGCCCGTCAAAGCTGCCTCCCCAGGGCTCTCCCCTATTGTGTGTCCTCATGCATCCCTTTGTAATACCCAAGCTGTGCAGCTGATGCTCAGACTGAATTAGAAAGCAGGCCTCTGTCTGATCTGCAAACATACCTCCAGCCTTATTTTCCTTCCCTTAATGTATTTCAGTCTATGCTTGTATAGTTAAAATCTTCAATTCCTACCACTCTCTCCTTTTTACGTGCCTGTTTTATTTGCACAGTCATTTCACAGTCCAGTTGTTCTTTCTGGTCAGGTGGCCTATAAAATATTACTAGTTTACTTTCTGAAACATCTCCAACTGCAGCCCATAATGACATAGCAGCCCCATTCCAGCCTCTCTCAGATCCTCACTTTCAAAGGCTAATAAATCCTTTTCCTTTTGAAATAGCTCTCTCTTCTCTCATTCCCTTCTCTTCTTCCCCAAGCATTCTAAACAACCCCTCCTCTTTAATGTTAATACCCCTGTTATCTTCTAAGGAAACTGCAGCTCCATCCATGCCTATTTCCCAGTGGGCAATGCCTACTCCTGCATCCACACCAAGACACAGCAATGAGCATCGTTCTCCCACACCCTGTACAAATATAACCTCTTCCTGACCACATCTGCAACTGATAGCTTTGCTGTTCCTGATCAGGGCTGGTTCTAATTTCTGTCTATCACCCTGCAAGTCTCCACGTCACCAACTGCTTCCAATTAGTCTGGAAGGAAGGATCTGGTTAGAGTCAAGGATTTCAAATTTTTAATGCATTTCTTCCACTGTATCACAGAAATCACAGAATTGTTTGGGTTGGAAGGGACCTCTGGAGATCATTGGGTCCAACCCCCCTGCTAAGGCAGGGCCACCTAGAGCAGGTCACACAGGAATGCATCCAGCAGGTTTTGAATGTCTCCAGAGTGACTCCTGGGCAGCCCGTTCCAGGGCTCTGCCACCCTTAACATAAAGAAGTTCTTCCTCATGTTGAGGTGAAACTTCTTGTGTCTGAGTTTATCCCATAAGTATATTTAACTAGTTTCCCCCACTCCCACTGTATGAATCATCCTTCCACCTGTGTTGTGGTGTAGACTGGGAAGATGAACCTAGTGCATGGGGTTGAAACTGTGCCTGAGGTTTTCATCCCGTACCTTGACTTCCAATGCCTTAAATTCCTCCAACTGCATTTTCTTAGCACATGTTTCTGCTGCAGTAGGACACTGACTGGGTGCTCAGGAGGTTCTTCTGCCCAGCCAGGTCTCTGCAGTTCTATCAGGTATGTGTAGTCCTATAGGAGGTATGTGTAGTCCTATGGGAGGAGACACAGCTTTGAGCAAAGCCATGCGCTCTCCCCTGCCTTGGCCCAACTACCCTGCAGGTCACTTGCACGTGTCCCGTGGAGAGGTGTGATCAAACGTCCTCCCATTTCCTATACTAAACCTGTGCAAGGATGCTGCAACACAGACTCAGCACGAGCTGTGGAATGCCCTCTGTGTTTAGCCTGCCAGGAGCCCACACTGGGTGTCCCAGCAAGATTCCCTAAAGTAGCCAAATGAACAAGTTGCTCATGACCAACTCAAGTCCAGAGCTTCCCAAACAATGCTCAAAACACCCCTGGAAGCTGGGATGCCCGTGTTCTTTCGCCATCGTTGATACGAGAAATTGTAAGAACCAGCAAATCCCCACACACTGGGGAAGAAGTCAGAAGAGACAGGAGTGGCTTAGGATGTGCTCCATGTGCCAAGGGTTACTCGTGTGTTTTTAAGCATCAGGCCAAAGTTTGAGGAAATTTACTCTACGCTAAATTTAAGTACGCTGAAAAGAAAATTTGGCCCTAAAATAATTTAGTCCTATGGTGACTGTAAAATGGGATTTAAATGTACTTGCATTAGTGATCTGGAGAAGAGCTTGGGAGGGATGCAGAGGGATATATAGCCAACACAGTTCACAGCACCCAGCAATCCACCCTGCTCACTGCTCCAACTTCTGATTTGCCAAAAAGGAAGAGAAAAGCAATTTCCTTCTTTTTCTCTTTTGCAGCCCTTTGACTGAAGTCCCCACAGAGCCCCATGGGGCTCCCTGGAATCCAGGGAATCACCTGTATTTGAACCACAGGAAAGCTCTATCAATGCCATTGTTACTGCTGATACCGACACCCACAGACACCACCACCAGGCTACACACACCCTGCCAAGCAGCCAAGTGGCTCTGAGCCAGGCTGTGGTCTGAGCCTTTAACATAAGCTCTGGCAAATCCTTGAGAAGACCAAACGCAGCGAGTGCCCACCATCCCACCCTTCTCCCCTGTCTCATGGGCTCTCCCAGTTTCCCAGTTGTAATTGCTGCTGGTTTTGCAAACTGGGCCACATCTGAACCTGTCAGGCTGCCTACAAATGCACCACAGACTCAGAGCTCAGTAGCTGCTCAAGGGGCTGTGCGATGGTATAACTGCTGGTAGCAGTGGAATCTCTACCTCCTTCTCTTCTGGCCCCAATGAGCTCATGGTGTTCCTAGCAAGCACACAACCTACATGGTACCTCTAAAGCACAGCTTTCCAGGAGATCTGTGACATCTTGAGCAGAAGGACTTGGCTGGAGCAACTGTACTCCAGTACTGTAACTGAAGAGAGGACTGGAATTTCCAGCCTTTTAGCCCACTTGTGTGAAGCTGGGAAGATCCAGAGCACATCTCTTCCTACAAATCTTGAAAAAGCTCCCACTGTGGTCCCCCATCCCTGGTGCAGACACATGTTGTTAGGCCTTATCATTCAGCAGTTGGACTTGGTCTTAACCAGGTCAGATGGATCTCGCTTTTACCTAAATCCATTAGCATAACATTTTAGCCCCTCTCAATCCTCTTCCAATCTCCAGCTGACATTCCTAAAATATGGGAATCCGCTTTTCTCAGTAAGCCTCAAAAAATTAAAAAAGGCTTGGAAGAACTTTCAGGAGAAGCGATGAATAAGGTCCGACTCATGCCTCCCATAGGCACACACCTTGCATTAGGGATCAAATATAAGACACAAAGTCAAGAGCTGTGAAGGGTTTGATCCTGCCACTGATGTTAACTGTGACCAAACCTAATTAATTTTACCTCTTTATCTATAACTTTTCTTATCTGGAAAATTGGCTACTAAGGATAATCCAAACCCATTCATTTTCTGATATCAAATTTGCTGGCAATCGTGCAGTACTCTCAGGTAGAAGGGTGAGTTTATCAGTGGCTATCTTGTCACACAGTAAAATTGCTAAAATGTGGCGCTTTTTTCTTTGAAACAGAAGTTTTTACCATCATTTACAAGAACAGGGGCAATGCATCAGGACAGGTCTTGAAGCTCCAGAGCCCCATAGCATCCCCACAGCTACTGGAACAGGAGCGTGTGGACTTGGGCGATTACACGGACACACCATCTACTTCCCCAGCTCATTGTGCAGACTGTCTCCATGCCAGAGCACTGAGCCGCATCTCAGCTGCTGGAAGAAGTCTCCATACGACACTGCCAGGAGGAGGTGCAGTAGTGCAGGACTGAGCCCCTCTGCCCACTCTGTGCCCTCTGTGCCCTTCTCTTGTGCGAATGGTACAGTTTGCTAAAAATCAGATCAGAGTAATGCTGGGTGGCTGTAATTTGGTGCAGGGACCCCAGCATTTATGGTATACAGCATTTATGGTATACACAGCTTGGCTAGGTAAATGACACAGTTAAACAGGCTAAATCAACAGTGAGGGAGAGGATGAGAAAATGGTATTGACTGTAATGTTTACAAACACTCATCACCTTCCAACTCACTGATGAACTGGTAATTTTTCTGCTGGAATAAAAGATCCCTCTTGCTTTAAAGACAGCTATTTGATGAGGCACAAGGGAGACAATTAAACGTTTCATTCAGTTTGACCTGCTCTGTCATTACAGCTCTTTGTTTTCCCCATCCCTTTCTTTTACTCCGACCTTTAGGACATGGTACTTGGTGGGCTGGTTTTATTTTCATTTTCTTTTATTTTTGGCCAGGTCAGCTCAAACGGATCCTGTTTCCCAAAGATGACATGAATGCGGAATATTAATGCAGACTTTGCCTGTTGCGTCCCTTTGCTTCCCTTCCCCCCGTTTCCCCCGCACACCACATACCCCCCCCCGCCTGCAAGCTCATTTGCACAAAAGCACACCGAGTCCCCACTCAGCAGCCCACCTTGAACAAAACACTCCAGGACTCTTGAGCCAGCAGAAGTGCTAATCAAGCAGGGCCCTGTGCTGTGTGCTTCTGCAGTGGTTGCCTGGCATAGAAATGGGCTGTCTGGCCGCAGCTATGAGGTAACGTCTGGCTTTTTTGCCAAGCTGCAGAACGAGTCAGACACTCCCTGGAACAACATTTCTTCAGGAAAAAAAAAAGAAAAAAGAAAAGTTAGGCAAGAAATGATCTTCCAGAAACTTCCCTGCATCTTTCTGTTGGGGGGGGTCCCCCCACCCCCAGGGTTTTTAAGTTATATAACCAATTACTTAGAATGCAATGGGCTTCATCAGCTGATTCGGGGCAATGCTCTTATGAAACGCATTTCTTACGCTTACGAGGTGAGCTGGAAATTTGGGAGGGGGCAAGAACACACACACACACACTATACACGCACACAGACATAACCAACTCTCTTCCCTGCAACGCTGTCTAGATCTGTCAGCTATTTTTGGATGCAAACTGAAACAGAGCACTACGCATTCAAGCAAGGCAGAGCTAACGTGCATCTGCAGCAGCTTTTTTGCAGCGCCACCAATTAATCTCATTAACCAGTTAGAGGAATTTTGTGTTCCACTGCAGCAGTAGCAGCCCTTCTCTTTCCCTTACACATTCCTTATTTACCGAGGCCGGATGGTACTCTTGATTCAGCATATTCTGCTTTCTACATCACTGACAACTTGATTTTTTTCCCCCCTGAAGGACAGAAAATACACAGTTCGTTTTTGCTGCAGTGATGGTTGAGAAATAATCTGAACCAAGGCGATATGGCTGTTCCTTTGGAGTTTCAAGCTCTTGCTAACAAACTCTCTTGTATTAAGTAGTTGTATACATGTATCAGTCAAAAATGTAGACTTGATCCTAGGTGATACCCTTCAAAGAGTTAATCCTGAGAAGCAGCAGCTTTGAAAAGGTGCAAGAAGGAATGTCTTGTCCTCAGGGTAGGACCAGCCAATGGAGGCGGGAGCCGGTGATGTAATGCTCCAGACCTGGCGCATCATTGGTCCTGCAGATATTAGACTTGATATGATTTTGGAGAGTTTGGCGAGAGGAGTTTGTGCAGAAGAGCCTGTAAATTTCCCTGCACCAAGGGCATTGCACTTCAGTTCTCTCATGCTCTTCAGCCAGGGCATGTCTTGCTGGTAAAAGTTTGCTCTATTGATAATGCTTCTGTCTTGCATCTTCTTGGTTCAGCTGTTCTGTATCCTGCTATCTAGGAGGCATTCATTTCTCTGAAGTCAGACTGTGCTGGAATTACTTCTCCAGCCCGGCCATGAAATTGAAGTGAATTTTTAATAAAAAGCAGTTGTTTTTTCTCTGGCTCACCTCTGAACTCTGAATTGTTTCAGGCACTGACTTCCAATCCCCCAGCTTCTATTACCTTCCCAGGTTTTCATCTGCCCAGCCTTATTTCTGTAGCTGATTACTTCACGAGGAGATGGCTGATGATGTCTTAAATGAACCTCTCCAGTCTGGGCTTGCTCTGGAGGAATCTGCTTGAACTACCCTAACGTCAGTCAGCTCAGGAACACGGCACCTTTTGCCCACCAAGGTCTCATGCTGCAGGACTTGCAGGAATGCAGCTGCAGTTCCTGAGCACTCCAATGCACTCAGTAGTTTGTTTGAAGTTTAGCCATGATTCAGTCAGAGAATCCTCTGAGAGTCTCATCCCCTTCTCCCATCACCCAAGTAAAATAAAGAGTCTCAGAAAAACTACAGGGGTGATTAAAGCCTTTGTCAACCAGAGAAGAGGAACCAGGAATTGCAGAAGATGTTCACAGGCTGTCTTCTACAGGTTCCCTGGAGATGTGGGCACTGGCCATGAGGTCAAGGAAGCACCATGGGAAGCCCAATCCAGCCCACAGATCTCTGGAAGCTCTGAGCAGTGCCGTTTCCCGTACTTCCCCTGCACACCCTGAAGAGCTCTGCCTGCTGTCGGAGGCCAAATATCACAAAAGTGCTGTGGAGAGTAGAGCTGTTCCAAGGGACAAACGAGTTTGCACTCCTGAGGTTGCTTCTTTTCCAAACAAGAACAAGCACATGAAATCCTGAAATTCCCAGAAAACTATGGGTAAATATATTTTTTGGTCAGATTTTTAATTTTATTTCAAGAAAACCATAATGTATGTTTGGATACAGACTTTTGTAAAGACATAAATATATTAATTATAGAAAGAAAATGAAAAGCAAAAGAATTCATTCCAGAAATGGAACTTTTCCTATCACCTTCTATTTTTGTCTGAAAGAAAATCAAACTTTCAATGAAACTGGGTCAAGGTTAATGGTATGTTTGAACAGCTATAAACACCTTCCCCAGGCCAAACAACCTCCACTTCTGTTGAAAGCACAAGGAGGGGCTGAACAAACTTTGCCAGGTCTTCTCCTTGCGCTGTGCAGTCTAAGTTACTTCTACAAATGGATTATCCCTTGCATACTACTGTCTTCTTTGTCTGTGTAACACAGTCTTAAAAACCTTTCAGAGAATGAGATCTAAAACTAACCTAAGGAGTCTGCTCCACTACCTAACCCTCCTAACAAGCAGAAAGCTTTTCCTAATATCCAATCTAAATCTTTTTTGCTGCAAATCAAGCTGATTTCTTCTTAAGCTGATGTCCTACCTCCAGTGGAGAAAGGAAATAACTAACCATCACCTTCTTTAAATCAGCCTCATAGTACTTGGCTATTTATCATGCCCTTTCTTAATCTTTTTCCCTAGATGAAACCAATCCAGTTATTTCAATCTTCTCACTCACAGTATCTGAACTTCAGAAAGTTCCTGTTGTCCCTTCCATGGGATTCTGACTCATTTTTTAAGTTTCCAGAACTGGACCTAGTATGTTGTGCTCCTGACTGATGTATTGCTGCATCCTTTCACGCTGCTCGTCAACATGGGCAAGGAGAGCAGTGGTTCCTTCTCTGACCATGGGATGAAAGCTGGGGAGCGGGCTGCCACCCAGGCAGGTCTCCTGCTCTGTGACATTTTGTTGAAGAAGTGTCCGTGTTTGAGACACGACACAAATTAAAACCAGTCACAGGTTATAACTCCTCAGCTTCCCAGAGGAGGAATGATGCACAGTGTACCCTGAAAGAAGTATTTATGTTAACTGTGCCCAGTGTTTCCACAGCTCAGCACTTAGCTGTGCTTTCCGTCTGCTACCAACCAGCTATTCATTTTTACTGACTTTCCAGTATGGTGAGGGCAGAATACCTCTTAAAGTTGATCAGATTATTGTTATTGCAGGGTAATAGAGGGAGGGTAAGATGAAACATATGGGAAGTGAAGACCACAGTTGAGCACTATGCCAGGGCAGTGCACACTGTGGTGGTGTGAAGCGCTGCCAGTTTCATTCTCTTGAATGCATGGGATGCAGCCCATCCTTGGTCCTCCTGGTCATCCTGCTCAGTTGAAACATGTTTGTCATCTGTATGGAGCTGGTAGAAAATTGTTGCCGCCAGAGAACAATGACTGCTGATTTCTTTCTTTGCTCGACTGAGCAAAATGAGGTTTTGTTTGCTACCTTGATGGAAACAGTGCATCATTTCACCACTACCTAAGCAGAAGCATTAAGATGAAACTACTGTACAATCATACAAGATTGAATCTAAAAAGCCCCAAAAAAGCCCCACTGTGTAATTTGCTTTAACACCGTGTTTATGGGCTTTGACAATGAAGCTTGCCACATTAGAATATAATGACAATGAAATCCATATTCCGTGATCCTGCAGTTATTTTCCCAAGCACCAGCAAGAACACCTTTTCTCTTCCAGACATTTCTGGCTCGTAAAGAGACATTTTGTATTGGCCTTGGAAAATCACTGTTTCGACAAATCAGGAACTGTGCTGAAGCCCCTGCCCTCCCTGCACACACTTTACATGACGAGTTCAGGAGTGGCTGTGCAGGGTGTTCACTGTGTGGTGCATAGAAATGCATCTCAGTTGTGACTCCAGCTTCTCAGCACTGCTGCATAACAGTGACAGCAGTGTTTGGAGGGGATTCTGCTGCTTTGTTGCTGAGGGTCTTCCTATTTCCTTCAGGCAGTTTGAGAAAGAGCCTTCGGTCTAGCAAGTGCCTTCTGCAGCACAGGATTTCATATAAGCCAGACAACAAACCATGGGTATATACCTGAATATAGGAAATAAAGGTGAATTGGGAGTTTGAAAATATGACTATCTCCAAATACCCTTCTGATGTGACAGGGAAGTCCAATGGACAATGCAAAATGCACTGTCAAGTGCTTGTTCTTCTGCAGTGTATTTGAAAAGCTACGCAAAGTAACCATGCAGGAATGTCAGCCTGCTCGGGCAGGTCCCATCAGTCATCCATGGCAGTGACTCCTGTGGGAGGACACCCAACTGGAGATGCTGAGATGTTTTACTGCCACCATGCTTCTTTACAAATTGAGAGCAGAAAAATTCCACTCCACAGGATATAAAGTGTCAGTTTAAGTGCTAATTATATTTTCATATCAGAGCATAAACTCCAGTTTGTAAGAACATGGGTGTCCTTAAAATACGTCGTAAGAAAGAATTGAAAACAGCTAGTGTTCTTGAATTAATTTTCACACTTACAACTTTAAAGAATAGTTCCCCTTTTCTGTCTCATTTTGTCAGCTCTATAGGGCTTTGTGCTTGCCTTGTAATTCCATCAACAATATGTCAGTCTGTAATTTGCAGCGTTTCTTTCAATTAAAACCAAAATGCCCCAAAATAACGACGACGATGACAACAGAAGCAAAGTCTCAACAATGTATTAAGCTCTGTGGGCATGGTAATTTGAAAGAATATGTATAACTTATTTTATCACCGATAGAGAAAACTGCAAAGATTCAAACTATAATTGTGAAGATAATATCCTTCTGTTGCTATTAATGGCTGCTGTCTGTGGCGTATACATTACTTCTAATTTTCACCGCTCATTCGCATCATAAATGAACGTGAAGAATCCTGTGGAAGATACTGTAGGCATCACATTTATCATAAGATCTGAGGGCTTTCTTTGGGATCACAGAAGTTGGACCTTACATATATATACATGATTTACTTCATTTATTGGATTGCAAAATTTTAAATCTTCCCAAGGTCATTACGCTAATGGGAAGCACAAGGTTAAAAGATGCTGACTACAGACTATGCAGAACCTTTCTGATACCTTCTAAGCACTCATTTCTAATTCCTAAAGCTACTGACTTCTTGTTTTTAAGCTTCTCCAAACTCCTGCAAATCCCAGGGGCCTGAAGCAGTCTTCCAGACCTCTAGCAGTACATTTACTTTCTTCTGAGTTAACTACTAGACCTAATTAAACAACACTGTCTCATCTGAGTGGATGAGATTCGTACAGTCTGCATACAAATTAAAATTCCAGTTCTGTTAACATTCAGGTCAGTTAATCAGAATAAACCTCTTTAAAAACGAAAAGAGTGAAGTGATTTCAAAGTCACTCAGACTCCTAACTCATTTTTAAGGCTGTCGTTTGTAATATTCTCTATTGGTTCCCTTTAAGCAGTGAAAAAAAAAAGAAGGCTCACAGTTCTCAGATCAGCTTAATTCAATGAAAGAGAAATAGGGAATTTTACATGAGGAGTTGCTAAAGAGCTTCGGTTTCCAAAGGGCAGGCATGCAGCTCTGCGTGTTGAAAATTGCACAGACAGTTGCCAAAACAGCATGTGCAAATTAGACATCATTCACATAATGAACTTGTTAGAAGACTAATTCAAGATTTGCATGTGGAAATCCGAATGTGGAGCTACATTATTCCTTGTGAATGCAGATGTATCTATTAGCCTGCGTATTTTAGCAGATGTTATTTTGGAAACAAGATCCCAAGTCCTCACAGTGCAGAAATTAATAACTAGAGATTGTAATTTCATGGAGAGCTTCTCTCTTACATAAGACATGATGCAAGACAATCAGAAATACTGAGATTTCATCTCACCCTTGTAGCAGATTTTCTGTGTGAGCTCAGGGAAATTATATTACTTTTACTTACTTTTGTTTACCTATCAGTGAAATGGCTTTAATATTACTTATCGGCCATCACACTTGCACAGGCTCAGTGCTTATAATTCTCTCTAAGCTCTGCAAATGATCACGTTTTGGAACAGAGTTTAAACTTGAATTGTTTAACCCAACCATTTTCTTATTGCAAATGCTAATGACTTGGCAATAATTTTCTCATGTTAAAGAGGGAAGGAAAAGAGTGAGAAGGAACCAGACACAGATCCAGGTATACTGGCAAACTCTGAGGTAGACTGGGCCTTCGTAATTGGAGTTAGAACTTTGGTGAATAAGTAGGCTTCAGATGAGGGTGTACAGAAGAATGCAGAAAGCAGAAGCTGTGCTTTCATTCACCAAGCAAGAAAATGCTGCATTTGGCTCGGTGTGGTTGGGATTGTACCCCTCCCACTAATCCCTTAAAATGGTGAGTTTCAGAATGTGCATGCCATGGGTGCTTGGGTTTGGGCTTGGCTGTGATGATGACAAATGCAAGGCTTTGCTTAGCATTTAGTTTGCATATTGCTGAAATGCATACGCATTGCTGCCCAGGTTTTAGGCCCTGTAATCACTGTTTTGAAAGTGCAACACTATTTTGAGCTTTATCTACATTTTATTTTCATCAAAAATAATTGCTGTGATTTAGGGACTGTCTAATGCCCTGCTGCTATCTCCAAATCTCTAGTAGTATGCTGGCATCCAGTAGTGAACCTAAAAGCTGCATAGATTTTCAAGTTGTAGCATGTTAATCTCATTTAGTATGTGTAACTATCTAAGTGAAAAGATGAATGCACCAGGTTTTATATGTACTATTTCTATGATTGCATTTGAAGTCCAGTAAATGCTAGGAAAGGAAAAAAACCCACCACAAAACCAGAATAAATCTGATACAAGTATTTGTTTTGAATTCAATAACCACATATGATTTGGCCTGCCCCAGTGTGCTCTCTCCATAAAAACTGAAGGTGAACATTATTTGAATCACCTTGTAGGGAAAGAAATTTGCATTCAGAAAGACTGGAGTATAAGGCTAGTGAAATCCTGACTTTGTCTAAGACATCAGCAAACCTTTTGTTGGCTTCATTAAGAATAACATATCACTGCTGGATATAGCCTGTTATACTGACACAGGAGATGCAAAGCAAGATGCCAAGACTGACTCAACTCTAATTGAAAATTAACACAGATCTTAATTTCTGGCTGGGCAGTCAGCAAGAAAAGCAAGAGGAAATGTGTTTTACAATAAAATCCAAAGGATGCACTTTGTGTCCATCACTATATTATTATTCCTTTTACCTGTTCAATAGGCCCTTCCTATGCTTTCTGTCCTCTCCCCTTCTCAGAAGCTGTCTCCTGAAGGATATGCAAAAAAGTACAGCCTAACCCTTCCTAAGAGAAGTATCACAGTCTCTTGCACAAGTAATCTGGCATACTGCAGCTGTCAGTAATAACTCTGTAGTATGTCAATCCTATTTTGTGGCATACCCTGAGATGTCTGTTTCTGTCTCATTGACTTCTGGTTCTCAAATCCAGCCAGGGAGGAAAACTTCCCAAGGAATCTTATATAAGCAGTAAAAGAAAAATACCATAACATGGATTCACATCACACATTCATGTGGTTCCACTTACTCTGCTCCTACTCTTGCTTTCAGAGGCTGGCAATACCCAGGGGTGTGGTTTGCGTGTGAGATTAGACAGGTTGAGAGGCAGGCTTTTATCATTGTTCCTGCAGTGCTTATGATATTTTTTATGTGTTCCTACTTGTAATTTTATCACTTAGTTATTATTTCACAGTGGTTTTTATTGCACTTTTTACTACAGGAGTCTTGTGGGTATTGGCGTTAGCAATTGGAGAGCAAGCTTCTGTCACTGTGAAAACCAGGTACTGAGGTGGCCAGAGGAAGCTGGCATTTCCCATCCGTGAAGTCTGTATATTGTGATGAAACCTCAAAAGATGCCTGGTGTCATTTACTCAAAAGCCATGTGCATTGTTGTTTCATGCACGTCCTGAAGAAGTTTCTAAGACTGTGCAGCCCAGGCAGAAGGCAAGTGCTTGAAAGAGCTTACAGGCAGGTTGGTTTTATCATCCAAATTGGGTCACTCATTCCTAATTATTTATAACCTCTATCTGCAGTGTATTTCACCGCATGGTGAACACTCTCAAATGGGAAAGTTCCTGGACATCAAACTTCTGCTGTTTTCTCTCACAAGGAATCCCTAAGCAGAACCCCCTTTGGCATACAAGAACTGCTGCTCTTCTGCTGGGCCTCAGGGCAAGTCAGCATTGTGAATGTGCTCCCTCCTGAACTCCAGCCAGCCTCAAGAATAACATTCATCGACTCCTTGTGTAGCTTCTGATAATGAGGACTCCCTCATTACCAAGTCTAATTATCAGAGTGTGATTGTAAAGGACACAACCTTAACATACAGGCTTTCATGACCCTTTTCTTTACCCAGTTTATCTGGATGCTTCACCAAGTTGGAATTGGCAGCATGCAGCTAACATCCTCACTGAGCACTTTCCTTCAGTCCCACACTAGCAGTCAGTTGAAATCAGTTTGATGAACCAGTGGGTCAGCAAGAGAGAAACACAGCATATTAGTCTGTAAGCTTCTTAGATAAAATGTCCCAGTGAATGGGGACAAGAAGAAGAATCAGAGTGAGACCCTGCAGTTAGGGGAGGGGAATTAATGGACATTTGCCGGTTTTATTTTAAGGAAATCAATGGACTTGCTGGAGACTGGGTGATGGAACACACAGCTGATGGAACGGACAGCCAAAGATCACTATTTTCCTTTTAAGCAAATCAATGTGTTAATTGGGATTCTGGTGGGATTCTGAAGCTGCTAATGGAGGTGGGGGCCAGTGGAGGATCATTAGTCTTTATTGTAAGCAGTACGGTTGGTTAATTGGGGTGTGATTGTGTTGTTGAAAGAGAGAACAGGCAAAGCATGAGAAGTGATTTTTAAAAGCTGTCACTTTAAACTTTCCCTAATGAAACGAATTTGTTAAAAAAGCTAGGGGAAGATATAATTTGTTACTCCTTCAGGACTTTGAACTTGGGGAGATCCTAATTTTGATGAGACCATTCTCTTTTTTAAGGCAAGTTTTTTCAGCTTTCCATCCAAGTGTAGAGAGAAATTAAGTCATCCTTGGAAAGTTATTATTTATCAGAGCCTTATGAAGTTGGTGGCAATGGTTCATCAGGTCACATGTGATCAGGTCTTCTCCAGACACCCATATGAACATAGACGCAGTTCCATGCTTCATTTCAACTTGGAATTTTTTATGGTTGCCTGGGTGAAGATGCACAGTCTCCTATAGATATTAGGGCTGTGCCTCAGAGCTGCTTTTCTGCCTAATTCACAGTTATCCCATTATCCCACACTGTGAAGACCTCCAGGCTAGATTGTGCAGTAAAATCTAGATTTGGCAGAAAATCGGGGCATTATGTGTGGGCCTTCTTTGCGTGTGCAAGAGAGTTGCTTGCACACAATATGGACCAAAAGAGCTAGACTCAAACATTGATGAGACTATTAATTATAATTTCATGTCAACTTCTCTGGAATTTTCCTTTGCAAACAGACATCCAGTGCTGCTTGAATTTATTTGCCTGACTTCTAAAAATCCAGCCCACAGTTTAGGAGAGAGCAAATTTCTGCTTGTAATTTCACCCCCAGCATATCTAACTGTGAGAAGCTGAAAGCCTGGCTCTGTTCAGACAGCGAGACAGGGAAGGGACCAGCACAAAGGCTGAGTGGGTTCATTTCAGCCCTTAGTCTGCCCTCAAGTTACCAGCAGCTACAAGTGGGGAAAAGCTGGTCTGGTTTATTCCCACCAAAAGAGGGAACATTCCCCTTGGAGAGCAGGTGAACACTGCGTGGCTGTTTCTGTGGATGCACTAAAGGGTTTCTCATGAAAGGGAAGGAGTTATTTGCAAAGCTGTATTGAAAAATTTATTGGAAAATTGTGGAAAAACACATTTTAGGGTAGAGTCAAAGGGAAATTACATACACACACACACACCTCGCCAGCTTAAATCAAACTGAATGAATCATTTCGAATGAGTAAAAGATGTCACTTAGTTTGAAGTCGAAGGTATCATTTGACTTACAAGCATTTACAAACTAAACCCAGGTACACTTCGGAAAGGTGTACTGTTTCATGGACAAATGTTGAAAGGGAACATTTTGACTTGCTTAAATTTTAAGAATGAAACAATTTGTTAAGTTGAACATGAATTCACAAAATGTTTCAGTTGACCCAAATCTCTTTTCTGCAGAGCATGATGTTTTATCAAAACATATTTCCCAGTGCTAGGAATAAATCTCAGAACTGTTCCTATCACCACACAGAATTCGGCTCAAGTTTTAATTAAGCCACCTCTCCAATCCCTGCTCAGAGCGTCTTTCTTTTAATTGCAGGTCAGAGGGATGTTACTGCACAATCAACACTGAGCGTCTCATGGATTCCCAAGTTTCAGACCAGCTCTTTTTTTCCCACTGAAGCATGTAGTATCCACGTTTACCATAATGTGATTCCCTAATCATCTTGTTGAATGTTGAAAGGAAAGCCGGCAGACTTTCTGGTGTTGCTAAAAGCCCTCAGGCCAGGCTGGCAGATAACAGCCCTCTTATTTATTTGTCTAAATAAGCATATAGCATGATGGATAAGCTGTCAAGGAAAAATCAAATCAGTGGGGACATAGCTTCAAGGGAATTACTCACTATCTCTCTGCCAGTTCTGCTTACACTTGTCTTAAAAAAAATATAAAAATTAACATAGTTGGTGGTGAGTGCCAGAAATTACATTTCAAGAACAACAGTGATATTTTCTACAGAGCGTTTCAGCTGGAAGGTTCAAGAACTCTAGCATACAATAACCACAAAAATCATTTCAGGGAGGTATTTAGCCCAGAAGTGAAAGCAGGGCATGTATGTGAAACTGCAAGTGAGTCCGTTGGGTGATTGACAGCAGGTGAAAGCATTTTAATTGTTCCAGATTTTCAGCTCTTTCTATATATTTATTTGTGTGTGTTTGAGGAGAAAGTATGGGGGTTCCTGAGAACCTGAAAGCTTTTAGCAAACTCATAAAACCAGACATGGTAGGAAATGAACTTGATCCAAAAAAGAAAAGCTACTTTTAGAAATACAGCTCCATGTCTGGCCACAGAGTAATTAAGGTTCTTAAAGCTTTCCTGCCCAGATGAGTGGCTGGCACAAAAATAATAATAACTATACAGTAATAACAGCAGTGACTTGTCACTGAAGGGAATAGGTAACAGTAAACAACTTCAGTAGAAGGGTCAAAGCAAAGGAGTCGTGTGAACGTGTGGTTACGGTAAGGGGTGGTAAGTGGGTGTCCCTCTGAGTCGGTGGGTGTTGGAGGTGGTACAAGGGAGGAGAACAGGGGCTTCTCCACAAAGCAATGCAAAACATTCTGCCTTAGAGTTCAATTCATAAAAAGAATATAACTGACTCATATTCTTTCCACTATTCAGTGTGTGTGTGCCATAAGATGCAAATTCCGTGTGTGATTCGTACAGTAAAATGTCAGTTTTTGAAAAGCCTCCAGGAGCCTAAGAGCTGGTTCAGGTCAGAATTCAGCCATTGCAGGGAAACTGGCTTTTCTCTTCTATCCTGTCTTTCAGTATCCAAAGGCAGAACCTGGGGACCTGGCAGACAAGGGTCACCACCTCCTGCAGTTTGTTTAGCACTTTCTGCTCTTTCTAGCATGAACGGAAGAAACTTGTCATTATAGAACCGGATCTCAAAACTCATCCCATTCAACTGGAGTTTTCCATGACCATTGATGGGCATTGGACCAAGCCACAGAGGACAAAAAAACGGTTCAAATATGAGCAAAACTCAACAAACTGCAGAACATCTTTTCCCAGACATCTGCCAAATTTCTGATACCTCCATTTAGTGATTACGTGTGCTGTGACTAACTTACAGTAGGAAACACAGAGAAACTGCAAGATCAAGTAAGGTGGCATCTTCTGAAGGTACAAAATGTGAGACCGAGAGTCCCTCGGTATAAACTATTTCTGGACTGACGCCTCAAACTGACTTGCAGTACAGTTACACTGCCGCCTGTTTTCACTGAAGTGAGTGAAAACATGAGTGATGCCTACGGCCCTTGGACAGAGCATTTTGTCTGGCATTTTCATCAGTGTGTCCAGTTGAGCAATCCCCCACACCACCACGCAATGTAATGATTTAATATTTCATGGGCTACCTTTGTTTGAGGTGTTCTAGTCCCAGATTAATGCCCCTTTGTTTTGAAACCCATGACAGATCTCTAACTTTTTAATTGCACTGGGAAAAAGAAAGCACAGCAAGTTTCTCAGTCAAGTAAATTTCAGGTTCTGAAGCTAATCAGAAAACACTCCTTTTGCTCAAGAAAATGGAAATATTTTTTCTTATAGTCACATTTTTCATTCAAATATTAGTCCTCAAACACATGCACACATATATATGTTTGTTAATTTGAACGTGTATTGTGCCTTCCCCTCTTCTCTATAAGCCAAACTTGGCATGATATTCTGCAACAGCCCTACCCTGCTGGCATGGGGAAGTAGTTTATCAAAATAAGCAATAAACAGCTACAAATTATAGTAAAAGGAAATGATAAAGTCACACAAATGCCACTGCTTTGGCAGTTCTGCTCTCCAAAGATACTTTTTAGGAAAGCTGCTAATAAGGCCATATACATTCATTCAAGTGTAGGAGCTGATTTAGAATGGAGAGGTTCAAAAACCCACACTGCACACAAGTGTTCATAGTCCCAGCCTTGGGCTCGTGTTTTGCTGCATGTTTGAACATCTCTCTGAATGTTCAGAGGCTGCAGAGGTAGGCTCCTAAGTCATCAAGGCCATCTGCTGCTGCTGTAAATGAGTACCAAAGGGTGCTTTCAAGAAGCAGGGAGGGCAGTGCTGTGAGGCTGTTCTCAGAAAGCTCCCGTTCATCTGACTGGAATCACCAAGCAAACCTTCAGGGGTCAGTTTACCTCAGCCTTTGCAAAGGAAACTCTTTCAGGTTCAGTTCATGGACTGCATTTGTAAAGGGCACCCTGTGGAGCTCACGCAGCCTGGAGAAGCTGATCCGGTGCATTACTTCTCTCTCCTTTTGTTTTTGGTCTTACAGCCCTTGCTTGGTTATGATTCACCCTCACAGGAGGAAATGAAAGTGCAATAACTGTTGACTTTTCAGCCAGGGAGACATACAGTTTATGAAGCAAAACCTCCAACGGGAACAGAAGTGGGCTGAACTATAAACCGACCAGATGGAATAAACAAAGGAACAAAATTATCAGCAGCTAAGAGCCAGAGCAGCTTTGAGCTCCAGCTTGTTGTTTGGCCACCACAGGGTTACAAGCCAAAGAAGTGTTTATTTGAGACCAGGAGATGGACTGCAATGACAGTACATCTAGGAAAATAGCCCTATGGTAAGAACTACACTTCAGTTTGTGTGTGGCCATAATGAAGAAACCTCATCTCAAAAAGTGAAAAAGGAACTAAAACTTACAAAAGGGAAGTACATTGACATCTGTGAAAGACCAGTAGAACACCAAAAGGGAATATGGCAAACTTTGAATGGGTATGGGGCTTTTACCAGTGCCCTGAAATATTTGCATGTGTGCCCAGGCTGGTTTTGTTCTATGGGCTTCAAATGGTGAATAAAGACTCAAACATTTCTTACTGCGTATTTCCACTTTCCCAAACTTTCAGCAAGTTCTGACAGAATCATTAACTCACTATATCTGCTCAGGTGTAAAGGCCACCACGGCACTAT
Organism: Ara ararauna; assembly: GCA_028858755.1. Lineage (NCBI taxonomy): Eukaryota > Metazoa > Chordata > Aves > Psittaciformes > Psittacidae > Ara > Ara ararauna. Next base: position 9,946,727 of record CM054384.1, read on the forward strand.
TACTGCATTGAGATGCCAAGGAGCAAGAGGGCTGGAAGGCCAGCTTTCTTCACATGAGGGTTACCAATTCAAAATAAGCCCAACAGAGATGAAAGCTGCTTTCTGCATGACGGCTCTTTGGCATCAAGTCTACCTACCCCAAATGTAGTGAGTAAGCTGTCTATGTGCACTTGCTAGACAGCAAGCTATAGGGAATCTGAGCAGACAAAACACCACAAGATGAATCAAACAAAATCACCTGCTGAGCTGGAACCAGGAGTCTCTACTGCTCTAAATCTATGGCCTCTGACTGTTAAGGAAGGAATAACTTCTAGGATGCCATCAATAGGTATCTTATTTTTTTACGAAGCAATGTAATGTAGCTATCAAGCTGAATGCCCCACAGACCTGCTGGAAATATCCTATACATGTTTAAATGCACCTAAAGCAAGGAGTGACAAGTCCACATCTAATCATGTCCAATTTTGACAGTGACATCCAAGTGATAACCGCCTTGTGGGGCTGACTGAATTAGGGAATGTCACCTGCCCACACTCCTGAATTGCCCAAGGCATCACAGCAATGAGAGGTACTTGCTCTTATGCTTTATTGCACGTAACCCAGTAATGGCTAGAGGCTCCAAATACATCCCATCTCCAGAGCCCACTGGTGTTACAAACATATTGCCTGTCTCAGACCTCCAGTGTGGGCATGCACAAAAAGGAGTACCTGCTCTTGTAGCTGTTAGGTCTGTGTATAAACCAATTCTCTCCCATGGAATTTAGGGAATGTTACAGTTCCTAATGTGCCCTCATGGCACCACAGTGAAGTATGAAAGCATTGTTTGCCCTGGTTCAGAGAAACAGAACTGAAATGCAAGAGGATAAAGCACCTGTTGAGAGTCATGTGGGAAGTCCCTGGCAGACTGAAGAACCGAATTCCCTTCTCCCATCTCCTCCTCTGCTGTCTGACTTCTGCCCTGCTTCCTCATGCAGAGGAAAACGGTGCCAAAACCACCCTGCAGATTCCTGACAGAGAGTGAGTTCAGGGAGCCAGTGTTCAGTTGGCTGCCCCTATAAGTGAATAGGGCTGAACCTCCCAGTCTCTGCTAAGGCAACAGGACAACACTGCCTGCCTTAGGTCTGCTGCTTGCTAATTACAGCTTGGAGAAGTGAAATGTAAGCCTTGGCCCTTAGCATCTGATTTAGAGAGAAGAGGGTCATTAAAATCATGACTGCAGTAGATCAGTTGTGAGCACAGCAAGAGATACCGGACATGAAAGCAGGCCAGCAGTGGCCTACCCAGGTGGCTCCCATGATAATGTTGGGCTGTGGAGTCCTCTGCAGCTTCAGACAATACCAGAGGCAAATTTCGGTCTGGATAGCAAAGAAGAAAAGGATGAGATCTGTAATACCGTTAGGAATAGGATTCTGGGAGGTGCCTCTAGCAGGAGGCTTGTAGGTAATAGAGCAGGTTAGTAATTTAGGTGGGTTGAAAATACACTGGGACCCTTAATTTTTTCTGAGCATTCCTCTCATGTACCACAGTTTCCTCTCCTTAAACCTCATTTCATTCCCTTCTCGATGGGAAATACCACTCAGTTGCATCCAGAACTCAGGAGTTGCACAAGAAGCTGTTAAGTCCATGAATAACATCATCTTGAACATACGGGTAGTTTTCTTTGTTTTATATTCAGGATACAAAGGATAGTGGAAAAACCTTGTGGCTGTAGACCTACAAATAATCAGAGAAAGGACCTCTTTCTTCAGTTTGTATTTTGGAAAGTGCTTTCAGTAGAATTACTACATTAATTGTAGCTATTTCAGAAAAGCTATGTAAATTCTATGAAGAAATATAGACTTAGTAATGGAAAAAAATAAAAATAAAAAAGAAAGAAACTCTTTCAGGTCTAACTTGGCCTAAAGTTTAGCCTTTGTAATAGTAACATTTAACAAAACTTTTACTTCCGTGACATTTTGTTGCAAATTCCAATGGGGAAAAGGGAGAAAAATTTGAACAAAGATTCTCTGTAGTCTTTGCTTTGTGAGAAAAGACATGAAGCCTCAGAATCTTACAGAGAGAGTGATTTAAAGCCAGCCTGGGTGAACACTGTCAGGAATTTCTGGTCATCTCAACATACGCTGCTTCCATGCTCTCTTCATTGCCTTGCTAGCAAACGGCTTGAAAAGCACTAATCACTGCTGACCCAGTAGAGCACAAAAGCCTAACACAAAGATTCCTCAGAGGTGGGTTCAAAGAGTTAATTGCTGTAGTCTGGGCACACTTGCCTGAACTCTGGTCATCTGAGGGCCTGGTTCTTGGGTGCACTCCAGGTGGCCAAGAGCCAGGGTTCACGCAGAACCTTGCCGAAGTCAACTGAGTCTATATGAGTTCCACCTTGTCTGGGCGCCTATTTCAGGGTCACGAGCTCTTTTCCAGGAAGGGAATGGCCAGCGAAGAATTGCTCCTAGTGCTATTCAGCAAATAACTGGGTATGGTTAACAGATGAGAGAAAACTGTCCTCCCAGGAATCAGCTGAACACCCCAAGAAGTTCATCTTTAGGAACAACACCCCTTTCCCGTCGTGGGACCTGAGACAGAATTTTGCCATAAATGCAGAAAAGTGAATCTATGCTAAAAAAAGAAAAAAATCCAAGTATTTCTGCTGAAGACACAGCAACACATGCACATAAGACTCATGCTGTGGGCCCTAATATGGATGCTTATGCCACCTTTCACTATAGCTTCCTTAGCTGGGCTACCTTTCCTGTGCTCTGTATTGGAGCAGTAGTAAGAAGTGGTGAGGTATATATGACATGAGGAAGCTACAGATCTTGGAAGATAGGCTGATTGACACAATGAAATGGGAACAGGGAACTACAGCTCCCACCATGTAGTGCACGTAGCACGCTTCGGTTTGGGAGACAGATGTTTTCTATAGTCCTTGCAGTCCTTGCAAAATATTTGTTAATCCAAATCCCATTTTTATTTCAAAAATTAAAAAAAAAAAGAAAAAAAAGATATTTTTTTATTAAATCCCAGATTGGACATCATTCCTACAGTCCAAGTCCACAAGCAGGTCCATTAGGAAATCAATGCTGATGTTGAAGATACAATGCAATACAACATTGTTTTACAGTGAACAGGAATTTTGCATTTATGGAACTTGTGGCTGTCTCCTACTAAATCAAACCGAGAATCTTATGGCAACAATTCAGGTAAGGCAAATGGATGATATTTTCACATAAAAACCATCCCTGCAGTTAAGTGCCCCAAAGGGCAACATCTTCACAAGTGTTCCCAAGGAATATATGGCCAAGGTATTCATTAGTAGTTTTACTTAACTTGAAGCACCATTTTAAACGTATTTCTTAACATTTATTTGGCAGCAGCTGCAGCAAGGGGCTCTGATAAGCACCAGTGTCTCCACTGTGCTTGGCACAGTCCTGCCCCAGTGAAGGCACAGCACAGGCCCCAGGCTGGCATTTAGTGTAGCCTGCGGTTGGACCATCCAAAACACATTTGAACCTCATTGGAGAACATTTCAAGGACACTTTTAGGCAGATTTTTAATCACAACAGGCAAAAAGAACCCAAAGTATTTGAATTATTTATCCTTGACAGTGTATTTTTAGAGAGAAGAGGTTAAAATAAACTTTATCAGTAGGAAGCCTTAGCCTGATTGGAAACCTCACCATATATTTGGAGTCCTGTTTAATAAGCCATCCAGACAGAGGGAGCATTCTTCTGTAAAGCCCGTTTGGCACAGAAGTCTGCAGCAAGAGCTGAGCAGGCAAATCCCACGGCAGGGGAGAGACAGCACTTTTTGACCCAAACAATGTCTAGACAGCCTGAAAACAGATAAATTAACAGGCAAGCAGCAGAGGCATCACACAGCAGCAAAGCGGTGGATATTTGTCACCTCAGTGATGGGTTAAATGAAGATTCAAGGCCCCAGTATAGTCTTTATGAAACACAATGTACTCCAGCTGTCTCTCTCCCTCCTCCTGAGCTATTTACTGTGTTAACAGCTCCATGCAGAAAGTTCACATTCACTGACACAGTACACGTTTCCCATCTTTTACAGACTGCCCTAATGAGGCAGGAAGATCAGAACAAATTAGTGACAGAATTCCCCCATCCCCTTGCTCCCGGTGTAGGAACAAACATCCTTTCCTCCTGGCATACTCTGCAGAATCTGAACTCAGAGCAGAATGCTGTGATTCATGGCAAATGAGAGGGGGGTTGTTCAGCCTAATGGTGTAACAATATTTTTTAATGTGATTCCTGCTTGAGGATGTTGTGTTTGCTTTAGCCTGGCTCTCCTGTTTGAGAAAACACATGGCTTGCTATATATAGTAGGGCTTGAAAAATAACTTCCGTTACTAAACCAAACACAAATAGTTTCAGATGACACTTTGGGTAGAGAAGATATGTGATTTCAGTCACTGTGTTTACTGAAAATTATGCGCACACAAATTACCTTAATGAGATGCAAACCTTATCTTTTGCATTTAGTGCACCAGGAACAAAATTCTGGTAGCAGCAATGGCAGTATATTTAACGTACAGAAAATAAATAATTCGTTACAGCAATGCTGTCAAAATGAAACAAGCCAAACTGTGATTAAAGCAGTTCTCATTAAACCAGAGACTGACTTCCAGAGCTGTTGTGAAAACAGCAAAAGAGCAATTTTCCTAAGTACATTTCAAGTGATTGGGTAAAAATTGAACTTATGGTAGACTATGTTATAGAATACTACTTAAAGTGTTTGGATTATGATACTTCATAACACAGAAGCCTTCACACAGTACAATTTTAATCCGTTTTTGTTGCTGAGCTTCAAAGCATATTAAAGATTGTGAGACTTTCTGTCTGTGAGACTCAGCCCCACCGTTCTCAAATATGACAGCAAGGAAATTTTGTCTGCCTGAGATTCCTTGTGTATGTAGAGGGATGGAAGGGAGAGAGGCAGAACTTCTTATATCATGCAAGATGCATGTCTTGGCTCCTGCCAAGCAATATTCTGTGCATCTTCAGTATGGCAGAAGTTGTAAACATGTTGTATAATCACATAACTGGGCTGTGACCCATTTGTTAGCAGCATAGAAAAAATACATCAAAGTCACAGATAGTCTCTGAAGACAGGCCTCGACAGATAGCCATCTGGTAATAACCTCAGACTGTGAAGTATGGATGATTTATAAAGGTGTTAAGGAACTCTTCTTTGTATATATATAAAAATCCCTGTTTTAACTCTGTACTGATTAACTATGAACAACTGGGGGGGGGAAGAAAGGAAAAACAAGGAATTGTTTTAGAAGCAGTAGAGAATTGAGTGATGCACAAGAGGAGAGATTGTAGCTATATTAGAGCCACACGTAGTGCTGGGTAGCCCTGAAGCTCTGCTGTCCATTAAGCATATGCAAGACCAAAGCATAGCAATCCCAAATGGCAACTAACTGTCAGCTACTCTCTTGAATTTAAATGCAGCAGTCATCACAAGTGCCAAGACAAGCAGTGACAGGCTATACTAGCAAGTCTAGATACCCTATTCCTGGGGTACAGTCCACCTCTGCAGACCTTCTGCTTTGATTTGATGAAGAGCTGCTATTCATTACTCGACTGGGGCTCTGCTCGACACCAAAGGAGGTCAGGGCTGTATTCACTCGTGACCCTTGAGCCAGGCAGTCTGAAGCAAGAGCATTACTTTCAAAATGTGGTATTCATATACAGAATGTGGTTTTAACAGAAAAAAAAAGGCCCCATTTCATTGTGTAGTATCCCACTTTTGTGCAAGACGCATACGAACACAGAAATGTAGTCCCTTTAGTTATCTTAATAACTTGGACAAGCATGATTCCTGCATGCTGAGTGAATGCAGATACCCTTTCCTGTCATGACTCCAAACCCAGGCGTGGGTTTTCTTCATGGCAGTATATTCTGTTTATATTTATTGCTTTGTTGGGACCCTTTCCTTTCCCCAAACTTTTTCGGATTTGGGGAGGATGCATCATTGTCGGTAGGTATCTTCTACAGTCAAGACTTGTAAGTTCTTACTCTAATACTGCTCCACTGGAAGGTTTATAAGTCACACTACTTGTCAAAGTTATGAGGATGCTGAATCATTTTTATTAGGCATAGAAGTCTCTTCCCCCACCCCCTTTCATTTCTTTAACTGAAAGGTTCATTAGATTGCAAAATGGCAGCTCTGTGCTCAGACAGGGCTGTGGGCAAATCAGGTTCTTTCCTTTGTGAAATCTGATTGATTTATATCGCATTTAAAACAAGCAGTAAATGTTCAAGTTCTAAAAAGTTATTTAACAAGTGTCTGAGTGGAATGAAAATAGCTTTCTAGAATAGTGCAAATACTTATCATAAGCATATTAAAGAGACTTTTCATTTTCAGACATTACCAAATGCCTGTAAATTTTTAGATATTCAAGCAGTCAGACACCTGAGGAAGCTTAGGATAACAATTAATTATGAGACCTGCTGCTCAAGCATCTCTTTGCAACCCTGAGTTCTGCAGCAATTTAGGAAGAAGGTAGGTACCATTCTGCTTGTTTAGTGGCAAAAAAACAAGAGGCAGACAAGGGAGGACTGGTGGGAGACAGGATATTATCTCAAGTGTCCCTCCAGCCAACCCAGTAGGCACTCATTAGACATCACTGTACTTCCAGAGGACTCAGGAAGGACTATGAAGGATTGGAGTCTGCTAGTACACCCTTACTCAGGCAATTTGTCAGTGATATCAGTCATACAGAATTGTGATGTTCTTTTATTTGTCCACCTGGCACTTGGTGCTTCATTTAATCTTGCTGAGCTTAATGGGAAGTGACAGGCACTTTGCAAGAGAATCCCCTTCCACTCAGAGGCATTTATGTGTCCTCTGCAGGGTGCTGTCTCTCTTGGGACAATCTCTGGAAGTTCAGCTAAGTGCACCTCACCTGGACAGAAGATGAGATATATCCTGGAGCAGGGAGAACTTCCAAAAGGCAGGAAGATGGGTGTGCACTTTGGGCTGAGCAGCAACCTGGAAGGAAGAACAGAGAGCAGTCATGGAGATGTAAGTTGCAGCCTTTAAACCAGCAGACTGTGTTAAATAGAGAGAAAGGCAAACACGAAGGTGCAGGTGAGCAAAGGCTAGTTCCTATTTCATGCTATTTTTACTACAGACTCCTTGTCCAATTTAAGAGTTACCATGCTCATACCCAGTTACTTTACTAATTTCCTTTGAATGCATAATAGGAGAAAAGCAAAACAAAAAGTGTGTCAGAGATGAGAAGGAATTGAGGAAAAGATGAAAATTCAGTTGCGAGAAGGTGGCAGAAGACATCTAGGGATTATGCTCTGCAAAAAAAGAAAAAGCTAAGAGCAGAGGCTTTCATAGCAACTGAAGGGGAAAATAAAAAACCATAAAGTACAACAAAACCCCCTGTCTCCTGTGGTGAAACTTCAGTGAAATGCTATTAAGGATAAATCTTTTATCGTATTGTCCTGCAGGCAGTCTGGTAAAAACTGTATTCTCAGCATAAATGAACTCTCTCATTATAAAAAAGGAAAAAATGTCTGCTTTCAGGGCTGGCTCCGTGTGATGGCTGCTGAGATACCCACAAGGGGATATTCAGGAGCAGTAGCAAGAAGTAGGTCCAGGTATTTCCTGCTGAAATAAGAAGGTCTCCTGATTGAGCAGACACATCAGATGTGTTTGCCACCAGCTTCTCATGCGCTGGCAGAAGACTGCAGTTCACATAAAGCATTTAGCCCAGGAACAGCATTTAGTGAGGAAATAACTCCCTTTGCTCTGTGATTTGTCAAGATCTCCTTTAATTGGGTCTTTGGCTGAAAGATAGGGAAAAACACAGGCCAAATTAGCCTTGGTGGAGTTACAGGAAGGACAGATTTGACCCTCAAGCTGTGGAAGAGAGAGAGTTTTCAAAAGGAAAGGGAAAAGAAAAGCTTTTTAAAATGTTGGTCTGGAATAGGAAGTCTGTGTTTCAAAGAAACAGTGATGTAGTGGGCTTCTGATTTAGCACATCTTCCCCAGCAATGATAACCTACAATAGCCAGAAGCCACTGAATCACCTTTTTCTAGAAGGCAACATAAGCAGGATGTGGACATGTGGATGAAGACTCAGACAAACAGCACATCCAGCCAAAGGCAGAACCACAGAATCTTGCCTTTGTTTTTTCCTTTTTAGTTTTCTTTTTCTTTCTTACTTAGTCCATAGTGGCTTATAAACTTACAAACTTAGTCCAATGTAGCTTTGCCCTCAGAATTTACGTACATGTGTTCTAACCTCAGCAAAGCTCTCACCACTCACCTAACTTGTAATTTTAAAAGAGATTCTGAGGCCAGATTTTAAGACAGTTTAGAGATTCCATTATGTGTAAAATATCTGTGTGTGGTCAAACAGTCAACTATCAACTCAATAATGATACTGTTTGTATGCAGATCATGGTCACCAAGTGCATATGTGTGCACATGCACACACACACATCTGTTGCGTGTCAACCTCTGTTGCATTTCAAGTGGCAGGCTAGCTCATTCTGATATATCTGGCCATGGAAATGAAAACTCATTTGGAAAAGCACAAAACAATGCAATAGCATAGATAAAGATGCTCTCTACAACTTGCTCTCCACGACTCCCTTTAAGGAGGCTGCAGTGAGGTGGGGTTGGTCTTTTCTCCCAAAGAAGATGGTGCCATGCTCATTGTCCAGGTTGTTGATGATGAAGATATTACACAGCACAGGCCCACAATAGGCAACTATACCAGAAAATCCCTTTGCCAGCTTGCCGAGTTACAGTTTTAACCTCCACTGTGCCTACTGAAAAGCACTTCTTATGATTTTGTAGGTTTCACTTTCAGTCACTTCATTCTCAAGCCTTTAAGTATTCATGACAAACATAGACCTGTTCATACCAGTTTATGCGTGTGTCTTATGATAATTCTTGTTTTCCTTGAGTAATATGCATTCAAGGCCTCCTGCTGTCAGGAGGTAGCACTTTCAGAATTCAGATAGCCCCTCTTAACCACTCATTCCAGGCCTTTAAAATACATTCTTCCAATTACAGTGATTGCACTCTCTGTCTTTGAACATGTGAGTTTACCTGAATTGGTTTTTATCCATTCCCCAATGGTTCCAAAGCCTTCCCTTTTAGTACACCCTCACTCTCTCCCTCCACTTAAAGATCAATTTGCTCAATATTTATTTAAATGTTTTTTTTAAACATCTCAGAGCTACGATACTTTTGCTGTTGCTATACTGAGCAAAGAATCACTTTCAACCTTTAAACAGTATTTCAAGGTAATAAATACCACATTTAAAACCTTGTGCTCATTAGTTTCTGAAACTGCAAAACTGCTTTCTGCTTGTGTGCATTATTATTCCATCAGCAGACCCTGCTTGGATCACAAGTGTAATCCCACTGCAGTTGGAAGTGTTCAATCTTATGCTCTAAACTTGGACATTTCTTTACATATGACACTGTCTTAAAACTTCCTTTGATGATTATAAAATGTTTTTGTCGTTGAAGCTTTCCATGTAGGATTTTGTTTTGCACAATAACAGTCGTTGTGGTTTTATAGCCTGTTTCACTTTTAGGGATGGAGCAGGGATTGCGAGGCAGGATGCTGGGTAAACTAGAATTCCTAGTTTATCCCAAAGTAGGTTCCCTGCCGGAGCAGATTTAAATGTATTTTTCTTTATTCAGTATGATTAATTCTGATGCCAGGGGATCTTGGTATATTTCCTAAGGATAAATCCATGGGAATTGCAGACACTTGCTTAAAGATGATTGTTCAAAGTGCAGAGCACTGGGAAAGAGGCCTAAAAGTAAAATGATCAAAATTCTGCCATACTTGTAGCCTGCAGAGATTTAGGGAACCTGGATGCTTCAGAATCAAAGTTTCAATAAAAAACCCCTGTCTTCTAACCCAAAAATAAACTGGGGCTGAGTAACACACAGTGGCAGGTATGGACTGGCAGTAGTATGCTATAATTATATACAATTTCCTGCACAAAGAGGGATATTTCCAGGTAATTTCTGACAGGCCTTTAAAAACTGTATTTTGTTCATTAAAAAAAGAAAGAAACCTCCCAAACTCAAGTTTGATTTTACTGAACTTTATGTGACACCATAAAGGCAAAGTAAGTCACATGCAGTGCAGTCTGTTGGGGGGTAGAGGAGAACACCTGGCTGCAGGGCAATGTTACTCCTTCCAAGCTGAAGCAGGGAAAGTGAGTTTGTGACTTCAGGAGGAAAAATGCATCTCCTGCTCCTGTGGTCTGCAAGGAACCCTCTGATAAGTAGCACCTACTGAGAATGAGCATCATGATACCCCACAGGAACAAAAGTGCTACTTAGGCAGATCCAGCTGCTGTTCTCCGTTCTTCAACTGAACAGCTGTGTGCACAGCAGACGGCGAATTCCCTGCTAAGGAAAAACCTGTTACAAGCCTGCAGAGGGGAAACAATAGCAAGGAGTAAAGCTGGCTGTGTCTATGTTACCATTTTAGGTTGGGACAGGAATGTGCTTTTAAAGCAAATCCAAAAGGAAGAAGGAACTGAAGCCAAGAGAATTTTTCCCAACCTCAGCTGGAATGGATGTGCACAGTGGGGCCTGAGAGGCTGCTCCTGCAGAGTGAGATAAGGCAGATCTGCAACATCTTCCAAAGGAAGGCACTTTTCTAATGTGAAACCTCATCTCAAAGGCCCATCAAGCTTTTTGTGAGGTCCCCTGTGTAGAGAAAGGCACATACCAGCACCAGGTAAATCACACTAGACTGCTTCTACTTAGTATCCAGCCAGCATGGCCTTGGTTGAAAGGCAGTTCCAGGGCAGTGCAATGCACTGGAAGTTGTGTGAGTTTCTGTGTTTGGGGCTCCTGGATTGAGTTGGGCTCATGAACGCAATCCCCTCATATTGTCACGCAGCCTAGAGAGATGGTTAAGAGAAAAGTTAATGTCTCTGCAGTGTCAGGAGGTCTGATTCTTTCCTGTAAAAGCTCAATCATCTTTAACTGTTGAGTGGAAACTGCTCATCCCTTGATGAAACAGTGGACAGTTTTCCACAGTGAAACTTTACTTGCTTTCACAGTGTTAAAATTACTAGCATGAGAGTTCTCTCTACAAGATATTCTGGAAGATCCAGTTTAAGTCAAAGAAGCCTTTTACTAGATACTTGAGCAAGGAAATAACATTGTTCAACCATTTCCTGAACATTTGCAGAGTGGCCTGAGTGCACAAAATTAGAGATGGTTCATCCTCTTACTTCAAGGCTATTTTAGTCCCCTGTAAGCAGGATTTACATTTCTGTACAAGGCTTTAATACCAACCTAGACTTGTTAGCATGTAAGTATAGAGATGTAAAACTCTGTAGGTGCATTTGTAAGTCCTGAGAGAATTTTAGATGAATGCAGTGCTGCATTTCTGAGTTTTCTGACAGTGTTTTGTGAACTGTACAAGAGTCAAACCTGTGCCTGAGGAGGGATTTCACACGGCCTAAAATAGAGCAGAATAGGACTAAATGCACAAGGCTGGACAATCTGAGTTAGAATCTAGAGCATCCCACCCAGCTCAGCATGGGCAGCTGAGGTTACACTCTCCAGACCATGCTCTCTGTGGAGCCTGTTGCAACTGTCTCAGCCCAGCTGCAGTGAGATTGTTGTGATTTCCAAGCTTTTCTTTCTTTTTCCTCTATGCAGAAAGAGATACTAGCACTGATAGCTGCAGTTCATCAGTGTGAGACACTTTGGGAAAAACAAAGAAAGGGGATGGCTAGTCCTGGTAGGAATGAAATACTGCTTTGCCTTTGGTTTTCTGTTTTCATTCCCATAGGTTCTTTGCAAATTTAATTTGGAATTGGTAAAACACTTTTTGCAGTATTGCAGCTAAGCTCACAGTCCATAACCTGAAACAGGGGGTCAATGGCAACCAGAAGAAAAGATGCTGGAGTGCCTGAACGGGGATAAGATCAGGTGGCAGTTATGGGCTCACAGATCTGCCAAAGCATCTGAAGCTTCCGGATGGATGTGACAGGGAGGGGAAGGGGAACAGGGAAAGAATCGTAGTTTAATGTGAATTTCCGTTGCTGCTGTGGGATATGTAACCTCAAAGACCTTCCTTGTTCCCTCCAGCCAGTCACTATGCTGTGTTTTCTGCTCCCTTCCCTGCTGGGTAACCTTTGCAGAAAACCTTTTTCCACAAGGCATAATTGGGCCTCAGCAGAGCTGTGGAATATTTAGAGAAAGTATGAATATTTCTTGCCGCTTTCACTGTGGCCATACATGGGAGAAGTTTTCCTTAGGAAGCGGAGATTGGCTTTGCCACCGTGAGAAAAACAAAAGCATGTTTCTGGAAACTCCAGATTGAATCGTAATTGTAAGATCACAGGCTTTTGTTGACTAGAGTTTAGGTAGAATTATTGCAATCAGTTATAAAGTACATCTGCTGCAGTTGAATTTTTATTCCATTCCCTTCTCCTCTGAATGTTATTCAAAAATACTGTCCTGCTTTCTTGGTATATTTTGAGACCGCAACTTTTTCTTGCCTTCTTGCATGTTTATTATAGAAGAATTATCTAGAGCACAGGCAATATCTGAGGTTTCAATGGGACCTGATAAAACTGCAGATTACTCAACTGAATTCTTTATCAGTACATGGTTCACAGATAATAGAGGTATGCGCAGCACCGAGCACTAAGGGACCATTTATTCAAAGCTAGAGGTATGTTCTGGTTAGTGAAGTTATCAAGAATTTTACTAGTAATAGTAGTGGGAGAAGTTAAGTCCCAGGGTGTTGGAAGTATGATTATGGTAAAGCAAATTTCAAGTCTGAAAGAACTCAAGGCACAGAAACCAAACTGGCAGCTTTCCTCTTACTCGGTCTGTTCTCCGAAAAACTTTTAGATGCTTTCAAAGACACATTTGGTCCCTTCGTGCTAAAACAGTGCCAGAGCACACATTAGAGTCTTGGATTTACCCATAGCAACTGAAGAATTCTCTATTAGGAAAAGAATCTTTTCAGTTCCCTCAGAATTAACTCATTGAAAAAAGATCAGTTTAAGGCTCAGATAGGTGGAATATCCTCTCAAAGTTAAGCAAGAGTATTTCTTTTTCTCTGCTTACGGCTAAGGTGGATTAACAGAGGCATATGGAGAATATCAAATATACCTTGAAATAATGGATGTCTAAATCTGCAGACTAAATCTCTCTTGAGTACTGGACAAGAGGGAGAATATAAGAATGTGGAGATGGTTTACTGAGGGGATATAATCCTGGAGAGCCAGAGGGGCTCCAGGATCGTCAATATTTTATAAGAGGAAGCTTAAAGCTATTTTAATAAACAATTGAGGCCAGTTTTTAAAAAATGTAAATGTACAACTGTGCACACAATCTGCATATGCAAATCACCACAATTGGGCAAGCAAATCAGATAATTGCATGCAAATATGCCTACTCACTCTGTGCCTGTATCTACAATGGTAGTAACTGTGCATGCAAATTAGGTACACATTCTGTACACATAAAGGTGCAGCTTAAGAGGCATATGGCATGAAAATATGGCATATAATGAAACAAAAGAGAGAGAAAGAAATAGCAAGGGATACAGAGTTAGCTGTAAATAATAATATGGAGCGTACACAAACACACGCATGAATCGATAAACAAGGGATTATAAAAAAGAAAATAGATGGGTCTTTTGAGTGCTTAAGGAGCTGAAGTCATGGACAGTGTGTGGAGTGGCATCTGTCCAAGCTAGTACAGCTTCCCAAGAGACCAAGTGCCCATTCACCGCACAGGCTGAGTATGGCTTTTCAAAGCCACTCCAACTTCTCCCTCTTTTGACCCAATGACCTTGTCCTTGAGGAGAAGATAGAGTTCAGTCTCTTCAGCTTATGCAGGCGGAAGCCTCAGCCGCAACTGTCAACAACGCTGCCAAATGAACATCAAAGGTGGTGGATTCTTTTGACAGATGGACAGATGTCTTCAAGAAAAAGGGCTTTATAACTCTTTTGTCTTTCAAAATTATTGATTTTGCTTCAACTACCTTCCTTTCTGCTTTGGAGCTAACCAATGTAACCTCAGTGCCTTTCTCCATTAGGCTTATTTGCATTCAAACTGCACTATAGCAAGATGGCTGGCAGACTGGATGGGTGGATGGATGGGTGGAAGGATGGATGGAAAGGATTCTAACCTCAACTCTATCTGTGAACTGAAAATCTATGTTAGAGTTTTAAAGCGTTTAGACCTTTAACTTAGTCGTTAGCAGATTAATGAGATGCTCAGACTGACATTTTATTTGAAATTTTCCAGGCAGAGAAACATGAAGTGCTCAGCATGAAGAGCAGACTGAGTTGTGATGACAGCAAGCCCCCTCAATCACTCCAGGCTTCAGCATGCTCACAGATATGAAACAATGAGCACAAGTTGGAGAACAGAATAAAAATATTGATTATATCTTGATTCAGCCCCTGTTATGTGTGTGATTCCACATTTGTGCCACACTCAAACAGCCGTAACAGCAAAGATCACTGGCCACTTGGTGCCTTCAGCACTGGGCTTATAGTACTCATGGCTCTGCAGAGCTATCTGGAAGCTCACAACCCAAAAAGGTCTTAGCGACTCAGAGACAAGCTGAAATCTCAAGACTCTGACCCATGGGCATCTGAAACACATGGTTGCATAGGGAACTCAAACAGAAGGTGGACAGATGTCCAAAATCTCCAGTCTGCAGCTTTTTCAGTGTTTTTGTTTGGCTTTGCTTTGCATCTCCGAAACCTGGGTGAGGTTTTGCCTATCCAGCTCTACAAATCCACTTAACAGCCCCACCATGAGGATTTTTCTGGCCATACTGTTTCTTTCATGAACCCAGCTGCCTGAGGAAGGCTCTAGAGGATGGTGCTTCTATGGGAAACCCAAGTACTGAGAACAAGGGGATGGCTTGCTGAGCCAGATGGGCATCTTGCTGTCTTCTATGCTAAAAATACTTTTTTTTTCTTTCCCCCCCCCCCTCAGATCTCAGCCCGGTTTGCCATATTTTATTTTTCAAATTCCCATATCCTCTAAAATCCAGAGACAGAAACTGTGGAGATGTTTCTGTCATGTGCATAGTTTGGCTCTGTCCATCTTGGGTTACACTGAAATGAGCAGCCCCTTTGACTTATGTCCAATGTCCTAACGGTCTACTGTCTTACTTCAGAGCAACACAGACTTGTAAAGTTCTTCAGTCAGCTTTGGCCCAGGTTCAGAGCACATATTTTTCCTTACAATTCCACATAGCTTTACAAGCCAGAGCAACAGAAATATTGAGCTACTTCTCACACATTGTGTATGGGTGCCCATGAACTCATAAAGAGCTCATTCACTTTTCAGTATGTATCTAGGCTCAACTGATTTTGCTTTTAAGAAAGGAGGAAACTTAGTGCTTAATGGAGTTTTACTAAACTTCAAGGTAGTTTGGAAGTACATTCTGCTGTGTAGACACGCAGTATTAAATATATTGCTGCAGCTGCCCTCAGAGGAATGAACAAGCTCACAGACCAGGGGTTTTTACCTCACTTTAGATTGCAGCTTGACCTATCCCAGCACCCAGGGGGGGTTAACAAGAGACTAGACATTGGATTTAGAGAGACATGGATGAACGGTGCTATAAATTTGCTCTTATGAGCAGCTGTTTTGGTAAAAGAAGATATTTGCAAGCTAGAACAGGCTTATTACACTCCAACCCCCATAATAGGTAGAAAAACTTTCTGTGCAAACTGTGTCATTCTGATCAGATTTTGTCTATCAGTGAAGTCACAAACTTATGCAAAGGCATGCTGGATGGCTTCAGGGATGATACCCACATGTGACTTTGAATACATCTTAAGAAACACATTGGGCATCTTTGTCACGGATTTATATGTTGGAGCTTTGTCTCAGCTGACATATTATACTTATTTCTTTCTGTCCAAAGTAACAGTCAGGAATTCAACTCATGTGAGCAACTAGAGGTAGTAAAAATTCCCCTTTAATAAAAATTAGGTCAGATAAACCAAGGACAGTATCTAGCTTGCCCATTTCTATTAGTCCATGCACATTCCCACTCCTGCATGTAGGCTCTATTGTTTTTCCTCTTCTTTTTACACACATACACTCTTTAGACCAGCTATTGTCTCTTTATGTATTTATAATCTCTAAAATAAGGGCATGCTGGTGTTTGTAGGTGTCATCTTCAGGGAAATAATAGTAAAACTCTGCTGCAGGCACACACAGGCAAACAGCCAGGACAGTGATCCCCACCTCAGCCTGCTTTGCTCACTGCAGTTAGGCAGCTAGCCCAGGAGCCAACGCAGCTATCACAAGTGACAACAGAGGACATGTTTTGGCTAGGAAGTGCCTTTTTTTTTTCTTAAACAGGCTTTTCCACTCAGCTGGCTTTGATACCATTTACCCTTGGGTACTTTGGAAACAAGCTAGAGCAATCTCAGAGTTGTTAGCACTTGGTTTTGAGAATCTTAAGGGACTGTGAAGGGCCAGAGTTCTGGCAGAAGACCAGCACGGCACCCACTGGAAGGCAGGAGATGAGGAACTGGGAAATTACTGTCTGACAAATAATTTTCAGCTTCTGGAAGAACCGAAACAAAAGAATGAAACCATTTGTAAACCCACAGAAGATAACAAGAAAATCAGTAAGCACAAACATGCAGTTATTTGGAACAGATGATGTCAAACCAAGCTCAGTTCTTTCCATGACTGGGTTGGCTCAGGGATGGAGGAGAAACAACAGTTGTCATGGCTTGTTTTAAGCAAGTCTTTCGACTCTGACTCACAAGACATTCTTACAGGCAAGCTAAGAAATTTGGTCTTGAAGCAACTCGGCAGTGGATGCAAGAGGCTGCAAGAGAGTATTCCATAAGAAATCACGGTCAAATTGGACAAATATATTTAGTGGGTAACCTGGAGGTTTGTTCTAGGTCCAGCTGCATTCAGTACTTCTTGGACTGTGAAATAGGGAAATGTGCAGAAGACACAAACAGTGGTGACTTGTACAAGACAAATTAGAAAACCAGAATGCTTTTCAGTAAAGTGCAAGGTATTGATAGAACTTCCATAGCAATAACCTGAATCAGAAATAGCAGGACATAGCTGCAGTGATTCCAACACCAACAATCTGGGGTGGCAGAAAAGCCAACTACTGTCAGAGTGGACGGATCAGCAGTGAAGCCACCATGGAATGCGAAGGAAGCAAGGAAGGCTTCCACTGAAGTACTCTTTCTATGCTTTGGGAGAGCTTAAAACTCAGAGCAGTCAGGGAGATGCCAGAAGAAAGCAATCACAACTAGTATCCTTGGCGTCAGGGTCCCTAGATCTCAAATAGAAACTTGACAGAACTGGAGGAATTCCATTTAAGAGAGAGACAAGAATTAAAATTAACAAAAGGCTGTGGAAAACAGTGCACTGTCAAGAGGACAAGAAATCCTGGGCATAAAGGAGACACATTCTAAACGTATGAGCAGGGAAATACTGGATGGGTTATCTGGAGCGGTGGGTTTTTGTTTTAGAAACACTTAATGTTGGACAGAGATACAACACACTATGTGTACTATGTAAGTAAGCTGATCTAGCCAGAGGGCAGAGGGTCGGATGGGTAACTCCCCGAGACCCTGTTCTTCTGCTGTTTGTGTACATGGGTAAAAATCTTTGGCCCTACTAGCAAAAGGCAGGAGCTAGAAGGTAGGGAATTGCTTTTTTAATAGGGCAGCCACAGAAACTGAAAAACATTGCCAGCTATACCCTCCCAGATTCTTTGTAACCTTAGGAGATAATAGTAATAATTAATAGTAACGGAAGGTTGCAGCTCAGGCCAAGGATCAAGGTGCAGCTGATGATTTCTGTGCACTACTTGCATGGCATTGTTGCCCAGGGTCAGCAGAGGTTGGGATCAACTAACCTTGATTATGCACCACTGCCTTTTAATTTTGATCTAGGCATGTGACAGACATCTGCAATGAAATATAGACATGCACATGCTCCAGAAGTAGTTGGCACACTGTGTGTCACCCAGTTATCATGGGCTTAATGAAATCTAGGTTAAATCCCCTAACAGATCAGAGAACAATGCCTTTTCTCTTCATCACAAATCTTGAGCTTGCTAGCAGAGTGAAAGACGATGTCTTGCATGCTTTACAACCCATTCCAAGTCCCTGTGGGATTAGTTAATTATTCTTTGCAATAATTAAGGAACAAACAATTGATATAAGGATCTCCATTTGTTTATAGTGTGAGGATTCCCTTCCCCCAAGGCTGGAGAAAGCTCCGAATACATTTATACTCCAAAGCTGCTGTTCTCCAAAGGGAGATTGTTCTGCTTGGCTGAGAATGAAAGCCATCTCATTGCTGTGGCAGGTATGGCTATATTAAGGCAGCAGTTGGGGGCCCTCAGGAGTTACTTGATTACATGTTGGAACAGCTTCATTCTTCAAGAACTGGCATCCAGCCAATTAGTCCTATAGGAAGACTGATGTTTTAACTAGACGCATCCATCTACAGGGCAGCTTTATAAACTCGCTGTTTTATAGGTATGGACTGCATGAGCATTTCTATTTCTGATTTTCTAGACAGGTCAAGGGACATCTCTGAGATTGGTTCAGGGCAGATGATCTGGGAACCCAAAAAGCATGTTAGTAAAGTTCAGACTCTGGCTTTCATGTACTAACCTCAGCATTCACTGAAGGACAAATAAGGGCTAGAATTATTCAGTTTGGCCTTAGCCTTGTAATCTGCCATAGATTTAAGGAGCTAGAAGCAAAACAGTTGCAGTTTGTAAGCATCCTATAAGGTCCTACTCAGAAAATCTACCCAGATAGAAAAGCAGCCCCTCAGGAACCTGCATTTGCTTAGAAATGAGAGCAAAAATGTACAGTGGCCAAAGTAATAGAATCACAGAATCGTCGAATCAACCAGATTGGAAAAGACCTTTGAGATCATCAAGCCCAACCATTACCCCAGGACTGTCAAACTAGGGGCAAATTGATTTCCCCTCATGGCTGCCCCTCATGATCTCCAGTTACAGCCACCCCTCATCTGCCCCTTCATAGTGTCCCACACTATACAGCTGCTGCCCCTGCCCCCCATGGCCACCCCTGCTCTCGCCTCACAATCTCCCCTCACCTCTCATGCTGTCCCTCCAGCTACCTCCCATAGAGATCACAACCTCGAAGTCATGACCCTGGACACATTCAGTCCAACACAGTGGAGAGGTACAGTCACACAGTTGGTATTTACAAATACACTTCCCTCATTCACAGCCCCGTGCAAAGCCTCTGCTTGGTGCAGACTCAACCAGCTGACCTGACAGCTCCCCACATGCTGCTGCCTCCTGAGTGCCCCTGCCAGTGCCATCGTGCTGCAAGGGACTCCCACTGATGACTCCCTCTAGTACTCGTAGGTCTATTGACCATTCCCTTTCACCTTCCCACCCTTTCTATGACCTGATACAAGACTTGGCCGCTGGGAAAGAAGGAACCTGAGAGCTTTTTTCCAGTTGCTGACTTGACTCACAGGGTGTGTTATAGCATGGAAGCAAAAGGCTACTCCAGGTCTGCTGGGAATGGGAGGTGCAGATTCTTAGCAGAACTTTGGCAAGAAAGCTGCCTTTGTCAATCTGCCTTGCAGCCAGCAAATGGGAGGGAGATTCTAGGTGCTTGCTAACATGCACATTGCCATAAATGAGAGCCTCTATAGGTTAAATATGCAACCAGTTACATTAGAAAAAAAATAATTAATAAACACCAGATCCACAGCAAATGTAAAGAAGATAATTTAAAAATATTATAATTATGTTACAAAAGTAGTCCTCTTAGTACCAAGCATATAGAGATTGGTTGCACATTGTAACTGGGTATCAGTTTTGAAAGTATTACTATAAACTACAGACTTTGGTTCTTCAGAGAAGCACAAAGATGGTGATGGGGACAACGTTCTTGCTCCTTCAGTACACCAAAGCTGTAGGAGCCAGGAGGAGGTTTGGATATAACATATTTGCAGCATCAGCACATAAAATGGGAGTCAGCTAGGGCAGCATGGCCTGCCAGGCTCTGCAGGATAATTCTGCTATTCCTCCCTCTGGAGTGCTCTTAATACTCATAAATCCTAAAAGGGCAAATAATCCTGACTTTCACACCAGGCTGTATTGAAGATATCAAATCCAAGACTGCCACAATATAAGATCTGGGCCATTGCACCTATGTGTATCAGCCACTTGAATAACGAATGCTGAAAGGGAAAGGTCCTGCATGCTTAGGCACCTAAGGAGGGTTAAATAGTACCTAATTTCAGATATCTCCATCGGAACTTGTTGGCTGCACTTCCTTTATAGTCAACAGACAATCACATTTGCAGAGCGTGATTCATCCAACCTTTTTTAGTAACCAGTTGCAAGTCAAGGTGAATATCCCTTTTGAAGTGTCTATTTCTCTTCACTGAGTACAAAAGCACTTGAAAAGACCATTTCACACAGGGATGCCTACATTGTGGACATCGCTGAGGAGGTGAGATGCATCCCGGCCAGACTGTGTAAGAGCAAGGGGAAAGCGCAAAGCTGAAAAACTCCTGCAAAGCATTTAGCAGCATCCTATGAATTTATTCTTCCAGTTTTGCACGAAGTCCTCAAGCTTTCTGCAGCGAGCTCTGATTTTTAAATGATGTGAATTTTCTCCTTCTCTGTTCAGCACTCTGTTAGAGGAATTGCAAACCCATAATTCTTATTCTCTGGATGAGTCATATGTTAGTTTGCGGCAAAAAAAATTAAGAAATGACTCGCTGAGTGGAGTTCTCTAACATCTCTTTGGTCAGTAATTCCCTCATTAAATGTTGATTCTGAGTTTACAGTCATAAGTAATTTAGAGAGGACCCATGCTGCAAAGGGTGGACGAGCACCCTGTCACTGAAGGCCTTGCTACATGCCAAAGGGCAGTTTGAGCATCTTTCCACAGGTGATATCAACAGGACTTTCACTGAAATGACAGCTGTCAAGAACAACCACCTCATTAACCTCAGTCTACCCCAGGGCTGTCTACAGCACTCAGCGCCAAAAAGCTATGTGAATATCTCCATGGCATTTCCTACCTGTCACATTTCAAATGGCTTAAGTGCCATGATGGTCATGACTTCTAATTAGTCATCAGTTATGCTGTCAGGTATTTTGTTCCCACAACTGTGTGAAGAAATGAGGATTAGCTCCTAATTTCTCAAAAAAGGAATGGTTAACATGGATTCTGTTCCTTCTTTTCTGTAGTGACACAAGCTACTCACCCAGAGGAGTCCCTGTTTCTAGTAGCATGAAGAAGCACCTTTCTAGAAAGCACATGCTACCAACCTTTCTGCACACCTTTGGTAAAGATGCTCACCTTTGTAGTGAAATGTGCCTCAATTCAAGGCTGTTTTCACATATGCCTTCCTGTAAAGTATCACCCTCTTCCTTACTCATTAATATATTTCAACATGGAAAACTCCTAGGTGCAAAGCTTACCTTCTATTATTTATTTGCTGATAGAATTATTTTGTCTGGTGTTTACCCAGCTTATGTGAGCTCCTATAATTTTGTCAGTGTTACTTCTCAAAGGTATTTTGTCTGTTCAGATACACTAAATGTAAAAGGAAAAACGAAACCTGTATGCAGTTTGAAATAAGAATGCAGAAAGCAGTAAGGCAGGAGCAGCATTGCCAGAGACAAGTATTGACAGGGCATCTCCTCTGGTCGTTCTTTGAGAGATCCAAGTCAGCAGGGGCTTAATTCTAACAAAGGCAATGGACATGACCTGCAAGCAGCAAAAGTAAAAAACTGCAGTAGGAAATACAGGCCTCTGTGTAAGCTGGTTTTAAACTTCAGTATAACGCAGCACCTTTGATCTGAGTGCTTAGTTCAAAGAGTGAGAGGCTGAAGGAGAACATGAT
Source organism: Ara ararauna (assembly GCA_028858755.1). NCBI lineage: Eukaryota > Metazoa > Chordata > Aves > Psittaciformes > Psittacidae > Ara > Ara ararauna. The sequence continues at coordinate 9,968,651 of CM054384.1, forward strand.
ATTCCTTCAAATATGTAAATGGCTGCTGCAAAGGGAAAAGGAATAATCAGTTCTCTGATGGGAAGGGCAGGAAAGACTGCGCTATTACTTTAACAGGTTAGATATGAAGGAAAAGTTTCTGCCCTTAAGATGGGGAGGTTGTAGCATGTAAATCATGGGAAAGGGTCACACAGACACTTGGAATAGCGTGGACAGCCCATAGAAAAGACAATATTCCATTGTACAGAGTATTTTTTAATTGCCATCTCAACAGAAAGCCAGAGTTTGACATATTCAGGATGTGGAAACGGCATTAATATCTAAAGCAACTTGTAACCTGTCCTTGGGATCACAGATGTGCAGGTCTAGTGAGGTCGTTCTGCTGCCTGAGCTTTGCTTCCTGCAGCAGGTTGGCTGTACAGGCTCACCGAGGGCATCCTACAGCACGTGAATTGCAACAGGCAAGACAAAGGAGCCCAGTAATTTTTGCCTGCCTGTGCTCACATGTGCTGGGCTGCTGCTGGCACGTCCATCAAGATGCACTCTAAGAAAGCTTGAAACTTGGACACAGACAGAAAGACATTTTCCTAGCGCTGTTGCTCTTGATTCTTAGCTCTTTTAAGTCAAAGCAATTTTAGTTATTTCTTCTTCAGCCTTCAAGCACTCTCCAGCTTAATAGCACTCCCCATTCAGTTGCAAGTCTCACGATATTTCCTGGGTTTGCTTTTTTCCTGGGTTTGCTTTAAAAAAGCAAACCCCAGCTGCTAGATTCATGCATTGCAAAGCAATCTCATCTTTCATTTTTAAAATCACATTTCTCATTCTCATAGTTGTGGAAAGAAGCCTGTAAAGATGAAGTGCCAGTACCCATACAGCTCCAAAGAGAGAAGGCAAATAAAAGGCATTCAAAGTACGTTGGGTTAAGCCAATCTCATGATTTCTTTTTCCCCAAGGCCTGGCTCATGATTTTTGAGAAGTGGCATTTGGAAATGTTGGAAACATAAACTCTTACTAAGGAACAGGGGGAGCTACTAAGAAGCAATGAAGAAAGACAAGATTGGTTCACTACAGTACAAACATTAAAGAATTGAAGAGGGAGACTTGTTAAAGGCTAGCAAAATCCTATTGCTTTCTCAGTCAACAAGCCAGCTACACTGTCCCACGTCACTGAAATGTGCATCTTTTTGTTACAGTATATTACCTTTAATTGCACTATCAGCTTGATGGTTTGAACATGACAAAGTCATTTTGTTTACTGGAGAAAGTGAAGGGCCTTTTGGGGCTCTAGAGAGTGCTTGATACCTGTTAACAACATCAAGCAGGTCAAACAAATAAAGATGGAGGACAAATACGGATTTTGTATTCAGTGTTCATGGCCTGGTTTACTTTGCTCCTATCCATATCCTTATGGCATACATCGCTATCAGAAAGCTTTTTTTCCTGACTTTAGGAAGGGTATATTTCAATGATAAAGAAAAAATTATGGTATTACTTTGTTTTTAAAACTGACCCTAAAGATAAGTTTTTCTTCCAGAAATTTTTCTTTTTTAATGAGCTTGAATAGCAAAAACATATCATCCAGCTTCTGTTGATGTACTATAAGATGTCCAAAAAAGTATCATATTTTCAAATTAGGTAAATACCCACATACCAAATCTGTATCATATTTAAAATCTAAGAAAAAGAATAACACTTCTTATCCATGTTGATGGCTATATTACAACATATATTATATATGCTTGAGATTGCGAGACAAAATGCTACATATATAACAGCATGACTACATTTACTGAAATTCAGTAAGACATGTTTTGCATTCTTTAGAAACTGAAAATCCACAATGTATCTTAGATTCTTCCAGTAGGACAAAACTATTTCTTTATTGTCTTTTTCATTCATCAGCTGAAGTGAGCTAACTTCACATGCATGCTCTTATCTCAGTGCAAACTGCACACTTTAGGTAGCATACGCTGAACAGATAAATGAGAAAACAAGTACTTGCAAATATTTTTCCTTAAAGGATACCAGACAATTTTTAACTTAAGATAATCTTGCGCTCGAGTAAGTGCAGCATAGAGACTTATTAATTTTCATGGAAGAATCGTGTTACTTGGTGATCAATTTTGATAGTACTGTAGGTACAAAATTCAGCTTTCCTAAAAGTGCAGAGGTCCCTTATTCATAATATAGAGACAGAGATCATTGATCAAGTGATCTTGAAAAAGATAATACTACAAACTGTTGTAAGAGGGACTAGAACAGAACCTTCTCAATGTTTCTCATATAGGAAACCAAGAATATTTCTAATGATTCCTCATTGATTCAAAGATTTAAACAATGTTTTTTAAGAAAGAGCTTTGCTCATTGACACGTAGCTAGCATATGGGCAAGAGATTACTTATGTTCAAACTACCATCTAGTTTACTAATAGTTCCTCTAGGTTTGGTTCTGCTTAGAGTAGCTGATGGAGAACTCCAAATGCAAGCAGCATGGAAGCAGATCCTGGTGATTCCAGAGGCATTCCAGATAGAGAAGTTAGAAGACTTGTGGCCAGGTCCCAGACTCACCCAGGTCGAAGGATGCTGTTTTCCCCAGATTCAGTGGGAGCAGTGTGGGGTCCTGCTATTTTCTAGTCTTAGCTCTTTTACAGACCATCTTCGTAAAAACAGAAACCAAAAAGCACCTCATTTCAGATGTCCTCAGATGAAGCACCCAACCTCCATAGGATTTCCACATGCAATCACAGAAACAGCCTAAGAAATGAGGTGATGCAGGCTTCAGCCAGGAACTTTCAGCCAGGAACTTTCAGCCAGGAACAGAGAAGACCTGGTTTGCTTGCCTGTGTCAGACTAAGGCACAGACACTACTCCTGCACATCATACAATCATAGAATAGTTAGGGTTGGAAAGGACCTGAAGATCATCCAGTTCGAACCCCCCTGCCATGGGCAGGGACACCTCCCACTAAACCATGTCACCCAAGGCTCTGTCCAATCCAGCCTTGAACACCGCCAGCGATGGAGCATTCACAACTTCCCTGGGCAACCCATTCCAGTGCCTCACCACCCTTACAGTAAAGAACTTCTTCCTCATATCCAATCTAAACTTCCCCTGTTTAAGTTTGAACCTGTTACCCCTTGTCCTATCACTCCAGTCCCTAACGAAGAGAAGATCCAAACCCAGGAATGAAAAATGCAACACAAGCTACTACTGAGGCAATTGTTTGGGCCAGAAAACACAGCTACCTGAAAAAATCGAAGACTGAAGCCAAGATTCCTGTACCTGAGATCTTTCTATGCAGTGGCAGGTATTTGTATGCCTAAAACTGCCTGCCATGCGCTTTCAAATAGACTATGAAAAGTTATGGAACATGTAGAATAAAGCAGCTGGGAATAGAAGACACTGCTCATATTGCTCTTGTGATCATGCTGTGCTTTGCATGCACAGCTGCCCCAGCAGTTTCCCCATCAGATGTGCTGCTGCATTTGTGCTGAAAGACGAAACTCAAAAGATATAAAAGCCTCAGAAGCACATTCATTTAAAGAAAGTGCTGTGACAACCTGGCCTGCACAGAGCGGCACTGTGTTTGACTACCTGAATTAGATTCAATCTAGCTCCCCCAGCACTAATAATAATATAGTATGCTGTAAAAGGAGTCTAGAAATCTTCAATTGAATCTGTATGTTTACTATGAAAGGAGCTGTGTTGACTGTACAGTACAACAGTTTAACATTTTCAGCAGGTAAGTAATACATCTTGTCTAGACACCGGGGAGGTTTTCAGACACAAAATTATTTTAAATGCTAAAACAAATAATGCAGACTTCACCTCCCATCCCTACCGGATTGTGGAATGTCATTTACTTTAAATTTGCAGCCAGACAGCACATAGCCAGAGAAATTGCCTGTAAGAAAAACAGGCTGACACTTATCACTGCATTCCAGTGGGACCAGAGGGTGATGTCAGCTCTCTCTGCTTCTCTCAGACAATTGAGCTTCCTACAAATCAATAAGAACAAGGTTTATTGGTATCTTTGCTTGAGCCACTTTCATTGTCCTAGTGACAAAGTCTTCACAAATTGAATCATTAAGCACAGTAATTGTGTTTCAAATACATTTTTGAGAGGAGGAAGGGAAGAGAGGGTGTAAAAGATTATTTGCTACAGTATTTATGGCTGCAGAATGTGGATTTGTAACAGTTTGCCATATCTACAATTTATTTTTCAATATGGAAAAAGGAGGAGGGGGAGGCGGCAGAGGAGGGACTCCAGCAAATGGAACAAACAGTGGCACTCAATTCAGACCAGCTAAGCTTTTAATATTTCCCTGAGCTAATGTTATATAAGGGATTTCTCAGCAGCTCCTCACACAAAATGTCAAACTTATTTTAAAATTACTTTTTTAAAAATAGATGGGCTTAGGAAAAAAAAAAACCCAACCAACCAACAACCACAAAACCTTGCGCCCTGGAGTCGGGATCTAAGGACTGCTACCAGCCTGGTGGTTAAAATAATTCCTTCCTTGGTGTTGCTCAGGCCCTTACGCAAGCCTGTAAACTCATTTCGCCCCAGCACTCTTTAAATCTTTGTCGCTTTTTGCATATGTGGTTGCAATTTACATACCACCCACATTTAAAGAGGTATTGACATTTTCAAGCCGGCTATTTTAGCCCCTGGATTTAAAATGGTATCAATCACACTTTATTTCTTCACTTGGGAGCTCAGGCCTGTATTTGCTGCACACCCACCTCTCTCACTGCAGCCCAAGAGGCGTTTAGAAGTCACCATTTGCATATTTATCAGCCCTTCAGCTCTCTTTCAGTCACGGATCATTGAACCCTGCTAGGGATGGGGCTGGGTGCCCCAAAGGATGGAGGTTTCGGCCTCCCTGCTCTCGCAGTTGCTATGCAAACTGAGCTCGTGGCTGTTCAGCGCATGGCATAGCAAAGCACAGGCGCATTTCACAAAACTATCCAGCATTATCCAGCAGAATCGGGTGTGACGGGTGTTCCGGGCGCTGGAGCGGCCTCTGACCAAGATGGCGTGTCAATGGCATTGTTCTGTGCTGAATGGCGGTGACCTGTGCTGGGCAGGGTCAGGTCTGCTGCAGGCCAGGGCCAGAGAGCTCATAAAAGTTCCACATGCTCCAAGCCTGACTTGCAAGTAAATCGAGGATTGCTCTAGACAATGGCATTTGCTCTTTTGTCTTGGACAGCACCCCTCAGGAGCAGGGAGGGAAGAGGGAACAGGAGAGGCTCTGCTGTTGGAAAAGCTGGGCTTAGCTGCATCCGCACAAACATGAGCTTGTCTAAAGAGACACGGTGCAGGTTATCAGTGTGAACACCGTCCTTTCCCTTGGATTAGGTTCCTGGTGTGAACCAGAGAAAATTTCTCCCTCGCCTCTTTTTATCTTGTTGCATTTTTCTTACTCAATTAGCCTGAAATGGAACATGATCATGCTTCTATAGCTGTAGCATCCTTCCAGCACAGTAGTATCAGACCTCTCCACACATTATACAAATTGTATTTTACCATTGAAAATTAAATCTAGAAGGCAATGATGTCCAAGTACACAATACTATAAGGATGTACAAGTGCTTCCTCCACTGCACTGGCTCTTAAGATGAATGGAGGAATGTCAGGCAGGAGCCGCTGCTCTACCAGCAATTTAAGTCATTCAGCGCCATCCCTCACATCACACGGATACTGGGCTGAGCTATCAGCAAGGCAGTGGTTAGGGAAACACAGCAAACCACACTTAGTGCCCAGCACATCCGCCAGCTGGAGATCTCCAGGTAGAGCCTTTGCAGTCTCTATCCTAGCTTGTCTATCAGCCAAACTACAGCTATATCCTGATGGGACATACAAGCCGGTTTGGCAGGGATTAGTTCAAGCTTCCTTTACACCATGTGTCACATCTCCAGGAACTACGGGTATAACATTTGTTCTTATTATAACAAAGAAATGAAATTTGAGTCACTTGTGCCCATCCCAAATCCCAGCAGCAGATTGCATCTCAGCCTAGCGTTTTGTTAAATGCACCTAAACAAGGTAGCACACACCGGAGGAAGGCCTAGCTATACTCTGCCACTCAACAGCTTTTTGGAAACCACTGCAAACAGGGAACGCATTGGACACCACTGCACCTACACCTGCAGCTCCTGTAACGGTCACCTTCAGCCTGTGCCTGCCATAGCCTGGCCTGAAGCAACCATTTCATGGTACATTTGAAAGAATCCTTCAGGTTTGTTTTTCCTGAAAGAACACTGCTTCTTCTCTCATTTTATTCAACCTGATAGCTCCCTTTTGCTTTTTACTCTTTTCTCTTTTTTTAATTCAGCCACTGAACTGTTATACACAAATACTTACTCTCATCCCCTTGCATGCTAACACAGGGTGTTGAGAGCTGTTTGCCTTAATGTAGCTGGGAACAAAAACCTGGTACATTTCAGTGCTACCATTTCTTCTTCTGAAGGTATCGCCTCAGAGAAACAGTCCTGTATGTGCTCTGCCAGAAATTCATTTAAAGACATTAAATGGTTAGTGATCCACTTTGATCCTGCCAATGCAGTGAGGACAGGATCAATAGGCTCGCTTGGTGACCCTCCTCCCTCTCCCTTGCTGAGATAGTTACTGAGGCAGGTAAAAGTTACTGGGGTGTGCAGAGATTTCTCCAGGGGCTCCCTGGCACGGTTTCAGGAATCATACATGTTAGGGACAGTGTCCACCAGCCCACCCTGCTTCCATGCAAAGCTGCTGAAGCAGCCAGTAACTGCAGGCCTACCTTTGCTTCTGCGGCTGGCTGAGCAGCGACAGAGTGGTTCTGTTGTCACTCTGCTACTCAGAGCAAAATGCCATGCATTGGAACTACCTACAATAAAAACCTTCTTGAAACTTAGAGGGGAAGGATGTGCATGTATTGAAAAAATCACCTACTTCTGGGTCATATCTTTTCATCATACCAAGTAAAACAAATGCATCAAACAAACAATCCAGACACATGGGCTTGCTGACAGTTAAACCTTGTATTTTAAAATGATCGTGGTGCAAATTAATTCAGTTGGCTGTATCACACACCATTTATCTTGGAGAAGGTCTGCTCCAAAATGAGAGTCTGGGTTTGGTAAGTCTGTCAGTGACGGCTCCATTTCCCAGTATATATTTACACTCACATCAAACTCAGTGAGTGGGTTTGCTGTCGAACTCGCAAAGCACAAACCTGACAGTTTGGCTTGAAGTTCCCTTCTCCACACTAGGGTCATACAAGAACACTGGATAGATGCATTTGCTATAGATTATAGCAATCTTGACAGTAGTGAATGAATGATTGCTCCTAAAAAGTACATCTTGTTCTGACATTATCGCTTCATTGCATTCTAAAAGTGGCTGAAGCAGAGACATCCTTCCCCGTCTTTCCCCACCCCTGCTGCCATTCAGTATCTCTTCTGGTTCAATAACCTGTATTTTCAGACTGATTTAAAGGGGTTATGGATTTACACCAGTGGGACATGATGCATAGTGGTAATGTTTAGAGCATAACTGCACATTTTTCCAGAGAAGCGCTCAGCTTATTGATAACAGAAAAAGTATTTTACTCTCTTGTGTGTCTAACTAGTCAATACCCCTATTGAAATGAATAAAATTCACATAATCTGTTCCACTGGAGCCTATTCCTATTATAACTGAAAGCAGGAGATGTTGCTGCAGACTTCCATGGGAGCAGCATTTGCTTCATGAAGAACATGAGATAAATAATGGTTAAACATTGCATAATTCAGTAACTCCTGACTTAAACAAAACTCGGAGACATGCTCACCAAGAAAGCCGTACTGTTTGTAATTAGGGACAGCCTGGCTGGATCAGCACCGGTGCCAATAATAAGAGGCTGTAAAATGTAGGTATGAAAAATGATGAATTGACTTTCTATGACTATTTGTGCTTAAAATTAGGGCAGACACTCAAGAACTTTGCTGAATCAGGGTTTTGATAATCAGCACCAGTAATGAATGCAGACATTTGGGAAGGTATGTTTCATTGCTGCCATCATGTTTTACTTTTGGAGATGTTAAAGAAAGATATCCAGAAGATATAAAACAAGTAATTAAATTCCTGTTTTGTGTAATGCAGAGCAAATACTTGCTTCAAGTTTTATAAGCATCTTGCAAATCAAAACCATAAAGGCAGATGAGCTTTTGTTTAAAAAGGCACTCTGATGGCTCAGCAGAAAAGGATGGGAGAGGTGGAGTTGGTTTTATTCCTTCCAAAACAGAAGAACCCTGACATGCACCACAAATACATTTCACTAGGTGACAGTAATAGGGGTTGTCAGGAGCCTACAATAACAACAAATATCCCTCTCACATCTCAGGTTTGTGTGGAAGTCAGGAGCACAGACTTAGTTCAGATGCAATATTTGGTTTGTGTTTGCTCAGGAAAGTGCTCTGATAGCTTAGCTAAGAGGAATTTGTATTTAATTTGAGTAAAACTTGGACTAGATAACACCCAAGAGAATACCCGTGCTGGAATGGAACCAGCATTAGACAATGGAAACAAGGTGGTGAACGAGTTACTAAGGAATATTTGCTGAAGCACATTCTTTCTAGCATGAACCTTGCAGAAAGTGAAATTCAAAATGCCAAATCCGCCTGTTTTGGACACAGTAAAAAAACAGCTTCCAAAGAGTACAAATTCCTTTATTTTCTTTATTCTCTCTTTCTCTTATTTTCATTAACACTTTCTTACCCCTCTAAAAAGTACTTTGAGCTTCACTTAGTCAGAAGCCAAGGGAATACAAAAGAGTTATAGTTCTCAATAGTATATTCATGCTTAGGAGTGGGAGGGAGGAGGAAGAAATACTGGGATCCTGAAAGGCCAGTGTTTGAAGGTTTCATAATTTTATCCTCTCTAGGCTGAGCTCTCTGTGTTGTAACTCTCAGTCAGGCCTTCCTTGCATTAAAACAGAGGGTAGCCTGTGGTGGTGTGTGGTTTTCCAGGCATGTGGTGATCCAGCCAGAGAACTGGGCCCATTAGAGGATTCTAGAATCCTAAATTGAGAGCTTACAATTCCCCATCAGGCACTGTAGGCATTCCTGGATTTAAATACTTCATTTTTTTTAGAGAGAATAATTCCTTTAATTTGATCAGCTTCTCTACTCCATTAACTACATCACGCTTTATCAAATAACAGACTTCTGGCAAAAATTGTCTGAGATGGAATTGGTTTTAATATTCTGGACTATGTCCACGTTAGTTTTTCACCCCTCTGTTGACATTCCCAAAGCAGAGGACCTAGTTTGGTATTGATGTAATGTCCCTATTTAAACATGCACAAGTGCACAAGAAAGATACCATAAGCACCAAATTTCTCCTTTTCTCAGATAAATTAACCCTGTGGTGAAGTACTTCCAGCACATTGCCCCTTTGTCTCTACTTCTTAATTCAGCACTAGAGCTGACAAAGAGAAAAGGTAAGGTCTGTGAGAAGAGACAACCTCTCAAGCAGCTAATGTAATTAAAACCTAAGCAAACAAAACCAGATGAGATCTGATGTGCACAAGCTCTTACAATACAAAAATAAGGAGATGCAAGTCAAAGTAACACAAATCCTCCATTGCCTAATCTGAAAGAGGCAGCAGATGATTGCTGATCTTTGCTGAGGGCAAAACCTCAGTCTTACCCATATTTACAGCAACTAACAGCAAATGTACTAATATATTTTCTCCTGTTTCATTATCAGGCTGGGTTTAAATGATGAACTAGCTAAAGTAATGCACAGAGCAGAGCCTGTATTTATAGTTTAAGCACTAAAGTTTACCTTGCTGCATGAACTGCTTTGACATGATTGTATAACAAACGTATTCTGCTGCAGATTTCCTTTAATATATCACACCATCATCAAGTAACAAATCTGTCCCATTAAGCATTCTTCTACTAGCACATGAAACGCTCTCGTCCCCACGGAGCGCATAGGTAAGACTCTGCCATGATGTCTTTCAGCATATGGTCAATGGACAGAATTTGGGAGAGTTCCAAAGAAATTTGTACCTCCCTGGCTTCTGTCATTTGTAACACTGTAGTATTGTGCCCTGGGGGTAAATAATCAGCCCCATTTTCCTAATGAGGAAATTCATCCAAGGTCACATGGTAAGTCAATGGCACTGCAAGGAGTGAAATTCAGGTCATGAGCAGGAATTACCTCCTAGTTTCTCCGCAGCTTAATTGCATTCCAGAAACTACATTTATTTGGTATGATAATACACCATCACCTGTTGCAACAAGACAGTACAAGAACAGCAACCAAAAAGAGGCAGAAATATGTCAAAGAAATACGGTAAGCAATAGTAACTAATAGGAGCTATAATAAGGCTAGGGGATTAGGCGTAGCTAAGGGAATTTCTGGAAAAGAGTTTTATGGCAAAATATTACTGATCAAAGCATGTGGGCGCTAATCCTGCAAGTGCTTTCTTACATGTAGAATCATCTCATCAAATTCAGTTTAGTCCCAAATTATAAGATTATACAGAGTCTTTCAAAACTCTTTCTAAACTAGTCTAAGTAGACTAGTTGCAAATGTGAAGTTACCTGAGGGGTAAGTGATCTCAAGTTGAGACTAGAACTGATTTTGCATAAAAACAGCCATTCCTTTTTCTTGTATGTACCTTTTTTTTCCCTCCTACTTGTCATTGATACAAAAACTTGGCAAGGTAAAAGGTGATGCGGATTCATCTTTCTCTTACAATTTTCTTTGTGCTTGTATTTGCCTATAAAAAAACTTGTAAAATCCCTTCCAATCCACACAGAAACCCCATTCTTAATAATTCCTCTTCTATGCAATTCCGATTACTCCTTTTCCTCCCCCCATAATTTCAGCACAATGGGTAATCTTCCTTTAGGCTGTTTCCCTACAGTGGTCCAAGTGTTGCAGTGTAGAAGGCAGCTTTAATATTCAAGGCAGTATAAATAAACGAGGAACATTTGTTTCCAGCCCAGTTAAGACATTTGAAGGAGACACAGCCCAATGAGAAATTAGAGATGAAAGAACTCAACTCGCTACTGTTCTGATCTGCTATTTTATATACGTGTCATCAAGTTGAGTTTATTTAATACCCACTCCAATATTTTTCAATAACTCACTTAGGCATCTAGTATAAATTTAGTTCCCTTTCTGACATAGCTTAAATGATGATAAAGCCATTTGTATGAAGGGAAAACACCCACCCAGCCACCTCCTTTAAAAAGCTTACACCTTTTAAGTGCACTAGATTTGCTGATATTTATATTGACATTTCCCACCTCGTTTCTGTGGATTTATAATATATTTTATTCTTAGTCTTAGACACTTTGGCAGTGAGCACTGCAGAAAACAGAATTTGGATATCCATACAGGAAAAGAGAAAGCAAAAGCAGGGTATAATTTAAGACTAAATCTGAGCATCCTGGGGAACTTCTGATAGCTTTCATGCACAGACAACTGACACTTCCTCTCACAACTATTTATGGACCCCCCCAAGATAACATCCACAATCATTTCCGATATTGAAAAACAAGCTCTGAAGGTTCCTTATCCTCCCAGATCAAGGCACATTCAACATCAGAGATACTCTGACCAGTTTAAATGCATTTTGCTGGTTTCACAACATCTAGTTACCTAGTAAAATATAATTTAGTAGTCTGAGCTGGAAGTTGGTCTGCAAGTCACATTTGTTTTCTGGAGTTGTTATTTTTGTATTCTAATGGGGAAATACATCTTTCCAGCCCAAAAAAGAACCCAGCAACCCACTGGTTTTGTGTCTAGCTACAAGTAGGGCATGCTTCTCAGCTTCCTACCCAGCTCTGGTGCCTGGAATGTTCTTTCAGGCTGCAGGTTCAGCTACATTTAGCTTGTGACCCACTGTACTCAGTCTTAGTGTATTAATACACCTATTCTTCTCATTCCCACTGGTCTTATTGATTTCCCATTACTGTGAAATACTGAGGTTATTTTCAAACCTGTCTTGCACCAAAAAGCTTGACTTCTTTTCTCATTTGCACCTTGCCACAACAGACTTGCAAGTATGAAATATTAATTGAAAAACAAACGCAAGAGATGTACTGGACTAAACAAATAGGAAAGCAAAGTTCTCACTACACAACGTGGGTTTTTTCCAAAGAAAAGCCTTAGAATAGGATGCATGCTAAGTTTATTTTCTAGCACTTCCTCCCACTTGCATTGGATATTGCTCTGGGAAGGGAATTTAGCATCACTGCAATCAGTTCTGCATTAAACGAGCCTTTTTTAAAATGATGACTGATAGCGTGTGCTTGCCACTGCATGGGACAGAGAGGACAACGAGATATATGGAATGGGCATTGCCATCCAAAGTGGATAAAAACATTATTTACTGCGCTAAAGCTTCTGCAAAAAAGATAAACACATATAGAATACCTGCAGGCCCAGCTCACACTCTGACCTGGTTCAGCAGGAGTTTGTTCAAGTGGATTTGGTTGGTCATAATTTATCCCTTTTAACTCATTCTTGTTCTCCTCCCTCCCTTACATAAGAACTCACAGGATTTATGGAGGCTTGGACTGGAAGGTGAGCAGATGTTACTACTTTTCCAATGTATTTTCCTACAGGCCTTCCTTTTTCAGATCACAGGAGAAATTGTTCTTTAAGAGGTATCTAGAAGATGCTCTTATTTCCAGAACCTTTTGTTTTACTGTGGCAGCAGTGAACCACATGGAGTCCCAGGGAGAAAGACAGGGCAATGCGAGGGCAGAGTGTGAACAGCACACGCCTCTTGATGGAAGGCTGCCAGCAGCAGGCTGGTGGCTGTTAGCAGCAGGGAGCCAGCCAGTGGCTGGAGCACAAGCATGACCTCAATGGCAAGTGGACGTGGCAACAGTTCGTTAACACTCATCGGTTTGGATCAGCAAGAGGCTACCTCACAGGACCTTGTCCAGCAGGAACATCAACTGCAAAAGTGCAAAAACGCTGCTGATGTCAAGGGAGATTGCTCACACATCAACATTTATACAAGCGTCTAAGCACTTGTCTGGATTCCGACCTGGGATCATGCTGAGGTTTCCTACCTACTTAGTAAAATGTATATAGCCACGTACTTGACTGTGAGTGAGAAGACAGCTCCACTGCAGAAGGCTAGTGAGCTGGCTGCTGAATGGTCATGCATGCAGGGTAGGAAACACTGGATACTTTAAATGGAAAACCATAGTAGGGAAATGTAGAAATCAGAGTGCCAAATGTCCACAATTCAGCCAATTTTAGGTGGTCGAATGTTACGTTTGTCACAGGCTACCCCCACAACCAGAATAGCTTGGTGGAGAACAAGGTAGTAGCCTGTTGCTGGAAAGATGAGATGAGAGGGGCAAAAAAAAAAAGATGAGGGGCAAATCACAGGAACAATAACAGGCACCAGATGCTTGCACCTGGAGGTTCAGCTTAGGGTAACCTTGGCCAACAGCAAACCAGTTTCTGAATAGAATTAAATCCTAATCTGTCCAAAATAAATATAAGAGTCAAAGCCATGAAGGCCCAGTTCACCATACCCAAACCAGAACTTTCTGGCCTTCTACCTGCAATCTGCTAAATGCCAAGCTTCCCTGAAGAGTTAAACGCTATCAAATATAATCAGATTTAACTGTTGTCCTTGAGCTAGTGTTAGAGATTACTTTCAAAATCCCTCTTTTTTCAGGAAAGAACACTTGTCAGGCTGTTAGGACCAATGTGCAATTGAAAACCTGCTATTGAAGTTGCAGAATCTCATTGTTCTTGAAACAACAGGCATATTCCAGGGGACTTTTTCTTGGTAATATAGATCACTCCTGCAGGAGGCCTCTAAGCCGAAATGCCATTGCTAGTTTAATTGCCTGTTTTAAGCTTGAATTTCACAGAACTCACTCTGTTCTGGTTGTATCCCACCTGCTGGTATATTTTTGTTCCTAATCATGGGGAGACTTGCAGCACATTAACCTTCCAGGAGAAAAGTATTTCATCTTTCAGTACTGCATCAGCAATAAGACTTGTGGCTCATATAATGTCTCTATCAAAAAGAACTAAAAGCAGTGGTATGGATTTTAAAAGGTGGAATAACTGCAATAGAGTCACTATTGTTACCATCACAGGACACTTACAGCAATAAATGTCACTTGAATGGGGAGTGCTAATTGATTAATTATTAAATGAAGTTGTTCCAGTCCCTGCAATGCCCACGCTATTGCACAGATTTCTCATTCACCTGCATTGAAACTGTCCTCAAAAACCTATTCACAGCTCACAGCATGCTGCAGTCCCGACCAACAGTGGGATTTAGCCACAGACATAGGGATAACTGCTATGAGCTGTTCTCTGAGACACGCCATGATCCTACAGCAGAACCTTCCCTCCCCATGGGCTGCGTGCAGGGAGCCCCTCGCACAGTGCAGAGCCTGTGCGGACTCAGTGCGGCTGCCCTGAGCAATGACTTCATCCCCAGCAAGTGAAGGTGACTGCAGCAGTCTTTAAAGCCCATTAAACTGCTGAGGCGATTCAGCACTTTTATGAAATGCAGTATTTATTTTACTTCTTTTTTTCCTCATTTCAGAGTTACCAGTTATGGGTTTTTTTCCTTTTCAGTTGTCATTTTTATGTCTGCAATTCTTTACTGTGGTTAAAGAGACTGGAAGCTCAGATCCCTGGGCTCTCCCTGCTGTGCCTATGTCTGGCTGGCTGGCTATTTATAGTCTTTCTCTCGCTAAATTGCAGAAGTGTTGAGAGTTTTGCAACTACATTTTGGGGACAGAATCCTGAAGTGTTTACTGCCAGACACAACTAAAGTCAGTTAGAGAGATTTTTGCCTCATCAGGAGTATATATGAAAGTAAACAAGGTCTAAAATGATTTTTATCAAGTTCTAAGGCACCTTTGCTTCATTCTATTAAGCAGTAAATTTTCAGAGGGAAACACTTGCTGTTTTCATACTTTGTCAGAGCAGTCACTAAACCCACATCTACCAGGCCAGGAGACATAATCCACACGGTTTGCAACTGTGGGTGGCACCTACATGGCCCTTTCCATGCTGCTAAATAAAGGAAAAGCTTTCAGTATAGGAGAAGCTGAGGACGCTCAGCAGTTAAAACTCTGTAATTCTGCATTATCCACACCACACCTCTCATTGTAAATGCTGTACCCATAATCAGAGTTTATTTTCCTTAGCGCCACTTTGATATTATTCAAATCCAAAGATATCTGAAGTTTTAAATAACAGAGAGGACAAATTGTGCTTTCTGAGAAAGGGAATTGGTACTCCTGCCTGAGCAGATGTTAAGAATGTTTCTGAGTGTGCTAGACTCATTTACGAGTCTTTTTCACACATTTGAATCTTGGGGACATCAGCAGTTTGTTCAATATTTTCAGCCTCCATCCGAAATGCCACACTGGGAAAATGAGAGGAGGAAAAAAACGGAAAGGGAGAAAAAGAAAAAAAGGAAAAACCACACACAAGAGAGCTAATTTTCCATCAGTGTGACAAACAGTGCAAGCAAAAATCATGGCAAAATAGGCAAGGCAAGGAGAGCACAGCCAGACAGTTGGCAAGATAGAAACAGGCTGGAAAATAGTGCAAGACGATTTTAACATACAGCTGAAACTAGTCACCTTCTGGGCTGTAATCCTGGGGCGAGTTTGCAAACATAAGGTTCTCCCTTCTGGGGGGGACTGAACTGACACAGGCTCAGCACCAGTGAGACTGTCTCCGTGGTCTCTGCAGACATGATGTCGAAAGCAGCCTAAACAAGCAGCACGCTGGAGCTCTGATTCTCCTTTTTCCTGGCATATTTTAGTCACCTTTAGAGCTCCTCTAAGACAGCAGGAACAGAAAGCATCCTTTTATACTGAGTTCGTACAGTGCACAGGAGCATGGGTCTCAGCTGCATTTGGTACACTGGGTGATACAAAACAAGTAATTAATGACGGCATCAGTTTTGAATCAAAAGAATGATGGGTCTTGGCAGATGGTGAAACTCAGCCACTCCAGTCTCTCCAAAGCACTGATAGACACATCTCTTGGAATGGGCTAGCTGAGCAATGAAGAGGTTTCCCTCTTGTTGAAAATACTGAAAGGGAGGAAGAGAGGTCTCTATGGAGACTATCGTTTTGCAAGACTTAGTTTCTTTCCTGTTCTGCTTTTCTTCTGTCTTTTAGTGATGTGAATAGTTAACTTGTAAAAGGTTTAATATTAGCAGTTATTATGGAATTCCTCGTAACATTTATCAGATCCCCAGAGACCTGCTGCACTTGATTATTACAATTTGTATTTTCAACTGAGCAGACCACAAGCCATCAGCACTACCAGAGCCATGAGTCTGTTTATGCTTCCTTTGAAGCGAACTGTGGTTCAGCAGAAAGAACATTTCTCTCGGAATCAGAAAACCCTATGACTATCCCTAGGCAGCTATTGACCTGCCATACAGTTTTGAAAGGTCAGCTTCCCTCATGGAATCATAGAATCCCAGGTTGGAAAGGACCTCAAGGGTTATCTGGTCCAACCTTTCCTGGCAAAGCACAACCTAGACTAGATGTCCCAGCATGCTGTCCAGCCTAATCTTAAGTGTCCAGTGTTGGAGAACATGATGTTACAGTACCAGGCCTTTTATCCTACTCGTCCTTGCTTTGTTTTCCTTCTCATATCTGGTGTGCCTTGTTTCTAGAATAAAGTCCCCTGGGGCAGGTACTTCTCCACCCATGTTCCTCTGGAAATGATAGTTCCAACTTTGCTTCCAAACTGAGTTAATGAACAATGATTTTTGTCAAGCATCATTCTTCTCTCTCATATATTCTGGTATCAGGTATAAAATCTTCTAATTTATGCTAGAAGACTAATAAAAGTTTCCTGCTATTGCTAATTTCAGAAGGCTGAAGCTGGTGCACACAAGTGAAGGGACACTATCTGATAATTTACTCTCCCTCCTACACTGACAAAATAGAACACCGGTTTTATTTGTGTGTGATTTCCTGTTTTCAGCTGGAAGCGTTTCACCAATTATAAAACACACACCAAAAAACTTCAACAAACACTTTTGTTTGGGTGGGAGGTTTCTTGTCCCTGGTGATTTTCCGTCGTACTTAGAAGGCTGGCCCTGAGTGGTGTATTATCAGTGACGAGGCAGACACAGTGGTTGTGGATAATGAGGCCAATTTTGCTCTCAGGCAACCCCAGTGACTTCATTGTCTGGTCTATCTGATGATAGGGTATAAGCTGGTAGAATGACTCATCAAGAAAAAAAAAAAGAAATAGGAAAAAAAGCAAAGGCAGCCAAAAGTAAAGGCACCAGGCTGTCTCCTAGGGAGAATTTTAATAGCAAACCAGCAAGTGAGCTTCAAAAGGCAGCAAGGAGCCAGAAATCTCTGCAGAGTGGGGCTCAGCAAAGAGCTACCTATGACCCTCAGCATGAAGCCCAGGGGGGGTTTGGTTTGGTTTTTAGTTTTGCAGCATTTTTTTTGCGAGGGGAGGCTCTCTTTTAGCAAAGGCAGTCTCTTTGTTGCTCCCGAATCACCAGTTTCTCCTCTTTCATCTGAGCACAGAGGCTGAGAAAGGAGATTTGAAGGTAGCCCCCCTTTTGTGTATGCTGACTTGGAGCAGTAGCCACTCTTCATAATCACTGCATTTGTTAGAATAGAGGCTTAAAAAAATGTTGCTTCAGCATATGAGTATTATATTATTACTTCATTCTCAGAAGCACAGAAGACCCCAAGCAAGGTCAGGATTCCTCATGGAATGCACTGTGCAAGCCCCTGCTGAGAATGAGTCCCAGTTCTTACAGCATTTAAATAGATACATCAATCAGAGAGAGGAGTAAAATGGCTGACAGCCAAATTACATGAGCAAGATATTTAGATTCCCAGTGCTTCAAGTCTCCTGCCCAGTGCACTTGGTTCCAGCTCCTCTCCTTCTGCAGACGTACACAGCAACCTGGTGGAAGGAGCAGCCCAATATACACTATTCTGCCTGACTCTAAAAACACTTGAAAATGTCCTAGCTGAGCTGAGAGCTGTCTGGTCACTGGAATCAGCAGAGAACTTGGGAGAAAAGCTGCAATATTTGTCCCTGTGAATGGCAAAAAATTTTGCAAGTCTTATGTTTTCTCAGCTCATCCCACTGCATCTTTTTACTCAGCTTATGAAGAGCTGAAGGAACAAGAGTAAAGGACTGGAAAATTAGACTGAAAAAGAATGAGAGCAACCAAGTGACTGGAGAGCCAACACCACAAGAAACAAAATATATTACAAATATATCTGAATATCTGAAAAAATGTTCCCAAGCTAAAAATCTGTAAAGCCATCTCAAACCCACTTAAAATTTTTATAGCACCTTTGTAAAATCCTTAATCTAAAGGATTTGGATGGGATTAGAAGTCAGACCATAGACAACACAGTTTAGGGATCAATGGAACACACAGAGCCTCAAAGTATTTGAGGAGTCATGCTCTAATGTACTAGATGCTTGAGAACATACTGCTGGTATTCTGGAGTTAGATAATGTTCTGATTGTGGCTTGAAGTCAGTGATAACAAGCCATATGTTCATTTCTTCTGAAATATTATTCTTTATTAATTCTAGCAATAGTTATCCTATGAATTCTAAGGCAAAAAACATAATCTGTTCCTATGGCATTTGGGTAAATTCCAATTTAAAGGTCAGGTAATACTATAAGGTCTCTTCAGGATATTTCTTACTATGAATCTACTGGATTCATCTCCACACTTTATTCCCTTTATTATTTTATACACCAGTAATAGATACACAAATCTGCCTTGATTTCACTTGAATGGAGAGTTGCTCCTACAGAATCCTGCTCACAAAGAAAAAATAATCCACAAGACCCTTATCTCCTGACAACCCAAAACCTTATCACTCGGTTTTAGTGGAATATCTCAATTAATGAAGCTGAGAGTCTACTTGCCGATTACCTTGGCTTTCAAATGCAGGTAGGAATCATCCTAAAGGAAGAGGATCTATCACATCATCTGAGAAGCCAAGCATCTGAATTTGATTTAGTAATGCTGTTACCTTAAGCTGGAAGGTTGCATACATTCCTTATAGACATAAAATCATGATAGCTCATGAAGAGGATTTTTCTACATCTCCTTCCAAACTATCAGTTTGGGGAGAGAGTTCCTAGCTAAGTGGTTTGACATACTTTATCTCATCCTCAAACCAGAATTCTGCTACAGTTAACTAGATTCAATTTGAAGCTCAGCTCCTTAATTTAGAATGAAACAGCAAATGAAAAGGCAGCACTTTGTGATAATCTCTCTAATCATCAAGGACACTCACTGTTTGAAAAATCCAGCATACCTAAATTAATGATCCATGTAGGACAGAAACCCAATGTTCTGAGTGCCATATAAGACAATGCTTAACAAATAATAATAGTTATTACTAAGTCTTATGCACCACTGCACATTCTAATACTGCCTTAAAGTGGAAAGGACAAGATGATGTGATAAGAAAAGCTGCTCCCAGGCTATTGCCCACTCTAATGGAAACCCCGAAATCCAGGAATATCAGACCCAACCTTGTTGTGGGGGCATTTCCTATTTGTTCCTTACTAAATTAATTTAAAATTGGTTTCAGTTAAGCAATCCCTGACATAAATCTGGTTCAAACATTAGACCATGTGTGCAAAATAGGACTGCATCCATTTTCACGTTTCAGATGCCCCACATCTTCAAGGACAAGAGTGGTGAGACAACACAGGAGAGCTACAGCTTTGTTCATTAGCTAGTCCCTGATTACATTATAACCCTCACATTATTTGTGCAAACATGAGTTGATTTTGCTAAGAAGGTATCTAATTATTGTGCATTACAGTATAACCAACATTTCAGGAGCTTGTGAACAGTCAGAACTCTCATGATGAAAAATGGGGATGAAAAGTTAGAATTGAGAATTTATAGACAACTTCCTTTCCAAGCTGGTGGCTGCTGGAAATGGCTGATTCCTCAACAGGAGGGGGAGGAGAAGGAAGACCAGAGCCTTCTGGATGAAGACTTAAAAGAATTCAGGAAGAAGTGGCTCCTTCCTCCTTTCCATATGGAAAAAAGAACAAACCCTGTTCTAAGTACCGCAGCTACATTTCAAATGAAGGAATTGGGACAAAGATTTTCATTAAGAGCCACTGTGCCAGGAAGAGTGATCTGCTAGTCAGCTGTTCAAAGGCTGCCTGCTTGCAAACATTAGAAAATACACCACCACTGTAAATGCAGTTGGAATAGCAACACAAATTTAGTCTTTAGAAGGACTTCTCCCTGCTTCATTTGTAGTAGAAACAGAATTGCACAAGTGTCCTTTAATTAGAAGGCACTAATATCCTAGAGATTAATGATGCAGCCTAGTAAAACATACACAGCAAGAAGGCAGTGTTTTACCCCTAATAAAACACACAGAAAGGGCTTAGGAAATAGTGACATTTAACCCCAATTTGTCAGTGGAAAACAAAAAAAAGCAAGTCACAGATTAAGTGATCTGCTCAGAGTGGTCTTGAAACCAGTGACCTCCTTTGTCATCCCTGAATATCTGAGGCAGGTGATGGTCTTTGTGCTCTAACTTTGTCCCCACAGTGCCCATGCCATTGGGTCTGCCTCTCTCTAGTAAAAGGAAAAATCTATCTTGAAAATTAATTTGAAATTTCACCCCAGACATCCCTTAATAAAAAGGACAGGCTGCAGGTAGAGCATCATTCAGTATACTGTGAAACTGTTAGAAGATACCAACACACGAGACTTCATTATTTATAGGACAGCAAAGAAATTTTATTCTGCCTTTGTGGGAAAATCAAAATCCTCTCAAAGTATTCTATATACATAAAAACCAAATGCATCTGTTCCATCAGCACAGACATTTGGTTACTGAACTATCGGGTACCTTTTAATAGAAAGCAGATTGCTGGTCTATTGCAAAATCTGTATTAAGTACATGTTAGACTGTCAGAAACATTCGGCGATTTAGTTTCGAACAGTGAACATCTTATGTGGTTCTAAGTACTATGGTATATTTTGGTTTGTGGAACCAACAGACTCTGCTGTTTAGCACCGCTTACACACAGTCGTAGATGGACAGGCAGCAAAGGGGCAACAATTGGGTGCAACCTCATAGCAACTGCAAGAGACTGGAGTGATGGTGCAGGACACATCACCCTGCAGAATGACAACAATGATAACAAGTGGTGAGTGTGAGTGGTGAGGATGGAAATCCAAACAGCCATGCTTTTGGCAGCTCACACTAGCAGGGTGCAGATTAACTTCAAGGTCAAATAAACATCATAAAACATTGCTTAAGCTGTCAATTAACGAACAAACAAGCTCATCATAATTATACAAGATAATTGTTATCTGCTGGGTGTTAATTAGATACATTTTATCAGAGCTGCTGTCACTAAATGGGGAGTAAAACTGGTCAAAGATATTTTTTAATTGTAAAGATTTCATAACTAGTTTCTTCTTCCTTCAGATGAGCCTAACATCTTTTCCCTCATTACCCCACTGTGTAACTAACCCTACCAAAGAAGCATGTGTAAAGAAAGATCTAGAAATAAAAATGGTAAAAGATATTTTAGCTTTTAAATGGAAATTAAAAAATAAACTTTTCCCTAATACAGTTTCAAAAAATAGTGTCCCATTTCATTAATTTTAAATTAAATGGAAATTTCAACCCACTCTAAATGATACATAAGGACTGAAAGATTAGCATGTAGTTATTGAATAGCGCAGTGGTAGATCTGGTCCATTATCTAAGGCAAACACGTTTCAGAAGAGCTTCTCAATACATGAGATAAACTTTGGATAAGATCCTGAATGCAAGTGACAAAGACGTGACACTTCGAGAGTCCTGTAGCATAAAGGCTGCAGCCACCCCATATCCACTCCTCACCCTGAGAACAAGGATGTGAAACCATCTGAGGCACACAAAGACAGAGTAAATGCTGGAAAACACACACTGTAGCTCTGTACAAAGTCTGATTAAAAGTATCACATCCTGAAATAGAAACAAAGGGAGAAAGACAGGAAGAATATTTCACTGTCACATGCTTGCCTCCCCCCATTACACCTCCATTACAGTAAGCCTCTCTCCATACTAATTCCTTTCTATCTTCAGGCTGCACTGTTTATCTGTCCAGGTAATAGTTGTCTTGATGTATCACTTTCTGGCAGGAAAAGACAAATATCCAATATTTATTCAATCAATAGAAATATCCAAACTTTCAGCCTTCAGGGCAAGGACCTTTTGTTCTCTATTTGTACATCACCAAACACATAACAGGAGCTTCCTGACACTATTGCAATGAACAGCAACAATAAAAAGGATGGAGTAGGCCAGCAGACATGCTAAATTGCAAGCTTCATTTAAATGTAGGATTTATTCATTATAAAGATAACAACATTTATTTCATAAGATACAGAGCTTGGTATAATTTGCAGTGGTTTTAGCACAGAAAGAAAATACCAAAATTTTTGGAGGAGAACAGTGGCACAAAGGTTTACCACACACAGCCTAAAATAGTGTGAGAAAGGAACTGACTTCAGCTCGAATAATAGTCATTAAATCAAAACACTGGAAAATGCATTCCTTGTAAGAACGTAGCCACTGGAGGTTTGCCCAGTCCCAAACAAAGAGTAGCAGTTCACAGCTGTAGGAGACATATTGTGGGTATACGCTAAGCTAAGGTTTAAAATATACTTGTGGTCTGCAGCAAACTTCGGGATTCCAGTGGCTGTTGGGAAAAGACATTTCAGGTTGCATTCGTCTCTGTGCTTGACAATAGTATTTCTCTAGAGTTCTTTTATCATCTCAGTCAAGTTACTGGAACAGTTGCATGATGAAGCATTATACAGGAAAAAATTAAGAATTAAGAACTTCCAGAGTCACATATGCATGCAACAGTAAATCCACTCACAGACTATTTCAAGCAATAGAAAGTGTTTTCATGGCAAAAACTGTCGTGGACATATTCCAAGAAGTATTCCTCCAACGTAGTGACAAAGTTCAACGTGACTCACATGTGCAGGTAGTTGATATTATTAACACAAACAGAAAATTTGAGGTCACTACTGGCATGCAGTATAAAAATCAGGTTTGTTTTCTATGAACACTGAAAAGGAATTACAAGAAAGGCAAACTGAACAAAGATCAAGTTAAATATTTAATATATACATGTATATTTCATATGCATCTAACAATGCCTCATTCATAGCTTATGCAACCCACATGGATTACAGGTTGAAGACATTTCCTCTTGTTTTACAAGTTAAACATTATAATACAATGTCTGTCTTTCCTTCCTTCCTACATTAGTCTGTGTTATTGGTTAGTAGCAGATACAGTTGATAGTTAGAGGTATCAACTGATAGAAGAGCTGAGACCTTCCTTATCTATAGAGTAAAGCGAGCTCAGAAAAACTGCATAAGGGCTTGGAGTAGATACTATAAATCCTTTGAGCTGTGCAGAGCCAGACCCGAAACGTAAGTGAAGCCAATGGCATGATCCAAAGACTACTGACAGCAATGGGAACCGTTCTCTTGCTGATACTGAGAGGTTTTGCATCAGCAAAATGAGCAGCAGTCAGACATTCGGATTATAAAAATAATCTAGAAAGCAGACAGCAGAGGAGGTAATAGAAATAACAGAGCCTGTTAACTTTTCAGATTCTTTAGAAGTTTGGTCTAAGACAGAAGATTTGTTCCTTTGTACTTGGGCTTCTTGCCAAAGGAGCTTTTCAAAGAGACATTTGAGATAAGAGGAGGCAGGCATCTATCACAAGTCACCTTTATCAGTTCTAGGAGGCACGATTGCTAACAAGGCTGAACACATTCATTTACACAAGATGCCACCACAAACAGTGGAAGTCAAAGCAGCATTCATTGATGCTTCTGCCTCCCCTCCTCTGACCTGGAAAATATGCTTCTGGTGATCCAGTCTTCCAAGATAGTGATACTTAAAATGCCCTATATGTTTCTAAATTAGCAGATACATGACCTGGATTTCAAACATGAATTTCCATTACCTATTGTCTTTCAGTGACACAAGTGCACAAATACAGAAGAAAGGCACATGCCTGACAGATACAAGATTCTGGCCTGCTCTAGTAAACAGAGCAAAACATTTGACTGTACTACTTATATCCCCAGAAATGAGAGTTTTGTGAAGAAAGAGCTAAATAGAAGTTATCCATACACAGATAACCAGGGAAACAACAGAACTGCCACCGACTAAAGCAATCAGGTGCAAGCATCCGTCTACTGGAGACAACAGTTTGAGCAGGGAGATCCAAACTTTCATAGCCTCATTCCAAAATGTATTTGTATGAGAATAGCCAATGGGCATAACTGAGTATCCTGGACAGCAGCATTTCTCACCCTGTCTGATAAGATTGTGTCAGTATGTGCATGTGTGCTACAATAAATGAATTTTATGTTGGTTATTTAGCAGCAATGAACAGCTCATCTCTGTTCAAATCCCACATTGAGGCTCAAAGTCCCCTAAAATAAGCAGCTTGAGAAATTCACACTAAAGTATCTGAAAAACACCCGCAGTCATGCCTTGACAGACAGGAGCTGACAGGCAGAACTCTTGCCTCTGAGGGCTGCTCACTGCTGAGGGTTGTGTCTCGGCTCCTATGACTGTTTCCCTTGTGTGCTGTTTCCTGCTCACCCACGCCCTACAGACACCGGGCCTTAACAGCCATCAGCTCACCCACTTTTATTGCCATATGTAGGGCAAGCAGGGGAATTTTCTTTCCTATCTGGAACAATTCAGATTTTGTTTGCCTTTGTCTCCAAAGGCAGAGATATGTGCCAAAGGGCATATTTTTCAAAACTCTCTCACTGTGCATGCTAAGCAATGCATATACCTCTCTACTACCTTACATAAGGACAACACAGTTCTCATGCTCCAGTACCTAACAATCAAAATAAACTCAAACTCTAGATTCATAGAATGGTTTGGGTTGGAAGGGACCTTAAGATCATCTAGTTCCAACTCCCTGCCACGGAGGGTACACCTTCCACTAGACCAGGTTGCTCAAGGCCTGGTTCAACCTGTCCTTGAACACTGCCAGGGACTGATTTCATTGCAAATTGGTATTTTTATCCCGTGATTTGGTTTCACTTCATACTTTACAGCAAAAGCCTGGAAGGATGTAACTTTCTAGCTTTAGCTGACTGGAGTGCAAAAGATCAAGAGACGGAAGAAAACTAGGATGGGCAAGTGGATTCATGAAGCAAATGGGTCATTCCTGTTCTTTTCTTTCTCCTCAACAAGCTCAAGCAAAGCCACCTCAAAGATAGTGGAGTGGAGATCTGAAGCATTTCATATGCTTTCTTAGATGGTGGATATAACTCACAAGTGGATTAACTTCTTCAAAGGGGCAACATCAGGCTTATTCTTGTCTTCTGAAAGTTGTGGTCTTGCATATTAAGTCACACATCTACCATTTTAGCCCACCTGTGCAACACTTAATTTTTTTTTATTGATATTTAATATAACACCTACCTCATGCCACACTAATTGTAATTTCATTCACACCATTGCCTTCATATTCAATCATCATTGGTGGCAATTAATGTAATCTTTACCATGATCACACCAGTTTAATTGCTCTTATTCTTGAATGCTACTGAAAGGTTCCCCATATAACACTTGCTGCAGGAAGATGGCAGTGACCTGCAAAATGACTGCCTGATCAAAAGGTGACTAAAACTCTTCTGGTGTCCTAGTTAAATTAGTGGCTGCTTCTCTGATGGTTTCAAGTCCCAGGAAGGACTCTGCAGGAAATATACCCAGAATTTTATCCAAGTTATTAGTGCTGTGATGCAATGGTATGTACATGAACGCATTCTCACAGAATCACTGACCACACTATTTATATTGTTGCCATCTGATGAAAACCATGTGTGCTACATCCCAGAAGGAACACCCTGTCCACACATTGTACAAAAGGCACCTGCTGAGTCATTTAGATGTATTTTTCTGTAGCTTTGTCAAGTTTACAGTCTTAACTGAATATTTGTACAGGAGAGAATTCAGTGCACTGTACAATAGATATTGTTTAGTCTGGTACACTGATTCATGCTCAAGTGGGATAAAAATCTACATTTTGTCTTCTCTATTAGAGCTTCCTGAATACTGCCAAGAACTACTTCTTGGAATAAAAATGAACATTTGTTCTCATGTTTGCAGCTCTTTTTATTCCTTTCACTAACAAATCATCTGAGTACTTTATTTTATTTAAATTTTGTTCTATTTTTAGGAACATTGACAGAAAATTCAAATCCTGTAAATATTTCTCCAACTCTTCTCCTCATTATATTTGCTTTGGGAATGATTTGTCTTATTGTCTTTATGACTCTTCCTCCATTTCTTCATAAAAGCTACAATTAAGCAGGCATAGAATAATAAAAAAGCAAAAAACCAAACCAAACCCCCCATATGGCTAAGCTAGCTAACCAAACATCAGAAAAGAGGTAAATGCGAGGGACTTCTGACCAACCCAGTGATTTAAGTATATTTGTATAGAGCATTTGCCAAAAAATACAGCAGAGGAAAAACTAAGAAAATTCAGCCGTGGGAAATCCAAAAGCAGAGAGATAAAGCTTTTCAGTAAAGTATTTAATATATCCAGTTCATCCAGTTCTGCTCCCCCTTCCCAACCCAGAACCAAGGCCCATTCAGATCTTCTGAATATGAAATATCCTTTACAGTTACTTGGAACTACTCTGCAGAAGCCTAAGGAGTATAAAACATTTTACATACTACGTTTGCTTTTTTCAAGGTTTCTCCTTTGCCTGCTAAAAACATTATCAAAAACCATTTCAGTGGTGGCACGTGGGCATGTACACAATTGGCAAGCAGAAGGTAAGTCAAAGGAGGCAGAAATCTCTACACCTCTCCCCTATCAGATCAGTAGTCCCATGAGTACAATGTGCAGTGTATAGAATCTATAGAGGACATCTGTATGTCAAGTTGTGTCCTCCAAATAATTCTTCCTCTCTCCAAAGCATGAAATACCCACTCCAAAACATAATGCAGCATATACAGTTTAAATAAATGGATTTATAAATAGAAGTACATATTTTTTGTGATGGAAAGGAAGGGAAAAAAAGGATCAGAAAGACTATTTTGTAAGAATTATCCTAAAAACTGCCACCAAGACAGTACTAAATGCAAACTTTGTATTTACACTGAGAAACAGATAATTGACCTGCTTAGCATTAGCACATGTACTGTGGAATTTAACAGGATACAACTGTAAAAAGGGTAGGTCATTTTAAGTCTGTAGAAGAGATCTGGTTCATAGTCTGGAAGCAAAGCAATGCATGTGAGCCTTAAAAGGATTCAGATTCATCCCTTACATTCTCTCATAGGCTATTTTTGCCTAGGAAAGAGAAATAACAAGTCTGTGTGTACTGCTACAAACCTGAGAGACTTTAAAGATTAATTCATTAATTTTCTAAATCTAACCCCCAAGAAAATGTCTAAATAACCTAGCAACAACTTTCGGTTCATCCATTGCTTTAGAGATGGATCCAAGGTGCAAAACCTGTATTAGAGTTGTCATTTCTAAAAAGCACATCTGAGGCATGCAGAGCTTTGGGCCTGCCTTAGGGTGTCCCAGTTGTGAACCCCGCCAAATTTAAGTCAGCTCCTCCACCGGCGTATCAGTTCCTCTGAACTATGTACCCTTATTCTGGCAAGTGATGTGTTGATCAGTATCTTCCTCATTATAACCAAGCATTTTTAGAGAGATAAAGGCAGATTTCCTCTTAGAATCTTGTACAAACTCATGACTCCAGCTTTGTCCTCAGTCAGTCAAGGTTCGTCCAAAAGCACAAAAGATGTTTTCTGGATCATAGCCAAATATCCTTCCCACGGGAGAGATAAAAAAAAGGGTTCTCATCACTTGAATGACAAGATCTATGTGACTGGATAGGGGAATTTCTTCTGAAGATGACCCACTTTCTCCATTCCTTCGGAAGGAATAAAGACACGCAACAGCATATTTCTTTGTGCTGCTTCCAAATAGTGGAAATTTATCATCATAATTAAAGAAACAAATTGCCAGAAAGCAAATATTATTTGCAGATGGATTCCTCTGTCTTCTGTGAAAATTCTCTGTTTACATTTCAAATGAGCAGAAAAATGAGATTATACTTTTGAAAAAGCCCCAGGCCAACTATTAGGAGAGATAGTTGAGCTCTGAACTTTCTCCTGCAAAGCACACCTGAAAGACTTTCGAATTTCTCAGCATGTTGACATTATCTAAATTCCTGTCTTACTGAAATATAGCCAAAGCTGAAGCTCTAGCCTGCAGAAAATAAACTCCTGTTTAATAATGCAATGGGTAACTGCATCAAGGAAATGTCACAAAATAAATCTGAGAGAAATTAAGCAAAACTGACTTCCTTTCTTAAGTCAGATTCCTCCCGTTTCGGTAGCTCGAGGTAACGCAGGTGGAAAAGAACACGCTTAGAAATCAAAATGTCTGTTTAGGAGCAGAGCTATAAAGTAGCACATTTCCAAATCTGTAACAGAATCTAAGAACACATGACCGGGAAGCTCTGGCTACACTGTACACAAATCTCTCATTGGCTTCAGACAGAAGCACATTATTTCTCTTTACTTACAATGGTGACTGTTGCATGGAGCGTGAGTGCAGAAGGGCTATGCACCAGAGGATGCTAGAGGTTGCATTCGTCCATCCTGTACAATGCTAGATATTCTTGCCACTCCTTGACTTTCAGAAAACGGCTTCCTACAAACCATCTGCTAAAAGAGCAGAATGTCAGGATAGAAGATTAACTGGCACCAACACCAGATGTGTGGAGTTACAGATCACAGAAGCCATTAAAATAATGGTAGGCATGGTTCTTCATTAATGGTAGATGTAGAGACTTGGCAGCCAAGACTTACACGGGCTGTTGATAAACAGCCTTGTAAAATAAAAGAGATTAACATAATATATGGGAAAACACAAGCATTTAATAGGAAGGAAGGGTAACCTGGGGTCAGAGCAAACCCTGGATAATTGAGACTGCAGCCTTTTTCTCTGCGATAACCAAACTTTTCTTGCTCCCTGTTTACTTCCTTAAATACCTGGCTCCCCCTTTGAATTTCCCCTCAGCAGAACTGCACTCTCTTTCGCAGGATGCTCTCCAGTGCAAGGTTACACAGATTTCAGCAGGGCTGCACACCTCGAGAGCACCAGAGGTAGGATTTGCAGGCGGTTACCTGAGCCTGTCACCTTTTACAGATGAGATCCCTGGCTGGATGAGCAGATACTGGCCAAAACAGGGAAACAATTATCTTTGCAGCTGGCTGCATCCTTTAGATCTTGCTAAGAGATAGATGACCAACCATGGAGATATGTCCAACAGTGGCCAAGAATATTTAAGAGATTAAATATAAAATTTGCCAAAGTCTTAGGGAAAAAGGTGATTAATTTTTTCCCCAGATTCTCTCTGGATATTCCAAGGGTGCCTACTCATGTGCCATTCTAACCTTACTGCTTAGTCTGGATTGGGGCTTCATTTCTTTATAGCACCAGACTGCTGCTCTGATTGCAAAGTCACAGGCCCTTGTGAGAAAGCCACACTTAGAAATGTATTTTGGGCGTGGGTGAAAAAAAACAAGCCCTGTTGAGTGGGAACTAAAAGAAAATACTTATCCATTGAAACAAACCAGGGCAAAAAAAGATCTTTCAACCAAGCTTTACCCCTCTAGAGATTAAAAGAATGTGCTGTTTGTGTTATTTAGTACATTGCAATTGCCCATTTTCTGAAGAATAATGCGATTTCAAGCCTTTTCCCCACTCACTGCTTTTCCATAATCTCTTTTTCTGGACTCCATTCCTAATGCCACTCTGGGAGCATATAGGTGATGCTGAATGCTAATAAGATAATACCTACTGCAGCCCTGGACTGACAGGACCCAATTTCATCCCTTCAGAAGCAGCCAGCTGACAGGCACTTTGTCAGGCACTGTATGATTCTCGTTTCCAGCCATTGGCGACACTTTCAGGGGGCAGCCTAGAGGCAGAATACCCACAGCTCTTATTTTAAGCGTCAGGGCTTCTTTATCAGTACCTTAAACATAACCATGTATGTAACGAGGAAGCTACAGAGTAACAGAATAGTAGAATAGCAACAGCAAATGAGAGAACAGTCATATCAGCAGATTACCCAGAAAGGGCTGCGGGGAAAGATCTCTAAAGTAGCATCAGCTTTCCCTTCTAAACAAATCAATTTCAGCATGATGCTTTGCTCTCCCATAGCATTCTGCTGGTAGGGGACTTAAAACCCATAAAGTTCTCACAACAGCCTTCAAAAAAGGAAATATCACCTTCTTCACATGGATGAAGAAAACAAGGGGCAAAGAATCATGTCCTCAGGATTGTACAGAATAGAACAAAGACTAAAGAAAAACACCCAGAGTATGCTTGTTCAGCACTGGAGGAGTTCTTGGAAGCATGAGATAGTTCCACATCACAGGGCATCATCACATGGGGTAAAGGAGGGGATGGGAAAGTCTCACTGCTTCCCACAGAAAACCCCACAGTAATAAGCCTGGGGAAGGAGTTTTCCCAGAAGACTTCTTCCCACATCACTTATTTGAGAGGGTGGGACATCAAACCTCAAAATATGCAGCTTAACCTGACATACTTGTTTTTGCACAGTAAGTCTCAGACAGACAAGGCAGCTGCCTGCTAAAGGCATCCTATTACTGCCATGCAATTCTGGAAGTTTATTTGAAGGGTTTTCTTCTCCAACTATCTCCATACCGATCTTCCAGCGTCTTGTCATGGGAGGAGAGCTAGGGCAAGGGAGCTTTCCAAAGAGAGAAAGAAACCCCTAAGGCCTGATTAGTGGAAGACATTGTGCACCCCATGGGGTTTCTCCTCTGTGGGAAGAGTGGAATGCAGCCTGCCTTGCGCACCAAAATTAGAGTCCTGAGGGCCAGGTAATCTTGAGTGTTTATCTGATAGTTGGCACAACCCGACACCCTCTTCCAGTAGAGAGATCACTGACCTTCTGTGCCTCAGTTTCCTCCTCAGTTTGCTGCTTCACTACTGTGAAGCAATGTAAGAAAGAGAATGGTAGAGCTCACACAGAATGGGAAAGCATTATTCACTTTCTGAACTTCCTGTACAGCAGTTTTGCAGCTGCCTTAGATAGGTCACAAAATGCCTGTTTCTCAAAGCACTTGAAATGAGGAGATTCCTCATTTCTTTCTTGAGTAATGACACCAATAAATGCTACACCACTATGCACTAAATCAGCATAACCCTTCACAGCTCATATGTCTTGAAAGTGTTTATTGAAGTTGTTTTGAACCGGACTGCAGCACCCTAGTGAAAAAGGAGGGAAGAAGAAAAGGCAGAGAGACCAAACAAATCCCAACTTACTCTAACAAATAACTGCTCTAATCTCATAATGGTGGAAAATTTCCAGAGAGACTTGTTCATAGAATCATAGAATAGTTAGGGTTGGAAAGGACCTTAAGGTCACCCAGTTCCAACCCCCCTGCCAGGGGCAGGGACACCTCCCACTAAACCATGCCACCCAAGGCTCTGTCCAGCCCAGCCTTGAACACCGCCAGCGATGGAGCATTCACAGCTTCCCTGGGCAACCCATTCCAGTGCATCAACACCCTTACAGTAAAGAATTTCTTCCTCAGATCCAATCTAAACTTCCCCTGTTTAAGTTTGAACCCATTACCCCTATTCCTATCACTACAGTCCCTAATGAAGAGTCCCTCCCCAACATCCCTATAGGCCCCCTTCAGATACTGGAAGGCTGCTCTGAGGTCTCCACACAGCCTTCTCTTCTCCAGGCTGAACAGCCCCAACCTTCTCAGCCTATCTTCATACGGGAGGTACTCCAGTCCGCTGATCATCCTCGTGGCCTCCTCTGGACTTGTTTCAACAGTTCCATGTCCTTTTTATGTTTAGGACACCAGAACAGCACACAGTGCTCCAAGTGAGTACTTGGCTCCTAATAAAAGCCAGAAACTTTGAGAGAGAAGGGAGTTTTTCATATGAAGGCATGATTTTTAAAAGCCCAGCCAAGCGCAGAAGAGACGCAAGGCAACTTTAGCCTCCAGAGAAATAACCTTCAAATCACAATTTGACAAACAATATCAGAAACTATCAGAGAAGCAAGCGATCTAGCTGACTGCAGTGTTTTCATTCCCTTCTCAGCAGTGTGACCTCATCACAGTCGCACTCACACAGAATCCTATTACTGCTGCCTCAGCTGCAGAGCTGCAAGACAAAGGAAGGTTACAGACATCACTCCCCTCTGTGCCTTGATAATCAATAGTTTTTATCTAATTTCTTTGCTTCAAGATACAGGAAAACAAGGTGCTGCATTTGAAATGGAAGGCTGGGAATAACTGAGCTTTGTGGGAATCAATACAAAATAGAATAGCTGACAATGTCATCCTGCTCGAAACACTATGAAGACAGATTTGAAGTTCCTCTAATTATCTAGATGTTTGTATTTTTAAACACTGACTTAGTGTCTGTAGAAAAATTGGCTTTATTCAATAGCTATTGTGGTTTCATGCTACTGGTTAGTCTGCTCCATTTCCTTATATTTCTAGTCTGGATTGAAATTTCCTTTTTGGTGTCAATTTAGGATTCACCATGAAGTGGCTCTGCTAGCTTGCTGCATTTAGGTAGATAATTTACACATAGCAACATAGTGGGCTGAACCCTGGCTAGCAGGGATCAGCACAGCCCAGTTGATGGACAGTTATTGCAGTAGACATACTTTTTTCCATTCATCTAAATGCTAGTTAACTTTTAATAACCCTACATTATCCAATTTCCTCAAGTTGGCTAATAAGAAACATGAAGGCCCAGCACTACTTATACCAGAACCAGCAAGGTTAAGAAATCTCTTAGTAGTCAAAGAAGGAGGCCACAGGCAACTTAGAAGAGGGCAAGAAGTCAGAGTTAAGAGATGTGAAATCATCTTCATCTATGCTCCACTGAGAAACAGAAATGTCAATATTAAGCATACTCTGTCTCTTCCCAAACACTGAAAGACTTCTCTTAACTAAAGCACATAAGAGAAAGTTGAAAGGAAAGCTGACAGCCCACTTCACTTACCTCAGTGCCTCTCCACAGAGTCTTTCACCCAGGTATCAACACCAGCAGAAACCCACTCCTTTCCCCCATCTCAAACCCTTGCAGTGTTCCTGTGGGAAGTCATGAATTCCTTACAGCTGGTAGGTCTCTGCACTCAGGACAGGCAGCAGTGTTACTGCATCTCGCCCTGCACCTCCAAGGGTGAATTAACACTTTCTCAACAGCCCCTTAGCCAACTCAAATGTGTACTTCTACATATCCCCCCACTTTGTTCCAATGTTTTATTCCCAAATACAAAAGAGGCATCAGAGTACATAGAACACATTATCCAGACTCTGCTCAGCAAAACCCCTCGTCAACTGCCATCCAACTAAGGGACTTCAAGGTCAAAAAGACAAGAACTTCCCAAGTGTCTACAGTTTTCCTGTTGAATGTGTGTATTAGTCTTGGTGAGGCTGAGAAGGTGGCACCTATCTCATGTCCAAGCTACTCTGGGATTCTAAACTCGGCCATTCCTCTACTCTCTTCCACTAAGATCCAGTTGGTTTTTCTCAGAGGATGCCTGCCATATTGTAGTGGTAACCAGTGCTTTCTGTTCAAAGGAAGGGCAGAGGAGTCCCCTTTCTTCGCGCATTTAGTGGTTAGCTTGATCAGGATGTGGATTCAGTTTCCTTTGCTTGGAGGGATTCAAACCCACTTCCCTGTACATCTCCTCCACTTTGAGGTGAGGATCATCACCGCTGGGTTGCTGCAGAAAAGGAACCATCTCCTGATCCCCCTCACGCTTAAAAGGATAGGACAAGTCTTGCTTTATTGTAAGGGGGAAAGAAGGGGGCTGGAATACTCACCTGAAGGAGTGTTCCAGACAGCTAATCCCATGTAGAAAGAAATGAACCCCTAGCACTGTGCAAGGAGCCTGAAGAGGGGTATGGCTTGGTGGCACAAACCCTTAAACCCTTAAAGCAGTGTCTGCTTTAAGCAGCTTCTTCCCAGCATGCTGCCTTTTCTGGCTGCCATTTTGAGGCTCCCCGTCCAGGGCTGTGGATCCCTCTAAGGGGGAAGGCATCTGTGGCTCAGCATTTTGGCATCAACATAATACTTTGGCTCTGGGTCTGAGGTGGGCTTAGTGTTCCCTGACAAAGTCTCCTTTTGCCCCATGCTGCTGTTAGAATAGCATCATCTTAGGCTTCAGCAGAAGAAATTGTGAAATCAAGTGAATGTGAAATTTCTTCTGTCGCAAAAAGTAGCTTTTGCATCTGAACTGTAACTGCTTCACAGCTGAAGCTTCTCAGCTACAGTAAAACATTATTTTTCAGTAAAGCATAAGATTTAATTTTTGTATAATTATGTGTAATTAATGTGGTTAGCATATAGCATCTATAACGTCCCAAAAATGCCGTGTAAGCACCAACTACTCAGTGACGCTACTTCACTGCAGCTTGCGATCTTATTTTGGAACGCTGTGAGTTTGGTCTAGAAGGGGTTGTTTTAATTTGAGCATTTAACTGTAACAATCTCTAAAGCTCGTTCAGAATTATAGACTTGCTTCTGTTTAATGGATAAACCATTTTTTCTGGAAGGAACTTTCATAAATCTGTCACTAGCCAGGTTTTTAAATAAAAATATAATTTTAATGTAAGGGGAAATTGCTCCCTTGTTAAACAGTAACCATTTCTCTCACTCTTACTTCCCTTGTGAACCATCGAACTGCTTGCAAGGTGGGAAGCTGGACACTGGGCAGTGCAAAAGTGGAGATAGATAGCCACTGAAAAGTTTGAATCTGAGCTGCAGTAAAAGGAAGAACTGCTTTATAACACATTTGTATAGTTCCTCGGCTGATGTTTTACTGCTAACCTAGCAGGAAGGTTAGCTGCTTACCCAGGGAAAACTACCAACCAAGCAATTCTGATTTTTTAGATAAATAGTAAATTCAATTTAAATTTGGTAAAGTTTCAGATTAAAAAAAGGGAGACATTTTTCAAAATGTCAAAACACTCCACGCTGACATTTTTTATCGAAAATGTTTGTTTCAGAAATGCCAAAAAGTTTCATTTTGACATTTTCCCAATTGAATGTTTATTTCAAATTGGTGTTTTTCATGTAAAAGTTCAGGTAATGTTTAAAAAATGAACCTTCTTTCAGACAAGCCAAAGAGCTCAAAAATGAAGTGAAATATTTCAGTTCAGGTCAAATGAAATATTTCCCATTGAACAAATACAACTTTAGCTTTTCCCTGAAGATCACCTCTGTTTGAACTCACACGGTTTTTCTCTAGATTTTATTCATTATACAAAAGAGAAGTTTTGCCTAAATCTATAAACATCATATTCAGTAGCTTTCTTTTGGTTTTCATAAATCTTATGGTGAGCTTCACAAATGGGTTCCTGAATCTTATTAAGTCATTGTGAATCTGGCATTAGATAATGAGGTTCACCTTTTAGCCTGTGACAAGCATGAGATAAAACATGCAACTTCAGCTTCTTTAGGTCACGTTTAGGCTAATGGGGTTTATTTTGCATTTGCTATGTGCTAAAATGTTTGTTAAAGATCATTCACCACCAGAGGGTTCAATTCACACATGACTTGGTCTTGGCTGGGGAATAGCCATAACTTTATTTACAAAGCTATATTAAAATGTAGGAAAGGCACCGAAATATTTTTCTGAAATAACATCAGCCAAAGAAAATGACAAGCTAGAGAGCTGGAGATGGATCAGATCAATTAGCAGATGAGCTGGGACAACAAAGTGTTTCATACTTGAATGTTGAGATCCTGCAGCTACAGCAAGTTAGAGACCTGTTAAATGTTTCATATGCATTGTGTCTGATTTATTTTATACCAGGGTGCGTTATGAACTGGCTAAAGCAATCTGAGAGCTGTTAGTAGGTATCATGGAGATATTGCCCTCTATGGAGAGTAGATCAAGTTGCAGATGTTTGGAAAAGGTCAATCCTAACATCTAATCATTAAATGCAGGAAGGCAAGGGGAAGCAGGAAATAAAATGTCAGTCATCTTGAATTGCCAGACAAATATTACAATAAACTACCAAATATATTTTTATAAGGATCTCAGTGGAAAAAGAAGATGAAGGTGAAATTTAACCTGATCCAGGGATTTGTCAGCATCAAAGGAGGAGGTCCTACCTTTTTCTCCCTCACCTGCATTCCTACTGCTTACATTGCACCTGGTCCATCTCTTATTGATGCACCAGCTCTGCTCTGGGTAAGGAAAAAAGGTGTAGATGCCATATTTATTGACATTAATAACTTCACTGTTTCATATGGTAACTCAAAAGTAAATGGGGAAAACATAGTTTAGGTCTATAAAATCAATTAAAAACTAGTCATAAAAAACTTCTGTAGGTAGTGATGTTTCACTGGACTGATATAATAAGTGGGGTGTAATCCTTCATCTGCTATGAGTCAATATATTTACCATTGATTTTGGTGATGAGAACACACCAGAAAAACTCCAAGTACAATAGACAAAGACATGAAAATGTAAGAGGGTTTTGACAAACTGGTGAAATGGAATGAACAGACTAATTCAATAAGGACAGGTGCAAGACTCTACAGGTAGGCCAGAATAGCTTGTTACGCAGATACAAGATTGAAGCAGGGACTGAACAAGTATCTAGGTATTCACATAGATCACAAGCTGAGCAAGACTCTGTAACATCATGTGAATTCTTGAAAAGTGGCATCACTTCTGGGATGTGGGAGCCAATCCTTCTGGCTTGCTGATCATGGGAGAGGCCTCACCTTGAGCCCTGCATTCAGCACAGCACCTCCAGAAGGCGGTGGAATCTGAGAGAGAATCCATACGAGTGCCATGAGAGCACCATAAATTCGGGTGCATGAGGAAATCTTGATGCAATGCAGCTTGCTTAGGGTAGAGAGGAAGAGAAAGGAGGAAGATACAAAAGCTTTCTAAGCAAAGGTAGATCACTAGAAGATAAACTGTTCTTGATGTCCACGTTTAGCAGGACTAGAAGTAAATTGCGGCAAGGAATGTGTCACATGAATGCAAATTATCATTAATTAATTATCATTACTAATTTATTAGTACTATACAGTGTGTCTGCCAACATTCTACTAAACATTGCCAGGCTGTGGGCACTTATGGTTAGTTACCACTCATAAAGTTCTCCCCAGGCACCAATTCTGGACATCAGCCAGCTGGTGCAGTTTTAGTTTAATTTAAAAGTCAGCCCACTTGCTCAGACCTATGAAGGAAGACATTCTGCATGTTTAATGGTGGACTAGTAATTTTATGTCCCTGTGGCTGTTTATGTTCTGAAGGAGAAGAAGGGACATAACAGCTGTAAAATTCCTGAGTAGTTATATTAAATTGTTAGGGTGCATCTTGGCCAAGAGTAGCAGTGCAACATGGGTCAGGATTTGGGCTCTGGTGCAGGGGGAGAGCAGTGGGAGCACTTTTAAACTGCAGTTTGATTGATTATGGGTAACAGATATTCATTATAATTAATGGGGAATCTCAACAGAGTTACATTTTATTTTACCAAAGAATGCTAGTTAAATAAAAACTGCTTATAAACAGTTGGCTCAGTACCACATCTAGAAGATGTTTGAAGCAGAGAAAGAGAGAGGAAACAAATCTTTGGGTCTGATCAGAAATGGACTTTGGGACACAGAGTGTCACAACCCTACTTCAGTTTCAATCTCATTTCATTAGTAATTCTGAGCCTCAGGAAAAAGAAAAAACATCAAGCAAAATCCAGGAGTTGTATTAACACTTCAACATATTAACTACTGGCATACTCTGACTTAAGAAGTCAAGGGGTTAAGAGCCTCTGCAGTGTGACAGAGAACTAGTTCTACAGATAACACAAACATTAGTTTTGTCTAAACTAAACAGGATCAACATCTGTAAGGAACATCTATTTCTGACGCTAATTACTTGCACCTTTCTCCCAAGCACCACCCTGTCCAGAATTAAGATATTCAGAAAAGGAAATTTTTTCACGTGCAATCTTTTTCTTGTGCAAAGGAAGAATCCAGCAGGAATGATGCATTAATTTTTAATGACTGTTTCATTTTAAATAAAACTTCAGGATTCAGAAAGGATCTCTGCAAATTTCTACATGAAACAGTCCCCTTTTCTGTCTGAGGTCAGGTTTTGTTTCAAAGTTTTAAAACTATTGGTTTAAAATGCACTTTTTACAAAGCTCAAAGTAGAACATCAAAATGATGCTCTCTAAAGAACTGAAAGCTTAAAAAATTTTATGTCAGGGTAAATTTGAAATAAACCAAAACATTTTCAAGATACCACAGAATTTAATTTCATTCATTTCCCAGTCAAGTACTGCCAGGAAACCAAAAACATCAGATTTCTACCATCTCTCAAAATATTGGAGAAATCTCTGTGGTTGTGATTCATTAAGGCAATACCCACATAGCTGTGGGCAGGACTTGTCTCACCTAGTCTGAGACATCTACAGTGTTGAAATCCCTGTCTGAGCTAGTCATCACAACTTCCTTTAATGTCAGTGGTAAGAAGCTTGTGTGTTGCAACATTATTTTATGGTAGGCATCTAAAATAGGTCAGATGCGTCCTATTTCTCTCCATTGAGAATAAAGGGAATCTAGATCAGGTAAAGAACTTCTGCCCTATAACATCTCATGCTAAGAATTCGTGTTTCTAAATAAATGATGCAGTTTTAACATTAGGGCTCAGACTCAGAAGGTATCACACAGCATCTGTTAACACAAGCACAGGGAAGACAATGGCTATAAGAGGTGTAATTCATTGTAGAGTAGATTCTTTTCACCACCTACCAAACGTGACCTGGAGAATCTTCTTCAGGGCACTTGCAAGGCCATCTGCTTTCTCTTCTGTTGTGTCTGCTTTTTATTTGTTGATAAAGCAGAGATATGTAGGTGTCTTTGATAGTTTTGCTTTCTATAGCTCCAAGGACTTCAGCATAGAAATAAGATTTCACTTAGACATTGAAAAGATAGAAAATGTGTGAAAAATTGTAATGATGTTCTCAAGGTTGTTGGATTAAGTTCCTGTTGCTATCACTGACAGTGATTTATCCTGGTTGTTTAAATTCTGCTGGTAAACATGATGCACTGAGGTCAGCTATGCTCTCATTGTGCCAAGACAGAATTTTCCAAAGCGAAGCATGAATCTCTTTCTCTCAATGCTCTGTTCACCACGTTTTCAGCAATGAAAATAACCCTTACTACTCAGACAAATATGTGTAAGTCATTTATTGTTCCAACACAGTTCTTTTGTAACTGTTTAAGCTCCTTAAATATCACAATTGGAAGAAATCAGCTAGTGCATATGAAGTAGTATCTCCACTTGGTAGATAGAAAGTAGTAACATGGCATTGCTTCCACTCTTCCATCTCAACCGCATTTACTTGACAGTGTGAGTGTTATGACCTTCCAAGCAACTAAGGACTCTATGAATTTAACCATGGATATCATGAAATATGTAAAGCTGGCACTTTGGATGTATGATCAAAACATTTCAGAATTAAATGAAGAGAAGTTCTTTTTTAACTGATTGGTAGCTCTGGATAAAATAAAAGGAAGGAAAAGCTCTAGTGAGCTGTGCTACAAAAATATACCATAAGGGTGTAATGAAGAAAAGAAGACAGTGAGTGATGGAGTGGAGAAAGCCACCAGTTAGGGGAGCAGGGCAGCGGTTCCACACAGCACAACACAGCACAAGTGTGGCTAACCTGCTGCAGGCATGAGCTAGCGCAGATGGATCCAGGTTGGTCACAGCTCGTCCTTGCATTTATCTGATGCCCAAACTCTATCATCAACAGGAACAACAGAACAGCAAGTTAAAAAATCTCTCTAAAGCTCTCTGATAGTTTTATCGTCCACAATACCAGAGGAGCAATTGACAGAAAAACCCACTGTTAAAGTACTGAGGTGATAGAGAGGCAAATGGTTAAAACTTCACCAAAATAATTCAAAACCGGCTTTCTTTTCTTTCTTTCCTTTTTTTTTTCAAGTTCATGAACTGAAATGTTTTTAAACCCCTCATTCTTCCTATCATTGTACTCTTCTCAAATAAACTCCAATCAGTGGCAA
This sequence comes from Ara ararauna, assembly GCA_028858755.1. Taxonomy (NCBI): domain Eukaryota; kingdom Metazoa; phylum Chordata; class Aves; order Psittaciformes; family Psittacidae; genus Ara; species Ara ararauna. Next base: position 10,008,821 of record CM054384.1, read on the forward strand.
ATGACAATTGCCCTCTGCAGGAAACCAGAGCACATTCTGCAAGGACTAATACGCAAATAATTCTGGCACTCGGTAGTGCCAAGGAATCTGAGGGGTGGCTCAGAACGTGTGTCCTGTAAAGTCATACAGCAAAATGACAAAAGTGCTCCGAAACCCCTCAGTTCTGGAAGGACCCTCTGCTGAAGTACTCATCTTCAGTTCAGGTCAAATGGGTTATCCAGGTTTCAGAGACTGTTTCTCTGGGATACATAAGTCTGTTTCTGATTTACTGGGGGAGCTATCAGTACATGGAGAAAATAAACTCCTACCCACAGAGCAACTGTGACTCTTCTTTGGGTCACAGAATACCTGCACTGTCCCTGTAGCACAAGAACAGGGTTTAGATTCCCTTGTCCTTGCTTACCTCCAGTTGTGCCCTTTCCTGCAGGATATTACAGCTGGTGAAGAACCCATCTCCCAGGAAGATGGGAGCCCTTTCTGCTGCCTGGCTACTCTGGCTGGCTATCCAGTTCATGGATCAGGCCAGGAGCTTACTCCATGAAGACATCCAGCAGGACATGGCATGGAAGGAAAGGGGTGGAAATCCTTGTACAAGGATGGGGAAAGTCTGTAGTAAACCAGTTCACTTGTGGTGATGTGAACCAGATCTCCAAGTTGTGGTATGTCCAAGATTAAAAGAAAGGGAAAAGCTGCTTCCTGAACTTCTACAACCAGGAGGGATCACTCTCTCTTTGGTGAATTATAAATGATGTTTGGCCATTATTTAGAGCAGAAGCAGGCCCAATACTTAAAATCCTTCAACCAAATCTGCCAGCAGTCACATCACATGAATTTGCATTGAAGCTTAGTTGCCTGGGATTTTTTAATGGAGAGCACAATCAGCTCACTATATATTCTCCTTGTGTAACCATCTATCCATCATCTAGAATATGCACAGCTATAAAAGCACAAACCAGATCGTCATTGTTATTTTTTGAGAAAACATCCCTTTGTTCAAGTGCAAAGCTTTGTCTCCTTCAGTTGTACTGGGTTTTAGTTATTCTAAAATCTGACTTTATAAAAACCTTCTGCAAAAGCAGAGAAAATGAAGGCTCTCTCTGTGTAGGAGTGATTAGCATTCTGTAGTGTCACAGTACATTTTCATACTGATGTTTTGTGTGCTTTTCCCCCATCAGAATAGTACACTTGTGAGCTCTACGCATCTTAAAACAGATAGAAGATAACGTTTTCAAAAGTCTACGTTTGGGCCCCTTAATTATCCAACTTTTTTTGTAACTTTTGTAGGAGGATTATTTATTTGAGCAAATAAAAAAGCGAGAGACTTCACTGCTGGGGCCAAAATCAAATACAACAGTGTTTGGAAGGAAGGTTGAAAAAGATTTGGCTCGTATGCCCTTTCCTTGTTACAGATGCAGAAGTCCTTGGGAAGCATTGTGAGGTTTCATTGTTTCCGTAATACCTTTGTGGAAAACAGGTATTTCCTATTTCCATAAATTCAACACAGAGACAAGGCCACAAATCCACGCAGTTGGATTCCGATTCCCTGGGAATCATTGGGTAACTTCTGCAGCTCTCCCTGCGGGAGCTGAGGGTGCTCAACACACTGGAGAGCTGGGCTCCAACTGCCTTGCAGTTCACAAAAACCCACAAAAGATATAAAGCCTGTTGTAAAGCCTGGGCCTCATATACAGCACTGGAGCATTCAAGTGAGATATGGCATCAAGAACTGAGTAAGTATTTAAACCAGAAACAACTCCAAGCAAGTGCACAAGCTGAGAAATGGGATGTTTGAGTTGGACTGGGCCAAATGTCAGGGAAATAAATTTGAAGAGAAAAAAGCCCACAAACCCAATCTCACTGTAATGACTTCATGAGCTGTTGAACTGGACCCTGATAAAACAAAACATCAGATATTTTTCTCTTTCCTTTCTGTGTATTATATTGCATGATGGAAAAGGTTTATGTTTTAATTCTTGTTGCCCTTGAACAATGATTTCCTTTCTTGTTTCCTTCATGGACAGTATCCACATAAACAACTGCCTTTAACACTAGTATCATTCCATTGACTTCAGCAGCATTATTAATATGTTTAGTGATAGGCATGTGCTTCATTACCAAACAGAAAAGAGACTTTAAATAGTTCCCCAATATGAGAAAGCTGGTTTAGGTTAACTACAAATGTGATTTGCCTTGTGGGAACCTTTGTCTCACTTCCATGATTGAGGGCAAACCATAATGGAGTAATGGGCAGATAATGCACTTAACTCCATCTTTTTTCTAAACAATATTTTATTGATTGAACTGAAAATCTCAAGTCTGTGGAGTTCCTCTCTATAATGCCAGCCAATAACTGTGTTAAAGGGAAGAGAAGGGGACACACACACAGACACACAAACACTTCACTCTGAAATTTTAACCCTTTCAAGTTTTTTTCCTTTATAAAGCTCCTTTATCTCAGAAGATGGCATGAAACAAAGCCAGGAGCATTTCTTTGGCAGACCAATTGGAAGCACTGAGAGAGAAGAAACCAGGGCCAGCCCAATTTGTGTCGGAGCTCACTACACTAGAGCATGTCTGAGCCTTGAATTTTTTCTCTGTTCATGCCAGCACTCCTTTGATGATTATTTTATCTGAAAAAGATAGGACATTATGCATTTGATTATGGCATCACCATCACTCCACGTGGTTTGACAGGGCCTCAAGCACACGGGTAAATCGCTGTCTGAGCAGCTCCATTATTGTTACATAGCATGGCTCACAGTTAAGCACTAAGCTGGAATAAATACAGAATTTTAAAAAATGATAACAGTCACTCTTAGCCTTTAAAGAAATTACCCTCTTAAAGTTACAGTGTCTTCTCAGTACTTGCAATGTGATTCAGTTAAACATTAATAGTTGCTGGCCTGCGTATTACCTGCAAGCTCAAAGCAATCCCAGAGGCCAGCTCTACAATGCTGACATGTCATTTTTGACCATCTTTCTAAAATTTAATCAGCACTTAAACTCACAGGACTGACAAGAGAACTGTTGATGGCAGTTGCTTTGAGACTGATCATATGAATTTCAGGCTGAATTTTGTGACTGCAGTTATTTTAAGCAGAACAGTACAGTAACTGTAATTTTAACAGGACGAGCATTTTACGTGTTAATTTCCTATGCACTAGTCTGGAATTCTACATACTTAATAGTCTCTTAGTTTAAAGACTTCAGCCTTTGTACAAAGAAAACCTATATAACTACAATTCAGAGCAGATCACCTGAAGACCAAGCATATACATCACTTCGTTGACACTGTAAGTTCAGAAAACCAGTTATGTATTACTATTGTGCCTTAAAAATGCAGTATTATAGTCAGAGGGAAGTCTAAAGAATTCTGATGTGGGACCATTACATCCCCTTCTGATTCCTTAGAGATACTAGAAGCATATGTAGGGGAGAAGGCTTGTGAGAGAACTCAGATGTTAAATGGAAGACATCCCATTGGAAGAAGGAAAGCTCTTCATGAGCACACCCAGTTAATTTTGTCTTGCAAGTACGCAGTGATCTACCTGAACAAGAATGGGTCCTAGCCCTTCAGCTAGAATAAGGCCACCAGAAGAGCTGGGTTTTTATCAGATATATCTGTAGGAAAAGCAACTTCCAGTGACAAAGGATGTAGCAGGGGCAGAAAGGGGTGACAGGTGAGAAGAAAATTTAAGTAGAATTATTATGGTTTTTGAGAATTATCTTTAGTAATGCAGTTGCTACCTGATCATCCTCCAGCTAACCATGATCAGTGCAAATGGTGGAAGGAATCCAAGACAGGATCTGAGCAAAGATATGGCACACATTTGGGAGAGAAGAAAATGCAGCTTCATTAGTGGAAAGAAGAAACTTGAATTCATAAGGACCAGAAGCCCATGGAGTGATGCAGGGAAGGAGTGACTTCCCCCACAAATATCATAGGGTCCTTCTAAATAAAGGTGTATAAATCCAAACGCTAAATCTTTCTTTAACTGGTAAATAATGTCCTTATTTTGCTTGATTAAAGTCAAAGTAGAAATCTTCCAAGGTGTCTTTAAAGGTGCTAAAACATGGTCATGTAGTGTTATATCTCAGATGGAGTGGTGCTCATAGCCCAGCTGTTTAGGAAGCAGTTCAGAAGTGAAGCAAAATAAGAGAGTAAGAGAACTTCCCTGCCCAAGCAGATCACGCAACAGATGAGAATTACAGAGCAGACACAAACACACGTTTATCTCTGTGTGTGAACACATGTGTGAGTGCACATATGCCTTCCACTTCTAAAGACTTAAGCCTACTTAATTTTGCTGAGAAAGCCCCCCACAGCTGTAAAGCAAGTTACAAGTGATAACAGGCTTGGTCCATTTCTATTTCAAAAGGCTCAGAGCTCATGGAGTGAGTCAGAGGTATTGTAGCAGCCTCCATGCAGGGTCCAGTTCTGCAAAGTCTTCCTCCCAGAAGCAATTCATAACTCTGCAAGTTTCCTGGGAGTACTTTTGCAGATCAGGTTTACATACCTCAAGCTTGGGCTGTCTGTAGATCTGTGTTATGCTTGCTTCCTCCTCAGCTGACATGGTGTGCAAGAAGCCAAAGCAAAGAGGGCCCCCTGCTTTGATGTGCCTCACTGGAATCCAGGAAAAGTGTATAGAGAGTATTTTAATAATTAAGAATTACGGATTTGAAAGCAAAGCTGCTAGCATTGCCAAGCTCAACCAAAGCCTTTGAAAAGAACTCCTGTCAAAATGCGTTTCGAAGAAGAAATTATGTTATAAATTATTTTAATGGAATGTTCCAATGTTAAATGAATATTTAGGTTGCAGTTCACGAAAACCTCCCTCTTTTGAAAAAAAATGTTTTCATTTTTTAGATTTCTCTTTGTCAGCATTTCCAACAGTAAAAATGACAAACTTTCATGGGTAGGTGCCAATGGAGACAGCTGTGTTTTATTATTGAATACTTCTGGTGCTTAGTTTGGCACCAGTCCTGTTTATATTGCTCGTAAGATTTCATGCAAGCCTTTGCAAGGTCTTGTGTTTAAACTTAAATGTCTGATATGGTTTGTAATTGATTCCACCCAGTTCCCTCCCTCCTCCTTCTCAGATCAGTTTGTAAAAAGAGAATTTATCACTGTGTGGGGAACACAAACCTTCCAGTGCTGCAATTTCAAAGACAAAAAATTCCATAGCAAGATCCTAGAAACCTCTGCTTTTATTATGATTCTCTTCAACTGCTAGGAGAATGTATTAATCCCTGCTGTCCGTGCCCTTGGATTCTTATTTTTCTGTGTGTGTTTTGATTAATTGACTTTGCTCAGGATTAAATCAAACCAACCCCTGTTAGAGCAAAACTCCAGCTATTGGCTGCACTTCCCAGTTCTTCATTTTTCTCTTCTCTTGTGCCATAACCTCTATGCTCACTACGGGTATACCAGGCACTTTACTACATGCTTGCACGAGAGTCGGTCAATATCAAAAAGCAGCTTCACAATATCCCTTAAACAGGAAGATGGATTTGCTTTGGTGCCTTTTGCAAACCACTGAATGGGTGAACTTCACTTCTGTCAGGGCTCGCATTACATGAACACGAAGTCACTAAGATCAGAGGACTTGTTTCATATGAGTGAACTTCAGAAGGCAGCAGAGGAAAAGAGTTTTTAAAAACCCATCCACTGGAGCTCTATAATGACAAACAAGGCAGATTCATCTGCCTTGGTCTGGTCTATACGGAGCCAAATATAAACCGAGAATAAAATACCCACTGGCCAATTTAGCATGTAATGAGCTACTCCTAATGGAAATCAGTGAACTGCAGTTGGCCTTGAGAATCACTTGTCATTGCCAAGACCTCTGCAATAGCCAGTCTGATCACATCTCTTTTATCACTGCTGTGTCTTGTAGCAGATACTGCTGGGCCCAAGACTCTCTTTTTGGTGTTTGCCAGTACTGTCAGTGTTACAACACCCATGGTTTTGGCTGGGGTCTTTAGGGTTACTGCAGTACAAGAACTGATTGTGCACCATATTTTGCAGTCTTCTGATCTTGTCCCTTTCAGATCATGCACAGAGTTTCACAATATTTAAAATTAGGTTTTGTTTCTGCCTCGTTTTATATCAGAACAGCTTCCATGGCTTCAAAATTAATTCTCTATGTGCTGCTGATAAATATTGTGCAGAAGGATAAAATAGGTTATTCACAATCGATTCAGGTTCCCATGTTACTCTGTATTCTCTGGTGGGCCCCTGTTAAAACGGTAAACATACTTCCTTACCTCATTACTTTAAATTCTGCTACAGTGAACTGCATGTGCAGCTTATCCTACCATAACAAATTTCTCTATAGCCATAGCTGGAATGACAATGTGTTTCTGCAGAAGAAAAAAAAAACCTGTATGGGGCTTTAAAAGTCAATGTTTCTCTGCCACCCACCATAAAAAGAAATGTCTAGAAACTTCCTGTAGCCATAAAACTATGAAGATAGCTGCACAGGGTATGATTGTCCTTCAAGGGAAATGAAAGGATACCATACAGATTTCAATATGGAAAGAAGGCTATAACTGCATGTTATGCAGATATCATTCATAACAGAATAACAACAAATATCATACGCCAGTAACTGAGATGAAGAGAGCTGTTGCGTTTAGCTAATCCCTCTCTCAGGGGGTGAACAGAAGATGGTGCATCAGTAAATTGGCACCAGAGTCTAATTAGTAATCTCATTCAGCCTACTAAGTAGGAAGAAATGGCAGAAGTAGATACGCAGCAAACAGAGGGGCAGGCAGGTCTGGATTAATATAAATTGCAGACCCAAAGATCTCTAGAGAGTGCAAAACGCAAGCTAAAATTGTATTCAGCTTAATCACACTAGAATGCAGAACAGAAGTCCCATAACTTGTTTCACTGCAATGGATGTGAAGCCAAATGAATCCATGTTTCCTCTAACTGTTTATTTCATCTTCTACTATGCAGGAAGGTGGAAGCAGTGGGGGGAGTAGGACTAGGGCAATAACTTATCCTGAAACATTTTTGGAGCTAAAGGTCAGGTAGAGTTCCAGGAGAAGCAAGTTTCAGAGGAATGTAACTCTGAGTCAGAATTCCCATGTCCAACTCCCACTCCCATCCTGATGGGGATGATTAGCTGAAGTTTCCTGATGAATGTAGGTGTTTGTAACAAGTCAGAGAGAGAGAGAAGTGATAAATTAGGTCATTTAGCCTAGTCTAGCAGCACTGTGTGGATAGGTCAACACTTCAGATTTGACATGGGACTCAGGCAGTATGAGGCATATAATACAAGCATAATGAAGTTCTTTTCCACTTGGAAAGTCGACACCTTTGCTGTAGTTCAGCACTCGTTAAAGGTACTGGACAGTGTTCAAGAATAATCCCTGCTACAAAAGCTTCACTATAGGTCTACTAGAAGCAGATAAGCTTTTTGATTTTAACATCTGAGGACAAGAACAGAATAGCAATTCTTCACTGGGGGCAGATAAAACAACCATTTAACTGGACTGGGGTAGCATTTCAGACTCTTGGACTAAAGGTGCATTGACTAGGACCTTGACAGGATACACATTTTGACAAGAGGCTGGTTTATTGATCAAACACTAGTCAGGTAAATAGAACTTGCTGAGACTTGAGTTCAGTTAACAGAGCTTGCTTCAGTCCCAGGCAAGCCTGTGTTACGATCAATAGGGTTGTATGATACTAATAATCTGCATTAGACTTAGCAACCATTTAACTATGATTTAGAATTTTCTATTCGAGGGAAAAGTTGCAAGAACTATAAACCTATAATGCACTGAGATAGACAGCACTAGCAGGAGGGACTCCAGCAGACATCACTATTTTCCTTCCCCTTGGAAAGTGTAGGCCTTTTCCTCATCACCCTGTTGACTGAATCCTATTGACAGGTTCCTCCAGCAGAAGAAACAAGGGGTATTATTTACTAAAAGCCTTCAAAAAAGTCACTTTCACCTTTTTTAGCTCCTTTTAGTTTGTAGAAATGAAAAAGAAGGAAAGTACGGAAAAAAGATCTCCGCTAAACTAACCTTCCAGACACTCAGCTCCTGTCTTGATCCAGCTTTTATGAGTAAGATTACAGAGCCTTGAAAAATAAGGTTTTTAATGAAAAGGCTTGTACAGAGACACCTTTGAGCAACCTCTGGAAAAAAGTTCAGAGTTGCATATTTCAGCAGAAATGCATCTTTTGTCACACTACAAAAAGTAAAAGGTGCCATCATTCAGCCTGCTTGTTTAAGAAAGAGAATGAAAGAAAAAAGACATAGGAACGTTAATACCTCCGAAAGGGAATACTCAGTGTCCAGAATGTAGTAGGTTCAGTCTCTTTTTAACCAAATGGGAAACTAAAGCAGCAACTTTTCCCTTGGTCTTAAGATAAGCATATAACTTCTAACAACCGTTAGAGTAACAAGGCTTCAGAAGCACAAGATAAAAACTCTCTTTGACTTGCTTGGGGGTTTCAGCAGTTTGAAAAGATTCCCAAATTGTTCATTTTCATTCAATCGTTTATCACTGATTTCTACAATTCCCCACCAAAATAGTTTCTTATAATTTTCATTTGGGTAAATGTGACAGCACTCTTCACCTTTTGTGCTATTATCCTCACTGCCTCCTACTGCTTCTGAGAGATTTACTGCTTTACAGGCATAAGTTTTCAAAATCCATGCTACGCAGCATGAAAGCTGTAAGGGCTCTTAATTCATTTGGCAAAAGCCTTTAAGATTTTGTGAATGTTGTAGAATTTTAACAACCTTCCCAAAGGAGGCGTTCAGCGGGAGTGATGATTCAGAGGACAACAAACTGCCACACACTGGTTTGCTGTTAAAGATGAATGCCGTTCTTTGCTGCATTGGAGGAAAGCTCTTAAAAATACGTGTCAGACTGGTCTGATTCTTGACTTTGCCACATGCTTTCTATGTGACCTTGGGCAAGACATGCAGCTTGCTTCCGAGATTCAATGAGACTGAGGGCATGTGGCACTCAGCAGATCAGAATTACAACTGCCAATGGCCTCATCATTCACTAATATATATAGTATACTCTGCCCACTTAACAAAAAACAAACCCAAATGCTGATCCAGCTCTGATGCAGCAAGTCTACTGTGGGGGAAAAGCTTCAATCTGAATGCAAATTCTAGGTTTAGTTCAGCAACAACTCACCACAAGAGAGAAACTCCTGCGTCTGGGTCTAAGAAACAACCAGAACATCCCAGTTGCAGGACTCTCCCACCCCTGCTAACAGGGTGACAACAAGGTACCTTTACTTAGACCATAGGACAGGTATAGACCATAGGACAGCTAGGTTCAGCTGTTCTTCAGCCAATTTTAGGCTGAGAAAGTTGGGGCTGTTCAGCCTGGAGAAGAAAAGGCTACATGGAGACCTCATAGAAGCAGTTTCTGAAGGGGGGCTATAGGGATGCTGGGGAGGGACTCTTCATTAGGGACTGTAGTGATAGGACAAGGGGTAACAGGTTCAAACTTAAACAGGGGAAGTTTAGAATGGATATGAGGAAGAAATTCTTTACTGTAAGGGTGGTGAGGCACTGGAACGGGTTGCCCAGGGAAGTTGTGAATGCTCCATCCCTGGCAGTGTTCAAGGCTGGGTTGGACAGAGCCTTGGGGGGCATGGTTTAGTGGGAGGTGTCCCTTCCCATGGCAGGGGGTTGGAACTAGATGATCTTAAGGTCCTTTCCAACCCTAACTATTCTATGATTCTAATTGATTTTGGAAATCTGCATAATTCCTATGAAGCATCCTTAAATGTGCTGTGCACCCCTCAGTGGAAATTCCTGATGACATTTTCCTTCTAATTGCACAAAAATGTAATGGTTCCTGAGAAACATGGGACAATCAGTGTTTTCTTATCAGCTCCCTTTTCAGTGTAATCTGCTTGGATACTTTAAACTTTCTAGAGAACAAGAAACGGCACAAAATTGAATATTAATGCCAATGCTTGGTGCAAGATATAAACACACTTCAATTTTTCTAGCATGCTAAAACAGGACTCTGCATTTTAGCTTCTGTTTGATGCCTAAATTAAGCCCAGCCAAATAGTGCTTGGTTTATAAAACTGTATTAAGACAGCGCCCGATTTCATTTCTATGAGTAGGTTCAAAATGACAGATTTGAAGGGGAAGTTTTATCAGCTTTTAGTTCTATACTAGACACTGAAAACTGATGACTGAAATTGCTAACCCAGAACACGAATGCCCAGAGCACAGATACCAACATAGGAAGGAATCAGAAATGGTTTAACTGCATGCAGTAGACACAGAACACCAGTGCTTCGGGTGCAAAATTTGCAGACCCTGGTGACAGATGCGGAGTATTTCAAGAGTCTCCTGAAGCATGGCAATATTTTGTTCATAACTTGCATGAGAAACAAGCGTTTATTCCTGCTTTATAGAAAGATAACTGATGCCCTATCCATTTCTGCAAATTTTCCTGAATAAAGATTGTACTTTAAAAGATCTCAGAGTTTCACACACACACACAAAGGCCACATCTGTGTAAAATGAATTGTTTCAACGGCAACCATGGATTTGGAAGCATGAGAATTAGATCCTAGGCATGCTATTTGGAGGGTTCTCAGTTTCACCACTGTCTACTGCATCTATTCCTACATCATCTACCCTTCTTCTCTTTCTCCCATTCCCAGGTATGGAGACCACATTGGCCAAGGCTGACAATGGAAGGACACATTCCCTACACATCCACTATGCAGTGTCCCAAGAGATGCCCCTTGCAATAAATATTTGCTCCAGGACCTCAAACATTCCCTGTGGAATAGAGAGGAGATATACACAAGACAGAAACGCTTTGTTCTGTTCTGCTGGTCCAGAAAAAGTGAGAAACTGTAATTGCAATGATAAGTTCTTATCCAAGATGGTGCTATCTTGTTCTTTCTTGAACCTAGAGATCCCTGCAAATCTGTAGCAAGAGATATTCCGAACCAGTGTGGATACCTGCAGGACAGTGTACAGAGAAGCCTAAATGCTCCAAAGCCTTGTGCAAGTAAGAGAGAAGCTGCAGTTGTGTTGTGTGTCATCCCCCCACTCCTCAATCTTATACTTTTCTGAAGCAGGAGAAATAGCCTCATCCAGGTTTAGATTATTTTCTTTCAGCGTACCAAATGCTTACAAAAGAATCAGTAACTGTCCCTTGGGAAGTTCACCAGACAGTTAAATATATTATGTGGTTTCTACCTACTGGGCAGAAGACCACACCACTTTTCATTTTGAATAATCCTGCCATTAAAATGGCAATTCTTTTTACAGAATACTGATGGAGACTGTTTGCCAATGAGACACCCTCTAGCAGACAGCCTCTCAAAGTCACCTACAGGACACAGCACATGAGTGTACTGCGGGGTTTTGTATCTGAGAAAGGTACTGTCAGCGCCAAAAAGGAAAGCCCACGAGCCAACAGAAAATTTGGTTTCTCACTGTTGGCAGCTTTTTGGACTCTGCAAACACAAATACTCACTGCAGGAAAGAAGTGCATGAAGGAAAGATACTGTGGGCTGCTTGGACTTGCTGTTTCCATGCCACCTACAATACTAACTCTTAAAAATAGGACTGCTTTAAAGTAACCCTTACACATTTCCTTTACATAGTGATGGTTAACACTGGCACCATAATGTCCATCCCTCTTTCACAGCATTCTGTTTTAAATTATAGCCACTTGATGTTAATTTTCAATTTCTGAATAATTTCTGCTTTATAGAAGGTGCAGCAGGAATGTTCCTCTTGGGGTGAATCAATATCAGCTTATGCCAAGAAAGAATTTTACAGTAGAGAGTTACTCTTTCTTTTTTCTTTTCTGCCTCACAGAGTCATTAATTCCGTGGGTGATTCTAATATTAAGCGTACATGCATGTGGTAGGTGGGAGGCAAAGACAGTTATTGATTATTATATGGACATATCTGCCAGAGCTCATACTAATGTAATTAGAAATCCATTGCAATGAATATTGAACTATGTAAGTAGCTTAATAGCAATCTCTGGAATAGTTCTTTATAATGAGCATAACAGAATAGATAACCATGAAGAATAAAGATCTCCGCTACGGAGGGCAGGGGTGTAGAATAACCAGTAGCAGAGCAACCCAGTGTAGTTTGGTTGCTCTTTATAACATGTAAGTACTGCTTATTTATTCAGAGAAAAGTTCTGCAAAACTTTGCAGGGGGTTGGATACATATCGCCCAAAATCTGCTTGAGGAATGCCCAAAAAGATTAAAACTGTGACAGTTCTATCTTGGCTCAAGAGGAATTAATATCTACTGAACTTAGAAGAAAGGACTTCAGTGCGCTGTATGTTAAAATAGCTTTCCGACATTACAGCTCTGGGCTACATCTTATTAGAGAGTCCCTGGGTTGTTACCAGTTTCTGAGCCTGCTCAACTCCTCTGTTACTGGGAAATATTTATAAATTGTATTGCTGCAATAGCAGAATTAGAGAGATGTCATCAGAAAGCTCAGGAAGGAATTGTTTTGCCATTCCTACACTACACCAGTATATTTTGCTATCTGCTCTTTAGATTCACACCAATTTCAAACACTTAGGTGAAAATATACTCACAGAAGAGCATGTACTAAGTTGTATGAATGATAAATCCCCTTGGACAGCAGCTGTGATTTTAGCAGCTCTGTGCATCTTCTATTGGAGGGCAAAAATGAGAATAAACTGTCTGTTCCTAAAGAATAGAACTGTTCTTTGTGAAACAGATCCTTTCTGCAGAAATTTCTCTACTACAGAAATTCTTTTCTACGGCCTGAAAGTTGCTAAAACCTTCTGGGAATCACTAATCAACTCCAAGTTCTACTACTTTTGCCAGATGTTCAGGGTGCTCAGCATCTTGCAAGCTTTTACCCTGAATCTCACTAGAATACTGCATCTAATTTAAGCAAACCAAAATTAATTGAATCGCAGTCTGGAGCAGAGACCATCTCATGAGAGAGAATCAAACCTCCAAAAGAATAGCTCTGAATGCAGAAACTGGATATCCTCAGGACGCACCAGCATGACCAAACCAGGATACAAAGAGCAAGATTTGCAAAGTAAAATGCTTCAAATACCAGCAAATGTACAGGTACTTGCAGTAACCACGTACTTGCAGTAACCACGAACCTCATATGTGACATCCTAATTAACTCTGAATAGGAATCTGAGCAACTGCCTCAAAATCGCTGATGAAAAGCTTGACAAAATCTGGCTCATCCTGGGTTCAGCAGTAGCAGTCATTTTTCTCCTTCTTAGTGGCTGGTGCAGTGCTGTGGTTTTGACTTTCAGCCTGGGAACAGTGCTGATAACACCAATGCTTTCAGTTGCTGCTCAGTAATGTTTACTCTGACCAAGGACTTTCTGAGCCTCATGCTCTGCCAGGGAGGAGTGGAAGCTGGGAGGAAGCAGAGACAGGACACCTGAGCCAAACTAGCCAAAGGGGTATTCCATACCACAGCACGTCGTGTCCACTATATAAACTGGGGGCAGTTACCCAGAAGGGTTAGATCACTGCTTGGTCGGGCTGAGTATCAGTCGGTGGGTGGTGAGCGGTTGTATTCTCTTCCCTTGTTATTTCCCTCATCATTCTTATTATTGGTGGTAGCAGCAGTGGTTTGTGTTATACCTTAGTTACTGGACTGTTCTTACCTCAACCCCTGGGAGTTACATTCTTGCCATTCTCCTCCCCATCCCTCCGGGTGTGGGGGGGAGTAAGGGGGGAGAGTGAGCAAACGGCTGTGTGGTACTGAGTTACCAGCTGGGCTTACACCACGACATGGCTACAATAAGATTTGTGCTGGATGAAAGTCTGGCGAGCATGATAGTGACTTCTACAATATCCAGGTGAACCTCTGTAGTAGAAGTCTAAAGTGGGGCACCCACTCTGCTCAGTCTACTTTCCAGATTTTTGGCATTCATATTTTAAAGCAGTAAATTCTACTTGTCTCTGTAACTTGTAAATTGGATACTATCACCCACCAGAAAACGTCACTGTGCAGCAATGAGAACTGGTCAATCTTTTTGCATCCAGTGTATCTTTGGATGAAAAATCGCTTTTCCACACTGTTTTTTGGAGAAAACCTGTCCACTGGATTTCTATTTAAAAACAAATAGGGAAATGAAAGTGGCTGATGTTTTTATTTGCCACAACAGAGAATGTAATTGGAAAAAAATAACTTAAAAAACCCAACCAAACAAAAAAAAAGAAAACCTGTATTTTAATAGCAAATAAATAAATGTATGTTATAGCTTCCCTGAAGGAATGTTAAGTTGTTTGGAAATCTGTGCAGAAAAAAAAAAGGCATAACTAATTCACGTGTTTGTGAGATGCTCTGAAATCCAGAGTCATATCCTGATAGCCTTCTTCCCACTCTGTGTCACACAGAACACCCTGAGCATGAGCAAGGCCAGGAGTATCTAGCAGAAAATTACAAATGGCTACATGTGCAATTTTAATTACTGAACTGGTGACCTGACAATGCAGGATTCAGGAAACACCAGCTGGCAAAACTCTGTACAACAAAATGAGACTAAGCAACTGGAAAATCACTACCAGCACAGTGTCTTTTTGTGGCACCCAAGCTGAAGAAATCCATGTACTTTAAAATGAAATCTGAGAGTGAATGTTTAAATAAAAAGTATGATATAAACATCTTTGTTAGCACTATGTCTGTAGCAGGATATATTATTTTATTACTACACTAACTATAATTGCATTAGTAACAGTGTAAGAAGTATCTTCAAAGCCGTTAAAAACAATAATGAATTAAGGCTGAGCAAACTCTTCACAGAAAAGAAAAGTGGGTCGGAAAAGACCAGAGTTCGGTGTCAACACTAAAATAGAGTCATAGAATCATCAAACCATGTAGGTTGGAAAAGACCTTTAAGATCATTGAGCCCAACCATTAACCCAGCACTGCCAAATCCATCACAAAACCATGCCCCCAGGCACCACATCTATGTGTCTTTGAAATACCTCCAGGGACGGGGACTGCACCGCTTCCCTGGGCAGCCTGCTCTGATTTCCTAGTCTTTAATTTTTACACTCAAATACTGTTACTTCTGAGTAGATAAATTTTAAATGTGAGTATGATGTATTAAACATAAAAGTGGTAAACCTAAAAGTGGAGTTTAAATTATTAAAATCACTTCTATTAGCTTCAAGCACCATGGCTCCATTTAAGCAGATGAATTAAGCTCATGCTTAAGAACATTTCTGTTGAGCTAAGCTGTTTAGCAAATGCTTTCCCTGCAGGCCTATTGCAGCCAAAAGCATGTAAGCATATGCAAAATTTGGTATATACATAACTGCATGGGTTTAATAGAGGTGCAACACTAAATTTGAGATTAATCTTGGACCCAGGATTCCACTTCATCTGAACAAATGAGCGCTTGCATGGCTATGGTTTGGTTCTGCCCTCATCACACAGTAAAAATACAGTTGGTAAATGAAAAAATACTTTAAAATTCTTTCTAAGTATTTATGGAAAGGTAAATTCCAGGAATGATCAATGAGGTGGTACCAGAGGCAAGCAGACTCCAAAGCAGAGGAGGAAAAAAACCCATATGCACTAGATCATTCCATCCTCTGTCAGTGCATAATAAACACTGTGGTCTTCCAGCCTGTAATTCACCAGATTCAATATTAGGTTATTTAAGAATCCCTGTGTGACACAAATAGAAAAACAAGTTAGCAGCAGAACTATAATGATGAATGTTACCTGGAGGAGATCCACCATGCTCATTCAGCTCCTTGGAAGCCCATGACAGCAGATTGTTTATTTTTGTTTTTTCTTTTCAGTCTACGATTGATACAGTGTTCCTGAAGACTTGAAATGAGGTTGTCGGAGGGAATGACTATCACTTATGAGGAAGTTTCACTGCCAGTGGGCATTAAAACAGCAGCAATACTGTCCAGCAGAAATGAATGAAATTAGTAGCTCCCTTTGTAATGGTGCAGGGCAATACGTAGACATAAACAGGAAAGCAAGAAGCTAAATGATCATTTATAGCAGCTCAAAGACTGCCGTAGCTCCAACATCTGCACATATTAGTTGCTGTCATACGGTCGAATGCTAGAACCCGAATTACGATGTGCTTCGATGCCCAACTGAGGATAGGTAGGCTGAATTAAACAACCACCATGCTGGCTGCTCTCTTTTAGCTGCAACATGAATTTCAGAACATGTGCAGTGATGACGCTATTAGAAACTAGAATAGTTGTCAAGTCATAGGACTAATTAGTAGCTTTATGACTGATAAGTGAAAGAAAATGTTATATAACTTACTGAATTGCTTTATATAATCCCACAACCTCAACAGCTGTTTGCAGGAAGAGCAGCAATAGGCCCAACCATAATGATGGGAAAATCCCCTCTAATTTTAATAATAAGAAGGAAGATTTTCATAAATGGTAATAAAAGATCCCCACATTTTTAGCAGAACGATGTAGATATACAAAAGTCCATTTTATCCTAAGAGTTACTTATAAGAGCTGGAGTGTAATACGACCACGATCAAATGAAGAAACACTTTCACAGGTCTCTGGAGTCTGGATGATGTAAACTTTTCATGTGAATCCTTTATTTGTAATATTTCCTGGTGGATCCCTAATTAATTCTTTCTAGAACCAGAATGTAAGACAAATGATTTGAGCAATAAACAATTAAGTTTACAAAATAAAAGGGAATTTCAGAATCCTAACTTTACAGACAGCATCCAGGACAACTAATACCCACTATATCACTGCTCAGAACAGTGGGACTGAAAGAGTTCCAAAGGAAACCTCAAAAAGTATCAGTCCCTGAAACCTGAGTTGTCTGATCACAACACAATATCACAAATGTCCTGTCTTTTGGCATTTGACCAATTAGGGCTGTTGGAGTCTGGAAGGAAGAGAGACCCTACTCTGGAGCAGGTGGCCCTGAGTATGAGCCATTGGTATGTTTATATCTTCTCTGCCAGAGCTTTCTCCAGACACAGTGGGCTCAGGGGAGCTTTTCCCACTGATGTTGCAGGGCTTTGGGCTGTGAAGTTACTCAGCATCTGCTCTCTGGCAGACAGAACAGTCTTTGGGCAAAAGTTCAGGCAAGTTCCTGCGTGATTGAATTGGATCCAGTTCTTAAAAAAGCTTTTAAAAAAGAGAAAAGCAAATGTCCAAATCTAGAGAATCAAAGCTACTAAATAGCTGGATGAAATTGTGTAGCAAACAGATATTTACTTTCATGGAAGTAGTGGTATGGCTTTGGAGACACGAACAGCCTTCTTTGCTGAAGACAATGAACAAAGGGTCACCACGATCCGGCAACACTGAGTGCTTCACACACTTTCAGATAGGCCACTCTCTAGCGACTGCTCCACATGGTCTTACACCAAACTGTGTGCTTGGGCACAGAATAATAATGCAATAATTGGAACTGCAGCAACTGCAATGTTATTGTTCAACAGAGAAGCAGCTTCTAATAGTATTCTATAACTCAAGAGGATGAAATACCTGGTTTACAACTGCAGGAAAAACATGTGGAGAAGCAGAAGGCTACACTGCATGAGGGCAAACCATTCTCTGAGGTGCTGTGTGGACTCACCTCATATTGCTTGCTGTCATTGCAAACAGTCCATTGTTGAGCTGGATATGTAGCAACCTTTTAATATGCTGCTGTGTTTCCTTTCATTTGGACTTGAGCAATAACCTCAAGTGTAAAGCAGACTGCTGTTTATGAAAGGTCATCTTCTCTAAGTACAGCATCTCAATGTCTTTAAGGAGATTTGAGATGTACAGGACCAAGAAGAATTAAATGGAAACAGCCACCAACATAAAAGCCAAAAATCTGGAGGATGTAAGAGCATCTGGGCATGGAGAAAACAATAACAGCAAATTGAAAAAGAGTTTCTGCTGGGCATCCTGAACCCTAAATAGGCATACACCTGGCAAGTGTAGGAGAGAGCTTGGAAGGATTTCATTAACAGATCCATCCCTCATCTTCCTCTCAGTTAAACTGCCTTGCAGGAAAGAGTTTTTTCTCATGAGAGCATCCATAAATGAACTCAAGTAAAAAAGGGCTGGATTTCAGAGATCCTCAATTGCAGTCTTGGCACATTTGCATTACTGGGTGATACAAATGAGCCACAGAAAACTTGACCTTGACCTCCCCAGTAACAATTCAGTACCCTGTGTGGCCTGGACAAAAGAAAGGTAAGGTTTTATAGGCCATGACACTTCTACAGACTCCTACTTGTAAAAGCTTCTCAATATTGAAGAGTTTTAAGTTTCCTTGCCTTGATGAAACAACACAATGCATACAATTATTAATACTGTAATTACTAGTACTACTGTCTATTGTAAGTAGGTATTACTCTTACTCATAGGCAGCATAAGGAACGCAAATGTTCTTTCTCTTTGACTTAACATTCTTCCCCTTTCTGCTCTGAAAACTTTTTTCATAGATCGTATCAGACAGTTATCCATTCCACTTCATGACAGTTATGAAGGTGGAGGAAGCCCTGATTCCAAGTTAAATTTGAGCTTGCTTTTCCAGGGGAGTCCCACATTCCCAGAAGCAGGCTTTGTCTTACAATCTTTACCTTTCATTATGAAATAAATGCCAGGATGATGGAGAGCTGCCTTTCTAGGTCAAACAACTGTAGAAAAGTCGGGGAGAGGCTGGAGGGGAAATGCCTGTTCAACCAAAAAAGTACACTAATGATTTCTAAAATGCCTTAATTGCTTCAGCACAATCTCCAGCATCCCTTTCATCCCTCACACAGGACAAATAACTCAGTCTAATATTTCAGAATTAGCAACTTGCTGAAGTAACCAGACTATAATCTTCCTAGTCATGGGTTGGAATTTTTGAGGTCTCATCAGCACACCACAGCTTCTTTCTTTAAGTGTTTTGTGTAACTGCAGGCTTATCTTCAAAGAGCAGATGCATGAACTATCATTTTTGATTAAAGCCATCCAGTTGGAATAAATAAAAAAAAATCATCTGTTCACTGCAGTTAGAATCATCTATTTTAAATACATTTCCATATTCCCTTAGCTGTCCAACTCTTTTTTTCCCCACTTTCCCTTCTTTTTGCAGCTTGGAATCCTGCCACATTTATATTTTGTACTAACTACTCAGGGTCCTAATTAGCAGAAATGGGAAGTCAGCAGGGTACCAGCCAGCAAGGGAGGGTTTTTAATTCATTGGGAAGATGTGCAGCATGTGGCATGGATCAAAATCTTTGCATCCCATGCAGAGAACAGCGTGATGTGAATTGCAGAGCAAGGTAAATGGCAGAATTTGGGTACCTTGGAAATTTGTGAATTGACAAAGGGTACCAATTCACATATTTTAGCTACAGACGAAACAAAGGGGGGTTTGCCAGAAGTAAGGCAAATTAATCCAAAATTTAGTATTTGAGCACGTGACATATTCAGAACTACTCTGCAATTGTGATTTTTGAGCCCACAGCTGCTCTGCACAGCCCAGTCCCATTGACATCTAGAGCTAGATAGAAATAAGAGATTTGGATGATGCAACAGGTATCACAAAGTCCCACTTTAGCTGCCTGGCGCCAAGAGAACTCCAGAATCTTCCAGAACACAGAGCTTGCCTACAGAACACAGGAGGAGCTAAATGTCTCAGCTAAGGTCCAAAATTACCAAGAAGGGAGCTCATTTGGCAGTAGTGTTAGTCATCAGCAAATGACAAGGAGAGACGTCTCTTCTTTACAGAGCGTGCAATAGGGGACATTTCTGGTCCTTCATCATGTCATACTGGGATACTTTCAGGGGACTAGAAGCATGATGTTTCTCACTAAGATGGAGCTGTGTCCAACAAGAGTCAGAGATGACGCTGAAGCATGAAGGGCCAGAACAGAACTCATATGAGTGAGATTCAAAGGCAGAAGAAAAAAACCAAACAAAACAACAAACCCAAAAAACATCAGAAAATTATACAGACCTAGAGCCAAGCCATGAAGAGGCATGCCTAAGAAAAAGCTAGGAGAGGACCAAAGAATGTACAAAGAACAGAGAAATAGTTCTCCATTTCCTGATGCAAACCTTTGTGCTCATTTTCAGCACATTGATTTCTGCAGCCCACACCTACCAAATGCACAAGCAGCAGTGGGTTGTAGATGGCAAAGCTGTTGATTTGCATGTGTCCAGGCATTCCTTGTGTTATTCACGGCTTAACCCTGGCATTTGTAAAAATATAGACAGGAAAGAAAATCAAGAGAAAATCACCTGCCCTTCATGGGTACAATCTTGCTACTGCAGCGCTATGTGTGTTTCTGACTAGTCTGTCTGTCCCTCTCTGAACAGAAATATAGCAGTAACAAAAGATGCAACCAGGAAAGTAAGAACTGGAAAGAACATGTGGGTTGTAAGGTCAGATTGATCTGAGGAATGATCTGTCTTTTCTTCTCGCCTTTGAAATATATATCTACTGAAGCTGCAATTCCTTTCAACAGACACTCAGAATAGCAAGGAGGATTTCAGTTCTGCAATGGGCAGGAAATCCTCTCGAGAGCAGACATAATTTTAGATACACATTGAACTGGAATGGACAATGCCTAGGACAGGTGCATTTTTCACATTTTTTAATGCATATAAATAGATCTATAAATTTGCTTGCTTGTAACTAGCCTGATGGCTTAAAGTCTGTTCTGTTACCAGAATTTGGTTTATTTGGTCTTCTGCTCGTTTGTTATTCTTCACAACTGCATAGAACATAACGCTCTTAGAGACTTCATTCTTAAAGAGGCAGCATGCTGTTTGGGCAGAGAGCATAAACCAGCTGCTTAGATCCTGCCTAGCTCCTGAAGGTTGCTCAGAAGGCTGCTGACTCCTTCTGTTGGGGTTTAAGGCCAGAAGGGACTGCATTGCACAAGCCATAGCATTTCACCAAGTGCTTTCTGCAGCAAGGGCTGCTTAAGCTGCGCTTTCAGTAGAGCTTCTGGCCTTGCAGTAACTTCCAGAGAGAGGTTATGTCAGTGGGTAGCTGCCTTCATTGTATATGTGTAGATGCTGATTTTCACAGCTGGGCACCGACAGTAAACAGCTGTTTTTTCAGCAGTTTAAGTGGAAGATATTTGTCAAAACACCCAGACTCAGTGGAAAACTGAGTGGCTTTTACCACTGGTCAGACTGATGGCTTTGGTGCAATTTGCTTGCACACTGTCAAAGGGAAATAGGATCCCTGGAATTAAAAGTATGGTCATTTGAAGTTACAAATGTGGAGCTGTCAATGACATTCCAAAGGAATGTTGAGCATTACTCACTAGTGAAACATGAGTTATGATAATGGCTGGTAATGATAATTCTCAGTACGCTAACTGTACATCCAGTATTAAAATCTTATCTAAGCACTGAAAGGCACTAAAAGGTGTCAGACTTTTAGGGGTCAAGGTTTTAATCCGTGGTGAAGTCTAGTTTTACTGCAGATGCAAGAGGAAAAGAAAGAGAAGACAGGATAGACAGGATTCTGCTGACAAAAAACAGTAAAAATAGAGAAATCTTTTTGCTTTCCTTTTTGAGCAGTTTTGGGTTTGCTTTAAATTCTCTCACTCTCACTTTTCTCTTTTTCGCTGTTTAACTTCAGAGTTTATGAAGTGACGGAGGTTTCTTTGGTCTTTTGCCATCAGAAAAATGTTGGATCTCTTTTGAAATGTACAGAGTGGTATAGAAACGAGAAAGGAACAACAAAATACCCCACACTCGCTCTTCCTTTCTGGTTAGGGACAAGAAACAGTTGAGAAGACAGAAGTAAAACTCAAATCAGAAAAAATATCAAAACCTTGAGATTACAGAATTTGAAGGAAACCTTAAAAATTAAAGAATTAAAGAGGAGACTTCACAGTTTTGAAGACATGGACCTGCTTCCAGTTTCATCTGAAAAGCTGCCACAAGTGCTATTCCATCTTTGGTTCAGAAGGACGCAACACCAGGAGGCAGGAGTTCACACTCCGTTCCAGTTACACAGAGTGCAGAAGAGGGGAGAATCAGTCATGTGGGTCACAACTATGAAAGGAACAAATTAATGAACCTTTGGAAGCCACAAGGTTTTAATTAAAAATTCCAAGTTACATTAAAGCCAAGATTTATCTACCTGAAACACAGACAATACTACTCAGTAGCAAGGATTTATTTGACCCAGTTGTACTAGGTTTGATTCATTCACTTCTCTCTGGTGTTGTGCTAGCAAGATATTGTTATCCCCATCAAGTTACATGTGACGAGTGTTGTGATGAAACACTCTTTTATATCTGCTGTATGTACATTTGGTAGCAACAACCATGTTGGGCTGCAAAAATAATAATGTAGGTACCTAAAAGGAACAGATTCTGTGCTCTCTATTACTGTCTTCACAGTGACACTGGAACAGAGTAAAAAGAGTGGGTTATAAAGATTTCTCTAATTAGAGACATGAATATTCTGATCAATTCAGAGCTGTTAGGCAGTTGTTTTTATCTGCTTAGTGGAATGCAGTTCACAGTATGAATAATCTCAGCCACCCTCCCTGTTTCTGAGCACTTTGTAGGAGGTTAGATACTATTAGGCTGTCATTACTCTGCATTACAGCAAAGTTGAAATTTCTTGTGAGTTTCTTCATGGAAAAGTTAATCTGTGGCAGGAGAAACATATCTTTGGCAGTGTGGGATAATGCCATGAATGACTGAAGAGCTACACCGAGTGAAGAAAGACAAGGCCAAACAAAGAGAGCTTGCAAACTGCACTCTCCTCTGAGTTGTGGACTTGAGTATTAAAGCTGATCCCTAGAAAAGCATTGTGGACAGTGACAAGAACAGCAATGCTCCAGAACTCCTGCAAGGCCAACCACGGGCTAGATGGAACTTCTCAGAGGAAGTAAAATATTTGCCTCAGTGCAATAGGGGTGGCTTTGACCAGAAGGTGGGAGAGAATAATCTGCTACAGATCAGCAACTCCAGCATACACTGGCTCTCTTGGAATAATTCCCCCAAGGTGACTGTTTCTTCCACAGGCACTTTATTCTGGAAGAGACTGACCAGTGCTCTTCCTGAGGAAGCAGTTAGTTCAGTTCATGTCTCCCTGTAGGCAAATTGCATAGCTGATCTCACCCAAGGGCCTTTGTCTCCTTCCCCCAGGTATGAGTCATTTTTATCAGCATCGATGTACTTTAATCTTGGAGCAGGGAGACAGGACCCTTCATTGTTATTTGCAATGGAATGGCAAGGGCTATGGGACAAGGTAACCAAAGTAACGGCTGACTCTGGAAGTTATTGTTTTCCTTATTCATTGCGTGGGTAAGGATTGTACTTCCTGTTGTACCAAAAGGTTAGAACTAGAATTATCTGTATATTTTAACTGTGTACCTTAAGGAGCTATCTAATTAGCCCAACACAATGTTAGTACATTAACTACACTTCAGCAGACTGAGAGTATTTATTACTAAGAGAACTCCTACCAGAAACCCTGGAATTTTTACAATACATTTTTGTCCATACTTTTTGAAGCAATAATAATGTAATACCACACTCCCTCCCCAAATAGCTGCAGGGTCCCTTTTAATGAATAGGAACAAACAAACTATCCAGCTAAGCCCAGAAACATGACCCCTATCAAAAGCAGAATCAAACAATACCCTGAAACAATCTACATATACAAAGAACAAACTTTTCTTGTTCTTCCAAAGACCAACTCAGCAGGTATTTGGCATTCAAAAAATCCTACGACAACAGAAATGATCTGTGTGGAAGAGGTTTTCTTTAGCATTATTGTTGCAATTATTTGGAAACGGAAAAAAACAAAAAAGGAAAAGGAAAAGGTTTAGAAAACAATTCTGGAATATTAGTCTCGGCAGCATTCTGTTCAACCAGTGCTCCTGGGCTCTTATTCAATGACAGTTTATAAAGGCCGATAAGTTTTTCATGTAGAACTTTTTTCAAATCTCCTGCCCATCTACTACTAGCTCCTGTCATCATTTATTGCTCAGTCAACAGTGGCATTTTCCATTTCTCTACAAAACAGTATCTGATGACCCCAGCACTGTATCAGGCATGGAAGAAACTTACCTTGAGCTCAAAAGGAAAGGACACAGCCATACATAAATGGTGGGCCCAGGGGGAGACACTGAGATGCTTAGTTGCCCCATACTGAGTACCATTGGTTTCTCATCCTTCTATCATGCCCAGACAGGGGAATGACTCGGAAAATCTCCCCACCTCCCTTGGGGTCAGGCAGGACCTTTCCACTGGTCCATGGTGGGAGTTTCATGGGAATGAAGACTGGAAAGAAAACAGAGCACTTGGCAACAAGGTGTTCAAGTGATGCTCTCCTTCATCCCCCACCACACCAGCTGCCCTACTCCCTGCCTCGCAGACTGCCAGGGTCCAAGTGGCACAGCACTGCACCACTCCAGCCATCAGACTGCCACGTTATCCCAGGGCAGCTGGGAAGAGGCAGCTCTCCATGCTTTGCCTCAATACAACACTTCCAGCAAAGCTTGTGAAAGCAAGCAGTCCCTCTGGGCTGCCTTTCCCTCTGAGTAAAATTGAAATTACCTCTTTAGACTCTGAGTGCCCTTTGGATTTTTTGGGATTGTCTCACGTAAGTGTGCAACACAGTGCGCTCTGATCTTTAGGATATCAATGTACCGCTACAAGTCAAGAAATGCCACGTGTGCATGACAGAATTTAGAGATCCAGGTGCTGGGTTTAGTGGTTATGACCTTTAGGGTTTATTAGCACATAGAGCTCTGAGTACTGGCTACTGCTCTGGGAAAGTCACTTCCCTTTTTGGGCACCTATATTTTTAGCTCATGTTTAGAAGCACTAAAACTAGTGGAAGCAGAGGCCAACCCGTCAAAGCTCTGTGTTAGGAGACTGGAAGAGTACAAAGAAATCAGCACTGAACCTTGAAAGTAATACAGATTGTTTGTGCAGGCTACCCAAGATGGTGTCTCCTAAGTGCTCCTGGTGCAAAGTGTAACATTCCTTTAGACAGTATTATGGGATGAGATGGGAAGGCAATAAAAATATTAAATAATCTGCTAATGCCTCTCAGAAATGGAGTTTTAAAGCAAAATGCAGTCTCCACATCAGTAATTTCAACAGAAGGGTTTAAATTTGCATTTTTATTATTATTTATTGTTTGGGTTTTTTTATTTTCACTAGGAGACCTGAAAAGACACTGCTCATCTTAGCTCAGATCCAAATGATCCCAGCACTTCCTCTGAGAGACCCTTTCTCTGTACATTGGTAGCATCACAGCAGTCTGTCAGGAAGCAACTGCGACCATTCCATTCACCACTTTGATCCATCAGACCTTGGGGGTTCTAATTCTGTTGCGAGCCTGTATTGCTCACGGGTGCTCCAGAAAGAGAATGAGTAATAGGGTGACTGTGTGTTGGCTTGAGTTGGGTGGCTTAGTCTATAGAGGAATTACTGATTTGATTTTGAGTCCAAATATGAGTCATCCTGCAGAAATGTTACACGGAGATTCTTATTTGCAATCTTGCAAAGTGCTGACGGCCCTCGAGTGTTGCAAATAGAACTGGAGCACGTTCAGCGCGCACCGTTCTGACAAGGAACCACTTGGGGTTTGTACAGATGCTGAGGGCACCCGACCCCTGGCTCGGCAGCCGGAGCACGGCCGGGCCGCAGGCGGCGGGCAGGGGAGCAGTGCCGCCTCCTGACAGCGCGGCCCACTGCAGCGAGCCCGCAACCACGGCGGGGGCCGGCGGAGAGGAGCTGCGGGACTGCCGCAGAGGTCTGGTGCAAGGTCAGCCTTAGTCTACAGCGGGGACTGCAGAGTGGTAATAAGAGGTAATGACTTAAACCGAGTGATTTTATTGTTCACCGCCCGCCTGTGTGTTAAGGAAAGCGCTCACCCACTGGTCACACACATCCCCCCTTCTACAGCCCTGCCTGTGGACCAGAAGCATCCTCTGCTTTTGGAGCCAACAGGGCCGAGCAAGCTGGTGGCTGCCATGTGCTGACAGGAGCTGGGACACCAAGCTGAACAAGGCAATACAAGATTTTACATGGACCAGACTAAATAGCCCATCAGTCACACAGATAATGGTCCTGATCTGATCTACAGCCACCAATCACGGAAACAGAGGGGGCTTAAAACTATTTTACATCAGATTTGAACTCAGCTTTGCCTTCTCTCCATTTCAGCAGCCTGGGCTGCATGTTACTTGGCATCGTGACTCTTAAGCATACTGTTCAAACCCTCCATCTGAACACTGCTGTGGGGAGGAGAAGGCATCAGAATGCATTTCTCTGGCTTGAGGCTGATTATTGAAACACAGAGGCCTGCAGTTCCTGAAGACTCAAGGGGAGAGAGTAAATAATTTTTCCTGGCAGATTTTCTTTCCCTTCCCAGCCTCCTAATCATTTCTCTGCCTTGGCTGCTGTTAAGACTCAAATGGATTAGGCTGTGGGAAAGAGCAGCTACAGCAAAGAAATGCGCATGAGGGATCTTGCTTTGAAATCTGCAGGTAATGCATTTTCTGATTATTGCTGCAGTACTGCAGAGGCTGATTTACAGACAGATACAAAGACTGCTCTGGATGTTGAAAATACTCAGCATCTGCTTCAGTTCTGGAAGGATAGAGGGGTTTTTCTTTTTTTGTTAGTTACCAGAGCAGGCTACTAAACATACGTCTTTTTCCTATTAAAGTGAGGAGGTTTTGTGTTCCAGTGCCCAACTGTCCAGTGTGATTAGAACTGCCAAAAACAATAACCCAGGAAATTTCATTTTCCACAACATTTTAGCACTGGCTGGCTTGGTGGAATCCCAGCAGTGAGCTGTGAGCAATGATATATGAAGTGAAAAATGTTTGCCCTCCCTCCCAAGCCTCTCTGCACACTGCATAGACTTCCTGCTCACAATCCATGCTGAGCTCATGGACTGTGCTGGCAGACTGAGCTCCAAAGTAGATGCTGGCTGCATGTTTGCCAGGTGGGTTTGATACCACTGTGACCAGATAGATCGCAAATGACCATCTCAGAAGCTCTCCCTATTGCCAGTCTTACTTTCAGATTAGAACTTCCCATGACATAATACAAAAAGACTGGCTTGAGGCCCAGGGTTCAGGATAACTTGCCTAAAGTTTGTGTTTGCTTAGTCCATGTTATAAGAAAATAGCTTTGCAACTAGTCACAGCATATCATGTTATGTAAAGCAACCCTGAAAATGGTCTCAAATGCCATATTCCAAGGGAAGTAGATGGACTATAATGAAGTTTGTCTGGCAATTGGAAAGCTTGTGAGTAATGTGAAAGTACTTGGAACAGCTAATAATGCAGTTTACTGTATTACGGATATGTACTAAGTGGTCCTTCCACAAGCTGTTCATGTGGAACGAAAGAAGCAGTGCAGCAGGTAGGCAGGTAGAGTTCATAATACACCATAGCAGGCTTCCTACAATGGCTTTTACAGCTTTTCACTACTCAGATGCCATTTCTGCATTCAGAGGTTAGGATATAATGGGATGTGCAGATGCATAGCTATTTTCCCTTCTTTTGACTGACTGATTTGAAGAATAGGAACCACGGGCTCTCTGCCACAAATGGGAAAGGCAATTCTTCGAGCTTTCATGAGAAGTTGCTTAGATTATTAGTTTCAGCAGTAAAATGTTGGCTATGTTTATGTTTACAGAACAAAAAGTTGGGTATTGAGACAAGGGGGGACACAAAATCACAAAATGAAATATATAAGCCTTTAGAATCAGTTTTAAGTAATGTTAAGTTGGATGGCTTTGTAACAGTAGCAATGGAAAATTACTGAGGTGCATGATTCACAGAAAAAAAAAGAGTACAGCTAGAGAACATACTGAGAATTCATGTATAAGATAAACCATTGTAGCTGACATAGTTTTAGGCCCTTATGACCTTAGCACAAAACGAGTGTAAGAAAAACAGGATAGAAAAACAGGACGTAAGGATAAGGAGTATCTGGGAATAGCAGGTGTCCAGGATGGGCTGCAGTTAAACTTACTGATAAGTAGAAGGACAGGGTGATTGTGGTGTTTCTGGTGTTAACGAACCAATTAAGCTGGTATAAGCATCTACTGTGCATGCTTCTAAGGCTGCCAGCAGTGATGAAGACTGTTGGAAGAAGTAAACAACCCTCAGAGACCACCACCACATTTTTGTACGCATGCAGGGAACTTTCTGGAAAGTGACGTAATCCATACGTAGCCTCGTGATACGTATGTCTGCCCAGGGGCCATATAAGGATGGCTTGTGTAGCAATAGGGGGACGCAGGTTAGGAGGAGCTATCCCCCGTGTCTCCCGGTGCCTCAGTAAAGAATACCTGCTTGTCAACTTGAAAACTTTGTTGGCGAGTTTGTTCCTGGAGTTTTCTCTGGATCAGTATAAACTTTCCAACAACTATACAGCCTCTGAAAAGCTTTTCAGGTTTTTCCCCCCTTTTCTGGCATGGCGATAATATTTGCCAAGTATGCAGTGGGTTTATTTTTTACTCTTAAAATCACACAAAAAGGTCACCAATTAAACTATCCTCCCCATATGGAATTAAGCAGAAGCAGATTAGTAGTTAAAATAGAGATTCTCATGGGGGTCTTCTCTAGATCTTTATGTTTCATTATTTTAATATTTGAAGTCTACTCTGAGTATCCAGTTTAGCTGAAAAGAAGTCACAGACCTAATGGTTTCTCAAATATGTCTGTGCTTTTTATTTTGCTTCTTTCAGGACACCACAATCCTGTTTATTCAAAGGTCACAGTGCTGAGAGCAATATCTGCAGATAATAAGAAATACTGAAAACAGTCACAGAGGGTAGAAAAATATGAGTCCCATAACCCTTCACCTCTATTCCTTTTTGGTCTGTCTATTGGTTTCACAGATGAAAACAAAGGAAATTCTATTGTCTTGAGTTTGCCTGTGCAAAATAAATCAGATTCCATTCTTGGTTCCCTCTGCCTCTGAAAAGAGCACACTAGATTCTGCAGCAGCAAAAAGGCTTTGGTTCTGTTAACCCTTCCGTGGATCATGCATGCTCAGCAACCTCAGTCTACATAAAGATCCATAGAAGTCACATAAAAATGTCCAATATTGACACATCTTAAATGAAAGCCCGTTAGCACTGTAGGTAGGAAGAAATCTCTTCCAATGGTAGACTAAAGTAAAGTAGTAAACTTACACCCTTTCAAATGTTTTGATTAGACCATAACTCAAAATATGCTTTGAATATAAGAATATATCACTGGTCTATTAAAAAACTCTTCCAACATATATTTGTCAATTGCGAACACTAAACACTTGTGTACATGGCTGGAACAGGAAACCTGAGTCTCCAGACTCACAGCTTCCGCTGCTTGAGGCTATTCGTGGTAGCACCTAATGTCAAAATGATATGACTATACCAGGCCACAAGAATTAGCCAACATGGCCTCTTGCAGGCATCAATTCTGTTTTGGAGAAGTATTATCTACAGCATGACAATGACCTGCTGGCTGCTAGCAGCTGACATACTGCTGTGTAAAGAGGTACCACTGAAATTAAACAGATCAACAGTACACAAGACGTCAGCAGCAAGCCACCTTCCTCATGATTTGCCTCAGACTCCTGGAAGAGGTTTCAGGAATAGGGCAAATGCAGAGGGCATCCAAGCATGGGCTGGGGGTGAAGGTTCTGGATCTCCCTTGGGTTCACATGCCTCCCCATCATTCTGTATATATAGATACAGATACATACATGTTGAACATATATATGTGTATATATATGTATATTTGCAACATCTTTTCTGGGATTGTTCTCTTTTACAGTCTGCAGTGTTATGTAATGCTCTTGGATCAGATTCACACTGAAAATGTATGTCTCCTGTAAAGAAAGCTGTCTATCCCTTCAGAGAGAGTATCCTGGATTTACAGAATGAGCATGCTGGTAAACTCTTTCCATTCATTACACCAATGAAAACGTCTCGAGAAGTAGAGTTTAGGCAAGCAGTGAACTTGAAAAGCAGAGCACAGGAAGCTGACATGTGCAGCAAATTCAGCTTGCGGAAACTAGACATTAATATTTTAAGACTGGAGTCTGGGGCCCACAGCTGATAATGTAGAATTCGATACTTTTGGTAACCTGCTAATTTCCAGTGGAAGCCAGAATCTCATATATGGAATTTAAGGAGAGCATAAGCCATTTTAGTGACAAGAAACATACCCATGTTGACCATAACCAGCATCAGTCACCTGGGGTAACTTTTTTTTTGGTGTATCTGTTCCACAATCTCCTCTGAGGCCTTCAGACAAATCAGAATGTCCTTTGAGCACCTGACATCAGCAGCAGGCCTTCAGACAGGCTCACCCTGCTCAGGGTGATCACTGCAGAGGAAGGTGGCCCACTTTCTCTCTAACCAAGGGCCGATCTGAAACAGTTCTGCTCCCCATAGGCCTACAGACAAATCCCCAGCGCTAACTGCTTTTTAACCCTTCGTAAAAGGAGAACAATACTGACTTTCCAGGAAAGCGTCTGTTTTCCTTAAACATTATTGTTATTTCATCACAAAACAATCAAGGTCCAAAAAAAATGGCTTATTTTTCGTTGCCAATTTTCCAGCTGAAACAATTAATAAAGTTTGGCAGCTTTTGACCTTGCAAGAAAAGTCTTGGTTTTCCATGTAAAGGAAACTTTTCCCAGGTGTTGTTAAATTCAACAGTTAACCGGCAAATAAATTCAGCTGCAAAAGGACGGCTAGGGAAAATGTGAGCCTACTGCTGGCTGCAGCAGGGGACCTTCTGTGCCTCTGTCTTCAGTGGTAAGATTTGTCCTGAGGAGTCCCAGGCTAATGGGCAAATCCCAAGCAAGGAAGATTTACCCTGGGTGGAGGAGAATTAGGTTAGGGAAGGTTTGAACAAACAGGGAACCTAACAACATGCACCCATGAAAGCTGAGGGAGCTGACTGATGTCCTTGCAAGGCCACTCGCAATTATGTTTGAAAGGTGATGGCAATTTGGAGAGATTCTTCAGGACTGTGAGAAATCAAAATCAAAATCTCAACCCAAGAGATCCTGGGAACTACAGGCCTCACCTTGATCCCTGAAAAATGATGGAGCAAATAATCCTGGAAACTATTTCCAAGCAGATGAAGGACAAGCAGGTGATTAGGGATAGCCA
Source organism: Ara ararauna (assembly GCA_028858755.1). Classification (NCBI taxonomy): domain Eukaryota; kingdom Metazoa; phylum Chordata; class Aves; order Psittaciformes; family Psittacidae; genus Ara; species Ara ararauna. Next base: position 10,039,955 of record CM054384.1, read on the forward strand.
GCATAGATTTATGAAGGGGCAGTCATGCCTGACAAACCTAATAACCTTCTGTGATGAGGTGATGGGCGTGGTAGATGAGGGGAGAGCAGTGGATGTTGTTTATCTCAACAGTATTAAGGCTTTCAGTGCTGTCTCCAATAACATCCTCATAAGGAAACTGATGAAATACAGGAGATATATATAGATCTATTGACATATAGATAGATGGAGACAGAGAGAGAGAGAGAGATGAGAAGGTCATGAAAAGAAAGGACTCATGCTGTTTAGCAATACTAGTTCCACGCCTGTTTTAATGGCCCTAAGAGGATATGAAAATCTTGTAAAACACTTGCAAGGAGCAAGTAAAATGTTGACGTGGCTGAACCAAAATTACCACTTGTTATTGTTTCCTTCATCTTTGTTACCATCATAATAAAAGGAAGAGGATTAGGCAGGGTATCTAAGATGGCAGCATGGATGGTCATGTAACAGATCCAGCATTTCAGATGACAAAGGCACACGCTGCTTGTCCAGACTGATGTTAGCCTGCAAGTTCATTATTCTCTCTTGCCTCTCTGCCTCCAAACAGTAGAAGGCTTCCTAATCTAGCTAGCATAGTGAAGAGGAAGATGCGTGAGGACGAACCTGACTTCAAAAGAGGCTGATGTCTATCTACCCAAGTGGAGGAGCAGCAGGTTGAAAATAACAAATGGTTTAGGAGTGAGTGGGCCCGAATCCTGGAATATGGAGTCCCAAGATCTTGCCAGGAATTAATACTGACAGCACTAGCTCCATAAGAAGATAGGGCCTAGCCCCTCAAAAAGACATTACATTGCTTTTCAAATCCTGGGATCACCTTGCCTGGGGGCTGTGAAGAGAACAAAATTCTTGTTTGGGCTGCAGCTGCTGAAGGCATCATGCGTAACATGTTGCTGCCTTGTATTCGGATGAAGGGAATCATTCTTCCCATTAGTATCTAGTGATTTCTGAGAAAAAAGGGAGAGCAGTACTCTGCACCTTGGCAGCACAGCTATGTTCCTGGCTGCCACTTCACAGACCACCACAGTACAAAATTCCCCAGGGTGCCCCAGGGTCAAGGACCTGCCTAACAGCCCACAACATACACTCTCTCTGGACCAAACTCTGAGGCCAGGCCACAAGAAGAGAATTGTACAGTAGTGTGCAAATACAGTTTAGCGTGGGCTAAGCACAGGGCTGCAAATGCAAACAGATGCTAACACTTGCATTAACACTCCCCAGAGCACCCAGGCCTGCAGCTCCAGGGGATCTCCTCCCATGCTGCCCTTTGAAAGTGAGGCTTGTAACAGAAGAGTTACAACAGTGTTTCAGCATTAAGGGTCATTAAAAATGAAAAAAGCCTGTCTACCTAATCACCAAAAATGCCAATTTGCAGGGCCTATTAAAGCTCTCTTCTAATGCAAACCTCTCCCATTTTTAGCTTGAGACTTACAAGAAGCTTTCTGCAGTTCTGTAATCCTGCCAAAACCCTGCCTTTCTTTCATTTGCTCTCTCCCTCCCCCTTTCTTCCTTTTCCCACCCACATATTATTTACTCAGAATACGACCTAATTACAGTTTGTGCTTATCTGAAGGACCTGCACTCCACTGCTGCAGCTAAGGGGGTAGGCTGAATTAGGATGCACAAAAGATCTTGCTAGAGAGAGAGGGAAAGAGTGATTGTTAGACTTGTTGGAGTCATAAGCAGAATCTATTAGGGCAAGGCAGTACCTCCTTGAGTCTTGGATCTAAACAGTTGTCATTGCAGGTCTGGAGTGTGGCTTATTGTTTTAGCCAAAGTCAGTTTCTCCTCTATTAAATACAGCTGTTTTTTTTCCTGGCCTAAACCTACTCACACTAAAGTAAGTGGTGATTTTGTTGGAAGCGATGCTGTGTCCTTTGTTGCTAACCATTATGACGGTGTTTGCTGTGCTTCAAGCCAAGATCCTAAAGAGACTCCAGAGACATTTTTTTCCTCCCTGTAGTCTCAAAGAACTAGTTTCACTTTTCTCTTTTTTTAAGACAGTGTGAAAGAAACAAGCAAGGCACAATATCGGAAAATGATGAAGGAAAAAAGGTCCTGCCTTTGAAAGAAATCTCTGTGAATCTCTGGCACATATGAACAAAAGAGAGGAAATGGGAGGTTAAGGACAGAGCATCTGCTCACATTGTGACTGCTGTCTCCTTCCAAAATTCAAGCTCTAGAAGGCCAGAGCTCTAGCTCTGACTGTGAATACCTTGGCTTGTGTCTGATGCTCTTCCTGCACCCACTGCCTTCAGCTGGATTTTTGCCACTGACTTCCCTGGAAGTATCATCATGCATCAAAACCTGCATTGGTTTAGTCTTAACAATTAAGGATTGATAAAAATGATCCCTATTACCTCCTGGAACATGTGAATTGAGTAAAATATGAGTGCAATATACTGGCTAACATCCTTTCCAGTAGCTAAAGGTCTTACCCCTTCACTCAGTAGTCAAGGCTTTCTGCTGTTGTAAGTCCTGGCCATCACCGAGTCCTACAGCAGCTTGGTCAGCAGTTCCCAGGCATCTCTGCTAGGCAGGGAAATATCTTCATTTGCGCAAGGACTCATTTGTCACAGGTCAAGCAGATATACACATGAATAAGCAAGGAAGCATGTCTGTGCTGCATCTCCCCTCATACAGTCCTCTGCACATCTGGGACAGGGTTATCATTACATTTGAAATACTCCTCAGTGTGAGAATCCCAAATGCTTTTCACCTTATGGAAATTTAAGGAAATGTGAACTGCCCAGAGGAATTTCAATCTGGAGTCCTATGGTGCACCAGAAAGCTGACTGCAAAGAGCTGGAAAAAGTTAAAGAACAATTGGAGAGGATATAAGTGAAATTCATCCCAACAGGAAAAAGGGCAACAGAGGCCAATGGGAATAAGTGAGGATGTGAAGATTAGCACCAGCAAAAGGGAGAAGTCTTTCAAGCACAAACACTCTGGGAGGGAGGCAGACTGGGGAGAGCTGATCTAAAAAAAAAATCCAACAAGAAACAAACCAAGGCTGGAGCAAGTTAAAAGAATAGTTAGAAGAGGAAAAGAAATACAGGCTGGCTAATAGCAGCCCTGCATTGTTCAAAAGCTCTATTTTTTGCTAGCAAAAGGTAAAACAGGATGATTTCTGCAAAAAATAGTGGGATGGGGAAGGGCTGAAAATTAGGAAAACCTGTAAGTATTTCCTTCAGAATCAAAGGGGACCCCTGTCAGCCTAAGTGAGAGTCACCTAAGGAGACCTCCAAAGACAGAGCGCAGCTTCACTTTGTTTCTGCCTTTACAAAGGAGGACTGATACACAGTGCTAATGTATTTCCCCTTGGAATGGCAGCAACACAGTTATAAAATGCACAGAACCACCGGCAGAGAGAAGAGACTGGGTGCACCATTAGCCCACTACTAGTCTGTGAGCTCCCAGTCCTCCCGCTTGACCATCAGAGCTGTTCCTGAAGGTGTGGGAAACATCTGCATTGTAGAGACAGTAGTTTACAGGGATATCCGCCTGGATGCAATTTGAGACATATTAAATGTTGTTTGTCAGATTTAGTGTGACAGTCTAATCTATTATGTGAGTCAGTATAGCTTTACTGGTGAAAGATGACTTGGCTCAAGAAATCTTGGGAGTTTCCATCTACACAGCTGCCATGACAGAATGAGAGAAAAGCAGTAGACAGGAAATAATAAGGACTCAATTCTGCCTTCACTTTTATTTATGCAGTTGAGCTGAAATCAGCAGGCTCACTTTTTGTCTCTCATAAAACGTTGTTTTTTCCCCAGCAGTCCTTCACTAGGCTTAAATGGAGTTACCTCTCATATCAACGGAAGTGAAAGGAGAATTTTGTTCACTGATCTGTTATGTGCACATAAACAAGAGAAGAATTTGGCTGGTGGCCTTTGTGAAGGCATTTGGTGTTACACTTTATTGGAAGGAGTCACAGGTTGAAGAGAATAATAATGCTTTAGGGAGTTGAGCATTTCAGCACACAAGCGTTGTCTAAGAAACTGAAATGAGCTGCACTCCAAAGCCTTTATTGCCACAAGGAGCATCTCCCAGCTATCTTCTGTTCGTCACTCATAGCATTCACACTGGTGCTTTAGAGGATCTTGGAGTCTGTGGGAAGTTTCCACAGCTATCATTATGGCTTGGATCCCTTCCAACAGATATCTCGTCTTTTGCCTTTCCAGCTAGGTAAGCTCATGAAAAGGTTTGCATTCCAGAGGTTTCATAAAGTTACATCACAAATTCTGAGATTATCTAATCTGTTATCAGAGTCTGTTGAGGGGGTTGCAATGGTTTAAATGTGAATATCAAATGCAAGATGTTCATATCTGCTGACAACACTAAAACTGTGGATACAGTTAAGAATGAAGACAGGAAAGAACCAGAGCATTAGAGATATTCTGATCTTTAAGGAGAATGAGAAAACAGAAATTGCTGCTTTCCTGAGACAATGACCTAAACCAGAAAGTTTAAAATTATTAAATTCACTGGCTATACATGATGGCCAAGAAAGGAAGATTTAAAGGGCTATAGCACAAGCATTTCTGAAACTGTCCTGTATATGGCAGGTATAAAACTAAGAAAGAAGAAGGATGCGATAAGAATGAGACATAAAAGGAAACAAGGGAATTATATTGTTGCCATATAGAAGGCTCTGATACACTATTCTGGAGAATGCTGAGCCAAATTCAGTTCCACTTCTTTGTCCCCAGAAGCTCTCAGTACATTTAACAACTGCAGAATTTGTTCCACTGGTAATTTTGGCATCTTGGGTTTTTTTTTCAGAGAGGCTATTCCAGCTCTGCAGAAGATGCCACATGAAGTAAGACAATCCCATGAATGAGTAATATTTCTTGTAAGAAAACTTGTGATCGTGCAGGTAAGAATGTCTCCAATAGATCAGAGGCAGAACTAATTCCAAAGTAATTTCTTGAAACGAAAAAGCTATTGAGGAAGTGAAAATAATACAGCAAAGCTGCAGATGCTCACAAAGCTCTTGCTTCTGTTGTCTTGTGCGAGACTGCATCCTGGAAAAGTGAAGAAGTCTGCAGTAGAATAGAAATGTGAAACTCACAGCAAGGTTTGCTGAAGTTTCCATTAGGTCTGTTAGTTTACAGCACAGCAGGAATAAACACAACAGCACTCCCGGGAGGGCCTGCAGTGCGCGGTGGCATGCAGCAGTGTAAATCACGGACTGCACTGCCCAAGACAACTCACCCGTGACCATGTCAGCTCCAGACTGCAAAACCTCGAGTTTCTGCCTGGCTTCTGCAAAGGTGTAACAAGCCAACGTAAATAGTTTGATTCAGTCTGTAACAGATAACCTGCATTGCATATTCATTACTTATAGGCATTCAAATTGCAACAAATGGTTCTGATGACAATTACAGCGCTTCTTTATTTACAGGAAAATGGGTAGACAGAGCATGTAGATAAAAGCCCAGCTCTGAATTGATATTGAGATATATATATATAAATCTAGCAATTATCTCTGGATTTGTTGAAAATTCACAAGCTGTCAGGAACAACAGCACTATATTATTTATTAAAGTAAAAGAAGAATATATCTTCTTCCTTTTGTTGTACTGGATTTGTTTAGAGTTAAGTTCTCTGACTGCTGCCTGTATGTAAAGCCATCCTTTGTGGAGGACAGGTATATAAAGCCAATGAGCTTTAAAGAAACCAGATGCACGAGTAAAGCAAGAAGTAGAGGAGACAAGCATAAGCCAAACCTTTTGAAGAATTTGCAAGGAAGGAGAAAGCGCTCTGTGCCAGTTGCACAAAGAAAGATGGAAGGGAAGAATAAATGGGTGGGACTAAATCCAAACTTTTGCTGAGACTCCTGGAACACTGACTTCAGTGGCAACAGAACACAGAGGAGCCTTAACACTAGCAGTACAGTATCTAGTTAGAGCTGGTCTGTAAAGCTGTTTCTCCACTCACACTCAGGCCTTACTAAAGGCAAGACGTCTTCTAACAGAGAAAGGCAGTTCCCTGTCTTTGTACCTCCTAAGTCCTCAAATCAGCACTAAAGTGACACATTATTCAGACTTCCTGCAGCCAGTCTGACTCTGTATAGTCATTGGTCCAGACTACAAGGCAAATACTCTCTCGAGCACTAACAGTTTTCTATAGCAGGACTGTTCAAGCACGACCCATCTGGATCAGAACATGAGTCAGTTCAAGTTGGGATCTTCATGCTTTTTCAGAAAAAGAGGGCTTGTCCTCTATATAAAAATATTCAGTGGCTGGATACAGCCTCTCTGCACAGTGACAATCCAGTCAGATGTTTTCTGTGTGCTGTTATTTGCCATTTATAGAATACAGGAGGTGGTGGTGAAGGTCCTGGAAATGTTAGCACATGGAATCACTTCTTATGGGATGGATAAATAATTTTCAAAGCAACCAGTGTCCTTCCGCTTTCCTGCACCTTGGCTGGCAGTGCAGAGGTGTTGTAAACAGAAAGAAAATACAGTGAACAGTATGACTTTCCTCAGGTTCGGGAAGGAAGCAGAAGGCGCCGAATTAAACAAACATCTGCCCTGGCAAATAGCAAACAGTGTGTTTGTCTAGTAAACGGAGCAAACAGGACTTGGAAGTCAGAGAGAGGGGAGGATGAGGCAGAGGAAGCCAGGATGGCCGTTTTGCCAAATGACTTTTTTTCATGCTCCAGCAGTCATTGTAATTGTAAGGCTCTCTGGGGAACTGAGCAGTCTGAATCTTCATTGCTTTAGAGCACTGCCAATAAGATATAAAAATTGCTAACACAGTGAAAACATTCCTATGCAATGGAGTTTGTTTGTTTGGGGTTTTTTTAATGAGCAAAATGTCTGTCAAGCAGAAGAAAAATCCACAAAAGGTTCCTTCATCACACAAATTTCATGCTCATCAAAAGGGCCAAATTAACAATGGCAGGAACTGACGTCTGGTGCTGATTCAAAAGGTGAAGCAGAGACATTAACAGGTCATGTTTTCCTGTTAACATGTCTCAACCCTGCCACGAATGGCAGCTTTTAGACCAGGTTAGTGACTCCTCATGGACCCACAGAAGCTTCCATAGTGACAATAAGAGTAAGTGTATCAGCAAATTAGCACGAGACTGTGAGGAACACCAAGAACACCCCATTATAGCTGCATTGTGTTCTAGATAACTTTCAGATTTACTGCAACAAACCTCCAGAACAGGAAGACCTGATTGCACGTTTTATGTTCATGGAGGTCACCCAGTTCATGAAATTATACAGTAACTGAAAGGTCTCCCAAGGGCTACACTGCATGGCCTACCACACCTGCTACAACAGGCAAATTTGCAGCCATGTAAAATGAGGCAAGGTGGAAAGAGCAGTCCCCTACCCTCTACCCTGGAGACGTTCTTTCTCCCTTGGCCACTGGCAGATACAGAGCAAGCAATAGTTCGGACTAAACCTCCATGCCCATCCATTCACCAGCCCTGTTAGACCTTATGTTGCATCCTTAGTAACAATCGTGTGTTCAGCAGGACAGGCTCTCAGCACTGCTGGAAGCCAAATTCCCTCAGCCATCTCTTTTTTTTCTTTTCCAAAACCACTTCCATACTGGGTCACAGCTTTTTCTTTTCTGTCTTCAACTTTCATGAGAATTTGTACCTTATTTTGCACTTAAGAACTCTAAATATGGACGTTTAAATCAGTTTTCAGCCCTGAACTTCAGCCCTCAATAAATGATGGCAAGCACTGAACATATGGCTCCCATGTGCAATGTTTTCTGCTCCCTGAAGAGCTCCATATAAGGTGTAGTTTGAGACAGTACATTCATTCAGTGGCGGCTAGAAGCAGCCACTGACCCCACAGACACTGCATGAAAGAAACTAAACTTGGAATTTCCTGCCTTTATTAAATTTCCCCCCTCTTTTTTCTTTTTTTGCCTCACAATTATTTTTCCATCACTTTCATATTAGAGCATCATTTTTCCTTATGTTAAAAGCAAGACTGGGCCTTCAACCATTGAGCTTGTTCTTGTCCTTCTTCAGCAGACAAGAATATGTGTTTATTGAGACAATGAAATCAGTTAACTATCAAAATGTGCATAAGTCTTTCCCAAACACTGGAAATGCTGATCACTGCCATAATCTTCAGCAGTAACTGACAATAACTCAATGACTACTTCCTATGACTTTAATGACTACAGTAGCTTTTGTAATCATTCTGTTGGTGTGCTTCGGTGATTTAGATTTATGACATGCGGGGGTATATTTCTTGGCTCCCCTGTTTCAGGAAACTTCTGCAGGCACTGAGAGGAGAAAGGCATTTGCAGAGGGGGGGAAAGAGGAAGAGCGCAGGGAGCCGGTGGCTGGTTTCAGGTATTCCCCTCACACAGCCTTGGTGGAGCACACCCAGAGCATTGCAACAAAAGGAGAATTTCATTTTGTTTTTGAAATGCTGTTATTACATTCAGGAAATTTGCAAAGGCACCTTGACAGAAAATGATCAAATATCTGAACTTCCAGAGCAACAACATTTACTTAGTAAATGACATCTTAATGCAGAAAGTCAAATTTGCATGATAATTAAAATTTTCTTTTAAAACATTTAGACTTTTTGGCCTTCCCACCTACCCACAGTGACAGAGATTAGAAGATTTTTTTATGAAGTCCTGTCAAACAAAACACACTTGTGTAAAGTGCTACAGTACAAAGTAGCACTTTTAACCCATTTTCTAGTCATTCAGAATTTAGGCAGTGGAAGCCTTTCCACATGCTTCTTGATCTCAGGAAGGAAGCTCATGGCAGAAAGGAGGGAATGATTGGGTTTTCTCCCTTGCTAAATTTACACATTGTGGGAAAACAGCTTCATGTACTGCACGCTGGGTAATAAAATAAAAAGACATCACACTTGTAAAACTACACTGGCTTTTTACTAAGAGATTTATGGAGGTGTTGCAAGTTAGAGTAACACTTCAGTTGTCTTCACCTTGTTTGACTTCCAGGCAGGGCTAGAGGGTGATATGGTTAAAGGAGGCAATAAATAGTCTTAAGATGGCAGAATGAGGATGTTAACATCAGACTGGGGGGGGGGGGGGGGGGGGGAATAGCTGAGAAGCTCTCTCAGCCTCTGCTCTTCTCAAGAAGCCTGGGGCTTCCAGAATAAGTCAGCTCCTCAGCCCTGGCTGTGAGGAGCTGCCGCCATGCAGTGACTGTGGTCTGTGCTCCTTGCTGCCTTGTCTACCTCCACCCACCCCTGAGCACTGAGCACATGCACACAGCACTATCAGCGTGACAGGGCACTGTAGGTGAAGGAGGAGGAAAGCAGCCAGCCTGCAGCCTTGCTTTGAGCTTGCCTTTTTTTCAAACGACAACCACAGAAGCAAACTTCCTCATAGCAATTTCCCGGCCAAGCAGTTTCTTACTGTGAAATGACCATTTCTGTATCTTTTAGTGGAAACGAAAATATTTCAGGAGGATCAAGACAAACTTGCTACACCATTTTTTCCAGTCTCCTCTTTGTATGTGCCTGTTACCAGCAATAACTTCCTAAGATGTGGCCTCCCCACAAACCACTAGGATCACTACAAACAGGCAAGCAATTCTGCTAAGCCTTCAGTTGGTTTTCGCTCTTTTGTTAAGCCAAGAACTGAAAGCTTTGCTTCTGATCTGCTTGACAGGTCAACTTCAGCACTCTTCAAAGGCTGTTTTCTTTGAATTTATATTCATTTCTCTGTACGATCAGGCTTGTCTGTTCTCTGCTATGCTGTGTGAGTAAACGCACATTTACACAAGGTACCAGACTGCTACAGGAAGGGCTCTGATGTAACTGGTAGGGCCACCTGGTGCAGTGTGCCAGACAGAGCTACTACTGCTAGTTCAGGGCGTTCCCCAGGAGGAACACGACAGAGAGAGGGCCATGCCATGCGTCCCTAATGGTCCCTTGGCTGGTTGTCAGCTCCATCCTGAGAACTGGATGTGTCTGCCTGGGCTCAGTCTTACAGTGCACAAAGGAGCTTTTCCTCCCCTAAACCACTTACAACTTAGGATGGTGTTCTCAGTGCCTGTTCAGGCTCATGGACTACAGCAGACATACCTGCTGCACTCCTGTTTCACTGAAATGAAAGTTTAACATCTCAGAGGTTCCCTCTGTAGTAAAAATGTGTTGGTAAAATGTTCCAGCATCAGTTTTGGAATTTTACAACGGGTGCTGAAACCCTGATAGGACAATTTCAAAGATACCTGACAGGCAGATCCTGAAAAAAGTGAAAAGCTGAAAACATTTAAGTCATTAGAACTGCTACTTTCACATCACCCAGGACCCAGGTGCAGATTACAGCACTTTTCCTGACTCAAGGACAGAATGATGTTTCTGGCCTTTTTTCCTGTTTAATGCTTAGACCACCTTTTACTGCTCTGCCAGGTGTTTTTAGGTGAAGATAAGTTGCATGATGGACAGGGGTAGAGCAGTTGATGTCATCAACCTGCACTTGTGCAAAGCGTTTGACACTGTCTCACATGACATCCTTGTCTCTAAGTCGGAGAGACATCAATTTGATAGGTGGACCACTCGGTGGATAAGAACTGCCTGGATGGCCGCACGCAAAGAGTTGTGCTCAATGGCTCAATGTCCAGCTGGAGACCAGTAACGAGTGGTGTCCCTCAGGGATCGGTGCTGGGACCGCTCTCGTTCAACATGTTTGTCGGTGACATGGACAGTGGGATTGAGTGCACCCTCAGCAAGTTTGCCGATGACACCAAGCTGTGTGGTTCAGTTGATATGCTGGAGGGAAGGAATGCCATCCAGAGGGACCTTGACACGCTTGTGAGGTGGGCTGATGCCAATCTGATGAAGTTTAACCATGACAAGTGCAAGGTCCTACACCTGGGTCAGAGCAATCCCAGGCACAGCTACAGGTTGGGCAGAGAAGAGATTCAGAGCAGCCCTGCAGAGAAGGAGTTGGGGCTGTTGGTCGATGAGAAAACGAACATGAGCCGGCAGGGTGCGCTTGCAGCCCAGAAAGCCAAACGTGTCCTGGGCTGCATCAAAAGGAGCATGACCAACAGGTCGAGGGAGGTGATCCTGCCCCTCTACTCTGCTCTTGTGAGACCTCACTTGGAGTCTTGTGTGCAGTTCTGGTGTCCTCAACATAAAAAGGACATGGAACTGTTGGAACAAGTCCAGAGGAGGGCCACGAGGATGATCAGGGGACTGGAGCACCTCCCGTATGAAGATAGGATGAGAAAGTTGGGGCTGTTCAGCCAGGAGAAGAGAAGGCTGCGTGGGGACCTCATAGCAGCCTTCCAGTATCTGAAGGGGGCCTATAGGGATGTTGGGGAGGGACTCTTCATTAGGGACTGCAGTGATAGGACAAGGGGTAATGGGTTCAAACTTAAACAGGGGAAGTTTAGATTGGATCTGAGGAAGAAATTCTTTACTGTAAGGGTGGTGAGGCACTGGAATGGGTTGCCCAAGGAAGTGGTGAATGCTCCATCCCTGGCGGTGTTCAAGGCTGGGTTGGACAGAGCCTTGGGTGGCATGGTTTAGTGGGAGGTGTCCCTGCCCCTGGCAGGGGGGTTGGAACTGATCTTAAGGTCCTTTCCAACCCTAACTATTCTATGATTCTATGATCTTCAGCTCCAAGGAGAGCACGTGCACCAATGGAATCACAGAGGGGAAATGTGAATACTCTTATGTTCGTCTTTTAGAAAGAGCCCTGTTTGTCCTTAAAACAGAGAGAGAGAGAGTGGAACTTTGCAAATGCTCCTAATATTTCCTTGTAGGATGATGTTTGTCACTTTGCTGTCTCCAAAGGGGACTAGAACATCAAGATCACAATGCTTGATGATGTCAGTTGCAGCTAGGCATATACACCCCTTGGGCCTCAAATCTTCATTATATCTGCTACTGTTTACAGCTTATAATTATTGATATTAATTTACTGAGTGATGTTACACTTCTAGCCTCAAGTCATGTTTTTGGCATGTTAATCCATTTGCACACAGACTGTTGCATCTGATGGTGGAGGCTGAAATTAAAGAGTATTTTTCACTTTAATTTCATTTGATTTTGCCACGTTCTACAGGTTTTTTAAAAAAAAAAAAAAACACAAAAAAGTAATTTGACTGCTTCTGGTAATGTTATTAATATTGTTTAAATTTTACACGATGCTTGGACAAAATAGCAAGAGGAAAATGCTTTGCTCATCTGCACAACATAGAGCCATGTCTGTACCACAGGTTTCAGGAGGCTGCTGGAACCACCAGAGGGCAGAGGGTGGAAAGCCCAGCAGGTCTCCTGCATGAGACACCTTCCCCCCAGGGCATGTAGAGGGGTGAGTGAGCCTCAGGTGGGACACTGAGAGAGGGACGGTTCATAAACAGCCTAGGAGTGGCCACTTGACTGGACTGTGTTTCATTTGAGAGACTGGGTGATGAGCCCTTGTCCTGCTTCATTCCTCACAGCCCACAGTGAACACCTCCCCTTTGGCATTTCTACACCAGACAGCAAGGGCTGCAGCAGACTCCACGCGAGGCATCTTAACGTCATGCTGGCAACTGGTCTGGGCAGTCATGTGCTTCGGGGTAAGAACTTGCCTAATCAAATTCCAGGTGAGGATTTATACTGTCATAGTTGCACAGGGCTTTCTAAGGACTGGAGCCAACCATTTCAAGCATTTCTTACATAGGCTTTAAAGAAATTGCTTTTGAATTAAAGAAGGATTATAGCTGTTGCTGACTTACTCCTTCCTAATTGCTTTGATTTCAGCAAAGAGCAGATAATTATGTCTTCTTTAAGAAGAGCAATTTATTTTAATGTTGGAAGACCCTGATTCTACAAAGTCTTTAGGCACAGGAGTATGTATAAACTTCAGTGTGTTCTCAGCTTCCTGTGAGCTTCACACTACCCAAGAGCAGCAGGATGTCAGAGGCTGTAAAGGAGGAAAGGCTACGTTAAGACAATGTGCAGAAGAGGAGGCAGCTCCAGGCTAATTTAGGGTGCCAGGCATATCACGGGATGTGGGAGTGCCCGACATGCCAGCCAATCAGCTGGAGCAAGAAGGTGGTATGAACACTCCCTTCACCTTCCCAATTTGGGGAAAAAAATCCTAACATCCTGCACTTATAGGAATCCTCGTACTGCAAACAAGAAGTGTGCGCTGCAGCAGGACACCTGGCTAGTGCTGACCCGGAGCTGTGTCAGGCGGCATCAGCACTGCCAATAGTAGCTCCCACTGCTGTGTCTGAAGTGGATCCCATACCTGGTGCACAAACTCCTACATTACAGCAGTGTTTTGTGCAGGCAGTGAGCTATCTCATCTCCGGTGCAATTTGACTGACATTACAGTGGAGTTACAGACACTTTCCATGGGAATCAGGTGTCTATCTGCCATTTATACCTTTCAAAATCTCTCCCTAAGTGCCAAGAGAGAACACTGAATGTGAAATTATCCCCCTTTTAAAGTCAAAATAAAGAAGATTTTTAACAGAAGCTGACCCTGAAAAAAGAAAGTTATTGTATAGTATAGAGACCAAGATCTTGATGTATCACTTCTTTTTCTATCTTTAGGGGCTATCCAGGATCAGCCAAGAAAACCGGAGGGAGTTGAGTTATTTAGCTTCTCAGTTTACTGCCAATGTTTGATGCTCTTAACTGAGAAATATGAAAATATGAACAACAAATAAGGAATACAAAATAACAAAAAAAAAATTAAAGACAAATGATAACGTCAGTGGCCCACTGATACACAAATTAAATGCATTATCTAAGACATGCTAAAACACTCAGCTCATTTCTGCAAACACTTGCATTTCCAAATAGCTTATAGGCCATTGTAGGTACAGCATCCTCGGTTGGAAAGCATCTCCAGCTTGCCAAGTCTCAGTGCTGCAGGCCCTCAGGCTCTAACTTCTACCTGTTGTCATCATTACGGGTGCACCAAACCTCCTTAATTTCATTAGTATGTGAATGTAGTCAAGAAATAATTTTTGCACTGGTGAACTTCATCAAAATGTATGCTTAATTCTCTTACTTGGCACATAAGCCCTGACAACACAGCTAATAACTGTATGGAAAAGTTATGTAAAAGAAAATTTACCCAGAAAAAGAACATATTAAATTCAATCTCAGGAAGAAGGCCCTATGTTAAGTTCACTTCTGCCAGTGATATGATCTTCTGCCAGATATTATAATAAAAAGAGTGAAGTACATTTTTTAGAGATTTCTGTAATCCCAAATTCAGTGGAATTATGACCATTTGACAGCAAAACCAAACCATAAAGTTAGTATTGCTGAGCTTTCCTGCTCAAGAACTACATCTTGCAAACATGCACGAGGTTTATTTCTCTCAATGTGAACTGGAGCACTTAGAGAAGTTTTAAAGGGATCAATATTAAATCATTGTAGGCCATAACTTCCTGATATTATGGAACATTTTTACGGCTAAGAACTCAGAACAGGAGAAGCCAGAAAGACTTTTCTCTAATTAAACCAGAGTCTTAGATTTAATCTTATACAGTGAAACCAGCTCCCTTCCTCCCCTGACTCCCTATCTTCTCCAGTCAATAAATGTGTATTAATATAAACTGGTATTATTAATTTCAGAAGTAATGAACTAAAACTTAAAGTTTCCTAAACACAGTTCTAATTCCTGCCTTTTCCTAGATCATACCCCTAAGCAAGGACAAAGAAGGCACAATTCAAGTAGTTGGGATATTTTAAAAGAAAACACAGGACAACAGGAAGAAAACAATAAATTACTATATCCCTGCTGTCTGAGACCTTGAACAACCATCTTGCCTTCCTCCACAAATGGAAATACACTGACTGAATGACGACCCTCCCTAAAATCAGTGCTCTGGGACCAGAATTTTATCTGTTGCTGCTTCTTCATCATTCTAGGGCCAAAACCTTTCTCTGCTCCCTGCTTCTAGCTAGCATGACGGAGGAATTTGTACAAGTATCACAGCAGGAAGAGATATCATTCTTCTAGAAGGAATTCTAATTTATCAGTTTCTCTGGGGGAGCCCATGAGGTGTTTGAGCTGCTTCAGCCAGTACTGCACATCCGTCCTGGGTGAAGAATAATATTCCTAATGGCACTACTCTACCAAATACTCACCATGAAAAACCCCCACATAGGGATCGTACCCTTATATCACACCAATTCTTCTTTGTAGTCAACAGACTATTAGGAAGAATGATAAGATTCATAAACCAAGGTATTGAACACAAGTCAAAGGAAATATTCTTGCAATGTAGAAGTAGTGGAGAAAACACATTCATCGTACACTTCTCTTATCAGCTTATTTCAAGCTGATGTGATAGTAATGCAAGGTACCGGCGAGGGCAGATGACAGGGGAATGTTGGATTTTTTATCTTGTCTTGAGGATTAGAGAATCTGAGTGCTAACAGGTTTTTTTAGCTGGCAATACTTAAAACTGAAGACTTAGGATATCTCTAGAGTAGGCAAAACAAACCTTTTCTTAAGACTATGGCATGTTTCTACATACTGCTGTGTTTCACTAGTGCGCTGTGTTTCACTAGTGTGCTGACTGAGAGACAAGTTATGAAAAAACCCCTAACTCTCAGTCATACTCATCAGAACAGCAAATTCATTTATTCTGTGCCCCCTTTTCTGTCTTCATCATGACAAAGCCAATGGCAAAGCCACTTGGAAGGGTGTATCAGCAATAGATTCTCCTTATCAAATTTTTCAAAGCCTGATTTTACTTGCTAGGGAAATTCTTGGTCATTGCAATCAGTATTATCCAGAACAACTCCCTAACATGGAGCCACAGATGGAGACATATGTCTTAACTGCATCAACTTCATTTATATAGGGATTCTTCATGAGGAACTGTAGTGAGAGGACAAGCGGTAACGGGTTCAGACTTAAACAGGGGAAGTTTAGATTGGATATGAGGAAGAAATTCTTTACTGTAAGGGTGGTGAGGCACTGGAATGGGTTGCCCAAAGAAGTTGTGAATGCTCCATCGCTGGAGGTATTCAAGGCTGAATTGGACATAGCCTTGGGTGGCATGGTTTAGTGGGAGGTGACCCTGCCCCTGGCAGGGGGGTTGGAACTAAGGTCCTTTCCAACCCTAACTATTCTATGATTCTATGATTCTTGCAATACTAGAGGGACAGTTTATTCCATAATATATACTTGATGCTTGCTTAAGCAGCAGTTTTCTCATTTCCAGGTGTTGGTGAACTGTGAAGCCCTCAGAGATATGGATCTTGTTTATCACTTAGGTGTAAACTGAGCATAAAACATTTCTGTGATTTAACCCCTAGTCATTAGGAAGGACAGGAAGTGAATCCAGGACTTGTAATTGTCCTACTTTTATCTTTCATACTAGAAATCTTGCCACATACTCTTCAATGGGAGAGAAGGAAGGGGAGTATGGAGAAAGTGCAACCTGCCTGCAAAAATGGCACCAATGGTGGATTCCACGCTGCTGAGCACTAGGCCAAGCCTGCTTGGGCAAATGGGACTGTTACCACTGGCTCCAACAGAAAAACATTTGGCTCAGTCCTGAGTGATTTTTAAAATGCTGCTTTGACATTTTAGGCCTGAAACCAGACATTTTCCCTGACATTATGAAACACAGCAAGGTAATATTACAAATAAGCGTTAAAAAATAAATCCAACTTGGAAAACATAAATGACCTTTCAAAGCCTGAAATCATGTAATAATAACTGGCCTGACCCATTGTTTGAGCTTCACTTATGGTTTTGCCTTTCTCCCTTGGATAAAGCGAATAGTTAGGGACTAAAATCCCAGAACAAGTGCATGCTTATTTACCAACAAAATGAAAAATGTCTTGAAAGAGTTCCAAATATCTCATCTGCTGGGGGACAAATCATACAAAGGAAAAAACCAAACCCTCTCCCCCTGGTTTCTCCAGAGTTTGTCTATATTGTTTGCTTCAGGCAGCCCATTTCTAACGAATCCAGTGATCAGCTGGCACTTGAACCAGCTCTGCCACCTCTCACTGTTCTTTCAGTTCCAAGAAAACTGCAGCAAATCATATTTATCTTGCTCGGCATTAAAAAAGCCATAATAACACGAATGTTTACATAGAGTTCCAAACCAGTTTTGAGCTTCAGTCAAAACAAGAGATGAAATTTAATACACCCAAGGTTGAACTTCTTGGGAACCCATAACGTTTTCTTCATTAGTTTTTCAAATATCTTTTTCTAAGGGCTTTTCCATCCCCAGATCTGGTAATACTTCACCTAGGTTGCGATTAATAGAGCAGTATCTATCCCCAACACAGTTATTAGGGTATTAAGTCAGCACCGTATTTTAATAGCACACTAACTGCACTCAGATGAGTAGCTGTGCTATAAAATCTATTGTTAAGAAGACTCATATGCTGCAATTTTGTTACAGCTCTGCTAAAAGCGTGTGGCTCAGGGCTCATGAGGCCCTTTGTGAGGAGACAATGGCAACGTTCTTCTCTGAAAGCAACATTGATGTTGCTTATTTTGCCAGCTTCCTCATTTTACAAGGATGCCACTGCCAAGAGTAGGCTAGCAAGGTAGATGGCATCATTTGGTAACAGGCTCCTGAGTGGTGGGGTTTTTTGAGCTATAATCTAGCCCAGAACTGGGGTATTTTAGCAAGAATTTCTGTGAATAACACCACAAAGAAACAGCGGCTGTTTACTGATTTGCTGTGTACACACTTTCTGCCCCTTCCTTCCCATACTCTTTCTCTTCCTATGTCTCTACTATCTTATCCTCCACAGACAGTTACCCTAGTCTGCTCCCACACCCCACAGCTGATTGGATGGGCAAGTGGAGTAGGTGCTGTCCTCATTCAAACTGATGAGGCAGTATAGGTCTGCTGAAGCCAACAGGCCTGATCTGCATTCCATTCTGGGGATGGTTAGCTCTTGTTCCACCTGCTTTTCCCTCCATGGAGGCACTTTGGGTCTCCTTCTCTCTCAGTTGCCAAAGTTCTGTTAACTTTGTTGGAATTTTTGTCCGAAAATACTCTCCTCCTTGGTAACTTCTCCTTGATCATAGCAGATTCATAAATGAATTGGATAGGATAGAAACTGACAGACAGAAAAGTAGGCAGGCAGACAGCCTCATTTCCTTAGGAAACAAGGCTAACACATGAACACAGTCCCTAGAGGTTTTGACAGCAATGACTTTGGTACAGTTGCACAGAGCTACCTTTAATTGGATACTGTTGGATTATGTTCCATTTTTCCTCTTGTCCTGACCTGCTCACTGAGTAAATAGAGCCATCTGCCAAAGCAACGGATCCTGAATTAGAGACATGCACCTTCCCCCTGGGAGAGCAAAGTAGGCCAGCAATCCACCAGGGCTTTCTGCACCTGGAATTATTATTCAGGTTTCCATGCTGCAGGAGCAAGGGATCTGTATCTAGCCAAATAATCTGGCAGGAAATGCAGCTAAGTCACAGAAACATGCTGGCTGAGAACTATGGATATCTTAGAGAGTTTAAAGTGACATTTTCAGATCAGTTTGTCATTCCCTTTCCCAGCCCCAAACTCGTTTGTATTCACTGAATGCACTCCTCACCTTAGCAGTAAACTGTTTGCTTTGGATCCTTAGCCAAAGTAGAGATGTTAAAAGTCCTTAGCCATAGGCAGCAAAACCACTGTTTGAACTCTGAACGATCAGGAAAGCTTTTAAAGGTTTTTATCATGTGAAAATGTGGGGTGCTTTTTCTTTTCTTCATCAATAAAAACTGATTTATGTTTTTTACCAAAAGCCCTGCAAACAGGATAGTTTAGATTTCTCCAAGCACTGTCTCCTTTAATGGCAATAGGGGTTTTTGGTTTGGTTTGGTTTTTAAACTAAAAAACATTTTCCTAGAAAACAGCTTTTCATGGTTAGAAGCTTCTTGTTATAAGTGTTTTTTTCTATGATCTCTGCTAGTAACTGTGGTTTGGCGTTTTGGAAAAGATGTAGGAGGACTGAAGTCCATTCAAAGCCCCCAGTCATTCCTCTGGCAATCGCAGCAAGAATCAAACCCAGTCCTGCTCTTCCTGGGAGGGCAGGCGATATTGTGCAGTTAAGCAGCCATGTCTCGTACAGGTTAGTGCCAATAGGAAAGATAGGGCCACTGCTCACTACATCCACACCTCTTAGGAAGCAAACTAGCTGAAGTGACAGAACCAACTTCCCTACTCCCTTTTACCTCTGAGGTGAGCCAACGGAAAACAATGGATTAAATAAAGATTCAGTTTTAAATAAATTCTGAATGAAGATTCAGTCTGTCAACCAACCTCACCCTCCTTTTTTCACTAAAATCAGCTACTCTGCAGTAAATTGTGTAAAAAATAAAGCAAGCAATTTTTTCCCCCCTGAGGAAATATTCCTTTGCCATAATAAGCACCCTGTGTTCTCCTACAATTGTGTAAGCCCGTGGCAGGCACTGGCAAAGGCCTGGCAGAGGAAAGCAAAGAAAGAGTAATCATCTAGCAAAAGACTCTGCAAGCTCCCTGGATTACATGCTATCCACACAGACCAGCCCATGCATGCTGAAGTCTGCCTTTTAAGAACAGCATATCCTTGATGAATGCTATTGATGCTACCACAGGGACTGTCTGGGCACCTTCTCCCTTCGCAACAATGTTTCCATATTATTAAAGGATGCTGTGGGAGCATCTGGGAAATTATCCCAACTCACTTCTTGGATGGACTCTGCCCACATGCATGGGAGGTTCATACCCAGGCCATTCAGCCAGAGCTGGAGGTGCTTGCATCATTTGTTATCTTTGGCTTGCAGAGTGGACTTTGAGCAGCTGCGTAAATTCACCAGCATGGAGACCTACAGGTTGTACAGCCTTCTGGTAATGCTAGGAAAATCTATGGTAATGCTTAGGTACCCTGTCTTGGAATCCAAGATTCATGAAGAATTAAATAAAGTGCTACTATAAATCAGTTCTGCTAAACCAGTACAAAGGGCTGATACTATTAAAACAAATGGAACTTAGATTATATCAATGTAAATTTGATTCATTTAGAACAAATAAAAACCAGTCCAAAACAAGCCTTCATTAAACCACAGTAAGAGTGGCCTGCTCTAAACTCATATAACTAAGTGTAGTTGCAAACTAATTTAAGGTATGTTTCTGACACATGTAGGAAAAAACCTGCTGTCAACATCACAAACAGCTAAAGAGGGCTCACACCAGGATTCTAAAGACAGATAACTACTGAAAATTAGATGTGTTCAGAAAGGCTTCACATTCTGCATTTTGTTTTCAACGCAGATGCAAAAAGGATCACTTTAAGATTTCCCAGCTCAAACCCAGCAGTTTCCCACTGTTTCCAAGAGTTTTCTGAGAATTCTATTCAATGATTTGTTCTAAGACTCCACAGGCATTTTGATTAGAAAGATTACTTCAATAATAAAGCAGCACTTTGCAGGAGCAAAGCAAGGACAAGTTGGCCATGTAAAATGAGTCTCTAAAGCAGAATGAGATATGAGTCACCAAGCCATTATTTCAAAAGTGAGGCAACTGCCCACCTCTGGGCGCCCACCTGCCCTCAGGATGCTCAGGGAAGTGAACAACATCAGCAAACAAACAATTCAGGCAGCCTGAAGTCTGAAACTGTAACAAACATAAATATTAGAAGTTTCTTGAAGATGGGGCACTTTTTGCCTTTCTTGTTTGAGTCAGCCGAGTACCTACTGGTGTGTGATAAAAGTGAAGTTAGGCAATTATTTTCCTCTGTTCTGCAATCTGTGTGAAAGCACATGGGGAAACGTCATGTCTGCTTGCAAGTACCATGCCGTAAGGTCTGGAAATCCACATTCTTAGAGCCCAGACAGACATGAATTGACAAGCATTAGTCATTCCTACAGCAAACGTCAGATTCAGAGAGCCCATCTCTTCAGATAAGTGCTCCAGTTTTCCACGTACATGTGCAAACCAGGTCTTAATCCTTAACAAGACAACACACAAGCACATATGGAATCTCAAAAGACTGATTTTGGCTCTTTCTGGCTGCTGGACTGGAAGTCCAGCTAAGAAAACTCTTAAAAACAGTTTAGGAATCAGGTTCTTTGAATCACATATCAGGATCTCAGGTTTCAGGACAAGTAAACCAAAACCACCCAGTCTATCATAAAACCAGCCTACAATAATATTGCTAAGTCTTACAAGAGCAACATACTAACAGACAAGACTGACTTATGTGAGAGTGCCAATAGCTGCTGTGGATAATGTTTACTTGTTGAATTTGGTTTTAGTTTGAGCTAAATTGTCAGATTTCATTTCTCATCAATCCAGAATAATGGCCCAGTCCTCTAAGGTACAGAGAAAGAAAAGAAGGAATTCCCCATAACACAACAAAGATTAGAAAAGAATGAATAGTTCTTACTTCTGTGAAGTCCGTTAACCCATTCTGGTTAGATAGGGAAGTCTAAACTATTAATTATAATTAGCTACAATTCCAGCATTTTCTAAATATAGATCTCGGATTTTTGGCTAAGAAATCTCAAATTAGTTTAACTTTCCTTCCTCCTCAGGATCTGTTTTCACTGTACTCAGGACAACCTTCTCTCTAACCATGCTCAGTGTCTGTAATTTTACACTTACCTCATCCTAACCAGGTGATTATCTTACACATTCTTGTTTCTGAGAAGTAATAAAAGAAAAGGTTTGCTTCCTACTAACCCACCCACGCCAAAGCAGTGTCTTCTCATGTTTTGCTCCGTAAAGCACATGTGGTCCTTTCAAACAGTCTGATTTGACATCTCGAATAGATTAGAAGTCATATCAGAAAGATATCTGTTGAGTGACAACATAAGTACTTATTTAATAAGTATATTAAATACATATGCATGGCTATATACTGTACATGCAAGGTTTTAAATATATACCCCAGTTAACTGCCATATGGATATGTTGTTGTGGAAAAAAATATTTATAAAATGTTTTTTCCAAATGTTTAATCTACAGCAGATGCGCCTTGAATTCATCTGTTTGGCTTGGCATTCACTACAGAGAGATCTTATTAATCATACAGACCTCCTGTAGTCGAGGAAACAGAGGCTATTATGGGATTCATCTGTTTATGACTAAACAGAAAAAAAGATCTTCATCAAATGAGAGATCCCTTTCTGAAAGCCCTCTGAAATGTAGAAGGTTGTGAGTAAGCCACATGCTGCGTTTCATCCCCCAGCATTGCACCCTTACTCCTCCTCCTTATAGTGAAATAACAAAGCAAGACAGGCTGTGTGTATCTGGGGAAGGATAGGAGAAGAGAGGACTCGCAACTACGGGGATGGACCTGGAGAGATCCAGATTTCATCCATTTCCATGCTAGGATTGTGGAAGTTTTTTCTTCTAACGCATTTGCTATTCCATTATGTCTGGAAAAATCTATAAAAGGACTTATGGAAAGGGCCTCAAAGTCTAATCTTACTCTCAACATCTCCAGTACTTATCTGAGCCCTGCTTCACATAAGAGGAGTTTACAACAAAACTCTCATGACTTTAGTGCATCCCATAATTTTATGACTCACCAGTTTCTCTAGTTCTGTTGTGACAAAGTGAGTAGCTGTAGCTGACCTTCTGAACTGGGCAGGCAAGAAGCAGAGAAAGCCAGTAAGGAAAAAGAATTCATTAGGTTCTACTGAGTAGAGGAGTTCAGCTATTCTACGCACATGGAAAACAAAGCAAACAACAGGCAGCAGAATCCAGGCATTCAAAGGCTCTACTTCGAAACACAGGAAAACTTCTTAAGTTCCCTTTCTACTCACCATACTTCATAAGCAAATTTGGGTCCTAATGCTGAAGGACATGTTCACATTTCCTTTTTATGTCTTCTAAATTTTGCTGTTTTGCAGACATGTTGTTAGAATGAAATACCTAACTTGCAACAAATCAGCTATCTACCAAATTGCTCTTTGCTCTTATTTTCAACATGCACACTAGCAGATCACCACTTCTGGTTGTACACCAGGCCATTTGAAGGCAAATTTACCCACGTTCACAAGAACCTGATCCTGTCTGTGATCTTCTAAAGTTACCTAACCTGAGTAAAATCTCCTCTAATGTGCCTCAGCTGCCACAGTAGGCCAGAGAACCAGACACTGCAAATGGAGAAAAGGCCACCACAGAGAGGCTCCTGTTTGTATCATATCCATGACTTTACACCACCAGAACCAGTGACAACTGAGGACTGTGCACATTCTCTCCATACCTTGGAGACTAGGAACATGCATTACAGCTGGTAATGATAAAGGTTTGTGGGGACAAAGAAGGAATAAGGGACAGGATATGGTTGCTTTATTTACATGGCTAAAACTTTGCTTGACGGCACAAATTGGCCTTTGAACTCAAAAGTAAATCTGTACTTGACTCATAAGGATGTTCAGCATCAGTTCAGCATCTTCTCCACTTAAGACAGTTCCAGTCCTCACTGCACTTTCCCTGTCCTCATCATATAATCCTCCTTTGCTGTGGATTCACTCAAGGCAACTGTTGCAACACAACATGTCCTAAGAATCTCCCAGCACAGGTGACCTACCAACAAAACCAAGTCCAGCTGGGGGTTGGTGGTGATACACAGGCCACCCAAAAGTAACAGAATCCAAACCATTACCTTTATCATCACCATATTAGCCCTTTAAAGATCAGACTTTATGTGCCAATGACTGCCTCTACCATTCAGCCTAGCTGTATAGCCACCATCTGTTTTCCAACTTACAGTGCCCATCTTTTATTGCTGACCAGCTCTCATGGTTTGCCCCATATGTTCATACAGTCTGTGACTTCCTGTCCTCTGTGTGAAATCTGCTCACAACTTTGGCAGTTTACAAGTTCACACTACAGCGTATCTCCAAGAAGGATAATCAGCAAGTGTAGCTGCACAGAATACTCTGCATCACCATTCGCTGCTAACACCCTTGCGATGCAAATAGCAGAGAGGTTTTTTTAATAACAACCCTTGTACAGGAAAGCAGCATGTCAAGTAACATGCCAAGAGCAGGTAATTTGCCTTATACAGACACTGACAGGTCAAAGTTAACTGTAGTATTTCAATGTGCACATCTCTTAGATTTATGTCAGAACAATTCTTTCCCAGAATCCCTCTGGATGCCAGGGGAAACTCTAATGAGGCTCTCAGAAGACGGACTCATGTACAAAAACTGTCATGACATGCCAGCTGTCAATCCTAAGATGCTCAACCTGTTGAAGATGGAAATTAGAGCTTCCGTAGTAGCACTGGCTTTTCTGGATATTTACCCCAGGTTCAGTCTGAATTGTGGTTAGAGTAGTCTGACAGGGAGCATAAGAACAAACCCCAGTAACTAAACACTTGGGTACTCAGGCAGGTGAACCACAAGTAATCCCCTCTCAATCTCCAACTCACACAACATCCACAAGATAAGGCAGGTAAGAAATATTTTTATCTATTTTATACCGAACCCAATATGAATAGACAGCTTCTTGAATGCTGAAGGTTCCCACAGATGCCAACATGAGGCAGGATTAAACCAAGATTCTGATGTTACTTCCCGCTTCCACACACTTCTTTTGGATACATTTGTCTCTATACATGAAACACTATGAAGGCACAACAGGAAAGGTCATGAGCGGTCCTAAATGGGGTTTTTATTTTGGATGGTTGATCATTCTCAGCACAAAAAAGAAATGCTATGAGAAGTTCTGAAGTTATGTTTTCAGTCACATTGCGGGGCACTGGCAAGAAAATTCAACGGTTGTTTTCCTGGCCTCCCATACTCATCAGCTGTTCCGCAATTCTAGTGACCAAGAGTTTAGACTAATCTCCTGATTCCCAGCCCAATGCCTTACCCAGTTATCATTCTGCTTGAAAGGGTTTGGAAAAGAACTTCTATCCATATGGAACAAAGTGCACAGGCTAAACAACATATGAAAAGTAGCAGTGGAATCTTATCCCAAACCATGATTGTTTTTAAATCTGAGTGTCCTACCTGAAGTGCTGTAATTTTATAGCCATGTGTTAGAAGATGTGAAAGAAATTATGAAAAACCTAGGTCTTGCAAAACATTACATTACAAAGAACTGCATCTAAAACCTTTCTTTAATTATCTGTATTTACTTGCATGTTCTTTGGAGCTCTGAATTTCCTCAGGATGCTGACAGTGCCTGCTGAGATCCAGAAAGTCATAAGCAGTACTTGTAGCATCAGAGGCAAAGCATTTCCATGCTGATTTGGGTATCAGATTCCAGCGAAGGTTTTGTATCTTTCATGAAGCTAAACTGGAAGGACCCATGGAAGGACCCACAAAAACAGTCATGTGAAGTGAATGGGCACCATATTCCCAAAGCCTCTGCTCCCTCTGAAACACTTTTCTGTTTAATGTACTCTTGTCTAAATTCTTCTTTGAGTTCTCATCTGCATTTATAAATTATTAAGGTGTGTTTTCAAATGTATCATATATGGACCAAATACCTCATAAATGCAACTCAGTGCTTTAAACTGAGCTCAATGAATTTACACCAATTTATATTATCTGAGCATTTGTCCCAGTGAACCCAGATTTTCTTACTCAGTTTTCTTTCTTTAAACCCTAATCTGCCTCTCTTTCTAAATGTGCATCTTATAGAACAAATATTAACTCTATGAAATCAGCTTAATTATCTGGTTAATGTTAATTCAAATTTATGCAGCATCACCTGTTTAAAGTGAGTAAAGTATTTTACAGTATCTGAAAAATGGCTCAGCTTAATAAACTGATGGAAGAAAAAACTTTTTAAAAAGAACCAAGGGACTACTCTTGAATCCAGATTGCAGCATTACCCAAAGAACATCTGCACACAAATCCTTCTTCAAGGCAAGTGCTGCACAAGAAGCAAATCACCAACAAAAGAATCCAAATGGTATTTGAAATCCTTTTCTGGCTTCTATAGTGTAAATCTGTGCTCTCATCTACAAACAAGAGAGCTCAAACCCCATGCAGTTGTGTTCTGCTCTGCAAGCACCAATCCTGTGGCCATGCCAGTTCTGTATCATGAATCTTGTCACTGGTTTGTATTTCTCTTTCCACCTGCCATCTAGTTCGCTTCACTGGGACAGATACATGCATTTTCTGTGCATGGCGCTGCAGAATGAGCCTGGGTACTTTTGGAAGCATGGCACACTATCAGATTCATTTCCTGAAAGCCATTAATATCTTATGGCTAATAGGTTTTTTCAGATGTTTGATACACATATTTCACTAAAGATGACTAAACCTAATACCCATAGTTAGACCACTTGTGATTTATAATTATCCTTTTCTAATTTGTCTACATTTATATATTCTAACCCTGTGTATCATATACAGCATTGAATGCCACATTTTGAACTGTAGGAAGCAAATCAGCATGCTCCAGCTCTGTTTTTCATGGTTCAGACATGTCTGAAATATAATGAGAGCAGGGATTTGTCTGCCCTGATTTAATTACTACAATCCAGATAACTCTGTCAATCAATTCTTCTCCTCGTGACTCATGGCAGGATGAAAAATGCCTTCATTATGAGGACTGATCATTAGTGGATGTGAAGTTGAGAAGATGATGAAGATGAGTTGTTGGCTCTGGCAGAGAATTGACCTGTCAGTGTCATTAAGTGAACTCCAGCAAGCCCAGCAATTCCCATGGGGCAAATCACTGCATTCCTCAGGAGCAGAGGTCTGTGTCTGTCTACACCAAAGCACTTTGAAAAGTACGCACATGCAGTTTGCAGTAATCTGACGGATAACTAAACAATTACACAGGCAATAACTAATTTGTCCTTCCCTGTTCACAACAGAAACAACTTTTAAGGTACCATATTTCAGATTCCTTTTAATGTGACAGTTTATGTAACACTTAGCTACATCCTTTGCCCTTTTAACTCCACATTACCAAGTTCAGCTCAGAGCTGCATCAACCTCCCAAAGCACAAACACTCTTTATTAACAATGGAAATTGCACATCTAAGTCCTTTTCCTTCCAAATACTGAAGGACAAGACTGAGTCGCTCCAAGCACTATGTTAGGGTGGGGGTTTTAATCAATGGTGTTCATTCAGCAGTAAAACCAGGAACTACAAACGTGCTGCCATCCAACAGCCTGAGTTACAAGCAGCTTAATGACAAATGAGCATTATCTGCTTGATGTTTTTTTCTGAATGATGCTTTAATTGCAAAAGGTAATTTCATATAATTGACTAATTAATCATAAAAAAATAAAAAAGAGATAGCTGCAATGATTACAATGCCAAAGAATTGCTACCAGAGCTATTCACACCCAGGAAAATCTGCTGGAATCAAAGACATGCTCAAGAGACCTACAATTTTGGTGACCAGACTTCTAGCCAGTGTGGTGTGAAGGTTACAGGCCAAATACTACTTTCAGAATAAGTTGTTAAGTACATTATGTGGGGTTCCACGGCTGACAGTGTGTTACAGATCCCATGTACCTTAGTCAAGCCTCTTCACTTGCAGCTGCAGCTCTGAGACTGCAGACTCAGTCAGCTCTTTCAGTCCCCAATTCAGCTTCCCTGGCTGTGTCAAACTGATCCCGTCCACATCATCATCTGTCCAATCCTGAGAATGATCACTGCCAAAGATCCCTGGACTATATTTTCTCTGAAGGATTACAAGTATTAACTGAGTTGGTTTGATTGCAAGGATTTTGATTTCTAGCACAGGCTCCAAACTCCAGTTTGAAGGGAACTTATGCATGAAAGTGTGCAACTAGGGTAAGGTGAAACAGGCAAGCAACCATTGGCAGGAGTGGGTACAGAAGGGAATACAGCTTTAGGTATTTTTGTTATTGAAGCTATTCAATTAGGTCTTAAAGCTGAGGAAGAAGGGAAGGTGCTACTTTGATGGGAAGGGTGCTGGCTGAGCTAATTGATTCAGCAGTGAGGCTGTTTGGAGGAGCTTTTTAGTACTATGAGTCAGAAGAGCTCAGCATTAACTGTTAAACAACTGGAACTTGGCCTACAGCTTACAAAATCTCTAAAGTATTTTTCCATCTTGATGCCTCAGATACACTTAACCACTGAGAAGGCTCTCTCAGGCTCTGCTGTGACACTGATATCTTTAAGTTCTCTTTTTTCCCTAACCCATAGCCCTTTCTGGATACTCTCTACAGCATGCATTCCTGGATGGGCACTATTTAGAAGAATTTCTCTTTTCACTACAGTGGTTCACAGCTAGAATCACAGAGGCTGTCCACAGTCAAAACTTACACAAAATGATATCCCAGATATGCTAGAGCCAGGCAAATTATTGATGGCGTTCACTGAAATAGTACTGAGGGAGCTCAATTAGGCATCTAGGGCCTTAGTATCAAATCAACATTTAGAAACAAGTACTTCCCTGAATATTGTCAAAGCATAAGAAAATGAAGGAAGGGAGAGAAAAAGCAGGACATGGAAAAGTGACAGTTAAATCTTCATTTTGTCATTCCATGTAAATCCCCAGCGCAACAGGGACTGGGCTTTCCATGGCAGCACTGAGCAAACACTGTGCGCTGTAGGTTTGCTGTGGTAAACGCTTCTGAGGGGGAATTCTCTTGAACTCCTGACCACTTCTTCTATATAATGGGGCAGGGTGGAAAATTACTTTAAAAAGTCAGATTTTGTTTTTCTTCCAGCCTCCCTTAACTAATGTGGGTTCTTACCCAATTCTTCAAACTTTCCAAAGCAAATGACATTTCAGCTGAAGGTAGGCATCAGAGTCTTTGTCCCAAAATATGTTTTTTTCCCGAAAGCTAGAAGAGTGTGAAAATGTTCCTTCCCTGAGTGAACCTGATATTTGGCCACATGACCTGTGTGACTTCCAGCTCTCCACTCTGCACCTTTCTGTAAATAAAACATTAAGAGAAAAAATAACCTGACAGCGAACTGAAAAACAGTCCTTCCAAGTGGAACTGATCCTGAAACCTGAACATGGAGTGGTGATTCTTCGGCCCATGCTAAAAAGACCAGAGTCTGCCAGCTCTTGTCAATACCATGCTCCATAAGCAGTTCCAATGGAAATCACTGAGACCAACTAGTGACACAAGGTGCTTCATGATTAAGGGCAGCTTTTCGGATCAGCACCTCAAGGGATTTATACAACACATAATTTGGAAGAATGTAGAGAAAATCAGGAAAGGAAGAGTGGGGAGGAGCAATATGGCAGAGGTGTTACATTTTGTGGAATATGTGAAAGAAAGAAACACTGGCCAAACTAACTGCTCCTTTGCTTCAGTCAAGACAGCAGGCGCCTTCCCAATTTCTGCCTGCTTTAATAGCTTGTATACCCAAATCTGTGGCTGCAATTTGAGATGGAATGTTTGAAAGCTGTTCCTTAAATCACTCATGGACTGGAAAAATCAGAACCAAGAGGTTCTTAAAGCAAACCAGTAATCTTCACTAATCATGAAAACTACATATAATTCAATATATTTACATTAAAAAGTCAACCAAGACACAGCCGTTGTGCCCAGAGTGCATGATAATACTTCAGGAAGCACTTGTGATGATGGGTCAGATTTACACTGGTGTCATTCCACCCATTTCAGTGGAGTTCCAGCGGCAGGGAATGTGGCCCATTTCTGAAGGCACAAAGCCAGTAAGTAGTCTGCAGTGGGATCTGATAAATGCTGCCATCTGCAAAATGTTATATCCAATGCAGGGCAGAAACAGATGGAAAAGCTTTTCAATCCAGAGTACCAACTTAAAATAAACATCCTTAAATGTGTCTGTTCCTTCAATGGGTATTGAAGAACAGGCGAAAATAAATGAATGAAACAAGGAAGGTTTATAAATTCTTTTTTACATAGTGACCAAAGTAAAACCTCCTGAGCCCACATAAATTTTCCTCATGCAGGGATCAAAAGCTTCTTTTTTCAGGACAAAATGAGCATGTAAGTCACAATAGTTCCTGAAGATAAAAAACACATGTGTGCCCATTCTCTTTCATTCTGATGAGAACCCGTATGTCCCACCTAGTCATCTTCAACTCCTTCCAAAGACCCAATCTGTTGCAATCCTCTTTATAGCAGCTGCAAAATTTCCCTTCTGAGCCCATCACTGAGATATCAATAGATGGCAGAGGTTGCCCATCAAGCACTACAAAGGGCCTCTTTCTGTCCATCAGGATGCCCTAAGTATGCTGCCTCTATAAACCAGGAGTCTAGATTTTAACCGTTTCTATTGGTTATAGAAGATATTAGCTCCTAAGCATGGGAAATGGCATAAGATACAACCCTCAGTCCAACGTGCTGAACAGGACTGGAGATGAAACATGCTGCCAAATGGGAAATGGTTCTGGTTTTGTCCTTTATGTCAAATACTAAGGGAAGACTTTGCATGCTTGTGTACATAGATGTGAGTTAGCTTTGAGCCCAGGAGAGCAAGCAAGTAAAGATAATATTATCCCTGGTTTCCAAAACAAACTTTCAGTTTGGTTGCCCTTCATTATGAGACGCTGTCTTGCCTATAAAGTCAGGACCATCTTGTTTAAGAGAGCTGCATGTCTCAGAATGCAAAATAAATGATGACAGTCACAATGCTGAAAGGATTGACTTGGAAAATTGCAAATTGAATGAGGAGAATTACTCTGGCTAGACGCACACGTCATTAAGAATTATTGGCATAGGGGTTTCAACAACACTGGATGCCTGAATGAGAGAATTTCAAGCTTAGGGGAGACAGATTTAAAAGGCTTTAAGATAAACTAAATGGGCTGCAGATTGCTTTATCTGGCAAATCAGTGTGCCATGGAAACATGCAATACACTATGAAACATATGTAACCAAAACCTAATTTTATGGAAGCATTTAGGAAGGTGGCTTGGACATGCTTTCAAAGAGGTGAAACTGAAGAGCAGATGTGGGTTTTACCTAGCAAATTGTATCCCCAGGATGCAGGAGATAACAAACTAATGGTTGGCATTTGAGTCACAAGCCATAAACTCTCCCAAAAGAAAACAGGATGGTTTTCTCCTCTTCCCTCTCCAGCAACTTTCTCTCTGTGCTATTTGCAAACAGAAATCTCAGTGTCAAATCTTCAGCCCGTGTAAAACTGGTGTCTCTCCAGTGCAGTGAACTGATCTGCGCTGATCTGAACCAGCTGAGCATCTGGTTCCTGGACTTCTGAAATAACCTTGAGGTTTTTCTTATTACAGCTGCGTTCTGTAGCTATCATTGTGTTTGTTGGTGTGCAGGAGGGCAATGAGACAACACAGAGAAACTGGGGTGTAACAGAGCGTCACTGAGATGAACTGGAAGCTGCTTTCAAATTGTGACCCAGAGGCATCCAGACACTATCCCCAAGTCACTGGACTCTCAATTGAGATGCAGGAAATAAAGCAGTACATCTCTATAGGTTTACACTTACATGCTGATGCCCATGATCAGTGACTTTTCCCTCTCTACAAATTCTGCCATAAATTGGAGTTACTGCCCAGGAACCAATAGCAACATCTACAATTACATGTAAGGCCAGGACAGAGAAGCAGAAGGAAGTGTGAGAGCTAAGGAAAACAAGTAGGTTTGGGTAAGCAGCATTCTTGGAAGCTTCTTCTTCGTTTTCACTACAGACTCATATCTCAACAAATCCCTTAGTGCAGAACATCAGACTCTCTTTTTGAAGTCACAATGGCACCAAAACCAGGCTGCAACTTTCTGAATCCTCTCAGCTCCTCTTCCTAAGCTACTCAAAGCCACAGCCTTTGTTGTTTTCTGCTTCCCACCCCAACATCTGATACACTTCTCTATCACTCTGTGCCTCCTCTGTAGGGCTAAACGTTTGCCAGTCTGTCATACGTCAGAGCTATTCCTTAGTGCTAGCAGTACTAATGGAAAAAGCAGCCCCACTAGAGGAAATTCACATGGGCCAAATTTTGCTTTCTATTACAACACCGTTGCTCAACCTTTTCCATCCTGAAACTGTTCCTTTCACCCTGGCGTTTAACACACCTCTTACTTTTAAACAACATTAGTGGAAGGTGAGAATGGCCCCTTGGACATGTGCTCATGAAAATCCGTGGCAGCCAAGCATCTGCTCCGACTGAGAACTGTTGTGTATCTGCAATGCAAATGCAGAATAACACATTTATTCTGCTGTAACTAAAAAACGGAAGCTGGCTCTGCAGATTCCTCCCACTCCTCCTGGTGCTTGTTTCCATCCGTAACATTTTTTCCAGTAAGCACCTGCCTAACTCCTATTTAATACATCCACAGCTGCAGTTTCCATAGCTGCCTTTTGACAGCACAGTCCAAAATGAATCATTCTCTCTGTGAGGAAATTTCTCCAAAATGCTTTTTCTTTCTCATTTCTTCTTTAATATCTCTGGATTCCCATTATTTCGAGAAGGTATATGATTAAATATCCATTAGAACATCACTCACTCCCCATCCCTTTCCTACCACCCACTCAGAGTCAAACAGATCGCCACAGCACTAAGTTGTCAAGTCCTTTTTTTAATAGTCAGGCTCTTACAACTCTTCATATTTCCATCTATCATGAGACATCCCTGACAATTCTGCTAAAGACCCTATTTTATCCTATATGGATAAAATTTTATCCTATAGGGATAAAATATATCCTGTCAAAAAATGCTTAGGACAAACTGTACTTTGTCAAACACCTTCATCTATTTAGTGCTGAATATTAACCCTGCCAAGTACCTTAAAACATTCTGCCGACAAACCTCCATCTTTTGAACCCAGGAAGGCAGTGTACAGCAAGAATTCTTGGGTTGAAACTTATCTGCGCTATGTCCAGTCACCAGCTCATCATCAGCACTGGTTATCTCTTCGCCTGCCTATGTTTTTGAGATACCCAGCAATAAACATTGATGAGATACTCAGCTGTAGGAACTCCTCCCTGTTCACTTTGATCTTGCATTACATTCTCATTCATTCCATCCTCAGCTGCTCAAGCTCTCATCTGCTCCGCTCAGCCATGGTCTAGACCAGAAGCTGTCATGGATTCATAGGGGCATAGAGAAAGAGGTCTACAAGAGAATTCAGAATTAATCCTAACCGTTTCTCCCAAGGCGAGAAATACTGTCCACATCATGACTGGCAAATATCCACTGAATGTCTTTAACAAGTAGCACCTAGGTTTGGTTTACCAAGAGATCAACCAGGCCACAAGCGACCATCCAGACCTACCCACACTGCAAGAATTCCCTAACTCCAGTTTGAACTACAACATCTCTCTCTAAAACACATCCTGTCCCAGATTCAAGTTTCGGAGACTGAGAATCCAAAGGTCAAGCACCCTCCTGGCTCAGTGCCCAGCTTCTTCTGAGACACATAGCATGGCACTCACAATGTCCCTGCAAGTTATTTTCTAGAGGATAATTCCACCCAAAACCCAACAGTTTGTTTCAATTGCAGGCAACTGATCTATTTTATTTAACAGCAACTACTGCCAAAGTTCTGGATAAATTCTCCAGAATGAACAAGCAAGAAAACAGAAGCACCAGGGTAGCCCTGCATGTCAGGGCATGCTTTGGTCATCTAGAGCTCAATGATGGTGACAATAGGGTTGAGTGTTTCTGGGTCAGAATCAGGGGGAAGGCCAACAAGGCAGGTACCATGGCAGAAGTCTGTTACAGACCTCCCAAACAGGATGAAAAGGCAGAAGAAATATTCTATAAGCAGCAGTGAGAAGTCTCGCAGTCTCTAGCCCTTATTGTTGTGAGGACTTCAACTGACCGAATATCTGCTGAAAATACAACACAGTGAATAGGAAACAGTCTAGGAGGTTCTTGGAGTGTGTGGAAGACAACTTTCTGACACATCTGTTGAATGACTGAGCCAGGGAAACCACCCACTGGACCTGCGGTTTGTGAACAGAGAAGGACTGGTGGGTGATATGATGGCTGGAGTTATCTTGGGCATGGCAATCACAAAATCAGTTTTCAGTTCTCAGAGAAGTAAGGATTGATGTCAGCAGAATTACTGCCTTGGACTTCTGGAAGACAGACTTTGGCCTGTTTAGGAGCCTGGTTGACAGAGTCTCTTCCCAGCAGTCCAGAAGGGCAAAGTGGCCCAGGAGGGCTGGACATTCCTCAAGAAGGAAATCTTAAAGGCACAGGAGCAGCCTGTCCCCATGTGCTGAAAGACAAGCTGGTGGGGAATGAGATTGTACTGGCTGAACAGGGAGCTTTGGCTGGTCTGGGGAACTCAAGGAAAAGAAGTGTTTAGTACAGAGCTTTCGCCCAGTCGGCTGCACCCGTTTCTCACACACGCTGCACACTTCCTTAGGAACATCTGAAATTTCAGTAACATGAAGGTTTCAGTATAGGACTGAGTGAAATCAGGACCATATTAAGGACAACATCCTCTTATTTATAAGAGTGACTTGCCTGGGAAGCTGGGGGAAGGGAGGAGTATATGCAAGCAAAGGATTTGTCCAGTAATTAAAAATCCAACCAGTAACTACAGTAAACTCATCACCAATGACCTGCATGCCAAAGATTTAATCTCTGCGTATACAGACGTAAGAACAGGACTGGGATAAATTTTGCTGTACCTACCACATGTTTTATCATTCACGGTAAGATATATACAGCTAGCAGAGATTAATTTTGGCAACAGTGCAAGTAATTAAATTAAACAGGATTTTCGATGTACTGGAGATGAAGTTGATGGGAAAGTATTCACACAATAAACTTAGGAGAAATGTGGTATGCAAAGGTTAACCGAAGCTTGCAGCAAATAAACCATGCCACATTCTCTGCTCTTTATGAAATCAATGCTTTTAGAAAGACAATTAAAGTTTTACCTCAAGTATTTTTTTCTCAGACTCAAAAACCTCCTTGAGGAGATTTAAAAAGGAGTGAAATTCTTCTTATGAAGTAGTTCTGTTTCCTGCACCCCATCTTGCAACCTTCTGGAGGCTGGTTGAACCAGAGGAGATGAACAGACACCCCCCCTCAAAAGCATTTGTTCCTGGCTTCCTTATTGAGGGCCTGATGCCAATGGCAGTGATTGAAAGGTCATGGCTCCTCACAGATCTTCCAGTAGCACGGTTCTTCAATGGGGGAAAAAAGGCATTTTGAACCAAATTATAATTTCCTTTAAAAGAAATACGATTTCCTCCAAAACCTGTAAGTTTTCATTAAAAGACATACGGCAGAAAATCACAAATGATTCCGTTTCAGGGCTGAAAAATACCAATATCAGCTATGGAAAAGATGCTACAGTATTAACCTGAGTTTTGAAGTGCTAAGACAAGTATAAATAAAGATTAAATACTCTATCTTCCAGCTACAGTGTGTTTGATCCTGAAACCTGGAAGTGAAAGGTCCCCATTCAGAGGTTTAGATTTTTTGAAAATATTAGATCAAAAGTCAAAAATCAGAGATCCTGACCCAACCAGGTGGAATCAAAATCACATGAAAGCAATAAACAAGGGCCAGGAGCAGGAAACCAGGAAGTTGATACCTGAAATCTCAGTCACAATTGATGTAGATTCAACAGTATTCTTCCGTATCGAAACATTTGAAGCAGAGAATACAAACAAAACCATTCTAGGAAAAGTATTTCACATACTTAAAATGATTACCATGTGAATTTACAGAACTTGCCTTTCCAAATCATTTTATTAAGTATTTTCTCCCTCCAGCTGAAATAACAGCAATGTGCTATTCTCACTACTCCTTTCCTGTAGTCTTCCCGTAATCAAAGCAAACTGGCAGAAGAAACAATATTGAAAGGACAAGGCCACAGTCATCAAAATACTGTGAGTCTTCCTCTTGCTGAGATTAAGACCTCATCTTGTTGAGAAGAGTCATGGCCCAGCTGTACCCTGTCTCCACCTTCTATGATAGGAATAGCAATATAGGGGAGAGGGGGTGGGGAAGTGAAGCGTAATATTGTGAACTTCTGTTAAATCACACAATCTGTTACCCTGCATTCAGAGAATGTTCCAAACCTCCCTTCCACCAGAACTTCAGCACAACACAAGCCACCAGGATAGGCTGCCTCCCATTGTGTTCTGTCTTTTAAAAGCAAACACTGTTCATAACATGCATGTTTTAAAAAGGGTGTGCTCTCTTCAGAGAAATGCTTTGGCACATGATTTTGGGCCAGCATCAACAAAGCTGATTTTCCTATGAGTCTTCTGCCTTGAGAATTGTCACATACATGGCAAGTACTTTTGTCAATCTGCTTTTGTGAAGACCACCCTTTGCATTGCCCCAGAACCCTATGCTCCTATTTAGTGCTGTGGTTAAAGCCAGCACATAAAGACAGAATCATAGGATATCTCCAGTTGAAAGGACCTGTAAGGATCAACTCCCTACTCCTCACAGACTATATAAAACTAAACCAAGAGTAGTCATCCAGATGCTCCTTGAACTGACAGGGTTGATGCCATGACCACTTCCCCGGGGAGCCTGTTCCACTGAGCAGCTACCCTTTCAGTGAAGAACTTTTCCTAACGTACAATCTGGACTTCCCCTAATGCAGCTTCCAGGTATTTGTGATTTAGGCTTCAGCATCAAGCCTTGCTCTTGATTTACCCAAAGCTCGCGGGAAAGGGCTGTGTTCCATAACTGAATAGTGCATCATCAAAGAGAACCACGAAATAAAGGGCAGAGAATCAAAGTCTATTGGGAGCCCATGGGAGTTACAGGAATCTTGTTTGAAAAAAGTGTTTTCCCCTTTGGTTCCTTTGGGCATGGTATGAGATTAGCACTCCCAGAACAGCGGAGCTTTTGCAATGGCTAAGGAGAGACTTCCCCACATCACATGTGGGCACACATATACAGACACACAGAAGTACGGTTGTAATGGGCAAATTAGAAATGCAAGAAGCAAATCAGGATGACAAAGAGCTCAGAAGAGAGCTCCTGGCCTGAAGAGCATGTCTGTCTGCCAAAATATAAGCACTTGTCAACACCAACTTATTTTCCAGGTGGTCCAGGCCAGGGTAAACTTGCTACAGCTTGGCTACTTGTTCCTTTTGGGAGCAAAACGTGTCTTGCATCTTCACCAAATGAAGTCAGTGGTTACTGCAAGCAGCAAGCTCTACTGCAAATTATAGCTTGCAATCATAGTAATATTTCTTCCTTTATTCCTCAGAGTAATATTTCTTCCTTACCATAATGTCAGGTGCCATTACAGCTCCATAACAGTAACTCTGGAGACAACCAAGGCTTTTGCAGCCACAGTGAGTAAATTAATAGCTTGTGGTATTGATTTTCATGACAGATCTGCCTTTGTGCTCTGTGCTCCAACCTGACAAAGGTGGCTGCCAGCTCTTCGCAGCTCTTGATACCTATTCTTCTGGAAGCAACCATCTTGATGAACATCACTTTGCCAGACCACAATTAGCCAGCGGTGCTGTCAAAATCTTTCTATTAAAAGGGAACACGTAAAAGGGAAACTGGCCAAAGAGGTAACCTCTACAACCATGGAAAAAACACTTCCAGGAATAAAAGTTCCCCTGGTCTCCTCTACAAGTACCCTGCTAAAATAAAATGGCTGAAGTAGCACCATGCTCTGATTCCCATTCACAACAATCCCTTGTAGAATGCTCTCCTGGGGAAGGCAGTACCTTATTCTGCTGTGCTTACTGCCTTACTAATGGCTATCTTGCAGAAAGAAACCAAAAGGGAAAACACTTCTTTCAAACAAGTTTCCCAGAACTGCTAGGAAGCTCCTGGGATAAAATACTAGCCCTTGTATTCCTATATATCTCAGTGACTTGAAGCATTCCACACCTGTGGAATGATGAAAATGAACTTTGCTTTTTATCAACTTCTGGGGGTTTGTGATTTTTTTATTCCCTTTCCCTGTTCTTGGGTTCCACTGGTAAGCATTAGGTGCTGTGGAGGAGAGAAGGAAAAACAAATGCAAATAAAGGAAGAGCTTTGTATACATCCCCAAAAGAGCAGACAGAAAAGGTCAGATAGCACACATTAAAAACAAATAGCTGGGAAAATAAAAAGGATGCCTGAAAATGAACCAGATGAGTCAAAAGGGACAGGAGGAACCTGTAAAAATAAAAAGGAATAAAAGTCAATGTAGGATAACATGGTTAAAGTGAGATAGTTCTTACAGAAAACTCAACTGCAGCAAAAAGCAGCAAAACGCCTCTACAGAGGAAAAAATAGTTGCACAGAAATAATACAGGGAAAACAAAACCGGCCATAAATTCACTCAGAGGTCCAAGGTTCCCTCGGAGGAGAGGTGGAGAAACATTCTAAAACCCAAAGATGCTGTAAGAGTTTTCACAAATCCTTGATCCAGCGTTGGGCGATTTCTGTTTCTCACCATTTATGTTAGTCTCCTACATGTCCCAAGCCATCTGCACTGCCATATTTGTTTGACAAGGTGTGTATGTACTGCAGCTTCTCTGGGTCACTGAATACAAGGGAGAACTGGTTTCACATGAAACCTTTTACAAAACTAGAAGGCTTTGAAGAAATATGTCAGTTTGAACCAAACTGTCTCTTCATGGAAGATGGAGATAGCTGAAGAAGCTGCCATTCCAAAGCTAAAATAACACTATGCAGGGGATACAACTCACATCGCCTCGTCCTTGATAAAATAGGCAGGCTGCTCTGGGACCTATATCTATCTGCCTGTCCCTGAGGATTTGAAAAAGCCTTGCTGTCATCTCCTATCAGAAAATAAATACACTTCAAAACCTCAAAATCTTTTGCTAAACAGAATGGTTGTTTTCCCAGTGCAAGAGCAATACTCTCCTCTCTGGCAAATTCTGTACTGCATTGGAACCCCATGGCTTCTTCTCCGAATGTTGATTTTTAAACCAGCTTTCATGGGCAGCTGCAGTAAATAAAGCCCTCAGATGGTTTTTCATGCCGCAGGGGATGGGGAGAGCCAGGGTCAGATCACACACTGCAGTGATCCTGCTCCAGCAGAGTAAGACATTCAGAGCTGCATGAGAACTTCTCAGATCTCAGTGTAACAGCAAGCTACCAGAGCAGGTCCTGAAAACATTCATATGTCTGCATTACGTTCTTAAATTCATGCTACACGTTAGCCAGGGCAGGTGATGACTGTGTAATGAGATAAGAGACACTGGGATAGCGGCATCTCACACTCTCCTATAAAGCCATAAGCGAATGGTATTGTAGTAAAATCGAGGGAAATAAAGGGGGTCTGAAGATCCTGCATTATTAACATAAAGCTAAAGTTTAATAAGTTAAACCTGTCAGACCATAACTATTTTATGGCTATGCTGGTAATCATGTTGAAGCGTATTTTAATGTTAACATCTGTATTGTTTCGATATCTTTAACATAAAACTATAGTTCTCATGGGGTTTATGCTAAAATTGTTACTTCCTGATAGTTCTATTTAGTTTGAGACTTCATTTGCAGGCTGCAAAACAGTAAAACATTTGAACAAAAAAAATTATAGGGCTGTCATGGTTTAAGCCCAGTCTGTCACTCAGAAACCACGCAGCCATTCACTCACTCCTCCCCCTTTCTCCCCCTCCCCCCTGCCCCGCTTCTGGAGGAATGGGGAGGAGAATCAAAAGAATGTAACTCCCACTGGTTGAGATAAGAACAGCCCAGCAACTAAGGTATAACACAAACCACTGCTGCTACCACCAATAATAAGAATGATAAGGGAAATAACAAGGGAAGAGAATACAACCGCTCACCACCTGCCGACCGATACCCAGCCCGACCGAGCAGTGATCTAACCCTTCTGGGTAACTGCCCCCAGTTTATATAGTGGGCACGACGTGCTGTGGTATGGAATACCCCTTTAGCTAGTTTAGGTCAGGTGTCCTGTCTCTGCTTCCTCCCAGTTTGCCCTCCTCCCTGGCAGAGCATGAGACTCAGAAAGACCTTGGTCAGAGTAAACATTACTGAGCAGCAACTGAAAGCATTGGTGTTATCAGCGCTGTTCCCAGGCTGAAAGTCAAAAACACAGCACTGCACCAGCCACTAAGGAGAAAAAATGACTGCTATTGCTGAACCCAGGACAAGGGTGAATAAGTAATGGGGATTATGAGAAATATCCATGCCTTTAAAAACATATTTGTTTAAAGGAATAAAAAGGCAACAAGCCAAAACGCAACATACTGAAGTAAACACAGAAGGTTAACGCTGGATGAAAGGCAGTAATTTCTTTCCATGCAGCACAAAGACAAACACTGAGTGTGGAACATCCCCTGTATCCCAAACATGAAGTTACTGAGGCTTATCCCAAAAGACAGGTTCAACTTTATTAACTCTGCCAGCTCAGGCCAACAAAAAGACACTTTGTTTAGGGGTTAGTTCAGAGCCCTTCCCCCTATTTTCAATCCTATTTTGCAGGATTAGAATCCTCTGGGACAATCACTATTATTTTACGTTAACTTCTGTCAGCTATTAGTGGTTCAGAAGCCCAGGTCATCCTCATACCACTCCTAAATCTGAAGTAACTGCATTTGAACCAGTTTAGTAGCTCCAGGTAATAACTGTAAGTTGAATCTGTTCTAACGTCTTGATGTCCTTTCTGAGCTTCATGAATGGTGTGTTTGCTGCCATCATTCACCCCTGACATCACTACCCCAGTTGGTTTCCAAAGAAGCGCTTCACTGCTACCTCTTTGGCTGTCCAGCACTTACCATCAGCCCTGAATTGAGATACAAAGCCCATGTAAGAAAAAGAGAAAACCACAAGAAAATAATCAGTATCTGATAAAGGGCTCAGATTCAATAGAGGAAAAAATGAACATCACACTGAGGAGGAAAGGAAAACAACACATTATACCAGCAAAGATATACCCGACTCCTGTCAGGTCCTTCCCCTGGCAAAGCAAAGGGGAGTGGGAGGTGTATCAGTGCTGATGAGAGCAGCAGACTTAAGGGGACCAAGAACGATCAGGAAAATGGAACAGACATACACAGTGTTTTTCCTTTCCTATAAACTTTCACCGAGCAAATTGAAAAAAAGCCATAGCATCCCATGAATCAATGATCTGAGTCATGTTCCAAAATAAGCCTTTAATGCACCCCAGTCCAGAGCGGTTAGCCTAAATGGAGCAAACCCCTGGTGACTTCAAATATGTTCTCAAATAAGTTACTCGAATTAGCTGAGATATCATTTATAAAGTGTCTGTCTTCATGCTGTACAAGCAGCGCTATTTAACAATTCAGATGAGAATTGAGATGTGAGCTCCACAACTTCCTTCCCAATCTGCTTTGCTTGTGGTCTTGAGGACTAACCCGTATAAATATGAATATAATTAGATATTTAGAAATAGCAAAGAGAGTTCATTTGTTACAGAAATCTACAAAGAAAAAGAAGGGGGTTTATAATGCAGTTTTGGATTTTAAATTGGATTCTTCCTTGTCTGAAGTCTGTTAGTCATTATTCCCTGGGTGCAGTGCTTGAATTGACGTCTGCAAGCATTTGTGCACGTACATGCCTCTAAGAAAACATTCTGAATAGTGAGATTCCCCAGGGAGTGCTGACACAAATAATGGACACAACATATTTTATCTATTAAAAACACTCCAAGCTTTTAAGTAACGCCAAAACCCACAATTAAATCAATATTAGACACATAGGAAGAGATGATTCAGAAAAGTTCTCCATAGTAACGCACAGGTGGATATTTGCATAGTGGGAACAAGCCAAATTAAAATACTTTTAAGCTCTGCACATGCAGAATGTTTCCTGGGAGTGACAATGAGCCAGAAGTACCTTATTCCAGAATTCAGAGCCCAGTCCCAGAAACTGTTCAGTGAAAGTAATTCTTTCCCAAATGAAAGTGTTTATCATGGAGCCAGCTGTGGCGATATCATGTTTTTGTTCTGATCATGCATGTTGTAGGTGCTATTCAGAAGATAGGTAGACAAGCCCCTTTGCTCTAAAAAAATCAGGAATCTATCAATAGTTTCTTGAAAAATGCCTTTTGATCCATTTTGCAAACATTTTTCTTCTTCACTCTGGCCATAAGGGTGTCAATAAGACCTTTAGTTGTTCTTTTTACACTACCTACCCTACCATGGTTAGTCTGCTGCCAGGTGCATTCTGGCCATAAGATCATAGTGATTTTTTAAGCTAACTGTATCCTGCTGTGGTTAGTCTTCTGCCAGGTTGGTTAGGTGTAAATTGAGACATATCCCTTCCCTTTTTGCTTGGATATTTGAACACCAAAGTCAAACATGTTCACATGTTTACACACTGAAAGCTCTGGAAATACCAGTCACTTCTAAAGCATGTATCCCTTCTTCTAAAGCATGTAACCCTTCCTAACC
The DNA here is from genome assembly GCA_028858755.1 of Ara ararauna. Classification (NCBI taxonomy): domain Eukaryota; kingdom Metazoa; phylum Chordata; class Aves; order Psittaciformes; family Psittacidae; genus Ara; species Ara ararauna. Next base: position 10,082,137 of record CM054384.1, read on the forward strand.
TGTCATTTTAGTTGCTGTTCCACACACATTTAGTAACATTTCCTCACTTTTACTTAAAAAAAAAGTATTTATAATGGAAATAGAGATTCACAAGAGTCAGACTCTGGAAACATTTATACGCACGAATGACTCCTCCTCTGCCCCCAGCATTTTCAGTGATCATCCCCCTTTACCCAGCCCAGATGAGGCTGCATGTCATACACTGTTCAGTTCTGGGCTTCTCATTACAGGGGAGACACTGAGGTGCTGCAGTGGGTCCAGAGAAGGGCAACGGACCTGGTGAAGGGCCTGGAGCGCAAGCGTAATGAGGAATGGCTGAGGGGTCTGGGGGGGGTTCAGCCTGGAGAGAAGGATGCTCAGAGGAAACCTTATCACTCTGTATAACTGCCTGAAAGAAGGATGGAGTGAGGCTGAGGTCCTCAACTCTTCACCTTCCATGAATCAGAAAAACCATATGGAAATTAAACAAGTCTTGTTTTGACTCCCACAACTGTATTCAATGTGCCTGTTCACTGAGATTGTTTGTGTTTATTGCTTAAACTGGTTTTAATCAATATTTAGTTTGGAAATGTTTGCACAGAAGACATCTGGAAGAAAGAGAAGGCCAAGTACAGGGTACTGCAAATGTCACGACAGTTGTCTGTAGACTGGTCTGTCATATAAACTTGTGAAATGGTAGTTTATGTTCCATTAAAAAGAGGTGGAGACAATTAAAAGCAAGCAACAGAAAAACAAACAGTGGAGGCAGCTGTTTTCCAGATCTCCTTGACAAGTTAGTGAAATATTTAAACCTCTATATACTCCTTTTCTCCACATCACCGGATAATTTTATCCCTTGGTTATATCAAAACAATGCAAATGTTTCACAAAGGCCATGTTTCCCAGAATCTTGGTAAAAAAAATAGGGTCTATAAATATGAAAGTGCTATTAAAGCAGGTGAAATATCTGGAGCTGACTCATGAGCAGCCCAAGGAGACTCAGAGAAGGCAAAACCACCTACCAGATGCAAGAGCAAGGAAACAAAAAAAAGTCTTTGCTACATTTACTTTTCATCCTGTCCCAGCATTCCTTATGGACCAAACTCCAAAATTAAATGGACATTAGGGGCACTCAAATATTTTACCAACTTAAAAATAAATTTGAAAGCAATCCTTTCATTTCTATATCCTTCAAATGTAAAACAGCTTCTTGTCTCTTTGCATTGGACATTTTGAATAAGATTAGGGATCATTAATGAACTCCATGGGGTTCATGAATGAAGTTAGTTTTAAATATACAAATAATACCGTACTTGTCATCAGTTTGGCATCCTCAAAGGAGAGACAGACAAGATTGCCTTGGAAAATGGAACTACGCCTTTGCTTTAATTTACAGCATTCCTTTGTATGGCAAATTGAAATGACAGCGGAAGAGAGGTTTAGAGGCTGCAGGTAGAAGACAAAGTGCCAGCGTTAGTTGCATAAGTTTATTTTAACCTTCCTCTTGCTGTTCTGTATGTTCAGCTGGGTGTGCTAGAAAATCTGGTGCTCAGACTCCCACTTTGATTCAGCCATGACTTTTACCATCCCCTCCCATCTTTCCTGCAAACATTCCTGAATCGTTTGTCTACACAAATGCCAGAGAGATGCTTTCATCTGGGGGAATTTCACCTCTTCAATCAGAGTTTGGAGCATATGGAGCTATGGACTGGAAAGACCGTGGAGCGAAAATTCATGAGATACAAACAGAAAGCAAATACTGATGAATTCTGCATATCACCAGTGTAAGCTTATTTTTCACAACTAGTATTATACCTCCTCCTACTAAGACTATATGTAGGGCAGTAAAGACAACACTGCAGAAATCTTCATCTGCTGCTTCCTCCTGTAGCCACCTTTATTCTTTTAGGCCTTCCATTATATGTCAATATATTGAGAGCAATGACTCTCAATCAAGTCTGAGGGTAACTACATTAGTGAGTTGTGTGCATTCTTCATTCTCACACTTTTCAGGCCAGAAAGAGGACAATAAAAATAGTAAACAGATTAAAGGACTAAAGATGTCCACAGGAAATACGCACAGAAAAGAGTATAAAAGAGAAAAGTTCATCGTATTCTAAAATATCTCAGACGATAATTCCTATTAAAAGGAATACTGCTTCAGACTCTCTAACATGTTCCCACTGATTTTAATGAGATGAAAAAGCGTGCCATGAAAATACAGCTTTGGGAATCATTCCCAGTCTTGCAACACAATACACAGCACAAAGCATAGCAGTTGAAAATTAAGGTGCCAGATTAGGAAAAAGTCCTTAATAGAAAAAAGAAAGAGGCAGTAAAATTCCCCAAGGGACAAGGCATCACCACTGCACGCACCAAAGACAGACAGGACAGAAACAGAAATTATGTCAATAATCCACAAATACAAGGTTTTAGATCAGCCCATTATAGCACCACCTTTCCAAATGCTCCAGATCTACCAGTTGCCTTTACTCTTTGATATTAAATTCTAATATATAGGTACTGAAAACAAGCCATCCAAAACCACAGACCAAACCATAGTTCTTGGCTTGTGGCATTAAACAAAGTAGCAAATGACAGAGACCTTTGAAAACCAAGTTGAACCATGTGGATGTGTGAGGCTAAGTAGCAAGTGAAGGCAAGCTGGGTACCTCAAAAGAATCACAGTTAATGGTGCTCTGTGAAACATGACGAGATGATGAAAGGCAAGACGAACAATTAAGCCTGATACATAACATATGACAACCATGCATGGCTCTGTGTTGTGCCTAATCTAAAGCAGCAATGAAAAGAGATGACACAGAAGATACACCGGAAATGTGAGCAGCGCATGAAAACCCCGGGAACCCAGCAGACTAGTCTGTATGGGGGCTAGGACTCATCTTTTCAAACTATACAAAGCAAGAATCAAAGAGAAAACAGGACACATAAACTAGAAATACAGTTGTGCTTTCTTTGGGGGTCTTGTTTATTTGTTTATTCATTTTGCATCTGAGAATGAACTGGGCTGCAAAAAAGAGACCATGTGACTGTGGTTTTGTCAGCAAGCCAAATACAAACCAGGTACAAAATGGGTATAAAAAAATCCCTGCAAGTTTCTGAGGGTTACATGAATCAGATTCTGCAATGTTTCTTTGCCGATAGCAGGAGGAACTGGTATTTGATTGACATTCTCCTCCTCTTCCTCAGCATCTTGGGGCACCTTGTCTACCCAGCACTGCCAAAAAATAAGGAAACTTATAACATAGAATCATAGAATAGTTAGGGCTGGAAAGGACCTTAAGATCATCCAGTTCCAACCCCCCTGCCAGGGGCAGGGACACCTCCCACTAAACCATGCCACCCAAGGCTCTGTCCAGCCCGGCCCTGAACACCACCAGCGATGGAGCATTCACAACTTCCCTGGGCAACCCATTCCTAGATGGGAATCTCAGAATTACTATAGGGAATCTTGTAATGAATGTGTCCAATTTTAGATTTGTAGAGCTTCTACCTCACAGTCCCACAAGATTTGCCAGGTCAAGTTCACTTACCATTCTGCCAAATGAAAATCTAAGTAACATCAGCTACGTATCTCAAGGGTATTCCTTTAGGAATGCACTGCCACAGAGGCACAGAGAGTATCAAGTTATTGCATATATCATTTTCCATAACTATTAACTTTAGAGTGTGGAACAGCCTATATATACCTCTGTATGTGCGTGAGCATGTGTGCATGTATGTGTAGATGAGAAGTTTCTAACAAGGAGCTTTATGCACAAGAGCAATGCATTTTTCCTGCATGTCTTCCATGCCTGGAACTGCCAGCAGTGGCACTGGAAATTCTACACAAAGACCAGATTCTGGCGACACTGCTTACAGGTCCTAGAAAAGAAGTAATATTTTGTTGGTGAGTGGCAGAGAAATTTTGCTTCATTCTTTATAAGACTTCTTTTCCACTTGGAAGTGATCTGGAAAAGTGCAGTAGCCATGGCCAAGGGAGCGCCTGTGTTTACATTTGTAGCTGCTCTTGGGCACACACAGCAATAAATTACTCTAATTTAAAGAGAGGCCTTCTGACAGCTTTAAAATTATGATCTAGCTTTACAAAGGAAACATATGAACACAATGGTTCCCATGTTAAATCAGCCAAAACCTCATCTCTTTCTGCATGAAGATCCTTCCTTACATAGCTATGCATAAATCCTTATATGGCTTGAGAATGAAGAGAAATTTCAGTCTCTATTTTTAGCTGTGCCAAAACTACATTTTTTTCTACTGAATTCTGCAGTCAAGTCACTAGTGCTCAGCTCCTTGCAGCGACGACCTTTCCTCAAGGATCTCAAACACTTTGCAAACATTATCTGACTAAACCTTCCAAGGAAGTATTACTCTGGTAGAAAGGAGAAATATTAGACATGGCTACAGAAGAGTAAAGGAGGGCACAGAGATTTTAGCAAATGAAAGGAAGGTCACAGGGAATCAATGCTCATGAACACACCGGAGCCTTAGGTTTGTTTGGAGCCAGGTTGCATTTGTTTTTAAACCCTGCATTAGTATAGACTCAAAGCCAGGATTTATGTGTTCCCAGAATGCATGCAGCTCATTAGCTAATACAAGTAATTTTATAACTCTTCCTGATAATATCATGAAGTACACACTGAATATACAGATGCAGACAAAATGGCCCAAAGAAAGGTTAAGAAGCAGCAGAATATGCAGAGGAAAGAGGTTTATCCTTATTGTCTTCTTGCCTTTTTTCAGCTCCTTTTAGTAGTTTTCACAACAGCCCCAAACAAGCCACAAGCCATCACTGCACCTTATCATACCACCTTAGAAACCAATCTCTGAAACACTTTTCCCGAACAAAATCTACCTTGTAGGTAATTTTGTGTTTTGGCATCAAAAGCAGAAAAGACCTGTTAGATATTAAACCTCCAGGCATGCAGTGATTCAAGAGGAAACATTCAGAGAACCCTGTATCACACCTCACCATAGAGGATTTATTCTTAATGGTGGACAGTCTCACTTGGGTGCTTTCTCACAGTTTTCTCGCTACAATGAAAACCAGATGCTCATTCATTAACAGAGACACTCAAGATGTCTCTATACGGATCAGTGAGAAACACTTCCAAATACATATTTGGGATAAATTTAATAATAAAAATATTGTTAGATTAAAAAAAAATCTTCTATAAAAATACCAAATTAAATGTTTAAGTAACTCACAGTTGATTACTGGTATAAGGCTTCCTTCTTCATTTCCTGGGCCCAATATCACAAACCACCAATGAAGGACACCCGATATTTGAAAACTGTTTTCATCAGACTGAGTGGAAGTTACCCAGCAAACAACAGCAGCGTTTTTCAACCAGAGCAAAAGTGTGGCTAGCTGCACTGTTCTTCCTTATTGCTTTTCCTCCTAATGTGGGATCAGTGGCTTATGGCTTTTTAAAACTTCTATGTAATAAGCCATTCTGTTTCTGTGTAGCCCCCAGTTCTGTCTGCGTGCAGCACAGCTTGTTTTTCATCATTTTCTCACTGGAGATGAGGATGCTGAGGAATACATGTCAATCAAATGACCTACATTTTTTAAGAAAGAAGCTCCTAAGGGTGAAGTGCAGAACTCCAGTTTAATTAGCAGACTTCCAGAGTACTGTGATGAGGCTCCAAGGGGATAGTGGGAAAGGGAGCCCTTGTTTCTTGCCTCTGTCTAGACAGTGGCATTGAATCGTTTCCAAAAACCTCACCCCTAGCAGCCTCTTCACCAACATTTAGTTGAATGAGCAATTTGCCATGGCCCTGTCAGTGTTTCCCTTGAGATATAAGAATAAAAAATCCAAAAAGGTGTTTGTTCACCATGCTGCACAAGGCATACGGCTTAAAAGCAGTTAAAGCTACAACAAACACAGAAAGTTGATCCACAGATCAGAACTCACTGCTTTAAAGTTCTATCTACATATTAACTTTACCTAGATACACACACTGAGCCCCAATATATGTTCCAAATCTTAAACCAAAACACTATTGCTACTCCAGGTAACATCAGCAATTTGGTCTTCTACCTTTGAATATTCCTAAGGCCATTGCAAAAGCTCTTTTTTTTTCACCTCCACCAGTGCTTGCATATGAGCAATGCACACAGCCATATGACAATCACAAATACGCATTCTTAGTGAGGAGCTAAGCTCAAGAATGCACTGCTGTTCTCAGCTATAATTATCACACTTGCAGTTCTGTTTGTCACCCACATAGGTGTATTATCATGTAATATGAAGCTGAAAGAACCCTACTAAATAAGAGGAGCAGCAGCGGACAGAAGACCCAAAGCTGCTATTGCTGATAGCACGAGTATAGATTCAAACTCTTCCTGGTAGCTGTATCTGTCTAGGATTTAATCTCTGTAACACAGTCTCTCTTTGCTTTGGTATTTTCCTCAGCTTTAAAAGTCTTGATTCATATAACTCATGCAAGCAAAACATTTATCAATACTAGGTGAAGCTCCTCCTGCACACAAAGAATGAGACTTAGTTTGAAACATATGATCCCTCTAACACCAGTGCCAATGAATGTTTTCATTTAAGCCAATCACACCAGTTCATATGTTTATTAGTTACTGGTACCTCCTGGCTGTTGCTCGGTATTGGAGAGGAGCAAACAAAGATAGCGAGGACTGAAGATTTCTCTGTGCTGCATTTCTGTGTACTTTTCTCATGCTGGCTAAACTGAAGGTTTTAGAAATGAGAGTTCAGGGCCATACTCAAAATATGCATCAAAGAATAAAAGTCAGGAAATGAATGGTGCATTATTATTATCTTTGTATTGCACTGTCATCTGGGGACGTGGGCCTTATTTCAGGCACAAAGCCCTGAAATGCTTGGGGACATTTATTGCATTAAATATAATCAGGATGCTACACGAAAGAAAATTGTCAGTGTTTCTCATGGATATAAGCATAATACATTAAAATTGTGTAATGCAGTGGTTATTGTGTCTCCCAGGGTGGGCATCAGGTCTGACATTCTAGTGGCAAAATTAGCCTTTGTAAGTCTCTGTAGGCCTGACCTTTGAAAGAAAACATTTATAAGCTAAATCAGTTATTGCAGTGGCATTAGAAAATAGTTTTCCATGTTACTAATTACAAGAAGTATTGTATCCATACCAGAGCAAACAAAAACCTCATCTGAACAGGCTGAGAATACTCCTATTAGTGCCTGTTCAGTTCCAGTGCTCTGCAGCAGATGCAAAGCAGCTGTGCTTTTCTGCTTGTGCGCCAGGAACGTGACTAGAATGGTTTAACCAGAGAAACCCAGCTTCCCTCCTCCATATTTTCTCTTCCTCTTGGCACTGCCTTTTCATTCTTCTGCTCAATTGTTCCTTTAATCCATGAAAGCAGTGCAATGACGAAGGCTCTTTCATGTACATTTCATTCACATTGGCAATGCCCTTGATCTCATCTACTCCCTTCCTGAGGCACATTATAGTTTGCGGCTTTTGCTCTTTTACTATTGATCTTCAGTGTGGTACAGGCTGTTGGGAAGTGTTTTGTGGCCTGTGGTGTGGTACATACAAAAAAGATGGTCTGAGGACTTTTCCAGGCTGCTTGAGACTTGAGAGGACTGAAAGGGATTTAACGAGGCTGATGCTTTCCTGTAACTATAGCCGTATTAAAATCTACTTGGGGGGGGATTTACTGAGTAGACCCAGCAGCTGCTAAGAAGACTTAACATGAACATTGATCAGTTAGTGACTGTAGTCTTTTATCACTCTGATCCACACCAGACCAACTCCTTGCAGAATAATTCAAGCTACACTGTCCAGAGACCAGCTTACCTAAGATCTCTGAGCCTGGTACTGTGTTCTACGTGAATTTCCCTTCAGAACTCTCCTCTCTGTAACAGGTTTCTTCTCAAAGTCACCAGGACATGGCAACAGGAAAGCAGAGAAGTTTGCTCACACCCTCAGTTATAAAAAGTAAAAGATGACCATGTCCCACAACTTTTCAATACATCTTAATGGAAAGATATGTGGAGCTCAGATTTTGTCTTAGGCAGACATTTGGCACAGTTAGGTACATCTGTGTGCACCCTATTTTTTCTGTGCTCAGAGTCCATTTCCTATCATCTGCCTCTGGTGTCTCATGTCTTGTGTTTCCACTGCCTGCTTAAAACACAGCAAGCAGGTCAGCTTCACTCAACAGATAAAAGCCTCCTTTACAAAGGCATTCTATGTGCAATCTGTGTACACTTTCAACGGAGTTTGCGAGAGCATTTCCTGCAGTGTGAGTTAACCAACATCAGTTCTGATGGCCACAGGTCCTGCTGTCTTCTACTGTCCTCTTTTTCTCTTTCCTGTTTGCATTAATGCCAGAACTTGCCTTGATTTTAACAAATGCAGAATAATTAATTCTTTGAATCAGCACAGTCAGCAGGGCTGTTGCAAAACACTTTGATGCCCAGCCAGGCTGTCAGTCCAGTGTCAGCTCACTCTCCTCCCAGACAAAACTATGTGAGGGATGGACTGGGCCCAGTGGAAAAGCATACAAGGGTTTTATGGGTGACCCTGCTGACAACAGAGATTTAAAACAGTGCTCTTGATTCCATCATGGTATTTGCTATAGTTATCCTGTCGTTCTTATCTTTGCTACCTACTTGTTTGATTTTATGTGTTTGTTCTTTAGACCACTGTGGCTATTGTACCTTATGTATTGTTTTGAAAGCACAAGACACTCAAATGTATTATTTGCATATGTAAATGACAATAACTCTAAGAACAATGAGTATAAATGGTAGCACAAGTAAAATAATTCTCCTGTTAAGCAGATTCTTCATTGAAAACAAAATTCTCTGATGTTTGCCAGAAATTTGCCATTTCACCCCCAGCAGCCCACTTGAAGCATTTTGGCAATGTGAAGAAGAAAGTAATATGACAATCTGAGGCAAATGTAAATACAATTGGAAAGGCTGGGGGAGAAAGTTGCATAAGAAAATGAAAGAAAGAAAAAACCCAAGGATAACCAGTTGTCCTGGGTTCAGCAGTAGCAGTCATTTTTCTCCTTCTTAGTAGCTAGTGCAGTGCTGTGGTTTTGACTTTTGGCCTGGGAACGGCACTAAGAACACCGACATTTTCAGGTGCTGCTCAGTAATGTTTAGTCTGATCAAGGACTTTCTGAGTCTCATGCTCTGCCAGGGAGGAGGGCAAACTGGGAGGAAGCAGAGACAGGACACCTGAGCCAAACTGACCAAAGAGGTATTCCATACCACAGCACGTCATGCCCACTATATAAACTGGGGGCAGTTACCCAGAAGGGTTAGATCACTGCTTGGTCGGGCTGAGTATCGATCGCCAGGTGGTGAGCGGTTGTATGCTCTTCCCTTGTTATTTCCCGCATCATTCTTATTATTGGTGGTAGCAGCAGTGGTTTGTGTTATACCTCAGTTACTGGGCTGTTCTTATCCCAACACGTCGGAGTTACATTCTTTCAATTCTCCTCCCCATCCCTCCACAAGAGGGAGGGAAGAAAGGGGGGAGAGTAAGCTAAAGACTGCATGGCTGATTTGCCGACTGGGCTTAAACCACAACAGTTCTTTTTCGCACCCAACATAGGTCACAAAGGGTTGAGATAATGACAGATCTGACCAGATTGTGTCTAATCGTATTTGTGATAAGCATTCATTGTTTTAGATTAATAGTCAATCATCACAACACTGACTGCATTGGCTCTCAAAGTTGTTGCTCTTGATCTCACAGTTTCAGCATGTCCTACCCTACTTACAGCTGGTATTTGCTGTGTTAGTGTTTATTGGCTGGGGCCCTTGGGTTAAGGATTTTTCAAAGGAAAAAAGAGGCCTATAAAAGGTGAAAGCAAGGACAGGTGGCCTGGGAAGAATACAGGGATTTTGTTTGGGAAGCTAGGGACCAGGTTAGGAAAACTAAGGCCCACTTAGAATTAAACATGGCTAGGGATGTTAAGGATAACAGGAAGGGATTCTAGAGGTACACTGCAAATAAAAGACAGACTAGGGACAACGTGGGCCCCTTCCGGAAGCTATCGGGAGAGCTGACTACCCTGGATTTGGAGAAGGCTGAGGTTCTTAATGACTTCTTTGCCTCCATCTTCAGCAGCAAACGCCCTGACCACACCACCCAAGTCTTGGAATGCAGACGCAGGGACTGTGAGAATGAAGACCCTGGGCCCACTGTAGGACAGGATCTGGCTCAAGACCATCTTAGGAACCTGAACGTATACAAGTCCATGGGACCTGATGAAGTCCATCTGCGGGTCCTGAAGGAGCTGGTGAATGAAGTTGCTAAGCCACTGTCCATCATATTTGAAAAATCATGGCAGTCAGGTGAAGTCCCCGACGAGTGGAAAAAGGGGAATATAACCCCCATTTTCAAGAAGGGCAAAATGGATGAGCCGGGGAACAACAGACCAGTCAGCCTCACGTCTGTGCCTGGCAAAATCTTGGAGCAGATTCTCCTGGAAGGCATGCTGAGGCACACGAAAAACAACAAGGTGCTTGGTGACAGCCAGCATGGCTTCACTAAGGGGAAATCCTGCCTGACCAATTTGGTGGCCTTCTATGATGGGGCTACGGAACTGATGGACAGGGCTAGAGCAGTTGATGTCATCTACCTGGACTTGTACAAAGTGTTTGACACTGTCTCACATGACATCCTTGTCTCTAAGTTGGAGAGACATCAATTTGATAGGTGGACCACTCAGTGGATAAAGAACTGCCTGGATGGCTGCACGCAAAGAGTTGTGCTCAATGGCTCAACGTCCAGCTGGAGACCAGTAACGAGTGGTGTCCCTCAGGGATCAGGGTTGGGACCGCTCTCGTTCAACACCTTTGTCGGTGACACGGGCAGTGGGATTGAGTGCGCCCTCAGCAAGTTTGCCGATGACACCAAGCTGTGTGCTTCGGTTGATACACTGGAGGGAAGGAATGCCATCCAGAGGGACCTTGACACGCTTGTGAGGTGGGCAGATGCCAACCTGATGAAGTTGAACCATGCCAAGTGCAAGGTCCTACACCTGGGTCAGAGCAATCCCAGGCACAGCTAGAGGTTGGGCAGAGAAGAGATTCAGAGCAGCCCTGCGGAGAAGGACTTGAGGGTGTTGCTTCATGAGAAAATGAACATGAGCCGGCAGTGTGTGCTCGCAGCCCAGAAAGCCAACCGTATCCTGGGCTGCATCAAAAGGAGTGTGACCAGCAGGTCGAGGGAGGTGATCCTGCCCCTCTACTCTGCTCTTGTGAGACCTCACTTGGAGCACTGTGTGCAGTTCCGGTGTCCTCAACATAAAAAGGACATGGAACTGTCGGAACAAGTCCAGAGGAGGGCCACGAGAATGATCAGGGGACTGGAGCACCTCCCATATGAAAACAGGCTGAGAAAGTTGGGGCTGTTCAGCCTGGAGAAGAGAAGGCTGCGTGGAGACCTCATAACAGCAGTAGGGGAAGCCGGGAGAAAGCAGAGACAGGACACCTGACCCGAACTAGCCAAAGAGGTATTCCATGCCACAGCACGTTATGCCTACTATATAAACTGGGGGCAGTTACCCAGAAGGGTTAGATCACTGCTTGGCCGGGCTCGGTATCAGTCAGCAGGTGGTGAACGGTTGTATTTTCTTCCTTTGTTATTTCCCTCATCATTAGTATTATTTCTGGTAGCAGCAGCGGTTTGTGTTATACCTCAGTTACTGACCTGTTCTTATCCCAACCCGTGGGAGTTACATTCTTTTGATTCTCCTCCCCATCCCTCCAGGAGTGGGGGGGAAGAAGGGGAGGAAGTGAGCTAACAACTGAGTGGCTGATTTGCTGACTGGGCTTTAACCACAACACCACTTCTCTATGCTTTGAAGTTTATCCAGTTTTATGCTATAAATAGTGGTAAAAATCCCGCCAATCACTCTCTTCTCTTGGTAGGGGCATTAGGAAAGGATCTGTGTGGAATTGCAAACTGAGAGTGTCAACTTTGAAAAATGCAAGAGATTTTGAAGAAAAAGTCAAGATCTCAACAATAAATCCATGAGATCCTTCTGTGAAAGATTAAGTCAATCACAAAGGAGCTTGACAAGCTCTGAATTCCAGAATTGTTGAAATCAAACCCACAGTGAGGAAACAACTGTGAATATGGCTCATATATCCATAGTGAACTGAAGCGACTGTCGAGCCACTGTTTTGGTAAATCTGAAATCAAAAGAGAAATCTTGGTTCTGTTACGAGTCAACTTCAGCTTTGTAACTGTTTCTCAATTATGTGGGAATTTCTGACTAGAAGAGGCCAAACCTTAAGTAAGTGTAAATTGAGTCAGTTCCACTGTCTTTCAATGGAGGAACATTAGTTAAGAATCTTGTCCACTGCATGTACAATAAAACTCTCTGCAGAGAAACCTCCTTGTTTTTCCAGCTTTAGGTACTTTTTCTTCTTGTGCTGTTGGCTATGGGGATTTTAAAAGGAGCTCAGCTCATATTTAAATGCCAGATAAACTTCCCTCCTCTGTTGTGGCTGCTTGTTTTGGGGTCTCAACAGGAAATACACTCAGCTGAAAATCTGACTGCAAATGTGGGATCTTTTTTCAACTACTGTGAAAAGGGGTAGAGGAAACCCCAATTCAAGGCAGCAAGCAAGGTACTGAATAAAATGCTTCTGTCTTTTGTCTTTTTGTCTTTACCTTTTGGACACATTCCAAAATTAACCCGTTTGCTGCAATTATGCCTCTCTAATACTGAATGGGTATCACCATCAAAAACGAAAGGCGCCTAGCAGCAAATATAGAATGGATTTCTAGAATTTTTATATAAAAAATATTAATTTTTATAAAATAAAAATTTTATATAATTTGTTTTTTTTAATAGAATAGGGCCGGTCTTGTTCAACACCTTTGTCAGTGACATGGACAGTGGGATTGAGTGCGCCCTCAGCAAGTTTGCCGATGACACCAAGCTGTGTGCTTCGGTTGATACACTGGAGGGAAGGAATGCCATCCAGAGGGACCTTGACACGCTTGTGAGGTGGGCAGATGCCAACCTGATGAAGTTGAACCATGCCAAGTGCAAGGTCCTGCACCTGGGTCGGGGCAATCCCAGGCACAGCTACAGGTTGGGCAGAGAACAGACTCAGAGCAGCCCTGCGGAGAAGGACTTGGGGGTGTTGCTTCATGAGAAAATGAACATGAGCCAGCAGTGTGTGCTCGCAGCCCAGAAAGCCAACCGTATCCTGGGCTGCATCAAAAGGAGCTTGACCAGCAGATGGAAGGAGGTGATCCTGCCCCTCTACTCTGCTCTTGTGAGATCTCACTTGGAGTCTTGTGTGCAGTTCTGGTGTCCTCAACATAAAAAGGACATGGAACTGTTGGAACAAGTCCAGAGGAGGCCATGAGGATGATCAGGGGACTGAAGCACCTCCCATATGAAGACAGGATGAGAAGGTTGGGGCTGCTCAGCCTGGAGAAGAGAAGGCTGCGTGGAGACCTCATAGCAGCCTTCCAGTATCTGAAGGGGGCCTATAGGGATGCTGGGGAATGACTCTTCATTAGGGACTGTAGTGAGAGGACAAGGGGTAATGGGGAAGTTTAGATTGGATATGAGGAAGAAGTTCTTCACTGTAAGGGTGGTGAGGCACTGGAATGGGTTGCCCAGGGAAGTTGTGAATGCTCCATCCCCAGCGTTGCTCAAGGCTGGGATGGACAGAGCCTTGGGTGACATGTTTTTTAGCGGGAGGTGTCCTTGCCCATGGCAGGGGTGTAGGAACTAGATGATCTTAAGGTGCTTTCCAACCCTGACTATTCTATGATTCCATTGACAGAATTACTAGAAGTTGGGAAGAGGTGTTTTAGCATTTTGATTTTTTTTTAGAGATATCATCACCTGTAAAATGATAATATAAAATATATTTTGGAAAGCTATGAAAGGAATAAAGCTAACCATACCTGCAGAAGATTCTCAGTTGCACCTAACCTCACAAACACAGAGGCTTCTGAACTGAAAGTGCTCAAGTTGTCGTAGTTGCCAGTAGAATAAACCAAAGGTTCCAGGAACAGAAACTTAAAGGCAATGATGGTCAAATATGTGTATGTCTGTGACTCTTCACCTGTATTCAGACTACAGAACAGACAATTAAGCTGCCCACTGCATGATGGCAACCGATTGCTTGTGCACATTGCTGCATGACTTGCTAGATGCAGTAGGAAATGGGTTAGCCTCTTTCTAAAGAACTGGGTATCGGCTGAAAGTATTGATTCCTTGTTAGCTGAACTAATAGCTGAAAGTTGAATTTAAGCTGAAGTGATATTTCAAATGCTACAAGGAATCAGAGGCTCTTGCTGGCTGTGATAGAGCTATCCCAAAATGCTACTGCTGCAAACCCTAAACTTTGCATCTCAGTTTGCTCCTCTGTTGCATTTGATCAAAAGTATTAGGCCCAGAAGGAGAAGTGCTCTTTTGTGCTATTTCTAAAACTTAGTTATTATGTCACAAATAGTAGTAGATCTCACAGTTTTCTCTTGCAGGTTTGCTGTGAGGTTTAATTCACTGGGGTTTTTTTTAAAGAACATTGAGATTCTGAATAAAAGACATTATAGAAATGGAAAGCTTTAGAGACAGGATCACAAAGATCTGGGTCTGAATGCAAGCTTAAAGTTGCTCATGCTGCTGCCTTTCAAAAAGCTGAGCCGAAAGACACAACTTAGCAGGCCCAGCCAAGTGCCCTGGCCCTGTGAAACATTAACTTCATCTTGTTTGTGCCTACCCAACCTGTCTAGACTGTCACAACAAAGTCACAGAACCATGAGGGACATGGTTAAAACTCATCACACGGAAACAGCTTGAGAGTCACAAGAAGAAGAATGGTAACCCCTATGCAAGGCATGCCACCTCTAAGTAACTTTGTCACAGGTGAGGGTGAACCCGGAAAACAAAGGAATGGTTTTGGAAACCTGCTTAGCACAACCTGGGAAAACACCATCAAAAGCAGTACCCAGCATAAATGAGCTGCAGGCTGCTCAGCTAGCTCCAGCAGTAGTTACAGAGGTCAAGATTAGGCCCTTGTGGAATTTTGGTGCTTTGTATGCTAGTTCTTCAGAGTTAGCCCTCTTTCAGTGCTGCTGTAAACTGAGGGTTTTTTTTCCTGGATCAGCCTCTATTTTTTTTTTATTTTTAGTCATTTAGATTTAAAATACTTGAAACCATTTCTCTGAGGCCCCAGTTCCCATTCTTACCTGTATCTTTACAGTCACATCTGCTTAATGAATACTACAGGCTGCTCAACAACTCTTAAACCCTGAAGATTGTGAAGTTGCTTAAACATGGACATAGAAACCGGTAACTATAGACATTTATGTCTGCTTAGCTGCTTATATGGTAA
Organism: Ara ararauna; assembly: GCA_028858755.1. Lineage (NCBI taxonomy): Eukaryota > Metazoa > Chordata > Aves > Psittaciformes > Psittacidae > Ara > Ara ararauna. The sequence continues at coordinate 10,097,487 of CM054384.1, forward strand.
TGATACTGTTATTTAGATGCTGTGGAATACCTCATAAAAGAAGAGGGGTATTAAACCCAAATCTGCAGTAGACTATTAAGTCTTTTTCCCAGGATATTTTACCAAAATTATGGCATATAACAACACAACAGAAAAATATGTACCAGGTATTTTGAATACCAATAATTTCATTTTAAACTCTGCACCTGCAGAAGCCATGTGTGATTAAGATGTTCCTAATGTGCAACAGCACTGGCTTTCCTTGAAGGTGAGGTTTTGTGCCTGAGTTTGTTTCTATATGCTTAAAAAGTGGCTCCATGGAAACACATGGAGCCCTCTAACATAGCTTTAAAGGAAGGTAGGGGGAGTTTAAAAAGAAAGCTGTTTAAGAGTATTGATTTTACAAGTAAGTACTGTGAAAAAGAAGGTGGAAAATGTGCTAGGGGAAAATGTGGAATTTAAATGAATCCTATAAATAACTTCCATAGCATACACATCTGTACAATGGCAGAAGGAACAGGGAGAAATAGATCTTTCAAATTCACTCTAGCTATCACAGTGTTCATAGGTATAGCCATCATTCAACTGCAATGTATAACCTTGGATTTCTCTATCCTTATTTCCAAATTATTATATACTTCCTAGAAGATTACATGGAAGACCAGTACAACCAAAACCCTTTCAATTGAAAGAAGCAAAACCTTGAACCATTATAAGCACATTCTCTTCAGCTCCATATTTCATATAGTTCAGAAACCCTGAAGAAATATTAAGATCCCTGTAGCAAGGGAATATGCAACCAAAGAACATCTCCACAAGTAGAGGAAAAGGAGCTCTCAACAGATGACACAAGCTAAGCTGAGAGAAGAGCACGCATATAAGAAAAGCAACTGGAAAAAAACTTCGTAAACAGGAAATAAACTATAACAGTCTGCTACCAACCAATGACATTAAGCCATAACCCAAACCTCCTCTACCTCAAACCAGTCCTTCACACAGATTCCTTACACCGTTAAGAACAACAGATGACCAGTTAATTGTTGAAAATCATTATCCTTCATCAGATTTCAGATGCATGATTTTCAGTTCCACCCACAAGTGCCTGTACATCCAAATAGAAGGTCTTGAGCTATCACTCCAGTGAGAATCAGATTCCTCACTCCAAATCTCTTGAGACAAATAGTGTGATTCCTTACAATGATCTATTAGCCCCTTCTTATTTCGTACCAAGTGGAAGGGGGGGAAATATGCTATTCCATATGAAGAGTACGTATTTTTTTCCCATGAGTTTCACAGGTGTCCTTTACAGATTCATCCAAAATACTGGAGCAAGATTCTGGTTGTCATTAGGATACCTTTGCATGCTTGCATTATCAGAGCAGAAAAAAAGGCCTCAGCTCTAAACCAGCCACATTAATATAGCTCATACATATGAATGGATGAAATTTTGGACTTAGGCAGCTTGGATTGTTTCTGATTCCAGTATGTCACAATCCAGTTAATAGATTTCCTCCCAGTCTGGGCTTGCTCTCAAAAAATCAGGCTTACTGCTGCAAAAGATTCTTGCATATTTCCTTTCACAGACCATAGTTCAAGAATAAACCTCTAAATCTGAAAGATGCTTTTGCTACACAGGTACCACCAGAGTGTATCCAACACTACGGGCCTGCATGACACAAGCTTGACCACATGGCACATTTCTATGTGTAAAAACCTTCAGTAGCAAAAGTGAATTTAAGAATTTCCTGCATTTTCCTCTGCAGCCTGACAATCTAATCCCTCAACCCTGGCCAACTTCTCACTCACCAAAGCACCTAGGTAAAACCATCTGGCAATATCTAGAAGCAAAGAGGACTGGTTAACCAAGTGCCTGCTGGAATGCCGCTAGCTACCTTGTGTGTTTGCCATTGGAGAAGATGCAAGAGGAGGTGTTCACAGAACAAGCACTGTCACCAGCACAGTTATCTACCAGCTACAAGTCAAAAACAACTGTTAAAGGAAAAGACAAGATGTGGGAATCTAAGCAAAGCCAAAGGCAAAACAGTCAAAGAAAGCAAAAAGGAGACACAAGTTTGGGATTGCTCTACTCCTATTTGTCACATTCACTGCTGTTTGTAGCTACTGCACCATACTTAACCATAGTCTGTACTATGGTTTAATCTGACACCAAATTTCTCTATGTGGAAGCTGTTATATACTTTGCAAAATGAAGTATTCAGAGAAGGAATATTCTGATCTCACACTAAAGCATTCATGCCTTTGTAAGTAGGAGACAGCATGTGTGCAGTGTTTGGGCTGTTTGCAGGATGTATGCTCACCTTGCAATGCAGGGAACCTAGCACCAGACAGCTCAAGCACCCCAAAAGTGCAAGAGCATACACCAGGCTGGACGTCATTTCCTCATGTGCTGCTCTCCTTTGAATCAGATTCCTCCTTTTTTGCATATTCATTTTGTTTCTATCACTTTCCAACTTCTTCTGTCTTACACTGTGACACAAATGCAGAACCCAACACCACTGCACATAAACAGTGTCCGTCTGATGCAGCCACATGGGTGCAGTTGTTTCCAAAATGGAATGGCAAGTTCCATACTTCTCAGTAGAATTTCTTATCAGCAAATCTGCCTCTTGCTCAAGGATTTTATTTTTCCATGCTCATTTGTTGTCATGTTGATGACAACAGTTTTCTAAGTACAGTATGTTTATCAGAAAGATGCATATTCAATTAATATTGCTTTAGGCAATCTTCACTAAAAATCAAGGCTTACAAATCTCTCCACAATTCACACAGATAATAAGCCCCTTCAGAAGGATGTTTCAGCAGTATTCTTAAGATGATGCTACCCTACCCTACAAGACCCTGCCTTGCTCATTTGGAACTTGACTAGAACTTTATTTACAGTCAGTCTAAACTAGATACATCAGGAATGGAAACTTAAAATGCTGATCCTTTGGTCTGTCATCACAGCTTTCCAGAAATTCATTATCAAGCAGTTTGGTACCAATAAATGTTTGAGCCACCTTAAAATATTCTGTCACTGCAAAAGCAGATATATATTTATAATTGGTACATACACACAAGCACACACACAGCTCCTGCAATAGAAATACAAACCCCAAGCATTTCAGAGTTCAGCCTCTCTCCATTGGGCCTTTCTACATTTCCAATTAGGAGAAGAAACATACTTTTTTCATGAAAATTGTCAATTCCCTGCATTTTAATTTTAGTCCTAAAGAGCAACATGATGGGTCATGTCAGGAGGGCAAATACAAGCACATGTATATTCATCTCTTCCCACATCTTCACTAAGATCTCATTTTTCTTGTCATTAAATAGCAGAATAGCTTTGATGGAACTAAATGCCATTGGGTTAATTAAGTAAAAGCACAAACATCTTTTAAGTGGAGCCTTATTTTTGAAGGCTCCCTATCCATGGCTAATGATGTGTCCAATTCACCACAACAACCCTTGCAGAGGTGGGGGGAATGAAGAGCAGCAGAATTTAAACACATCAATTCATTGGTATTCTTTAAAAAGTGTAAATTTCTGCCTAAATAATTTGGAGAACAAACCTCACCAGTGATTCACAGTCATTATTAAATATACTAAGTGGGAAGCCAAATTTGGTTTAATGTTTCATGAGCTCAAGATATTTGACTGGGATTCTGTGACTTGTCTCATGAATCTTTTCTTTTTGCTTCTTGTTTTAAGGGTGCCTATTCTCCAATCTCAAATGTTCACAGCATCTGAAATCTTTTCCTTCTTTTTCATAGCCTTAGCAGCATTTCCAAGACCCAAGAGGAATAACACAGTCCAAATACATAATGGTAAACCAGCAGGAATTGAATTTTCATTGCAACTTCACTACTAGGAAGGAATTTGTAATGAGAAACTTTTGTAACTGCAAGACTTCCCTTCAAATGCTCTGGTTTCCTGAGTGGGTCAATGCTTACAGCCTGTCACAATTAGCAAATGGTTTAGGTAAAGCTTGACATAAAACTTTAATGAACAAAACAAGTCTCCTGTTTGTAAACCATAGGGAGGAAGGGGAGAGCTTCTCAATACGTCATGTTTCTCACATGAAAGGCTTATTTTGATATTGAGAGCTGAAGACAAGCATCTGCATTATATATCAATACCTTTCCAGCTAGATGAAATACCTGACAATGGCACCTGTTAACCAAGCTGTGTAACTGCCACACTGAAATCAGCAGAGTAAAGCTAGGTTTAGCTAGATATTTAAGGTAATTCTCAGTTATTAGTGTTTGGAAGTACCACGCTGGCAACAGACAAACACTTAGGATCAGAATGGTCTCTGTGTACAACACACATTGCTGCCACTGGAGACTACAGACATTTTGGGTGCAGAAGCAGCATGAAGCATTCTGATGCATCCTATAGACAACAGACAACTGAAACACATGCTTTCTTGCCTGTAAGACCCAGATATTTGCAGGTAAGCCCATGAATACCTAGAAAGTAAAGTTAAATAGCATAGCCTGTGTATTTACTAAGTGATTGGCTCATGTATGAGTAAAATCTTGTCTTTTCTAAAATCAGTTGGGAGTTTTGCCACTGAATTCAATGGAATACAATTTCATTCACTGTGTCCTGATTCTCTGACTAGAAATAGATTTGAATAAAATATTCAGATGCATTTGAATAATGAGTCTTTGCCCTGTAATGAATCATGGCATCTTCTGAGTTAAGATAAACTTCTCTGTGCTTTGATTTAAGAATGCTGGTCTGCAAGGATCCTTTCGGGCCAGCAAGTCTCACCTTGCAGCAGTTAAAACTCGTGTTATCAGGTGTATCCATGCATAATAGCCTTTATATTCACACAGTCCCATTTGAAACCAAACAGGGCTTAATAAGGCCTGATCAGTACAGAGGGCAAGGCTCATGAGAATAATGGAATAATAGAATAGTTAGGTTTGGAAAAGACCTTAAGATCATCTAGTTCCAACTCCAACTCTAAGCTCTCTTACTTCATATTGGATTGCAAACATAGCCAAAATTACACCTGCCGTCACCACAACAGAAGTGTCTTAAAAGCAAGTCAGAGGACTCAAATCCAGTGAACAGGGATGTAGGCTAGTTTTCCAACTCTGCCACAGGTTTCCTTTGACCTGTTTTAAGTCATGCCTTGCTTTGTATCCCTGTTTCTTAGTCTGCAAAATGGAGACTGTGTAAAATTACTATAAAGGCTATTCTTATACAGTAGGTTAAATGTCAGGTTTGAACTAATGATCTGCTGGGTTTGGCAAACACAGGATTAGAGCCCAGGATGCCAAGGTGTCAGGGTAGGAACCAATTCTTCAGGCAAACAGCCAATCTAGTTTCATCAGTGCAGACATATCCTGATAAGGGTTCTTAATTTAATGGAGCTCCTGCAAATAAACAAGCTTAATGAAGATTACTTGCTTCCTGGAATTCATTGTGCTGCTCTAGTTTAATGCTATCACTTGCATAAGAGGCTGTGACAAAGTCTCTGGAAAAAAATAAAATATGCAAATTCAGACACTTCAAAGTCTTTTATTAAAATTGTGCAGAACACAGACCAGAACAAGAGCAACTCCACTAAAATTGGAAAAAGCGTAAGAGGAAACTGATACATTTCCATCATTTCTTTCAGCTCTTTAAGAGCTACTATCAAGCACACAAGTTCTCAGAACTGCCAGTTCCTCTGAATCAGTGTAGTTCTTATGATGGGTTTGCAGAACTGCATTAAATGTCCACACAAGAAAATGAAGACCTCACAACACTCCCTCAATCTCAGTTTTATGGCAAATGCTGAGTTTCTTTGTAGATTTGCTGAAGTTTCTAAATTTCATGATCCAACTTTGGATCACATTCAACAGAATCTGTGACCAGGTTTAAACCATTTTAAAACCAACCTGGGCCAAACTGTGGCTTGGCAGTCCAAACAGTGCAGCTTAGTGGTTTCGACTGAATTTTGCCTAGAATTTGGGGGTTCTTTTGAATCAGAGATGAGATCAAGATGAACAAGTCAGATCTAGGCCAGAAACTGTGGGCATTTGGATCCACAGCTGTGGTTCTGGCCCAGTTTTAAATGGAGCCAAAACCACAGCTCAAATCAAAACAGCAAAGAAGTACAAAGCCAGCCGACTACAAACCCCCAGTTCTACACAACTCCCTCAGCTTCATGGTTTTACTGATTACAGTGGATGTTTCAGGCCATTCTGCATACATTAATTTCCCTCTGTCTTCCACAGGAACACAGCACTGTGCAATGACTTTGTATCAGATGAAAATCTTTAAAGAGTGCAAAATAACTTTCTAGAACTTCATCTTATCTTCCTTTTACTACATCTGAACTGGTTGTAGATAGGAATACTTTTGAATTTACTTAGCAAGCCATTTTACCTCTGCAAGTGAGTTCAATTCCAGGAACAGGACTAAGAGCAAGCTATTCAGTAATGCTGGAACAGCTGGATGAGGAACTGTAATGTAGAGACTTAGGAAGCTTGATAAAAGCCAGTAAAATAGCAATAAATCTTCAGTTCAAACTTGGGGAATTAACTGTGGTCAAACTGCTCAAGGATTGATGAGAACAGTCCTCAAGTTAACAGGTGGGAATTATTGTTAGTACTCTCCTAGAACACAGTTGTTATGTGAAAGTAAGAAAAACTGCAGAGAACAGAGAAGGACTGACCAGAAAGAACCAGAGGGCAGATTGGATCCTGCAGCTTTCACAAACTTTACCAAAACCTGGCTTTTTTTTCCAATTAAACTCAGAAAATTTAAAAATAAAATCAGCCGGAAAAGCCAGGAAGAGACTGATTAACATAACAGGTCACCCTGTCATTTACATTCGACTGCATAACACTTCTCCCGAACTAGTTACAAATGAACCACACAGAGTTTACTGCAATCTGACAAGCCCTCGTGTTCATTTATTCTACATTCCAGAGACATGTTCTAATTTCAGGATAATTAATAGTTTTGTAATGTTGACAACATAATTCTCTCCCATAGCTAACAGCTACGGATCTATTTTATAGACATGAGATTATAAACAGCACTTCATTGCTGTGCAAAATTTAAAACTTACTAAAATGGGGCCTCTCTGCCTGAAACTCTCAGCAGAGCTGCTCTAAAGCAGCACTATCTTAAGCACAGGTTCTGGGACCCTCTGTGTTTTCAAACAAGGTCTGTCCACAAACAGATCTATATCCCAGGATATGGTCTCAGACCATGATGGCAAAACCTCTGATCATATATGCATGTGGCTTGCGAGACCACCCAGAATTTAAGATGGCCTATTCTTAAAGCATCTCCTCCTTGCTGTGCTGCAGAAATGCTATTTTTGTCTGTGGTGGTGAGCTAACCCGGCTGGAACACCCCACACTACAGGGCCACAGCCTGGGGAGTGATGTCTACATTTCAGTGAAATGTTTCTCAGTCTCCTGTCTAGGTTTGGACACATTACCCAGGCAGCTACTCGCCATCTAGGATCCCAGCTTCTGTTTTCACACATAGGTTCTAATATATTACACAGAAACAAGTATCAATCCACAAGAGGCAGGCATCTAAACAACCCGGACAAACCAAGCCATGATTTCTGTGCGTTCTGTTCCTTACTTTACATATGCAATTACTGTGGCTTTCTTCACCTTCTCCTGCTTATTAAACAGAATAAACCTTTCTGAGCTTGATCTTTACAGAATCTACCATAACAGGATTTGATCTCAGATCTCTGCTTTTGATACTAATCTAAAAATACTATTAAATATCATGGACCGTGGAAAGATTGAAACCAAGAGCACAATCTATTTTATCTAGAAAATACACAGATAAATGTGCTGCCTACCAGTGTTGTTACATACAAACCCTAATGCCACAGAAAAACATACAATAATATCATAGGAAGATTACAGGGAATGGGAAAGTTAAGAAGGCACTTGTGTTCAAAAGAAACAACGCTATTTGCAGCAGGGCTGCCAAAGATGATTCTGTCTTCGATCAAATATGGTCCCCAGCATTATAGAAGAGGTGTTGCTTCTAGGAAAGATCAGTCTACAAACTCCCTCAGGTATTTCTACAGTCCTCCGTTCTCCTCTAGGGTTCTTGTACCACTTGAAGCACACAGCACTGCTATCCTCCCATTCTGCAAAAACTGAAATTGAAACAGAGAAACTAACTGGGCACTCAGGATTTTTCCTTTGCTTTCTATGTGAAAACAAAGAGTGGAACTTCCACACCATAGTCTGTTCCATCTGGGCAAGATTTGCACAGTGGTTATCTGCTTGTATTCCTTTCTCAAATAATACAGTAAACTGATATTGAAAATCTCTGTTTACTGAACAATCCAATTCAGTGTCAGTTGGAAGGGTAACTTCTTTTTACTGTTTTGAAACTACTAACCTTCATCCTGAAATATCTGGCCCTAGATTAAACTGTTAACATAACCAATGCCTGTAAAAGCCAATACTGAAGGCATATAAGTTGTCTGGAAAAATGTGGATTGGAATATGGCAGTAATCACTGTTATGAATAGCAAATTGGTCTTTTATTGACAAGGCCAAGTTTGGGAATGGGGTCTCATCACCAAAAATATATAAAACCAGATCAGACACAGTAACTTGTCCTGGCACAGGCCAGTAGTCAGGACAGGAGGGCTCCCAGCTTATCTTCAGATCCATTCTTTGAATTTAAGAAATCCTTAAAAATGTAGGAGGAGGGTGACTGGAACTAATACCTTGCTGGCATCCAATTTTTAAGCATATTTTTTCTAATATCCTTATATAGTGCTGGTACACCAGAGACCTCTGACATACCCGAGGGGAGTCCAGGGGTGAAATTTATCCTCCCTGTAATCATTTCAGAAAGGTAACTATTCTACAGCACATTTGTGAATGCACACTTTGTTCTTACTTCAGGCTTAATTTCCCTCTACTTTCTAGAGAATATTTTCTGCTCTTTGATGCTCAGGTGCAGCTTGTGCTGAATAAGATCACATCTAGAAAAAGGAAACAGTATACAAAAGTATTGGTTTAGGTTCTTAACTATCTGAGTGGTTAATATTTATAAAACAACTGAGAAAAAAATCATCCTAGAAAACGAGAGATCATGAGACTTCCCTAAAGGGCCTCATACCCCGGGTTATCTTGCTTTACAGTGCATGCTGTTATAAATATGTGTTTAAAAGAAATTAAGGGCTGCTATTATTGAATAAAAAATAATCCTGAAACCAATGTTTTCTCTAAACATTGTTTTATAGCATAATGATATTGCTTTGTTTGGTATGTAAATTCAGCCATTGGACCTAGGATGATGAAAAGCAGCTCAAACTCCTTTGCTTTTAATTTATAGATGCTTTCCTGAGGAAGAGGCCCCAGTTCTTCAAGCTATTCTGCACACTTTGTCAGGCTGAATTAGACACAAGATGACGAAAGGTAGTATCAGGATGCCTTAATTCTGTTCAGTTAGTTCCTATATAATGTTTTAGTAACTCATTTGAACAGAATCATTACAAGTAGAAGGGATTTCAAAAAAGAAATTTTAAGAGCAGGTATGAAAAAGGATTCCTGAAAATCTCTAATTAAAGCCACATGCAGGAGAACTAGAGCACAGTGTTCTTTTGCTTCCTTTCAATAATACTTCATAACTCTAAGGATATTATCTCAGTTAGGGGTCTGTTGAGCAGGACAAAAGAACATCCATATCCCAAACCTCTTTAATGTTTGTGTTTGGCAGGATAAGACAAGGGAGTGATCTTCAACACTATTTTGTGCTCAGGGTGTGGGCTTATAAAGACATATGGAACTAAAAGCCAAGCCTTGGGCTTTCATGAAGGAAGAATTCAGATCTGCAAAGAAAGAATTTGGGGGAAAAAAAAATAAGTTTAAAACCAACAGCCTACAGCACAACATGAAGATTTTGGAGTTCTTTTTAACAAAGATCTAGGAAGCCTTATGGTATTTACAGTTTGTGTGTTTACCTGCAAACCATGTAAGAGTCAACTTCTGCCTGTTAGCTTTCCCTGCCTACTTGGTTTTTACTTTATGTGAAATACTTTGATAAATTCTGTGGCACTACCTATACTTCCAAGAAATCTTTCAGTACAGAAAGCTACAATAAGAAAACATGAGTTTATATAGCCTCAGTCTATGAATACCTTTGAGGAGACACATTTTTAAGAGCTGAGGGTATTTCTCCTCAGGCGTTAATGTTCCATCTTTGAACTGTAACTGGGAAGCCCTTATCTCCCTAAAAAACAGGGAGATTTGGACTGCAATTTCAGAAGGTGCTGAGCATGCACCTCTGAGAAACAAGTCTTTACAGGTTCTCTTAAATTTGGCACATACTAATTGAAAACATGAAAAAACTATTTACCTTTCTTTAAGTCTTGAACAATAGAAGAAAAATACCATTCATCATTATAGTCAACTTCCAGGAGAAATGTCACAACAGTTAAAGAATGGATTATTCTGAATATCTGAAACAAACAGTATTTATGTGGGCCAGTTCCATATTACTTGCCTTCTACAGTTTCCCGTTATTGTGATTTCACTGTTACTGCTGCCTGAGAGAGCTTTGTTATTCACCTCAAAGACTACGCACTAGAAATGAGGCAAACCAGGCACTGAGAGCAGATAGACCACATACCCTATGAGCAGTAACAGAAGGTCTGTCCAGAAAAGCATTCTCCCAAAGTCATGTTTGGTTTTCCCCTACTTCCCTTCTGCTGCTCTGCAAACAGTTGCCCTACTGCTTTGGTAAAGCCATGGCCTCATTAAAGACAATAGCAAATATGGCACTGACATCAGTAAAACAAAGAGATGCTCTCACCAGAGAGGATGGTACCACTTGAAAACAGCAAGCAGGAAGAAGCATGGGAAACAGAAATCATTCTGAATAGGAGTTTTTGAGAACAGATATCCCTGTCTGGTGCAAAGCAGACACAAACACTGTGATTCTGCTGCAAGATGTATATTGAGCCAAATAAAGGAGATGCAAAAAGGGAAAGAAAACAGTCCTCCAACTAGCAAATATTATGCCTTAACAAGAAGGTATAATAAGAAGGCTCATGGTTGAAAAACTAGATGAGAATTCAGGATGCTTGGCTGTCAAAGATTAATATAAAGGGAAAGGATAAAGTGGAATTTGTCCCTTTCTTCATGATTTACAATGGGGTTTTTTTAAACTGCCAGTTCATGGAGAAAGAAAATACAGCTGAGTTAAAGACCTCAAAAGCCTGATGCAGCTGCAGCTCTGATATAATAAGGAAGCCTAGATCCAGACAAAATGTCATTCCTCCATATGGACCTTTGCACATTCTCAAACTCCCTCATAAACCCCAGGATTTTGGAAGAAGCCAAGCTGGCGACCCTTGTTGCAAGCTTTGGCTGACAGTCAGCAGTGGGCTCACACACCTGCCAAGGGTGCCACCGCGTGGACAGTGACTAATTCCCGTCCCCAGTAGCCCAGGCTGCTTTAAGACAGAGCAGGGCTCAGCCAACCTGAGCGACAGATGCATGGTTTAACAGTGCTGTATTTTACAGTTATAGGTGTTTCAAATTATTTTAACCACCGCATGCCTCTTACGAATTCCTTTTTAGAAGTGAATCATGTCATCAAAACTCCTAATATCGTGTCTTTGTGTTAACCCAGCCCTTAATCTGTTATCAGCAGGCATGGCGAATATTTAGCTGCATCAGTATTTTCCATTCCTGCTCTTTCTACATATTATTGAGATATTTACTGGACAAGAACAAAAGATTCTTTTTCACAAATCTGGCAACCTCGAGAATCTGAACTATACACAAAGAGAAATATAGCTCTGTACATTGAAAAACTGAACTGGAAACATGCCCTGGCTTTAATTCCACTACTGAAACTCCCTTTGTTTCATTATCTCTGCACTTTTAGTGTCGGAAGTTTATGACCTATCAATCACCAAAGTATTAAGAGTAACTATTAAAGACATATTTATGTGAGAACCATGTGCAGTTCTACATGCCAAGTAGTTCTTGGCATCATGTATAGCCTTAGCCCCCCTTTGAGCCCACTCATTTCTCTCTGAGCAGTTTATTCTTGAAAGAATGGCCCACTGTCAGATCAGTCATTTATCCATTGACAGAATGCCTGCTTCTCGGATTTTAAATTTGTAATTTGTGTAGGAATAATTGTTTGATTCAGGCACTGCTGTGGGCAGACGGCTCTACCCAGTGAATCGTTAATGGAGAATTCATCTTAAGCACAAAAATCAGCAGAGACATGCCCGAGTCTGGTCTAGTATTTATTCCTAAAATGAGGAATAGACCCTTTGGCTTTACAGCCACTCTTGCCCACAGGATGAGGGGCTCTGGCAGCTCATGGTTTCATTCAGCAGCATTTCTTCTAACCAAATCCTGTAATTAGTGCTTTCCCATAAGAAATGCTGAGCTAATTCCTAGACCAAATGCAAGTTTGACCATAAATTTCAAGAAGGGTACATTTTCAAGACTGGCATAAGATTATCTCATTCTTTAGCCCAGAAGAGAGTGAAGAAGTTTGACACAAAATCTCAAATCCAAATAGGAGAAAAAGATGTGACTAAGATACCAGAACAGTATTCAGGAACTCTGGTTTCAGATTTCCTGGGTGATCTAAAGAAATAAGTTAATAATTTTTACCTTCACAATCTCTCAACTCCCCATTTTACTTTCTTTGTTTTATTTATGAAGGTTGAGTAAATCGCAACGGCAAGGCTTGCTTTTACTACACAGGAGCACAGCACACCCATAGGCATTCTCTGCCCTAATACTAAACTAAATGCTCTGTCCTAATGATAACAGAAAAAATAGTAACAGATTAGAATAAAGATATAAAATCAGATCCCTTTCTCCTAACATGGTTGAATATTTTGACCTTTGGCAAGTTTTCATTTTGGATTTACATTTTCAAATTCCAACCCAGATCTTAATACTGAAAGTCTGGAAACAGCTTTGCATTCATGAGAAGAGCAGCCAACAGAATCCAACAGGGAGTGAAACAAATGATGTATAATGGAAAGACACAGAATGGGGACTAATGGAGAAAAATAAGAGTTCAGGAAGGTTGTAGAAGAAGACAAAAACAAAAACGGAAGGAAAAGTATCACTGTGACCCCCAGTCTCCAAATCAGAAATTCTGAATGCCTACTGCTAAGCTAAAAGGCTGCAAACCAGAGCTTAATATATAGCCCTGATTGTGTGTTTGTGTAAGTACCTAGCTACAGCATCAGAAATACCTTTCTGTACCTGAGTCATACTGACTTTAAAGGAAATTTCAAAATCCAAATGTGACCCTAAAGCTCTGTGTAGAGGCCAGATACGTTTCCTACGGTGATCAGGCATTGATGGGCTCTTACACACCAAATAGTGGTTTACTAATGATGCTGTGAACTGCACATCTGTATAGTTCCTACCCTAGTTTCATTTAAACCTGTTTTCTTGACTGCAGTGGAGAAAAGCGGTTTGCCCATTCCATTCTTAGTGTTCTGTTTCCTTTCAGTCTAATACTCTGATCCCACTAAACCTAAACCGAAGCCACTTTGGACTCCTCGGGCCATTGTTGATAGCATAGCACCTGGCAGAATGCAGGCCAGTGCAGCACATGTAACTTGCAAATTAAATCTCCTTGTAGACCTTGTAGATTTTACACATTTTGTAAATCATATCTTTTCAAGAATTTTTACCAACACTTTTATTGTGTAAGTAATGTATAAAGTAATATTTCATTTTGCTTCCTTAGTTTTTTCTCCCTTTATTGAGCTCCATGACATGAGTCCTCATACTCTGCAGCACCGCAATTCACTTGGGCTGTACCAATCTGTTTGCAATGCTTTAGAAGAGAGAGAGAAGAGGAGGAAATGGGGAAAATGAAAGCAGCAACAAAGCCACATCACCTTCTGTGATTACAAGAGGCAGAAGATCAAATATGAACTTTAATAGTAGCAAATTCAGGACCAGACTTATTAGTTGCAAATTGTGCCAAGTGCTCAGCACACCAATGTGCAGCAACAATCCGAAATTAACTAAGCAAAAGCTGCTAAAGGTGGGGAGGAACCCACAAGAGTGAGAACGCATCATGGAGAGCTGTCACAAGAAGTGAAAGCACTGGACCAATTAGCAGACACAATACTAAGCTCTGTGCTACTTTCCCCATTTTAATTCTACTTCATTTTAGTCAGAAGCTAGACTCAAACTGAACTCTGCTGGATATGGCAGAATTGACTCATTTTGAAGAACAGAACGGCCTAGCAGTTATCTTCTACTTTTCTAACAAAATAAGGAGCAGGAGTTTGAGAAAAGTGGGGAGGAAGAACTGGGAGTAGTGATGGCTCAGAATAACTTGGTCAGAACAATGTTCATTTTCTAAAGGAACTCCCAATAAAAATCTACAAAATACCTCACACTGCTCTCTATTAAATGCTTCTTTACGTTTATCTCACCTAAGATACTGCTGAGAACTCAGCTGTTACTATGGACAGGGCGTAGGATCACCAGTTCTTTCTCTTATCCTTTCTCTGTTGGCTGGGAAAGCCTACATCCTCTTGTCCCTCCCAGAGAGTGAGTTCTTTGGAGAGTCAGACACAGACTCCATGACAACACCAGTGGGGCCAGACATGAGTTCCTGGGAGGCCCATGAGTTGTCAAGGGTACCTTTCTGGCAGGAAGGTAGCAGCACAAATATATCCACTGGACCAAAAGGGCAAGCAACTGAACCTTGCACTACAGCAGGTATGTACCTAAGCCCTCCCCCATTTCTATTACTGTACTTGTCTTGCTTTCATGATGCACGTGAGGGCTTTTTTGGTGATGCAACACATACTTCTGTCTTCTTGGTCCGTTTTTCTCCTTACAAGGAATAGTCCACAATGGGACAGCAGACTCAAAACTTACTCCCCTCTCCTTGTGCCAGGATAAAGTTGACAGTCTTAGTCAAGTTATTCTATATTTGCAGGACATCATGGCTAGTTACCAAAGTGACCTGTGACCTGAGTGGCTACACTCATTCATAAATCCCCTCTCCCTTCAATGGCACTTATACCACAACCTGCAGTAAGAAATGAAAGGAGGCTGAGTTTCTGCATATCCTTTGCGCTGGGGCAAAAGGAACTGTAACCCCCCAAAAATAGATAGTCAAGTCACGGAGCTATGAAAATACAGGAATCAGCCTGCTATGGTACATCCATGAAAGCACAGACACTGGACCTCAGCAGCTAGAAAAAGAGAGAGAAATGCATTGCAGCAACTGGGTGAAATGCTCTGTAGTGAGATACCACATTTGTTTTGAGGTTGCAAATGTCATGAGACAGCTGTTCACTTCATAGTACCTACCACTGGATACGCTGGCATTTTGTTCTGCCTGTGGTTTGCTTTAGATGAGCAGACATGCTGTGAAAACTGAGCAGGATTGTTCTTAGGAACAAAATTCCGTTCCATATATTTTGAGGAGTTCCTCTGCAAAGTGTTCTTCCCAGCAGATATCATTTTGATGAGGAGATAGTTTTTCCTTTTGTCATGTGACACTGATTTGTTGCAATTTTTAAATCCAAGATTAACAATTCTTCTTCTTGACACTACATCCTACTTGTTTTTTTAGTTTTCAATGAGCTTTAATAACAGAGGAGCAAAGAGAAAAGAAAGAATTTTTTGGCACTCTCTGATTTCTCACACAAAACAATAACTGTTTTGGCATCCGGAGATGTCAGCCCCATGTTCAAAGACAATGTCACTTCTTTTTGCACAAAGCTGGTGGATTTACCACTAGCTCCAGCAACTTATTAAAAAAAAAAAAAAAAGAAAAAAGGAAAGAGAGAGTTCTGCAACATCCCATTGAACAGCTCTGAGGGATGTAGGAAACGTGAAATGTTTACATACACATCGTCATGTGTGCTCAGGAACACATCGAATGAGAAAGTGACCGAGAATGAAGAGCCAGAACCTGGCATGTCTGCTGTGAAGTTCACAGAGCTTACATCTTCTGATATTAAATCCTTTTTGTTATCTTTTGATTCATATTTTTTTACCATTAACAGAGTTAATTGTGGAACTAGCCCAATATTCTCATCATACTCTTTCAGTTGAGAAATCTAGGTTGAACTACCATGGCTAACAGAATACTGTGTATACTGGCCAGTATGTGGAACGTGCTGGTGCTATTCAGGATCAGAGGTAGCTTCGCTCATGTGAGTGCTGGAAACTACTTTCAGAGATTTCTTTATTCCATGACTCTGCGTGCTTATGCTAACAACTCTGGTGCTTGTGCACCTACACTGCCAGGAGACATCTCTGATCTTATACTGAGAACTACTCAGCTCAGCAGAAATAAAACTGCAATGAACACAAGAGTGGGAAAGTTGGAAATGCATCTTGTGCAGTATCTCTGCAAATCTTCAATAAATAGGGATTATAAGTACACCATTCTGTCTTCATGTAATGAGGAGGATATGGGAAACCACCTTATCTACCACAGCACTCAGCCAATGCTTCATCCAAAAAGGACACCTCTATTTAACAAGTTTCTGACTACTGGAGATACATAACTGTGGTCCTGCATATTCTGAGTCATTCCCTGAGACAAAAAACCTCCTCATTTGGCTATGCAGCACATTCCTGTCCAACAACTGCATATCTGGTTATGAAGAACAGCTGTGTTGCTTTGCAAACACTTTGCACTGCCTTTGTACTCTTGGGTGTGTGACAGACCATTAAAGGAGACGGTGCTTCTGTTTATGCTCATTGTCTCTTCAGAACAAAAGCAGCTGCAACACTGACAAAAAAAGACTGAAGCCTACAGAAAAGCAATGTGACTAGAACTGTTTTCAACATGGATTATAATCCTCTGCCTGACATTATTCCTCTGTATCATCCATGGATCATCGCTTCATCGTCACATGCTACTTAGAATGCAAGTTTCTTCGGATGAAAACCTACTCCCATTTTGCATTAGTGACATAGTTTAGTGGTGGACTTGGCAGTCCTGGAGTACAGGTTGGATTTGATGATCTTAAAGGTCTTTTCCAACCTAGTTGATTCTATGATTTTACATTTCAAATTCCTAAGTGCCAGAGGCCACATAGGATCTCCAGTAACAAGTGTCGCATTTTACAGCTATCTGTTGATGACACAAGAAGGATTTCACTACTCATAAAAAGCTGTATTTGTGATTTCACTGGAACTCAGAAGAAAGTCTACTCTCATATAATCCTCCTATGCGCAAGTTACAAATGCAGCATGTATCTTATGTATGGTAGAATATTTAGAATAGAAATACTGTGTTTCAGCAGATCATTTTTCCTTCCTTCCCATGCAGCTTGAAGAGCACTCCTAATATGTGAGCTATGCTGGGACTCAGAGCCACATGCTGTCTGCCTTCATTTATCATTATCCTCCTGCTGCTTCAGGCCTTGGGAAGCCTTGTGGATTTCATAAATAAATTACTTCATGGAACCATATCTCTCTAAAAACAAACTCTAACAAACATACCACAGAAATAATTAAAATGAATAAAATTTGTGTTATGCTACAGGGCAGCTCTCCAGAATGCTGCATGTTCTCAGTTCTGTATGGTCAATAAAGGCAACCAAGAGCTTCTGCAAGTGAATAAGCTCAAGCTGATATACTTCTGCCTACGGAACTCTTTCTTCTATGTTGCATAGATCCATTAGACTTAATAAAATGGAATGTAACCTTTAATCTCCTCTCACAGAGAGCATAGGAAGCGACTACATTACTTACATAAAAACAGCATTCCTGTTTGTGGACTATGACCTGCTGGTACTGATGGGCTAGTTTGCTGCTGAAACAAGGAAGTAAGAGATGAGTGTGGGTCATCTGGGTATGCCTGGGATGGGAAGAATTAATTACCATAAGTGTTGTATGCTAAAATTGAGCTATGTTGAAAACCCAGTGTCCAAATACTAAACTTAAAGAAAACCAGCCAAGTGTGAGAGAGAAGAAATGAGTCATCAAACTTGAAACAAAAAATGAGGCTAGAATATGGTCATAAAAAAAAAATTTCTATCTTATGGAGCAGTAAAAACAAACCCCATGATGGGGCTAGAAGAGCAGGATGGAGGATTTGCTTTGCTTTTTTGTCCACACTACAAATCCTGAAGCCAACCCTTCCATTGGCAAATAAACATTGTCTTGGCAGGAAGACACTAGCCTGTATCTCAGCAAACACTGGTTGGTTACGTACTTCTCAAAGGCAAAAAGTGCCACACAATGTTTGAGCTCTTTTGGCTTTTTTAAGTAGAGGACTCTCTTAGGAAAGTGTGAACACCTAAACCCCAGCCTTATAAGGGAAACCTCCTTGGGGAGATTGTGATAAGCTATGAGATAAACTATGAGAAAGACTATCTTATTTTCTCATTTCACACATTTCACAGGTGAGCTTTCTGTCCCATAGAGAATACCAGCTAGTACAGAAGCAAGCATAAATAGGTGTTCTGAATGCACTCCAGTAAAGCGGCAGATCGACTTTGTGCCTCAGCGTGTTTTGAGGCACCTGGCTTGATCACAGCAAACAGTCTCGCAGTCACGAAGCTGGATTCATGAACCCTGAAAAGCTAGTTGTAGGTCTCTTTCTCTGCTCACACAAATGAACTGTGGATGGACCAAGGTCACCAGGTAAAAATTCACTTTAAAAAACAATGACCTTTCTATAAGCTGCAGCAACTTTAAAATCTTGCCTCAAATCTGCAGCTAAGAAAAAATTAAGATAACTGGGCTACCCCTAAAACACAATGTACCAAATGCAGCCCGCAAATACAGAGCAAAGAATAATGGGTTTATGCCGCCTATATCCAGATGGCCAGACAGGTCTCTTATTGCGGGGGACTATAAGGTATTTGAAAAATAGCCTATAATAAAAAACTAAAAATAAATTATATCCTCATAATATGAGATCCGATCCCGGAGCCTTCAGACAGTTTTCATTTGCTCAATCTACTGTGAATGTGCTGAAAAAGCTGCATAAGAATCTCATCTGCTAAGACTCTCACAGTTTAACTTTTATAGTTTACCTTCAATATTTAATTCAAATCCCTTTCAATTTCAAAACCCAAATGTAGAACTGATCTACATTCCTTTGCCAAAACAAGGGCATACTGCTGGAATGACTGTGTTGGTCTTCGGCTTCCTTTCTTTTCACAAATATGTTGTTTATAAGCAATGAACAGAACCCAGCTTCAAATCAAAATTCCAGTTTCAGTACTGAAGTTGAAAGTCTCTTTCAATATAATACATTTCCTTTTCTAAAGGGCTGCAGGGTTGATTTGGGGTTGTTTTGTTTTGGTTTTTTTTTTTTTTTATGAAATTCAAAGGCACTGAAGGGATTATCCATGGAATCACTCTAAAATGAGTTCAGTCACAAAAACCCCTCCAGATTTCCCACAGAAAATAACTGCTGTCAATAAACTAGTTGCACTGTACTGCTCACCAGTCAAGCCTGCAGTATAGACAATTGTTGTCAGACATAAGTATCTCAGTTCTATATACAATATACATTCAACAGTGCAATTCACAGAGGTAGGGGATAGCCTAGATCTGGGCTTCTCCTGGATATTATTTTCCCATAGAATTTGAAAATTTGAGATATTTGTCTTATATTTCTAAATGTTTGGCAGTAGCAACACCAAAGCTGTAGCTCTGACCCTGTTGCTAGACGTCTGGAAATCCAGACATGTAGACGACATGAGTTCCTATCAATTCTACTGCACATACACAAAGGGTCCAAAAGCAATCAGCTTTTCTCAGACAATTTGTGCACAGCACGAACAGAAGGTTTGCATTTTTAGGAACACTACTCAGACTTTACATTGTGGGTGCTTATACATTTCTGCTGGTACTCTAACAGGACACCATACCCTTGGTAAGTGAAGACACATGATTTAATTCATTACGACACTTGTGTACGGTTTCAGTTTTAAATCCACCCCTTTACATATTCATCCCTTTTCTAGTTTTTAATGAAACATACTATCTTTTCATTTGAGAGATTTTGAACTAAATTTTCTGCCAGGTTCCAACATTTTATACCCATTTCTGCAGATATAACTGATTACCATGTTCAGTTTGTCTTTTGCAAGTGCCTGGTTTTTTCTCTGATGCCGGCTGGGGACGCATACAAAATGAAAAGAATAAAACTGTAAGCCAGGTGGAGAAATCTGGTTATCAGGAATAAGAAATGGTCTCCATTTCGATTTGGAAATTTTGCTTGTATTTGCAAGAAATAGAATTTACATCCTCAAGACTTATTTCCAGAAAGCCTCCATGAGTTAGTCATCCAAAATTGATGCTGTACAAATGGGAGCCTCACAAAGCAGAGCTGCTATCTCTTTGAAGTCAGTCGGAAGGGAGGAAGCATCCTGTGCAAACAGAACAGCGTTCCAAAGATTTTTTAGGGGGAAAATGGAAACTACGACTGAACAGGCAGGACAGAATGTTAAACGAAACCATGTTTAAGTACCATGTAACAAGGAATACATAATGTTTTTTCTTGTCTTGTGCCTCCTCTGTGCAGTTTGATGTATATTTACAGAACAATCAACAACAATGTGAGCACTACTTTGATTCTTTTTAGCCTTAGTTAATATTGAGTATCACCTGTAGGGATATTGAAACCAAGAGACCAAACTCTACCTGTATCACCATGTGACAAAAACGGTAACATACAAACATATTCAGGTAGCAGCTTTGAGGAAAATTAATTTCTGCATCCAGGCTGTAATATACCTTCCTAAGAAGTTAATGTCTGATAAAAGGTCACAAAAAGGGATTACAGTCTAAATGACAAAATCAATATAAGAAAAGATTAGAAGCAATATCCTCTTTCAAGTGGGAACTATCTAGGCTTGATCTTGGCTTCATTTACATCCCCAGTAACTGCATGTGCAAGCAGACTTGTACAGATGCATAAACAAGAGGAAAATAAGACTTATTTCAATTAAAGGCCTATACATGGTAATTTTTTTAACTTTCCTAATCCAATAGATTGCATGAATGGCACATGAAATAAAGCTAGCTCAAACAGATCTTATAGATACACACAACATTATGAATGTGAATATTCCTCCTGAAGTCAATACAGTGTGTAAATTTAAGCACATGCTTTGAGAGGAGTGGAGCTGGGGTGGCAAGCAAAGAAAACAGATCAAAGCAATTTAATAAAAGTAAGTTTCTGTGTTTTAATAGAACAGTGTGCTTCCAGGATACATACACCTGATCAGCTTGATCAAATAGTGATCTTTATGTAAAGTCCAATGTATTTTAAATCTAATACTTTTACCACTCCTAAAATCACAGTTGCATCTCAGTGAGTTCCTATCAGGCTCACAACCAGCAGCATTCACTTGTGATGTTGATGTGATGTCAATGCCTATCTATTTAAAAAAGGTTTGAAATCAGAGTTCCTTCTGATTTCTGTTTTCCAGAGAATGCAGAATAAGCAACACAGATCAGCCAAAGTCCATCATTCTTTCAGTATCTAACTGACTAACAACCACAAAGAAGTACCAATTCTTCCTACTAGCCATTCAAAACCTAGTTTGACTGACACGACATTTTACCCCTGAAATCATACCATTTTTATCATCATTATTTTCATACCAGCACAAAACATCAGATATCAACAAAGAAGCAAGGAAGGAAGGCTTCTAAGAAGACAATAAAGTATGATTCAGGGTGGTGGGGGTTTTGGACTGGCCCTGTTCAGAGCCTTGTGAGCAATCATTTTACATTAGTAACATGAAAAACTCTTTAAAGGTCAGATTGATCGTCAAATGTCAGTTATACTCATTCCTTTGGACCAATTCCTGAGGTTCCTGACTCATTTTTTATTCTGGCAAAACCAAAGTCCCATGAGAGAGGAAATAGACTGTGTTTGCAGCATAAATGTTGGACTGAGACTGAAGCACTGGTTTCAACTCACTCCTTCACAGAAAAAATTCCTGTCTTGTTTTGGAATAATCACTTCACTTCCCTTGCTACTGATCTCCATCTTCAACCAGCAACAATAATGTATCTTCTACTACCTGTGCTCTTGTTGGGTACCTGTGTAGCTCAAGCAATATAAAGCAATACAGAAAATACTAATATCCATGGCAAAGTTTTTCAATACAGGACGCATGCTGACAAAGTACCACTGCCTTGGCATCTGCTACTGCCATTGGCAGAGAGTGGATACTGGGATTGATGGACATTTGAGCTGACACAGTACAGCTGTTCATATGTTCTTGTGTTTCTACAAGGTCTTACAAACATATGTTTAATTTTTGGGTTTAAAATCTCGTCTTTGACCTGACAGTGCATTGAGCAAGTCCTACAAACAGATGAGCTTACCTCCCAGCAGGTCCGCCAAGACCTGAAGACTTTCAAAGTCACTTCCAAATTAAGCTTTTAATTAACTAAAATCACACTGAGAAAGCAGAAATGGACAAAAATTCAGGTTCTCTGGACAGGATAGGAAATGTACACCAAATCGGAGACACCACTTCCTGAAGAAGGAAAGCATCCACTCTACAGTTAAATAAATCCAAAATAGTTCCATCATTACTAACTGGTAGATAACCTTCTTCAGTGAAATTATTGCTATTATGTTTCCTATGAGAACTCAAAGTAAGAACCAGATGTCTCTTTCTTTTCTGTAAATTCAAACCTAACTGAAGTGACAGCTGAATAACAGCAAAGAAGCTATTCTGAGAACTCCCATGCACAATGTATGGAAACCACTTCCTTTGTTCGCAGGTGTTTGGACTGCTTTCTCACAGGGACTATGACTGATCATTATGTCACTGTGGAAAAATCTTTTAAACAAAAGCAAATAACCTTCATTCACCTCGAAGTAAAATTTTAAAGGTAAGAAAAACTTTTATTACAGATATGCCCAATAAAATCACTGGAATTTTGTCACTATTATATCAATACATCAATTCCTCTGGAAGACTGAAATCTTTAGCAAGTGCCAAGAACATAAAATACGACCATTGCATAATTCAACACCAAGTGTCCAAGTTTCACTTAACAGTGCTTCACTTCTGTTTTTTTCTTGTACTTAAGCTATAACCATGAAGTGCAAACGTTTTACATGGCAATCAGCAGGGGCACTGATCATCAAAGCCAAAGCCAAGCTGCTAAGCCTAAAGTGAGCTCATCACACAAGGAAGAGATGCGGTTGGCCACCTTACTGAAACTCACTAAGAAAATCATAGAGTTGCAGAATGGTTTGGGTTGGAAAGGACCTAAATATCATCCAGTTTCAGCCCTCTGCCATGGGCAGGGACACCTTCCACTACACCATGTTGTTCAAGACTCCATCCAACCTGGCCTTGAACACTGCCAGGGGTGGGGCATGCAAAAAAATGTGCAACAGAAAAAGGAATTGAGGAAGTAAAGCAATTCCATATCCTGTTATAACTGCCTGCATCCTCAAAGAGTGGGACTTCTGAAGAGAAACAAATATGTAACCTGAGAGCAAACACCATGGTTTGGGGTTTTTTTTCTGCTTCTGTAGATATTCTAAGTGCATATGATTAAGAGTTTGTTGTCCCCAAAATCCTTGTTTGTGTAATAGAGAAAAAGTATCCAGATGTCACCAAAAATATCTGCCCTGTTCCATAGACTGTGCTGTATGTCACACTTTCATATGCTGCTGAGTTTGACATTGATTCAACAACCCAGCAACAGATGGTTGAGTTCTATGCTTCCAGTGTGCTAGCGGAATTCTTTTTTAGGAGATATTGGGGCAATTCTTCTGTGCATTTATTTAGTCTAGAAATTAAATTAATTCACTGCAGAAAAATGTAAAATACAGACCATGAAGAGACTGGTTCTGAGATCTCATTTTTTCTAAATTCTCAGAATTTATTACAGGCTTGGTTGGTGTGGGGTTTTATTTAAACCTACCAGTCAAAATCCATTGTAGCACTCCCCTTCCAGGGTCTAGAATTTATCTTTGGAGTGTAAAGCAACCTGCGAGCTTATGGGTGCTGTACAAATAACTAATCCACTACTATTTTTGTATGTTGGCTTTTTCAAGCCCACATGATCAATCTGTACTTTGGGCCCAAGGCTTTTGGAACAACAACTTGCATATTGCATTAGTTCAAGATGATTCCACGGGTACAAAGACACTAAAAACTCAAAAAATCCCTGATCACGGTGGTGGTTGAGGCATTTTGTGTGGATGGAAATACCTCTTCCCTGAACAACATGTTCTGGGGTTTTGGTTTGGTTTTCCTTGCAGTTGCCGAAGGGTTTTAGGACATCACAAGAGGTCTCTGTCTAAGGCAAATCATCCCTCTCTGCAAACAACTGGTATAACTTGGATACTTTAATTCTATTTTTTGTTAGAACTCTACAAGGCAGCAGTCTGATTCTGTAAGAGATGTTTTAAGTCCCTTTCTTTTTTTAAATACAAAATGCTGAGTTTATTTTATTTATTTGAATATTTCTCTTCCAGAGTACACAGCTGAAGGACCAAGAGTGCTTCCTGCCGAGTATTTCCTGGCAAGTATTTCCCTCAACTAGTTACATCTAAAAGTCAGTACCACTGTGCAGATTCTCTCTAGAGTGAAAGAGCAGAAGTAAGAACATCTGGAGAAAGTCAGCCCAGATATCTCTGACAGTAATCCCAGGGATCCTTTAAAACATCACTGTTCCCAGCTCTCTGCCCTTGACCTTAAGAAACCACTCTGAAAGTAAGGACACCACCTCATCCACCTCTGTTCATAGTCCGATACATCAGCTTGAAGCATGGTCCAAGGTAGGCAGCATCTCAAACAAAGCTGACTGCCTTCTATAAAACATGCATGATACTAAAAGGATCACAAATGTTTTAGCCTGCTGAAAAAAAAAAAATCATGCTAACTTACCCATTATCTGTGATGTCTTTGAGAAAATGTTCCTCTTTCAACCACACTGGATTATCTACCTGGATTTGAAATCTCTTCTGTATTATAATTATTGCTTGAAGATTAACATACATTATATTTCAGGCTTAACAAGGGCTTTCTTTCTGTGAAGATTTTTCAAGCAGGTTGTACACAGAGATGTTAAGTAACTACACACACATTTTTTGCTTGCATTTCTGTGAGCACCTTTGTCTCCAAGGCCAAATGGCTCTTTTGTGACAAAAAAACTTTCAAAAATCTGGACGTTTTCATCACTGTTTCTCTGCCACTGTTCTTTCAGGGGAACAGCCAACCCATCAAATCCATAAGCTACATAGAATTTGGGGCTCCAGCAAGGTAGAGGACTTCCGCCTACATACCCTATGCTTCTACAAAGAAAACTTTTCACCAGCTTCAGTGTTCTATGTTACTAGGAAACAAAAAGCAGAAAAGAATCCTGTACTTCCTGAGTGTTCTGTTTTCCCCTAAGCACAGTGCTTACATGCACAATAGATGGGCTTCTACAGGAAGGAGGAAGATGAAAAGGCAGGCTGATGATGCAGGCATTGTCATCATTTCAGGTAGGAGGATATCTCTGTTGTCCAGTTTGGGGCATTACATTAGGAAGCAAAGTTAGGACTTCAGGTTTCCTAAACTGCTTTCTTGAAGCTCCGCTTTTTAGGTTGGGAACCCTAAAATATGAGTCTACTTTTCCCAACTGACTATACAGTAATCTGTGTTCTTCTCTTTCCATGTTAGGTACCACAAATGAGATGAAACATGTAGCCTAACATGCTAATCACCCAAAAATCATCAAGGGCAACTCATTTGTATTGGTTCTCTTTGCAAAAGTAGCTCGTCGAACGACTAGAGGTTCCCTGGAACTCTGGCCAAAGATGGGACATCTTCAGTAAAATTCTGCCTGCTTCTTTTCAAGGTTTTAAAAATAAAAGTTACTATTATTTCCTGGGTTACTGAGTATGTCAAGACAGTATATGGCCTATAAATCAGAGAATAATTCTGAATTGGTTAGCATTACAAGTAAAATCAGTCTCTACTTCCTTATCCCATAAAATGGAGCCAAAATGTTTTAAGGAAGCCGCTGTTTAAGAACCCCTATTTCTTAATAATTTCATTTTCGAGCCAACACATTCTCAGTATCTACAGGAACTCTCAGGCTACAATCATCTGTTTCATAAATTCTTGTACTCACTTTCAGTTTGAAGCTCAAGCTCACTGTTTTTTTCAGTAGTCAGTGTTGCTTCTGGCTCATTGTCGTATTGTCTTACTCAAAAGCAGAATCAGATGTGAAAAACAACTCCGTAATTAACCAGCAATTTATATAAGAGGTAAAATATCTTCATAGTAGGGCTATAATGGAGTCATTATTGAAAGCTGTCTAAAAGCACTACACAAAAACAGACAGAAAGATGTTTGACCTCAACTACACCAATTTCACAAATAAAGCCTTAATAATAGCCTGCAATCACACTTGGCTGGGCATTATTTCCCAGACACGCAAGGTCTGCATTACAGGGCCAGAAGCAATGACTCACTCTGCCAGCTGCTGGGATGGCACAGGGCAGCTTGTTATTCTGTCACAAGTTGTTTTGTGCATGTTGGAAAAGCTTCTGGACATCTGATCCCTCAAGAAAACATCCACTGCATATACGCAAGAAGGTAGGGATATTTCCCCCATTTCTGAAATATGGTTTAAAGTTTATTTGTGAAGGTGGAGAAGAGAAATGAAATTATCTTCTCCTCAAAGAAAAAGAAGACCCAAAGGGGACTTCTTTTTTTAAGACATGGTTAAAAAAAGAAAACAGGCTTGAATGCTTTCCACCCAAAGGCAACATAAAAACATGCATTCAGTGTTATGTGCACATCTGCATCCATCAGTGCTGCAGGCTGTGTATCAGTGTGCAGTTCTGAATTGTAAAACAAGCAGACAATGCTAAAAGGCTGTGCATCTTTTCTATACCAGTCTTTGTCTAGAACCTCAGCTGTTCAAATTGTTACAAGCTGAAAGCAGAAACTGGAAAGCTAGCCGACCAGTTCTATAATCAAAGACTGGCTAAGACAGCCTATTATTTGTGTCAGTAAAAGATTTGAAGTCAACATTACTGTTCAAAGCCCTTGATTAGCCCAAGCACATGATCACTGCCATGTTTTAGAGACTGACTTTTTGTGTCTATGCCTTTTTGCTCTCATGTAGCATCTGCTGTTTCCTCTTGTCTAACAGGTATGACATCAGTCACACTTTTAGCAAAAGGCACAGGTTTATTTGCAATGACTCTTCAAGGTTTGGAAATGAATAAGCATAATTTAACAACTGACTAGAACTTTATACGACTTGTCTAAACATCTTCATTTTTGATAGTTTACCTGAGTTTCTTATAGATTGGGGCTTACCTCAAGATTCCTCATTTCTGAACTACCTGGAGATAAGCCTGTCTTCTACCATGCTGACAGAGCTGAGTATGATGCTGGATAGTACCCAGACTTTTAGAGGAGCAGTCTCTGTTGGACATATTTTGCAATAGCTCCTTAAACATTCAGACGGAAATCAGCGATATTTCTTGTTGCAAAGTGATAAGATAAGGGTCTTAGTTTTCCTGACATGTATCATCTGGTTCTTCAGTCTGCTCCTTGCAAAAAGCAAGTAAGGCAGTAGTCAAACTCTTCAGAAGCACTCTGCTGTTATCAGTAGTTTTTATAATTTCTGATTTCCCACTGACACCCTCTTCAGATCACATACAGCTGTTCACACCTCTTCAATACCTTAGAAAATCTGAGTGAGATCTAGTAGAGCTGAAAAGCTTGTACTTTAATCTTTCTAAAGAGGGAAAAACTGCAGATAAAAATCTCCTGCTTGAGGGTACGAGCTGGCCTCTGCATGCCTGAGGTTAGGACAGACAGTCCCTTTTGAGCATGTAATTGTCCGCTGTAGGCTATCCTTGCAACTTGGTCATGTGGGGCTGGGCACTGTCATGTATTGGACTAGATGGCCATAGCCATTGTTGCAATATAATAGTACAATTCTAGTCTTAACATTAAAATTTATTTGTAGCTTCATCTGGTGTGCAGTCCCCTCAGATGATAACAAACTTCAAAACTTTAAGCTGCCCCATGAAGTTTGTTCTCTAGAGTTAGCAACAGTATTTGTACAGTAACTGAGGCTGGGCATCATTTAACACCTGTTAAGTGCCACAGAAAACAATATATGATGGGTGAGTCATAGCTGGGTTTTGAAGCTTAAGTTTCTGCTTAAATTCTTCAGAACCAGGGAACCTGAAGCAATAGTTTTGCAGGTTTTGGTAAAAGTGGTATGAATATTTCATCCTGGAATCTGTAGCTAAAGAAAGGAATCTTGCTTTACTTTTAGTGCATCTTCTATTTATAATCTTCAGACTGAAGATGCAGAGGAAGTGGGTTGAGGAGGGAATGGTTCTCACATAAAAGGACTATTGTACCACTGCAGAATTGCATGTGACCCAATTCAGAGCACAAAGCATGAAGAGAGAGTGAAGAGCTGATATGACAAATTCACAATCTGAACACTTTGGAGGTGCTCCCTGAAGGTAAAAGAAAGAATAAGACAGAATGAATGAGAGGAAAAGACAGTGACCGAATTTACCCCAAAATATTTGATTGAATTTTAATAACGAAGCATTGAGACACATCTTCATTTAAACTCGGATTCCATGTGAAAGAATCCCAATTTTAGGTGTTCACAACAGCTGAATGCGCAAATCCATAAGTACAACCAAGTTTAGGTACTAACATTAATCACACTTTTTATTTATTCAGTCAGATAGGATAGTCTTATTCTGGGAGATATAGAACAGTACAAATCACATTTCATTACAAACACTGCTAGAACATGGAAATCCAGTAAGAACTATACAAGCATAAATAAATACTTGTATTTATGGAACACTTAGAAGAGCTACATGTCCCTAAGCTTCTCCACATGAAAAATATAGTAGACATCTGTTTGTATTTGAACACACACTGAAAGCAGACCCTTAAAGATTCACAGATTTTACAAGTATATCCATTTGCAGCTATATAAACTTTGACTGTAATGTTTATTGTGTGTTTATCTTATTGTTTATGTTGTAGGTTATCTGATACAGATACACCTAGAAACAATCATGGGGGAAAACTGAGGCACATAGCAACTGCCCACCTGCTTCTGAACAAAATGGGAGCTTTGCTGGAGTAAAGGTGAAGCATTTCAAGATCTGAGCCAGTTTGTGTCTGAAGACACCTTCATGACACGTATGCGTGGCTTTCAGATAGCAAAGTTCTCTCAAAGATTTTATAGAATTCTAAAAGGCTTGAAAAAATGTTGTGCCATTGCATACCTGATCAATCTTTCTAGAGATATTAAGTTTATTTATAGTGTCAACTTTGTTTCCTTTTCCCTTTTTATTGTTTATCCTTTAACAAAGTAAAAGATGTTCACCATGTATAGGAAATCAGAATGAATGAATTCATCATGTATAGGAAATCAGAAGGTATGAATTCACCACGCATAGGAAATCAGAATGTCAAAGTGTCCTCAAATACGAACACACTCTAATCACTATTGGTTTGAATTTACTTGACACATCTGACATATTGACATATCCTGAATTGTATCTCAGAGCAAAAAAAACTTATATGAGGCGAGTGGTCACTTCCGTTAACATTAACCTCCAGTACTCAACTACCTATTGCTACTGTTTCTCTAGCCTTTTCCTAGGCATAAAGTATCACTGTCTGAAAGGAAGAGAGAAGATGAAGACTGCAACTCTCCCACTTCGAGCGCACATCACAGGACCTTCTTAGAAGAGCTGTAGCTTCTGCACAATTTGTACAGAACAATATGTAGCCCAGAGGTTTGCACTCCTGTTTCTTTCTTGCTGAGAGTGAGGAGGGGAACCTGCTACATCACGGCACAGGACAAAGCACTTGCTGTCATGCATGCAGGAGCAACCCTGGACAGTAAATAATGCTCCAAAATCAGGATACAAAACATTGTCATAGGGTCAGTTCCCCTGCAATGCAGTTAGACTTACAGCCTGAGCAAGATCTGAACAAATGGGGAAATTCTTCCTTTCTCCCTTTCATAGTTTACCACATCAGCCAGCTTAAGCAGAAGTAAACTGGGTGTGCCCAAAACCATCATCCAAAGGGCACCACAGTGTTCCTGCAATATCTGGAGCCAAAGAACAACCAGTAATATTTTACATTCAGGGAACAAAGCGCTTGGTGATAAACTCTGAGTGCACTTTAAATTAGTTGCTATCAGCCCATAATTTCATGCTTAATTCACATCAACACGTGGCTGAATTTCCCATTAACTACTAGAATACCAGTGCACAAAGTGGAAATAGGGACTAGTATATGAAGAACACAGACATTTACATCTATGTAAAGACCAATACATAATGCCTTTTATGAAATGAGTAGTGCTATACTCCTCAGCCTTTATGCTTCATTTCTAAGATACATTGCTGCACAGAAAGTTGAAGCTACTGGCCTTACCCTTTTCAAGGACTATGCAAAGGGCAGTTATGACCACCTACTAACTGTACACTTCATTTGACTGTAAATCATGGTAAGAGACTTCGATTTTATATATTTAAAAAAATGGAAAATATATATGACTGATCACAACTTCTGTTATGATTGTGCTAATTCTTCAATATGTTAAAAGAATAATCACGATTTATTCTGCCTTTTAAAAGAAAAAGAACTTTAGCCAACCATTACAGTTATGCTGCTTTCATGGATGGAAAACACTGAAATGTAAAACACGCTCTGATTAGGAACAGTTTCATTTTGAGAAGAATTAACAGTTGTTTCAGCTTTAGAAGACAGGCCTGTAGCACACACTGACTATAAAATACTCTAGTATACATGGCCTAGCAATGGCAAAGATGCACTGCTTTGACCATGAGATGAACTTTTTCTTTTCATCCCTATGTCCTATTAATCTGCTTTCACATTCTCAGCAGACATGTTGTTAGCATACAGCACAAAGGATGATATCCTTCCTCAAAAGGTCACAGTCCTCTTCAGTTTCTCCAAACTGTCCCTTGAAAACATGAAGAACCTCTCAGGTGAGAGCACAAACTCTTCACAATTCTGTGTGCAGACAGTTCATAGTTCTCGTTTCAGACAGAGGTAGTCTCTAACTGCTGAAATTACTTGCCTGAACATCTGCAATTGAAGATAATCCTGTTGTGCCTTAGGCTAGCAGTGAGGGAAGATGCTAATGCAAGCTCAATAGGTACTGAAATCATTTCACAGGAACCTTCTCCCTGATTCTTCACAAATAATTATCTCAGTCTCTTACACAAACATAAATTAAAGTTACTAATTCATACACTGTGGTGTCTGCTCTGAGATCTTTAGGTCAGAAACACAAGTAAGCTTTTAGTCAATTAAAAAACCCAAATCTACAATATTGTATGTGTAGAAATGTAAGGTATTGTCATTCTTTCAGCTCTCCAGGTGACCCACTCTTTCCATATAAGATCTAGAAAGTTCAGAACATCTGCAGGTGCCCTTCAATGCA
Source organism: Ara ararauna (assembly GCA_028858755.1). Lineage (NCBI taxonomy): Eukaryota > Metazoa > Chordata > Aves > Psittaciformes > Psittacidae > Ara > Ara ararauna. The sequence continues at coordinate 10,128,923 of CM054384.1, forward strand.
TCTTATAGGTTAGAAGTATTTTCTTCCCTTTATTTTGATTTCAGAAAGTTGACAATGTTAGGCACTTTTTCTCATCTCATTACTGATGACACACTTCCATGGTTGCTCTGCTACTTCCAGCACTGTTAACTTTTTGCTCCTTTTGTTCTGTGTCTCAAATGTGCTGTCTTTTGCCACTCTGTTTATTGGTTTGTAATTTTAAGATGAATTCATGGGACTGCAAACAAAGTGATTGATAAGATCTTCTGAAGGTCAAAGCTAAAAAGGTCATAGAAACTAAGAGTATGATACTTCAGGGCCAACACGCTAGTAACTGTATCTCAGAACTGTCAGAAGCAGGAAGCAACATGAATTTTTATACTTCACAACAATATTGAAGGTTATTTCAGAAGTTTCTAATTCAGATTTTCAAGCAAAGAGAATGCCAAACCTAAGAGCAGTATCTCTGTTTAGGACCAATTTCTGGTGTCCTAACTTAATCTGAATGGTAAGCTTGCCCTTAAAAAGTCCAGTGGAACACAGTGGTATGAATCATGAAGGCAGGACACAGCAAGAGTAATCATGGTAGATGGCATCTGCATTTCACAAGGAGTAGAGGTGAAGAATGGCAAGTATATTTCCCAGGCCCTGAAATTTCTCTGTGTGAGAATTTTCTCAGCATTTTCTCAGTTTCCACTTTTCTTTGAAAAAATACAGTATTTATCATGCCAGCGGCCTGCCTGGACCTCCCACATCCCAGATAAAACCTGTAGTGACTTAATATGGTTACTGTGAGAAAAAAAAATAACCTCCAAATTACCATGTGCACATTTATCTACACAGAATAAAGCAGAAGGAACGTGTTGTTCAAATTAGGCAAACATTACCATGGACTGATTTTCTACATCACCTGTGTTCAAAGAAATCTAGAATAAGTAGTAAAAATTATTCTCAATTATATTGAAAGGAACTGGCAGGGGGGAGGAGGGGAGTGGAGTAGAGCAGAGGACTTTAAAACTGCAAAATAGAAATAAATTCTAATCCACTGCATACTACAGCCAAATCTGATCAACTGCTGAGCACTTTATAACATAGAAGAGTGCCTTTATTCTGGAGATTATCCTTTTCTTCTTACAGACAGTTCTCTTCAAGGGACTTCTTTGCCCCCACACAAAAATGCCTCATACTGATAATGAAATTCAGTGACAAACCTGTGGGTTCTCCGAGGACAGATTGCACCTTTTGGTGAATTATTGTGTCTCCTAAAATGTGAACACAGACTGTTTTGCTCAACAATTCAAATAGATGTCAGGAGCATGGTAGGTTTATGCATACTATTTCTTCTGCTTAACACAGACTTCTGTACCATGCAGGAGTATAGCTCTTTTTTAAATGGATTTTTTTATTAATTTTTCCACAATTCAACACCATAATTCAAGTAATATAAAAGACACAAAGCACTGAAATTCCACAAAAAACTCCCGTAACGTGCTATTATGTCTTGAAATTTATGAGATTCATATAACACTCTTTGGGTTATGGAAACAATTTTACCAAGATTGCAGACAAAGTTTGATACTTCAGTGTGACTGTGTTCTGTTCTTCTCTGTCAGAAAGCAATGTCTGGGTATTGTTCCTCCACATTCAAATAAAACTGACAGAATCCACTGATGCATAAAATCAAGCAATCATCCTTTTACCTTCAAAGAATCTTCAATCTGACCCCTAAGTCTACACTTCTGACAAGGAAAGTGAAATGGCAGAACACAGCCTGGTGGTGACAATGAAAGGAAATTGATTGTTAATATGAAATAGGTCACCTTTATGACTATGTGTCACCTGCAAGAGAGTGATAGATGTCTGGGAGAGATGTTTTGCCCTACAGATGTATGAGTGATACATGAAAATTTTCAAGCAGAAGCTGCTGGCATAAAAGCCAAAGAACATAATGAATAGGAAATGGTATCTGACCTTTAGAGGGGAGAAAAATGGATAGGGACTGTGTAGCTGACTGACACTTTAGTAAAAACAAAAATTAAAAGTTCAAGATGTACTGTAGTCATATTGGGGCTTGTTACTTCTCTTGTACAAATGACTACTTTACCTGCTATCTCTGAGATAACATTAGTTGAAATAAGAGGTAGAGAAAGGGTGAAGTTCCAATATTACCTTAGGTCTCTTCATTGTTCTTGAGAAGAGTGGGTGCATCATACGCTGTCTGCATAAACAATAAACAAAGGAAAATCTAGTTTCTCCTTTTATATGTTGCTTACCTTTTACCTAATTACATCCTATGCTTTTTACAATAGGGATGTCTCTTGAGTCTGCATACAGTGCCTAACACAATAGCTTCCCCCCACAGGCTGTTGGAAAAGCTGTGGAGTGTTTCTGAAGCTGGGAGATGCTTCAGGAAGGAAAGGCAGGGAGCATGGGGGAGCCAGTTCCTACTTGACCAGGCTCTCTATTGGCCTCAAATCTGCGGATGGCCCCTTCTTCCTCAGCACTTAATTTATACTATTTGTCAAGAACAAAAGAATGTACAGATTAGTAGCTCAGTATTAATCAGCTGCAATCAGCCTCCTGTCATTCTACTCCCACAATATTGAAAGCCCTTTCAAAGAATCAGTGCCTTGGAGCTCTAGAGAATCATCATTTAATATGTGAAACTACCATTCAGGAGGTACCTATCTATCAACATGTCACTTTACATACTAATAAAACAATTCTTCTTCTATTGTATCTGAACTTAAGATTCTCAAGGTGTTTCAGAAACAGAAAGCCTTAAAATTCTTACAGGATTCTTGTGATTTCCAGTGAAAAAATGGATCTGGGTGCCTCAGAGGTTGCCTGATTTCTGGAGGGAACTCAGTCTGACTAGTGAAAATTAAATCTCTTTAAAAGTATGTTTAGCTTAATCCTCAAAACTTGAAACACCAAAAGTGGTCATTCACTTTTTAATTTAAGCCATAGTCAGTAGTTCCTAATGCTGTCTGCTGGATCATCTATTAGACACAGAGCCTTCAAAGAACACAAAATACGTCACATAGAAACAGATTTTTTTAAATGTTTTATGCTCCTTGATCATAACCTCAAAAAAAGTATTGATTAAATTTAAGATATAAAGAAAAAATGCTAATGACAGATAGCAAGGCTGCTGAGACATCAACATTTAAAAGCACTTTGCTGACTTGAGCATTTCTTTTCATCTATCCAGAATGACTTTTGCACATTTTTATATTCTAAAAATGCAGGATTAACTGCATCTGTTAGGTCAATAACATGAAGTAGCAATGCTGTCTTCCATAAACGCCCAGTCAGTTTTATGAACCAGATTATTAGTAGTTAAATATTTAAAGATGCTTGCCCGCCCTTTGGATCTCACTTTGATGCTTGCAGCCAGAAAATACTATCTTCCAACACCACATCCAGGCTCCACAGTGTGGGAGGAAGATTTTGAACCAGATCAAGAGTAAAATTAATTTTCCAACCTTCTAGACATAAAAAGAAAACCAAGAATGTATTCAAAAACAATACTGCACATTCTGGCTCATTAGAGATTTTCTTCAAGAAATGATGGAGAATGAACCATATGAGAAACACAACAAATTTAAGAGGGCAGGGAGTGAGGCATAAGGATTTGGTTAGTGCATATGAAAGTCTTAACATACACAAAGTAATAGCACAGCAAAAGAGTGAATCAGCCAGGCACATTTCATTTCTTTGTGTCATTTTCTGTTTCATGACTTTCTCTTTCCTCTGCAGTGTTTGGCACCCTCAATTCTCCTCTGTGTTTTAACTGCATTATCTCTCAATCTTCCCCATGATTTGCTCCACAACACCCACCACACACACACCCCCATTTAGTTTTGAAAGTAAAACTTAATGTATGCCAGGGAATATCTACTGTAACTCCGGCAAAAAGGTATTTCAAGTACATTAAAATGACTGGATGTCCATAAACTGGGAAGGCATTGGCAGCAGCAGAACTAGAGCTCTTTATCAGGAGGATTCCAGAAGCTGATTCAAGAATCCCAGATACGTCTATGGGAGAGAGGCAGTGAGAGGTATGCAGGGTAATAGTAATGCTGTTACATGGGTCATCTGGTCCTTTCACCCAAAACGTGGTCAATGTAGCAGTGACCAAGGCACAACATATATAACCTGGAAACATGTCTCCCTGGAATTTTGCCCATTTCTCCAGAGTACAAGACAGGCTGTGCACGGAAACGTAACAGTTGGTTTCAAACAAACTAACAGCTATGCTACACTGAAATGTTAATGGCCTGAAATCCTGCCTGATTTCCTTTCACAGTAACCAAGGAACAAACTCTGAGAGCTACAGAGTAAAAATCAAAGCAATCCAATACAAAGATATAGCATCTCATTAATTCTTGATGTCCACTTGTATTTAGAATGATCCTCTTCTCCTTTTTTTTTTTTTTTTTTTTTTTTGTTCCTTCAATTGTATACTCATCTTTGGGGTCCCACCAACATGCCTCCATGCCCACTGTGGCAGATGGGATAAGGCTCACATTCTCTGGACACAAGCAGTGTTAAACTCTAAAAGAGCACTTCAGCATCCAAGGCAAGGGGAGCATACATTCAGGTGTCCAAGCTAGAAAACATCTGAGTACAACCAAGAAGAAAGTGTAATATGTGATTAACCCAGAAATGCTGAATTGGGTATTGACTCTGGAAGTGATGCTCAGCTAGTACTTGACAACTAAAGAATATACAACTGACAGAATTCAGAGTGAGAAGGAGCATAAATGTTAGTAGAACCATACCAACACTCACCCATAGAGTCATAAACTCTGTTTATGCAGAGAGTTTATGCATAAACTCTCTCTAAACAAAGTACAGACCCCATTTCAAAAAAAAACAAAAAAAAGATGTATTTCTCTAGCCCACTGTCCCCATGACTGCTACTTGCTGCAGCACCCAGGAAGCAATCCAATCTGTTCTTACAATTGCACAAATTGTATTTGGAAATCAAATAATAACTTGCATCCCAATAGACCTCCATTGGTTTAAAAATACAATGCACTACATTTTAAAGAAAACATCTATGCATGAAATTAGATGTTTACAGTGATCTCACAGGCAAAAACATAGGGTGGCACACCACTAGTTCCCTGGCTAGTGGTAATAAGCTTGTCACTGTAACACATTAGCCTATCTGTAAAAATGTACGTGTATTTGCACACATCCATCTGCACACGTATTTCTGTTCCTGTTTCAAAAGAATTTCATATAGTGTGATATCAAAACAAAAAAAGCAGTCAGTAGTAGCATTTACATGAAGTCAGAGTAAGTTAAGATGCCAAATTAGTGCTTTTGTTCCCTTGAGACTTTTCTATCAATTTATTTCAATTTAAATATAGCATATTAGTTTTTCTTAAAGAGAAAAGAAAAAGAATCAATCTTTTTGTCACTTGGAATCACATTATCTCATAAGTATAATTCACGTAAAACAAATTAAGAGGCTGAGGAAATGCTCTGTTAACATAATTCTTTAATAATAATATCACTTAGATCTTAAACTGCTTAATTAGATTTCAGTCATTGCAATCAACAGCCTCATTGAAACTGTTCATTTATAATTCATACTTTTTGCATTTTACTATTCATTTTAAGAACAGCATTAACAGTAAGAGCCAACAGTAAGTACAAAAAAACCCCAATACTAAACAATTAAACCCAGAATTATTTATAGAGATGTTGCACTCTTTAGGTTTTGGGATGAACTTATTTCCTGGTTCACTGAACATCAACAGAAATACTTTAGTTGGCTTGAATGGACTCATGATTTGCCCTTAGGAAAAACACATTTGGACTTTAAACACAAATCCAGATCCAACGTTTTGCATTTGGCCACAAATCTGAATTGTATAAAATAAAATAAGCTGTACTTTTATTGAAAAGTTGACATGAATAGATCTTTCAGACACACTTGCGGCCTACACACGTTCAATTCAACTTCCATTCACTAATTAGGTTTTCCTAGATAATGAAGATGTAAAGAATAGCCGATGCAACATTAGCTGCTGTGAAATAATGTTCTTTAAAATAAAGACCACCACTTTCACTTAGCACAATGTAGAAGCGTTCTGTAAAGAAGGCACTTCTGTGTTTACGCACATCCAACCACAACCATGTTTGCAGATAACATTTCTTCTGACTGCAGATAGAATTAGCTCATCCAGGGTCAGCTCATTTACTGTCTTGGGATAAATTACAGTTATATCTACAACACTAAAGTACAACCTTTGGGCCTGACCTGCAGGAAACAGAACCCCATATCTGATACTATTCACACCCACAGAGCAAGTAGAATATTACAGCTCCAGGACTTTAGATAAGATTTATGAGGTTTGCGGTTCCTCTTTGAACAAAGAGTATCTTAACGTTAACGAGACAAGCATTTCACTTTTATTCCTATTATTTTAATATAATAATAATAATCTTCATCTTTGTGGTTACTGCAAGATTATATATTTATAATTATGCTCCTTTTAAATAAGCAGTCATCAGTTAACACATGGGTGTTTCTTCAATAACTACTTTAGTTAAACTGAACACATTTCAGTAGCTTCTTCCTAGCAGTGCCCATAACGACCCCAACTGAATTTTAACACCCATCTCTCTAGAGCATGCTGCTAATACGCTCAAAATATATGTGTAAACTAGCAGGCATCTGCTAAGCTACTAGTGAAGTATCCAGTAAGTAAATAAATGCATCTGGGTTGCAGCCACCGAGATTTATAGCACTTTTCCCTGATTTCCTTTTTCACACTACAGTAAATACAGTAATGGTGCTGGCTAATAAACAGCCATAAATCTGCCTCCCTGTTTTTATTATGCTTGCCGATTGAAAAGTAATGCTGTGAAACTGATGAAGTCAGTGACTATGAATGCAGGAAGGCTTTGTGTGCTGGGGGGGATGCTTTTAGTGTATTTGAAATGGTTTATTTTGCAAGACTTTTCCACTCCCACATCAGTAAGTTAGGGTTTTCTCATAACCTTCACCCCCTCTATTTTCCACATGTTGTAAGCTAGATTTTTATTCCTAATAAATTCAACACATCCAGTGCAGATGCAGAAGAGGAGGTCTGGATGGTTTTTTGGACAGGGCTTCTCACCAACTTGATTCAGTTCCCATGAAGTCATTGGAAAAATTCCTGTAGACTTTCATGACAGCTGAATTGGGCTTCTGTTGCTTCTTTCCTTCCATGCTATTTCTTAGATACCCCCTCTTCCATCCTTGAAGCAGCAGGACAATTTGGGAGCTGTAGTATACATCAGACATCTGTTCTTACAACTCAGTTAATAGAACAGTGCAGGATGCTTCTAAAAGTTCAGGAAACGCTGCCTGCAGGATCTCTGCAGGCAAAGCCAGGCAGAGGCTTGCCAGAGATCATCCCTTTAAGAATACCCATACTGTTTCAGTCACTATCTCAGATTTTGCTGAGCCTGATGGGAGTGTCCATAAAGGTCAGATATTTCTTCTCAAGTGATGACACCTTCAAGAAAAGTGTGGAAAAGTGATAGTGGGTTTTTTCCTCAAACATTTCTTAGTGATAGAACAACTAAATTAGAAGCAAACAGAAAAATCGCCTTATTTAGTAGCAATTTTATCTTTAGCAACTGTGGAAACAACTTATTTTATCCACCGAAGGCTTGCCACTTCTGTAAGCTAGAAGTGCTATACACTTGTGAAAGGTAGCCCAAATATTAATTAAAGCAGTTTGCAGATGTCAAATCTGCAAGATGTCGAGTGATAGTTACAGGGAATTAGCTGAGTTCAGATCTCTGAAAAGAGGAAATATTTTGTCTTCCTACCAATGAGAAGACAGACAGACTGTTGGCATCAGCCACCAGGAGTACTTTCTTAGCAGCTCGTCTAGTCTTGCCTGTGTGCACCTTTACCTCATTCCCTTATACCAGATGCACTAGTTTCAGGAAAGTTTAAAGTGAGTTCCTTCAAAGAAAATAGGTAAGGTAGGCCTAGCTATGCTAACCTGTAAAAGCTCTCCCGAGAGGAAGCTGAATTTCATTCTGACAACCTGTATCCCCTCCAGCAGTTAATGGCTACCAACTTTGCAGACTGATATAAAATCCTCAGGGCTATAGAAACAAAGGATGAAGTGAGAACTCATGACTGACTAAACAAGAAATCCCACTGTTTTCTGTTTTCCTTCCACAAGAGCCCATGCTACAGCCTTGCTCATCTCCTCACACAAAAACATGTACCAAAGGAGAAAAACATGTACAAAAGGGGAAAAACCTCAAATCAAACACACAGCTATACACTGAGAATGTCCACAAGAATTGCAAAGGACTCTCTCCTTCCCAGCTATTGTCACTTCTTTAGAGCTGCACAAGCCCAGCAACTGCTACAAGGCAGATGAGTAGACATGAATTCGTTAGAGTTCACAGAATGGGGGGAACACCATTTTTATTCTTTTTTTGATACTTAAGAATAGGAAATGTGTAAAAGAATAGGAAATGTGTAAAACAAGCAGTTGTACAAATTATGCAGGTGGAAAAAGGCCTTCTTTATGAATGGCCAAGTTATTTTTTATAAAATAACCAAGTTATATTTTGTTCAGTATTATTTGAAGCAGGAGTTAAATTGTACATCAGGACCACCATTGTTTTGCTTCGTATTTTGCAGGAGGAGAAACTAAAACTGAAATTTTCAAGTGCAAAAGAAAAAACATCACTGTGCAGCTCTTAGACTGAAAGGTCACTGCTTGTCTTGCTTTATCCCTGGCATTCCCACTTTATAATTTCTCTGCCGTACATGGATCTCAAGTCCCATTTTTATTAGTGCTAAAATAGACTGTTCTCCCACTGTCACACCATCTGTGTCTCTTCCTCCTGCCTGCCAGTACACAGAACATCTAGGAGCTGTTTTGAAAAGAGAAAAAAGGAAAGAAAGAAAACTGTATTGTTTTGGTCACACACTCAGCTGGCGGCAGCCTGTTTCCAGCAGTGACTGTCTTCACAGAGGGACACATTCAGCCTTTGCCAGCCCATGACACACATTTGGTTAAAAAGCCCCAAAACAAAGCCATCACTGGTTTGGAATGAAGAGAAATGCGATTTCCTTTTGGTTCTCCCACTGTGTGACTGTAGAGAAGGGCAACTCCTCCCAATATCACTGCTGCCTTGTTGACATTTCAGGTTCTTTATCAGAAATTTCTCCTGACAAATTTCTGATTCAGCCTGAGCCTGAATCAGCAGCAACAAGACCTGTTCACAGCAAACACCAAGAATGGGATTTTCAGAAAGTGACAGAAAACACAATATGGGCTGTTGCTGCCTTTTAAAAAATTTATTTTGACTTTAAATCTACAAATGCTTTGGGGGGCTTTTTAATACAGGCAAATTCCCCCCTTTCCCCTCCCAACAGTCACCTGTATGAGTAGCAATCTAGGAATCTAGGAGACCGCAAATTCCACTTCCACTCAAGACAAGATCTTGAGTGTCATCAGTGAGGCAACAGGCTGTTATTATAACAAGTGTCCTCATGTATAGTTTTATACCTGCCTAACACAGATACCAGCAGTCACTATCTCATAAAACAAGTCAGTGGAAACACTTCGCATTACATGTTAGAAATAGTTGTAGACATTTTTCCAGGGGGAGCAGTCTGAATCAAAGATCAGTGAGCAGGAAAAGAAAAATGTAGTAAAAATGCATTATTTTGAACAAATTATCAGGCTGACCATCACCCAAGTCCTGTGAGGTAGTACAAGAAGAGGGAAAAAGGACTAAGCAGCATGAGACTTCTGAAACTGTTATGATACAGGTCTGTTTCTACTGTATTTAATATATAAAAGTTGTATCTAAAGAGAACATTAACATTTATTGAGTTCATGTGTTGGTGAATGAACACTTAAGAAGCCTCCAGTAGCTCCCCTGTTTTGACTAGAGGATATTTCAAAAGCAATATAAGTGTGAGCCATGACAAAGAAGGATGGATAAACTACATCCAGAAACATGCCAACTTGGAAAGTTCTAGAAGCCCTATTTGCTACTTATTTACATGTGTGAACCCTTAATAATAAAACTTAAGTTCCACCAAAATAAATTCCAGCATCTCATAGGTCAGATTGAGAGGCTGATTGAGCAAAACTGAGAGGGACAGCTTTGAGGAGCTTCCATTTAATTTTTATCTACTTTCAGAGCAATATGGCTTCATGTTCTGTTTAACAGTCCTTACAACACCCTGCTTTTTTTTTTCTGTGGTCTAAAAATGAATTTGCATTTGATTTTTCAAACTTTTCAGATTTTTCATGGGAAAATAGCACCATCTGTAGGAGAAAGTGGACCCAATTTCATGAAAATGCACTTTAGTTTCAAGCCATTAAGCAGAAGTTCCTACTTCCTAAGAGAGTAAATATATTAATTGTCAAAGTAGGCTCATGCTTTACACACAGAGCAAGCCAAATGGACTTCTGCTGGTCTCAATGTCATTCCCATCTCACAATGAGAGAAGGTGCTAAGACAAAAAGCTTGCTACTCTTATCACCTATAACACAGTTCAGAGGTGCAGTAGTTGTAGCCTACAAAGCCCAAATCCTCTCTTGCAGATTCAGCATTCATCTACAGCTGCAACTATAACCTTGCTGTTGTAAAGAAGGTGATGACATTCCATACCTGACAGTGGCACTACTGTACATTTTTGGTACTTCCATTGGTCCTGTGCATCGCAAACAGAGAAACAACTGTTCGAAAAGAAGTTCCAGCAGTGAACTCTGAGCAGAGGCCTTGAAGATCATAGACTCACAAAACAGCCCAAGCTAGAAGGGACCTTGAAAGACCATCTTGTCCAAGCTTTCATGGGAAGGAGATCCTAGATGGGATTATCTTGCAATGTTTCCTATTCCTCTCCAACTATCACTAAAAGGTTAAGTTTGCTGAAAAATACCACCCATAGTGGATAACAGCATTCTTAACGTAACTGTCAGGAGGTATTTTGTGTACTTTCTGAGCACACACATTCAGTACAATTCACATATTTTGCTCTGTTCATAAAAGCACAGAATTCATACATGCCCTCAAAGAAAGGACAATATGAATAGCTATTCACCAACTGTGCTAGAGTACTTCACAAGGAGGTGACAGCAAATTCCATGCAGATTGGACACTAACACTGTAGAAACACGGCACTGAGCTTGAGCTTGTAAGCACTGGTGAGACGCACGTCTATTACTTCACATGTGTTCACACAGCTTCTGACTCTGTAAGTAAAGCATTTACTGTAACATACAGTGTAGATCCACCGTAAGTCTCTGTATGCATCCATACCGAATAGATGTAAAACTGAATCAACAAATATAACCTCACATTCCTATGTGAGTATGAGACACACAAAGCAAATGTAAGGGAATATTTTTAGTTTCAGCATATCACACAGAGCAGGATATAGGGGCAGCCATCATTTGTACAACAGTCTGAAATGTCCTGTTACACAGGAGAAGTAACAAACTAGAGGCAGGAGGGTAAGAACTGAAGTAATTCATAAATGCTGCAAAAGAGTTCTTGGACATCTGAATGTAGCTGACAAAAAAAAAAAGGGGGGGGGTGGTAAGAAGCATATAGAGACAAAGAAATCAATTCAAGCTTAATCCAGTGCTCACTGAAACAGTGAGTTGAACCTTTAAGGTCCTGTACCACCATGAGGGCAAACTTTTATCAGACTATTGTCAGAAATATTTTTCAATTATTGCTAGGAAAAAAGAATTAGCCCCTTCAGTAAAGCTCCCTAACTGCTGGTCAAAGTTAGGTCTAACATATGGATCCATTATCTTCCACTAAAGCATACATATGCACTAGAGAATTTGGCTGCTTGTTGTGAACGAGTAAGATGTTCAACGAAAGGAGCTGCATAAACATTTAAAAGATTATTAGTTCCATGTCCTTATTCAATTAGAAGATGAAACATCTCAATTGACAGGAATACATTAACAGTGATAGTAACTACTCTGTAAGCCATTTGCTCTCTAAAGAGAAGAAAAGAACTCCCTTTGCTAAATACTCCCTAGGAAAAAGGTCACCACTCTGGGACCTAGTCCCACTTCTACTCTCATCTTGCTGGGCAACATTGTAAAGTCATTAAAGCATTCTGTCTAAAATAAAAAGGAAGCCTGTTGGCTTTGGAAACATTTATAGTTTATTTCATGCTGTTTGAAATGTTTATATATACACCACACCTTATTTCCTAGCAAGAGTTTCTTGCAATTGTTTGAAAGGCTTTCAGTATGTATCATGACACTGTTGGCTTTTAAATGTACAAGTAGCATTTCAATTAGTCTAAAAATGGTTTCCTAGGAGAACGGACGATTCACTTAGAAACAGTGCACAGAGCAGAACAGCAAGTCTTCAAGCTAATGTGTGCATGTAGGCATGCTTCTATCTTTCTTCATCACATAGTCAGAATAGTGTTATTTGCCCATGGACATTTCTTTTCTTAATTTAGCCTTCACATTTCACTCCACTTTCTGTACTGACCTTTATTTCTTCATGGCAGTTAGACTGTGTCTGAATGCAAAATTTAAGGCCTATCCTTGTTCATAATGCCTACAGAAAACCCTTGTGGGTTGTGTTTTTGTTTTGTTTTGTTTTTTTTAAACAGTAGCTGCAACACAGCTGCACAAACTGATAATTAAAGAGATATTTCCCTTGTTCAGCTGCTATGTTTCATCAGATAACATTATAGTGCCATTTTTCTCATCCGGCCTTCAGGTGAGATGTGGAAGAGCACAGCTATTATCAAAAAAAATCAGCTTATCCCACTTATGTAACTTCTGTTACATATGATAATACAAAAAGATGACCCAGCTGAACACATTAGACTGGCCCTCAGCTAAGGTGGCAGTCATATAGTCTTATAGAGGAAAAAAAACAACAAAAAAGTCATCTAACATTAAAAGAGCATAAATAGCGCAATTTGAAGAAGCATAGGCAATGTGTTTTTACCCCAGTACTAGCTGCTGTCTCAAGAAAAGAGAATTTCTGTAGAACACACCAATCTGGTAATTCAAAAGGTGAACACAGTTCTGTTGAGAACTACACCAGCTCCTCCCTGGAGTCAGAAGGGCATGTGAAACCATTCTCTCCCAAATGCTGGTTTTGAAGCTACAGAACAAGATGTGAAGAGTGAAAGGAAAACTTCCAGGTTCCACTCCTTCTAAGATCCTACTGGGGGCTAGTCTCACATGAAATGCCATCCAATTTCTTTGGGGGGGGGGGGGGGGGGGGGGGGGGAAGAGGCACTTAAAGCAACAGCTGCAAACTCAAGTCTTTTAACAAACTGAAGAAAAGCTCCAGTACAGCATCTATGCCAGGTGGCATTAGTTTCCAGTGTGATCTAGGCATAAAGAAGATACATGCTGTTCTCATCAATGGAGCACAGGGAGTTGAATTTAGCAAAAGTTGTAGAATTGTTTGAACAGCCCAGGAGATATTAATCAAAGACTGATTTGTAGCATCTGCCGTTCCCTCATCTGTCTTACATAACTGACTTTGAAGATGGAGAGGGAGTCTGAGTCTCTGATATTACTTTCCATTTTATGGCATAACACCACCAGCTGTTGCTACCTTCTGGGCTAACACAGACTAGGTAAATCTCACCCATGTGGAGGCAGCTAGCTAAACAAAGCCTCCACTTCATTTACAGGCTCCTTCAAGTACACATACTGATATATTCCGCAGGATGTCTGCTCCAGGATTAATTTCATTCAACAAGCTCTTTTCAAATCTAATGACCTTCTTACACAAACAGTGAGATTTCAATAAGCTTTTTCATGTATTCATAAGTTTTCATGATGCTTAAGATGATCAGGTTTTATCGAAACATTTTAATAAAACAATGTTATGTTTATTGCACTCAATTTCCAGCTTCTCAATAGCCATAAAGGCTAGAAACATAATTTAAAAGGTAAACTGAAACTGCTACCACATGAATTCAGGAGGTTAAGATATGAGCAAAACCTCAAGTATACAAGAAGTGCAACGTAATAGTGACATCACCACAGTATGTTGATATCACCTTGATACTGAAGTAGAAAAATATAGTTGAGACTTGTCCATACCACAACTTCTGACCGAGTCTGAATCCAGAAACTGGGACAGTCAGTTTTCTATAATGTTATACTTAATGTGCTGAAATGGTTCCACAGAATATAGCCAAAAATAACCAGTCAATTGTGCCAATGGTCAGAGTAAATTACTGAGAACAAGAGCTGGCATTTGTGTTTGTGAGGCATCTGGGACAACGCAATCCTAATCCACTGCTAGGGGTTCCCAAACATTACTACATCAGTAAAAATTAGTTTTAAAATGCTTGTGAGAAGTCAAGAGTGCAGACAGCACACAACTTTTTCATAGACAAGGAACTTACATTTATTCACGAAGACTGCATAGATACAACAGTTCAGATTTAACAATAAAATATAAAGAAGCATCAGCAAGGCCACGGGCAAAAGAAAATCAGTTTTAAAATTCAGCATGGTTTTAGGACCCTATTTTAATTTTCATTAAGAACTCTCTGCTTCATTCCAGCACCACAGAGCAGATACATAAAAGTGAGAATTTAGTTCTGTTTTCTCTCACATTCTTCTCATGCTCATCATTTGCAGCTCCCTGAGATTTGAACAAATTGTACTTGATCAGAAAATTCCCAGTTTGCAGGGCAGCTTCCTCTCACCCCAGTGAAAATTCATGACTGTTACATTTTCCTCTAGCTTATTCCTGTGCAGACTACATTTATCTGTGAACCTAGCCTCCTCACCAAAGTGTGATGAGTAGGAATGGAATAAATGGGTCAGGTTTCAAGAGGCGTCTAGCTTGCAGTGATATTTGAAGCTCAGGAATGTAAACTGGCAGACAAGCTGTCATGGGAGAAACACAGGAAGATCTCTTAGCATATTAAGTAAGTCTCCTTAACCACAACTGTTTCTGCTGTCTTCCTTTGCCTCACCTGCAGCTAAGGAGATACAGTGAATTACAATAACCTCAGCAGTTTCATGACTGTAATTAGACTTCCAAGTTAGGTGACAAACTCAGAGTAAAAAGACTTCACTAAATTCCACAGAGCTTTGTGCAAGTATGTGACTTGGGCCTACTTAAGTGAATTTCAAGGCCATACAGTTTTGTGCTGAGTCTGTAGAATTCATGGCTACACAACTTTCATGTAGTATCAAATGTAAACTTAACTTTTCCAGTTGCATTTTAATTTTAGCCTGAGTCTACCGGAAACTACAAATTATAATAAAATTTGGTGGAAAAATACTGATGCAAAAGAAATTTACATAATACAGAAACTCAAAGCAACATTTGCACAAGTTCCTCTGAAGCCCAAATCTCAAGCATCACAGAGCAACAGTCAGCATGTGATGAGAAACACAAAATATTAGTGACACTATGACAAGGCTTATATATTTCATCTTAGGAACAGGACTCCTACTGCATATGTTAATATTCAATTTCTAAAAAGTAAGAACACACATCACAGGTGTTGGAATTTCTCCTGCTCTGATTTGACTTGGAAAGGCATGATACAAACTGATTGACGAATACCTGGAGACTGATTATCCCACAGAGATATTTGCATCTTTCAAGACCTATCACACTTCATGGTATTGCAGTATGTAGCGTAACAATGTGATGTGTCTGAATAACAAATCTCTGGCTTCCTCCTGAATTTACAAAGAAATAATAAACATACTTTGCCTTTCTTTTTCTTTGGTACATATTCTTGTGAGTGAAAATTATATGACACTGTCTGAAGTCAAAGGACTGACAAATAAGGCTTCTCTGCCAGCATCCAAATTACCAAGGATGCAAATGTTTCATTTGTCTCTGTTCAAACGAGGCGGGCTGTTTTTATTTTTTAATGCCAGCACAGACCTATTTCCTGCAATCTCTCACATCACTCATGAGATGCATGCTCTACTGAGAAAACTTCCTTCTGATGTTTAATATTGATGACTCCGCAGACTGCTTTCATTGCACCAATTAGAAAAGGAACAACAAAGCAATCCTCAAATTAGGAGTCTTAAATTGTATGCAAAGGTAGTCTTGTGAAATGAGCTATTGTAAATATAAGCAGAGCCCTCAGAATATCAGAAAATAGTAGATCATAAAGTACACAGGCACATATGTACCACAGAACTGGACACAAATTCAGAAATTGACAATATTGACCCATGCCAGTACTATTTCTTCAGTCCACAACATCCTTGTAGGCAATCACTTGCTTCCTAGAGCATTATGCCAATCAACGTGGATGTCAAGTCAAACCTCTAAGCTCTACTGTCCTTCCAAGCCTGTCTTCAATAGGTTATCTGCCTAAAATTTATTACATGGCATCATCCCAGCATCTTATGAAAGCTTCACCTCTTAATTGAGCTACTTGCCTCCCGCTCCCCACACCCCACCCCCAGATTTTTATTTTAAACGAGGACCAGAGAATCACCCAATTCATGTCCACAGAAAAATCTCCAGGGAGGCTTCTTATTGCCATTGTAAGGGACAATTATTGTCATTATAGGGATAAGCAACCTATGTGTAAAGTCTAGATGTAACTGGAATACAGTTCCTTACTGCTTCACAAGGAAATCCAAAGACATTACATTTTCAAAAAGCAGTGTACAGTCAAACTGACTCTATTTTATCTGGCCCAGTTTCTAAAGGCCACAACCAGCCTTTATAAGCACTAGTAATTATTCAAGTGATTTATTTTATGCAGTGGGAACAGGATTAAAAGCATTGAAACTACAAAAACAGTCAACATAAAATCTTTACATTCTTATTTTTTACACCAACCACCGCTTTAAGGAATCACCAGTCTTCACCATCTGACACCACATTGTACATTAGGATTCTGTTACCATGCTCAAGTATTCTCTTCCAAAGAAAAATACACTGGTTGCAAAGAACCCTTTGGAAAAGACCCTAATCAGGAGGAACATATAAGTGTCAAAAATGTGCCATTTACACTATCATCTATGATAATTTTCTAGTCATATGACCTTCATTAAAAATGTCTCTACACAGTCAAGTGATTAAAGTGATGAAAGGTCATTTAGCACTTTCTACTCCTTCAAGGCACTCAGTCACACTTTGTGCTGCAGAGTATTTGTCTTCTCTTAGAGTGTTTAGAACTACAGAGATGGCAACCAACATTGCCATGATGAGAGTTGCTCATTTCTCTTAAATCCATTACAGTTTATTACTAAAAGCTTCTATTAGCTGACACTCTTCATTTGCATGTTGATTATAGCACAAGACATATCTTATTCATATTAGTGATTAAAGATTTCTTCAAAAGTATGGTCAGTCTGGCCATCTTTGTTCTTCCACTATCATTTTATGTAAGCTGCTATAGGGCATTTCCAGTTATAGTACCTGTGTTTTAATGTACTGTTACAAATATTGATGCAAACTAAGTTTATCTTGCACTTGTTGTTGGTGTCAACTCTTAAAGCTATTATAAACAATTTTAGACTACAACTACGGTGCTGTTTAAAAGAAACCCTCATTTCCTATGACAGAAAAATAAAAGTTAAGGCCCTGTTCAGCATGATTTCCCTGCCTATAACTTGCTCAAATTGACACTGCAGACAGCCATTCTGAACACAACATAAGCCCTCCAAATAATTCAGTCATTATGTCCAGATAAAACTTCAATATCAAATAGACAACACTCTCTTTTCTCTAGACATGCCCTTTTCTTTCCACATTACAGAGAAGAATTGCTGTCTGAGAGACTAAATTGAGCCTAATTCTATCATATAGAGCCATAGAATAGTTAGGGTTGGAAAGGACCTTAAGATCATCCAGTTACAACCCCCCTGCCATGGGCAGGGACACCTCCCACTAAACCAAGTCACCCAAAGCTCTGTCCAACCTGGCCTTGAACACCGCCAGGGATGGAGCATTCACAACTTCCCTGGGCAACCCATTCCAGTGCCTCACTACCCTTACAGTAAAGAACTTCTTCCTTATATCCAATCTAAACTTCCCCTGTTTAAGTTTTTAATATATTTGAAACAAGATTTTTCCTTCTATCTTTTCTGGCGTAAAATTTAATTTTTTTTATTATTTTTTTAATATTACTTCTTATATTTTAATTCTTGAATCATGGATTACTTTAAAGCTAGATTAAGCTATTTACAGAAAGTGCGGCCTATATATGGGGCATAATCTTACTCACTTTAAACTCAGTTTTGCCAAGTCATCATTTCAATGGGTTTGTTAAGTAACTGGAGGTTTCTAGGACCGCAGAAGCTGGTGGTTATGTTTGCTCACTGACCTTTTCTTTTTCTGTACAAACTGTTCTATTCCTTGGAAAAAATTAATAAACAGATTACAAAAAAAAATCTAAAACCATGCTTGAGTACAAACAGTTTTTAACAACCACCACCAACATATGCACACATATATTGACACAGAATCACAATCTCTCAGAAGTTTCCTACAATTGTAATGCAGCCTCTCCTTATACGGGACACAGGTAGAGGAAAAAAAACATGCAAAGAAGTTCTGATGGTCAGAACTCCCAATAATCAGTATTGCCAGTATAAAAATACCCCTTATAGAACGTTCAATGTTAACTTTCATTTTCTAAGAATTAACAGCACTGAGCACAACAGCTTGCAGGCATTCACATGTCATGCTTGCAGGTCCCAAACAAGACAACTTAGAGTTAGGTGGCAGCCACCTGTATTCTATGCAGTTTTTAACTCCATCTTTCTTAGGCTAGACATCAAACGTGTACATTCCATACTTTGCTTGCATGATGTGGTTCATATTTTTAGATTAGAATATCCCTCAATAACAGATAAATTCTTTTCTCTGAAGGACAGAATTCATTTCAGCTACACAGGAGGAAGCTACAATTGATCTATACTACAAGATGCAGAAGATACTAATTTATCAACAGAAAGTCTGATTGACTTCCATGGATGATAGAATTAAACAGAAAAATTCCAAGTTCTGTAATGTCTTCACTCCATAGCATCTATTTGGAAGTTGTTCACCAAAAGTTTAATCAAAAATGGAAGAGATCAAAATGCCAAGTGCCTATGAAGACAGGACTGTGCAGTAAACAGCATCACAGCTCTTACTGCAACCAGAGTTGGTCACAGCTATCTTGGTAGGGAAAGGCTTTTGAGTGAGCATTGCTTTTAAGGAAGAGGCACATTTTAACCCTTCCTACTGCCAGTGTCAACTGCTACTTAGCATTGCTCAGGAAAAAAAAATAAATAAAAAATAAAAAGCTACAAAAATTCCTGGACTTGCTACACACTTGCAAGTTGGAATATTTTGGAGAGGTATAATGTACATGCCATTCAAGAGGTACCTAAAATGTTCACCTATAGTTAATAGTGCTGTGATAAGCACACAAAGAAAACAGTCAGCATGATACAAACCCAAGAGTACCATGTTAATGCATAATAGGGTTCCATGTGTTGAGAAAAGTTTTTAGTTTTAAATGAATGGTCTTAGTGCATGTTTTCCCACATATAGTAAAGCATGTGAGTGCTTTGGAATCATCCAGTTTATTAACTGGCTTGAATCATAGAGTATGTAATTTCCATTACTGCATTTCACAGTGATCTCACTTAGCACGGATTTTAAAGTGTTTTATAAGATGATCTTTATAAAAAAAAAAAAAAAAAATTAAACCCCCAAACACAACAGAAAACCAAAAAAAACCAAAACAAAACAAACAAAAAAAAAATACAAACCCAAACAGTTATTAGAAGAAAAACACCTATAAGAAAACTTGAATGAAAAACATAGAAAGGAAGGAAAGAACTCATTCAGGTGAGGGTATTTTCATGTTTTCAGGTATTTACATCCTTTTCTACTTGCTGGCCAACTTGAGCTGCAACATTAAAAACTTTGGCAGAAGAGAGCAGTGCAAGAGAAATGTCACCTTTCTTATTACTGCTTGTACCCCGTGGGTCACATCTCACAAGCATGAAGAATCCCATCCAGATGAAGTACTGTCACCACAGTCAATGACAAAAAAGCCACATCACTCTTGCAAATGAAATTTGGCTGGAGTAGTAGCAAAGAACTGAGTGCCAAGCATATTTTTGTTTGGCAAAATTAAAGGACGTTCTATCTTTTCAGCTAGAACCCATATGTCATTCATACCAAGAGGTATCAGTAACACATTTTCTTCTGAGGAAAGAACAAAATGAACTGATTAATCAAACCTTAATACTGTGAATAAAACTATTACAGTCATTTGCTAAAAACAAAAGGGCATTAAGAAAACAGAGTCCTAGCGATATTTGCTATGGTTAATGCAATGATGTTTTTAGAAACCTAGGTTTACAGAAAATCAGCACCTTCTTTCTGGGACTCGAGTGCTTCTGAAGAAAGAAGTTTCTCAGCACTTTTCTCGGAGTCACTAAAAATTAACAGATTTATTTTGTTTGTATCTACATCAATCAGGATAAGACTACTGAAATAAGTGTGCTTGATCATACACTGGCTCAAGTCTTTCCTTATAACTGTGTGTGTCTCCAAGAGTAATTTTACTTAAAAATATACCTGAATAATGTAACAGTCTCAAAACAGGTCTGTGGCATCAAGGCAAGAGAGCTGCAGAGATGAAAGAAGATGGAAGAAGGCAGACAAGGCAGGTGTACAACCATAAGGTTTCACCTCTGTCATGTGATCAGAGTTCATATTTTACCAGGAAGCACTATAGTTTTTCTGCCCTTTTCATTGTAATTTCAATTTTTTTCACTATGTCACACAAAATCTGTGCTAATTTCATTAACAATCCTTCAATCTTCTTTCTCAGCAGTAGTAAGGTAAAGCTGAAGCGCTTAACAGCAACAAAAAGCATGGTGCTGCTGAAGCAAGTACTGGATGGTTCACAGGCCACTAGAGATTGATTTCATTTTATCACAACAGTTTTGTTTGGAAACGGAAAGAGGAGCCCTTCCATATCCTAGCAAGTGCTTAGATGTAGTGTGACTGGTGGAGAGCAGTTGTATTCTCTTCCCTTGTTATTTCCCTTCTCATTATTATTATTGGTGGTAGCAGCAGCGGCTTGTGTTATACCTCAGTTACTAAACTGTTCTTATCTCAACCCCTGGGAGTTACATTCTTTCGATTCTCCTCCCCATCCCTCTGGGAATGGGGGGGAAGAAGGGGCAGGGGGGAGTGAGCAAGTGACTGCGTGGCTGAGTTGCCAACTGGGCTTAAACCACGACAGATTGCTAAACCTGAAATTATACATGAGCAGAACCTTCACAAGAGCTAATAAAAAAGTAAAATTAAAGTAAATTTGTAAATAAAAGTAAAAATTGGAAATGCAACACTCAGTCATTTAAATGACAAAAGGACAAAATATTAGTGGTCACTGGTTTTCTTATTTAGTTGCTGTTTCTTCAAAGCAATTAATGAACAGAACTCTGAGATGACATATACCCGCCTGGGTAGAATTTCTGTTTCCACACCATACACACATGAAATTCAAAGTGGAAGACTGAAAAGCCTAATGCAGTGAAGATAGAAAATATCAAACTTTTCAAACCCTTCTTTCTCTGGCCTTTTCCTCACCCCAGTCTCTTATCACTTTTTTTTTTCCCTTAAAAGACATTATGTGTTAGGAGAGCAAAGCAGCCTGGGGAGGTGATATTTTACCATTGTCTGTGCCATTAATGCAGTTAAAAAATCCTCAGACTGGAAAAATCAGACAGATGCATCTTCCAGGTTCACATGTGCCAACTCCATCTGTTAAATCATTAACACACAGGCTTGGCAGATTCTGGAGAAAAACACATTTGTTTTCACTACAAAGAGGAAGAGTAAACTTTCTTTCTCTTCTTATAATTCTCCCCTCCCCCATAATTACTTTAATGTGAAAGCCTGCATGAATGGATACTATTTAACATGCTACTGAAAAAGGCTTTCATTGAACTGGGACACATGTGTGTTAAATTATACATCATAACCTGGGTTAGTCAAAGACATGGACTGTGGGATTGAGTGCACCCTCAGCAAGTTTGCTGTCGACACCAAGCTGTGTGGGGCAGTCAACACACTGGAGGGAAGGGATGGGATCCAGAGGGACCTTTATAGGCTTGAGAGGTGGAAACCTCATAATTTCAACAAGGGGAAGGGCAAGGTCCTGCACCCAGGTTCAGGCAATCCTACACAAATACAGCCTGGGTGGAGAACGGATTGAGAACAGCCCTGAGGAAAACGAGTTGGGGTGTTGGTTGATATGAAGCTCAATATGGCCCAGCAATGTGCACTTGCAGCAGCTTTGTCTAGGGGAAGGTGTCCCTGTCCATGGCAGGGGAGTTGGTAGTGTCCTTAAAGATCATCTTATTCTAAACCAACTCATTCTGTGAATCTTTAATCTCTTAAACCAAAGTATATAGCTACATTAAGATGCTTCATCATTTCCCTTTTTGTTGCATATAATTTGTTACAGAACCTAACTGAACACTTATTTTCCTTACAGGAAAGAACTTCTTCAGCACATGTTTAAAGGTGCAGTTTACATAACGAGCAGCAAATCTGATCACAGAACGCTAACAAGCATTAAATAAAGTAATTGATAAAAACCTTCTTCCGAACTTGAAGAAAAAGATACCTTTTACTTTCAGGATAAGCAAAAGCAGCAAAATCCTAAATTCAATACCAATATCCTTTATTTTCCCAATATCAATACTAAATCTATTTATGCATTATTTTTTCCAATACAGTCACTGTACAATCATTTTTCACTGGGGCAACATTACCTATAGATCATATGTCTAAATACTGAGCATTTTGAATGCAGCTAAATATGTCTAAGTTCATTCTATATTGTAAGTAGGACAGTGTAAATATTTTAGATCCCATGACCTCCCACAGTTACTATTAAAAAACAGATTGCTGCTGAATGCATTTCTTTCTGTATTCTACAGGGAAACAAAATTTCAATCTCCAGACAGGGCTTTGTGTTCTACTGAGGAACAGAATTTCATTCTCCAGGCCGGGGCTTATCCTAAGAGCCTTACAGTTATTAATATTGAGAACATTCTATTTTTTCTTTAAGAGAAGAGTCTTTCACAGCACATCATTCCAAAAATGATCACAGACCAGTCTACAGTTTCTCTCAGCATTAAGGTACAGAGCTAACAATAATTGCTAAAATCATCCTCGACTTTGCACAATGCAGAAGCATGATAGCATTTTTCGGCATATGCATGGACATTTCACATAGCCAGAAAGGGCCTTTTCATTTTTTTGTGTAATGATAAATAAAATCATCATGATTTTGGAGGAAACCTCTTTGCACAGGACTACAGTTTTTCTAGACAGTAAGGCTTAAAAGTACACAGTGAAGAAGTCATTTCTGTGAGCACCTATCTCCTTAATGTATTTACCCATATATTAGAAGCATTAGGATCCCTTCAAGCTTAGTAGTAGAGAGACTTAGACACAGCTGTAGCGGCTAGAGGGGAAAACAGAAGATTTCTGGGATCTGACCTTGGAGAGCCAAGTTGTGGCTAGCTGTGAGAAAACAGCTTGGACATTTTTACCATGAGAGGGAAAACATTTTCCTTAGGCACAGAGGAAATCACCTTTCTGGAACTGGGCCCAAAACAGTACAAAAATTTACCACTTTCTCAGCATAAAACTTCTCTCTTGGAAGATCTCCCAGCAGAGGGACAACTGACCCTTTTCCAAGGGAATTTAAATATAATTGTTTCCAATTCTGTCTTTTGGGAATTTAAACTGAGCCTGCTACACTCAACAACTTTTCCCCATAATGATTTACCTATTTTCAAAAAAAAAGCTGCGCAAACTATGCCCCACTTCCAGACCAAAAGAAGGAATCAGTAGGTTTATTAGTGGATAGATGAAGAAACACTATTTCATAAGTGTGTACGTTGTGAAATTAAAATTTAAAAAAGGTAATAAAAATCCCATTAAGCCAGCAGAAGTGGTTAAGATGTACTGAAACAAACTAGATATCAGCTTGACTTCTTGAAGCTACGCTCTGGCTCAATCTGATGAGGAAGCGGTAAAGACCGACAACGCAATACAGCAGGATACAGGCAATTCCTACTCCTGTATTACACAAGCTGATTCATTTGGTTCCATGGTTTCTTTTTAGTAGTTCAGAGGCCCTCTGGAGGTTACATTTAAAGTTTAGACAACAGACTACAGCATTTTAATTCCGTAAGATGAAACATCTCCTCTCACAGGCAGTTCCACAGACAGCAATATACGGCATTAGATTTTGTTTTCTGCTGTCTGCAAATGTTAGCTCAAGGCCAGAAGGCTGCTTAATCATACATAAATCAAGCTGAACTCAGGCAGTATGGAGTCATATATGCACTCTCCCCAGGATAAATATTCGCTTGTTAGGGACTATAGAAGTTTACACACTGCAGGTGATTATGTTTGAACTTTCTGTATGGGGCTTTTTATGTGTGTAAAATAAAAACATAGCATAAGACTGGCTACCCAAATTTCTATTGTTAAAATACTGAAAATCATGGTAATTTAAAAGAATGCTTTATAGATTTAGAGGCTAGAGCAAGTGTTTTAATTTCATAAATTAAAATAAGCTCAATGACTCCTTGATACAGAAATTACTCTCAATTAGCCTACCACATCTATGGTATTTTTAGTTCCTATAATAAGAAGTGTATTTTTTAAAGGAAAATTTAGATTAAGTCAGTGTATAGAACTACTACATTCCCAAAAAATTAAAACAGGATAGATTAGGTGTTTGACAAATGGCCAGTGAGCATGTATCAACATGAGATTTGGACCCACTATAAGACTGCAGCCTAACGTCAAAACTAGGTCCTTCTTATCCGCACATACCTTTCACAGCAGTGAAGCAATTTTACATCCTGCCCCAGAAATCAAGATGTCTTAACACAGTTCTGGGCATACCCAGAACTGAGCTTCACACAACATTACTAGCTGACTTCATTTTTAGTAAATTCTACAAAGAATGAAACAGTCTGCATAGATGCTTACTTTGCCACAATGCATTAACAGATCCAGAATCCCAAGCCTTCACCATTATCAGCCAACAGTTCAGTAAATACAGTGCGTCATTCCAACTTAAACACTGCACACATTTCACTGCTTGAACACAGAATCAACTTCACTGCAATATATGTCTTCTTGCTCTGCTGTTACCTCAGTGTAACTCCATAGCTGTCAGAGTAATAGAAAAACAGCATAAAATGCTCCTAGAAATAACTGAGCTTTCCTCACACTTGCAATATATTAATTGTATTCATGATCTATAGACATGTACTGGAAAAACATTATTATCAACAGTCTTCAGATTCTTCTGAATGCCAAGATATTATTTTAATACTTTCTAATTGGAAATGCGAGTATACATCCAGTTGGTGGTTTACTTTCCAATTACAGTTTCCTAATTACTTTTGGTTTAAATAACATCAGTAATTATAAGCATGCTTTGTTGACAGCTTAAAAATTATTTACTGAGACGTCATTAAGAAAGAGAAAAACATTCCAATGTTTGCCATTTTCCACTTCTTAATACTTGTTTGGTTTGGGGTTCTTTGGATTTTTTTAATAACTATCTCCTTGTCTTGGGAGAAACAATTTAAGGAATTCTGGGAATTTTTATAGACTTCATCGACATCAGAAAAAAAAAAAAAAAAAGGAAAATATTTAAAGAGAAGTATCTTCACATTTATGTAGAAGTATTTACTATATATCCAGAAGGAGAATCATAGAATCATAGAACAGTTAGGGTTGGAAAAGACCTTAAGATCATCCAGTTCCAACCCCCCTGCCATGGGCAGGGACACCTCCCACTAAACCACGCCACCCAAGGCTCTGTCCAACCTGGCCTTGAACACTGCCACAGATGGAGCATTCACAACTTCCCTGGGCAACCCATTCCAGTGCCTCACCACCCTTACAGTAAAGAAGTCCCCTGTACTTTGTTCATTCCTGTTTATGATGTACACATCTGTTCAAATACACACACACAAAAAAAAAAAAAAAAACAAACTCACTTAGACAAAAGATGAAGTAAATGTGACCAAGAGACAAATTTTATATGTATTATTAACCATTATAAAGTGAGCCCAGAGTGATACGTACCTTTACCATCATTAATACACACTCAAGCCAATCTGCTACAAGAGTAGGTAAATTATTGTGTTCCTTGTTCTTTAAAAATGCAAAAGAATAATTTCATATTTGTCCATCTAGAACACGTCTCTATTAATATTTGAATACATGTCAAAACTTCACATTTACTAATTCAAACAAAAAAATGCATCAATAGTTTGAAAAAGTCAGCAGTAGGATTATATAAATTACACTGGGATTGGATTTTGATTCATTTTTAACTTTCAATAATATATATTCTCTTTCAACTCAGCAGTTGTGTTTGGAAATTTTATTTGACTTTTTTGTGGTTTCTTGCATTTTTACAGCTATTTCATATCATCATTTTCCCTTTAGCATTCTTAACAGCAAAGCAGAGAAACAAACAGCTGCTTCACATAAATATACCTGCTTTTACAAAAGAAAGTATTATTCTTGTATTTATACAGTCGTAGAAGATTTCTAAGAACCTTGGAAAATTGCAGAGCCATTGCTTTGAGTCACAGTATCACAGAATAGTTAGGTTGGAAAGGACCTATCAGATCACCAAGTTCCAACCCCGTCATGAACAGGGACACCCTCCACTAGACCAGGTTGCTCCAACAGTTTTCTAAATATTACCTATGTACCACCTAAATATGGCTGGGGTCTACATAGGGCACTACTTACAGCCTCTGCAATGAAAATAAACCTAGGTTAAGATAAAGTGGAATAGAAATAGTTTCTCCAATAGTGAGCAACAGAATATTTACAATGTATTTATAACCTTACCACTTTTTATAGCATCAAAATAACTTCACTGTTGAAGCTGTACTCAGGTAAGTCTAAGCAAATAAGGTACAACACAACTGTATCAAGCAGAAAAACAAAACACAGGCATATCATAGAACACAAACCAGAAAATACTTTAAGTATTTAAAAAACAAACAAAAAAAAAACCAAACAAAAAACCCCCTTATGGTAAGTATGTACTTTCTTGAAAGTATTTTAATGCATTTGCTGAAAGAATGTACAAGGAAATGTATCTGAAAGAGGCAGTCACTTCATCATGTTATGGCTACAAATAGGGAAATCTGAACTAATAACAAATACTCTCCTAAAGTAGAATACATTTTAGATGCTGATATCCATCGTTGCCTACAATCACCCTCAAAGGAATCAAAATTAGATGGGACTACCAAACATTCACTTGTTTTAAAATTTACAGGAGGCTCAGAGAAGTTTCATATGCATTTTACCTCAGAAACAATGTGCTACTTATTCTTCCTAGTGATGGTATTTTATATAGCATTCCAGGATCAAAACGTAATTTCAACAAAAACATTTTCTGACATTCTCCGAGGAAAAATTACTAGTTTCTTCCCTCTAAAAGGATTTAGATGAAATAACATCTGTGTTGAGATTATTGTGAATATGTTAAACTGACAGCAAGTCTCTAAGGGGCATTGCTCATTAATGTTTGTGCATAAAATTAAAACTTGAAATATATTTTTCAATCCATTTTGAATCATTTAAGCAATTCTCATGCAAAGAAACTATTCTGCTGCAATTATATATTTGCAGAGTAGGATATGAAAGCTATTAAAATGTCCTAGACCCCCTGCCTTTCATGCAAAAGGAAAAAGGTAACTCTTTCTGATAGAAACATGCCCTGTATTGAAACAAAAAAATACTGACAATGAAGAGTTTTATTTCATTTTATACACTGTAACAAAATTAGGTCTTTTTCCTTCATCTTTAATTCATCTTATGCCTAGGTACTCCAAATTGTATCAGCAGGAGAATTCTGGTAAGTGTTGCACATTGGCATTTACAAGGAATTTTCAGCCTGAGCACGCTACAAGTGGTGGCTGATCTCCTGGTCTTTGACATTGCAATGAGATGGCATTCTGCAAGGTCTCTGCAGCCAGAACTGTGAAGTAGTGCTCACTGACAATGCCGGTTAATGAAGAACTTTAATGAAAACTTGTCCTCCAATTTAGAAATGACAAACCTCTTCATGCCAGTAGCAGAAATATAATTGTTTGGAGGGCATGTATACTTCACAGGGTACAATACAAATTTAAGTGTATCCATCAGGTGTTATGTAAAGAAGTGTCTCATAAATCCTTAGTTTGAACAAAAAGCAATGAATCCACTCAAAACCAAATAAAACTCCAGGAACTATTGAATGGTATCTAAATTCAATTAAGATTGTTCATGCCTTCCAAGCACAGAAATCTGCATAAAGCTGTTGCTGAAAGTGCCATTTTATGGAAAGAAAAAGAAAACATATTATTGTTGGGAAAACAGACATAACACTTGCTGTTCAAAAGTCACTGGATAATTACAGCCACACTAAGATGACAGCTTTAAGTTTCGCTACAACATATAGTGGTTCTAGCCAGGCCATTGAGTTCCTTTCACAAATGGAAATTCAGGAACTCCAATTAACATACTCTGCATGTGATAGACTTTAGCAGGGGCCTTTGGAATTAAGCCAGTCTATAGTGTCAATTGGACTTTGTTTACTTAAATCACAGCAATCATAACAAAGCAGTCTACGTTTCAGGCTGCTTACCTCTGAAATATTATTTAGAGACATTAGCAAAAGACACTAAAGTTATATTTACAATATCCCCTATTAGACTTCCGCATCTAATCTTACAAACTACAGAGCAGCAAGCACAGAACTGCTAGTACTAATTAATATTTTTTGGCAAGCATTTTCAATGCAAGAGCCTAAGAACAGATACACAATTGGATGTATAAACACCTCAGCAAACAGCTTCATTTTCAGAGGTTCTGAATTGCTGACATTGGAGGGGAACAAGCTCAGTGAAGCTGTTTTGCAAGTTTTTAGATGCGAAGATGGTAGTGGTTAGAGTGTGAAGTGCAGGCCTTCACAAAGCAAACCAGAGAATGTGGACTGGTGTAAACTACTGTGGGTTTCCTTAGGAACGTTAGCATTCTCCCCTCCCTCACTGCTATTGTCTCCCATCAGCACAGAGTATTTGTTCTACTCCAGCCGTCAAACAACCTAGTCAGAGCCCTGACAGTTGCCTCTACAGAGCTGCCAGACATCCTG
Organism: Ara ararauna; assembly: GCA_028858755.1. Classification (NCBI taxonomy): domain Eukaryota; kingdom Metazoa; phylum Chordata; class Aves; order Psittaciformes; family Psittacidae; genus Ara; species Ara ararauna. The sequence goes on from CM054384.1 coordinate 10,158,123, forward strand.
CAAAAACTGTGGCACAGCAGAAACATGTAAGACTTATTGGTGGCATACGAGTTTGCAACACAGCTCTGGGGCAATTCCCCAAATCACTAGCATGTGCTATTCATGGCACATGCATTACATTGCACTGTCTGAACATCTCGGATAGAATACAGCATTTACAAACATTTATCCCAGCAAGACACACAGCTGTAGAAGCTGCATGGCCCCCTGTGCTATAGCTGGTCCTATGAAGAAACAATCACTATAATGCTTATATCTTCACAAGAAGACGTATTTCTTTTACACCAGATCTTTACAGTTGCTAGTGTGTTGCAAAAGCATTTAGAAAACAAGTATACAATTCAAAACTTGATTTACTGACAAATACTTCTCATCTTGGAAGCTTTTAGTTCCCAAAGTTGAAAAACAGTCATACTTTTTCATTTGCATTGGTGCTTTCCCATTGACTATGGCAACTACTACAGTTAATGATACAGTATACTGTTATAATGTGGGGTAAGGACAGAATTGGATGAAGAGTCTCCCAAGCACCTCTATGCTGCTACACACGAGTCTACCAAAAGCCAAGACAGTCCTTAGCCAAGACATGTCTAGGACCTCCTCTAAGCCCAGCCAAGATTAGATGCTCAGGGACCATCCCACCCAACCACAGTGTAATGTGCTGCAGTGACCCAAGCCAGCACTGCCTACGCTTGCTTTCCATATATATAGGGCAGTAAAACAGCAATAGGTTTTTTTACATCATTCTGTACTTCTCATAGAGTATTCCCACCTGTCTTTAGGGGCTGGGTGTGTGTATGTGTGTGCAAATGTCCAATCTGAACAACACAGAGCTCTTCCTGAAGAGATAAAGGATTTAGATCCAATTGTCATTCTGTGATGAATAATATAAAATAACAACTTATGGCCTAAGAACTAGAAAATATAAAAAACACTAAAAATTCTCTTTACAATAAAAACCAAGCTTTTCCTTTAGCTTTCCTACCCATTCTCTGATGAAAGGCAGAAGATTCTAGTTTCCAATTGGCAAAAGCATTGAGTGCAATAAGCCTGCATAGTTGATAGCATAATGCTGGAATCTGGGACAGGATCTAGGTCTGGCCTTGTAACTAAAAATTACAGAAAAGCTAGTTTAGAGCGCCACAAAGCATAAGGTATTTTATTCCTACGTCTTTAGCACTTGAGCCCAAGTATCATCTAGAATCAAATCTCAGCATACTCAGTGGGAGTAGAGATGCTCATAAACAGCACTTACAAGTATTTACATAGAGCCAAAAGAGAACAGATTTTTTTTTTCCTTTCAAATAACTTCAAAGATTATCACACAGAAAGCTATTGTGTGCTAATATGGACATTTTTCTCCATAAATAAGCAATATAAAAAGCCTTAACATTTTCAGATCAAGGTAGACACAAGAGATTTCCAGAAACCAAAAATTAACTGAAACCCTGAAGATCATGAATGACACTAACAAAACCATCCTTGCATGATACAAAGTCTTTTGCAGCAGTAGAGGTTTAAAATATCCACCTACCCTGGGTTGTTCACTTCAGCTCACGCATCATCTTTTCCTGTCTCCATTCTGTCTGCTGTCTTGATTGCAGAAGCACAACTGCTTCTGGAGCGTTCTGTGAAACAGATTAAACCAGTGAGCTGACTTTCTTTTTGCAGAGTCTATTTAAGTCACTTTGGTTCTCTGACCTATTTTGCAGAGCAGTACCACCTGTACTTGTGTCAACACAACATCCTAAGTTTGTAGCTTTGTAAACACTAGGACTTAGCATTATCTTCCAGAACTGCCCTTTGCCAAACCTTCGTGCACTGCCCCGCCATGTGCTGGTGGAGGCATTTGTACAGCTACACAGAAAACTGTACTTAGGTTAAAGCAGCTTGTTTTCCACATGGTTAGTTTTAATCTCTATCAGTATCCTAGCCTGCATCTGAACATAGCACCGCAAGCACTTCTACTATCTGCTGGAAGCAAGGAGTACAAGGTCTGTGAAAAACTGAGACTGAAAACACTTCCCCAGTGACAGGGTGATGTCCTATGCAAGTGAAAGGATATCTGAAACTCAAAATACGAATCTGCAGCTCTCAACATGTAAACAGGTTGTAAATTCCTGAAGAACAGTTGTGAGTTATTGAAGAATAGCCACTTGATCAACAGCAGCACTGCTGAGCATATATATTGGATATTGAATAACTAGATAATTCCTAATAGGAAGAGGACAGGAAGCATTGACATTTCAGCATTTATGGCCATATCCAGGTTAGAATTTACCCATCTTCGAAGATCTGAAGCATCAAGTGCTTAAACTTGATTCTGTTTAAATATGTGTCTTGGGTGATGTAGTATCTATTTCAATATTTGTCATGTGATGACAAATGCTGGTGTAGGTAAGCTACAAGGTCCAGACTTTCATCAAATGACTTTTGAATCAAAATGGACCTGTATCACCAAGTCATTCAGTATAGTTATTAGCTCATTAAAATCCTATTTCACTTCTTCTCAGAGTGCAAGTGCAATTCTAATATTGTCCTATGCTCTTAAGAACCTAATAAGACCTACAACTAAATACTGATTTACTGCATCCTACAACTAACTCCTCATTTACTGTGTTCCCTTAACTGAAAAATAATTCAGTTGAGTACAAAAAGAGAAAGACTGAACCTTATAAAGCTCTACTTTCACAACATTAGTGTAAGAAGTTTCATTCGCTCAACACATACTAAATCCTGACACATACTAAACTATGGATTTCATTGTTTTCATTAACAAACTATTTTTTTTCCACAGAAAGCATCAGTGCTGTAGTAAGTGGGCTCCCGATACAAGTGTGACTAAGCAGCAGGAGTTAATTAAGTAGCACAATGAGTAAGCGGTTCTGGGTGTGAGAGGAGACCCAGCTGATTTGATTGCCAGTCTAATTATCAATTACAGCATCAAGAAATGGCATGTGAGTGAAATATTCTATCTCTTGATAGTTTAATGATGTTGAGAGACCAAGAAGCATAGCATTAATGGCTATTTTGAGACTAGAGGAGTTTTTTCTTCTTACTGAAATAGAAGTTCTCAGTACTTCAAAAGTGACTCATAAATGTATATACAGCCTTCTCCTACTCCAATATTTTAGGCCTTTAGATCCTTTGCTCTATAAAAAAAAAAAATAAAAAGCTAGCAAGTAAGCATTGCAACACACTGCCTATAAAACACTCAGCTTAGGTCAAAACCTTTCTGCATTTGTTTTATAAGGATAATAACTGTCCAGTGGTGTGAAAGAGTCACATTAACTATTTACAGTGTGTTTGCACAAGCCAGTTTCCAGACAAGAAGAAAGGAAAGGGTCAGGGAAGTATTTAAACCCATAAGGGCAAAGAGCCAGTTGGCTACATTGATTGTTGGAATGTTTTATAAAGCAACCGCAAGAAAATAAAATTACAAAAAAAAAAACCAAAAAAAAACCTGATGGAGAGCCAAAAATATTAATATATTGGAGCACAGAAACTTATTACAAACTGTAAGTATTTTTTGGGTTCTCGCATATAACCCATGAAATATGTTGAGGTCTTTCCCAGAACTTCGAATGTTAGCATGAAGCTTGTAAAGGACAACATCTGCCAGAACAAGGAGATCACAAAGACACTGTATGTCACAATACTGATGTTATTTCCCACTACAATTACCAAAAGGTAATTTTGGTGTATACTGAGAGGAACTAGGGAGTGGAGATAGGAGGTTAAAAAAGTAGGGAAGAGAAGCAAACACCCACCACAGCACAGGCAGTCTGAGCTTTGGACATGTTAACAAGCAGATCCACATAAAGAAAAAGCTCACCATCCTTCAACCATTTCTCATGTCCATCACAAACAATTAAATACACTACTAGCTTTCGGCTATAGTATTGTCCCTTGTCTAGGTTTAAAAAAGACTCCTAACAACTCAATATCCCAAAACGTGTCCAAATATTTGTTTCCTGCTAACGGGAGCCTGGCTAGTCAGTAAGCTGTGGAGTTTAGACATCGCTTCCTTGAAACACAGCTAACTCCTCAAGCAAAGTACCAGCTTTCCATCCTCTTAATCACTGAAAGACTAAATCAACCGGGTTGGAAAAGACCTTTAACATCATCCAGTCCAACTGCTCCCCAGCACTGCTAAGGCTGCCACTAACCCGTGTCACTGCGGGCCTCATCTACACGGCTTGTGAGCACTTCCAGGGACGGGGACTCCAAACGCGGTTTCCCACTGAAAAGCACTCTAAACACCGGGCACAGCACAAAAACACCGCCCGACGGCCTGCGGAGCGGGTTCACCCGCTCACCGGAGAGCCGCGGCTCCGGGCGGGCACCGCGTCAAACGGAAGGGGCGGCCGCGGCGAAACATCGCCTCAGGGCACCAACGGCCCTTCCCGCCCTTTTGCTCAGCCCCGCGCCGCCCGCCCGGGTCCCCGCCGCGGATATGGCGCAGAGCCGCAGCGACCTGGCGAAGTCGTGCAATATGGTAGCGCAGGACAACTGCTGGTAACGGCCCCCGCCTCCCTTCCCCCCGGGGAGATCCCGGTCTGCGGCGGGCGGAGGCTGAGGGAATGTGCGCACACTTCGCCCGGGGTTTAGCCCCAGGAACGGCGTAGCCCCGGGTTGGACCGGCGAAGCAAGCGATGGCCGCGGGCTTGCGGTGCTCCCCCCCGGGAGAGGAGGGGCAGCGGGGCCGGGCAAGGGGCCCTTCGTCGGTCAGTAAAACCCAGAGGAGGTGTGAAGGGGCGCTGGGGCTCACTTTCCATGTGTGTCATGGCACATTTGACCTCGTCCACTTCCCAACAGGAACGTAATTTGCAAGTGCTTCCACACCTACTGTTTAATTTCCCCATTACCTCCAAGTCAGAAAGTCGTTAACTCATGCATAAACTTGACGATTTTGAGGGAAAGGTCTCAAGCTTCATGCTAAAGTGCTGTGCCTTGTGACAGTAGTAGTTGGGTTTGTGTTTTTTCCTTTTAATGAAACTTTTCAAAGTAATTTAAATATTTCTCTGTTTCAGGAAAAAATACATTGAAACTGAACTGGAGGCTGCAAAAAAATGGCCTCACAAATGGGGATTCTTGAAAACACCTCTCGATGAGGTAAAAATGAATGGCATACAAGAAACACATGAAATTGTACACAAATTTATGTAGAGGTAAATTACGAGAGCACAAAAGACTAGGAAAGTACTGAGTATGCTTTATTAAGCCAAGTTCCGAGGTAACAAGTGCACTACTTTTAAGATGGGTTCAAAGTTTCACTTTCCCTCTGAATAGAATATGGCAAGTGGTAATTTATATGCTGTGCGTATTCTGATATATTTCTCTTGAGAAGCATGACTTCCAATAGTGTTAACGAGTACTAGATGCACACTGATAGGAAAATATTTCCCCTTTGTCTATCCATATGGTAGCTTAAAAGTCTAGGGGAGAAGGTTCTAGCTAATGAAATTTTCAGTGGGGGAATTTACAGCAAATGAAAATACATGGAGAGATGTCTATTCTCAGCGCTGTTTAGATACTAGAATATAGTAGCACATAATGTACATTTGGAATCACAATATTTCGTTGCTAAAGAACAGGGTTCATGCGGCCCCTGAGCAATTATAAATGTATTTTCCATGGGGCTAGAAGTACTTAATCTGCCCTAGGAGTGTCTCAAAATTCCTATAGGCATCCAAGTTAACACCTGGGAAAACTTTGGTCCTCTAGGCGTCAACATCCGTCATGCACATCTCCTTTGCACAGGCTACAGCTGGAAGTTGACAAACTACACATCGTTACTATTGGTGAACATGTGTATTTAGCATTTGTCAATCTTTGTTTTGTGGTCATATAAGATACGTGACAAGATACATTTCTAGCCCTTTTTGGGGCAGTGATGTAGTTAAGAGAGTTGGAATCACTCAGCAATATTTAGCCTTTCATCTGAAATTCAGAATTATATCACTTTCTAAAACAAAAAAAAATACATTACAATGGTTTCCAAAGCACTACAATAAGTAGCCCTGTTTTACATGGAAAGAACAGGAAATTCAGATGCAACAGTGAGGAGAATGGTGTCAATACCACATATTACAGCATATTTCAAAAGACAGAGTCCAAAGTTTAACACTGATGTTTTGGTTTTAGTTGATTCATGATAAAAAGGAAGAAAATACAAGCCCCAAGATAGAGCTTCCAGAACATCTACAGGTTCGACCTGTGACACCTGTGGAAAAATACATTAAGGTTAGAAAATTAGACTTTAAAATTGCCATGCAGCGGTATCTGTCTTAAGAAACCACACAAGCTCTAACAATCGGTTGTCTTGTAGAGGTGGGCCTTTAACTAAAGGTCAAAGGAAATTGTATTTGCAACCCGAGCAATGCTTTTAAAGCATTCATTTAAGACAAGGAATTGCCCTTTGGATATGGTTGTTAGTTCACAGAGCTTTCACTGTACATAAATCACTATATATAATCATCTTTCTTTAAAGCACCTTCCCCATGCGCTCCATCTAGTATCAGAACAGTGCAGCTCTGCGCAGAATGGTGGTCACAGAGCTGTTTATGGCTGCTGCTAAGTCATTGCTCAGATATATACATTTATATCACTTCAAGCCTTACCAAAACCTAACTCAGTTTTAACTATTGGTTAAGATGCAGCCATTTTTCTAGCTTTAAGACAGTCTTCTTTTTGTCAGAGATGTACACTGTCGTCTTTAGTAGCAAAAATTAGTAAGAAGTCAGTTCTAATGGGCCAGTTAATAACTATCTGATTTTATATTACGTGATTTATATTCACATATTCAGAGTCTAAAAGTTGTCAAACAGCTGGAAATGAGAGTGGAATGTGACTGATGGTTTGACTTATAATGTGTCAGAATCACCAGTGAACAGTGTAACACATGCAGCTAAATCACTGACATTGGGAGAGGACCATATTCATAAAAGGGGAAGCAGAATATGCTAACAAAAAGGAAGGTTAGTCCACTTAGAGTAGATTAAGGAAACAAAAGAGATTGGAAAATCCTACTTGCTGAACTAGCTTTCTTTCAAAGGATTCCAAGGGTGGGGAAATAAAGCGAGGAAGCAGTAAAAGCTTTTACTGAGATTAAATTGAAACAAAAAATAAAGAGTTAGTGCTGAGTGTGGCAGAGAAATTAAATAGCAGCATTTCTGCCATTAGTGCTACTTGTTCTTCAGTTTTGTCTCAAGACTCCAATTTCAGTCAAGTTTACCTCTGCTTCAGCACAGTGAGGGTGTATGTGTGTTAGCAAATCATGCAGACAGCTATCAGCTGCTGAAGTAGCATGCATAGCCTAGTGCATACTGAAACAGAGATCATAGTTTCTATCTCACCTCAGAGTCTTTATTTGCTAAGGAAGATAAAGATTACTTGCGGTTTAGGTCCCCTTTACACATTCAGAAAGACGTTTTCTAAGGCCTTATACAGAACTATGTGTCTTTTCGTACATTTACCTTCATGGTAACAGTCATCGTATCTGTTCTTCTCTCTAGGTTAGATTAATAATTGCTTCTTCATAGTCCTTTCCCCCAGCAAGTGGGACATGGTTTCCTTCATTATCCTGCTCAGTGGGTGGCACTTTTGGCCATAAAAATTATCTTTTCAGAGGAACTGCTCCACCTAAATATCATAAACATTTTCTCGTCTTGGCCAAAGAACAAAGTGAAGCAACTCTGGCAAGAGAACTGAAACATTGTTCTCTTGCTGTGTATTTCTCTAAGTCCCCAGATGCTAAAATGATATAATGTGCCCAATTGAGATGATTCAGCCAAAGTAAGCGCAGCAGTCAGTGAACAGAGTCTGTTGGCTTTTGTTTTGTTTCCTTTTTAGCTAGATTAGCTGCAGATTAACTTGATGCTTACCCATCCTTTAAAGTAGAAAGAAGGTGGAAGGAATAAGTAGTTCTTGATGCAAATGGCAGCTTGGTCAGTAGTACCTTTAGCATTTGGCCGCAAAACTATTATTCTGTCTCTGCATTGCTACCAGATACATTACAGGAAGTATAAAATGCTATTTCTCCCATAGAAGTTAACTAGTTTTAAAGTATTATTATTGTTTAAGGAAAAAAAACGAGAGCTGAAGATAGGATTCTTCTAATAACATAAAGCCAGTAAAGCCTTTAGAAAGGTATGGAATAAAACTTAAGTATGCTAACATACAATACTAAATAATATTTTGTGTTCTGATTTCCTGTTAAACATACCCATTTAGGCACTAAAAGACTGTTTTTTAGAAGGGTGGTAAATGAAAGTTAGTTACTTCATTGGAATTTGGCAGGTTTACTCCTCTCTTTCCCTGTGCCTTGCTATAGAAGGGAACCTAAATTATTCTAATGACTTTCTGAATTATAAACTATCGTGTATTATAAATCAAACTTGCTTGCCACTGGGCTATCTTTCAAAGTTCTTATTTCCTAACTCTAATGTCAGTGTGTGCTCAGGATATTAATTCAGCAAATTGCATTGAAAAGCACTATTTTTTATAAGTTTTCATTTCCATCCACACTACAGCACAAAAGAGGATGTTGCATGAGAGAAAGTACAATCAAAACCCTTTTAAATCATTGAATTCTACATGTTACTTTTATTTTAGGTGCTTCCATCTCCTCCAGTACCTAAGACTACCCAGCGGTTTATTGGTTGGAGATCAGCTGTGCCAGAGTTGCAACTTGAACGTGGTTTTCAAATCCAAAGCTGCAAAGGTTCCTTTTTCAAGGATCTGAAGTGGCCATGTGAGCCCTCTGACTGACATTATGAAATAATAGCTAGGCACACAGATCCATTTGCATCCCTAAGGAAACATTCTAGGGTGGACTGTTAAACATTTATGCTTTAAAAAGTCCACACTAATTTTGGTAAAGCGTGAACATTTTAATGTAGCATTTTACTTATTAGAGCTGTGGCATCCAAGCTGTTAACAATCCTTTAGGTTTACTTTGAAGTAACAGTGAATAAACTCCTATAAAGATCACAGAACATGCACTGCTTTTATTAGCATTAGTAAGATTATGATTTTTAAATATTTACTGGAAGTCTTAAAAAAATAGTTTGTAATGACAGAGCACATTTTTATACTTGTTTCTTCATGAAAAGCTCCATTCAGAGTCAGTTTCACAGCAGATTTTTCAAATGTAAATACTGACTGCCATGTTCCTGACAATCCTATCCTGCTGCTCGTTCCCAATTCATCACTTACCAGCACTGGAATCAGTGTTTAGAATTAGTTTTCGATCAGCTCTTTGAACTGGCCCACTACCGAGTTGCTCAAGTGCCTGTGTCAGCACAAAGACATCACAAGGAAAGAGAATGAGAAGAGGCAGAGAAAAGTAGTAGGCATGGCTTAAATTGGCTCAGGCTGCCATGGGTCCACATCCTTGCATTTGAAAAGAAGCTTTCCTCATTAAAAACTAAAATGCAACAAACAAATGAACACACCTGCAAAAAATAATTAGCAGAGTTCATCATAGTGTATCCACTGCAGGTAGAAAAGAACAGGCAAATCAGAAGTATGGTTAGTTCATAATTATTAAATTCATTGTCTTTTGTGTTGTGTGTGCCTTACTGGTATGCTGTGTAGTTCCACACATAAGTAATTGAGTAGTTTCCAGTGCAGCTGCTGATTGCTATCAAGAAAGTACACCAAGGCCACAGAGACACAAAGGCACTTTCAAAAATCAGTTTTGATACCAAAATAGGTTCTTTTCAATTAGTTGATCAGAATGCAAACGTGTTACAGAGTATTTATGTTGCTGCAGTTTTGTTTATAGCAGTATCTATACCAACCAGGACTGGTGAAAGACTCAGAAACAGTAGGGGGTTGCACGGGGAGTTACCAGTGTAGCTACCTCAGTGCTATGAAGTTTAGCCTTGCACTTCACGACCTACCTGAAGATTTGCCAGGACTTCTGGAAACTCAGAAGAAGAATCGTTTAGTTTCAGCAACTATTTGCAGGATATAGTTCCTACTGGCTAACATGTTTAAACAAGGAGCAGCCTCCAAGAAGTCAACACAGGCAGCTCCTTGTACCTCTGTATTACTTAAAGAGAAAAGACTTTCCTCTTTAATCCTGCTGCAAGGTCTCCTTTATGTTCTGCAGCTAGCAACATTTATTCCTTGAGTCAGCAGTAAGTCCTTGGCTTTCATAGCAGTAGGTCAGCAGCTAGTGTTTGTTCTTTTCTTCTTCCCAAGAAATGACTCACAATGATCAACATCCCACCTTTTTTCTTTTTTTATTTTACATTCAGTTCCAAATGCCTACAAAATAATATTTTACTTTTTCCATATTCTTTACAAATAATGGAGAAGTGACTCATATCCTTTGGAAAGCTTACCCAAGAATAAGAATACATAGCAGACGTAACTTCAGACACGTTACTTAAAAAACAGAATACAGAACAACTTGGAATCAGGGTCTGGACATTTAAGCTAAGTTGCAGTTTAGCTACCAACTATAACATGTATAAACTGTTCTTTGAACAAGCAACATAATTGTAAGAACAATATTTTAAATCAGTGTGCTTGCTTCTCATTGCTAGCTTTGTACATCTATCCATTTTAATCACAGGCTTCAGTTTATTTTAAGGTCACGTATAGATCCTCTTAGTCTTGTCTGATTTATATAAACAGGTATTGTAAAAATTACTGTGTGATTTAGTAGCAGCAAAATTACATGAATTCAGGCCAAATGAAAGGGGAGCTTCAAGATCACTATTGTTTAAAACCTGTCGTATTAAAGAACCAGAGCTGGCACCTAATAGCCAGTAGATGTTTGTGTGAAGTGAAATCCAAATCCATATGAGTCATGGCTTGATTTTGAAAATGAACATTTCTGAATCTTATTCCCAATGTCTGAATACTAACTCTGTACTAACAGGAAGGGCTCTCAATTATCCTGCCCATCATTTAACTTCAGGAGATATTCTGATACAGCCTATTGGGATGTATAAAGGGTATAATCTAAAATTTGAACTCATTCCTCTAGCATAAATTTGTCAGTTGTTAATTCAGCCATGTATTTGGGGTTTTGGTGTGCAAGAATATATGAACCTATCTCTTTCCCCAGCACTTTTAGCTTGACCCTTTATATCTGAAAAAGTTGTGTAGAACTGTGGATTTGTAGCTGGCACAGGACTGCCCAATGAACTGCCCCAGTTGTGAATCCAAAAGGCCAAATACAGAATTATTAAATCACCCTGTACTGTTTCAAACCTGACATTTAATTTGTGGAAATTAACCTATTTATTGGAGCCAGGTTGGGCACATGAATGTCACTGCACACACCACACCATCACCAAGGTCAGGACAGTGTTAGTTAACTCAGTGCACACACTGGGAAATCACTTCAAAAATGCAGCTAAAAGTCAACACAATTTTAATTCTATATTAAAGTCTTAGACCTGCACTTCTGTGCAAGTCAGAGCAGAATGGGCCATTTCTAAACATACATTAAAAGATATGCAGGGGTTTTTTAACCAAACCCTGAAAACAAGATGCAAGTGTACTTAGATGTCTTCTATGCTTCAATCTAAATTTCATTTGGTGTAGTTTCATAAAGCTTCCTGTAGTCCAAGGTTCATGTTAGCAAAGTGGTCTGAATGGAAATCCTTTCCTAGCTGACGCCCAGTTTGCAGAACACTGAAGCCATCTTCTGATTGTTGTTTTCACATAAACTAGTCCTTTGGTAACAGGCTCATTTTAAGAACTATGGATGGTGCTTTCTGAATTGCTTAGGCAAAAAATGCACTGTATTTGATACACAGTCACCACAGCAAGACATGAAAATAGGTCAGCCAGGCATCTTTTTCCACCATGCATGTGTGCCTGCATGTACTTGCCAGGATGTGTGATGAAATAAGAATAGAGGCTTAAACAACAGGTGTATTCAAATTGAAGAACTATGAAATCAGAATGATCTTTTTCACAAGCACTTGCTTTATAGACAACAAAACTGGGTGACAAAAAACTGGTGCATTTTCATTCATAATGTGTTCTTTTCTGCGCTGTTAGAACTGGCACAGAACTGGCACTTGCTATTTATAATTTCATTAATGTAAGATATTTTACCAGGAGCTCAGAGTTGAAAGTTTATTATTTAAAATGCATTTGGCATCAGAGAATAAAGGGGTTTTTATTAGATAATAGTGAAATGGTGATGCTGAATTAGTAGCAGTGCTGAAATTGCAGTCGCCATACAAGTGGTTCTGTATGTTCTGAAAGAAGCAAAATGAACAGCAACCACAGCATGTGCATAGCCAATTGATCCAGCTACTGTAGAAGGAGGTCGCTTCGAGAATAAAGCTAATCACTATTCTGCATGAGACATTTCTACAGCTTCATGCTGTGCCTATCCTAATGGATACCTGCTGCAGTCCTAACTTTGTGCAAAAATTACTGCCTCCAGTTCCTGCTATTGGCTACTCTGTTAGCCTAGAACGAGTAACGCTAACTCTAAACTAAAATCATTGCTTACAAAACAGGAGGTATATTATTGTTTCCTTTTCAGACACCTAAGGCTCCGGGTTCTTACACATCATTCCTCCTCCTTTAGTGAAGGATTCTTTATGGCTTCTTCCACATTCTACAAAGTATCAAAGCAACAAACACTACTCTAACATAGTCATTGGCAACCAGAACAGAAATCTCTACTCCCACCTGAAGCCCAACCCAGATCACTTCTTTCATGAGGTTCCTAAATGTGTTGTATTTAGCTCCCCTTGAAACCATAAGTGTCAGTGTAGCAAGACCAATAAGGCCCACTCACAGACTATTACCTTCTTCCTGACTCCTGTGGTTTTCACATCCCATCAAATTGTTATTTAACTAGTTGAAAGCACGTCAAACCACTTCATAGGACCATAGTGTAATAAATCTAACTGTACTGGAAAATGATACCATTATGCTGTGAAACTGATGAGGTTGCCAGCGAACAAACCATTGCCCCTTCAGTCTGTTCTGTCACACATTAAGACCAGCATGTACTGAGAAATAAATTCAAAACAAAATTGGAAACTTTGTGAAAACAACACAAATCTGGTTCATATTGCACCAGTGAAACGAAATACTGGAAAGGGTCATAATTTTTGTCAGATGAATGGGAGGTAATTTTGACCTTAGGGTTTCAGGCTGCTCTCACATGCCTCAGGATTTGTTTTGTTACACAGAGAACAGTTCAAACATTGAAGCAATGCTCTTTCCTGTATACCTCAGCGGTGGATTTATTTCCACAAGGGTTTCTAACTGGAAAATCTCTGATAGAACCTGAGAAGTACCATAGGACAGGTTTTTACCTCAGTGCAGAAACACGCAGTGTTGCCACCTTTGAGGTTAAGACACCCTAATGAGTCTGAACACTGGGTTTTACAGGCTCTGACAGAGATAGCATCCCAGGACAGCAGTAAGCCACTGGACATCTAGCACACATATCTTCTTACACAGAAATTGGAGGTTGTGTTCGTGAAGAGTGTTCTGAAGCATCTGTATTTTCTCTGCACCATCCACAAACTGCCATGGCTTCAGGCGGGCACCGTGCAATGCTGTAGCTTATGGACAATATGTCAGCATCTAGGAAGCCAGGTCACCAGATATTCAGAGAAGGATGAGATGAGCTCAGACCATCCAGTTAGTGTAAAAGCAAACACAGCAGGTTAATAGAATTCCTTATCATTTACGCAAATGGAGTTATATTTACCATAACATGCAAGGTTCTAGCTGGACATGAGGTAATGTATTCTCCAGAACATCATTATGCCTGATCCCCAGTGTAAGATTTTCCCAGCATTTAATGCTTTAGTTATTCCTAAATCAGTCCATTGATCTCAAAAGTAACATTACAGAGCCTCAGTAAACCTTCTACAAGTAAAAAAACATTCACTGTGTGTTTAGCAACAGCACAGGAAATTACAGATCAAAGGCTGGTTGTTACTTCTTGGTGCCTTTTTTTTTCCTCTTCAAGAGATGAGAGCATATGAAAACTTAGAGTTTAGAATAAGCAACGTTCCTGTTCTTTGGAAATGCATAACAGAGGTTACATTTTTATGGAAGAGATGTGCTAGGTACATTACAATACATCAAAGTATCTTTTTTAGACAGTATCTCTAAGGATAATTACCTGTCATATCTTGTATATCATTAAAGTTTATTACTCCTGACTTGTGTCAATAACAAAAAGCTGAGGATTTTAATGCTAGCTAAGAAAAAGGTAATAATGTTCCACACAAATGGCACATCTAAGGTTTTGCTTCATTTCTCCACAATTTAAAATGATCCATAATAAATAAATTTCTAGTTCTAGTTTACTTTAAAAATAATCAGCATGAAGGTATTATATTATTATATATTGTGTAAGCAGATGCTGCCACAGCAGAGGGATAGAACAGAGGATTGTTCAAGATACCTTCCAGTGCTACTTTCATATGTCTCTGAAAAACCTAAAAGACAGCAGCATCACAGGGTTCTTTACATATTCCTCAGGCATTTTCAATGTCTCACTGCAAACCACACCTGAAGCATGTCTAAAGCCTTATAGCACACAAACCTTTGAATACGTGGATGCCCATTCAAATTTCAAATCAAACACAGGTAAAACCATTTACTCAACTGAAGCTGCTAAAGTTTGCTCTAAATTCACTCTAAGTCAAAGGACATTAAATCTATCACCATTCAATGTCCATTGCACACTAATTCCAATACTGATGCGGGCTGCTGTTTTAGGGATTTTCAAGTTTGTATTTATTGATTTAATTGTTTCAGAATGGAGAGACAGAATTACATTAGTAAACCTGGAGCCCGAGAAATAAACTCCAATAATGGAGATGCAGTTTTACCATTTTTAATGCAAGGCAGCTCACTAGGTCTCTGTTCCAAGCTCTATTGCTCTTTCTTATGTGATAACCTTACGCATCCTCGTTTAGGTGAGGTGCATGCTGCAATTACACAGTTCTCTTGAAATCTGGCTGAAATTTCTAAGTGATTAATCAGCACAAAGTGTTTTTATCAACGTAAATCACACCTTGTGGTCACAGGTTGCCCAAGTTTGACTCGCCTCATTTGTCCCTTCGCTTCATGTTTCTCCCACCCCCTTTATCTGCTTCAGTAAAGAAGTGAAATAAACCGAAGATTCACTAAAGATTGAAATAAACTGAGAACTTCAAAGCACAAAAAGATGCAATCATGAAGAGACAAACATCAGAAAGAACCCTTCATTCCTACCGCTATCCTTTTCACTAAAGTGGCCCCACTGACACCCGCTTCACCGGGAGCAGCTGTTTGCAAGATCAGGCCTTCCCAGTACCAGTCTGGGATTAAACTGGTGGCTGGGTAGGGCTCCTGTTGAACTACATTTTTACCATCTCCAGTAACAGCATTCTTTATCCTTCTAATACAGGGAGTTCAGAAGTGGCCATTTTCTCTCTCTGCCTCCTTGACAAAGCCTCTTTATTGGATTCATTTTTCTGTCTGCTTTCCAGAATGATCATTGTTGCAGAGAACAGCCTCGCACCCAAACAAGGCATGGCAGCCTTCACCCCCGCACCCCGCACACACACACTTCTGTCTCTTGCTTTTTCCCAGCGATGCCTCCAGGCTGCCGTGTGACACCCAGCTAATGTGTCCTGCTGAGAGCTCCAGCCTGACCTAAACCTGACAATGCCTTCTCACTTCTGCCAGGCTGAAAGCAGCCCCTCCTCCTCCTCCTGAAGTGAGAGACGGTTAATGCTTTTATTCCTCACCGGGGGGCAAGATGAACCCAGCTATGCTAGTGAATCTCCTTTGCTTGCTGACATGCGTCAGACACAACATTCTCATCCTTAAAAGCTGGAGCAAAAACAAAAACAAAGCAAGAGCCCAAAAAAAAAACCCCAGTGAGCTACAGTCCCTGTCTGGAAAAACTGAACAGCCATAATGCTCTTCCTGCCAGAGCAGTCATGTCCTTTGTTTAGATGAATGCTGTAGTAATTTCTTGTGCTCCCCATCATGTGCATTACAGCTTCCATCTTAGCATTATATTTGCTTAATGAATAAAGCCCACGTATTTAAAGTCCCTCCACAGAAGCCAAGGTACGGCTGACAGGCTGGAAAGAGTACAGAGGGCCACTCTTCACTGGCTCACTGTCTGTCCACCACCGCATTTCATTTCAGGCTATAGTCACAGGCAAAGTTAGGAGTTGTCCTTGGCAACACATCCTTAGGGGCAACAAAACAGCTTCCTTGCTTAAACACAAGTACTGAGACATCAGGCTGGCTGTGCTGCTTCTGTCACAGGAGAATGGGGGTCTATGAGCACTGGAGCGGCTGGGAGGAGGGAAAACTCTGACACCCCCAGCTCTCTCCTTGCAGCACAAAGCACCGGGAGATGGGACCTGAAGCTTGAAGGCAGAAAAACTCACTTTAGCCTACACTGCTAGGGGTTTGAGCCACACAGTGCCAGGGTAAAGGGAGCACACTGCAGTGCAAACTCGACAGTAACTTGGCTCTCAAGGAGCACTGATGATGGGTTTTTTACCTCCTACAAGCTGTGTCCTTAATAATCTGAGTTCCTTATTTGCAAGTAAGAAAAACTTCCCCAGCTCTCAGCATAGTTCTGGCCAAAACAGGTTTTTCAATATATTTATTTGTCCTTCTATTTGTTTAATGCAGGAGCCCTGAGGAAATAAGCGTTTTAATGTGATAGCCCCTAACAACGGACAGCGCAAGCTTAACTCCTCCACGTTGGGTCACTGCTATTTAACTCATGAGGGAACAAACTTTCATACTCAGCAAATCACAGTTAAAATGTCCCTCCTAAATTTGTTTGGTAGGACTTAAAAGACTCAAGAAGGAGAAAAGATTGCCTAAATCTGCTTTTAATTCTCCTTTCAGGATCAAGTGAAGGGATCTCTTCTGATGAATACAGACTTCTCTATAAAATTACTGCTTTATTATGCATAATTCCATTTCATCAACTGCTTTTATTGTCCCTTCTCATTATGCACACATACTTGTAATTTATTGGAATATAGAACTCACACCCAAAGAACTGCACAGAAGTACATAAACACTTCCTTTGTAAGGAGAATGGAAATATCAGTGAGGCCAAACAGGAATTTCTTCACTCCTTTGTCCCATTCCGGATTTGGAGGCGTTTGTACAGGTTCACAAACCATCTCTGAATTCGGTCTGAATCTCTCTTTGATTGTTACCCAGTCATTAATTAGCTGCACTCCAGAATGTATCACAACACCTTCAGTTGGGTTTTATAGCTAAAAAATAAAGCCAGATGCACAAAAGTTTTAGTGCTCTAACAGCCTATTGAGGACAACACTGTAACTCAATTTGTTGCTGGATCCTGGCTCAGAGAGACCAAGGTCAGTGATGTTTGATATTTCACATGGATTAATTTGAAACTTCTCTGACCATGGCTCAGGACTGGAGTCCGGTTCAGACCTTTAAATGATATGCAACAGGATCCTTGCTCTCTCCAGAAAGCTGCAGAGGGAGTTTGGGCAATAAGGTCTTACCTTTCGACTTCAACAGCACTTGTCTGAACTCAGTCAGTGTGGATAACCCCATCAAGGCAGGAGGCCAGGGCTGCACGGGAAGGCAGCATGTTCAGCTTATTCCTCCTGAGCCCACATTTACTGTGCTGACCACTTCAAGAACACCCTTCCCTTCAAGAACATCTGCATAGAACAAAACTAAGCAAAACACTTCCAATGTATTTTTCTGCACATATCAAATTACCTATGGAAAGTAATTCATCTCATCTGTACATCACATCTGCAAGGTGTCAAGACAGCACGTAGTCCGGAGGCATTTATGTACAGCGAAGATGGAATGCCTGCAAGCATCTCCCAGAGGAGAGACTCAACACGCCACTGGAATGGATGCTTTGTTTGTGGTATTGATTTGTTAATTTGTTACATGCTAATCATTAATCAGCATCTGAGGCATGACAATACAAGAGGTCAGACAATCAGCCATGCAGTTTGCTACCCACTGGCCTGCCATCTCTCCTGCAGAACTCACAGAGCATGAGCAGGCAGATGAACCGAACTTCCTTCAAGCCCAGAAGGAACTTTAGCTTCATAAACTAAATGCCAACACTGTTTTGCACTCCTTGGGTTGAGCCCAGCCACGAAAGCACTCCTGGCTAGATTAGGGAGAGCTTGCCTCATGTCCCTGAGGTCAGAATTTGGCTAAACATATGCAGAACATGCTTGGCTCGTTACACATGTGCATATTAAATCAGCAGCAAGGGAACAGAAACGCAGTATATGGTAAAGACACTGGAATTGGACTTCAAAGATCAGGATGCAGTTCTGCAGACTCCCAGGGTGACTTTGGCCACAACAGTCACTCTCCCCTGCATCACTTCCCATCTGTAAAAAAGCAATATAACCATGCCTCATTTTTTACTTCATCCATCTTTGCAATTTAGACTCAGGAGTTCTTTGTAGTGGTGTCTCTCAAAATACATCCAGCTCCCAGCACAAAATGTCCTCCTCAGAACAGCCTTATGGAAATGCATCCAAAAAGAAAAGAAAACCCAACCAACCTTATAAAATAGCCACTGATGAGATGAGACCACCAGCACAACAATGCAGGGAACAGCTGTAATCTGTGGGAGGATTATTTCCTTGCCATAAATGCCATCTATTTTTCAAGACGCGAGTTATTCCCTTTCATTGCACAGTGAACTCAGTATCTGCAGACAACTTGCCTCCCAACCAGCACGCTTTTCAAAGATGCCCAGTAACACGTGATATTAAATAGAAGGTGTCACATCTTAATGACAAACATTAGTGCTAGCCTGCTTGATTAACATAATTTGCTTCTTTGTTGGATATTTTATTCCGGATGAGCTGTTTCTCATCCATCCATATTTTCCAGGGCAAAAAAATATGCATTCTGACGTGCAATGCTAATGTGCCCTCTGCAGTCCCCTCTTATCTCTAACTTTTCATTCTCGCCTCCCATTCTCTCCAGTGCATGAAATGAGGTCTAGCAGCAGCTATTGGTCAAGACTCTCACACGCTGGATACCTGCCAAGGCTTTTGGGGTGTTTAGCACAGGCAAAAGGTCTATTCCTAGGACACACACATTTAAATTTAGCACTAAACTGGTGGGAAAAAAGGAGAAAAATATGTAAAATGTCACTTTCTGACAAGCAGAAAATTAGAATTCATTCCCCTGAGAATTAAATGGACTTTTCTGCTTCCAGTCACTGACTATGACAAGGTTAACATTTTTCAGTCTAATGACTTTGGACATTACATGCGCATGTGAATGAGAAATAAAATTACTAGAGGGTATTAGCTAAGTGTGTGACAACAGCCCAAGCTGACAACAGAACTCCAGGGATGCAGATTCTAACAGTGACCATTTGCTGTGGAGAACCAATGGGTAACAGAAACACAGGGTACCAGTACATGAGGTCATCTTTCGCTCATCATTTACTATTACAACAACATAAGCAATCACAGGAAGAGTTACATCTCTGGATGGGGTTAGGGCACATCTCTAAGTGGCTCCAGCATGCTCTCAGTATATCAGGCAGGGACTCTGAACTGGGCAGCACATTACTTAGAGGCCACAAAAGCCCAAAGGCTCTTTGAAAAGGAAAAATTCCACATCCATCTTTCATTTTCCCAAAGATTCTTTCACCACTGCCCCCTTCCCCATTCATGACTCAATTCTGATAAGGATTAGGGTACAGCATCAAGTCACCATTTGTGACTTGCATTAGATTCTGTCCTTCCCAGTTCAGTTCTCCCTGTAGCTCCTCACTGCCTTGCTCAACTATGGCAAATATAACACATGCAGCTATGGCTTCTAAGACAGCAATGGATTGCTATCCAGTGCAGCACTGAGCAGGGAGGACCCAAAGAAAGGAGAAGCCTATGTGTTATTGATACACCCTCGGTATTGAGAGACTGGGAATTATCAACTAACAGCAATCTTTCTGGACATCAATGAAATTGGGGCAGTAAAAGGTAAGACAGGAAGATTATATCTTCAAATATCTAATTTGTCCTGTGAAAAGTAAAAATGATGTTTAGAGACATGGGTCACATTTGAGACAGCGCTTTTAAACAGTGATGGTTAACATGTATCTAACAGAATGAAGAAAGCTGCAAGGACATCAACTGACTTCAATGCAGAGAGCTCTCCTTTCATTATTTCTGCCTTTGATTGAGTTTCAAAAGCTACTTGGCCACAACTGAGAAAAAACTAAAGCTGACAATTGAGGGGACAAATGAAAGATTTCAAATTAAAATAGGCATTAGAACTAAAGAGAAGGAAAGAAAACCAGAAGAAAACAAGCGCTTTCAAAGCCACGGAATCTACCTCCAGACTAGCCAACTGGAAAGATTCGCCAGCTTCTCTCTGCTTTACTGTGGCCCAGCAGGGTGTCCATTAGTCCAAAACAATACAGGGTTTTATTTTCCTACTCTAAAGTCAGTGTGATGAACTATTAGTTACAAATAGCCCAGTTACAGATCATGTTTCCTGTAACATCAAAAGCTGGATTCTCATCTATTCATCCGCTACTAACAGACACATTGCATCTTACAGCCTCTGAAGGCTTTTTGCTTGGTCAAACCAGCATGAGAGGATCCCTGCATGTTTTCATAGCAATAGATAAGGCCTCACTGTGTCCCTCTATCTCTTGCCAGCAGGGCTACATCCCCTCCAAATACCCCTTTGCTTTGTTTGCTCCCAGAAAGAGGAACAACTATATTTGGAGATCTTCAAAGAGAAAGATCATTTCAAACCCAGCTCTCGTTTACAAGCCAGTTCATGGACTGACAGCATTGAACAGGAACGTGTTTAGCTGGACCAACCATTTCTCACCACGCAGTGAGCACTGCTGTAGGGGCTGAGCTCTGTAGGAGAAGCACCAAGACAGCTTTCACCTTAGACACAACTTCCCCAGTGCTGCATGCCCCGCTCTGTATGCCACACTGAGCTCACTGTGACTGGAATTCAGTTACTTTTGGTCCCTGGCCTCATCACCTCACAGTTCCCTGCAGTGAACTGCATAAGCCACTTACCTGCTGTAACCCCTCTGAATGAGTTTGGTTTGTTCTTCTGTCCCCTACCCTCCTGCCCCTACAACTTCCCCAGCTTTATTCTATATCATCAGCATATTTAAGGCACTTGCAAAACTACATTCCGCTCAAGGTCACTGCTCTGAATTTACTTCCCCTCCCCCCCAGCACATCAATGCTTTAACTCCCATCTGATTTATTTATACTGTTTATTATCAGAGACCAATTCAATCAATACAAGCTGGAATTCAAACACACACACACACACACACACACACATTTGAATTATACATACGAACACTCATCACAAGATAGACCACAACTGCTATAGCCCAGATCATTCCTCTAACATATGGGTAGCTTATAGGTAAGGAGGCTCATAGCACTGAATTTTTATACCTTGACTTTTGCTTGACCTCAGTGGTTGTTTGGTTACTGGAAACCAAAGGAATTGCAATAGCGTCACAAATTCCATGGAAGAGGCTTGGCAAGGGATCGCTGCATTTCATATCCCAAGCCAGAAAGACCACATTTTAAGATTGGCTCTTCTGAGTTGACAGTTCCTTTATTAGCTTCTGTACACACAGGAATTCCAGCAGAACACCATCAAACCATAGCAGACAGTCATACCAAGCAAACATTGCAAACAGAACAGTATGTGGAGAACTGGAACGTGAAGGAAAACCAAAGCACTAACCTTAATTGCAGCCTAGGTTAGGCATTAAACCAACCAAAATGGGATGCTGGAAGCACAGTAGAAAGCGAATAACTTCTGGCTTCTCCCTGCAAACCACTCTCCTTTCTGAAGTTAATGGTCAGCAGGATCCTCATAGTTTACAACCAACTTCTGGTTGTCTTTGAACACAGTTGGTGGTTACAATTCACGAAGCACTGCAAAGTCACAAAATGAAGGCAGAGAGAGCATGCATGCACAGGCTGTGACAGAGATCATGCTATAGACACAGGCAGACTATGCGGACCGGACTGCAGTCTTCAGGGATCTCAGGCACAAAGACTGATTAACCAGAAAATTCCAGTGTGGTGCACGAAGTTTGAGAAGGAAGAGCACATGTTGCTCTGTACAGAAACGTTTTGCATCTGCTTAGTTAGCCTCAATGCTGACAGAAGTCTGTCATGCCAAGTAAAATGCAATGCAGTGTCCACCATCATCAGTTTGGGGGTCTCCTGCATGCCTGTTACCTTCATAATCACAATCCCCAGCTGATCTGCAGTTCTTTCCATTTCTCTCTGTCCTTTACTACCTTCTTATTGCTCTTCCTTCCCCATCCTCTCCCTAGCATAGAGTATTCACAACCACATTGCCCTCTTCCAATCACTCTTCTGGAAAAGTTGTTCCTATTTCTCATTCCTGAGACAACATCTTCATCACACCAGAGCTGCACTGGTTCATACTGGACACAGGCACAGCTGTGGTGCCAGGGATTAAATCACAGCCACACTGAACTCCCCTGGACTCTGATAGTGTTGAACTTCACCCCTGCATCTTCCCTGGGCTACAGCTACGTGAGTTCCAGGAGTCTCTCTGAAATCTTGGTTTAATATTTCACCATTTATGCACAGGGAATATTTTGGCTTCTCTATCAATATATTTCTGCTTGGAAACTCCCAGTTTGAATGCTGATTGTGTTTTGCATAAATTAACTAAATTGCAGCCCTTCTGTTTCATTGGTACTTTTTGTCTGCTTCCTTCATGAACAATGTCAGGGAGATTGCAAGCTGACTACAATTCTGTTTCCTAAGCAAGAGGAAAACAACATCTAAGAGCCCAATCAGCGCAAGTTTCCTGATGTCTGTTGGGTTTTATAAGTTACATTGTAATTGTACTCTGGCATTTAACAACTTCTGTACTTTGCTTCACTTTAAGGAATGAACATAATGATTGCTACAGTGTTCTGCACTACTGTTGTCTATTGATAAATATGGAACAGGTATAACAACAAGCTTGCTCTTTTCTTCCATTTAAAAATTCACTGAGCTAACCAGCTATTTGTGCGATGCCAAAGTAATGACAGGTCCTTGTTCTTGAGTTTCAGCACTCAGTTTCCCTAGGGAGTTCTACTGCAGGCTGCATTTCACAAGCAAGAGAAAACCAACAGTGATGTTGGGCTTACTGGAGTGTTGATAAAACACATGAGCACAAAGCTCTGTTTAGGTGTTGCCTGAGTCTAGAGGCGCCCCATAGTCCCACAGCTACGGAAGTTCCATCAATAAATGGCACATTTTAAAAGAAATGATCTCTGTCCTCATTGAGAGAAGCTTCTAACACCAAAGAAGTTGCCAGGCTATGAACTAGGAGCAAAGGGAGAGGTTTGTCTGCTGCCTTTGGATGCACACCTCTTGTGGGTGGGACCCAGATGATACACAAGGAGACACATCATTCACCTGGGGGCCTTGGTATATGAAGCAGAAGATGCTGCAAAGTAATGCTGCAACACAGACTCTCTGCTGTACTTTACTCCTTTATAGTCACATCCATTTACCACAAGGCACATCCTTGTAGCACCTCACTTTGGGCAGCAGCACCAAACCTTTCTCTTCTGCAGCATCCACATGGGAGGAGCTCAGCGAGACAAAGTAAGCATCAGCAAGTACAGCTCAGGTGAGATCAGACATTTCTAGAGAAAGGGGAAATGTTTGGGGAACATTTCACTACTGTTTGAAAGTACAAAAGGTGACAGTTCAGACATCCGCAGCTCTCCCTGGCTACAGTGACTGTTTCTAAAGAGCAGCAGGCACGGTTGCAGGCTTGCTGAGCCTTGTTCTTGGGACTCTGGGGAGCAGCAGCCAGCACAATGGCTGTGAGCAATACCGGAGTCTGCCCAGGCAAGGGAAGGGAGGGTGGTGGTGATAATGACAAAAGCCTGTGATTAATTATTCCTGTGCTTGTCATCTTTGTTTAAGCTACTGCCATTTGCATCCAGGGGAACCATACTCCTTCCAAGAGAGTTGTTCTGGATTTCTTAATATTAGGAGACAATTGTGACATTTGTTCTGCCCTGAGCATAATTAGACTTAAGGCATTTTAGTGCCTTTTCTTCTCCATAATGATCTCCCTGTTTCTTTATACAAGGAACCCAAAGCTCATTAACAAGTCCTTGCTTCTGGAGAGCTGTGCTGTCCTCCAGAGAAAGTAATGGCTGCAATGCAAAATGGATGAACCTTTGCCTTGCCTGTGTTTCCTTTCTTTTGAAAGGTTGTTATTACAGTTTCTCTTCAAGATACACCACAGTGGTGCAATAGAGAAACAACATTTGCAGGGATTCCTGACACTATAAAAGACAGAAATCAAGTTCTCAAGACCCTGTATCAAGTAGCAACCAAGCTGAGCATGGATTTCAGGAATCCAGAGCCTGTATCTCTTCAACACACTCCTGTCTGAACTCTCTCCTGATGTTTATATCTGGTGCACACTACAGCAGAGTTGCTTACTTTCAGACAAGCAATATCATCTGCTTTGTCTACATCTGATTTTTATTCTTCAGAATAGAAACCCTAAGCAACAAATACAACATTGCAACACGTAGAATCAGCATTCAGCCACGCTGCTGTGCAGCCCAGAGTTCTCCAGAATTCACACAACAGCACATGCTGTTGCAGGGCTCGTCTCAAACAGACATAAATTCTCTTCTGATTTGCCCCAGCACAATTTTGGATTGGTGCACACCAATCCATTTCCAAACTGCAACACATCAGTGACCACCGTTCTGTCTTCCTAAAGGATGAGGCTCCAGCTTCCAGAAAAGAAACTTGATATTTGTCCCTAACTACAGTCATGTAGCACACGATCACCCCAAAGCCCTTTCAGTTTACAAAGAAAGCTTAAGTAAGGGGATATTCTTCTTAGACCACTCTAGAGAATAAATCTGTGTTTCTCATCTCAGTCTCCATTCCTGGTTCTCAGCACAGTACGCAGTGTGGCATGAGGAACATCCAAGGAAGGCACAAGCCCTGCTTTCAGCCCAGGCATCTACCCAACCCTCCACCTGAATGAGGCAGACAAGTGCGTGGGGGGTGCAGCTGCAGTTTTAAAGTATTCCAGGTTAGTATTTTAACTTCACTAACATGGAAACTTGGCTTAGGGACTTACTTCCAGGAAGCTGAGGATTGCGAGCACAGAGAAACAATTCCCTGAGCAGACTAAACTGCCTGAGCTAGGCAGCCCCATGCCTGGATACCCGCCATCTCACACTTGCTGTGCTTACCATGAACAACACCCCACATCTCTGCCTGGGACCATCTGCTTCGAAACATACATGGGAACATAATTCAGATCCCACGATTTTTTCCTGGAACGCAGGGCACCTTTGCTTGGGTACACTACAGCACCCTGCTCTGCAGCTCTTCCCACAGGACTAGGCCATTGTGACTGGCCTCCATTCACACAGTGCACACAGTCAAGCTGGGATCAGAGCACTTAAATCAATTCTTAGTCCACACCATTAACCACAATCTCTCCCTTAAGGGATTATAAACTAAAGGTATTCCAAGTCTGCAGCCAGCATCTTTCTGATCCTTATTTCACCTACTCAGACAAGGTTGCACAACAGGACACTTGATTTCTATTGCATTCTGGTTATGGCTACTCCCAGGCACTGATCTGGAACACAAACTGCAGTTCTGAGGCCAAAATTCACTAATTAACTGGATATTTAGGTAGCAACTTTCTGTATCAGTTAAAGAAAAAGCTCTGACACAAGAAAACAAGAACAAAAAGTTCGTTATTTGTCGAGTCTCCCAGCTATGCACTGGGCTTTGCAAGCAAAAAGGCAGTGGGCCAAGTTCCCAGGAATGCTCAGTTCCCACTGAGAACCACCTCTTCCGCAGTTAATTGGAAGCTCAATGCCAAGCTCTTTGGAAAGGTGTCTCTTCAAGCAAAGCGATGGAAACTGCTCAGGATAAGAGTCCTTAATAAGTCCTCAGAAAACAGACCAGGAGCTCTGTTTCCTTCTACTGATCATAGAGACATAAAGACACCATAAGTAGTATTTTTATCTTTAAAGCATCTAAGAAACCTGAGATACTAAGAAACTTTGGGAGCAGATGGGCAAGTTCCTTCACCCCATTGCTGGCTTTAGGAAACCCCAACCTTAAAAGTCCTGAGGCTTAAATGCTGGAGACACTAAGCAAGCACTGGGCAACTGTAATTAGCCACTTACATGCACATCAACCCTGCCTGCACTCTTCCATAGCAGATAAACTGCCCTACTTACAAAATAACCCTTAACTGATCTGCCAGAGGCAATAAAGCCAGTCAGGGCCAGAACTGGATTAAAGATCTAGGGATTTCCAGTCCCCTGAAATACCCGTTAAACTGTATCGCCCTGGTCTATTGCCAACTATTAGGAAATTACTCGAGCAAGGAGCATTCCAAAGAGCACTCGCAGACAGGCTCAAGCTCTGCTACAAGCCACGTTAACTAAATGGATGGTTTGGCTGGGGAACAATGTTATAAATACTTAAGCTACAAATTAAAAGCGTGTTTGAGAGCTGTGCTGTCAAGTTAGTTGTCATCTTAGCTGCATCATCAGTACATGAGCTTATTTCATAACTAAAACCTCCAAATCCCACACAGTGACCCATATTTGAAGTGTGGGTCTCTGAGAAAGTTACTGACTGTCCCTTGAAATTTGCCAGAAGCAAGCGAGCCCATATGTATTTTAGGATAGGGGACCAGGCACCCGCTGCAAGGCTGGATTCCCAGTGCTGGAGGGTGGCACAGCACCAGGGGATGTCTTCCTCCCCCGGAAGGGAACCATGGGTTGTTTGTTCTGTTACCAGGCCCACAAGCAGGAAAGGCTCACCCCAGTTTGTCCCTCCCTGACCTAGCAAAGGAGCAGCTCAGTGCAATCAACATGCCCGTGATGACAGAGGTGAAGGGCCCTCCTTTCTAGCAGGGTCTGAGAATGCAAATCCACACCTGCAGCAAATGACATGCAGTGTGAGCGTGACAAGGCATACGAAAGGAGGTAATGCCACCTGCGGGCCACAAGGCACAATTATTTTCTGAAGGCAGATGCAGTTTGTTTCAGTCACATCTAATCAGTGGAATTAACAAACCTGCCTAGTGAATAAATGCTCCTGCCCTCAGCTCACACTCTGCAGTTAGATATTCTTTGTTCCACTCAGGCACATTGCCACTGTTTCTGCACTGGGAGCTCTCACTAGGAGAGAACAGTGTCCTTCAACAGGGACAAACTGAGGAGGCTCAAGAACCTGGGCTGAAGAGAACATGGCCAGACAAGGCGAGATTTCCTCCTCAGCACTTGCTTTCAACAATAAAAGAAGTGATTAACAAATGCCCTTTCATTCAGGACAATTGAGCAACCTCAGCTGACCCAAAGGCCTATCCATTGTGCAAATGCCAGTTTCTGGGGAAGGAACTTATTTAGTGGTAAAGCAACAAAAAAGCCTAAATGTCAGAGCCACAGAACTAGTGCTTACAACTCCTCCTGTGTTTCTGTGGCTGATAAAGCGCTGCACAGGCCTGATAAAAGCATTTCTAGATAATGAGAAAACAGGACTAAATGAATGAGACCTAAAACAGGGAAGTAAATAATTCAGAACCCTGTTTTTCCAATATTAATTTCTGCTACACCAAAAGTTGGAGAAACACTTAACAGTGTTTTTTGTTGCCAAGTCTACATCAGAACTAATGTGCTTAATACATTCCCCCCTGAAATATGTGAGGCCATCTGGGTATTATTCTGTGGGCTGGGTAAGCAGGAAAGTGGAATGCTGAGCAGGTACAGCCAGAGAAGAATTGTGCTATCTAAGAATATTACCATATCTCAGGAAAAACCTGGCAGTTTCAACTTGACCTCCGTGGCTGGCAACAAACTGCGCCTTGACAGCCTGGTGCGCTGCCTATTCCTTCTTCTGTTCTGGTCCCAGTAACTACATATGGCACGGTGCCTGCAAAGTCTTCCGTAGCTCACAGACATGTTAGCTGCAGAATAAACACAAACTTCTTAGTCTCTTTCAAAAGAGCAGTCTGATTCATTTTAGGTATCAAAGGCTCATATCTGTGCTTACAGGATGCTTGCAGACTGCATAAATCACTCCAAGACCAGCTAAATAATACCTGCTTGTGTCTTAACTCTTGATTCTCTTCTATCTAATGATATTTATTCATAGCCATCTCTTGGAGGAAACATTAACTTCGGTTTTACCTTTGTATGTACTTAGTAAACACCACAAAACCTGGAAATTCTCTTTACAATCCTTGTCCTTCTGCTAAGTTTGCTGGAAACTGACCTGAGCTTTTGAGGAAGAGGACAAAGACAGCATTGGACACATAAGCCCAGGTTCCTTAGGAGGCACAGACTTTGGGCCTCAACTCCAGCAGGCAGCTCAAACCCACGCTGCCTCAGTATCACATTCTTTCCCAGGAGGAGCTTTTTTTGCTAAATAAGCCCAAACACATCAGTTCTAAAGTGTTGCTGAGAGGCCTCTTGGGAACAATTTTCAGGTGCCTCATGCTGCTGTTCTCCCTGAGAAACCATTTCCATGTCGGGCTACGTATTCTGCAGTGCACTGTGGTCTTCTCATCTAGTAACTGGAAGCACATCATTAGAACAGCTGTGTGGTTATTTCTTAAAAAGAAGGGTTTTTTTCATTTGAAAATCAACAGTGTCAACAAGCTTCCTGCAGGGCTCTTACACCAATGCACCTTTCATTTCAAAGGAGACCATCTGTCTTTGTGGCACATCCTTCTGTTTCCTGCTCTATACCAAGTAGGAAGAATCTTTAATAAACAAGGAACTCAAAACATGGGAGAAAACCAAATGAAAGCAAACAATCTGCCCAGCAGTAAAACACAAGCCATTTGCAGCACGAGGCAGAACAGCTGCTTGCCACTGAACTGCAACACTACACAAAAGTTAACAGAACGAAGCAAAGAACCCTGTCCCATCCATTTGCAGTGGCTGGGGAAACACAGAGGAACAGAATGCGATTAGCCAGGTTGGAATTTGGCCAGGGCAATGGAGATAATGGTTCTTTATGAAAGGTGCCAAAGAAGATTTCATGAACGCATCTGTTCAGGCCTGAAGGTTTACACTACAATTCAGCTAAAGTACCTTATGTTGCTGCTGAGACAGTATTTCAGGCCTAAATCAAGAAAGCAGCATGCCCTCTATCAAAGCACTACAGAAACTATTTGTTCTATAAAAATCAAAGCTTTCTTACCTAGACTTGACTTACTCAGACTTAGGATCCCAAACTCAAGACTGTCTGTAAACTAGCACCAGATAAAGTGGATGAGACATGGAATGTCTCCAATCCTTGGTTTTGGTAATCATGTATCAAGTTCCATTCTTGCTCTGGAGTTAGTATGGCTGGAGAAGGATGGACTGTGGAAGAGAGCTTTTACTTCTGATTAACAGACAAGTCACTCAGCCCCACCAGAATCCCCAATAACAGAATTTCAACCTTCTAATGGTGTTCTAAGATAACCAAGAAGAAGGCCTTGTTTACATACAGGGAAAAGCAGTTTGATAAAGTACACTCAAATCAGTGCTACACAAAGTTATAGAACAGTGAAAAGAACTTGCACTCCAAGTGTATGTGCTGTTTACTAGCAACAGCTCTTATTCCTAAATTGAACAGACTGCATAGCAATTGAGGCCTTGGATAACCAGCCCCCTCAAAGTTACCATTTTCACTGCAAACTGTTGCCAGTACAAGTAATCTACTATGGCAACTTTCTTCCATTATAGACTTCCCCACTGTTTGCTTCAAAGTCTTACCTTAGAAGTATACTTAGTCGGGAACAGCCTTTCAGCTTTTCCACATGCAGTCAGTACCCCACCCATTCACAGAAGTAACAGAATCAACCTTCAATCTCTCCTGCAGCAGCTGCCTTGAGATGCTTCCAGCTGTCTCCTCACCAGATGTGCACTGTAATTGTTCCACCAGGGACAGTATCATTGTCCTTAAACATCAACATCTGGCAGATCTATTGTAGCAACTTAAAAGATAAAAGCAAGTCAACATATCCTCATAGAAGACAGACCAGCTTAAAAAAAAGTTAGATGGGAGACCAAATTCTTTCAGCTGTGCTGGTGTTCTCTGACTGCTGTCCTAATGCACAACAGACACCTTGGGTGCCGCGACCGACTGGTGAGCAATTACAGAAGGATTTTTGTTCCTGCCCACCTTTAGATTTTCACTTGGATGACAAATTTACTTGGAAGACATAGAAGTAGAGAAACAAAGCCGTTAACTCAGGAAAGTACCCAAAGCTTGCTGTATCTTATGATCCTGTTTGCTTTGTTAAAGTCTAGATCTCAACATACATATTTAGTCTAATGTGTAATAAACAGATCATACGACTGTTTAATCTGTGTTTCCAGTTTACTACTCAAGTGTCTTGTGCCCCTCACTCAAGGCGTGTGATGGCTTTACCAGGGCACGCAGAGACTATTCTCCTCACTGTTGCATCACCTAAAGTCTTGTAGAGAAAGAGAAGGGAGGTCAGGTATTCTGCAGCAGTTGGCAGAAGCACTAGAGCACGCGATGGAGCAGCCAGTAAGTGTCTGAAAAGGGCAACTGCAGCAGTAGAATATATAGAAGATTCCTGAAATTAGAAACAAAACCAACCAGCCAAGTGTCAATCATTCACATAATCCCCCCCCCCCCCCTTCTCTAGGCCTAACAACTACAGTTTGTTACTGCAGGATGTCCATGAGCAACACACCAAAATAAAGTCCAAAACGTCCTTCCAAGCTGAAGTTTGGAAAGGTAAAGATTTTGGATGAAGATCCAGATGCCAGTCTCAAGCAGCACACACATTTTCTTCATTTAATAAAGATCTTGTTTAGAGTTTCAGTTCTGACAGAATTTAACTGCAAAGCCCTTTTGGCACATTCTCAAGCAAAAAAAAGCAGGAGAAGCTACTTCAAATCTCTGAACATCTAACGGATTGTTTACTACTCAGCATGATGAACTCCACACTCAACCCTGGTTGGACAGATGACAGCATTTATGCCAGGGGGACGTTTCATTACTCAAAAGAACACACATTTCACCTAGACAAAAGTAATTTACCACACATTGGTTTATAAAACACTCACAGGATTTATTGAGATAAATACAAACAGAAAGTTACATAGATTCTCTATTCCAACAAATGAACAACACTTCCAGAGTGTCCCCACTTAACTGGGCTCTAAACAACACTGTGTACAGACACAACTGCCACTGGGGCAGTCATCCTGACTGATGCCAAGTGCATATCATGCACAAGATACCAGTGAGGCCGAGTTCTAAGCAACATGACTAACATGCTTTGGATTACAAGTGCTTGATAATTTCCTATAGCATCCAAGCAATATTGCACCCACCAGCGTTTTCATGTTCCTTAGCTAGAAATGCTTAAAACTGAGATTCTAACAGCTGATATGCAAGTGGTTCAACTACCTAACTTTGCTCCATCTGGCTTTTAAAATACTCATATTTGCATAATTTAAACAACCCAGAGAACTGTATGCAAACACACCGCTTTATTCATCACGTCCATTGGTCTAGTACAAGATGCAAAGTGCAGCCCTTAGACATGCTGAATCATTTGGTTTAGTTCTAAACTAGAAAAGAGACAAACCTTGTGGAGGGTAAACCTGTTTACCAGACCTGTATATTGTATACCAAAACCCCCTCACCCCAAAACTACAATGACCCCATTAGAGCATGCAACCGTAGAGTTTTAACAGTCTTTAAATGCTCTACTGAAATCATATCATTTAAGCCAGACATGATTTCTGGAGCCAGAGAGGTACCAAAATACTCTTAAAACCAAAGAACTTTGTTTAGTCTTTTAGTGAACTTCTATAGCTGGTGGCTTACTGTCTACACATACTCTAATTAAAAACTCTTAGTGAACACTAACCAAACATACTAAAACAGATGGAAGCCTGTCTTTTCCAGTGGATTATTGCAAGAAAAAGGTAACTATTTAAGAGTATCTGACAAACAGAAATCTGGGTTGGGTTAATGTTCAAAGGATTTAATTTATATACAGTACACTTCAAACATACTTACATATACACACACTTAAAAAAACTGGTTCAGTGCTGAGAAATTTAATGAACTTATAATAAAAAACAGAAGTAAAACCTTGTCAGAAAGGCCTTAGAAAAGTTGAACTGTTAGAAAATACCAGTATAATGCCAGCATTAGAAAAAAGATATTAGAACTAGGAAAAAAAAAATAACTCAAGAGGTCTTTTTGTTAAGAAACTGCAATCATAAAAAGTCTGTACTGAAGGAGCATTTGCTTTAAATGATAAAAAAACCTGTAAAAAATTAAATGTAGAATCTTGCAGAGTTTACTGAGTTTACACTGTTGCTATCCCAGCAGTGATAACTTCTGCCTGCAACTTCCAAAAAGCATTTTGTGATCTCACAAGAAAACAGTTTGTTACAAATACTGTACATATTATAATACAAGACTAGTTAAACTTACACAAAACGGAGCCCTCCGAAAATACAGAACCCAGCTGAGGAACTCATTTGCTGTAACTGCAGACGAGCCGGATTTAAAACAGAACAAAAAAGAAAACAGTAATTTCTGTAAAAACCTTCACCCGTGTGAACTACTTACTATCAGAAGTAGTATATTTACTACTCATAATAAAGAGAAATACTTACACAGGTCTGTCTATAACAAAGCATCATGTTCAGAGAAAGTAACTTATTACGTGAAACCATTCTTCAGTATTGAAGCATTTCTGAACAGGACAAAACTCCAATCCACAACCTCAGAAAATAAGACTTGGCTTTTTTCAGGCCCCACATTATTTGCGAATCTGGGACACAAGAGAAGTCAGGATCCACCAAAAAGTATCAGCTCATAACTTTCCAACTGGTCAGAAGCTATCCAATTTCATTAACAGAACTTTGTTCTGCCTGTATATTCTTTCTTCTGAAACACCTGTTTAAATACACATGAAAAGTCCTACTTATGATTACAGATCTCTGAAACCTTCATTTATCATTTGCCTCAAACTTGCCATACAATCAACAAGCCATAGAGCAAACTGCGTCACCACCTTTCCCCTGAACATTCGTTAGCAGGGGTTTTTCACAACTTAGAGTTCCTTCTTTTTCTTAGGAATACAGTAATGACCAGTTTGGCATTTGAACACTGGATTGGTTAAAAGGTGGGCTGGTTTGGTTTTTTTTTCAAATGAGGTGTATGTAAAACAAACAACAAAATCCTGTAAAATTCTGTAACACCCTTCTACAGATACAGCACATGCACTGAATCCCTAAGATGAGCTGGACTTGGTTAGGACAGAATGAGTAGCTTTCAGTTTGGGAAATGTACAGTCTACCTATCACTAGGAGAGCCAGCAGTAAGGAAAACAGACATGTTAACACCTGTACAGGTATAGCTCAGAAATCACAAATTAATAGAAGTTAATAGAAAAGTCACAATATACAAAGAATCTTGAGCTCTCTGTGCTTTGAAAAATATCACAGTAAGTAAAAATGAACCATGCCTTAATTCTAGCAGAATAAAATGAAATGACTCTGGAGCTCTTTTCCACTGATACAGAACTAAGTTCTTCATTGTTTTTTGATAAAATTCAGACCTATTCACATATATACACTTTTTTCAGTTAAAATGCAATACTTGAAACAATACAAAAACTACAATGAAAGTGAGGAGAGTATTTTCATGTAGGCTTGCTATAAAACAGGTTTTAAGGTTTAGAAACCATTTTGATCTTACAGTAGACTGCTCTACTACTGTAAATGTTTTGTTAAAAATGAAATATGAATTTCGATTACACTGAAACACTGAGTATGGTGTAGGAATTACATGAAATACTTAACTGCAGGCGAGATCAGTTATCACCCACGTTTACAAAGAAACAAAAGACCAAAAGGAAGTACTCATGCATATGAGACAAAAACACAGCCATAGATGAAACATGGGCATGAAATGAAGACCCTAACAGTCCTAATACAACCTTTCCAGGTGAAGCAGGTAACAATAACAAGCTTCTTATTTGTCCACATTATTCATACTAACTGTGAACATAAGGTGAATAACCATTGTGACGTTCAGTGTTTACTGCAGAACACCACATTAGTTTTATTTGTCAATGGTAGTATTGTCCATGTTACCCTGTTTTAATTTTATGGTGGCAAAGAAGGACACATCTTGATCTCTGTCAGACTGCAGGGCTAAAATGGTCTCTTCTGCAGCTTCTAGATGAGGATTGCCAACACTTTTAAAATAAGCTAGAAGGAGAGAAGAAAGAATTTTAATCAAAGCCAGAAGAATAAACCCTAGGGCATAAGAAATACAGCAGATCGGGTGGCATGGTTTAGTGGGAGGTGTCCCTGCCCATGGCAGGGGGGCTGGAACTGGATGATCTTAAGGTGCTTTCCAGCCCTAACTATTCTATAATTCTAGGATGCCAAAAACATGTGGGGTAGCTCATCCAATACACAGGCTCCTGAGAAAAACTACAGGAAGCTAAGGAAGGTGACAGAGAAATACACTGCTTCTTATTCACCTTATTAGGTACTTAAGCATTTCAAAGAGAAATAATTTTTGCTGAGCCC
Source organism: Ara ararauna (assembly GCA_028858755.1). Classification (NCBI taxonomy): domain Eukaryota; kingdom Metazoa; phylum Chordata; class Aves; order Psittaciformes; family Psittacidae; genus Ara; species Ara ararauna. The sequence continues at coordinate 10,192,768 of CM054384.1, forward strand.
TAAATCAAAAAATGTATCAACAAGTAAAAGCAAGCTCAGGAAGCTGCCGCTCGACAATGTGCTACAAAACACTCCCCATACTTTATTCTGAAAAAAAGAGAGGAGATCTCTGCGCATGTTCCTTTGAATAATCTGAGATCAAATGATTATTTGTTGTTGTTTTTAAAGAACTGTAGTACAGAAAACTGTAGCAGTAAACAATTACACTATTTCCTAGCTTAAGACTAAAATGACAGAGCAAACCATTTCAGAAAAAGGTGTAACAATTCACCTGAAGGACCCCAAATGCAACTACTGCATTGACATAAAGGTTTGAAATATATCAAAATAATCTAATGTTATGTGCCAAACACACGCTGGACACCAAACCCAACCCTCACCAGTAACTGCAGTGCTTCTGCTTCTAAACAAGGCTGTAACTGCCCTCTAGAGGATGAAAACCCAGTTCTCAGATTATCGATGCCAATTTCTGGACCTTCAAGGATGATAAATATTCTAACACAGAAAAAAACACAATACACATTCCTAAAACTAAGTTTCAATGCAGTATCCCAGCTTACAACACGTAATTCCATTTTCAGTAATAACCAAGCCAAACAGCCTTTCATTGATAAAGAACTGCAGGGGCAGAAAAGCCAGCATTTGTTAGATGTTAGCTCTTTGAAAGGACATTGATGACCACACCTTTCTCCAATAACGTCTGCCTTAGAGCCTTGGCCAGCAGAACCCTTACGTTTGGCACAGGATCTGAAGCAAGACTTAACAGACTGGGGAGTAAGTGTTCAACAAACTGGTCGACAGGCATACATTCTTCTTCTACTACAGCCTACAGGATAAACACAGAACAGAAGCAAGCAAGATTTACGTTAATAATACACTATTTGCCATTCCTTCCTACGCTGTCCTTAATTTGGCCTGGCTATTAAACAAATACACTCTAAGTTGGTGAAGCAAGTACAACCTTTGAAATACTGTTATGAAAACATGTCTTACTGTTCTGAAGTTCATCTGAAGATGACCCAACAAGAGTAGCTATTTTTCTTTGAACTACATTTTAGGAAATAGAGTTCTCTTGCCTATATCACCCTTTCGTCTTTCAACACTCAGTCCTTACTCCTCATTCCTCCCAAAGTAAGCATTTTTGGTTTGAAGGCGGGTGAGTAAGTGGCGATAAGGAGGGAAATAGTTCTGGCATCCAGCACTCACAGGTAGTTTCAAGAGCACTTGTGAACGTTTATCCCAGCATATCAAATTATTACTAAATGCATCTTTGTTTAGGACTTAATTCTTAGACTTTGATACTGGGATATCAGAAAGTAGAAAGATCAGCTATTTCAGCTGGAGGCACAAACCAAAGCAAGGACCACAGCTTCCAAACTGGATAGCCACATGCTAGTACTGAGACCAGACCAACTCTGCCACCATTTTCTGTGAACTCAGAGTCACAGAACCCAGAAAAATGACAGAAAAAAATTGTGAGTCCAAATTTCAGTTTTGTCCACATTGCTGAAAATCCCTAAACTGGCTCCAAATTAGATATATACATAGAAACACAGAGAGAACATTCCAACCTGACAAATGAAGGCAAAAGCTTGTCTTCCAACCCACTTGGAGCAGTGGCGAAACCGCACCACAAGTTCGTTAATGAAATTTAATCCCAGTGCATTTGCATTGTTTGCATAGAACTTCTGTAGTATTGCCACAACCTAGGAAACAAGGGGGGGGAGGATTAAAAAACAGATGAGACTTTAGTTGTAGCGCTTAAAAAGTTATTAAAAAAAGCATTATTTCATCCTACAGAGGGATACCAAAGCCAATAGTCAGTGTGATCAGCTGCACTTGCAGGACTTTATGAATACTGTGCTTATTCTGGAGAAAACAAAGTATAAGCTTTAAAAAAAAAAAAAAAAAATCACTGTTTGTTCAAGTGAAACAAGAAAATACTAAAAAGAACTTAAAACAACCATTAAAATAATGCCCCCTTCCATGGTGCCATGAAGGAAATAAGACTGAAGAAATCTTCTCCTCATTCAGGATACCTATGGGATGATGGCATTATTATGAAGTCCACACCAAATTAAATTAACTTTGAGGGAAGATCAGCAATTTCTTCTTTCCTCCAGAGCTAGGGGGGAATCTCCCAAATGTTCTATATCCTGGTTTTCATACAGTTACTAAAATCATTTGTAATTCAAATGCAACAAAGACATTAACATCTGTGCAAGTCTGACAATTCAAAATACTTTCTAAAGTTTCCACTTTTTCCCATACTGTTTACCTTGCTTATTAAAACATCTCTATCTGCCCTACTTGTCTGAAAGAAAACAGCCATTTCAAGTATCCCTCTCAAAGATCGTTTTCTTCATCTCCTGTCAGGAAGTGAACCAAGTTCCTACCAGTCTGAAAGAGATCCACCGGACTTCTGAAACTTTATCGGAGCAGAGAGTTAGTGCAATATGTCTTAAGTAGTCATAGACATCATTGGGATTATAGAGCTCCAGTATCAGGATCAGCTGCCTGGAACACAAAGAAAGTGGTTAACTCTAGTAAGTGTAAGACCAACCTGCTCAACACCAGGAAGGATCATTTGGAGCCTGAAAAATGCCACAGTTACTACAAACTACTTGAACAGTTTGTTCTTCTCTTTACTTTCTAAAAGGTGCACACACCTACTGAAGAGTTACATGCTTTAATCCCTCAAGGAGTCTAAGAGAAACTTTTATCCAAAGTAGGTGCACCAATGAATCAAAATTATCCCAAATACTAACAAAAGCTACAAACAGAATACAACAAAAAGTTTCTCTGCAACTTCAGACCACTATTCTTGCAAAGCAAAAATGAAAGGTTTACTTTGGTGTAGAAATCTACAGTTCAGGAAATAGTTTTTATCTTTGGACTGCACAGAACTCACTCTAGCCACACCACTGTCGTGCTACCAGCAGCCTGCCCAAACCAACTACAAAGCAACAGCTCTCCACTAGATGTCAGGGAACTGCTGCACAACACTCCTACATCACTGAAGTGAGATTTTGTTGTGCAAACTACAAAGCAAGGGCAAAACCTCAACAGCCCAAACAAAGAAATGAGATAAACATGAAGGTCAGATTTTGGCTGCAAACTGCCTACAAGCATTCTTTGAGTGCTTCAGATATCAACAAGGCTTGCAGGCAAGGAACTGTAGGATGTTACTTTATCTCCATTATATAGACAGTCATGTGGAAACACAGAATTAATAAACTATTTTTAAGAGCTTTCTTTCATACACATAAGGAAGACTTTCTACAGAACATTCCACTTACCATTACAAGGCAGTCTAGAACTAAGTAAGATCTGAAACCTCACTGAAGAGTATCTATCAGATTGTCGTATTTCATGAGCTGCAAGTGAACCAGCTCTCCATTTCAGTATAATTGCAGACATTTAAGTTTACCACACCTGATTGCCACATAACTTGCCAAAAAACCCCCAACAGCAACAAAAAAACCCCCCCAACAGATTATGGTTTTGATGTTCAGTTCCTTAATAAAGAAGGGTTGTAAACTTTTAAATCTTAATTAGGATGTGTCAGCATATGAATGTAATTGCCTATTTCCAGATTAGTAATACAGATTAAAAATCAGAAGTTAACCAAATTACATACTCCGCCAGCTCGTAACGAAACCTCCAGTTCCTGCTGTTATCAGTCACCACAAATTCTTGAAGTTGATAAAGATACTCTCGCCTTTTGTCTGCATGAAGTAACTAAAAGAAAAACATTACTAGTATAAAACTGGTAACATTCCGTACCTGCAGTTCTCTGATGTATTACACTATTCATACCTATGTGCATTTTCCTACTTGAAAGCAAGCTATCATTGACAAGATGTTTATTGAAGACCACACACAATCAGCTGAGTTCCTGGACACACAGAACTAACATCCAAAAGAGTCATGACTTCTGCAAGGATACCCATCAAAACACCATCTCTGGGCATAAAACCAAGCAACCAAGCACTAAGGATTTGTGTGTATTATGCATCAACTCCCAGCCCCAAACAAATTATTAATGGTGCAACTTTCCAGCTCAGCTGCACAAAACACCAATTCCTTCACAAGAATTAATAACAGCTAATTGTGTTAGTAAACAGGAGCATTTACAAGCACATTTGAAAGCCTTTTCAGTCTTGATATTTTGTTGGGATATGAGATGGAAGAGACATGCCAAACCTTTAAAAAAAGCCATAGACACACACACACGCAAAACGGCAGTAGTATATAAAACTAAACTAGATACTGGTTCCTGCACATCTCATTAGAAACACTCTTAATATAACAGAGTCAGAAAAAAGTTATCTTGAGAAATTAAGTTACACTTTCCTACCTTCAGGAAGTCATACAGGTGTTTAAGGACACCAATACGCACTTCATCCAGATCTTTCAAGAATCCATTGAAAATTGGCACCAGGTCAGCAGCTGTTAACTGATCCCCCAGGATAACTGCTAGCTCATGTATGGAGAAAGCAAGTGTCCGACGTACCTTCCACTGCGAACAGCGTAAGAAGTGAACTAGATTAGGCACCAGAACTACAGTAAACACGCATTTGAACTACATTTGTGTGAACGTTGAAAGAGCACAAGAAACAGGGCTAGTTACACAGCAGTAGAAAACCATATTTCTAAAGTCTGACTTAAATCTTGAATTTCACATTTTTAGTGCACATTTAAACCCTAAAGTATATAACTGAACAAACAAGCTACAAAGGGCTCTGATTCATCATTATTTTTTTACCTGTACATCTGAGGCCAGTGTCTCATATGTATCTTTTAGGCAGTGCCAGTTCTGCCTGCCTAGTGTCAAGGCCACCCCAGGAAGACTATACGCACAGTGTTTGGCTATTTCAGTATCAACAGTCTGGGCTCGAGCTGGGTCGGTCATTGACAAGTACTGGTCTAATAAAGGCTGAGGTATGATATCCTACAAAGAAAGACAGCAACACGCATTCTGAGAACAGAAAGAAAATATGGTTGTTGCTACAGTATTCTCTTGCTACCAAACAGCTGGCAGCAAAACAGAGTGGCAAGACCCACACTTTTTTGGGCCAGTTTTACAAAGTGACCCCTCATGATCCTCTCATGAGGATACAGCAGTCAGCAATGAACAGCAATTATTACTTTATTAATATGCTGCATCAAACCAAACTGAAAATGTCTTCTTTGCCAAAGACAAAGAGTAAATCCAGTGACAAAACAGTACAGTTACTGCCCACCTTGGCTGCACAGATTGCATCTGTGCACCAAAAAGGCAACAGAATTTTTCTTGCTTTTGAGTTTAAAACAGGATTTTGCTCAAGTGCCCAGAGCAATCCTTCACATTTTGCAACTGATCAATTGCAAAAGATATAACTGTATTAAGCATTAAATGAACTGTATCCAGTACTCCAACAAAGCAGTTACTATTTTAATCACCTGTAATTTTGACTTGTCATCATCCAGTGGTGAATTACTTTCTTGCTCTTTCTTTAAAAATACACTGGTTCCTCTGTGTTGTTCCTCTGAGTCCTGTAAAAAGACACACTAGCTAGTGAAATTACAATTACTGCTGGTTAGGATATTTCAAAGCATCACACTACAGAACAATGCAATTCAGATACAGAAAAGCCTTTTACAAAGCCTTGTACAGGCAAAGCCTTATTTAGTGTGCTTATACAAGTACAGAAAGACAGAGTTGTACACTAAGGAAAACACCATTAAGACCATGGCAGCAGCAAGGGGAACAGTAGTCAGATTTACTCCTAAAAAAACCCATCTAATTCAACACAATAAATCCGACATTCATACAGATTTAGGTTACTTTTACTATATTCTTAACTATATTTTATTCTTGGCATACATTTAAGTTATGCTAAGGCATTTTAGCAGTTGCTCGAAGTCAGTCAATATCAGGAAAGAAGCTTTACTTGGTTTTGATACTGCTGCAAACCCCCAAGCCTATGAAGTTATGAAGCATATACCTCTCTCCAAATACTAACAAGAAACTTCAAAGTAATTAAAGGTTTAAAACTTCTAAACCATACAAGAGTTCAAGAAGTTCAAACCATTTTACATTTTTGTTTCTAAACAAGAAGAGCTTTTCCTTATTTTTTGTTATTAGCTCCAGCAACTTGAAATACTGTGCAAACAATTCTTTTACTCCTATCTCTACATTATAATCAAGAAGCAGTAATCAGGAACTGTGTATGTGTCACCACCTGATTCAGCCTCCTGCCTGGTGATAAAAGACTAATTTTAGATTTGTTACAGGAAGAGGTGAGACTATTTGCTACATTTCATCTAAAAAAAAAAAACCAAACAACCCAAAACCACCTACAAAACTACTGCAAAACTTTCACTCTTAAGTAATCTGTATGCTAACAGAAATAATAACCCTCAATAGCTCTTCTTTCTCTTTTTTAATTAAGGTAGCGTATGACATTTCTGGACTAGTAATGTCCAAAGGCTTTAGATCAGAAGCAGATCAATTATGCCAGGGACTACATGAATACACACACTACTAAAGCAGGTAAGAAGTAATTTCAGACAGTGAACACAATGCATGCTTACTGCGCTTTCCAGTACACAGGTGGTAGACTGGTCACTGATGTTATCCTGGGAGGCATGGGATGAAAGAGTGTCCCCCTCCACCTGGCTGCAGGTAGCATCTGAAACAGTTGTTTCATCTGAAATAGTTTTGTTCTGGAGTTTGCCACTGCTTTCTTTCATTTTTTTGGTCTCATAGTCACCAACAGAATCAAACTGAGCAGCTCTGAGAGCAGCAGACAGCACTTGAACCTGAGCTGTATAAAGCAAAAGAAGGCTCTTTACTCTCTTCTGCACTTAAAAGCATTCAAGTTGTAATTAATCTAGAAATGATGTATTAGCAAACATCTGCTCTTAGAAAGAAGAGGCCCATTATTCTTCCACAAAACCAGCACAAATAAAGAGCAATGATTTGGAGGTATTAACATTTTCAGCAGAACCATTCTACCAGTTTCTACTACTGAAAGGTATGTCCAGTAATCCCCTGTAATGAGGCATCACAGCATACTGGCTCTCCTCCCATTCTTCATAGTGTCAAACTTAAATACAAGTTCTTCTGTTCTCCTCTTTAATTGATTCTACTGCTTGGAAAAGACATCAATACGCATTTGAACATTTCTGAGAAAAACTTTATGCAGAGGAGGGAATTAGTGAAACCATCTCTGAACCATTTTTTTGCAGAAGTCGATATAAAACAAAAGGTCAGGTTTACCACTACCACCAATGTTAGGACAAACTGTATTTGCACATATCTGCACAAGCCTATGACAAGTATAGTTTTAGGAGGAAACACCCGAGCATACTTTAAAGATGAAGAACACTAGATGAATTCAGCTGATAACAAGCAGCTCTGTCCCTAAACCCACAGTACTTGGTTATAGTACTTAAAGATGGTTTCAACAAACTTCAACAAGCTCTTTTCCCTTTTGCAGTTAGATCCAATTTATTTCTCATATGAACAGGAGACAGGAAAACTTCCCCACCTGTTCTAAAAAGAACTCAGGTCTTGTGAAAGAAGGCTGTTGCCTAACTTTCTACTGTAATTACTGCCAATTAAAATGCAGTCAAAGGCTCTGTAAAGGCTAGGAGAAAGCATGCTCAGAGGAAATAGATTTTGCTGTTAAGAGTCTCACCTTGAACATCTGGATCATCTATATGCTCTTGTAAGCTTTCTAGAACTTTTTTTATTTCACTACTAGCAACACAGTTATTACATGGCACTGAACAACTATCTTTATGTTTTTCAGTCTTGAACTGAAGCAACTCCAGATCCTGACTTATATCAGGCAGAGGAGGGCGCCAGTATAGAAAAGTATTAAATACATCCTCAGCAGACTGTAGCCTTGAGTTCATTCCAGGAAAACTGCTCTCCTTAGTGACTTCTATGACACCAGCAGCAACTCTGTCACCCTGAGACAATCGAGACACATCTTCTCCAGGACTGGTACAACAATATGAACTTTCCTCCTGTGTATCTTTATTTAGGTTTTCAACAGAGAGCTTTGTATGAACTTCAGCTGAAGTCTCTTCAGTCGATGATTCTGGTTTGATTTCCATTGCTTGTTCTGAACTGGTAACAGACACACAGAATTATCTAAATAAAACTGAAAATTCTCTAACAAGTTTCAGCGAAATACTTCATAAAACCCACTATCAACTACCCAAGTTTATTTTCCCCTGCAAAAAGACAGAATTGGTTACAACTGTGCTTTACTTCACTCCTGTGAAGCCAAAGTGAGTTTTACAATGAAACAGCTATACTCAAATAGACACATACCTATCTTCACCCTTCATACCTTTTCTAGAACTATATTCTCAAATTGAGATTTTTAGCCATGAAAAGCAACAAAAAAAATTATCATTTTCTCTTCGACTACACCACATCATCTGCCCTTCCCATGATTTTACCTGGACAGTGTAGCATTTGTACTGGAAGACATTAAAGTTTTATTGTTGCTTGGCTGACAGGAATTGGAATTCACATCTTGCGTTGACTGTTGGATACTCAGTGTCCCATCTTCTTGAATGTAAAGACCAGCACTTGAAGGGTTTGCGAAGGTAGAAATAAATGGGCCAAGAGACTGAAAAGCAGCCTGACGAACCTGTGACAGTATAAAGACGACAGTCAGGATTCATGCAATTCCCACAGACTTACTGCTGGAAAATAAAAATTTGGTTCCATTTTTTACTAAGAACCAATTGGTTCATACTAAATAAAATAACCAATTACCAAGTAAGTGACACTTAAGCAAAGACTGTTAGAATATTAAGCATTACCTACAGCCACAGAAATATTTTAAGAGTTAATACATTTGATGGACATTACTGTCTACTTCAAAATGTTTAACACAAGCAATGTTCTCAGAAGAGTACTTACACTCACAGGAAAAAAAAACTTGATAGAAATTTTAAGTAGTGAGAGGAAAAATAAGATACTATCTTAGAGAAGAGATTAGATTTCAGTAGATCAGACTCTAATCTCAGCAAATTTAGAGAACTTTTACAGCACACTCCTGACTTGCCCATTAATGGACAAGATCTGCCTAGGAAGATGCATCAGCTACAGCGCGAGTGACTTACCCATCTGCAAGTGTCACTAATAAGACTGATAAACAGTGGGGATAGTTTGCTTCTGCGAACTTCTGGGGATGTGGTATAAGACACTGCCATGAAGCATTCAGCACAAGCTTTTCTCATTCCCCAAACACTATCAGAACAGAGTTCAAAGAATTTGGGAATCTGCCAAAAATAAGCAAAACCAATAGTTAAAAGCTAAACAGACTGCAGCAACTTACTATCAAGTTATTTGTTTGGAAACTCTAGACAATGACAACTCAAGAGAAAATAAAGTAAGTGAAAGATAAAATAAATAAGGACAGGTTAAAAGTATAGCTTAACTAAGAAAACAGAAAAACTATCTGTCTCCTATTTAATTCATCAGGATTTTAGGTACAACTATATGCACTAGGAAAGAATAGAAAGAATTATTAATGGCCTATTTTTCCTGGAACTATAACCTGATTGATTATCTAGTTCAGGGAAAAAAAGGTCAGTAATTCTAACGTACGTGTGTGTGTGTGCACATATGCTGTCAATTACATTTTAAAAAATACTTTTCAAAACAAGAACTTTGCATTTTAGCCATTCCCAGTTTTGCCATAATTGCAACCAAAGCTTTAGCCAAATCAATTAAAAAAAATATGCATGTACACTGATTAATTTACAGAGAAAATAATACAAGAACTCATTACCAAACATTTTGAACTGAGAAATTCAAGTCCTGTCAATTGATTTTGATTTTTACATACCAGCAGTCTTTCTGTGGCTTCTTGCCCAACTGCATTACAAATGTCACCAAAATTAGCTGCACAAATCTAAGAAATAAAAAAAGTCATTAATAACATTCTGGCACATTCAAGTGCATTAGTTTTATTATCAAATTCACCATGCATTATTTATCCCATGTAACAACTGCACATTCTTGACTATTCAAATTTCAGCCATGTAACTACAGCCTCTAATATTAACTCATCCTGCACAAAGACTCATTACAGCAAGCTTCCATAAGCCACATGCCCTTGAAATCAATAGTAATAAAGGTTTCTGCATGAAGAGCATCACCTAATTCAGTAATCACTAAAAGGGACAATAAGCCTACTGGAAAGTTAAAATCACTTTGAAGAGCAGCTGTCAAAACTAAAGCAGACTGAACATGATACGAAGGTCAGGACTTATGTGTACTGACAGAACTATCTTTGCTACGGCTGTGACTGGCTTAAGTACTTTGCTGAAGCAAAGTTTAATCAAGGTCTCAAGTTAGTGCCATTTACAGTACATTACGAATGCTATAATTAAGGCAAAATGGACATCCCCTCATGCTGGAAAAACACGCTGCCAAAATCTGAAATCAATTAAGATAGGGCTGTGTTAATATAGGATTTATTCATTCTTTTTTAGAAAGCCATAATGCAGCTCAAATTCCAGCAAGTGCAGCTTGTTAAGGACCAAGCTGAAGCTCTGCATGACCCTTAAGTCTACTAAATGCTTTAGGGCTTCTTATGCTCCAAATTTCCTTTTGTACTTGACCATAAACTAAAGTAAACCTTACACTTCGGGGATTTCTCCTTTCAATAATACCAGATTATTTATTTATTTTAAGGAAGGATGTCTCAAATAACTATTACTTTTGAACTTCCGGTTTTGCAATAAGATGGTGGAGATTAGGTAATTTGTTTGCATCCCATAAACAAGCATGGGGGCTTAAAAAAAAAAAAGTTATACAAAACTATTAAATGTACAAGATCAGTTTAACCGCTACACCAAAGCTATTCCCCAAAGACTGCTACCTGTTTCTTTATTAAATGAGAGAAACTATAACCATGCCAATAAAACTGCTCTTCCAGATGCTGTCAAAGTTTATCAGCTAAAGCTATGACTAAATTATTCGGGAAGCTATTTAAACAGCAACATACAAGTTCATTTTTAAGCGGTTTAGGGTTGAAAACACACCAACCTTTCGGACTTGAAACAATTTCCCATCACTGCACAGTTCACAGAAACGAGGAAGCAGCATGTGCTCAACTGTTGTTCTGCTCAACATAGAAGCCATTTTACAGATTATCTAGAAATCAAGAGGGGAACATGTGTAAGGAAAAGAAAAGTATAAAGCTTGTAAGCACAGCCAAATATTCCTCGTAAAAATTACCTCCAAGACAGCAACTACCATCAAATACATTTAACTGCTACTCATTATACTGTCATACACCTGTTTGATGTGAAGCACAACTACAGCTTCAATTTAAAATTATCCTGCGCCTGATGAGAGCAACATTTCTGCACGTAATTCACTGTCTTTTTTATCCAGTTAAATACTTTCAGTAAATACATTTTCAAGGTGTTTTACCATGCGGCAGACACCAGTATTTTGTACAGAGAAGACAAAAGTTCCATTGCACTATCCAGTACACAAAATCATAATCGTTAAGCATATTAGAAATATCTCAAGCTTAAGCATGCAAATAAGCTCCTTGGCTTTATCAGGACTTAAAACAAGCACAGTCCCAGCTCTTTATAAGCTTGTACAGCAGGATAAAATACAAGTTTGCCATGCAACACGAGAGGAAGTGGAGTGTACAACTAAGTTATATATGTGAGCTAATGAACTCCTTACAGGAATGATCCTCAGAAATTTTAGGAGTTACCATCGCAGCATAACTAAAGTTGGTAACATGCCCATCAATTTAGCTTTCTCTGAGGAACTGTCAGTTTCAACCTCCATTACAAACCTTGTTTCTGCTGTGAAAATCAGGTGCTTTGGATTGCATGTTTCCTTTCAGCTCCCACTTTTTGGGATAACTTGCTGCAATTCTTACATTTGCAAAAGTAAAAACGAAGGAGCTCCCACGCACCTTTCTAATCAGCTGCTCTGCCTGTAGCACCAAGAATTTAACACTTACAGAAGTGTCAGATAAACAGTACTCATATTTAGTCTTTCTATCTTCACAAAAAATAAGGTTTATTCCTAGAAACATTTGCCTTTGAAATAGAATGTCAAAGAAGACCTAAGGAAGACATCATTTAAGGACTTTCCAACAAATCTTCAAGCTCTTAAAATGCATCTGGTGCTCAGATGTCAGCCTGGAAAACTGCCTAAGCAATACCCAACTCCCAAATAAGGAAGAGGAAAATGTAGCTGGTAAAACTGTTTTACAGGTCAAGTGTCAAATACCCACAATGAAACGTAATTACACACCAGCACTTTTCTGTGGAGTCAAGTGACTTCTTGAAAGTGAAAAAGGCTTGTTTTTTTTCAAATGCCTATGAATTAAAATCAGGTCATCACTTCTTTTGCTCTACGGAGTTTCACAGTAATGCTTTAAATGTAAAGACACTATCTGAGAACATAATCTTAAGAATTTTAACAAGGCTGCCAAGAACAAACTGCATTTTAAAGCTATCTGGTGCTCAACACTACAAATGACTAAGAAACCTACATATTTAAAGCTTAACAGCTTAGCATACTTTAGGTTAAACTGTATCACAACCGCAGGCTCTCAATTTCCAACACAACAACTAACAAATAGGGAAAGAATAAAACAAACCAAAATAGGAACGCTATAAAAAGTTTAAGTTCAATGATTCATGTAAAGCTTAGGACACTAAGACTGCAAGTACAATTTTTGTTTTCTGGGCTTTATGCTCTTGAGTATCTCACATAGTTGTTATATTCTAGGAGTTTTATAGTAGCATTGCTAAAAGATAGAAAACAAATGAGACCAAAAAAAAAGCACAGCTACAGGTTGGGCAGAGAAGAAATTCAGAGCAGCCCTGCGGAGAAGGACTTGGGGGTGTTGGTCAATGAGAAACCTAACACAAGCTGGCAGTGTGAGCTTGCAGCCCAGAAAGCCAACCGTATCCTGGGCTGCGTCAAAAGAAGCGTGACCAGCAGGTCGAGGGAGGTGATCCTGCCCCTCTACTCTGCTCTTGTGAGACCTCACTTGGAGTCTTGTGTGCAGTTCTGGTGTCCTAAACATAAAAAGGATATGGAACTGTTGGAACAAGTCCAGAGGAGGGCCACGAGAATGATCAGGGACTGGAGCACCTCCCATATGAAGATAGGCTGAGAAAGTTGGGGCTGTTCAGCCTGGAGAAGAGAAGCCTGAGTGGAGACCTCATAGCAGCCTTCCAGTATCTGAAGGGGGCCTATAAGGATGCTGGGGAGGGACTCTTCATTAGGGACTGTAGTGATAGGACAAGGGGTAACGGGTTCAAACTGAAACAGGGGAAGTTTAGATTGGATATGAGGAAGAAATTCTTTACTGTAAGGGTGGTGAGGCACTGGAATGGGTTGCCCAGGGAAGTTACGAATGCTCCATTGCTGGTGGTGTTCAAGGCCAGGCTGGACAGAGTCTTGGGTGACATGGTTTAGTGTGAGGTGTCCCTGCCCATGGGAGGGGAGCTGGAACTGGATGATCTTAAGGTCCTTTCCAACCCTAACTATTCTATGATTCTATGTGACTAAAAACCAAAAAAAGTAAAAGGTGTAAGATTTCTTTCAAATTTACTTACATTCACAGCTTCCACCTTGTACTCATCATCACTGTCAGGAGCAGAGAGGTCCAACAGAATTGGACACACCTTATTTTCAATGTCACTCTGAGCAACAAGATCTTGTTCTAGCAGTATAAGCAGTGCTTCTTGACCTGCCTTTCTAACCTATTAACATAAGCAAACAAACATACACCACTATGAAAACATAGATGCAAAACCCACAAAAAGCATGCTTTCAATGAACACACAGATACAAGTTAAAAGAAATAAACCACAAACAGAAAAAGCTCTCAGTTTTAACTTCATAAGTAATTAGTAATAAATGCTACAGTTTAATATAATCATTAGGTAACATTTCATCAAATTCTGATGAGAATCCAAAAAGACAAAGACAGGACTTTTAAGTCATGCCTCCTGTTAACAGACTGCATCAATATGCTGCTAGGCAAATCCTGTAAGTTTCCCATTATCTGCTAAGGAAAGTATAAAACAACCCCTCAGACCTCCGCAGCAGAGTGTGTGGAAACCAAAACACAAGGCTCTACATAAAAGCTGGGTACCAATCAACATGGAATTTCCTATTATCTCTTCCTCACGCCTTAAATTCACTGAACCACACAGATTTTTTCAAATGATTCAATTCATGTGGTCTGGTTTTCCTACCTGATTGTTAACATCTGTGAGGTATCTCACTACTATGGGCATAAGGTATTCAAAAAATGCTGTTGGGAATTTTGGTCGATTTTCTTGCAGAAAAATGGCAATAGGAGGTATTTGTTCCATCAGCTCTGTACGTACAGTTGGCTCTAGTAATAAAAAAAGTCAAAACAACATCAGTAAGTGTGAAAATAAGATCAAGTATCTTAAGAAAAAATGTAGGTTTTTTTGTCTAAAGCTTTCACAGCAGAGGAAAATTAAAATATTCAAAGAAATACCACCACTGAGATTGCCTGTTCTTAGAGGGAAACTGAGTAAAATAGAACAGCCTTACACATATCACAGCCCAGAGACTTGGGATCCCAAATAAATCAAAAAATATGAAAGCACTAGCTAGAAAACTCAATCACCATGAATGTACGCACATGGATTATTAAAGCATACAATTGTACTGTACTACATACACCACACATTCAGGTGCAATTAATTCCTTGAAAAAACATTACTTTGCAACCTATGTCAAGTAAGAACCTTCATTTACACAGCCACCATGCAGAATACTTCAAAACAGAGGAAATAATATTTTTCATGGATATTGCTGTGAGATGATTTAGTTTCCTCTTTCAAAAAGAAAGATTATTGGCCATCTGTATTTCAGCTAATGTAAAATAAGATGATGATGATAACAACAACTTTCAAACCTGCATCTTCAGAGAGCCTGACCACTATTTCCATTACAGTCAGGAAGTCTTCTTCATTATTACTGAAATCTCGAAAGACATCCAAAAGACCTCTGGCAATAATCTGCCTGTGAAGGGAACAACATATTAATTGTTTTAATATCCTGCAATGACACATAGAAGGGATGGGAGGGGAACTTATCAAAAGCAAATGGGCACCATAAAGAAGACCAGGCTCTTCTCTGAGCATTCAGACACACCAATTATAAAGTTTCCCCACATCCCAACATAAAGATGGAATCGAGAGATCTTATTCAGATAACCAAGAATGAAAACCTCTTTTTATGGAAACACTGCACAAAAGTTACTGAAACAAATAATATTAGGCATGTGCTTAGGAGAACAACAGAAGTAGTGACACTGTATCATTCACAATGCTATCAGTCAGTTACCATCAAGCTTACCTGTTAAATATGTTATCGCTGAAGGCGTATTTTTCTAGACGAGCCAGTGGAGTTAAGTTGTCCTGGCCAGGAATATCCAAGAATGCAGTTATCCTCATGCTATCACAGTCCGGTCCATAATCTTCGAACCCAACTTGAAAGACAAGAAGAGTAACCAAAATACAATAAAAATAAAACCAAGAGTCATCAAGAGATGTAAAATACATTACACTGATAATTAATCCTTTTTAGAACTGCTCTTCAAAGGCAAAGTATCTGTACAGCACACGAAACAGCTTACAAAATATATAATCTCAGGTGCTTGTACTTAACCAAGTCAAGAACAACACTTCCACGTACACCTGTAAATTCAAGCTTTGAAATTTAGTCCAAGTGTCAAAATCTTTAGCTTTTAACACTTTACTTCATAATGTGAATGGACTAACCACATGCACTGAGTTAATAGGGCTCAGCTGACAAAACCACATGCCACAAACTGACCAACACATTCAAAAGAAAAGTCCTATTAAAAGAAACTGAAATGGTAACAATGACAGAAAATCCCAAACTGTACTGCTTTAAAATAGCAAATCCTTGAGTCTGCTTTAAAAGTTACTGGGATACATTTTTCTCACTGTAGTTACTGGATCCCATGTATCTAAATCAGACTGACAGCTCTGCCTTACTTGTGAATATTCTGGGAGCTTTCTACTGCAGACCTACCAACTACAAACTTCCCATGTAAGCTTACTCTTTTAGAAGAGGAAAAAAACTAAAATCTTTTTTGTAGTTGCAGCTTCAGATCTGACAATGAACTTCAGCTTTAAACTACATCAATATTCATTGTAAAACACTTTTTATATGAAAAAAAAATCTCTATTGCTGAGAGGTACCTGGCCTCAGCTTTTTCCTACAGAAAAGTTTCCTAGTTCACATACAAACTCTGCTTTCCAGTTGCTTAGCATGAGCCAAAATAGTCTCAGAAACACAGCTTATTTAAAGAAGAAATCATCTGAACATATTTACAGCAAAATTTTATACCTGGATAAAGCAGACTGGTTTAAGCAAGCACAGAGTCTCCAAGGACTAGAAGACTAGATTAAAAGACTACAGCAATTCTCAATTCTGCTGTTCTTGCAGACAACATGCTCTGAACAAGTTCAAAAGGATGCAAATAGAAGAAAACTATGCAACTGGAATAAACATTCACATTTCAATTGTTCACATAGATGCTACAGGATCAGAAACATGCCAGTTATTCATGGCTTTTTATAATTACTATGCATTGTACTGGCCCCCTCATTTGCATTCAAATGGTCATTATTATTTCTAGTGGCTACTTTTTAGATAGTTATAAGTTCTGCCAGGTTCAAAACATTTACCTCCACAAGCACATATAATTTTATCATACAGATCTGCCTGGGATTGGTTTGTCCACATACTCTAGGACAAGCTTTCCCGCCGAGCATAGTATCTGAAGCTACATCCAGCATTCGCTGCTTCAAAGGAAGCCTAATATATCCCTGAAAGCAGTTATACAATGCACACAGGAGTGTGAATTTCCCCTCTGGGGCTGCCACGAACTCTCCATTTCCAAACCCAACTCTGACCATCCTTATATCTATACAACTGTAACACGTATATATATTTTTGAAAATCCACACAAGTTGGACACTCTTTCAGTGGCCGATTTTTTAGGCCAGCAATGTGTTACACACAACCATTTATTACTGCTAAAAAAAATAAATATACTTGCCATTAACTTTCTTTAGTTCCTGCCTGCTCTTAAATTAAGAAGCAGGTTTAAAACTGCACTCTTACAAGTTCACTTCAAATGTTTCATACTTCCTACCGAGTCAAACACCAGTGAAGCAAATGCTAAATCTGACTACAATACTACACTTGGGACTAATTTTGTGAATACGATGAACATGTTTTCATTTACTGGAGTGGCTCTATTAGTCATTTAAATTAGCTAAGCACACACCAGTGCTTCTTGGACCAGAGGGAAAACAGAACAAGTATTTATGCTCAGAATCAGGAGAGTTAAATACCTGACATCTTTTTCCACAAACTCTCAGCACACATAAGTAACAGTTATGGCAGAATTCATTTTGTCCTCTCTCAAGAGTTTTAACTTTATCTTTCCATGCACAAAATAAGCAGCCATAGGTACTTACAAGCGTCAGAAAACACTGGAGTACCAGAAAGTAAATTACATAAATAATGAACCAGTATTTCTTATCTAACATTCTCTCACAGGTAAATCAAACATCTAGTATTTTTGCTTCTAACATCATCAAATGAGCAAGCTTAAAACCTGTCCACCTATAAATGAGAATAAAAGTGACAGTATTCACAGCTGAGCTGGAGTTCACCGTGCTTTAGTTTGACCTACACTCAAAAGCTGCTTAAATCCTGTGAGCATGTAGCTGTTTCTTACAGGCTCTAACTATGCAATTCAACACCATTAGCTACTATCATTACCCACTTTTCCCAGTACAAAACAGTAAATATTAGTTGACTTCATGAACTCAAGGAGGCTATTTTCTCTCCCACTCTTTCTAGAATGAAGAGCAATTTTTAAGATATATTTCTTTGTTGTACAGAGGGTGTAGTTAAGTTAGTTATTTTCGCAGGTGATCCAATGTCTCACCTTACAAAAGACAAGTTTCAAACTGTACTCCATGCAGGCAGATTTTACTACTGCTTTTCCCTATATACAGATGAATCTACCATTTGTTCCAATGGAATTGATCTTCAATGTGCATTACACTATTTCACCAGTTAACAAAGTAAAAATCCAGTTCCACTGATTTATTTCACTGAGATTTTCCTAAAAGGCATCATGAACTCTTTACTAAACTGGTCACCAGATTAGCACAACAGTATCCCATTCTAGATGGGACATCTGAGCTCTGCTGTAATGCAGAAGACAGCTTTCAGTACCATAACTCTTAACTACATAGTCAAAATAATGAACTTAATAAAAGAATATCTTTAAGTCATAAAATAAGATTTCAATAGTGCTGTAAAATGTACATTTATAGTGCTCATCCTGAAACTGATCATTTCTTGTACACAAGCTTTAAGTGTAAAAAAAGTAAAAAATTGTAAAAAAACCCCAAACACGTAAAAAGTTTATCAATTACCACTTATGGGAAAGTTTTCTTCATCTGAATATTATTAGCTTAATGACTTGAACTAGTTTTGCCTACTAGCACTGAATTTCTCAAACAACTTACCACACAAATGATTACTAATAGAGAACAGAACACTTAAGTCAGCATGATGGTCACCCCTGGTTCAAGGCCAACACATAACAGAGCACTATAGCAAGTTTGCATTTATTTTCAGTGCTTGCACTTTACTCTCTCAGCAAACAGACCTAAATTACACACTAGTTGTGGTTGGGGATTCTTACTACAGAGAGGAAAATTGGAAAGACCACTTGGAGCCATTCAGAAAGACCCAATCAATTAAAATTGCTTATCATTAGCACTATCAAGAGCTTTGTTTGGGATGTTTTGTTTGGTTTTGAGTTTGTGTTTGTTTTCTCAGTTTTCTGATTTTTTTGTTGTGTTTTTTGGTTTTTTTTTTTTTTTGTTTTTTTTTTTTTTTACTTAGGGCAGAGGGGAAAGACATTTTTAATCCTTAAGTACGGGACTACAGCAACAGCTGTTGCAGCTCTGCTACTAGAGAACTCACTGGAAAGTAGGATTTAAATCAGCATAAGCACACTGAAATGTATGTTAGTGTCCTCCTCACTTCAATCCTGTTCAACACACGTTTATCATCTAAGGCAATGACTTCTTACAAACTGCTTACTGCAGTAAGCAAATGTAAGAAATAACCTATAGCACCTTTTTAAGCATTTTTTTAGTGTTAAATCCCTGTGTGTTAAATTTGTGTATCTCAAGTACTATAATACCCTTACGGTTTTTAATTTCTAGATTTTCAAACATATAACTGCATTAAAGGAAGATGCATTTTACAGTTTTAAATTCATTAAGACCCACACAGTTTTTCTGTATAAGAAAAATGCTTACTGTATTTTCAAATACACAAAAAAAAAAAACATAAAGTGAATCAAGAGCTCTAATATACACAATCTCATAATTTACACAGCACTTACATCGCAAAAGATCCACAACTTGTCTTTCTGAAACTAAACCAAAATACAAACAACACTTTTTTCCTGCTGCCAACTAACGAAATGCAGAAACCTTAAAGGTTGAAAGCAACAACGCATAAGAGCGGCAACTAACAAGATCCCACAGAACAACCTGGCTGTGAGTCAACATCCCTGTGCATCCTTCCAGTGGAATACTTTGGATTTCACTTGTAGTCTAACACTTCTTCCCCTGATGTTCCTGAATACACCCCTCTTCCTAAAACAGCCTATTCATGCTAGGTTGGGGGAATCCATCTGTTACACATTTTCAAGTACTATTAAAACAACAATTGTCTTGCGGTAAACAGTCTCTCAGGAGAAACAAATTTGTGTATCAGCTTAAATTTTGTTTAACAGAAAAGTCAATCCAGCATCCAGAGCACCAACAAAACAACCCTAGATAGCCAGCTGCTTCCTGAAGCAGTACAAATCCATAGAATTATTAGTCAAAGATTCATTTCCTTTGGTCACAGCTCTTGCTAAGCTGTCTGACAGGTGGTCAGCTCTACTCCTGCAACACAACTCTGGGCTATACCGGCTTAATGTAGTACCCACGACTTTAACTACAGCCAGCGACGTGTTAGCCAACCGAGTACACACAAGGGAGGGTTTTCTTTTATTCCCGCTTCCAAGGTGCGCACGGAGCGTTCTGCCGAGCGCCTGGGCCGCAAAGATGCGGTAACTGCAAAACTCACGGCGTCCTCAGCAGCCTCAAGTCTTACCCGTTGGAGCTACCACAGCTCGGAAATCCCTCGGCTGCCCTAGGCTCGTTTCCACCGACAACAACAGCGGAGCTAATCCCCTGAACCACAGCCGGCCGGAGCGCCTTCCTTCCCCAAAGATCCACTACGGGCATTGCTATAGGTGCTGTCTGCACCGAATCCAGCACTTCAGCGGCCATGTGAGGCAGCGAAGTAGTCTCTCGGAAGGCCGCGGGACAACAGCTGCCCCCCGAAACCCCACTTCAAGAGGCCGCCCACCCATCCTCCAGCGCTCGAAGCGCCAGTCAGAGCAGTTGCGAAACGCGCCAGGTGAGGCGAGAGCCTGCCGCTGAGGGAAGGAGCGAGCCCGCTTCTCCTGTCAGCACCGCGCTCCTGCGGGCACACTCACGCACTGCTAACTCGTAAACCTCAGCACCCTGTAAGCCCTCACCAGAATAAACAGCCTCAGAAATCCTCCCCTCACCCTACCCTGAATAAAAACGCGGAGAGAGAAAGAAGGCGACGGAAGGACCCCGGGATGGGAGAGCAGAGGAGGGCCTAAAGAGCAGAAAAATAAAAAACAGTTACTCACAATCATCTAAGTCATCCTGCAAATCCACAAAATACAAAGGGACCCCTACAAACAAAAACAGAAGAGAGATACCGGGGTGTTGATTTCAGAGGACTACGGCGAGGACGGCGGCAGCCCGGGGCGAAGCGCCCCAGCACCCCCGCCGGCCAGCCCCACTTACCGGCCATCTTGGAATGGACATGGGCAAGAAAGAGGAGGGGAGCGGGAGGGCAAAGGGAGGAGCCGTCGGTACTTCCTGCCTGTGGCTCAGCCCCCGCGCAGCCGGACCGCGGCCGCTCTCACCCGCAGCCGCAGCGGCGGAGCGAACCCCGTCCTCGGCCCCTGGCCTCGCCTCCTCACGGGCAGGAAAAGCGCGGCGGCGGGCGGGGGCGCCGTCAGGTGACGCCGGCGGGCCGCCCAAGATGGCGCCGCGTCCGCGCAGCTCTGCGGAGGAAGGTCGGCGGGTACCCGCGGCGTGAGGGAGGCGGGGGGCTGCCCCCGCGGAACGCGCGCCCCGGAGAGGGCTATGAGCGCTCTGGGC
Source organism: Ara ararauna (assembly GCA_028858755.1). Classification (NCBI taxonomy): domain Eukaryota; kingdom Metazoa; phylum Chordata; class Aves; order Psittaciformes; family Psittacidae; genus Ara; species Ara ararauna. The sequence goes on from CM054384.1 coordinate 10,214,140, forward strand.
TGTGTCTTCGGCGCTTGTTAAAGGCACCCTTTGCGCGGCCATGGCTCTGAGGGAGCTGAAAGTTTGCCTTCTGGGGGTAAGCGCTGCGCGGCCGGCTCTGCGCGGGCTGGGGTTGGCGGCAGGGAGGGGGTCTCGGAAAGCTTTCTGCGGTGGTGGAGAGCCTCTGTGTGAGCCTGGAGAGGCGGTGAGCGGGAGCTCTGTCCCTGGGTGAAGGGTGGGCCTCGCTCCCGCTGGGGCTGCCGGCGCGCCCCGGCTGTGGGGCCGCGTCCCGCTGAGGAGAGCGGGCGGCCGGAAGGGCCTTCCCCTGCACAGGGCGGGCGTTCTCCAGGGGTAAATATCGCTCTTTTTTTTCTATCTTTTCCTGTATGAAAGAGAAGAGAGGAAGCAGGGGCACCCAGCGTGTGCTTCCCTCTTTCCCCTAAGCTGTTTCAGGCTTGGAATTCACAAAATAAATAAATGTACCTGAAATCAAACTCGAGGGGGAGGGGCTTGAACTTTTTTTCTTAAACAACATGTGTAGGCTTTGAAAGCGTCTGAAGTGTTGCAGGTGGTGGAAGAAGGAGACATTAAACAAACTGAGGTAGACGCTTAAAAGAAGTTAAGGCTATAGAGCTGTGGTGTTGGTTTGGATTGGTCTTGAAGGCTTCACTGGAGAGCCTCAGGTTGAATAGGTGGAGTTGTCCCCACTTGTCTCTAAATCCCGAGTTGTACAGACTGGCAGGCTTGTTTTCTGCTTTTAAATGGACACATTGCACCTGAGAGGGAAAAATTGAGTGTTTCTGTTCTCCTTTTGTTATGAAGGCGTTTGAGGTAACTATGTGCTACTGTTCACGTTCACCTGACCTGAGAAACCTTTCCTCCTGTAAGAAGAGGAGAATAAGCACCCAGGAAAACTGGTCGTTGAACTCCCGTGGTCGGGAACTCCGTCAGTGTTCTGAGCTAATAAGCTTTTCTGAGAGAGGAAAACAGCTTGAGAAGATAAACACAGCCGTGCATACTGTACCCAAATTTGCTACAACATTCAGAAGATTCAAGAAAATGCATGAGTAGTGTAAAATCTTATTTTCAATTAAGCAGTTTCTCAGAGGTTTTTTTTTTCTTTAAATTTTAATGACTCTTGAAATGTAAAGCAAAATGTTTGTCTTCACATGTCTTAATTAAATGACCATTTAAAACGTCCAGCTGCTATTGAGAAGAGTCTTACTGCTAGTGGTTGAGTTCTTTTACTACTAAACATGTCTTTCAACCATGAAGTCAGTGGTGCAAATACATACAGGACCCAGAATTTTCATGTTGCGTTTCCTCTTTTGCATTTATAGCTCTGTGGAATTCCATTAGATACATGTTTCAGGTGTGTCACAGAAGAAATGTCAAGTCTTTCATTAAGCAGGGTGGGACAGTATTAGTCAGAGGTTGAAATGTGTGTGTCACTCTTGTATAACTTAATGTGCTCCATTGGCTTGAAGAAATGGAATACCATACACAATTGCTGTCTATTTTACTAAAAGTGGTAGATGGTCTTTCCCTGTTCTTGTTCAAATGCAGTCTGTGCATAGCTTTGGAAAAAACAGAAGTTTGAAGAAATGGTAATAAGCATGAGTGCAGATTTTGTAGTCCTTCATAAAAATATCTCAACAATTTTGTTTAGAAAGAGACCTGTCATTTCTACTTAATTGATATAATATCTGAAGTATTTTAGAATCTAACTTCTCTGAGATTCTCTGCAGGATCATATGATTCATGTACAGTGTACTGCAAGATCAGAGGACAAAAAGAAACATCTGGTTATAGTAACTAATGTCTCTTTCAACTGTTTCTGTCCTTTTTTTAGGATACTGGTGTGGGCAAGTCGAGTATTGTGTGGAGATTTGTAGAAGATAGCTTTGATCCCAACATCAACCCAACAATAGGGTAAGAAACTAAATAAAAGTGATTTATTTAAGACTAAAAACAAATTGTATAAATATATGTCTGTACCTCCTGAATAGATCACTTGATTCTCCATTGTGGCAGCTAAATGTGATAATAGACATGACTGCAGTCTTCACTAGGTCATCAGCTACCTTAGGAAATGTACAAGTGTATGCAGCACTCCTATAACTCCATTTTATGTGTGAGATCTGGACCCATTTTGTATTCTTAATCTAGGATAGCAAAATCTTGCTGGAGATCCTGGGTTCTGAATAAATGATGCTTCTGTTAAAGGAATAATATGCTTTTGTCATGAACTACTCCTAAGCTTTGAAGTCTATTATATGACTACATGATTTTATTTTTTAAGGTTTTTTTTAAATTATATAGAAGGACAGGTCTGTTTTGAAGGTAGCATACTAATTCAGGCTGTAGTTCTCTTAATGAATTCGTTGTAATTTGACACATCTGTATGCAATACACAAGTGTAAGTAACTGATGAAATTGTTCATGCAATTGGTCTCACAGGTAAGGATGTTTAAAAGTTGAGCCTCAGAATAGCAACATTACTGAGCTCAAATCTTCAAATGCATAGAAGGAAGGCCAAACACCAGGAATTCTTGGAGTGGTTGGATGTTTTTATTTCCTTTGCTGTCTTTTTTGCTTTGAAAGTGTCTTACGGGCTGCTTTTCTCGGTAGCAGTTCCTTACTTTACAGGAGGACAAGACTTCACTTGATGCTGAGAAGTGTATGTGGGGGGATGTCAGTACAATGTCCTGTCTCAGGTGGTGCACAAGCTGTACTACTTCTTTGACCAAGAAAGATGCTGCTGATAAAAGTCAGCTGTATCTCATCCTGTCCTTCTGAAAAAAGAAACCCAACCCAAATATGTTTCCGCTGGTCTTCCTCTCTCTCTCTCTCCCTCCCTCCCTGTTTCCACTTGTGCCCCCAACCTTTTTTTTTTTCCCGTGCTTTCTTTTTTGCATGTACATACTGGTGGTGAACTGCAAGGTACTCTGTAGGAAGAATGCTTTCTAAAGTTCATTTCCCCGTTAACAAAGGTAGCTTTGGAATGGATTTCATCTAATCTTGCTGTTTTCCCTCCAAAGTCAGTTTCTTTCAATCTGGTAGTTTTCTGACTCTGTGGTGTGTTGGTTGATTTCTTTCTTTTCTTTTTTTTTTTTTCCCCTCCTCCCTCCAGTGTAGCACCTGTCTGGAGGCAGGAGCAAAAAGGGATCACAGGCGCATGTCTTCCCAGAGGAATGTCTGTAACAGATACTATGTAGTAACTTAGGGTGCTGATAGAAGATGCTAAGCATTGTGCTAATGAGGCTAATGTGCAGAAGAGAATTTGTTTTCATGGGTTTAATGACAGTACTGGTATTAGAATACTTTCTTGAAGTGACAGACTAAAAATCTATCTTGTAGCTGTCTTAACACAATCATTAATTTGCCTGAGGATTGATATCTTGGTAGTTTGCTGTAGTAGTATAAATGAACCAAAACTTGTCTGGATGGCAGGGATGCAGTCCCAAAATTGTAAGCCAATTAATTTTGAAACTTTCTAGACCTTGTTTTTGTTTTAGGAGGTGGGGAGAACAAAGTAAGGATTAGAGGGGTTTTGATCATCCTAAAACTGAAGCTGAGACCTTTCTATGTTTACTCCTGTGTTTTTTGAGTTCATGAGATACAATCTTGTTTCCTGCCCTGTTTTCATTTCTCTTAGTATTATCTGACCAATCATACTTTATCATGAATGTTCATCATGCGGGTTCAAATACAGAGACCTGTAGAAATCCTGTCAGAATTCTGCAACTTTTGTCTTCTCAGGATACTGAAGACACATTCTGCTTTGCCTGACCAGCATATATCTGTAGGCACTGCAGAATGTCTAGTCTTTCATTATAGTACCAAAAGGAGTTATGAATGGGTATAAAACTACTTCAGGTGCATCTTGTTCACTTAGTTATAGTGCTTACTTAGCTGGTAGAAGCAGCTGTGAAAATTAGCAGGGATAATGCCCGTTTTCTTATTAGAAGTGGTTGAGCATAGCTGTAATTTAGAGGGTTTTGGTGACCCAAAAGTGGTTTGTATTTAAGCTGTTTCTCTTGTTTTTTTGTTTTTTTTTTTTTTCTTAATTAACATCTGTCACAATGAAAGCTTCCATTTGTCAAAGGATTTCAAGAAACATTCAACCTCTATTGTTAGCTACCATTTGGAATGTTTAGTTGTGGTGTGAATTAGAGCAATTCAGCTGTTCAGTTCCAATTGACTGTACAGGAATGTTTTGGTTTATAGAACCAAGTAAGGTAAATTTTCAGAGAGAATCTATGATTTAGGGAATTGTTTCCATGTTGGCTAGAGAATTCAGAATTGATGCTTAATTTGTAGCAATCTTAAGGAAGTGGAAGTCTTTTTGTGGTTTACAACAGATACTTTTATCACTTCCTTGTTACTCTCTGCTAAACTACATAATCTAATTAACTGTATTAACATTGAAATGTATTACAGTTAGACTCTTCTTAGGGATGCTGCAACCTTTTATTTGGCCTCTTAAAAGAATAATAAGCTTTGCAGATTGAGATCCTATTTGGCAAGCTATCTGAGCTTGAGGAATGGAGACGAGGTTATCTCTTAGTAGCTGAAAGCATTGTGTAATTGCTCCCTTTCGTTTTAAAAAATGTAGATAGCTGTTCTGTCCTCCTATAGCACTGAAACATATTGAAAGACTCCAGTTATAGTAACTACAGAAGTGTCGCAAGCATCATTAAAATCTGTGCCCTGATGGTACTTAAGATCCAAGACTGAAGTTCAGAGTCAGGTATTTTGTGTTGTTGATCATGCAGAAAGACTCCTGCTCTCTAAATCTACAACAAGCTTAGTGTACTATAGGAAGCTCCAGCATGGGCAACCACCTGCATTCTGTTCAGAATTGACAGTAGGACAAGTTTGGGAACCTGCAGTATTGTCAAGTGACAGGAATTACGCATGCAAAGGGTAGTCAGGTTCATAATGTAGGATCTCATACACTTCAAATAAGCATGGCATCTATAGTCCTTATTCAACAAGGATTTGAATTCAGTCTGTGGCTTCTATAGTAAAAAATGTGCCTACAGGTAATACAGCAAGGAACTCCCCCTTCTAAAAGATTAGGTCTCAGAATTCCTGTTCTTGTGGAAAACAGAGTGATTCATGTAAAGTAGATCAAGTAAAACACAAGTACTTTACAATGTTTTTCAATATGTTACTGTAAAACAGCTAGAAGTTGGGTGGGGGCAGCTGGAGCATGGGAAGAAGTCAGTGTGGGGGATTGTCTTCTGAAGTGCATGAGCCTCTGCAGACAGAAGTATATAATAATAGGTTTTGGGAGCTGTGCAGAGTGCAGAAAACAAGCAACTTGCTCATTATTGATTTCTCTCTCCTTAACACCTACCAGTAGTGATATGAATCTCCTTTATCTTATTCCCAAGTATGGACTTGCCAGCATTTATCTGAATGTTAGGACAGAGATAGAAAAAGCTGATACAAAGGGGAAGGATAGACCTCTTTCCCTATGTAAGTTTCTGGTACATGCATAAGTGATTTGCTGTGGTGATTCCTCCATTTAGGAAGAGTGCTGTTAAAAAGGCTGACCTTCCTGATTTCTTTTTGGCCATACATCCTGCAATTTTCTCAAAAGCTTATAAACAATAAAAGCTTAAAAATTACATTTGTGTTCCTTCTGTTTTCTTAGTTGAATTTCATCCTCTGAGGCCTTTTGCCTCATTGATTTCAGCCTTTATGTATGAAAGTCTGTATCAGTTTTGTGTGTATGTGTGTGGGAAGCACTTTTATTGGGATGCAGACCTTTTTGAAAGTTCATGGTGGTGGTGTTCTAAGAGCATGATTATATTCTGAAAAGCATAAGCTGTAACTTTTTTTCCAGAGCCTCGTTTATGACCAAGACTGTACAGTATCAAAATGAGCTGCATAAATTCCTAATTTGGGATACAGCTGGACAGGAGCGGGTGAGTAGAATCAATATCTGTGCTGATAGTTCTGGCAAAAGATTGGGTCACTTTTCAGCCCTGCCCTTGAAAGTCACAATGTGATCTGGTTTATGACCGTGTCCTAGAATGTTTGTTTCTAGGCAAGTTTCTGCCAAGATACAGGCGCTGTAAATATGCTTTTATTTTTCATTTTTGGTATGGCTAAAGAACAGAGTTAGGGGTGATTACCTAAGAGCAGCCTATAAAAACAAAAGATTGGATTTAGATTCACTAAGAGTGCCATTTCAAAAGAAAACAGGGTGGAAGAGGGAGCCAGCAGCTGTCTCTAGCACCTTTTCTAGTTGAGTTTTCAACATTCAGGTGGAGTTACTTTGCAGCCAGTGCCTCTGGCAGCATGAAAATCAAAGTGAAATGAATAATTGTGTTTCATAGTATGAGTAAGGTCCTACTTCTGGGAAAATCTGTAACTGCTAACACATTGTTAGCTTCAGTGTTCTGGTTATTAATGTGAGTAAAGTACGGGTTTAGGCTTTAAAAAGCAATGTTTCAGGCAGTGTTATAGGTATAAGTGATCTATTATTTTATAGAGTTTTCTTCTCAAATCTGATAGTGTTAGAAGCTATGTCAAGAAATCTATTTTGGCGTTTTGATCTCTGCAGCATGTGTAGCTCTGAGGGGAGGCAACAAAAGCTTTCAAGAAAATGACTAGTCAAATGAAATCAATTCATTAATTTGCATTATTTTTACTTAGAATTAAAATGAAGTTGCTAGTGAACCTGCTTCTTTACGGATTCCTAGTTACCGGTAGAAATTATAGTAGCTGTATTAAGAATGCTGTCTTGACTGGTAACTATTGAAAATTGTCAGTCACTCGTGATGAGTTTATTTAGGATGAGAGTGAACTGTAACAAAGATAGACACCAGAGCTGTTCCCCGTAAGTCAGTTTGATCAGGTTGGGTTATTACTTCAGGATAATAGCTGGAAAATGCAGCTGTACTATTTTTTCAGGATTGGCTCTACAGAGTAACTGAAGTGTATTTGTATTGCATTTCAGTGTCCTCAATCTTGAATGACAGTTTATTTCTATCCAGCAGCACTATATAAAACAAATTTGTGTTGCCAGGGATTTGTCCCAGGGATGTGTCCAATAGTATCCATGTTACTAGAAATACCCAAGTCCTTCCATTACCAGCACTCACTCAGCATTTCTGTGAATAGTTTGTCATAAGTGAACGTCCTAGCCCCTTTGGAAATGTTAATGCTGGAATGTGAGTCTTCTGAGAGATAGAGTATGACTTCTGAGAGGCTGGTACTCTTAAATTGAAAGCTTTATGAACATGCCTGCCACAACTTGGCAAGAAATTTCCAATGCATATTAGCATTCCATCCTGTTCACTTTAGCTATGTTTGCAAGCCATGGGAGAACACTGTAATTTGTATTCGGCACACTATAATCAGAGTAAGCATCTCTGCACATGACTGTCATATTCCTTGTGTTTGTATTTAGGCTTTGAATGATACCTCTTTAATTTTCCTTCCATACAAGTTGCGTGGTATCTTTCTTGAAATAAAACTAGGAAAGGTGTCTTACCTGGTCTGTGAGCTGTGGTATCTGTGGAGCTTATGTTCCACACCTGAGACAAGTCACTGTGAGGCCACAATATAGTCAAGGAAACCAGTGAAATGGGAGCAAGAATATTTACTTAGGAATGATGTCAGTATATTCATAGATGTTTTTTTCTTCAAAACAGGGCAGCACTGTCACTGGCTGCTAGTCACAAATGGTCTGTATACCTCCCTTGCTCTGAAATCCGTAGCAGAGTTACATCTGACAATGAATTATGGAAGGGACTTCCTCCGTATTACCTGGAATACCATAAATGTCCGCACCATTCTTTGAACTAAAATGTCTCTGCTGAGCTTAGACACTTAATGCACAGAATTTGTAGTCCTGGCTTCTTGAGGAGAATTTACTATTTTCCACTTCAAAAGTCCAGGAGTGAGGAGTTCTACGCTGCACTAAGCAATCCCATGTTCTAAATGACTTCAGGGAGTGGCGGGCCTGCTTCACTCCAAAGGTGGAAATGTGCTCTAACTCACTTCACACAGCTTGTTGCCCAGCCTTGTTTCTTCTCTTATTTCTTCTACACAGTATGTAGTTGATTGGTGATTACTTGTAGCAGATTACTTACAGCAGTCAGGATTTTTGCCTTCTTACGTAATGATTTTGAGTTTCTCTGGATAATTATGTCTTAATAATTCTGTCACAACACAAATTGGAGGCTGGAGGGTAAGCTGAAGTCTTTGGAAAAACAGCAAAAGGAAAATTCAATGTTTCTGGTAACATCTGTTTTGTTAATGTATTTTATCTGCCGGCTGCTCTTAGGTGGAAAAAAGTATCTAAGTGTTAGCAGTCAGGAAATGAGAGTAATACAAAATCAGCAAGTGAAAGTTGGTTTATTACCAATGTAAATAGTCAAATAATCAAAAAGCCAGGTTGCAACCAGGCCAAGTGGTGGTTTACCAAATATGTTTCCCTTTACATTTTAGTACTCGGGAGGAAGAGAGGGATTATGTCCCAACATGAACTGAATCCCTGCCTGTGTCTCCCTTTCCCACTATTAAATATTTTTATATTCTGAACTTTGTGTTCAAAATCCTGTTTTCAAAACAGAATTGGAGAGCCAAATGTAAATGCTCTGGAATTCTGGTTTATAGCAAGATTTTTATGATTTATAGTATTGCTCTCAGTTGAACTGTACTAAGCAAAAGAAAATTGGTATTTTATTAGAACTGAATAAGCTTTCATGAAAAACTGTATTCTGGTCATGATCCTTACCCTGAGTAATAAGATGCACAAAAGCACTAAATCACATTGCTTACACAAAAGCAGTACGTGCAATTTACTCTGTGCTTTGACGGAGAGTTCTGGGTCCTAGATTAGTTGTCTATTTCTTTTTAAATCGGCAGAATATCACACTGTTTTCAAGAATGCTTGAGTTTTGATGCAACTTAATCCTATGCTTTATCACTTTTTTCAGTCCTGGATTCATAGCGCTGCCCATGCAAAGGCACAGGCCTGGTTTATATCCTGCAAATGCGCTACCAGCCAAATATACCTGCTGTAGAGTTAATTTTGAAAATTACAATAGAGTTACAGTAGCCTTTTGCTGTCTAGCATGTTCCTTAAAGCTCTGTTTGCAACAGGTCACATAGCTGTGGGCTTTTGCGGTTTTCAGTTTTAAACATGCTTCTGACTTGTGAGAGGAAAAAAAAAAAAGCCCTGAAGCTGTAAATTAGGTTACAAGGAAGGAAACCAACATTTCTAGCATTGGAGAGTGCCATGACTGATCCATGGGGCTAGAGGTTGACGCCAACTTCTGAACGTTTCAGAGCAGCAGTAGTATATGCTAGATTTCTTGAAATTACTTGTTGTCCAAAAGCATTAATATCTTGGAGGAAGAAGCTAGTTCAATTTTGACTATTTTCCCCTTGTTTGGTGTTTAAAGTTGAGCATATATCCTGTCTGTGCATATAATTACAATTTTTTAAATGAGAGATTCCCATCTAGTCAAAGTAAGGTCAAGTTTGGCTTCTTGCTTTTTTCAGTAAGTGTGCTGCTGATGTCTAAACTATTTATTGGTTGGCCTTTGTAGAACAGTACTTGAATGGAAGTTATGTATATTATTGCACAGCATCTCTGTAATTGTAAAGTTTTCCACTAATTTGGACTTTAAAGCTTGTTTTCACTTCCTCATAATATAATAATAATGAGATCATGGAGGGCAATAGAAGATCAAATTCATAATGTCTGGTGTCTTTCTTCCAGTTTCGTGCTTTAGCCCCAATGTATTACAGAGGGTCAGCAGCAGCCATTATAGTGTATGACATCACAAAGGAGGTAAGAAATGTGATATTTTCCCAGCATGACTATTTCACGTGGGGTGTGAGGGTGTCACGGGCCAGTTCTGACTCTTTAATTTCTTCTTTTTCTTAGTTTTCTTTTTTCTTTTTTTTCCACACATCAGGAAACTTTCTCAACATTAAAGAACTGGGTTAAAGAGCTTCGACAACATGGACCTCCGAACATTGTTGTAGCTATTGCAGGAAATAAGTGTGATCTTAATGATGTAAGGTAAATAACTTGGTAACTTGGAGATTTTCACTTAAGCTCATAGTGCTAAATGTTTTAACATTTCAGATCAGGTGAAAGGTATAGAGCAATTCAAGCTGTTTTGCACTAGCATTGTTGTTTTACAAGTGATCTGAGCTGTTTCTGCTGTCAGAAGACTTGGTTAGTCTGGCCTTGCACAGTCTTGCCCGCTCCCTCCCCATGTTGGTGTGAGTACGTGTGTGATGGAGTAGTAAATCAGGCTATAAAATAGATCCAGATTAAAACTAACGATTTTAAAAAAGGAGAACTCATCCGAGTATATTTATGTTTCTCACACCATGAATGCTTGCTGGCATAACAGAGGTGGGATAGCAGGGTTAGGAATGAGCAGTTTACAGTGAGACAGGATTACCTTTTCTAGAGGCAGTGCCAAGTTACACAAGTCTAAACTCCCTTTGAAACTACAGTGTAATACAAGCTGTTTATCTCACTTTATAAGAAGTACCCCTGTCAGTCTGTAGCACCTCATTTTGTTAGGAAAAACATCAAGCCTGTTGGAAAGCATTGTGTAGGCTTTTCTAACTTGCTTGTTCAGGTGCTTTCCTTCCCTGCTTAAATACTGGGGTGGAATTGGCACGTAGCTGAAATAGTTTCAGGGAGCGGGAAAAGTTATTGAGAAACTTTATGAACAGCTAGACTTTCAAGAAGGCATGTACTAAAAACAAAAGAAGCTCTTTTTTGTAGATGTCCTGGTTGAATAAGCCAAAATTCAGAAAGAAGTTGTGTGCAAACCTCTTGGGTTTAGATTTTATTGGAAAAGGTACCTCAGTTCTTGTCTCAAAGGAGACAGATGGTTATGTGCTTAAAGAATCACTGCAAAGTTAGGTTTTAGTATAATTTTACAAATTGGCAATACATAGGAGTTATCTAGTGAGCTCTAACTTCTGTTAGAAGCAGCATGTCTCTTGAAAGAATTGGTGACATAAAATTAATTAGAAGGCAAATACAAAGCATGTAGTATTTGTCTCAAATGTTTATTTCTTGGTGCTTAGTTGACATAAATTATGCTCATCAGCTTGAATAACAATGTTAGTAAGATTCCACTCAGAGGCAGTATTTGAGTCAATGATCTAAAGTCCGTGCTTTTGATACTCTATAGTCCCTTGTTACTGAAAGCAGCCTGTGTTTTCTAGAAATTGTATGTAAGGTGATATAACATATAGTCCAATCCTCTCTCTATATATTGGGCTTTGTTTTTTCATGTTATTTAAGGGAATGTTACCAACTTGCTTACTTAAGGGTGCAGAGTAACTTTTTCACTTCTTGACTGTGTGCTCAGTCTAAATATGTTCCTGATAATAGCTACATTTTCATGCTTCATGTAAATTAAATGCTATATGAATGATCTGTGCAGTGTTGCAAGATACTAATTTTTGTAAACAGCTGCAGGAAATCCACTGGATTAGTGGAAGTAATGCTTTAGTATCTTTTCAGTACATCTAAAACTGTGTGTGTCAAGATTAAAGCACCCTGTAATGACTGACTGCAGACCTGTACTTAAAGCATTCAAGAAACAAACTCCACTGTAATGCTGTCAGATGGGTTAAGGCATTGTTTAGTTTATGATTGTACTTCAGTGATGCTCATACCTCAAGGCAGGGAGACAGCATATAGTAAAGAATGAGCATTAACTTCAGGATGAGGGAGGCCTGTGATGCCAAACATGTAAAATACAAAATACTCGCTAGTGACACAGTTGAAAACTTAATCTATCCCTTAAGATTTTTTGACTAATGGTGGGGTTTTGCATTCACAGTTTTTTCTTTGCTTTATTTTTGCAGAGAAGTCATGGAAAAAGATGCTAAAGACTATGCAGATTCCATTCATGCAATATTTGTAGAGACAAGTGCGAAAAATGCAATTAACATTAATGAACTCTTTATAGAAATTAGTAAGTATTGAAACAGTTAATATGCTTTCTTCTGAAAGAAGTTCAAGTAGAAATTTGATTAGTTCTTGTAGTATTCAAATCAGGGTATACTGGCTTGAATTTGTGACAGTTGGGCATGAATATAAGCTGTGAAATGAGCTGTATAAATTTTTGGCCATCTAATGACCTCTGAATAGTCCTTTTAGAGCTTTTAAGCTTACTGTGATGTTGCTGGGTAAATAGCAGCGCACTCATGTCAAGTCAGTGTCATCTTATTATATCTGTTATTGAATGCTTCAATTAGTACTTCCAAGGTTATGGAAGAGAAAGGAAATGGTGTGAAGATGCGAGAAAAGGAGTGAAGTTCTCACTCTTAGTGTTTGTACTTAGTCTAAAATGGTGCATTTTTCAAAAATAGAGTTCATGAAGGCTAGATTACTGCATGGGAAATGGCAACTATTGTGTGTAGATTTTCCACACGTATTTCTGTGGTACCTGGATGTTTATAAACTTAAATTGCAAACCTTTTCTGATTCCTTCATGAACTGAGTGACAATAAGTTTTCTTGTGTTGAATACAAAGCAAACAGTATTCCAAACAGAATTCCATTCAAGATTATTTGCAGGATGTTTCAGGCAGTAGCACGAATGTATAAGAATAGTCCTTATAAGCACTTGAATATATTGAAGCTGATGTAAAAAGTATGTGCTGTAGAGTAGCTTTCTGATTTACTGACTTAATAGCTGCTCTCTAAAATTGATCTTGAATAAATTATGGAAAAAGTATCATAAATCCTTCTCAGAAAAGAATATTTAACCAGGAATAGTCGATTTTAATGACTGATTAGATGACTAAAGCAGCTGCCTTAACAAGCGCTTCTGTGCTAAACCCGATGCAGGTGACATACTGTGGAAATACAGGTCGAGATGGTAGCTCTTAATGAAGATATTCCAGATGGTCTTGCATCCTGCAGAGTATATTCTCTGTGTGGCTTTACAGCTTAGCTCTCAAAGTCTGGCTTAGCCTGAAGTGTAAACACTGCAAAATTAGCTTAAAACTGCCTTTGCTCTTCTGTGGAACCAAACCTCTTGCAGACATAGTATGGACTATTAACTGCCATCCTCCTTTTATGCAGGAATGTTGTCACTAATGATGTATGACTAATCCAAAACATACACTGGTTGCTTAGAATTAGTTTCAAATATAATGTTTGCTGTAATTTTTTTTTCTGCCTCCTTGTAGGTCGCAGAATTCCATCAACTGACACCAACCCCCCGTCTAGTGGTAAGGGCTTCAAACTTAGAAGACAGCCATCGGTGACAAAGCGCAGCTGCTGTTGACAGATCCCTTAGAAAATCAAACTTGTCTATACAGTAGGTGGTCTTGGAAGTTAATAGTTCATGTTGGGTTTATATTATCAGTCTTAGATCTTTATCTGCTGGTGTTAATACACACAAGGTCCCACAAAAATGGACCAGTTCATCTGACATCTGTACACTTGCAGAAAAGACTGCAATCGTAATGTCAGCCTGTTTACTTACAAAAAGTGTAGTATCTCTTGCATTCAAAGGGAATCCATCATCACTTTTTTGGCCTTGCTTGACAGGAAGGTGACTATATGGATGGTAGTATTGAAATGTTTAATAGTTTTATAATCAAGATTTTAAGGTGGTTTCGTGTTTTTGTAAAAAGGGAAATGAGCACTTTTGTGGGACTTAAGGGTGGGAGGAGTTTGGAAGTTAGATGTCACTTCTTCCTTTTCTTCAGTGAGCCTTATTTTAGCTAAGTAGCTAAAGTGTAGCTAATCCAAAGTGTGATGGGACAGTTGATGTAAGGTGGCTACAGTATAAGCAACTGAAGACAAACAGTAGGCAAATCAGTCCATCCAGTCCCCAAATCCCATTTGCACTTTTTATTTAAAGATGATATGCGTCAAGGGTGGGGACACAAGCAACAGCTCTTAAACCACAGACAATCTTTCTTTCATGCTGACTTTAATCACTTTAAGGCAAACTGATGTGTTTGTAGGCTTCCTTTTGTTCCTACAAGTTTTTTTAATAGTAAGATGTTGGTTGAAGAAAACCTAGTTGTAGTTCTGACTAAATTAAGTGGTTACTGACTAAAGCCAGGTGCTGTAAACAGATGCTGTCAGTGGTTCAGGTAAGACCTAAAAGTTCTTAGGGAAAGCTTTTAATTGCTTGGCATGTGTAAAGTGTTCATATTATATTTATGAGACCAGTGTCTAAAGTATTATAAATTATGTAAGAGAAAAAAAAAAGAGGAAAAAAAAGCAATCTTATACACTCCTTCCATTCCATACCTATGGATAAACTCCCGGGGTATCTCCATCAGGTGTTTTTTCCTGCGTTTTCGGTATTGCCACTGCGACTTCATCTAGAGACAGACTGAAATTCTTTCTCTTTCAATCACATTTGAAAGGGCCAATAGGGAAGGGTGTTGGTGTAGCGTGAGGACTGTCTGTTGAAAAAGTTTTCATCTGTGGTGCACTCAGTCTTTCTTGTTTTGGGCACAAAAATACAAATACAAAGTAACCTTAAGACATGTGGTAATGTAGATCATTACCTCTTGGTTCCTGGGCTTTTTCATCTGTGAGGGTTTTTAGCAGATCAGTGTTTAGTTTATTCTCTATTGGTTTTAGTATTGGTATTAGTTTCAATTAAACTGTAGGTTGACCATACCCCTTTGTACTATTTTTATTTATTTTTACTTTTTGTTTCCTACCAGAAGTAGTGAGTAACTTTATACTCTTGAAGAAAAAGAGCTTAATAAACTTGAGTATATACTAAAATACACTGTTTAGCTTTAGTAACAAAATGAGGTCATGTTGATGATGCTTATTCTGTGTTTGTAATCTGGTTTTCTATCATCTCAAGTATTTTCTCTGAAGGAAATAAAGAAAAGTTGGTAAGAAATGAAAGGACTTCAGATTAGTTTGTGTTAGTGAGAATTACTGTTTTGCTCTGGAATAGATCTGCAGGTAAACTATTGCAGTGAGATTTTGAATGGGTCAGTTTGTTTTAATGAGACTTGGTGACTACATTGTATCATGCCTTCTACCTACCTGGCGATGTCATTGTGCCTTCTTTGCCACAGTTGTACAGGCTACATGCTTACAGGGAGCCCAAAAAGTAGATCTTCGTCAAATGAAGGCTGTTTGAAGGTTCTTTTAAACATTGGTTCTTAACAAAGCATCTCATAGTAGAGATAGGTTTGTGTTTGGTGTTTAGCCTGATGTATTTTTTTATTCTGTCACTCAAAGCAAGTAAATTATTAACAGAAAACTTCAATACTCCTACAAAATGCTTGATGGAAATAAAGAACAGATTAAACTTGGGTTTGGGCATATTTTTAATTGTAAACAGGCAGGTTAGTAAATTCAGTGTAGCATTTTCACAGTGGCAGTCACAGAAATCCCTGATTTCTTTGCAATGTCTAAATTCTTAGCCAAAGATTAAATCCTGGCAAATTTCTTAAAAATAAATTGTGTGGTTATCTAATTCAGCAAGGTTTTAAAAACATTTTGTGTTCACAGTGCTTCAGAAGTCTATTCTATATCAAGATAACCGGTGCTTTAGTATCTTAACTGCAATACAGAAATTTCTGCTTTTATTCAAGTTGGTTAGTAATAAATCTGGAAATTCTTGACCTTGGAAGGATGGTAGCAGTAGAAGGAAAGTCTCAGTTATTGGGAATATCTTTCTTGTAGATTAGTAGAAAAAGGAATTTCAGATTTTATGAATTACTATTGCCTGTTAACATATGGTAGAAATGGAGTTTAAGTCTGTTTTTCAGTGAGATAACAAAAATGGCTTAACAGTATCCATCCAAGATTTATTAACTTGAATGCAAAATATTGGATGCTAGGCAAGACTGAGAG
Organism: Ara ararauna; assembly: GCA_028858755.1. NCBI lineage: Eukaryota > Metazoa > Chordata > Aves > Psittaciformes > Psittacidae > Ara > Ara ararauna. The sequence goes on from CM054384.1 coordinate 10,229,983, forward strand.
CTATGCTAGTACTGAGGTTGCTGTAGTTCTCCAGTCAAAGGAGAGATCCATATATCTTAGCAAATCCTTATCAACTGCTTTTTGATCTATACTGTCTGCTATACACCAAAATTGGACTTCAAAAAACGAAGAAAACAGAAAACCACCTTAAATCCACAATCTGTCTCTTCTCCAAAGTAGCTCAGTCTTACTGCCTCCCTACTCCTTTTGTCTTGTTACCAGGCTGAGTAGAATGCCAGCATACTTTATATCCTTTTGGCAGTTCTGATCTTGAATTACTGCAGTTAATGAAAACACAGAAATAGCCAGTGTTTCAGATTGTCCAAACTACAAACACAGAAGTGAGGCTGCTTTTTAACACATGCCTATTTCAAATGACAGACTGTTGATGTTAAGTTCTCTTGAGCCAAGATAACTGTTCATTGATCAGTTGGCCCTAGCTGAAAGCTGGAAAGCAATCTTCCCTGGATGAGACGCACATGTTCATTGTTTCACTTCTGTTGGAGAAAAATGGTTACTTCTGTATTAATAATTTGTTAGGCCATCTGCTTTCATCTGGCACTAAGCATGCTGAAATTGATGGTATTTTGTCCTAACGTAACTTCTCTATTTGGAGATACATTAGCCTTTGAGTGTTTGGAGTGCTGATTATTAACCATTCCAGCTAAATTTTTAATAACTTCTTTTCTTTCTGTGAAGAAGTTACTGAAAAAACTCAGGACTGATGTTTTCTTCCACTTTGTCTTTCTGTTTAATGAATGGAGCTTATCATAGAGACTAGACTTTCAGATACTTTTAAAGGGAACTAATTGCTGCAAAACAAGTTTGGAAGGGTGAAGTATCATGTATGTAAAAATGTAGTGCAGTGCATGTCGTATCATTGATACAGAGCATTTTTTAACTGACAAGGTATGACTGTTTCAGCTTCTAAACACACAAAATTCCGTCCCATGAAAGTTATAGATTTGTACAAAAATATGATTTGTTAAATATTTAGTTCTTAAGCTTTGGAGCAACTTAAATATGCTCCCCAGGTTTTGGAGGGTGTCTTCATCCAACCTTCTAAATAACAACAGTGTCTGAGCTGACTTGCGAGGTTACTAATCTGTGCTGTTGGTAGTTTTGTAGTGTATTTTATATACATACTGAAAACTGGTATTCTAAAATGCCTAAGTAGCTGAAATCTGGAAGGTTATGTTTAGTAACAGAAGCATCTAGTGGTCAAACTACTGAAAATTGTTATAGGTGCTTTGAGAAGTTCTAAAACAATTCTAACAACTTTAGCTGTTGCCAAGAAGGTAGAGACTTTGTTATTAGATCCATGTTGAAACAAAACAAATCCTTGCACTTCAAATCCCTTACTGACATGAGTGAGGCCTTTCCTTTAAGTGATACAGGATCAGACAGCTAATAGTTTAGAGGTGTGTTTTATACAGACCTTGGTGCACGTAATACCAGTTTAATGCTACCAGCTTGCTCATGAAAGATTATTTACGTACTTGAGAAGAGAGTAAAAGGAAAGGAGGCAATGCCTACTTACTGATTTGAAGGTCATATCCTTTAACCTGGTTGAGAGGTGTCTACATTTGTGGATAAAGCATCATATTTATTATCAAAAAATAATTCAGGCTGAATGCCTTGAATGGTTTAAAAGATGGCCTCTGTAAGATTTTTCTTACAATGTTAATCTTGCATTATTCCTTAACATTAGTGTTAAATTCCAGCATAACATATTGAGTGTTAGTTGGGAAAGGAAGCCTTAGCAGTGATGTCTGAATGACTTGTGAAACAGTCTTTAGTGTTTATTGAGGATGATGCAGCCTATTTATGGCATGCTATGTCAGCAATCTGCGAAGACTGTCTTGGGAATTGGTGGCTTACAGGACAGAAGCCATCTGAGCTGTGTAGCAATTCACCCTGTAGTGAACTTCACTTAAAAGCAGCAATAGCTACCTTGAAGTAGAAAAAAATCATCTTGAATGTGAGGAGAATCTGAATGATTCACTGACTTAAAAGTTCTGCACTGCCTGTTCGTTTTCTAAAAAGCTTCATGTATCTCTAACACTTTAAACCCCCAAACAAGAGGCTCTTCATGTTTGAGAGAAGGACAGGCTTTCTTCAGGGTTTTAACAGGAAGGCATTTTAAAGTGACGTGAGACTTTGTAGCCACAAGTCAGTTACTTGAAGCAGGAGGATTGTGTGCTTGGAATTAAGCATCTTAAAAATCCTCACAAAATTCTCGGAAGAAAACTAGTGCCAAAACACATTTCCCTAAAATTACTAGGCCTGCTGACAACAATGTTTGTTTATGAAAAAATCCCTTCCGTTATTTTGGAGGTCTCAAAAGCTTGGATGCAAACCATTTCCTGGTCCGCTAGAATCCAAAATGCATGACTTGAAAAAATCAAGCAAGCATTAGCAAACTTTATCCATGAAGTGTCACAGATAACAAATCTGTCAAGGGATATAAGACTATCCTGAAACGCAAGAGTACTGATGGGCTTAGTCTCTGGCATGCCAAAGTGATCCTAGGTTCAGCTTTTTTCCTCCTTCCCCTTCCCATTTCCTCCTCGTCCCTCTCAAGTCTGAATTTTGAACATGGTGTTGTCAGAGTGTACATGCTATAAACAGCTACTTAAAAATACTTAGAGAAGTTCTAGTGGCTTAGAGTTATTTGGTGCTTCCTATTTTACGTGGAAAAATCAAGGCAGTAGGATGATTTGTTCCCCCCAAAACTGGGACAGTGTTTGCTGAAACTGTTCTCATTCTAGAATAAAGATTTCTTAGAAGAAAAATTCTGCTGTTCCTGTTACCTCCTCCTGCAAGTCGGGGTTCTGCAATTTTTACTGAAACACTAACAGTGATTTTTATTCAAGGAGCTAGATACCTTTGTAAAGGTATTCTTCCTTTAAGAAGGTTGGGGTTTTCTTTGCTTGATTTCTGTTAATGTTTTCACATATGTATTATTGAACAAACCAACTGCTACTACTTTTTCCAATGTTGAAGGTTACAGACCACTTTCTGTCATGCTCTTCATCTGTGTGAGCATGATACTCCACCCAGTTGTTGCACTTGGATATGCTGTAACTCTGACACCTAGATGGATTTCACTGCTACTATCTTGCCTCACTTTTACTCATGTTACAGTATGTATTTCCTATTAAATCCATTATGTTTTCTTGACAGTTTGTTCTTTGTTTCGTTATGGGATTTAGCCAAGAATAGGTGAGGAGCGTCCTTTTCCCCTCAAAGGTTCTAGAAGTATCTGTCACAGTGGCAAATGTTTGTGAACAAAATGGTAATTCATTAATACAGCCTTATGAAAGTGTTATGAAGACATAATAGCTGAGACATGTACTATACTGTATTATACCACATAACAAAGGCTTTAAAAGCACATTCACTCGGGGAGCAAGTTATTATAAGGCTCTAGTGACATGACAAACTCTTCTGTATTTTAACTTCCTTTTTTATATACTTCCTATTTCTGAATATTGTGTATCCAACATTGAAATTGTGACAGTGAATTGATTTAAGACACAAATGTATTGCATTTCTGCAGCAGAAGTTGGAACTGGATGATCTTGAGGTCCTTTCCAACCCTAACCATTATATGATTTTATGATTCCTGGCAATCTTTCCCCTTGTGCTCCCCATACCCAGTACAGTGAAGAAATAAAGAAGTTCTGTAGGTTTCTTACAAATGAGAAACTTTTGCATTTGCATTTGTGCATTCAGGGCACAAAAATAACCTGATATGCATATAGCTCTTGCAGTGTAATAAATGTTTGCCTGTAAAATTAAGCTTGAAGGTTAACCTTTGTATCAGCGATTCTTGTCCCTCATAAGAATGTTCTGCCTTTTCATTTAGGATTGGCTTAACCTGTTACAAAGGTTGAAAGGTCTGTGCCTTCTTATTATAGTATCTCTTGTAAAACAAAGTTAAGCCGCTCGAAGTTACAGAGCATTTGCAGCACTGTAAACTGCACAAATTTACAACCATTGCTTCACTGCATGAAATGTAGTCAGATTACTAGTGATGAAATATTGTAGTGATGAATTCCCAAGCTTATGAATGTTTTGAGACATTTTTTAATCTTCTCTTGGGCTGGTCCTGAGAGTGTGTACAGGTTTGTCTGTATTGTTGGTTTGTAGATGCTAATGAGGAAAACCAGGCTTTTGTTCTCTTTTTGTTTCGAATTGTTACATTCCCACATAGTGGATAGAATGCAAATAAGGAAGTGTTGATTTGGCATAATGTAAACAGCCTTTTCAGCCTAGGCATTCATAATAAACTTTTATAGTGTAATAATATGCTGAATCACTACCAGTCTGATGTATTGTGCAAAAAAAAAAGGTGTAAACATTTTATTAATAAAAAGCTTTGTTTATAAATGTGCTAGCTTTGTTTATAAATGCTTCAAAATCCTCAACATCGCAAAAAATAGTCTGTAACAATAGAACTATGGAGAGGAATGAAAGCAATACCGTGGCAGAAGTGAACTTTAGTAGTTTGAGTAGTTTTTTTCCAGAAGTGGTGACTGCTGATCATTCAGAAACTGAGGCTTTTCCCTGTTTTATGTATACACAGACAAAGGTAGAAGACAAACTTTTGTACGAAGAAGGGATGGGGGAAAACAGCAGAGAGAATGCAGCTTTTGTGTAATGCTTCCTTTCTTTGCAGCATGATGTCTGAGAAACTGCAGGCCACACACAGCCTTCTCAACCAGAGCAAGGTGTGACAAATTCTGCTAGGGTCAAGGTGTTTAATATGTTGCTTCTACCTTAGACTGCATGAAACGTAAAATTTGGGGCTGCTTAGGCCAGGTTTCTGTCAATCAAAACTGCAGAGTACTTTTTAATATCTGCATAGTGGTTCTGGAGCCTGTCATGCTGGGAAGGGATCCTTTATTTGTTAATACAGCCAGCTGGTTGGTAACTTCCTTTTTGTTTTTTAAAGCACTGCTTTGGTGGTTATGTAGGGCACAAAAATGTGGAGCTTGGCTGCTGTTATCTCACTTGTATTCTGTGAGGCTGAAAAGGTGTAGTTTTCTTGTTCTGGAGTATGATGCGAGTTTAACATGTTCAGTTAATCACAGCCTTCAAAAGCATAAACAAACAAAGTCCTGTTTCTGGTACTGCTGTTTCACCTGAAAACATTGGCTACAAGTGTCTGCTGAGCCACTGGCTGGAGCCCATATGCAGGAAACATCCTGTCATTCTTTTAAGAGACCTGGAGTAACTTAAAATTATCGCTCAGTACCTGCTGGTTTTAAGTTATCCTTAGATGTGTGTAAATGGCTTTTGAAGAGCATCAAATATATTTGTATAAGGGCTAAGAATATGAATTAGAGGATAAGAAAGGTAAACACAAGGAATGTGCTAGAATAGAGAGAAAAACATTTACATGTGTTTGCGCAGGGAATCTAGATAACCAAATGTAAACCACCTAATTTGCACACAAACAATGAGAATGTTTTCCTTGCATAAAGTCTTTCATAGCTTTTAAGGTAAAAGGTTTTTTTGCAACAGATTAAACTGTTCTTAGTACTGGAACAATTTTAAAGCTTTCAGGTGTTCTTCAGAGTTGCCCTGTAGTGTTCATCTCTCTTTTCTTCTGTTAATCAAACCCTGACCTGGGCAACAAGTTGTCCTCTGGTATTGTTATAAAGCAAGGATGGGTTTATGTGTGGAATGAGAATGTAGTATTGCAGGTGGCCTTCATGCATGCCTGTTTAAATGAATCTGATCTGCACAATGTTAAATGTACACACATTATTTACCTGTAACAAACCTGACGACCTGCATTCATTGCTTCATAAATTTTGGACTTAAACAATGCTGTGCTTTATGAAAACTTCAGCCTGGATCAAAGTGTGGGCGAGTCCTTCGCATACAAGCAGGTAGGTTCAGAGCTGCCAGCTGCGGTAAGATGATACGACTTGGCAAACCCTTTAAGATGTGGATCATCAAACGCTTTGTACTTTCAGGAGAAGTAGAACCTGGAAAGGTCTGAGTAGCAACACTGAGCAGTTGTTTACTTTAGGGTTTTTTATTATGTATGACTGTATGTTGTATAAAGTTTCCTCTCCTGTATTCCTCACTGTTCGTTTCCAGTTAACTTGCAGATTCGTATAACACTTGTCTTTTTCTACTAATTGCTGGACTGAGAATGCCTAGCTCAGTGAGAGAATCTGTTTAGAAAATAACCCAAAGAGATCAGGTGAAAGAAGATAACCTTCCCACAGTATCAGCCAAAGACAGCTCTACTCCAAAGTGTAAGTGAAATCAGTTCCCTTCTGGTTTTGAGATCTACTAAAATGTCACATCATCTGTAGCTTTTATGCTATAATTTAAACTCCTGCAAGTAGCAAAAATCATAAGCCAAGGACATCCTAAATCTAAGTAACTAAGAAAAGTAGACTAGCAGAGACCTGGAAAAGAAAATGCACTCCTTCACAACCTTGTGTGACCATCTTTTCTGGAGCAGAGAAGGAATTTGAGGAAGAACAACACAGTATTTTGAGAGTGTTGCCATACATTGCTGAGGCTACTAGAAGTCCTAATGTCTTGTCTAGGAGTTGGCAGGTTTCATTTGCATTGTGCAAAAACAAGAGCTATACTAAAAGTTATGTGGGTTTGTTTTGGTTTGGCATTGAGTGAAAGAACAAAACCAAAAGGTGAAATGGGGTTGAAGGTGGTTAAGCAGAAGAGCTGGAAAATGGGGGATATCATGGACAAGAGCAGCTGAAATGCTGAGATGTGGTGTGAACGATGCAGATGTGCTTGGAACACTGAATGTCTTCATCCGCTTTAGTGCTCTTAGTTTTAACATCCACATTAGCCATTTGCTGTTGTTTTTATCACCAGTAACCCTCTTTTTAGGAATTCAGATCCTTTTGGCTACCTTATATATTTTTTTTGGCAATTTTGAAGTAAAACAACATTCATGATACAAAACTTACATGAGGGTGAGGCACACTGCACCACACTGGTTGTATTGGTGTGATTGAATGAGTTTTCCCAATGTTCTACCATATTTTTATTTACCTCACCTGTTTGCTAATCAGCCCTGATTAGGACTTGCTTGACCTAAACTATGTGCTTTGGGTTGCTATGCCTTGGAAGCCCACTGATGTTGATACACTTGCTTTTTATCTCTCCAAATGTAATCTCTTCCCAAAGTCCTCTATGTCTGAAGTTGCCTAACGCATACTTTTGGTGTATATCAATTACCAGTTTTTAAGACTAGTGCATTTCTGCTGATAAGGGCATCCCACACTCCTGCTTTATTGTTACTCCCTGCTGACTTTGACTGGTTACAGCCATGCTTTGTACATTCTGAGGAACTTTTAGAATGCTCAAACAACTGGGGCCGTAGCGGAAGGAAGTGTACTACTATTGTAACTACACTGGCCTAAGGCCATGATTAAAGCGGTGCTTCATATTAGACTAACCTGTACATTTAAAGAACATCTGGAGCAAAGCAAATAAAACCAACCCTCCCAAAAAGCCCCCTCCAAAAAGCCCCAACCCAAACACCCAAAACTTTGGTCACAGTTTACTTAAGGGGCGTGGTGTCTTAAAATCCTCAAATTGTTTTTATTTAATATAGTCTTCCCTGAGGCTTGGCGGTGGCTACCGGGATTGCCGCGTTCCTGCAGTGCCCGCAGTATGTCATTTCCCGGGAGCTCCCGGCGCTGGCTGCGTGTCCCCCCCGATCCCGTCCGCAGGGACCCGGCTCCGCGGTGAAACACGAGGCGGAACAGACCTCGGTGTAGGGACTGGAGGCCTGACCTAACAGGCTGCTACTGGGCAACACGGCGTTTATTACTGGCCGTGGTTTGCAGCGATGATTGAGCTCCGTTGATATCAGTTAGACCGGTTACAGACAGCTGGAGCCTGACGAGCGCCCCGAAGCGCGCTGCGCCGCCCGCTCGGCCCCGGCGCTGCCGGCAGCCGGGCGGGCGGAGGCGCGGCGAGGGGCGGGCGGAGGCGCGGCGAGGGGCGGGCGGGCGGCAGACGTCAGCCGCAGCCTCTCTCTGGGCCCTTCCGTGCTGCATCATCCCGCCTCCCGCCCTCCGCCTGCGTCCGCGCCTGGGCACCGCGGGCACCGTGCGCGCCGGCAGCCGCCCTCCGCCCTCCCCGGCCTGTCCCCGCGCCGCCGCCCGCACCACCTCTCCCGCCGCTCCGGAGCCGCTCGGCGGGGCTGAATAAACCAGCCGGGCGCGCCCCCCCCGCCCGCCCGCCCGCCCGCTTTCCCTCCTCTTCTCCCTCCCCCTTTCCTTCCCCTCCCTCCCCGTCCCTTCCTCTCTCCGCCTGGTGCCGCCACCGCCGAGGAGGAGGAACATGGCGAAAGCGGAGCAGGTCCTCAGCCTCGAACCACAGCACGAGCTCAAATTCAAAGGTACGAGGCGGCGACCGCCGCCATCACCCTCCGCCTCCCCGCGCTGTGCTGGCGGCGCGGCCGCTCTGAGGCCCCGCTCCAGCGGCAGCCATTTTCCGGGTACCAGCCGCTAAAATGTCCTTCAGCGCTGCGGCCGCCGCCCCCCACCCTACCGGGCTTCCTCCGCCCGCCGTGGGGCGGGGAGGTGCCCCCCAGCCCGGTGGGGCTGCAGCGGAGCGCCGGGCCGCTCTCCGGGCCTGGCCCCGCAGCGGCTGCGCCGCCCGCCCCCACCCGTGCTGCAGGGCCGAGGCGGCCTGAGGGAGCGCGGGTGGGGGGTCCGGCCGCCGCCTGCTCCGGCCGGCAGCGGGGCAGCGCGCCCCGGAGGAGCCTGATTCTTGCCGGGGGTGGCTTCACCGCAGCGTGGCGGAGGCTTTGCTGTGCGTGGGGCAGGGGCTGCGGCGGGCAGCGCCCGAGCCTCGCGGGGGCCGCCCGGGTGCGCGGAATGACTGAGGCGGCGGGAGCCGCCCCCGGGCTCCGCGGAGCTGCGGTGACCGGGGAAGGGGTTGATGCCTCAGCTGGTGCCAAGGCAGCGCTCGGCGGCTCCGAGAACAGCCCTCCCGGCCCTGGAGCTGTCAGGCAGCCGGGGCGTGGGGCACCCGAGCGCTGTGTGCGGCTCCGCGGGCTTTGCGGAAAACACGGGGCCGCTGGGCAGCCTTTCGTGGCTCTTTCTCGTTATTACTGTTAGAATTCGAGAAGTCAGTTAGATAAATTAATCGTGGATACTCTGCTTGTGCAAAAAAACATCCTTTCTTTAAATAAAAATCTTGAATGGGTTTGAATTTTCGCTAGCAGTGAAATTTCTGCCCTATAGGCTCATGGCACTACTGTAATACAATATTCTTGGATTACAAATAAGCATTCAGCAGGTTTATTTATGCTGCAAGAGTCAGAGGTGACTTTATAGCTTCATTTGACTATCTAGCAAATAGGCTTAAACCGTGATTTATTTACTGTCTTCTCTTAAAATGCTCTTTTAAACAGGCTTCATGTGCATTTTCAAATGTAGGGATGTCTTTAGCTGGTTTTATTAGTAAATATATTGCAAGTAATAATATAAGGTGGGTTTATCAAGAAATGTGGTAATAAACACCGTGTGGAGTGAATGCATCTTTGTTGTAAGCTGAAGTATTGGCATGTTGTTATGGTAGCAGCATCAAGCATGCTTAAGAAGGAAGCTATTGCTATTTTAACATTCTTTATGTTAAGTATGATTAGGTGAAAATCAGCTCTTGTTCTGAATAATATTGCTGTCAACAAGCAAGTGAATCCACACTCAGGTGGGCAAAAGGTGGGGCCTTAATTGGCACTGACTTGCTAAGGAGATATAATTATGATTAAGGATTTGGTTGGTGGTATTCACTTCATCACATGTAGGTATAAACCAAGCTGAAGTTTGGTTTTTGCTGAAGTAAAGATTGCTTGTCAGACTGCTAGGCTTCCAGTTGAGGTTCAGGGCTAAATAATCAGTAGCTGTTGAAGTTAAATCAGCCAACCATGTAGATTTTGGTTGCCAAATCTTTAGCCAGCAACATATACTCCTTATAATGTAAAACGTTACTTGACTAACTGCAGCTATTAAATGGTTTGATTTAAAAGTATGCTTAAATATTAATGTTCAAACAGACTTAATGCTATGGGTAGCATTCATGTGCCTTGGCAATGTGTTCTGACAGTCCTTTCTAACAAGTAGTGCTGACCACTCTCCTTCATTCAAGAAAGGCCAATTTGAAATATTTATGAAGTAAATTCTGCTCGAAGCATTTCTTGTCCTGCTGGTTTTGTGGTGACATATTGCCTGGTAATGTGGCAGTAATGATTTTCTCACCTTTGTAAATAGTAGCATTTCTTTCCAAAGCGTTGCTTTGCGCAGTACGAGTAGATGCAAACTGGCAGAGGTCAGTAGTGCTGCTCGCTGGTAGGCCTGTGCTTTCTCACTGGTGCGTGCTGAAAGATCTGAGGCTCAGCATGGGGCGGCAATGTCAGTGAGTAGGACTGTAAACCATGTTTCACAAACACTGGAAATGGATAAAGGTCATAGTCAAAATGCAGGTAGAAAAAGCAGAAAACTGTTCCGATGCTGTTAAAATGCTCTGTATAGCTCTTAAGTATAAAATCTAGTGGGAGGCATGATATTTGCAAAATGACATGAGGAAATAAGATACCCCAGTGAGGATTTGTTCTGTCCCAGTCACTATGCACTTGCAACCATCTCTCTCTTAAGCCAGCACTTTTCACTTGTAAAGGATGAAGTTCAACACGGTCGAGTGCAAGGTCCTGCACTGGGGTCGGGGCAACCCCAAGCACCAATCCAGGCTGGGTGGAGGGTGGATTGAAAGCAACCCTGGGGAGAAGGAGTTGGGGTGTTGGTTGATAGGAAGCCCAGTATGACCTGTCAGTGTGTGCTTGAGCCCAGAACCCCCTGTCTGCTGGGCTGCATCCCCAGAGCGTCATGGCAGGGATTCTCTCCCTCTGCTGTGCTCTGGGGAGACCACCCCTGCAGTCCTGATCCAGCTCTGGGGCAACAACAGAAGAGGGATGTGGACCTGTTGGAGCAAGTCCAGAGGAGGCCATGGAGGTGCTGTGGGGGCTGGAGCAGCTCTGCTCTGGAGCCAGGCTGAGAGAGCTGGGCTGGTTCGGCCTGGAGAAGAGAAGGATCCTTAAGGGGAGACCTTAGAGCAGCTCCAGTGCCTAAAAGGCCTAGAGGAAACCTGGAGAGGGGCTTTGGACAAGGGCCTGTAGGGACAGAACAAGGGGGAATGGCTTTAAACTGACAGAGGGGAGACTTAGATTAGACATAAGGAAGAAATTCTTCCTTGTGAGGGTGCTGAGGCCCTGGCACAGGGTGCCCAGAGAAGCTGTGACTGCCCCATCCCTGACAGTGTTCAAGGCCAGGTTGGACAGGGCTTGAAGCAACCTGCTCTGGTGGAAGGTGTCCCTGCCCCATGCAGGGGGTTAGAACTAGATGAGCTTCAGTCCCTCCCAACCCAAATTGTTCTGTGATTGAAGACCTTGTTTTCAGAAGCTTTTGCAGGTTTGCAGTGAATTTTCTAAATTCCTTTGTGCTCTACTTTAAAATACTGTGTGTGTGATTTGTTTGTCAAAATATCAAAGGAGTTTTTCATGCTGGAATTTTTTTTCATGGCATGTGAACATGAGCAGGGGTTGTCTTTCCTCTCCACCTCGCAGCTCCTACACCATAATGCACATGATCCAAAATAGCATCAGCATGTGCTGTACTGAGATGCAGCTGTGAATAGTGGGAGGCAGGACACCATGATGTGGCCGGAGGTGCCTGTTTTCTTGCTCTTGTCTTTGATGCCATGTGAAATAGGACCTTTGCTTTCTTGCCAGTGATTTTCTTCTCATTGTGGTTGTTGCTGACTTGCAGCCTAGGTGAGAAAACATCAAACTAAAGGTTTGCTGCTTGCTGATAATGAATAGTGAAAGGAAGTTGTTACACATGACATTTCCATTTATGTTGCCTTTTTTTTTTTTTTTTTAATCTAGGAAATAACGTGCAACAATCTGCCAAGAATTAATTCGGTTATACTATTTGAGGCTGACTTTATGAATTGCTAGCTTTAAACTTAGACAAGGATGGAATTCTGTTCCCTTTTGCCAGGTGCTTTTTGACATAGCTGGTAATTACAGTGCCACACTTGTGCTTTTGGGCGCTGCCTCAAGTATCTCACAGGGTGGCTTCCCAGTGAGGCTGATCATATCAGTGTAATGTGCCTGTCTGGAATAGATACTGTTTGTTTCATGTCAGCAAGCAAAATTTTGTTAGAATATAACTTATTTTAGGTGTTTGAAATGCTGCTGCATTCTTTGCAGATGCAGCGTGCCAGGGGAATTGTGTTTAGCTGGGGACACAAACAGAAGCTGAGGTAGCACCCTTTCTAGAGGTTTGCTACAGGTTAGGATGGACTTATGACTCAGCACTCTGTTGCAGCGCTCCCCAAGTGGCAAAGAGCAGTACTGTCAAACGCAGGATGAATTCCTCGCAAATCTGTCATAAGTTGCTGCCAATTGGAAATGTTATTTCCTGTTCCCAATATGAGATCTTGCACCTGCATGTGTGCAACGTGTCACTGTGTAACTCTGCCTTTTCCAATATGCACAATAATAAGCCAGAACAACCAATACTCTCCAGTCCTAATAGTACTGATTCAGAGCTGGCCTGAGGCCTAGCAGTGTTGTTTCCAAGCCATCACCTGTCACTGGCTCAAGTGAATCCCCTGGGTACATCAGAGCTGCCATCCGAAGGTGCTGTCGACCCCTATAGATGTGCTCAGTCTACGACTGTATCTGCAGTGCTGTGAGGGAAGTATTTAGTGTTTAGCCACAGCCCTGTGCAGCTTGTGTAACCTGTATTACCATGGTGAGGTGGCTGCCTCTCTGTAATAATATTGTCTGTGTTCCTTCAGGGAAGTTTGTGTAGAGTACAGAGATCTGTCACTGCAGTGTAGGTGTGCAAAACCCCCTGTATCTGACATGAATGGCCAGTTCTTATCAGTAGCAGGCTAAGGCTCTTCAATCCAGAAGTTCAGTAATGTTTGGGATGTATGATTAGTCTGTACTGTGCCTGCAGCTGTCAGGTCTCAGAAGAGAGGTTAAGGACTTAACTGGACATTGTGACTATGTAGTTACATCTCTGTCCCTGTCATCATCTGTAATGAGTAAAGCACTCCTGCACTGGAGGAATTTGGAGGGATTTCACTCTGTGCTTCGTTCTGTTCTGATCAATAAGGATTTCTAGTCACTGATGCTGGAACAGGCTGCGTTTAAGAAGGTAAAATGCTGATGGTGTTGTGAGAAGTTGCCTGTTTAGTATAGCTAATATGCGTCTTTTAAGCTGAACATTTACATGCCATTTTCTTTAAACTGTCTGCAGCATAATGGCAGTTAGTGCTAGGATTTCTTTACTCTTTGAAGGCTGCTGTGTCAATGGCTATCTACTTTTCTGCTGGAAAATATACCAGTGCATGCTTCCCTTTGACTAGCCTGATTACTGGTATAATCATTGTTACCGCGTTAAATATGCGTAAACCTTCACATGTCTCTACATATTGGAATTTGATTATTAAATTATACTCTCAAAAAGAGGACATAGTATTTAAATAATAGGCAGGGTTCCTAAATCTGAACAAATCGTAAGTATGTAGCCCAACTATCAACCAAAATTAGTCGTTTTCTGGTGACACTTAAATATTTGCAGTTTATGTAGCGCTCACTATTCTTGCAGTTTAGCTAAATCTGTATCTTACCTAATTTGCTGTGTCTCACTGAATTATTCTTATCTCATGTGCACCATTAGTTTTATAATTCTGTCATTACTTTGCATAGACCTTAAACTTCAGTTTAAAAGAGCAGTGTTCAGAGGAAAAGACCTGGAGATAAATGGCACATCTCATCTTTTAAAAGTGGAATAAGTTGAAGGTGGAGCTTCTGTTGAGCTTCCTTAACCTGCTGGTGTCCTGTACACGCGACATGTGAAACCAACAGCCCCACTGGGAAAGGGAGGAATGATGTGGGGGGGGCTAATGGAAATTTGAGATTTTGAACAGGCTGGTTAGAGAGCCAAATAACCATTATTTGAGCAGCAGTCAATGAAGTTTAGCTGCTTTTTCTCTGAAATTAATGTATTTAGGTCTCCCAGGACTATTTCAAAACAGTCTCCCAATTTGCTTGAAGGCTTTGGCCGATTTGATTTATGGGTTAAGGGCTTTTGCATAATTTTGTACTGCATAGACTTTAAGAATTGCAGTTAGAAGTAACAAGCATTAATACGAACAAAGTATTACTATTTCAAGGAAAGCTCCAATGCAGTCATAAAATCAGCATGGGCAACTGTTATTTAGCAGTTACTACTTAGTTTTGTGGGATTCTGTTTTTAATATGATTAACTGTTTGCCTTTTTTGTAAAGGATGGGACACATGCATGTTTAGCTCCCCATTCTTTGGGAATCTCAGATTTGTGCATCAATTTTCAGCTCCTTTTGAGTTGTGGAACCAGCCATGGATACATGAAGAAGTTTGTCAAGTTGGTTATTTAAAGCCCATCGGGGTGGTGGATTGCTGGTCTGGTTTGGTTGATGGAATGCGTCCTCTATTCATTGCTTCAGAAAATATATCAGAATGAGATTGAAACAAATGGTGTTGAAAATGCATAAGTAAACGTGAGGTGATGGGTGGCTGCCTTAACTCCTAGGAGCATGGCTATCATGTCAAAGTAAAGACGCAGGTAATGTATCGTAGTGGGTGCAGATTCACATGGATGCTTAGCAGGAAATTGTATTTACCAGCTGCTCCCCTGCATGCCATGTACAATGTCTTTTCACCTGTGAAAGAGGAATATGGAATAGAAATTTGCACAGGAGTTTTCTGATCGTTTCTTCTCAGTGGATATGAAATTGCCTTTTTTCCCCCTCACTTCACAGGTTTTCTAAATTGAAAATTTACCAGTAGTCATGCAGTGCTTTGTTTCTCTTAAAATAGATTACCTACCTTTTAATACAAGGCTGAATTTTGTTTAATTGCACTCTAATTCATAATTAGAATTGTAAAAATGAGTGTACAGTCCTTTAAATAGATTGTCAGATCTGTTTTGAAATTCAACTGGAAAACCAGCATCATCATCATAGTGAATGATCCAACTTTATGAGCTCAGGTCAGCTTACATCTATGAACAAATACCCAATTTTAAAGAAGCTTAATTTCTTGTGGGCACCCACCTCTGGAAGCTGTTGATTGCATCAAATTAATTTTGAATGCAGTGAGCATCTACATACATTACAATGCTGTTTTTGTAGACAACTTGGTGACTGAGGGTTTGTCTTGTTTCTTGCTTTTAGAGTGCCTCTAGCCAGTTTTCTACCTACCCGGAGACAATGCAGGAATCAAATGACCGTTGCTAATTCTGCCTGCATCTTGCAGTGACACTCAGTTGCTGCTATCTTGTTACCATATTGGTCTTATGTTTGTTCCCTGCTGGGAACAAGTAATAACTACTGAATGCAAATGTGTTTCATAGTTGGTTCAATAACAGCCTTTTTACTTTTTCTGTCAGCGTAGTTGGTTGGCTTAGAAAGCTTTATTGATGGTGTTTGCAACAGTTTTGTTTGTGGTAACAGCTGTTATTTCAGACTTAAGTTTCATCATTTCATCTTTGTAGGGAATGTGATCTTCAACAATAGCATCCTGCTGCTGCAGGCTGGTTTGTTCTTTTTTTCACTCCCAGGTAAATCCTCACTGATTTAAGTGAGAATCTGGTCCTCTCTGAGTAAGGGACTTGACAGTTCCTACCACAAGTAACATTGAAGCCTTCTTTAATTGTCTTCCTATGTGATGACCAGAGGCAGAAATGAATAATGCTATTTTACATAGATATGTTTAAATACCATTTTATCTAAACTAGGAGCCAGACTTATGCCAAGTCTTTTCCTTTGTCATTTGACCCAGTATTTATTCAATATATTAATCATTTCATACCTGCTTTGTAGGTTGAGGTGTCCTTAGAGGCATATAGGATATGTTCTGAGATGTCTGGGATGTTGCTGAATTTAAAACTTGGCCTGCTAGGCAACCTTTCATAAAGAGGGATTTGTGCCATCAGTATGGAACAGCTGTCACAATCTTGCTGTCATCGAATATGTATGCAAAGTGAATCACCCTTTCCATGTTTAATTCAGTGCAGGATTAAAATGCACATGGATTGAAGTGATTGAGTGTTTACACTCAATAGCAAGACAATCCAGACTGAGAGTTGACCACGTCTGTCCTTTCTGTCTTATAGCTGTTCTGGAAGTTGCTTACTTCAGCTGTAATTCTTCTGGCCTCAAGAACATTAGAACAAATTGGGCACTGCTGCTGTCTGCAGTACTCTATCCCACATTGTTAAAAATACTATATGAAAAAAATCTCTAAACTACTTCAGTGTTTAGTTCTCTAAGCTGTCAGCGAAGTCCCTCATACCATGGTGCTATGGATTAAAGATTTTATGGTTCTAAATTTAATCCTGTTTTCTTGGTTGCTTTCCATGAGGGATGGAAAAAATAAAGAAGGGGGAGGTGTGCCTGGTGATCCATTTACTTATGTGCAGATTATAAAGTTGTGTAGGTGTGGGGCTCTCTGTGGAGCCAAACTTGTGTTTTTGCAAACAGTTTTCAAGACCTAATTGAAGCTAGCTGTGCTTGTAGAAGGCATGTCAAATGACTGTAATTCTTTACATTTAAATCAGCTGCACTTTTTTGGTTTTCTCATGACTGTTCCTTTTCATCTGACCAGTTGCTTTGTCCTTAGTGGCGCTTCTAGTGTTTCTCACAAGCAGGAGCTGAGCATCCCGTATGTAGTTTCATGTTTGGACTGCCACTGTTGCCTGTTTATATTTGCAACTGCTGCTTCTTGTGATACGTGAATTAGCAATATATTTTTGCATTTTCTCCAGATATTTCCATGCACAATTTCCTCCGCTTTGCAATGTCTCCTCTTTTGGCCTTCCTACATTTTTACCAGACTAGGAGCAAAGGTGTAATGACAGTAAGGTTTTCTTCGGGTTTATTTTGTGTAGCTGTTTTTACAGTGTGCTTGTTGGTGTCATATGGTAGTGCAGATCATGCTTATGGAAGTTTATGTTTGGAAGAATGCAACTTCACATATTTCTGATTTGGTTTTGGTTTGGTGGTTTTGTTTTTAGCTTTGATCCTGAAAGCACAGTTAATAGACTAGTTTTTAAGTGGCTTCCTCAAAATTTATCTTGCTAAATTCAAGATTCTTTTCTTATTTTAGCTGTAATTATTGTCTCGCTGCCTATATAACATGGTTCTTTTTTACTTACTCAAAACACAGCTACTCACTGTGCGTCCCAAGAATCTCTAATTTAGCTTGTTTCTCCTGATATTTCCAATTTATGCATAGTTTTGCGACTTGTTCAGTTACCATTTGAGTTGCACATCATATTTGTCTATTTGAAGAGTATATATGAGCATAAAACTAGAGTAGTTGCTCCTTCCCTACCATTTCAATGTGCATTTGAAATGAAGATTAGTGATAAAATCAAACCAGGTAAAATTACTTCACAAGAAGTACAAAAAGTATAGTTAGGGATTGTTTTTAAAATCACAGTGCTTCTTCCAGGGAGATACTTTACTTTGGCTTCAGTTTGTAGCACTGTTTTTACTAGGGAAGCTTGCACATCAGGCCACCATCATTTTCCACTGCCGCATCCTCACTTCTCTCTGGGGACCTATGCTTTGTTTCAGTTTCCTTTCAATACCCACCCAGCAACCCCCATGAATCACAGACTGGTTTGTGTTGGAAGGGACCTTAAAGCTCATGCAGTTCTGACCCCATCCAGCCTGACCATGAACACTGCCAGGGATGGGTCAGCCACAGGTTCTCCGGGCCACCTGTGCCAGGGCCTCACCACCCTCACTGGGAAGAACTTCTTCCTAATATCTGATCTGAATCTCCTCTCTGTCAGTTCAAAGCCATTCCCCCTTGTTCTGTCCTTACATGCTCTTATAAAATGTCCCTTTCCGGATTTCTTGTCGGCCTCTTTAGGCACTGGAGCTGCTCTAAGGTCTCCCCAGAGCCTTCTCTTCTCCAGACTGAACCAGCCCAGCTCTCTTAGCCTGTCTCCGGAGCAGAGCTGCTCCAGCCCTTGGAGCATCTCCATGGCCTTCTCTGGACTTACTCCAACAGGTCCAAATCCTTCTTATGAATGAGGTTTCTTATTATAAGTAGGTCTTGCTATGTCATGCTTATTGAAAGAGATGTAGCTACTATTCCACTATCAAAAGAGTATGCACTATTTTCTGATTTGTTTTCATACATGGAGAGAGTTGGTACATGTGATATTTGTGAGTGGAATGAGCAAGGTAATAGGATATGTTAATCATTCGGTTCTAAAAGGATATGAAAGCACAGTTGAAACAGAGATATACCTCTAAAAGCTAGCCAAGTCTGCTATCAGTCTCTTGTTTATGCAATTGTGTACAGAAATCTCTTTAAATTTTGGATGTAGAGAAAATATTTCATGTGTGGTTTTGTTGCTGAAGATGGCTGTAAGCAATGTTTGGCTGCAGTAAAACTGGCGAGATCGGTTGGAAAAAGCAGATGACACTGGTACCAAAATTATTTGAAGGACATACTCCTCCATTTATCTTAGCAAGATTATGTGTGGCCTCTCAGTTCTTACAACTGAGTCAAACTGTTAATGGTTTTCTGAGGAATAAAAGGTGACAAGAATTGCATGCTAACAGATACCCTGAAAATAGCCTTCAGTCTTGTATTTGGTTTAGGTTTTTTGTGTTGGGTATTTTTTTCCCCCTATCAAACATGAGGTATGCTCTGGGAAAAATGGTTTGTGCTAAAATGGGCTAGAGAAGGACACTGATTGATCCACCCAAATGGAATAATTCACTGCCAGCCTTGCTCCAACTTTGGCATCTGGATCATGTAATTTTGCTGGGTTTCTACATTATTTTTTTTCTCTAGGATCATTTTATTGATTACATACTTATTTAAAAAATTACTCTATTGCACCAGCTGTTGCATGGGGAGGGTTTTGAATGGCACTTCTGGTTTTGTTTGATGCAGTAGAAGTGGAAATGACCACTTCCCTCCCATCACTTTACTTCAAGGGCTCTTTTGGGTGAGTATAGTGGTGGTAAGAGTAAAGAAATTGATGCCACAGGGATGGGGGTTTCTAGCTACATCCATGTAAAAGCTGAGCTGAGACTGAAAAGTTGGTGGGTGGTTTACGCAAGGATTAAGAGCAGCCTAAGTTTTTTTCTTAAAAATAATTACCAAATTCGGGGGTCTTGGGCCCTCTCAGTGAGTTACTTGTGAAGTCAGATGTTTGTGCAACACAGACACTTCTTGTTTCTCATCCTTTGACTTCTTTTATTTCAAAAGTTGTGGATGCTTACTTAATTATGAATATTTCCAGAGCCAGATGATGATGATTAATACCTGGCATGCAGTACTTTTTAAAACACTAATCTTCACAAGTTTCTCTGTAATTAGATAAGTATTCTTCTGACTTCACATAGAAGAAAACTCTTAAGGGTCCAAACCTGCTTCTGTTTTGGAGCTGCTGTCAACTCTTAAGGCTATTAATAGGAGAAGGTGGAGCCCTGAAGTGATTTGTCTAAAGACAAGTAAGATGGTGGAAGAGTTTGATTGGGTGTTGGGTGTTCTTGATTCACAGGCACCTGGCTGAGAGCTCAAGATGTCTTTCTTGACATTTCAGCTTTTTTTAGTTTAGCGTTTATCTTCAAAGGTCATCAACTTTAAAAAGCATACAGTAAGACAAGCCCTACACCTGGTATTGAGCCTTCTTGCTCATCGCTAGTGTTCTTATTTTTACTACCTCTAGTAATGATAGACAGCCTCCAAAATAAAATGGGAGAGATTGTGGAAATAAAATGAAGTCAGTTGTTACTCTCAGAGGCACTTACCACTGTGGGAGCAGGAGTCAGTGCAGTGTGATGGGGAAGGGAGCCTGAAAGAACACACTTGGACACTGCTCTTCACATTCCCATGTGCAGGATCAGTGTGGCTCTCCCACTGCAGGAATTATTGCTCCATGTGGACATCTACTAGACAGGGCATCTGAACGTGAAGGATTTGGGCTCTAGAGAACAGCCACAATTTAAGTTTTCCCTCTACTTCTTTCCACCATCTATCTTACTAAAGATTCCTTGGTTACCTTTCTTTGGCTGATTACTGTACCAGGTGATTAATGACTGTCATCTGATGCATCAATGGGGTTAAATCATGGTGAAATACATCCTTCTTCTATTGTTGGGTTTCATTGCTTTCCACAAAAGAAGTACAAGAGGGGTGGTCTCACTAGAAGCTCCGCCTCTGTTTCTACCTGTTTCCAGTTACCTTGCTTTTGGCCATGTGTCTGTGGTGTTGAGTTAGAGTGGCAAAACTTGTGTAGGGAACAATGATGAAAGTGCATCTAGAACATTGTGGGAATACGTTGATGAGAATTTATTCTTTGTCTTGTTGATCAACAGTTGCCAGTTTAACATGACTACGGTTGTAGAAGTGTTCCTGCAGTGCAATTGCTCTGAAAAGCACCAGTTCACAAATTTTTTGAGGGATGCTTGGCTTTAAACAGATGAGAATTTGCATTAGATTTAAGCATGAAAAAAATGAGCATGTGCCTTCATTATTTTTTAACGACTATGCCAACACTACATGTGTGACTGCAGTGTGTATGCCTGGATTTGCTAGCTTTAACCTACTAAATATGAGACCTTGTTGCCTTAGGTTGGCAGAATGCTGTGCAGAAAGATGCAGTTTTCCTGATGCCAGTGTCTTGAGTGCTGCTTGGTCTGGCTGAAAACTGATCCTCCTTTTTCTCTTCCCCACTGCCTCCCTGTCTTGTAAGTGAATTTATTTTCAGCCCAGGCAGCTCCCTCACTCAGCTCTCAGTGCCAGCAGATGAACACTGCCGCTAGCACAAGCAGTTGGTGGAAATGAGAAGTCAGACTACCTCCCCTTTCAGCAGCAAGAAGGACTAGCGCAGAATAAAGCAACCCTGGGACTGTGGCCCACCTAATGTGTGTAGTTAATTATAAACTTGTAGTAGTATTTGCATGTACAAATCTGCAGAGGACTGCGCCTCTTCGGTTTGAATGCTCTTGTCCAAGTGTTTGCCATCAAAGCTTTACCTCCGCTGATACTTGCACTAACTTCTTTGTCATGCTGAAGAGAGCTACAGCAGTGTTCTTGCTGCACATGTGTATGAGGATTGTTTATTTGCCAAGCTAAAATGCAGAATTTTGGTTAAGGTGAGAAATCGTATTAAGATTCAGTTGTGATATAGGTGTGTAATATGATTTCTGTGAGTACTGAGTGGCAGGAAACTTACAGCAAGTTCTGTGCTGATCAAAGTTATCTGCCTGGATTTGCTGGTACAATTACGGGCAATTTTTTATTGCAGTGAGAGTTATATAAAATTTAAATAGAGTTGACATCATGTTCCTGTGACCTAATTCCCAGGCTTTTGTATTACTAAAATGATCCAGGATATTATAATGCAGTACACTGCAGAATGACACTCTTAGGAGATTGATACAGCGCTGGTGTTTGAATAGGAAATGGAGCGTGGCAAATTTTGTGATAATGCTGGGATCTTCAAATGTGAAGGGCTGTGTGCCTGGGTGGAAAGCCACAGCTGTAGTTTGAAACTAGGCTGGCTGATGTTTCCTTTTCCTCAAGTAGTACTGCTAGTTTGTATATCACTGGATATCCAGTTTGTATTAACACAAGCTAACTTAATTCTAACTAGCAAGAAAAAGTCATCGAGCCCTTGTGGAATATTCCAAACTTTCACTGCCAAATTCAATTTACTACATTCTTCCTTCTGGACAGCTTGCTCCCATGACAACCCCATGTCAGATGATGCATGTACACACTCTGAGGCTCCCATAACTTTGTCCCTGGGATGACACCAGTGGCATTTTTCTCATGATCTTTTAAAAGCTAAGGAGAAAAATAGTTCCTTTTTTGTGTATATGTGTGTGTGAATTGTTATTTGGAAAGCATCCTGTTTCACTTATCTGCAAATATTAAGAGCAGTCAAAATTACATTATTTTGAATATGCCAACTTGATGAAGTTTAACCATGCCAAGTGCAAGGTCCTCCACCTGGGTCGGAGCAATCCCAGGCACAGCTACAGGTTGGGCAGAGAAGAGATTCAGAGCAGCCCTGTGCAGAAGGACTTGGGGTGTTGGTCGATGAGGAAATGAACATGAGCCGGCAGTGTGCACTTGCAGCCCAGAAAGCCAACCCTATCCTGGGCTGTATCAAAAGGAGCATGACCAGCAGGTCGAGGGAGGGGATCCTGCCCCTCTACTCTGCTCTTGTGAGACCTCACTTGGACTATTGTGTGCAGTTCTGGTGTCCTCCACATAAAAGGACATGAAACTGTTGGAACAAGTCCAGAGGAGGCCATGAGGATGATCAGAGGACTGGAGCACCTCCCGTTTGAAGATAGGCTGAGAAGTTGGGGCTGTTCAGCCTGGAGAAGAGAAGGCTGTGTGGAGACCTCATAGCATCCTTCCAGTATCTGAAGGGGGCCTATAGGGATGCTGGGGAGGGACTCTTCATTAGGGACTGTAGTGAGAGGACAAGGGGTAACGGGTTCAAACTTAAACAGGGGAAGTTTAGATTGGATATGAGGAAGACATTCTTCACTGTGAGGGTGGTGAGGCACTGGAATGGGTTGCCTGGGGAAGTTGTGAATGCTTCATCCCTGGTGGTATTCAAGGCTGGGTTGGACAGAGCCTTTGGTGACATGGTTTAGTGGGAGGTGTCCCTGCCCATGGCAGGGGGGTTGGAACTGGATGATCTTAGGGTCCTTTCTAGCCCTAACTGTTCTATGATTCTACGATTATGAAATAAATGGGTTTGAGTGCAGTTTCCATTCAGGCACGCAATAAGAGTCAGTCTCCACTGCAGAGTCAACTTGCTGCTTTTATCCAAGTACCACCCAGATGCACCAATCTGAGTGACTGTATGTGTAGTTACAGCCCACCTTGGGAGTACAGTCATTATCCAGGTAGTGTGTATACTTGTATACATAGTCCATCTACTTGCAGTGAGGGCAAAGGCAATGGAAAGAAGCGTAGAGCATTTTACCTTACTGAACCTGTAGGTATGATTCCACAAGTCCTAATGCCTTGCATTGAAAAATGAAGATCCATGGTAGATGTGTGTCTCATACAACTGTAAATACCCAAGCCAACCTTACCTGCAGTGCTCAAATCCAGATGTAGAGAGCAAGGGTGTAACTCCAGTGCAGAATTAGCTTGTATTTGTACTGGGATCAGTTTGCCCACATACTCCAACCTCCCCAAAAAATGTCAGACCTAGGCTATAGTAGTCTAACAGCAGGCTATCAGGGTTTCATTTCAACCTGAGTTGGCAGTCCATGGGCCTCACTCTTTTTAAAAGATAGGCCAGCCAACCTGATAATATTTCACTGCCATGTCCTAATTACTCTGAGTAATGCTCTGTTGTCTATTTCTTTTTTTACACACTTCAGAGCACCTAAAATGACGCTTCAATCTTGCATTTGGCTGCTCTGCCATGCACATGCCTGCGTACAAGTTTGCTGAAAGTGGACGTCAGCCTTCTAGTGCAGTTGTGCTGGCTCATCTGTCAAATCTGTGATTTGGGGAAAATGGAGCTAAAACTGTTTAAAGTCTAGTGGACAGAAAAGAAAACGTCAAACAGACAAGAAAAAATGAATTTGATCTGCTAAAAGGTTTTGCTGCCAAGTATTTTGGTATGATCTGTGTTAGCACTAAATAACTCCATTTGGAAATTGTTTTACATGCGGAATTGTTGTTTTACCATTACAAACAGCCGCTCTGTGCTGGGGCACACAAATCCTGCACGCATTCATGGATCAGCCAAGTAAAAACATGGCATTTCCTGCAGGAAATCTATCCCAGCATGCAGACTAGTAAAGCACAACTGAGGATGCAGCTGCATATGTAGAGCTTTGTAGAGACGACTTTCCCTCTGTGCTGGAATAGCTCAAGCTGTGATTTTTTAGTAAAGGCACCTCCTTCATGTTTAGGCATTAATTTTGTCTGAAATGTTCTTCCATTAAAGCTGTCTTGAAGGTCTGCCACTGTCATGACACACCTGAATGTTTGCTGGGGTTTTCTGATGGTTTGGCTTGTTCAAGTTCTCTAACGGCTCATGGCTGTTCTGCTAGTGTTTTCCATTAGACTCGAAGCCTCTACATGCAGAACACAGAGAAAGCTCGACTTCTTTGTTATTCTCTTTTGCTCTCAGTGTTTCACCAGACACAGGTTTAGTGAAATCTTTGTCATAGGATCTGAAAAATTTATTGCTTCAGGTTTTTTTGGTATCAGATTGCATTATAAATGCAAAACTGGCCTGGTTGGAGCTCAGGCAGAAATGATGCTTTGTTGTTGTCTGGTTGGGTTTTTGTGTGCACGTTGATTGTTTTGGTTTTTTTCCCCTTCCGCTTATTTAGATTAGATGAAGGGTAAAGGTTGCAGGACTGCAGTACTTCTACAGCTGTATTAAATGTTACCTTAGGAGCTAAGTTTGTGTGATAGATTTGTAGAAAAGGAAGTGAACTTTAATTATTTTAAGCCAACCATGCTGCAGGAGAAGGATGGTGGAATGCTGCCTGCTAGTGTTTTGTCATCATCATCATTCACCCTTTTTGAATTTTAGGGCTATCATTTCTGCAAGGAAAGGTTCAGTACTCTGACCAGTTTGCCTTTTTTACTCCTGAGGATAGATGAAGACATTTTATTTAACCATCAAATTAATTACTTTTATGCAGAAGACAGTTGATCAAAATGTGCTTATATATCTTTTAATTTTACTTCTCTACCATCTGAGCACGCACTGTTGTTGTGTGTTACCTGTCTGATCTACCAGGGTCTTACAGGGAATCAGTAACTCCCCTTTCCTCTAACCTGAGGGATCATGGCAGTTTTGACTAGGTAGTGAGGCTGTGAGAACGTGATTTGCCTGCGCTTGGTGTCGCAGAACTTGATAATGGTTTGGTTCTGTCTTTTCTAACATAGCTATCTTTGCCAGTTCTCTCAGCATCCAGGAATTTTCCAATTTCCACTTGGTCATTTCCTGCCTTGGGTGAGGTGGGATATTTTATGAAGATTTCTTCTGGTTTATCATTTTTAGTAGCCAAGAAGTTTATTTAAAAACTAAAAAAAGAAGGGTTGGTAGGCAAAGGGGGTGCCCCCCGAATGCTGATGTGGCTGGTTTTGGTGTGGCATTTCTGAATACCTGGTGAACCTCTGCTGCTGTGGAGGCACAGCTTGCATTTGCAGATGAATCTGTAGTAGCTACTTTGTTACCATTCTCTTTTTAACTCGTGTACTCCCCTATTTATCACCTATAATATATATGGTATTTCTGTAAGCCTGGTTTTACTGATATTCAGTAGAGTAACTGTGATGCAGCAGAGAATTTAGCATCATTGGAATGCTGTGTTGGAACAATGTATAAATGATTTCCCCTTTTTGTTTTGCTGTTAATGATCAGCCTGAGCTGTTGTGTTAAACATGCTGTGTGTGAGAATGCTCAGAGGCCTTGCTGCGCCCGCAGCTTTGCGTGCGTGATTATCTGTACGTGCCATAGATGGAAATTGAACATCTAATTGCTTTATAAGATTTGTGAACGGAGACTTAGAGCCTGCTTAGCCTCTGCTTGATAAGTCCTTTCTGTGTGATTTCAAGTCTGCTTTTGTTCTCCTCAGGTCCTTTCACAGATGTTGTCACTACAAACCTGAAACTCGGCAATCCTACAGACAGAAATGTGTGCTTCAAAGTTAAGACCACAGCACCACGTAGATATTGTGTAAGGCCTAACAGTGGAATTATTGATGCGGGAACATCAATTAATGTTTCTGGTAAGCCATTTGAGTAGATTTTTGGTGATCGAAAATAGCTTCTTCTAATCAGTTATTTCTTGGAATGCATTGCCAATTCAGTATTATTGAATGTTTGTAGAAGCAACAGGTTCTGATTCCATGTAGAAGCAGCCATTTTGTATATCCTTACTTCCTTTATTCCTGGTCTAGCAGTAATAGGTCTGGTTTTATATCTTCTTTTGGAGGAGAAAAAGAGAGAAATAAATAAAGTACTTCTGTCGTTCATCAACAGTGTTAGCCAGCCTATCCAGACCAGTACTGCTGCGGCCCTGCCCTCCCTGTGGGATTATTTTTGTACAGTTAGTTTGTTGCCTGTTTAACTTCCTGAACCAGCTTGCTGCAGGGTCAAACAAGTGCTTGATGGGTATGTGGAGGGAAGGATAAAACCAAGTGGGCTGTAGACACACTACTCAAGACTGGTATTGGCTGCTGCTGAGCTGCGTAATGTAACCAATAATGAAAACATTTCCTTTCAAACCAGCTTGTGTTGTGTTCCTTGAAAATGCAGTGTGCTTTGGTGTTAGAAATATCAAGTGACTAAATCTTTGTGGTTCCATAGGAAAAACTAATGTTTTTCTCTGATTCAGTAGCTCTTGACTTGCCTAAGTTTTGGTAATGGAAAAGCTAGGAGTGGCTTACTTTCAAAGCACAAGGAGCTGAGTATTTCTCATAGACAATGTCTGTATATTATTAACTTCCTGATGATAAATGCCCGGAAAGAATATTTTCTCACTGACTTCTGCAGTCCATGTTATCAATAAAAAACTTCTATCAAAGCACGCAGTAGTGGCATGCTGCATGAACGAAGTCTGACTTCTTAGTTAAAATGTTTTCTGTAAAATATATTCAGATTTGGTTTACTATTTAATAAATTTTAATATTGTCATGGTAAGAAAAATTACTTACAGATAGGTTTTACAGTTTGCTGCTAGGCTCTTACCAACCTTTTCTAGCCTGGAGTAAAAAACTAGGGGAGCTAAAACTACTGCTTGAAAAATAATGAAAATGTAAAAAACAAGATTTTAGTTTTTTACTTTAAATGTAAAATATTTAAACACCTCGCCTGGGGAGAGCTTGCTTCAACAAAATAAAAATTGATCCCAAATATACTTTGTACTGTAACAGTAAGAGGCTCTAATCCTAATGTAAGTCCTCTTGTGCATGCCTACATTGGCTCACTCATTGATCTTTGGGACTTCTGTTGTGTCAGTTGAACATGCATATGATTTCAGAATTGTGCCCTGCTTGCAGTCGGTCTCTGGGGGATATCACAGCGAGGAGATAAACAGTGCAGTATGGTAGCTACAGGTGGGGCAGGCAAAGCATTTTTCCTTCAGGAGAAGGCTAGCACGTATCCAGTAAGCTCTGAAATGCCTAGTGTGTAAATGAGAAACCTCTCTAGAGAGAAATTTTGATCTTTAAAACTCAGGACAGCTCCCCACTAAAGCTGTCTATCATCTCTACTAGCTGCAGGCAAGCATATTAAATGTGTAGAAATCAATGAAGTGATAATGAAAATTAGCATGGTTCCTAGCTACAAATTATCTTCATGCTATAAAGATGTGGATTCTTTTAATCTTTCAAATGAATTTTCAAAATTAAAAGCTCACTTCCTTTGCAGGCGCATACCATGCTTTTTTGATCTCAACACTGAGTGTTTTCTTAAACTCCTGCTTGCAGTGACCCTTCACTCTACCTTGAGCAGAATATAGTGTAGTACAGTGTGATATGGACCATCTTTTGTTATGCTGCCAACATGAATCTTACTTGCTTTTCCAGCTCAGCTCTTCCCAGCTGCATACCAGATAGAATATGGATCTAGTCCAAGACTTGACTTAAAGTATCCTGTTCTGAGAGATTGCTGTGCTAACCCTAAGCTATGCTTTGCTCTTGCTGACATAGCTTTGAAAAATTTCCCTTTTCTGATAACTTCATTTAGAGTGATTTATGATTCAGTTAGTTTTGCAGTGGCTGTGGTATTTTTTATCACAAGTTCAGATTTGGGTTCAACATATTTTCATGCTGATAAAAAGTAAGTAATAATAACAGTACTCCTTAGTTGCCATTCCTTATATTAACATTATATTTTAAAATGCAGGTAGTACACATTCATTATTTTTAGGTAATATATAAAGGTAAATTTATAGGTAGATGTGTTACAGATTTCTGGGGTTATAAATGTTATTTCTTGATGTCCTAAGACATTCTAAACTGAAGCCATTTTTATCTTGTGCTGTGATTGAATTTGTCTTTCAAAGAGCTTGTATACATTGCGCTCCTGGTAACGCCTTTAAGCCATGCTCTGGACCTAATTTTGGACTTGAAGATGGCAGTGTCTTTGGTTCTGATTTGCAGAAGAGATCTTTTGGATAGGCAGGATCAAAGATGGGACTTCCATTAACTTAAAGAACAGAATTATTTCCAAATTCACAGAAAAGGGTGAGATATGTTTAACCTTTGCTTTGGAGTAATCTTGCTTAAGAACAGAGGGCCGATTTTGGAGTTAAGTGAAAAATATATGGAAGTTGTTCCTTTGCCTCTAAGTCGGTTATTTTTCAATCATGTAATTCAAATCTTGCAGAGGGCATAAATATAGGGCTTGAATTCCTCCTAGCCTAGTAAATACTACTGATGAGAAATTATTAGAATATAGTTAATTCAGTAGTAACTTCCAGGCACTTTAACTGGGCTGTAATACTGTATGCAATCTGTCCTCTTGAGAACTGCTACTAGCTTTTAACACAGCCTCTTGGTAGCACTGTGTTGGTACTGCACCTTGTGTCTTGAAAAATCAGTGCCTAAGTATAACAGCAGGAAGCTCTGGAACAATTTGTTAGTTTCTTAGAATATTACTGACTGAAGCTGAGTTTATGGCAGCATTGTAGTAGCCAGCTACCTTTGTTGCACTCCTGTGAAACTGTATCTGTGCTATTTTGATGTAGGTATATGAGAGAATATTCTGCCTTAATACAGAGGCAGGAGTTGGAACATTATTCCACTTTGTTTCTTGCTAGTATGATGGTTCATTAAAAACATACAGAATGCTGGGAAAGCTTGCTTTATTCTGGTGGAGTCTCAAATACTGGCTTCTCATACAGCTTTTCCTAACTATCAGAATTTAAGGCCCTGTCAACGTGTGCTGCTTGCTGCAGTGTCAGGTTTGTAGCCTGTGTTTTCACCTATTATGTAAAGGCATGTAATTTTAACAGCTGAGTTTATGTAACTATTGGGAAGTGTATGTGTGTGCTGTCATCTGATTTCATTGCATTTGCTGTGAAATACTTTGAAGAGTGTTTGCGCACATTCCATTTTTGTTAAACATGTCTTATTTCCACAAAGATATCTGATTTTGTGGCTTCCGAGAGGTTGAAATCTAAATAAAAAGCATGAATGGATTACAGAGGAAAAGTGAAAAATATAAGCTTATGCTGATGAGTGTACAGATACAGGTGTATAGCGGGAGGAGAGAGGAAGTACAGATGGTACCATCTGTGCACACTGTCCCACTGAGGACAACAGTCTGAACATGCTTCCTAAAAAATGGGGAGAAGCTGACGTTAGCCTTAGGTTGCTGTCAGATATCCTTGGAGGGGAGTTTTTAGGGTTTTGTGAACTTGCTTGCCTTTGGAAAGGCAGTTTGTGTTGCCTTCAGGAGGCTGCTTCTGCAGCTGCTGTTCTCTTTGGTCACAATGGGTCTGCTCCTTTTCTAAGACACCGATCGTGTCTCATCCACAGCTGCAGCCCCCAACTCTCCCAGGGCAACGTTGCTACTGTGCCCTGTTCCCGTGGGCCTCCCAGGACTAGGTAGTGACTGCCAAGGGCTGGTTTTGACTGCTTGCTTTAGGAGAATTTATCTTGATATTCACAGATTTGACATATTTTTGTATGACTGAAATATTTACAGAAAGAACTATGTAAACATGGAACAAATGTGGAATGGTGCAGTGGATTCTGCCTGTTTCTGTAGATATGAGTGTCTTTCACTCACCTCTAGCAGAGCTGATCGAATTGCACCGTTGATCTTGAGGCTTGCTCCTGGAGCTTGTGGGGTATTTTATATAAAGGTGACCTGAATGTGGTAGATTTGATCTATCCAGACCATAAAGAATTTCTTGCAGTGCCATTTGGGAAAATTATCAGTAAAGCTAGAAAAGAAAAATAAATTCATAGGCTATTGAATGGGCTACTTAAGAGTAAGTAAACAGTGATGTGGTGGATGGAAATGTAATAGCAGGAAGTTACTAGTGACATTTCTTGAGAATGATTCCTAGTACTAATCTTGTTTAATGCTTTTATAAGCAATTCTGGCACAAAGAGTATACTAAAAACCCTGATCATGATGTAAAGTTGGGAGGCTGAAGATACACAGAAGAACTGGGCGTCCTTGAAGGCTACAGTGAGAGAAACAAAGGATGAGTTTCATCAGAGAAACTGCAAAATCATGCACTTGGAGAATAAAATACTCCTGCAATAATTGCAAGCTTGTTAGATGGAGGGGATTGGCCAGGGTGACCAGAATGCTGACATAATGAGGCTGGGAGTAAGGCAAATGTAGTATGTACAAACAGGCTGGCTAATGGAAGAGAGAAGCGGGTATGAATGCTGTTGTCCAAGGCACTAGTAAGATTTCCTGAATGTATCATGGGAGTAGCTCATACAGAGGAGTTGAAGCCAGAACAGGTGCAGGGAATGAATGGGAAGCCTGGCCCAGAGAGGGCCCACTGAGTCTGGCTTGTTTAGTTTACCAGAAGGCCAAGAGTTACTGTGATTGATGTCCTGGAGTGCGCCAGAAGTGCATGACTCTTCCCCTTCCTTGATATTTAAGCATAAGGGCAGTATTGGTCTAGGACCAAGTAAACAGACCATTAATAATTTTAGATGGAAACTAGAGGAAGGTTGCTGATGATCTGAGCAGGGAGACCTTTCTGTTCCTTCTACTCTTGGAAGGGAGTGCCAGATCCTAGCAGGTGTTATGGGTAGAGTTTAGCCTCCTTCCATGTTCCTTGCTTCAAATTCCCACTGTTCCTTGAGAAAGCAGGTTTGCTCTAGGAAACAAGAAGAGTTTAATGCTTTTGATATTGTTATTAACGTTGCCAGTAATTGTTCTAGGAAAAAGAAAGAGCATGTTAGGCGCTCACTGCCTCCCCTCTGCTATCTACAAAGCCCTGTGTAAAATACCAGGGGTGTAGCAGCAATGTGTGAGAAAACTGGTATCCATTTCTTTGGAAACATTTCAGAGCAGGATGTACATATCATCAGTCATTTGTGTTTGAATTTTGACAACACCAAATGGGGTAACAAACATAACCTGTGTTATTCCTCATTCCATTGGGGTCTCAATGACTTTACTGTCTTTGCTTGTGGCAGAATACTTCTGGTGCTTTAGCTGGAGAGTGATCAGTTTAAGAAAGTGGTTGCAGTACATACCCCTGCCTGAGGGATGCTGGTGCTAGTAAGCTTGAAGTTCATGTTAAATCGTTTTGTTTCTTAGAACTCTAGGCTCTGATGAAAGCTGGTCAGAAATTTTTGAGATGAGATGACTGATTTGAATAAGGCATTTTATAGGAAACGTACACTTCCCACATAGTTCTTGTGGAAGATATGCAATTTCCAGTCAAAACAACAGAGCCACATTCACAGTAGCTAATTCTTCAGCAATTAGGGCAGTTACACGGAACTGATCTTTCACCAAAACCCCCCACAGTATGTGAATAAACTGAAATGGTTTGGCTTCCTCTTGAACAAAGTACATATTTTTGAGATTCCCATCTGGCTTATAAGACATTTGCTGAATAATTTGTGTCAATGTGACTTTCATGTATTGATCTAAAAATACAAGTGCTAACAACGTTTGTACTGTCAAGCCCTCTCTAGCTGCTTGCTCTTACAATTCAGTGAATGGAATTTAGAGCAGCAACTGTTCACTGTTTAAGAATGGCTTCAGCACTACCACTTGGGAAATAATGATCTTCAAATGAGCTTATAGTTGCGCTCAGCAAAGCAAACTGATCTAACTGCAGATCTAGAGAAGTTCCGTAACAGTGGATAGGTTTAACTACTCAGTTGAATTTTACACATTATGTGGGCTTGGAATAAGTTCGGTGTCTACTACAGGGGTGGAAAACTTACACTGCTGCTTTGCAGTGAGGTATCATGCAATTTTGAAATATATGTGCTTTCACAGTGCAGTCACTTCTGTTTGGAAAAAATTCTAAAAGCAGCCTGTTAATTTGCAAACGTTTCTTTTGGACTAGTGTGTGATTACTGAAAGATGAGCTAAGAATGTATAATAATTCTTTAAAGACCTCATCTGAAAGAATTTGCCGCCTTCCATCTTGTGGGGCTTTAAAAGTCCTGAGGTTGTTGATCGCCACAGATTGTGTGCATAATGAAAGTGGCACATCCATAACATATTCTGCTCACTGAAGGAAGAGAATTGGTTTGACTTGCCTTCATCAGCAGTAAATGGGATCTTTTGGATATTGCTTCTATATGACAAACCCCTGCAATTAGTGCATGTGAATTTGGGCACATAGTGTCAATGAAAGTAATCCTAATTCTTGAGCTGCTTCTCTTCTCAGTGATTGAATTGACGGACTGAAGTAGCTCACCTGTTGTAAAAAGCGTATTTTAAAACCTGCCACCATTTTTTATGTTAGCAGTAATTGCAGTATATGCAAGTTCATTTTAAACTTGGGGGGGGTAGCTTTTTGCAATATCTAATAATGAAATGTATGTATATGAAATACATAATTGTGCCTCATCAAGTTACTTTAACATGTTAGTTCCTTACCCAAAAAAGATGAGACATAGGAATTCCTAACATTATATAAATAAATTAATATATGATATACTTTACTATATACTATGTTATGTACTATATAAATAAATTACATTTTAAAAAAGCACACACACCCTTTAAACCTTAAACCTCTGTGCCCCTGAACACAGTCATTTTCTCCATAAGCAAATGCTGGAATGTTTGTGATTTTCAAATGGAGAGAAATAGATTTCTTGCATGCCTTTCAGAGGCTAAGTTTATATAGCATTTAACCATAAACTTCCAGCTTTAAATTGGTAACAAACTTTCAGCAACTTATTTTTGGAAGAGAAATATTTGCACGTGATTAAACAAATACCATGAGACTCTTAAACTCTGAAGAGGAAGTTTCCATCCTGAGACTTGAACCTCAAGGTTTAAAATGTTTGAGGCTGTCTCTAGTCTTTCTCAGGAACCATCAGCAATACGATGTGTGCAGCTATTTAAAATGCCAGCTTGTTACTTCTGCCCCAAGGAGGAAGGAAAAAAGATGCTTTCTTGGAGGATATTTCCCTCCGTCCCAGAAGATATGTAAATTACCCAATTTACTATGAATGACTATTATTATCTCGCCGTAGTTTGTATATGAAACATTGTAGCATGATCAGCACTTCCAAAATTCGCAGACAAAAATCTAGACAGTCTGAAGTCTGTTTCTCTTATCTCTTGAAATTTGGTTTCAAAGCGAGGTTCCCAGTCTCAGTGGCTGTTTTGGTCATAATGTACATACAACTTGAAACCATTTGAATGTTTGTATTTCTCAAATCTGGTAACTGTATCATCAGTGCATGTCTGCATCAGAGCAATGTTAAGATAATGTATTTTGGGATTTTTCTTGCAGTGATGCTACAGCCTTTTGACTATGACCCTAATGAGAAAAGTAAACACAAGTTTATGGTTCAGTCTATGTTTGCTCCAGCTGATACTTCAGATATGGAAGCAGTAGTAAGTATTGAAATGAATGAAAATGGATTTCTTTACAATTGTATAATTTTATAAGACCTTTCATTGTGTTGCCAAAGGGCTGTTGTCAGTCCACACTGGAATCTTCGATGGATCCTTGAAAGCTTTGCCAGATTTCTGTCTCTGCCTTGCAAGGTGTTTTCTGTTTATTTTGAGCTCCAGGAATCTTGCACTGAAAGACACAGTTGGTATCTGTAGTTGCTTCTTTAAGATAGTGCTGTCAGTAATAAGATATCAAGCCATGAAAAGAAAAATACGAAGTAGTTGTATTTTTTCCAAGATATTATTTTTTTAGAAAGGACAACTTGAACTGTATACTCTAAGTCTGTGGCATGTTTTTATATTTATGCCTCTACTCTCAGACTTGAGTCTTCAATTGAGCAGCCCCTTTTTCCAGGAGGATGATTTACAAGTATTGCTTTTTTCTTTATCCCTACCTATGTTTGTTATGGCTTAGGTGAATGAAAGGCCCTCACAGATTTTGTCCTGTGGATTGCAAATGTGGAGGCATGTAGGTGCTGAAGCAAGGAAGGGCAAAAGATGTAGAAATGGGGTGTCAGCTGACATTAAGACAACTTGGAAAGGGACAAATCAGTATGTCAATTGATGGCTTTTCTTATAACAGCAAGATTTGCTACTGCAAGTTAGGCACAAGGAAGCTTTCTCTAGTCTGGCTTTTGTTGGCTTGAGAGAATACTCAGTAGCTATTGAGGACACAATAGAAAAGAAGAAAAGGCCATTGCTCTAAAGTGTGGGTCTTGTGTTTGTATGTATGTGTATTACTTTAAAAAGCCAAGCCCTAAAACCTCAGAGTACATATGGCTTTTTTACAGTAGTCTTTACAATATGTATCATCTTTGGAATAGCTTTTTAAAGCTGCAGCACTCTGCAGGGTTAAGCATTTCCTTTCTGAAAGAGATTTATGGAACTATATTTGTTTAATGGCCTCAAAATAAGATCCAGTGGGAAAAACAGCAATAGTAATAAAATGTCTGCACCACTAGAAAGATAAGCCAGATTGCCTTTCTTTCTAAACCTTTTAATTTTTATGAGTTACTTTATACCAAGAAAAATGTTCCTCTGCTAGCAAAGAACATTTTTTAGGACCTAGGTGGCCCTTCCAGTTTTCCAGAGCTCTACAGACCAATATGATTTCTTTGCCTGTACCACTTTATCAGCTGTTAGCTTTGTTGCTGCTCTCCGTGGCTCTTCCTATTCTAGATAAACAGGTGAGACAAATTACTGGAGTACTATAAAGCTTTCAACACTTCACAGGCAGCCAAGGAGCTCGAAATACAGCTCTGACTTCAGCCACAGAAGATCTGAAGTACGATTCCGCTATTTAAGATGAGTCAAATACTTGCTCAGGTTCCTCAGGGGTTAGCCATAATTTGACACCTACTTGAGATATGCTGAGCAATACCATGCTACCAGAAGTATGGTCAAAGTGAAGAGAAGCACGTGAGAAATCCAAAATGTAAATGTGGATGCTTCTTGCTGTGTATCACTACTATGAATCAGTCTTTTCAGTTCAGGGTTACGGCAGATATTGAGCAAAGATTTATAACTGTTAATCCCTATTAAAAATATTGAAAGGGAACTTGTTTATGGTAGACTCCCTAATTGAAGGGGAGAGAAGGATGAGGGGGAAACTATCCCTTTCTGTATGTAGCACATCTGTTGTTATTTAGACATTGATCCTGAAAAATAAGGAGGTAGAAAACAAGGAGGGAGAAGAACAGCCCTTTAGTTCATACCAGTCAGGAAGAAAACCTCATGTGGAATTCGAAAAGGAGGAACTCTGCTGAACAAAGGCTTCAGAGCTAACTCTTTCTGATTAAAGGTTTTGTTACCTTTCCCTTCCTTTAGAGCACCCCTCCTTTTTTAGTTATTTTTCCCCTAAATCAGGACCATAGCTCCCCCTATCTATGCTCATTACTCTTACACAATTCCCAGTTCTCTCATAAATTACCTGGGGTTTTTTTCTGACTACTTAGAACTGTTTCCTTCATAGTATGTGGTCTTTCTTTGATACCACTCAGTTACATGTTTGGTTTAATTTTTCATCATCTAACGGTAATGTGATAGACATCTGTGGGTTTTTTGTGAGATGATGATATTTACGTCATACACTGCATTTTTCATCTGCCTTTATTATACTAATATGTTTAATATTAAATTAATAATAAATTATTCTAGTGGAAAGAAGCAAAACCAGAAGAACTCATGGATTCGAAACTTAGGTGTGTGTTTGAGCTACCAGCGGAAAATGATAAGCCTGTGAGTATTTCAAACTGCATATTGAGTGTTTTAACATAATACCACAATAAATCATGTAAAACGGCATGTTTATACAGAGAGCTTATAAGCAAAAGACAGAACCCTCTGTTTCACTGCCTGGATGGCATCACCTTTTGAAAACACAGTATAAACTATTTAAAAATCTTAGTGATGCTTAATGTAAGGAGCAGCTAATTGGAACAATGCATGTGCAACATTAGCACAAAGAAGTCTTTGAGGTGATCTGTTTTCATTTAGTGAAATATTGCAGGATAAAGAATATTCTTTTAAAAATTGAAAGATTGTGATTGATGGTCAGTTTATCCTGAAGCAGGTGTAACTGTCAGCAATATTAATTTGCCTGTCCAACACTCCCTTTTGCTTCCTTGATACAATACTGATTTTTTAGCAAGTAAATTGGTAGAAAGCTGGTAAGGAAGACATAACTGCAGTTAGAGATTATGTTGATTAGCAGCTATAATATTGCAGGATCCTTTTTTGTTAGGGTAATGAACGCATTAATTTTTAATGGCAGTATGTAGTGTCAAATTTAGAACTGGTAATGGATTGAATACACTGAGAAATGTTTCCTAGTAGGTAGGTGCTGAAGGCACAATTGTTCCATCTTGCACTGGGCAGCTTTTAATTCCAATTGTGTATTGTTATAATGTCATTAAGATGGAGAGGTGACAGCCAGCTCTGGGGAGAGAACAGAGAGGGAACCACAGCACAGCAGGAGGGTGGCTCCTGGCAATCCCTGGTTCCTGAAGGAGCTGCTTTTGTTTGTGCCTGGGGAGGGGAAAGGTGAGGAGAGCACTAATACTCCATAAGCAGACCATGAACAAATAAATTCCCACTCACATCGTATGATGCGGTCTAAGGATATTTCCTTTTCTATGTATGCAGGGACTGAAAAGTCGAGTTCATTCTGTCTGCACTTATTGCTGCTGATCTGGTGGTTTTGTGAAACAGAAATGGGAAGTACAGGTTACAGAAAGAAAAAAATGTTGTTTATTTCTTTTGATACAGGCACGTGTCAGGTGTGCAAAGACAATTTTACATGATTCTCCTCCTAAATATCAGGTGTGTGCTGTGGTGTGAACAACTAACCAACAATCACTCTGTCCTTTTTTAACAGCATGACATAGAAATAAATAAAATTGTATCCACAACTGCAACAAAGACAGATTCCTCTGTAATGTCTAAATCAGTAAGTTCTTCTTTGGATGACACTGAAGTTAAGAAAATAATGGAAGACTATAAGAGGCTTCAAGTAGAAGTTCAGAGGTTACGGGAGGAGAATAAACAGTTTAAGGTAAAGATACTTCTTTATTTTTTTCCAGATTTACCCCTTTCCTGAAAAAGAAGCTTCCAACTTAAAGGTTTGGTTCTCTGACCTTGGCATGGTATTCTAATATTCTAATGTAAATTAAAAGATAATTTAGTTTTTTCCTCTGTAAACTGAGAGAAAGTGTTGAAATCAATGCTTCTTTGAAAGGGGCATCCAAGTCATGCAGTCGGAGAAACTGATTGGATAGTAAAATGATTAATTCTTTCTCTTCTTTTTTTTTTTTCCACCTGTTTTCCTCAGTCTGAGGCAGGCATTCAATATTGGATTTGGCCCTGTTCTCTCAAACCGATGGGAGCTTGAGGGCACTGTTGTGCAAATACTGTTTTAATAATTGCACCTACAATACACCTATAGTACAATATAGTTAAAATGACCAAAGCGAGACAGATTAGTAGGAAATATGCTTCCTATCAAGTCCAGCGCATTGCTCTGAAATCAAGTATATGGGAAGCCTTTAACACCATGCTGAGAAACTCTTTACAGCAGTTTCATTTGTTGTAAATGCCTGGATTGCAGATAACAGCACCAATGAAAATTTGGAATTTGTGCCTGTTGGAGCTCAGTGAAAGGAACTCTGTTCTGGCAGCATTGATGCTGCTTGGCTTGGCTGATGCATAAAGAAATTCTTTAGACATTCGAAAACCAGTTTTGTTCTGCACATAGAATTAACAATGTATATGGCTGAGACACGACCTTATTCTTGTGTTCTTGCCCCTTTAAATTCAAAAGTGAGAAACACTGCCATACTCTGAGCCTTTAGAATTTCACTTATCTGACAATTTTTAAGGCTGCAATAACTTTTATTATAATTTTATTAGTTATTTTTTATGTATAGACTTGAGGCTTTTGCTTCAGTATCTTATGCTTTTGCACTATAATATTGTACCACATAAAGTCTAACACTAGTGCTTTGGCTGTATACAAGTTAGGTCACAAAAGGCTCATTTTGCTGTCTTCTAAAGTGCTCTGTGTGTGTGTAATGGGGTGTGCTAACACACAGCTGTGCTGCACAACACCTTGTGTTATGATGTTGTTTTATCTGTTGTCTCATATCTTTAAATTGAGAGAGCTGTCAAACTCATACCAAGAATATATCCTAATTACTGCCATTAGTTTCATGTCAAAACTTCAGCATTAATATGATGGGGGAAATAGATTGCCCTTCAAATGCTGATAAAATTTGCTTGTGACATCTAACTAGGCAAATGATGAACCTAATTGGCTTAAAGTTGCATATTTTTCACAATCGATTTTAGTTACGCTGAAAAGCCTTTTCCCCAACAGTGCTGTATTTGGTTACAGATTAAGAAACGCGCTTTGTGCCATTCCTTCCATCATTGCTTTTGAAGATCTGGAGCCCTCCGCAGATTTTGGACAAGGCTTCCTCATTGCTTCCCCTGTTACCTTAGTCAACAGGAGAAAACTTCCAAGAGCATGTGGATTTTGCTCTGCTAGTCAAGTAGATACAGCATTCTTTTCCTACCTCACTACCCTTTCCTTTTTAAGATTATTGAGGAAAATACAGTTCTAAATTAGCTGTAAGTTAGCTTTCACCTCTTTTATTATGGCCATCTGAAATAAATATGGTAAGGGAGAATATTTAAAGCTGTCTTTCAGTAGAAATAAATCAATATCTCTTCCTTCAGGAAGAAGATGGACTGCGGATGAGGAAGGCACCCCAGACAAACAACCCAATATCTGCTTCTGCAGCTGCTGTCAAGGACGAAGGGTTCAGCTCCAGACTACTTGCTTTGGTGGTTTTGTTCTTTGTCTTTGGTGTAATTATAGGAAAAATAGCCTTGTAGAGGCAGCATGCTGGAAATTGTAAATTGGTTTGATGGTTCTGCCATATCATTGGATTAAATTTATTCATAACAATGTTTAAAAAAAATTAATGTATGACATCTCACAGGTCTTGCCTTTAAATTACCCCTGCACAAATACTATGTAACGTAATCTAGAAAGTTTCAAATGTACAGTGAGTGGATGAATGAAAGAGATTATGCTTCAGTAATGAAGGGGGGAGAAAATCACGTTTTAACACTACAATGGAATATTGTATATGTCATTTTAAACATTCTTAGACCCTGGTACATGTTGCTGGATGACCTCTTTTTAAAAAAAAAAAAAGAAAAAAAGAAAAAAAGGAAAGAAAAAAAAAAAAAAAAGGAAAAATAGAAAAAACTCTTCCTCCACTGCTGGAGCTGGCCCTATTGGATGTTTGGAGGTGGGTTAGGCAGGAGGTGTTGATAAACTTCTGTAAAATACGTTAATCCACCATTCTGCTCATAAATTTAACAGTTTCTGTCAGTGTCTTCAACTCTGTGCAAGTTACCAATTTCTTGGCACTTAAATGAATCTTGAGAAACTGAAAAGAATTGTATGTGGCAATGCTGAATGTGCTGGGCATCATTAAGAGGCATATATTGACTGGTATGACGCTCATTTGGAATAAAGGTCAATGCCTTGTTCTCATAAAGGGACCAAGCTACATTGCTGTTGGTTCATTTAGTTGAATGAAAATGTTATTCAGAGATGTTTAATGCATATTTAACTTATTTAATGTATTTCATCTCATGTTTCCTTATTGTCACAAAATTGACTAATACTATATGGTATGAAAAGGCACCTGTTTAAAGCCAGTGACTACAACTAAAAATTTGCTGCTGTAGTGATGCGAGATTCTTCTGCCTCCTGGTGTTTTGGGCACTACACCATTGTTGGGAGTTTTGATTATCTGAGCATTGGAGAAATAGTGGTCAGGAAACTGGTTTTGTATGTAAATAAGTCTAGGGGGACAAAAACTATTAGTAGTAAACTAGTCCTATGCCGTAAACGACCAATCCTGTTTGACTATGTAGCATCTTAAAAAAAAAAAAAAAAAAAGAAAAGAAAAAGAAAAGAAAAATTAAATAAAGCCCCCAAATTAATGTTTCCTTTGTTACTTTTGTCATGTTCTCACAGCTTTAGAGGGGGGGAGGAAACAGTATTCTCTGTCTACTTAGTTCATGGCATAAGGAAACCCTCATTTCAGGGTGATTTATTTTTCTTTCCAGCCTAATCTTAAAATCCATCCAAACCACCCATCCTCAGCCTGATACACGAGTGTTGGTCAGAGTAACCGTTCTGACTGCTGAGGTGTACAAGGTAATGTCCCGTTTTTCAGTTTAGCTGGATTCAGTAGTTAAGATGCTTAGTAACATGTTGAAAGTAAGGTTAAGGTAATCTTGTTCTAAGCATACTTTTACATACGCTCAATGTGTTGTAACACGTTGAACTTCTGTAGATGACAGCTCTTGAGCAGGTAAAATCCTATATATTCTTAGATTAGGTCCAAAAACCATTTGTGACAAGTTTTGGTAGCATCTTTCAGGTTTAAGGTAGGTCTTTTAGAAGTGACTTCTTTCATTCCTTCATTATTCCTGTGTTTTCTTGGGAAAGCTGTTTGGGCTGCAGCCTGTCTACCGCACTCGTTGACCTTTATATTTGTTCCACTTGTGTCTCAAGGGTTTCCTGCTTTGCAAGTGCAAAGAAGTGAAATTTTATGTGATGTTTAATAAGAAAATAGGAGGAAAATAATTATACTGGTGTGTTCAGCTTATGGACACAACTCTGGCAGTACCTCCAGAAGGTTCAGCTGAAATGAGAGGTGTAACTTCAGCATTTTAAAATGCGAGTGCCTTATCTGCTCAGGATGGAAGTGACAAAGCTATTCAAGTATGCCTGTAAAGGGCAGAGGAGATGGGAGATGAGCTGGAAAGAACGAAGCAGATAGTTCAGTTTGACAAATCGGGCACAACTGATCAAGAAAAAGATGCTTTCTGGGCAGTAGAAGCTAAAGAGAACTTTTACATGAAACACTCTAAAAGAAACTTTTCAGAAAGACAAGGTTGTAAGAGATGTTGCAAAATCAGTTTTCATGGCTTTGATGAATGTATTTGAGAGAACTGGAGCCCAAGGGAGTCGGAGCTATGCAGTATTCTTGAAGAGGCTGTTGTAAGTATCTTGATATCACTGAAATGTGTTATCAGAAAAGCTGAATTCCTCACTTGCTTTAAACAAAAAGATGTTGACTCCTTCGAGAGCGCTTTGTTCTGCTGCAAAACAGCCTCAGAAAAGTTTGCTTTTTTGAAAAACAGGCTGTATGCAGGGTGAAGGGGGAGGATTGAAGCTTTGAACTGGCCTCTTGTGAGTGTTATCTGTAATGATGTTGCAGGGCAATTTTACACACACTGTTAGCTACCGCAGTGGACTTGGCTGGTGCAGGCAGCTCCCAGCTGAAGGGGAAAGCCAGCAGAATGTCCATTTTCCTTCCAGTGTTCCGTACTCACTTAGTGATCTGTGGCAACTTGGAACTTTAAATCATTTGTGAGCAAAGTCATCCCTGTTGTTTGCACTCCAGGGTTATGAAGAGGTCTCAGAAAACACTCACATGCTTTGCTAGATGCCTTAGAAACGTATGATCTGTGGCAACTTGGAACTTTAAATCATTTGTGAGCAAAGTCATCCCTGTTGTTTGCACTCCAGGGTTATGAAGAGGTCTCAGAAAACACTCACATGCTTTGCTAGATGCCTTAGAAACGTATGATCAAGGAGACCAACAGAGGGCTGTAGTTTAGGATCTGATGGCAACAGTTGTAGCCTGCAGTTGGGCTGACCCCTGCTATCAGTCCTAAACAAGACTCCTAAATTAACTGCTCATCTTCTGGAACTTAACAAAATTCTGAGGTCTTTCCTCACCATTTCTGACAACAGCTGAGCAGACAGTAGCACTGAATTGTCAGGGTAATGCTTTTGCTGTGCTTCAAATAAAATGACTGATGAGTGGAATCCTTAGTACCTATCTGGTCAACCAGGTACTTCTTTCATACACAGCAGAAAGAAATCTAAAGATGTTTCTTCTTGTGAGGTTCCTAAAAAGCCAGTCTGTAGACAGATTACAAATCAGATTGGATGGATGTTCTAAACCCACCTGGATCTTTTGTAAGTTGTTCCTTACACAGTGACCCCAGAGGAAATGTTTTCATGAAGTATTCACAGAAAGTGAATTATTCTGGGGGTCATTGTGTATCTTCAGAAGTTACGCATGAACCATAGTGTTTCTAAATAAGATTGTCTGGTGTCCTTGCACAACACCAGATATTAGAAAACTAACTGATACGTGGTAGTACAAACCAATATATTCTTTAATTATTGTCCTTACTCTTATTTTAAGATGCCCAATTGCGTATACATTTATCATTAATTTCTTTAGGATCTGGTAGAGGCTGCTTAGGCAGTCTTCATTTTGTGGAGCTGTACACTTCTGTCTGCACTCTCTGGCCAAATCTGGAATAAATAGATATCTAAAATGTCTTGAATCCTCATACTGGGAAATGAATGCAGAATGGTTTCTACTATTTTTATGTAGTTATCCACATCTTAAAGCAAATATTCCATGCATGAATGATCATAACTATTGCTCTGCATTGGCATTTGTCAGCTGTGGCTGCACAACTGCAACAATTGCATATGTAAGCCAAGCACCCAGCTTCAAGTTAGCACTGAATAGCCTTAGGGATTGAAGAGCAAGGTAATGCCAGGTGTGTCACATTGAGAGGGATTGATGTACCAGAATGTAATTTTCTAAAAGTACAGGATTGTAATGGCTTGGTGGTGGTGTTCCGTGTGACTTTTTTGTCCTCAAATGCTGTGAGTGGTTGGAACCTCATTTTGCAAATGGCTGTAGTTTCTTCTCACCAGTAAACTATACAGTTTCTATTCACTGCACATGTAAAATTGCACTTCTAATTGTAATCTTGATTTAGCAGTCGGCGTATTTACATGGTGTGTATTTACATACACACAAAAATGGATTGTTAATGGCTTGAGATATTTGATGTTGCAGTTGCTTCATGAAAGAAAACTGTCATCCCTTTTCTTTAGCAAATGTGTATGACATTTTCATCTCTTCATAACACTTCCTTAATTCTCGGGCACAGCAGTGACTTAACTGTAGTATTCTACGTTTTTGAAACTATACTTCTCTTGCTCTA
The DNA here is from genome assembly GCA_028858755.1 of Ara ararauna. Taxonomy (NCBI): domain Eukaryota; kingdom Metazoa; phylum Chordata; class Aves; order Psittaciformes; family Psittacidae; genus Ara; species Ara ararauna. The sequence goes on from CM054384.1 coordinate 10,273,343, forward strand.
CATGATGTCCTGAAATGCCATATCCTGAGTTCTGTTTTCTATATAAAGTAACTGAGAAACAACCACAACCAAAAATCCCTCTGTTTGAAATTAAAGAACATGTGAAACAAGTGTGCTGAACTTCATGTTTGTTGTGGCTGTGTTACAGCTGCAATAGTGCTTCACAGCAGCCCTGGAGCAGCCTGGGGTGGGAGAGCTGCTTTTTCATTGTTTGAAAATGGGTTAGATCCATTACCCAAATCCTCAAGTGAGCAAGCTGAGAAGGGACAGGTGGTGAGTGAATTTCAGTTACATACTTGGGATTTTTTTTTTTGAGCCAGAAACAGCAATATAAAAAAGAAGAAAGTAACCTCTAGAGAGTGAGATTAGTGCGGTGCTGCATGTGGAAGTTGCTGTTCTTTGTAATCAGTTACATACCTACAGATTAATTTACTAATTAGCAAGTACTCGTGTAAACCAGTGTTTAGGTATTTTACAAAGAAAAGCAAGTACTGAGCAAAGCCGGTTGCTTGTAAAGTGAAGCCTGGCAGTTCTTTGGAGACACGTCATAAAAGGATGACAGTGGGATGCAATGCTGGTGTAAATCATCCGTTACTGTTAGATAAATAGTGGGATTTATTGTTAAAGCAGGGCAGTGCTGATCCTTTGGCCATGTCCAATTAAGATTCCTTTACGTTACGCTGACAGCCTCGTGTATACTGAATCACTTTGTCTAATGGGTCAGTGCAAAAGTGACATTACTCATTGTGCTGTTATTAACTTCTGTTTTGATAAGCTTCAGAAGACACAGTAATTGCGTGTTTCCACTGCTCATATTTGCTTAACTATAAACCGTGTTTGTTTTATTAATGGGTTCGGGTTTTTTTTCACTGGATAAATGTAGATTATTTTTTAAAATAACACCAGTGCCAGCCAGAAATCTCTTACGTGCGATGCTGTACCGCGCGTGCACTTGCGCGCTGCCGCACGCCTGTATAGCTGTCGCTCACTCCGCCGGTTCTGTTGCTCTCTCAGAACTGCTTTCACATTTGTATCTTGAAGAGTAAACCCTTGGAAAACTTCACTAAACTTCCATGTAGATCTTTTTGCCTCTCAGTCCAGGCCTAAGTTTGTCCTGAAGCTTCTGCGTGAGTGAGAACTGCAACAAGGACCACTGAGTCTGTGAGCACAGAAACAAGTCAGCTTCTCCTTGAAGCAAGCTTGAACCCTGGATCTTTCCTCCTATGCTCTGTCATTAGAAAATGGCCTTTTCCAGATGGCAAAACAAAAGAAGTTAAGAAAACAAATTAATTAAGAAGCATTAATTGAAGCCGCGTATTACACGTTGACATTATACATCTGGCATTTCTGTTTATGTTTCTGCATGGGTACATTTCATTCTTTTTTAATAAGTTCCTAATTCTGTGATTTCTTTTTCCAGCATTTTGAAGTGCCTATGAAGAACCGAGGAACAGCCTGGAATATTGTTCCCAGTTTAGCTGTGCTTCACTTTGTTTTAATCAAATCTTTTTCTTCAGTGGATAAACTCACAAGATTAGAAAAGCCTCTTGAATTCCCTCATGCTTGAGTTGGCAAAGTTCCCACACGCAATTATCCACACACAGCTACTTTTAAAAGACCTTCACGAAGCCTGCACAAAGTCAAGCACTCAGAAGTTAGGAAGTGGCAAAACCACGTTTGTGCACTGTTAATTTGGCCGCTTTTTGTGAGTATGAGGCAGTATCTGACCAAGCCCTCAGTGCCGGGTCAAGAAGTGAGCTAAGGCTGCCCAGAAATTGCCTAAAACTGCCCCGCTTTATGTGCCTGACCTTAAGTTCTCTAAGATACATGTAATGAGGTTTTTAAAAGCTGAGCTGTTGAACTTAAAAAATGGCATCATGGTATTAGGTGTAACCCACGTGTGTGTCAGGATGGAATCCTTTATGTCCTGCTCGTGGACATCATTCTTGACCCGAGCATCTGATGTAGTAACTCTGAGCTGAAGCAGCAGTATTAGCTCTCACATTTCACTGGGAGGCCACACACAAGTGTGATTGGAGCCAAGAATTTTTGCTTCAGTTCTGAGCCCAAACAGTGTTTCTGTGAAGGCTGCAGACCGTCCTGCCTGATTCCTTTGCTGATCTATCCTGCCTGAGCTGTCAAATCTCACTCCATTCCCTCCCTCAGCCATTTGGTTTGATTCAAGTCATCCTTGTTCTTTCCCTGCTCCTTGGCAAAGAAACTGATGTTCAGATGAGTGTCACTGAATGGCTTCTCTTCTCTGCTGCCTGTTTACTTTCCGTCTCGGTCTCTTTATTCCCATTCCCCTTCCAGCCCTGCCTGTCCTGGACTCGTGGCCAGTGGGAGCACTGGGTGGCTGCACCCAGGCTGGTTCCCAGCCCAGGTAACCACTCACCTTCCTGCTTCCTCTTCATTCTGTGGAGAGTTTGAAGCAATGAAGTCTTGTCAGCTGTCTCCTTTCTGCTGTTCCAATGCAGGATATTTATAGTAAATAACAGGCTCGTATTCAGTGTGGATTGCTTATCAAATGAAGCACTGGCTCAATGCTGTTAATACATCCAGAAGTGATTTAATTTGTGCGTGTGTTTTGTTTCAGTTTAAGAATTGTTTAGGAAATCTAGAATCCAAACTACATTCTAAGGTGATTTAAATGGTGGGGATGGTGATGGCTATCCAGTAGTCAGGACTGATGTTCACTGTCTCTGTCCCAGACCTGTTTTTCTAATGCAGTGTTAGACATGAAACGTGAAGCTTTTTGGATTTGTCTTGTTTATGTCAGATACAGATAAGTGAATCGAGAACTAGGAACTGGAATGCTGGTGGTTGAGTGAAGTATACAGCCATGCAGGCTGCTAACAATGTAACTAGTACTTCAAAAGGCCATAGATGAGCAAATTTCTGATCAAATCCAGTAGTGAAGAAACGGGATGGAAAACTGAAGTAGATTTGGCAGGGTTTGAAGAGAAAGGTGTTAAAGGGCCAAAAATCCAGTAAGTTTGCCATCATGAAGGGGGAGAGCTTTGGCTAACTGCTCACCCTGTTTCAGTGGGGAAATGAAGGAAAAAATTAGATGTAAAGTCATATAAAACAAGGAAGAAAAAGGGAAGCAGACAGCAATCGACTCAAAATGAGTTACATTAAAAATTAATGAGGAAAGCAACAGCCAAAGGAAAAGAAAACTATGGATTGGAGTGCTTGAGAGGCGGATAAAGAGCCAGAGTTCAGAGGGAATCTTTGAGGTAGGATAAGGACCATTGCAAGATGCAGGTGATGCTGTGTGATCACTAGTGCTAGTGATGATGTAAGAGAACTGGAAAAGTGATGTCATTCATTAGCAATGATCAGTATTAAAACCGAATACTTTTAAGTTCAGTGGGTGTAGAAACCTTGTATCAGTATCACCTAAGGGCAGTCTGTGACCGGCTGGTGGGGAGGAAGGCACAGGGAACAGGGTGGCCCAGGCACAGTTCTCGGCCAGCTTGGCACCCAGGGAAGAGATGAAAAAGGAGATGGGGTGAATGAAGGAGCACCGTGTAAGTGATTTGATTCTTTGTTTTTCAGCTTTCTTTTGGATTAGAGGGAACTGAGTGCATCCACCCCCCCAAAGCTTGGTGTTCTCTGACAATCCCATTTCAAAAGTGGGCATTCAAGGAGAACCATAATGAAATGGGGATGCTCACAGAAGGGTTCTGCTGGGACCTGACATGATTCAGTGGTTCCAGATCACTGCTGAAAACACAGAATCCCTACTGGTGTAATGTTAGCGTGACAAAAACACCCATACCCAGGCCCAGAGTAAAAGCTTCACACGTGTTCCAGCGCAGTCCCAGGGTAAAAGACTAATGAGTAAGGATGTGTTCTTGTCTTTAATTACTGTTAGCAGTAAGTGATTATACTTGTGTATGTCTCAGCTGTGAGGGTTGGGAATTTCGGATGCAATTTGGGTATTTACATTTTGAAAGAGAAGCTGAGTAATTGGAATGGATGCAGAACAACAAAAAAAGAGATTCAGAAATGACGGGCGGAGTGTGAAAATGCCTTAGAGAGGCCAAGAGAGAACTCAGATGGCTGAGTTTAGCTACCAGAATTGAGAATGTCTTGATTACAGTGCACAGGTACCTTCACGGGGAGAAAATACTGAACACTGCAGCTCTCTGATCTTAAAAAGAGCGGCACAACACCAAGCACCGACTGGCGGTGGGAGCCAGGCGAATTCCAATTGGAAAAAGGCACAAATTCGTAAAGAGAGAATAACTGTGTAATTTAGGAATGTTTCTTCAAAAAACTGTGAACGGAACAATAAAAGTGATGATATTTATGCAAATAGCTTTTTCACGGCTTTTTTTACTTTCAGAAGTATACTTAAGCAAGGGAGGGAACAGGACAAAGAGGCTCCTGATGAGGCTTTCATAGGAGATTCAGTCAGCAGAGCCCACCCGTGGTGCAGAGCTGTGAGTGAGCATCTGGAGCCAGCTGCGGGAGGAGGTGGGACTGTTCTTAAGTGCTTGCTGCATACATTGCATGAGTATGTGATGTTGTCCCGTCATTTCTTACATCACGTTAATCCCATCGCCACCCTGAAAGGATCTGTGGCCTTGGAGGAGTTTTTTACACCATGTGGTATCTGAACACTTGCTTTGTAAACGAGAAAGTATCTGCACACAAATCTCATTCTTGGGGGTAAACAGAGGGCAGGAATTGCCTTCCCGCTCTTCCACCCACCCTCCAAAGACAGCAGAAGCCATGTTCTTACCATGGGCATCTTTCAGTTCTGCAGGAACACATACCCTTGCTGACTGGAGTCACAGGACCCTTTGCTCCAGGCTGCAGCACGTGCCTGCTCTGGCATGGTGATGGGAAGCTGCTTTGCTGAAGAGAAATGTATGGTTTATAGGGATACATAAACCATATGGTTTATGGAGATACACGCCTGTGCTGCCCCCGATGTGCCCCAGCTTACAGCATCTCAACAGGGACATCCCAAAGGAGACACCACATTCTCCAAGGATGCACTTCCACGTCAAACGTTTACCCATGGATCTCCATGTGGAAGCAGGCAACAAAACACAACAACTCTTGGAAGCAGGGAGGTGTTTTGCCTGCTGAACTAACCCTGGAGGTCTCCTCCTCCACTAATAGCAGAAGGAACCAAGGCGGGGTAGCCAAGCTTGGCCTTTGTTTCACCTTAAAAGTAATGTGTATGATTAATATTTGATCATGCCAGGAACATGCTGACAACATTCATGTCACAATTGTATGCATTTAATAAGCATCTCATTTGAATTATTAGTTAATGTACAAATCCCTCGAAAGTATTTTTGTGTTACAAACCCCATAATTTATCTAAGTATACAAGCTTCAAATTCATACATACAGCGTTAAGAAGGTAGCTATTGCATAGCTGGTTTAACAAAATACCCTTTGTGAGTAAGATATATAGGCTTATTTGGAAAGGATTTAGCTACTGGGAGGAGGGCTTCTCCACGTACGTTACATGCTTCTTAGCTGCAGCAGACAGGGATTTTAATTTCTTAGTGTGTCCTCGTCAGTAGAAATCAGTTGGACCCAACTTGACTCAAGTATCTGCTCAGCCCATCGCTCACTAGCGGCAGATTTATAAAGCATCTCTACAGGAATGAGGCTGGAAGTGACATTTTGATTGAAAGGAGAGCTGGATTAACAACCGCTATGCCAGTAGACTTACTAAAAGGGAGACAGTAAAATACATGGCCTGACAAGACTTGTAAGTGAGCTTCTGCTCCGCATGGAACATGGCGAGTGGAGTCACAACGGCTGGGCAGCGACCCGGGGCAGTGCCTGGGTACCAAAGCACAGGCCAGTCCTGCACTGGAAAGCGAGGATAATGCAGCAAGGATGCAGTGTCTGCAGCTGGATAATGCTGGAGGTTGGAGTGTTCTCCATTTACTGTGTCTTCTTAAGTGACCACGGTCAGGCGTAACCCTGCTGAGGTAATGCCCTGCCGGAGCTGCGTTCTGTGAGTGGGAGATTGTGTATCGCATCTTTGTGTGTGTACATGCACACGAGAACTGCAGAAGATGTCTGCAAACTGAGAAGGGCATGACTGAGTCCACCCTTATCAAGAACCCTTGCTGTCTGCTTCATCTATTGCTGCCTAACTCTGCAGATTAAATTTGCAACAGCAGCAATAAGGAGTATGATGGGAGGGAACTTAAACTCAGCAGCCGACGCTTTGGATGTTTGAATTACATCTGAATCAAGCTCTTGATTAAATCTTAGCAATGTCGAAAGCTCAAAGCAGTAACTGTAATTGATGTCGCTTTTTCCCCCCTCATATTGCTAAATTACCTATTGCAATGTGCAGCGCATCCATGTCACTACATTAAAATTGTAGGCAAAGAGGGGAGATGAGGCAATAAAGCCACAGGGCAAACAGCATGTAGTCAGGCGTAATCTGCTTGGCTTCACTCACTGCTGCTGGTCGCTTTTAAAGAGTTTCCAAATCTGAAAAAAAGCTGCTTCCAGATGTGCTCATTTGAAGGGTATAAAAATCACACTAGCACCAAGACTATCTGAATTCTGTGCCGTACCTCAACAGGTAACTAGTCCCATCTTAAAACCAGAAGTGCTATAAACAATAAAAAGGCCACAGGCAAAGGTTTTAGTGCTTCATTCCCATTAGCATCCTTTTTCCCCAAGTATTTTAGACTAACATAGTTAGAGAATTCCTCTGGTGCCCCAGCGCACTGAATCAGAGGTGCCTGATAGGACGTGGGCCGCTTGTCCGGGCGGTCAGGACTGGAGCCGTCCGTGGGCCTCTCGCCGATGTACAGCAGGCTGCGCTCCTTCGCGTCTTGCTCCGTTTTGAATAGTTCATACTCTGTGTGGGGCAGCCTGATGCCCAAAGCCAGGCACCCATTTGTGGGTGTTATATCCTGCTCCACCCCAGTGCTCCAGGAGCCGGCCAGCCCACAGCTTCCAGGTTCGGAGGAGTTCAGCATCGTTGCCGTCACCTGGTCCATCGGCATCACCCGAGCCTGGGTGACTTTAAAAGCCATCTCTGTGCCACCTCGCACTTTGGAGGAGGGGATGCCTTGCGTGTAATGCCCGGATGCGTAGATGGTGAAAGTCGGCTGTTTGCAGAGCGGGTCAGAGTAGTGGTAGTAGTAACCTTCCCAAGTGTGGTTGTTACCGTGGAAGATGAAGTACCTGGTCAGGAACAGCACCGCGGGTCTCACCTCGCAGTGGGTGCTCACCCAGCTGCCACTGAGCTGCATCGGCAGCTGCGCTGTGACAGGCAGTATGGGTGGGTGATGCTCATCCGCTCTGTAGATAATCCCACAGGCAGGGCAAGGATGCACATGGTGCTGTACAGACAAAAAGAACAAATCGGTGAGCAAAAAACCCTTCCAGGGCATTTACAAAGCTCAAACTCCACTCTTCCACTCCTGGGTGCTCAACAACAGTGAACCTGGCCCAAGACATCCAAGCAGATTAAATGTGATAAAGCGCTGCCTCTTTGCTATTCTGGTCCACTGGGAAGGAAAGGAAGGACTGTGCCCTAAGGCTGTGCTCTGCCCTGCGAAGGGCTGCTGAGGACAGGCTGCAGGCAGGAGAGCAGGGCGAGGACAGAGCTGCTGTGAGGGTAGGGAAAGCTCCCTCCGGCCAACCAGGCTGGTCCCCAGGCTCACTGCAGGCTGCTGCCCTTTCCATGGCGAGGATGTGGGTGCTGGGGCATGTCAGCTACACCCACCGTGTTCCTGCACTGGTTCAGAAAACAATGCAGCCTTTTTGGTGATCCAAAAGGTGCGACCCTACCGCAGGGAGGCTGCTGTGGCCATGCTGCACCACGCTGATGGCAGCCTCGCTGGGACAGCCAACAGCACGGAGCGCTCCCGTTAGCGGGAGAGAGGCAAGGACTTTGCCAAGCAGCCACAGCGGCGAGCGCAGCACCTGAGAGAGAAGGAAAGGACCTACAGCAAAACAAGGACCTGACCTTTGCTGCTCCGTGCAGCGCTGAGTCAAACCAGCCCTGCAGCTCATCCAGTGCCAGGAGGAGGTTTGTGTAGCTTGGAATTTTTTCTTCTACTTCATATATCACAACTGATCCATTTTTAAATACCCAGGGTTTGGCCATTATGTCACTTTCCAGAACAAGAGCTGATCTTGACTGAACTGTCCTATGCAGCAAGGTTAAATGGCTCAGTAGTTAGCTGCAGGGTGGGTAATTTACATGCAAGTTGATTGGAGTCTACTGTAATTTAGTCATTTTCAGCTTGCTTTACTGCTACTGTCACGTTAATGAGTGCTGACAGTACACAGTACATTATGGCTAAATAATCCCAGAAGTTGGCAAATATATGCTCTGCTTGGGCAGGAAATTCTTTGATAATGAAAGGTAATTTGGGGAGAATGGGTTTCTTTAAAACAGAGCTAAATTAAAGGGGAAAAGAGCGCTATTTTCATAAAGAGGGTTAAAAAAGAATTCCTACCATAGCAGCGCAACTCCCCCACACAGGCGAATGGACGCTGGTTCAGAGAACAGGGGAAAGAAGAAGGAAAATCCTGCGCCCAACAGAAGGATCACCACGGACACAGAGCCCAAAGTCAGCCTTGCTCAAGCCAGTTGTGTGAGGTTATTTCTAATATATGGCAGCCTCTAATTATCGCCAAGCGGTGACATCATGTGCTGGCCCATTGGAGAGCTGTTAGCTGATTAATTACAGTGCTCTGTTCCGAGAGTGCACTGCAGTATCTTCAGGGTTGCTTTTAAATTAACTTTTAAAAGTGTTTATGTTTACCATCTGGTTTTGCTCAGATATATGGGTTTGGCCCAGGATAACACAAGTTTAACCAGTTTGAGAATGTTACTTTCAAGGGAAGAGGGCTGCTGCTCTGTGGTTTTCAGAGCTCACTCAGTGGAGTTTGAGCTGTGGGGAAACGTTGCCCCCAAAATAGTGGGTTTTAGCTAATTCAATCCTATCTGGTGAAGTTCAGAGGGGTTTCTTCACCCCATCTCACTGCTCAGTCATTTCTGAATCGAGTAGCTATGATTCAGATTGAAACGTGCTTGTCTGGAAAGCAACTAACCTGGTGCCAAATAAAACACAACAGAATATAAGATCTAAAATTGAAACAAGATATAAAATACAAGGCAACCATGGCTGCTGCTCAGTCTTATTTCTGTCAAAATGAGCAGGAGCACCCAGGCAGCAGCCCGGGGACCCACACCTCCAGCCCCACACCTCCTCACCCGGTGCCTTGGACAGAAGTGGGCTGACTGGAGGCAGGTGGTATTTTAACTGCAAGGACGTAACAAACGCTTCCCCACGAACCGATGAGGGGACCACACAAAGGCATCGCCCTTACCATGGCGTTCTGCAGAGGTCGCTGGTAGCCGGTGGGTCGGTAGTGGAGCCTCTCCAGCCACTCCGTGTGAATGTCCCCCAGGTACAGCTCCTCCACCAGCCGGCTCCCGCTCTGCTGCAGCTGCAGCAAGGGCTGGTAATGCTGCTCCACACGCACCAGGCTGAGCTCGTGCATGGCAAAGCCCAAGGCAGCCGTGCAGTCGCGCTCGGTCTTGGCGCTCAGCAGTTCATAGAGGGCTCCGGGAGCCCAAGTGCGCCCCGGGGGCAGGAACCCGCTGCAGCCCTCGCCGGAGGTCTGGTTGATCCAGGAGGCCACCTCCCGCATGGCCTTCTGGCTGTGGAAAACGATGCCGACTTTGTGGAGGTGGTAGTCGGCCTCAGTGGCCCCACGGGTGATCCAGGAGGCCTGGCGCAGCCGGAGCTTGCCCTTGATGACCAGCGAGTAGGAGGGGTCACGGCAGGAGGGGTCCCAGTAGTAGAACTGGTAAGCCTTGAAGAGGCGGTTGGCGTAGAAGAGGTAGGATCGGGTGAGGAACTCGGGTCCTGGCCGCACCTCGCACCTGGGCCGGAAGGCAGAGCTGAGCCACTGCAGCACATGGGGGGTGCATGCAGGGCAAAATCCCTCCGCAGGGCGCCCAGCATGGGGGAGGAGAGGGGGCAATGGGGGTCTCCCACACCCGGTGGCCACCCTGGGGCTGATTTTAAGGCATCTGCTACCAAAACGCAGCAGTGCCAGATGGAGAACCTTGCTTTGTGTCACATGCCCACGGAGCGGAGGAGGCTCGGAGGGGATGTCCGACTGCTCTGCCCGATCAAGCCGGGTGTGCTTATCAAAACGCTAATGAAGGAGGGAGGCAGGAGGCTCTACGGGCACCGGGGGGGCCTCGGGCCTCCCTCCGGCGCGGGGCTGGCGGGAGCAGCCTTGCTGTTATTGCTCAGCCCCTTGCTCGCACCGCACCGGGGGGGGGCCGGGTCGGTGCGGAGGGGCGGCCCGGGGGTGCCTTACCCGGTGGAGACCCAGCGGCCCTCCAGGCGGGGCGGCAGCCGCGCCGCGATCCTGGCGCCGTCCTGCAGGTGGCGCAGCTGCTGCCGACACCGCGGCTCCCAGCGCAGCGAAGGCTCCGCGCCCGCGCAGGCTGCGGAGGGAAGGGAGAGCGTCAGCATCAGCGCCGCGGGGCTGCAGTCCCACAGGCACACGTGCAGCAGGCACAGGGACCCGGGCACAGGCACAACAGGCACGGGTACAGGTACCCAGGTAGAGAATGAAACCCCAAACGCTGAGCTAAAGAGAGCTCTTGGTTAAGGATACAGGTTGGGTTTTTTAATTCTACTGTTTCCCAACTGAAATTTCATCGGAATCCAACTAGTTCTGAGATTTAATCCTCCAATAAAACTGAGTGCTCTTTGCGCATGTTCTCTCTCTCGCTATTGTTGAAGCAGTAACCGAAACAGGGAATTACAGCATGGGAACATCAGACTCGCCTGTCGCCCGCCATAAGGACAGTAATTCTGTCACTTACCTCATTTCCCATAACAACGGATGTTATTGGTTTAGGGAATGTGTGAACACTCGGCTAAATCCTGAAGACCTTTGCATGCACACATATATAGTACATATATTCCTATATATTATTCACTCTTTACTTAAGCAAACTTCTGCTGCACTCATCACGAGTTTGCTTCAACAAGAAACTTGGGATTTGCCCCTTTTTAACACCACAACATGAGCTCTCAGCAAAGCTCCTCCTCAAACCCCACCAATTCGCTGCTGTGGAACAACTGCAGAGCCCAGTCCCCCGGCCTGGGGGTGCTCAGCCAGGCTCAGGGCTGGGGGGGTTCACTTGCTCTTAGCTGCACTTTGCAATTTACCTAGTAGTGTGCTGGAAGTTTTCCTTCCGGACTGATTCCCTGCATGCCGATGGTCAGGGCACAGGTTGCTTCCCAGCCTGCCATTCAGTTGGGAAGGAAAATCTTACATGTATGTACCTACTGCCTTCCCATAGACTGAGGGTGCAAAACAGCTGCACACCCTGTGCCTCAGTCAAGGAAACCAAGACACAGTCACAGCTGCTCATCTTAGTCCCTGTGCGCCACATACTCTATAATCCATCTTGGCAGCAGGATGAATTGTGAATAATTCCTTCTTCCTGCCCAAGAACTCTCTAATGCAGTTAATTTGTGTCTCTCCTGAGGCCGAGAGCGGAGCTGCCCTGATACACTTCACCAGAGGCTGAGTAACAGAGTGACATGTGAGTGACAGCCACTTTATCCTGCTCTTGCCATAGAGATGTGCCCTAAATGCAGATTTTAGGTCTGGAACTAAATTTTCCAGCTTGAAAGGATGTTTGGACCTGGTGCGGCTGGGCTGGAGTATTTAAGAGAGGAAGGCAGCCACGTTCCATACAACCTGAACCATCCTGTGGTCTTTACAGGGAGCTTTGCCTAAACCAGACCCTTCGCTGGGAAGAGAAACCCCAACTATCCAGCTGCACATGAGAGAAGCGATAGGTGAGAGTGCGAAGGACACAAGCTTGGCCCGGGGAGCACAATCTCCTCCTCCCAAGCAGTGTCTGCAGATCAAGGTGGCACATGTGGATGTGCTGCAAACCACAGGCAAGGCTATGAGTGGAGCAACGCCAGCAAAATCCCCTGGCTCACAAGCTCGGGATGTAACACACTTATAAACAGGGTGGTATTCACAGCTGGGGTCTACCAGGAGGCTCCCCCGATTCCCATAGCCAATGTATTCTGAGCCAGGAGCCTCTCACCCCTGCCATCAACACATCCTACACACACAGGGTTAACCCTGTTACAGATCTCCCGCACCCAAGTTTGCCACAAATACAAGCCCTACACCACGTCAGAGGGGAGCTCAGCAATTCGTCTGCTGTGCAAGTCAGAGGCTCCTGAACATGTGGCAAAGCAGAGACATTCCCACTCAAATAATATTTAATTACTAATCTAGTAATATGTAACTCAAGACTTAGAGCTGATGGGCAAATTCAGTCACTTCTCGATGGTGCTGCTGTTTGCAAAGGTTTTACACGTCACAGTAACAGGGTCCTTGAAATGTGTTTGTGTAGACTTCAGCACACAAACCCTGAAACTACTGCTAAGGGATTAAACACATGGAAAGCGAAGCCCCCAGTGAAGCAGGAGAGCAGTAACAGAAGCAGCCTACCTACCCAAAGGCCAGTGAAACCAGCACTGGACTTTTTGTTACCTCACTGTGCACTGGAGTGCATAAACTAGCTGGAAAGACACATTATTAGTGCTGAGGGCTCTTTTTGGAGCAGACTCGTGATTGTACTGGTTTTATCATCTTCAAGGGCTGGACGTGGTGAGCATGCACACCCAGCTCCTTCACAACTGCCTGCACTAGGGCTTCCAGAGAGCAGTTCCTCTGAGTCTTCATGCAAAAATGGGAAAATAGGGATGACAAACCCCATTCCTGCTAGCTACACCTTCAACTTGGCAGCTGCAGCATGCATTCAGACTGCTCCACGTAGAGCCCATTAGGAGCTGGGGCTGTGTCCTCATCCCATCTGCCATGACTTGGCTTTGTGGCCTCAGGCAAACCTACTCCTGCCTGCTTCTTACTCCTGGTGGTTTTTTACTCGCCTGCAGAATATGCCAAGTTTCATGTCACTGCCCCTACCAGGAGGCCTAATTACTGGCAAAGCTTTTGTAGAGCCATCGGTACAGGGACAGAGCAAAATGAATTACACTTAAAACAAACATGACATCATTATCCTAGAGAATATATTAAGCTAAAACACAATGGTATTTGTATTAGAGGTAACAGACTGTAAGGGTCAGATTTGCTCTTGCTCATAAACCACAGAAAGACTGCAGAGGTCTGGAGACTCAAGAGGTATATAAACTCTACAGAGATCTAGTCTATAGCTACACCAAAGTAACAGCACAGAATACAGCTCCATTCTCAACTCCCTATGTTCCATGTGTGTTTACTGCAGCAGGAGCTTCAATATTTGACCGAATCCTTTAGTGCTGCTTTTGGCAGAAACACTAAAAGTCTCCACTGTTTGAGAGCACAGCCTCTTTGGGAGCGCAATCACGACATTTTGACACGCTCAATAGAAAAGGAAATTTTTATAATCAGGATCGAATTCCATATGGGAAAAAAACCCAAAAAACAAACAAAAAAAAAACCCTCTGGAATGTAAATATTTGACATGATGGGAATTCCTCCGGATTTTGTCTTACTTAACTGTAAACAAGACTCCAAGCTGGGTGCATCCTCAAACCACAAGCTATTGGCTTGTGTCCAGATGTTGTGGCTGCCTTCCTCTCTCGAATACTCCAGCTCAGATCCAAACATCCTTTCAAGCTGGAAAATTCAGTTCCAGACCTAAAATCTGCATTTAGGGCACATCTCTATGGCAAGAGCAGCATAAAGTGGCTGTCACTCACATGTCACTCTGTTACTCAGCCTCTGGTGAAGTGTATCAGGGCAGCTCCACTCTCGGCCTTAGGAGAGACACAAATTAACTGCATTAGAGAGTTCTTGGGCAGGAGGAAGGAATTATTCACAATTCATCTTGGGGAGAAAAATATTCATCCATAGGAAAATCTAAAAATCCTCCCCAACTGTTATCCCTTCCCCTCCCTCGTTATCCCGTCTGTCTGTATCGATTAACCACAAGCGTTTCCAGAGAGCTCCTCACTACAGCAGCTAGACAAAACAGTGGCTTTTTCCAGCTTTCCGGAGCGTGCTGCACCCAAAGTATTGGCCCAAAGTCTCCGAGCAATGGGGCTGCACAAGCACTCTGGCAATTAGAAAAGCCAGCGACTGGGAATGGCTGCTGATCATGGCAATCAGCAGAAACTGGATCAAGCCTTGAGACAACAGCAGTAGCAAATACCGACCGACATTCATTTGTACAAGCAGCTTTCAGGAAAACCAGGCCCATGGCCTCAAATGATAGAAAGTCAGAACTGGAAATTCTGCACAAAGTCAACTGGGTAAAATTAAGATGAGATTCTTAGGCAATGGCCAAGCCTGCCAGTGAGAGCCTGCCAGCGGGACTGTGCTAGGTAACTGCTGTATGCTCCAGATTCAGACCCACTTCTCACTTTTAAAGGGCAAAAATACCAAACAGGAGAGAAACAGTGTAATTTGCCTTGTTGGAAACAAATCTTGTGTTCCTCCAAGCAGACTGACTCTGGAAAAAAGCAAAGCTGAGTTACACATCTGCTTCTTCATAAACGGGGGAGAAAAGGCATACGTTACAGTTTGCACCTATTAGTTACTGTGGATCAACTCTTCTCCAGAGCTGCATTGCTTAATCTGTTACATGTTGTTGCCTCCTATGGCCAGAATTTATTATTCCCATTTATAATTCTAATGTTTCAGTTAGTCACCCATTCACACGGATAAGATCAGCACCTGAAGTCATGGAGCATTACACATTTCTTCATTCAGAGATGACATAAAACCTTTGATATTTTCTGAGGAATGATCAGACTGGAACGAAATGGACAATGAGAAATCTCAATATAGCCTGCATAAGTTAACTACACTTATCCACACAGACTTCATTAAGAGAAAAGCAGCATTTCTGTAGCAATTTTCTCTCCTGGGAGCATGCAGAATGTATTTTGGGTTAGCCACTACAGGAATAAGCCTTCTTTTGAAAGTAAAGAAAGCTGTTTGTATTTAGCAAATCCATTTTACTTGCATTTGTGTAGAGATTAAGTTAGTGGTGCTTTTAACTCACAGAGAATAAGGCCTTCCCAAGAGAACAATTCTCTAGGAAGAAATAAGTTTTATATTATAATAGTATAAAGTTATAAAACTTAAATATAACCCACTGGGAGAGGAAAACTCTATCACAGCAGAACTTCACATTTTGCCTATCTGCAAACTGAACACAGCTCAGGACAGGACTTAGGAACATGCTTAAGTCTAATTGGTTTCAGTGAAACTTAAGCATGTGCTTGAAATTAAGCCACTGGATGAACATTTTCCCTGATTAGTAATACCTCCCTGAACTGAAGCCAGAATATGGTCAAGTGGTTGAGGAATGATGCCAGTGCTTTCACTAGAGTACTGTCTGGCTTCTGGAAACGTGTTTCTATTATTCACCCCTTATTTGTCTGTAAAATAGGCATAATTACATACAGTTGTTTCAGAGTTTGATGCTCAGTTCGTGGCGTTTGTAAAATGCTTTGAATTCAATCTATGTTTCTCAGTTCTTCTAAGGATGGCACAATAAATGTATTACATGTTAGCTATCACTGCAGAGCATCACCTTGAGTTTCCTGTGCATAACAAAGCATAATCATAGGTGAAATTCTGCAGATCCTAAGAGGGAATTCAGCTGACTCAAAATTCCCAAGCAGCTCAGGATTTTGATTTTTAAAACATGCTTTCACTACATACTTGCAACACACTGGAAATAGGCTCAGACTCTGTATTCTAGGGCTTTAGCCGGCTGTGATCATTGCCACATTTGTCTGATGTCCACAATTTAAATAGTGAAGCACTTGTGGTGAGTTGAACGGAGGATTTTGAGGCACTACAGAAGTAAGTATTTGCCTCTTGGAATCATGGAATTATTTATTTCTCCTGCAAGTGTCATGTCCAGGAATAGCTAACTAGACAGATTTGATTGTGGTAGTGAAGGCGAGAAGAGAGAAGGCATCTCCTGCACCTCAGTGTCTTCAGTAGAAATCACATTTCACCAAAACAGCTTCTTCAAACTGCCTTCTCTGGTTGTTTATCCCAAGGAAGAAAAGCAGGCCTAACACTGTAAATGAGATTGCAGGGCTTAATCCCAGTTTCACTGGAGTCTGTAAACAGGAAAGAGCTCATGACTACATCAGCACCTTGCCCAGAAGATGCCCATCCCCATAAACTGGCAGTAAACTCTGCACTTGAAGAACAAAGGGATACAAGGGAGAAATGGGACACCAGATATTCTCAAATGGGGGGAACTAAGCAGCACACGGAAGAGTTGGTGTAGAGGACTTGTGATGACAAATAAAAGCACTAGAGGCAGATGGGAGTACATCTTCCCAAGAGATCTCCTACAGTCAATATTAATCAAAACACCACACTTCTCAGTTACACAACAGAGCTTTACTCTGCATGTTCTTGCTGTCCTGACAGTTACAGGAGCCATTTCATTTCATGCTTCTCCCACCCCTGAGAAGATTCTGCTCACACTCAGAAAGAGGAGTCACACAATCCTTCCACAGCTACACTGGTCAATGCCATAAGATTTACTGGAGAACAGCTGAGCAATTCCATATGGCCCGATGGCCCCAGTTGGCCCAACCATTGTGTCCAGCTCAGCAGTGATCAGCCCTCAGCTCAGGGCTCCCCAGCAACAATTCACCACCTCCACACCAACCTACAGGACAGAGTCTGGAGAGAGGGATGGTCAATCAGGAGCAGTAAGAGCTAATGGGGTGATTGCTCTGTGCCGCCTTCTTTTTCTCATCAGTAAGCACTGAAGAAACCAGATGGGTTCAGGCCATGCTAACACATCGTGGCTTGTGTTAAACTCCAACTGTTATTGACACGTAAGTCTGGCACAGAAAATATATAACCAAAAACCAAAAGAAACCAAACGAAAGGACGGTGATGGCAGAGCTTTCTTCCTTGAACACTGGCAAAGGTTTCGATTTGAATTAGGTGAGATAGGTAAGACCTTAGTGAGATGATCTCTAATCCCCTGGGTACCTATATGGTACCCTGTGTACCTACATGGTGAGAGTCTGGTGAGAACGCATGGGCGAAAGCATTCATTTTCAAGACCAAAAGCAAAACAACCAAGTCCAAGGCTGAATACCCCAGAGGTACTACTTTGATGCAGTTAAATTCTAGCTGGAATTGATACTCTTTCTCAATGGGAAACATTACACATATCTTCCTTAACTTAGACAAGCTGGAAACTCATTAGAAAATACAACACATGTTTTTGAAATTAATGCCACTGTGTCAATTTGAATGTATAGAGCACCCATGCAGTTTTTAGCACTTCCCTCAAACCTCTGCACAGACACTCTATTAGTGGCTATTGTGGCCATTTTTAATACTGATGGCTAAGCATATTTTTTCCTGGAGTGCTTTGAAGAGCGGAACCAGTAATCAGGCCATGGCTTGGCTATAAAATGCCAACCTCATTTTAAATCACTCACACGGACCATGAGCGCAGGGAGGACCACCCACCATATAATATTAACACAAGTATAACATTTACCCAAAGCAAAATGAGCAACTGGAACTGGTGGGAGTTGAGAGCAGAACAACAAAAAGTGATTAGAGGGTGGGAGGGATTGAGTTACGAAGGAAGATTAGAAGAGCAGAGTCCATGTAGCTTGGCTGAGTGACGGCGGGGGCAAGATGGACATGATAACAGCTTATAAATATTCACAAAGCATAAACACCAAGGAAGGGAAGGAATTCCTTGCAGTGAATAAAGAGGTTCTGTTGGGAGTGAATGAAGAGAGACAAAAATGTGGCTTGTGTATCAGGGTGAACTTCTTGAGGCACCATCTAGTAGGCAGCACAAGTCCACTTGCTTGGCAGGATTTGGAAGGATTGAACAAAGCATTAGCACAGCAGGGAATAACCCGCTCTTGGCAACAAGTCGGCGGGATACTCTGAGTGGCCTTTCAGTCTCCCACAGCCATGGAGCCATCCCAGTACCCCGCTCCCACAGGAGACAGCTGCTCTCCTGTGTAAGTACATTGTTCACCATCCTGCTCACCAGTATCATTGCCTGGCCTCCATAGGACTACACATATGTAATCAACTGTAATAGGTATTAAACCGCTGGACACAGCTGGGAATCCAAGTAGGTCCCTGCAATGCCAAGTACTCACCGCTGAAAATCTAAGTCCAGGAAATTGGATTATAAACCCACTAAAGCAAGAACAATCCTTTTGTTCTCTCCTTATTTAGCACCTAACGCAACAGGATTCTTGGCACTGCTGCAAGGACACTGTTTATAGTAATAAAAACAGGATCTAATAGGATCTAATAGTCTCAGGCTACTGGACTCCTGCAAAGCCAAGGATGAGAAGGGCATTCAAAAGCAGTCATAGCTGAAGGCATCCTCAGAAAAAAAATCTCTGCAGAAAGGTGGTAAATTGATACACAGCCCACACCAGAAATACACACACTTTTAACTTAGAATTACAAGTGACCACAGAAAAAGGTTACTTGTTCAGCTGAAACACAGAATTAAAAGTTACTTCTAGCATGTGTTTTGGGGTCTGGGTGTGGTTTCAAGATAGCCTGAAATTTCAGTCTACTGTATTGCCTGTCATCATTAGCCAAGTTTTGATGTGTTCCAGTTCTCTTAAACACTGCCGACAGATGCTAAAATCAAAGTTGACATTCAACCTACGCGCTGCATAATCTAATAACGGGACCTGTGCTACTCAAATCTAACAAGAGCTTTTCTGTAGCAAAACTGCTGTCATTTATATATTCATCCATCTTTTCCAGGAGTCCAATAGGAAAAAATGATTTTTTTTTTCTCTGAAAAGCTTTAAAAATAACATGTCATTGTCTTTTTGTATCAACAGGGACAAAGAGACACTTAAAAGCCAGAACCTGCCAGTGTCCACCAATTGTGGATTTAGTAAGAGTGAACAAGGTTAAATCCAATTGTCTCAGTGGGGAGCTTGATGTACACATTGATCCCAAAGTACAAGATAAAAGCCCCCTTCCAAAGATCTCTGTCTCTGATTCAGACAAGGCAGAAATGCCACATGCTTGTCAGTGTTTCTCATTAATGCAGTAGAAAAAGTCCACATGGGGAACTTTCTCAGTGTTCAACCAAACAGTGTCAAGTTTAAATCATTATTTTAAAAACTAAACTCAAGCAAATGTCTTCAAACACTTGGTCATGAGACTTCTGTTGATTTATATACTACCATACCAGTTGTAAGTCGAGAGCTGTTGCTGCACTGATCCAAAAGTCTAATAGTGCCACAGCAGCTGAGCTTCACTAAAGCATTCTCAGTTTGAGCTGAATTCAAACTGTGATGATTTAATACGCTATTCACTGAAAACGAGAAAGCATCAGTATGAAAGACATGATTATCACACTAGCACCCTGCTAAAACTCAAAAATGATGATGGATTTCAACTCTCTTATCACTTGACGCTCTGGAGCACTGGCGTTTCAGAGACACCAGAGTTTCTTTCCTAATACATAGAAACAGAACTTTCCTGATTTTACATTTTAGAGTGTGAGGCCTTTTAACTTCTTAAAGAAAAAAACCCCACAGATTGTATATTACTAACCCCTCAGATCTTACACAATCTGAACTGGGTAGTGAAAGAGCTGTTCTATGAATCACATTTTCAGTTTCTGACAGCACTCTTAGCCTACAGAAGAAGGGTAACACATTAAAATCCTCACATTCTCACTGTGGGTTTCTTGGTATTGGTATGTCTGAGATACATCATCTTAAAATCATGAAGCTAGGAATTGTCTTTTTTCATACCCTTCTGTTCCTTGGCAAATAGGTAAGAAAACCAAAGGAATTGTGTAACAGCATTGTGTAGGTGCTTCCTAATTTTGAGGTTGATCTTGGCAGTGATTGTATCACATCCATGAAAGCATTGTCTGCATAGATGACATATGCTATATTGTGGGGAAACACAGGATCCCACTGAAAGCAAAATCTCTTTCCAAACTTTGTTCTGCCAGATGCAGCCTCCCCTAGCATTGGATTCCAGCTTTGGTTTTCTTCACAGCAATTTCTGGCTTTTGAAAATCTCCTTACTCAACAATTTGTGCTTGTGGGGAAAATATAGAAACCACACGATATTCTTTTCACTTGTGCTTTTTTTACATCTCAGCCCTGTTTTTATCTATATCCATGTACTTTGAAACATGGCTAACCTGTAATTATTGAAAGAACAAATAGAGTCATATCACACGACCCAGCATAATATATTAGCTGTTGAGTTTTTGGCCAGCTTGAGAAATGAAGATGAAACCTGCCAACTTGGTAAATATAAATGAGCTAAGTAAACTTTGCCCTAACAAACATCTGAACCAAAGACAATTATACTAATTTAACAGTACATACATATATATGCATGCGTAAACACACACATGCATTGCTATATTGAATATAGTACTATCATTTATGGGACTGTCTTCCTAATCTCATAATTGAATGCAAGTGCTGATCTTATCTGACCTCAACACTGTAATTTTCAAACTTAAAAATAAACACTGAAAGCAAGAATAGATCTTTTATGTTAAAGCCATGTAGGAGAAGCTACACATGAAAAACATCAGCATGGTGTTACTGGAATGTAAAGGCTTTAATGAAAGCTTAGGTAAAATTCAGCAAGTCTCTGGGGCATTTCCAGGAATGAGTGATTCTTTTCTGAAGGAGACTCCAAAATCAGATCCAGTTACCTACCTAAAGTGCTTTTTCAACTAATTATGCACCGGTGACATGCTCTTGCTGATGTTCACTTTTATGCAAAGTACAGAATGTCAGCCATGTTCACAGTGAAGTCACTGGCAAACCCTGTTTGGACTTTTATGAGCCATGGATCTGACTTTGCTATTTAAGTATGTTTTAAGGTCCAGCTTCTGTTCCTACTGAAACAAATGGAAATTCCTTCACTGACATCACATGGAAGAAGCACAGGGTTTAAATTAGATTGGACTAAAATAAACTGTATGAGGATTTAAGAAAGTATTCTAATTAGACTTAAGTGAATAATCTTACATAATGCAGTACAACAGATCTTTCAGCAGAGCAACCTGAACTAATAAAATATACAGAGAAGGAGAATATGTATTTCTCAACCCATTAAGCCTTATTTTTGGGGAACAACATATGACAAAGACCTCGCATAAGAACAGAAAAGTGCCCCTATAGAAGTACCATGCTTAGAGGTTTCTTTCTATAATCTGGTCCTTTACACTTAATGCAAACAACCTCCAATCACTTTCACTTCACAACTCTTTCGCAATGATCACTAAACTAAGCCCTGAGCTGCAGAGGCAACTCAGTGTGGTATACTGCTGCCCAAAACCTCAGATGAGTACACTAAGTGGTGGAAAGGAAGCTAGCAGCAGGAAACCCAAGTGTCTGTGTTTCCAGTGTCCAGACTGCACCGGGGCCTCAGGGGCACCATCTCACCCTTTCTTTCACCTGCCCTTTCTGTTCAGGGGTGCAGAGTCTGAACCGAGGGTCTCCCTTGCATTTCCCAGGGAAATACTCCAAGGATGAGGAGCTTTGCTCCTTGCTGTAAACAAATCATTTCGCCTTTTTTTTTCACAGCACAGTTGTCTTTGTTCTCCCATATGGTCTCTTAATCCAGAACCTTTTCTTCTGAAACTGCTCCAAGAACTGTGGGGTTGAAAGATGCCTTTCTGAAAGGGAGCCGCAACGTTGCAGCCTGTGCTGCTCGAGGCTCTGTGCGCAGCTGGGGCTCGTTGGCATGCCCCTGGAGCAGAAGACTACTTGTGAAGCTGTCCTTTGCTGGGGCAGGTGTTGGATCCTCCCAGGAATAATTCCCATTTCCCAGTGAAACACCACTGACAATCACCTCTGAGACCTTCCTTCATCTAAACTCGGCTCAAGCACTCGCGGTGCTCCGTGCTCCGGACAGGAGCAAGCTGCAGTGGCACGCGGAAAGCCCGACAGGGTTGAGGGGGCAGAGGGGGCAGTGACCCCCACAACTATGGGAGCCGAAGGTGGGACCCAGGTGCTGCTCAGCACCCTTGTGGCATCTCCACAGGTAACTCCGAGGGAAAGGCTTAAGGGAAGCCCCTTGTCTGGGGGACTGTGCCCCCCCCATCCTCCCGGCCCCACAGCTCGGCGTCATCCCCGGGGCTCCGGGCTCCCTCCGGGGCTCTCCTCGCCCGTCCCCTCCGCAGGCACACGGCGGTAGATGGGGCAGAGCAGCGCGGAGCACAACCGGGGACGCTCCAGCCGGACACCGCGGGGGCGCGCGGCGGAGAAACCCCGGTCCCGGGCCGGGCGGGGCGCAGCGAGCGGAGCTCCGGCACCAGGTGCCTCCTGTTCCGCCAGCACGGCCCGGGGACACCGCGCGGACTCCGTTCCAGAGCCGCCTCGCAACTTCCCTGCGCTCTCCTTGCAACCTTCTCGCATCCCTCGCGCCTTTTCTTTGCACCCTCTTAGCAATCTCCGTGCGCTCTCCTTACAGCTTCCCTGCACCCTCCTTGCCGTTTCGTTGCGCTCTCCCTGCACCCTTCTTGCACGCTCCTCGCTATCTCTTCGCACCCCGTACAATTCCCTCGCACCCTAACTCCTCGCACCTTCGCAGCTCCCGGGTGAAGGGAGATGTCAGAGAGCCCCCCCGAGGGGACGACCCCGACTCCGGCACCCGCTCCCCCTCCCCTCCACCTATCCCGGAGCGGCAGCGGCCGCCGGTGGCACCTACCTAAGAGCAGCCCGGCGAGCCACCAGCACCGGACCATGGTGGCCGCTCTGCTTCCTCGCCGAGCCAGCGGCAGGAGAGGCGCGATCGCCGCCAGTGCCCGCGGAGCTCAGCGGGGCGCGGCGCCCGGCGGGGCAGCCATGGGCCGCCTCCGGCGCTCCGGTGCCCGCGGCGGCGGGACCCCGGCTTCGGCCGGCGGGAGGCTGAGGGCGGCGGGGCGGGCTCCGGAGCGGTTTTGCTCAGCCCAGAGCCTTTGCAAAGGGAGGAAAGAAAACAACGAAACAGAAGTATTGTAAAATCAAACACCACAGCCGCCCGCCCTCGCCGCGCTGCGCGTCCCCCCGGCTCTGATAGCTCTAATGGAGCTTGGCAGCCACAACTTCCAGTTGCCAGAAGAGGTGGAGACTCCGCCGCCTGCGCCCCACATGCGGCCGCGCACCGCACGCGCGGGGGGGAGGAGGAGGCTTGACCCTCCGCGCCGCCGGTCACTGGGGCCCGCGGCCCGAGTGGCACCGGCTCCTCCGCGTCCGAACCGGCACCCGCGCATCACGACCGGTACCCCCGCCTCGGGGACCGGTATTTCTCCCTCAGGAACCGGCCCCGACGGCCGCCCTGGCCGTGAGGCGCAATGGCTGCAGCGTCCTGCTCCGCGCCTCAGGGCCCCCGCGGCGACCCAGGGCCGGTGTCGCCCCTGCCTCGCCCTCACCGGTGGCGGCGGGGCTGCCCCGGCTCCCCCGAGGCTTTGGGGCCGCTGTGGGTCCTGGGCTGTGTCTCCTTTGTGGGGCACTGTGAGGGGATCCCCGCAGCCTCCACCTCCTGCTCACTGCAGACCCGGTGTGGCTCGCTGAGGCCCAGCAGCCCTCCATTGTCCTCAGCCTGGGCTGCCAGGGTCATGAATAGAATGGGGCCTAGGGAGCCTAGAAACCTTCTCAACATCCCTTGCTGACAAAATATGGCACCTTCTGAACGCAACTGTCAAGTCCCCACCTCAGGCGGAGCTCACCCAGGGCCCTGGCGCTCATGCCAGCCAATTCCCTCTCCATTACACAGCTGAGGCCCACAGGGTAGGGCTGGAATTGATAAAGGGCTTATAATCAGATCTTGGCACGAAGCTGAGCGCAAATCTGAGCTTGGACGTGTCTAGGACAAAACAACATTTCTCCTTGTGTGTATTGAGGATTAGCAGTGAAGCAGTCTGTTTGCTGTCCTTTAAACACAGTAAAACGACATGGTTCCAATAACATGAGAGCTCAGTTGTATGTGGAAGCCGTGAAGGGAAGAGGCCATGGTGGCCCTGTCAGTCTTAACGCTCGTGATGGTGCCGGCACTAAAGGTTGGACGTTGAGTGCATTCTTCCAGACTGAAAAACTAGGTTCTGTTTTTGCAGATGAAGCAAAGAAATCAAAATACGCCTATGTCCCCAGCAGAGGCCGGGACCTGCACACCCACTTTTCCTACTGCAACTGCATGTTTCACTGAAGGGAAGCTTCAGGGAATAAAAGAAAGCTGGTCTCCAAGTTCACAGCAGTAATCCCGTTAATTGCAATGAGGAGAAGAAGCGAGGCCTGATTCTGCAGTCACATACTTGCCGAGCAGAGGCTTCAGCATGCTGGGGTGAGTGGGTTTATTACTTGCTCAGAAGTAAAGCATGACATCTTTAATGTGAAGTGGGGCAAACTTACCTGTCACGGGTGCCTGAAGAATTAAAGTTGAATGACACTTGCCAAGATAAAAATAACAAAAATCCATTTGTAATGCAGGCACTCTTTTTGCTAGCTGATGATTTTATCTCATTTTATTTCTCAAATTCCCCAAACCAGTCATTCTCAGAAGATGTCCAAACCACTGTGGCTTCATTATATTTACAAATACATAAATTATCGAGTGCATAGGCAAAAAGATTGTACTTCATAATGATGCTAGGGAGAAAGGAGTACTTTTGCAAGAAGTTACCTTTACAAAGCAGGACATGTGCTTTTCAGATGTAGTCAACTGAAACCCACAAAAATGATGGTACAGGTGATCTTCTACCAGTACCGAACCTCAATTTTGGCTGTGTGCTTCTCATATGACACCTAACCTCTAATGCTAATCTCCTTCATTTCTTTTGAAGCATTTTGAGAACATTTGTTTGAGTAGCTTTTCCACAGCTGGTTGGCAATTGTAATAATCACATGTAAACTACCATGGGCTTTTATCATTTATCAGACTAACAGGGCACAGTGGTAGTGTCTTTCATATGGCCTCATTCATCCCTGCAGCTCTCAAGGGACCTTATCAAAGTGACCAAACCATAAGCACTTTTTCTTTGGTAGAATTCCTCCTGCCACCATTGTGTTGCAGAGCTGCCTGAGCACAGCAATGCAGCTGTTTCGCAGCCTGCTGCCTCAGGAGGATGACAGGAGTGCCACAGCCTGTTAGAAATACCGTGAGGATTTAGGCAGGCAACCAAGTCTTCCAACCTGGAAGTCTGCCAGGACATCAGGCTTAAATCCTCAACTCGTGTAAAAATTGCTGGGTAATCTTCAGCTCCTGCAGAGCACCAGCAATGTAAAAACACCTGTAATTTTTATTATCAAATAATTATAGGCTACCTGCTGGGCAGAGCATGTGGAGGGAGAAAAATGATTGCAAATAGCCTATAATTCCAGCAGAACTGTGTGGCCTGATTTATGCGTTCCAAGTGAATATAAGTTGTTCCTATTGTGATTGAGGAGCACTTTACTCACAGTGCTGTAAATACTAACACAGCTGCAGGGTAAGAGGGAACCAGACCAAGGTGTTTTTATATTAGCTGTGCTTCACTTGCCTGGCACCTTGTGTAATATTCATTCCTCTGCAAAACAGGTACAGAATACTTGAACTCAGAATCATGCAGTCTTGTCAGCAATACAGGGCAATGAGTTGCCTGGCCCCTGAAGGCAAAATATTTTCTCTTCCCCTTGCCAGACTAAGAAGAATAGGCAACCACACATGAAGGCAGCAGGCCAGGAAACCAAAGATTAGTAAGCCAATAAGAAAATACTGTTTGTCTGAAGAAAGTAGTCCTCTAAATAGACACTCAGGTCCCCAAAAAGCCGTATCCATAAGCCATAGCAACTTTGCTTCTGAAGTTCAGTCTCAAAGAGGTAATACCAAGGGATATAATGTTTGCAGAGCTGAAAATACTGGGTGTGCTGAAAGTGCTGAGTATGTGCATTTACAACCAATGTTTACACTGTAGAACTACTTGCACTCCAGTTTCAGGGGGGTATTTGATGGGGCTCTGGAAGTTAGTATGCCCTGACAGCTTTCTAGAATAGCCTGTATGTTTAGGCACAAGACTACTGCAAAAATGTTAGTGAAAGTAGAATACTAAAAAAGATCTTTCTCAACATTCAGACTCTGGTTTCATCCAGGTAATTTCAGCTGCTAGGGATGGTCACCTGTAAAATGTGGTTCTGCTTCAGGGCAGAGTTTGAAGGCACAGCCAACATCTTTCTCAGTGTCTATGAATGACTTTCAATCTAGAGCTTCTTTTGTCAAGTCTCAGCCAAAACTAGATGGAACTGAATAATAAATCCCTGTTTTGAAGGGGCTGTGTGAGAAGAGGTAGGCATCCCTCATGGCAAGAAGATTGACTCTCACGGGGAAACTCTGGAGGGAGCTATATACATTTAACACTCTGACTCACCAGCAGGTGGACCATGATGCAGAGTTGGCAGGTGGGGGCAGGAAAAAGATATAAAAAAGCTATAAAAAACCCAAACAAACTTGGAAGGGATTCTAGAATTTATCAGGAAAAAAAAAGTTGCAGATTCTATTTCCTTCACTCTTAAATAAAACCAATTAATACGTGCAGATGATTCTTCATCAGTAATGCAATGTATAGAGCCTTTTTGTCATTGGCTCTCATAACATGGCCAAAGGAAGATAGAATTATTTTCCCCACAGGAACACCTGGACCAGGGATGATACATGTTGCTTGAACAACTAAACAGTGTCATCAGTGCCTGTCTTAGGACATCTCCCAGCTATAATGTGAAGTACTGAGTACCCTGTTTCTCTCATTTCGTCACAGAACAATAGTTCCCTGCTGTGCAATGTACTGTATTATTGCCACACTGTTCACCATTAGTAAAGAAAATGTGACAGTGCTCTCCTTTATCACCCCTCATTTCTTATGCCAACCTAATCTCAAGCACATGATTTCCTCTTGCCTTTTTGTGATTGGACTCTGCCATCTGAGGCTGCTGGTGGATACAGGCAGAGATTGCTGGTGCTTTGGTTGTCTTTATCAGCCACCTGAGATGATCACATTCTGACAGTGGAGCAGTGAAGGAAATATAACCTTCCTTTAGTCTGTTACATTGTGCTGTGCACTGAGAAGTAGCATTAAAAGAAATACTGCAGAGTCATATGGTGCATACCCGGTGCACTTCACAGAGTAACAATAGGAAAATGGGAATAAACCTTCAACGGGCACCTGGCTCAATGTATGTATTTATATGCTAAAAAGCACTGGAGTATTATTTACATGCTTAGCTGGGGTTTGTCCTTTCTAGAGAAGTCTGGACTGCTACCTGTTATACTTGGCTCGCAATGATTTAAATAAGAATTTATAGACCCTAAACCATCTGCAAAATGTCCCAGTTCTTCAAGGCCAATGTAAATGCAGTGAGGGGGGAAAACCACAGAAAGAAAAGGCTAACAAGGTTTCTCCTTGCCTCCCCCTTGGCACATTTTATAATTAACTTTATAATGTCTGAGAGCAAAGGTTTGAAGCAGATAAACCTCCCGCATCCTTGGAGGTAATTGCAGCAGTTTGCGTAGCACATTACACCAGAAGCAACTTTGGTTTCATTGCACTGCAAGTTGTTGTGAATATGTGCACTGTAGGGCACTGTGGAGCGCTGCTTCACATCTCAAACATGAAAGCAGCTTGCTGTGATTTATATCATCATGCTAATCAGGAGTGTGTATTCATTCAAGGTCCCTTTTGAGGGTAGGGAAAGAAGGAAGAATCAAAAATGAGCCAGCTTTCTATCTTGTGCAAGGTGCCACTGGTTTCCAAAGTGTGAAGGGATTAGGCATGTCATTAGTTTTTACAGACGCTATAAAAGGCAGCCAGAGGAGAGATCTTGCTGCGTGCTGTACTGAGAGCTACAGGTGATGGAACCTTCATCTGCCCTCAGACTCTATCAGTATTAAGGAAATTTAAAATTTAAATAGATCTTGAAACTCTAGCCCACGTTTTCTTATGAATGACAGATCCTTCCTGCCCTCAATCCACCACATTTCTCCAAGCCTGAAAACTGACTCTTCCTTCTTAACAGCAAAAAGTGGGAAAGACGTTTGTGGTCTGGTGGTTACACCATGGGGTTGGGAAGCAGAAGAAGTGTTGTTTCACATCTGGGCCAAGTTTCTTGTTCACCATGGACTTGATCCTGCCAAATGCTGAGCACCCATTGATTTTTCAAGGCCAAGCCTTCACACAATTCATGTGAGTCCAAGTTCTTGTTCCAAAGCAAAAACTGGGCCTGTATTCAAAAATATTGGTGCTGATTCTGTGGTTATGCTGCTTCCTTCACAATCCCAGGAGCCCAGCATTAATTTCCATTCTCCCTTCTAGTGACATGAGAGCTGGGACAGTCATACTCCAACACTTGACACCTCCTAAGCCCTGATTCCTCATTAAAATTTCATTTTACTCCCCTCTCGGGTTTAGCTTTTACAGATTAGTGGGAGGTCCTGCTCTCTTCTGTTTCTGCCCATAGTCAGGAACAGAGAAGAATAACAATCTGGAAAGAAATTGCTTTTATTCCTACAAATTGCAAAATCACCACTGGCTCTGACATTTGCTAGAGGGGAAGCTACTATACATACAGATGTAGTCTGTACTGAGGCTGGTTTCTGCAGCATGTGGCTTAGAAACAACAAGCAAGCATGATCATATAACTAGTCTAATTTCTGGTTTATTAGAAAATTAGGATTGTAGGAATTTAGGTGCTAGTTCCTTATAAATACCTTAGATGTGTAATTTTGTGTATGTTTTCCATGGATCTTGTGATGACTGTGAACTAATTCTAAGGTTCTGCAAAAAATAACCAAGAAAAGCAGGTTGTGTTGAAAGTGACTCCGTGGGAGTCCCTGAATCCTAAAAGACTGGAAACCACCACTGAGAGCAGTGGATGGCTTATTTAGATTGGATATGGCCCCTTTTTTTGCATCTTTATGTGTAATCCAGTTCTCAGTGTAAGATTTCAGTGTAAGAAGTGCCAGTTGCACTGCTGCATGCAGAAAACTGCACAGATCTGGCTGACTCCAAAGGTCTGTGGCTGCAAGTGTGGCCTCAGCCATTCTGCAAAGACAGAGAAAATAAGAGGGAATTTGGGCCATCAGTAAAGAAAGGTAAAATAACCCTATCTTTGTTCAGTGACTATAGTAACCATAAGCAGCTGTTAAAACAGATCAGAGTGTGTTAAAAATCTAAGCCTTTCTGTGGTACCTAGGCTGTTACAATCAGGCTTGTTTTCTCCTCGTTAAAACAATCATTTGCTCTTTATGTTTAGGAAGATAAATGTTCTCCAGGCACATAATGATATCAGCAAAGATAAATTACAAAGGCCACCAGCCAAATTCATGCTACTGTGAGGAATGCATTGTAAATCATTGCAGCAGACACATGTCTAATCTAAAAGCAGTGCTAGTATGCACCTGCTCATGGCTTGAGACCAGCCCCTCCATTTTATACTCCTGCAAAGTGTGAGAATTATCTTTACAGGAGCCTGCAAAGAGCAGCCAAGGCTGGTGCCCTGTTCAGGAAAAGCACTTAATCACTTATTTAATCCTTGCTTTACCCCCAAAGTATTTCAAGATATGAACTTTAGTTCAAGCCTTACATATGTAGTATTCTTATATACCAAAAACATTATTCCACTGAGTGCATTTTTTTCTGGTTTATATATGTGCACTTTCCTGCCACCATTCAAACCTACCACAGAATGTTTTCAAAGCTTTTTTTTGTTTTTTATCTGTGAGTGCCGCATGGGTACCTGGTGTTCGGCATACTTGCCAGTACATCTCCTTGCACAAACCCTCCTTGCTGCCCTGTAACAACCACCAACTGTCCCAAACTGCTGACCTATTAACCAAATAAACTCTGCAAAATATTGCCATGTGTAAGTGTACTACTATTTTTCTAATTGCTAAAAACATGTCCTTCCTGCATTCAATAGCTTCTAGCAGAGATTGTTAACATCTGGGTTCTTAGCACAATAGAGGCTTTAGACTTAAAGGAACATTGTCCAGGTCAGTCAGTGAATTTGGCCATATGTATTTTTTTATAGATGATTCTTTTCATGTTATCTGTGTTACATTTGAAACTGTGAATCAATAACTCTCATGAGGATTAAGTCAGGAGAAAGCATAATTCATTATAAAAAGATCTGAGAGAAGATGGATGTAAACTTGGATGGGTGATGGTGGATTGGGACTACTTTTGGACTGGGTGTACAGCATTCTACTAAGGGAATAAGATGTGGAGGGAACACAGTCTCCCTTGGTATTTTCTGATGTAGTTGTGTGGGGTAGCTGTGGGCATTATGACCTAAAAAGTCCCAATCACTCCCCGCTATTTAGGCATCAGCGTAAGAAGAGTACTGCAGACTGTGTTTGCTTTACCTGTGGCTTCAGTGGTGAGGGAGCCCATCTTACATATGGCTGTAATAATTTTGAAAACTTAATTTTATTTTCCACCACTAATTGCAAGGGGCTTTTTCCTCCAGCTTTTTGCTTGTTATTGAGGAGAAGTCATTTTTATTCTTGTTTCTAGACAGCTTCAGTTCCTGCAGTTGTGAGTTGGTTTGCTGTTGCAGCATTTGTATTTTAAGCATGAAAACCAGATGTCTAGACCCAGTAGTATTGGGAAGGGAAATTTCTTTGGTATTTGAACTATAAATACGAAAATTTCCCCTCATCTTCTATTTTGTAAAGCTTTGTTTTTACAGAAGTATCTAATCTTAAATCAAACTGTTTCTCTGCTTAGTTATACCAGTCCTTTTGAGCCAATGCAGTCTATCACATCAGCAACAGTTTAGGAATTACAAAAATAAGATGATTGTAAATCTGGGCCCTGTACCCCTATGTCCCAAAACATTAAGGATAAAGAAGAGATACTCTGCATTTACAGAAGCAAGATTTTAACCTCATTATCTCAAGTGAGTTATATGTGTGCTGTAAACAGTTATGTTGTCGGGCTCAAGAGTCAAGCTTTCACAGAAAGAGCTAACATCTGTGACTTTCAGTGCCAATCTTTCCCTTTTTCTGCATCACCACTGCAGCATCACAGATAACAGCAGCTCGGTTGCATGGATGCTAAGGAGCCTGCAGACACAGATTTGCTGCAGGACAGACGTGAGACAGAGACCTGCACTAAGATTCCAGCTCTACAAGTAACTGCCCAACCTGAAATGCAGGGCTGACAGGGGGACCTTTGATCCTCTGAAAACAGAAAGGGCAATTGATTCTTTTCAATTAGGAGCATGACTGGTGTTGCATTTCCTGAGCTGGACAAGGGTGGTCCAGATGTCCATGGCAGATTTTTGCATAAGCACTTTAAATGTTTGTTTTTCTAGCTGTTTGCTCTTCTTTCCTAGTTTAAAAAAAACTCTTCTTATACTGTCACTGTTGTTGAAATCACTGCCCTCAAAAAGGAGTTACATCAGCCTTTAGCCTTTAATAGTTTATTGGATCTCTGGTTGCTAGTGGGGAAAATAGACAAAACTAGGCAGACAGGAAAAACTGTTATTTATGAGCAGTGTTTATGGGCAGTTATTTATGAGAATATTGGGTCATTTTTTTCTTTCAAACAAGTTAGTAGTAAAACAATATGCTGGAAAAAATATGCCAGTTCTTACCCAATCAACTTACAAGTCAAATAATTGGAGTATAAACTGATTATTCAACTGCATATGCATTTTGAACAATCTGGAATATTTTTTATGGACCAGATTCCAAATTATTCATACAATCTGCAAAAAGTCAAGATGTGATAACAGTGACATAATTCTGTCTCCATTTTTATTCTTCCGCATGTTTATGTGTCCACTCTGCAGTTGCTGTGTAGCAGAGGTCCCAGTCCTACACGCAGAGAGCTGTACAGGATCACTACAGAGGAGAAATAGAAACTAGTTCATAGAATTATGGAATCACAGAATGGTTTGGGTTGGAAGGGACCTTAAAGCTCATCCAGTTCCATGCCCCATCTAACCTGGCCTTGAACACTGCCACAGATGGGACAGCCACAGCTTCTCTGGGCAACCTGTGCCAGGGCCTCAGCACCTTCACAGGGAAGACTTTCTTCCTTATAACTTATCTAAATCTCCTTTCTGTCAGTTTAAAGCCATTCCTCCTTGTCCTATCTCTACATGCTCTTATAAAAAGTCCTTCTCCAGCTTTCTTCTCAGCCCCTGTAGGCACTGGAAAGCCACAATAAGGTCTCCCTTCTCTTCTCTGATTGCATACTTCTAGGCTTCTGTAGAGATGGACAGGTCTAAAACATAGGTCCATTCACCATTCAGTAATCAGTATGGCTTGAATGTGTTTACTGCATGTCAATGTGCTGCCAGTTCAAGCACAGTGCTTCCTGCCCATATGTACAAGATAGAATATGATCAGCAAAAGCATATTTGTTCATGAAAGGACACGAGTGGTGGAAAACGCTCTTTTTCTGATTCAGTTAGTAAAAATCTGAGTGACTTACAGTGCATGTTATAAAAGCATGACATGAAAGTTGTCCTTCTTGGTCTAAACTGATGTCACATTCAGTTGAAAATGCATCAAAATGGGGACATTACCACAGAGTGCTTGGCTGTCTCTGTGCCAGGCCAGCTCTCTTAGGTGAGAGGAATCTTCTCTTCATTGCCTCTGAGCCTGAGCTCTGATTTTTGTCCTTGTAACTATATACTGGGAGGACCAGCCCCAACAAAAAGCCTGTTGCCATCAGTGAATGTTCATGTGTGGACTTGATCCAGGTTGACTCAAGATTGGTAACAAGTATATGCAGACATTAGCATTTACTGCTATGCACAATGCAACTGTAGCCATCTTTTAAGAATTTTTTAAGCCTGGAGAGTGTAAATGCTGCTTAATCCTTTTAGCTAGGTCACTAGGAAGCTGTGAAATTCATATTTCTCATTAAACAAATAAACGTTGCTGGGTATGTAGCCATACATTCCCCTGAAAAATACCATTCTTTATCCTGGCAGTGCCACTTTCCTTAATGCATCATTATGTTCAGTAGTGACATATTTCTTTCTGGATTTTTTACGGCATAATTTAATATTATTTCTCTTTGTAAGGCTTCTAAATAAAGGACAACAGAATAAAACGTGCTTCATAAACTTCCCAACTGAGGCTTTGACACAGAAACTTTCTGGTATGCGCAGAAATATTTACCTTTTCTAGGCAACTCCAAGACAAAGACTTGCAGGATAACAAGAAATTTAGTGTCAGATAATCTTAGTAATAAATATTAATACAGATCATCATAACTAATGCTAGAATCTGAATCTCACAGGTTATCACATGGGTATTCCTTCTTTCCTTTAACATCTAAGGAAACACAGAATGCTGAGTGTACAGATATCAGTCTATCCAAGGTCTACTCAGTTCAGGGGCAAGCCTGCTGTTGGTGCAGTGGGCTGTGGTCACCCTGCCCGCCTGCAAGACACTTATTTCTCTGATAATAAAAATAAACTAGAACAGTTTCTGAGCGCTTCCAAGTTTGCTTCTGGAATATCAAACATAAGTTTTCATTCTCTTGTTTCTTGATAAATGCATTTAACATAAACTTTTTTTGGTGATTTCTAAACTTTAATCAAGGAGAAATGACCCCCTGATGGGCATTTTAATCTTGTTTCTATGTTTTTAAAGGAAATTAAATGTTAATTGCTGCTTGGTAAATTCATCTACAACAGTGATTTTCAATTCATCCCACAAACAGTAAGAAAATAAAGATAATTGTGTGGCATTTCCTGCTGAATAAAGGGAGCAAGGACTTTTTCTCCCAAATAATATTTTTAAAATAAAGTATTTTTAAAGATTACTGTTACTGTATATTTTTAAATGTCTGTTACTTTCAAATGCCCAGCTAAGCCGACTGCAGTAATTGTTAGGAAAATATTTCTCTCCCTGTCTCAGAGGTGACTGTATGAGAACTATGACTTTGTTTAAGGAGAGATTAAAAAGGAACAAAAAATTGCCATTGCATATTCAATAGCAGCCTGAAAATACAGAGCCCAGCTGCACTGGTGGACTCGTATGTGACATCCAGCATGTGTAGCTTGAGTCCCTTGAAAGAAATAATCATACACTGGTTATAGCACAGCCTGCTGTCAGCTTGCAAGGCAAGACTGTTGATTTGGGGATCTCACCACTTGTACTTGCTCTTTCATTATGTATTGGGACTGGTCATCAAATGTTCTGACTACACCATCCCAGGAAGTTGGGACTTTCAAAAGATGTTACAGGCTGACTACCCTGAAATCAAGGCATGCCAAAACACATGCAAATTGAGACCCACACATCTGTCTTTCCAACAGCACTACCCACAACCATCCAAATTTTAGAATTGAACTCTTGTATTGCCAAAGATTTAAACCTAAAAAAATGTCTTTGGAGTAAAATTTCAGCAAGATTTACCACTAAAAACATCCCTGTAAGCAGCAAGCAAAGACCTCATGGTTTCAAATATTACTTTTTGATCTTTTTAACAAAAGTATTGGCATTATTCTGTGAAGCAAAGCAGAAGCTGTGAAGATCACATCTTCCACATCATGCAATCATAAGAAGAAAAAAATGTATTGAAAAATGTCTCTATTATAAAATCTACACATTAACAGGTGGAAAAACAGCAACATAATTTAGCTTTCGACACAGAAATGTCTTCCTTGGAGCCAAGCAAATTCACTCTGGTGTTTAATCTGAACTGTTGCCAATTTTCTGTCCGTAATGGGAATCCAGTGGAAACTCTAGGGGAGAAAGAATTAAAGATAAAATGCCACTTTTAGTGCAGAAGCTTTGTCTAAGCAAATTTCGTAGGGGCAAGCAGAGCACAGTCTTAGGGACTGGTCTCAGAGCAGCACTAGTATAGCTGAAGGAATGTGCTGGTTTGCTTTTGGGAGTGTCTGCCAGAGTACAAGGGTGACTTACCTCGTGTGTGAAATTATCATTATCAGTTCAGACTTTAGCACAAATGTAAGTTCAGGTGCTACAGACTCACTTGCTCTCACACATGCATGTGCACACATGCTTGGCTCTACCACCTTGGCCATCCGTTTCAGTGATGCTCTGCAGCCACTCCGTCACGTGGTCCATGACCAAAGCTGGTGCTCAGTTCTCTCTTGTCTCTGGAAATTATTAGAGTATCCACCCACTATGGTCCTAAAAGTTTCCTACTTTGAAGAAACATTGGGATGCAATAAAGAAACCCTAGGACTAAAGAAAACTGCTCACAGGAAAGTGGAATGTGCAAGAAGAGCTTGTGGGAGTGGAGGATGGATTTGCCTTGGGTCAATATGCCCATTTAAAATCCAGAGGGGGTCAAAATTAATATTTTTTTCTAAATTTCACAGATGTTGTTTTATTAATAGGAAACCCTGAGATGTTCAAAGGAGGCAGGGAGTAAGATGCCAGTGTCATTGAATTTTAATGATAGATGTATTCCTTAGGCTCTTTTAAAATCCCAGCTTTAATGTGTTGCGTCCTGCAAGACTAGAAAACTTGATTCCAAGCAATAATTAGAAGTCTTCTAATCCAAAGAGAAATTAGATTAAGCCATAGTTCCCCTTTATAGTGATTAGACTAAAGCTGCTAAAATTGAAGCTTCCTCATAGAAATTACTTTCCATTTTTTTATTATTAGTGACTCACTTTGAATTAAAAGCTGGTAAGGGGGGTAAATATAATGTTAGACATGCTAACAATAAACTTTTCAGTCTAATCAATCTCTCTGTTACTACAGCAAATGAAATTATTTTAATGGAGTGCCAAGATAAGTAAGAAACTGAAAGTAATCTGAAAATTTCTCTAACTGCCTGTTAATGGTGGACTTTCCTTCATTTTCCCCTTTGAAAACATTCCAAGAGTGTTCAGAACTTGAGTGAAATATTTCCTTAAATATTACCTAGGAATGACTTTTGTGTTGGCTGGTTTAAATGAGGGAAAAAAACCCCAACCCAACAAAACCCCCTTCTGAAAATCACTGCAGTCTTTCTTTTTGCAAAGATGGTGAAAAAAAATCAGGAAATCTCCTTTGTTTGCATTGACAGGTATTTTATGAGGGTGCTGGAGACTGAACAGACAATTGATTTTCTTACCTTCAGTATAAAACCAGAAAAGAATAGGAAAATAAATAAAAATACAGGAGGGAAAACTTACAAGACAAAATGAGTAGCACAGTGAGATAGTAGTAAACCAAAATGTTTCCAATGGCCATTATAAGGACTCTGCAGTAACATCACTGTTGGAAGGCTCAACACAAATTTTTATAAACAATACTTTTAGAGCTTTCTTGCCTATAGGATGAGAGATGAAGCATGTCCAAACATGCATGTATATGAGAGCTATGTCCCAGTCAGTAACTGATATCCCACTCATCTTTTGAACTGGCTATAACTGGGGCAGGCTCTTCCTTTGCTCTGCTGCTCAGAAATCACAGGATCTGTGCCCTGGAGACAGGGTGCAACGCAGAGCATGGAGCTCAGGGACCCGGCCTGCATGGCAGTCACGGTTTGATGGGCACATTATATTTTAGCTCTTCCACAGTAACTTGCCTCAGCAGGGCATTAGGACCACACAGTTTGAGCTCAGAAATTCTCACCAGCTGCAACTCTCCTCTCCCAGCATCTCCAAAAGCCGACATGCTGCCATGCAGTAGGCTTTTCCCTGGATTGATCTTGCAGGAGCCGCCCTGTCCTATGCAAGCAGCTGGCGCCAGAGTGCAGACAGCTCCATCAGAGCCTCCCTGCGTCACAGCCTGCAAGACATTTCTTTGTTCTCTCCTCACAACCAGTGTTCCCTCTGGTTGTGGTTTGCTGCTTGCATAGCCTCAGGTATGCAGGAGGGAAGTCAGGGTAGAGAGGTTTTCCATTAAATACCTTGGAAAGGCTCCATCTTGTTTGGAAAAGGACCTTGATGTGTCTGCCATGTCGTGGTGACAAACATCAAGAAATCCTCTTGCACCACTTGTGCTTCTAAATACACTGCCCACCAAGAGATCCTGGTGTCAGCCTCTGCTGGAAGATGTCCCAGCAACATCAGGGGGGATCACTGAAATCTGTCTGACCGAGAATTACTGAGTAATGGGCATCACTACCAGAGCTGCTATGGCAAGAGCTAGAGCCCCATGCCGTGGCATTGCTCCGGGCAGGAAATGTGCAGCCATCCTCCTTTCCTTCAACCCTGGCACCCCAGCGCACAGTGTGTCGTTGGGAGACATTGCTATTGCAGCCTGCGGTATGTGTTGAATGTCACTATTGCCATTAGCTTCTCAGAGCAGGCTTCCTCTTGAGCCCCTGGCTGTCATGCCTTAAATCATCAGCCTGCCATCATTCTGCTGCTTTGTCCCAGCTTCTAAGACTTATTGGCAGTGACAATAATAGTTCTCAGTGCAAAGCTTATAAAACATGCTCATTTGTTTAGGTTTCTAATGCATAACCCTACAAAACGTGCCCATTTCTGTGGTTTCCTCCCAGTGAGTAACTGAGTTTCAGCAAACAGAAGAAAATGGGCCAGGTTAATTCTCCTCTATCCTCGTTACTCTTACCTGTCATGTTATTCAAAGAGATTTTCAACATGTGAGCCCTAAGACAGTTACAGCTGCGCAGAACTCAGCTGTATGAATAGTTCCTAGAGCTTCATTTCACAAAGCATCTTCCTTTTAGTTTGTTTTTTAAAGAGGAAGAATTTCCCGATGGAGAGTAGTTTCATTTCATTTCTTTGTGAAGAATGTCATCTAAGCTTTTCAGTAAATTGAGAGGCTAGGAAAAAAATACGATATATCTGGTGCTGAGAAATATATATACCTGGTATTTCCCACTCAGTGCAGCCTGAGTGGAAAAACAACTGAGGCACTTGTGAGGGCAGTTCTGTGTGCTCTTTTACATGGAAAGGCTAAACCAAGTTGTGCAACATCAGCTGAAAAAGAAGAAAGCAGAAAGTTGGGAGGTGTAAGTGCTCAAGCACCTAACTGTGGTGCAAGAGTAATCCAGGCTTTGGTGCATAGAAAAGCCAGGCTCAAATCAGCTTTTGCTCAAGTGCACATAGCTACAACTTAGACTCTAGCAGCTACTCTCACATGGCAGCAGATACTCTGTAATTGGCCTAATTCACTTGCCATATCTGTTTCTTGGTGCTTTTCTTTCATGAAACTACGTGAAGTCTAGACTCAGCTCAGGCTGAGCCCTGGTTTGGTACATGTGAGGAGCTGTATAGATTGGATAGAACGTCTCTCAATTGTTTGAAGTCCTGGGTCAGTTTTTCCACAGCTGAAATGGTGGAAGGGGTAAGATTGTCTGAACTCTCAGAGCTGACGGGTCTCTTCATCCACTGTTGGTGATGCTGCCTCACTCCAGGTCATTGATGCCAGTGAGTGGGCATATGATGATGGCGCACTCCATGTAAGTTTACGCCACATGGGTCGTGCACGTTTGACTTCATCTGAATCTACGGATGTATTCCTGGCATCTGGCCTATGATAGATCATCTCTAGAATGGCTGATTCTCTCAGGGACTGGATGCCTCTCTCTATCATGGTCCACTTGCCTGAGCAGCATATAACGCTATCCTTTAGGGAAACCTTTCCTTCACAGCTACCAAAAGCCGCCTCCAAAGGCTGAGGGCTCGTTTCTCTTTTGCAATTGCTTTGTCAATTCCTCATTCCTTTGCAAGTAATCCCAGCTGCTTGGCTTCCCTACCTTCTAGCTTGTGACCATCAGGCCCATTGTCCCAGCATTGGAGCAACCAGGTGACGATGCGCTCCCCAGAAAGACAGGTGAAATCTTTTTGCATATTCGCAGCTGGGTCAAGGTCCAGAATTGAGAAGTTACCTTTTCCTGATTCCTGTAGTAATAACTCTAGTTCAGATGGTGCCCCTCCAGTGTGTGCATTGGGTCTTCACCTTTCTTCACTGCACAAGTTGCTCTTTGTGGCTCTCCTTTGCTTTTCCCCTTGCTTATAGGGGCAATGGATATTGGCATAGATTGGTCCTTTGGTTTATCTGCAGTGGCTGTCACAGGGGTTGGAGTGGCTGCAGTGTCTGTCACAGGGGTTGGAGGGGCTGCAGTGTCTATTACCAGGGTTGGAAGGGCTGCAGTGTCCGTTGTTGGGGTTGGTGCAGCTGCTGTGCTTGGGGCTTGAGTAGCTGTGCTGTCTGTTGCTTTGCCATCAGATTGAGAGACATCTTTTTCCAGAGACGCTCTGTAGGCATAGGCCAGGCCCCAGCACGTTGCCATGAGTTGTCTCTCTCTGGTATTGCCAGGACGATAGCACACCTCGTTTAAGTGTTTTACTAGCTTTTACAGATTTTGCACTTGTTCAGGTTTAAAGTTGCAAAGCACTGGAGGTGCCACTGGCCCAGCTGCTTGCCCATACTATCCCACACACCCTGCCACTCATGACAGTCCAGCCTGGGGGAAAATCTCTTGGTGGTCCTCTTAGATCATCGTTTAACCTTAGACAAGACCTGAGCCCAACCCTACTTAACTTTCAAGATCAGACAAAATAGGGCGTTCTCAAGGTGGGATGGCTGTGGGTGAAAACACACGGTGTATATGTGGCAACATGCTGATCCCCAGTAAAAGCAGCAGGCAGGTTTCAAGGGCATCCAAAGGCCATCCAAAACCTTCAGAATTCTCAAATGCTGCTCTAAATAGCCTGGTGGGGAGCAGAGGCTGTGCGGGAATGTCTCCTCCATAGGCTGACCCCCCCGAGGAGGAAAAAGAAAGATGTGCAATTGCTAAAAATTCCATTATGTGCCTCCCAAAGTATAGAGGTGGTAACCACACTGGGAACTCAAGCCAGACCAGTTTCATGATCAATGAGTCTATTGTATTACAAGTCATTACCATGGAGTACAGCAAAACAAGAACCATAGCCCAGGCCCCCCAGCCAATAAACACTGTAACAGCAAATACTGGCTGCAAGTAGGGTATGACATGCTGAAACTCTGAGACCAAGCGCAACAGCTTTGAGAGCAAATAAATCCTGTGACAAGTGACTATTAATCCGAAACAATGAATGCTTATCACAAATATGATTAGACACAGTCTGGTCAGATCTGTTGTTATCTCAAGCCCCACGTTGGGCTCCAAAAAGAACTGTCATGGCTGAAGCCCAGCCGGTAATTTAGAATCATGCAGCCGCTCGCTCAGTCACCTCCTTCTTCCTCCCTGCCCTCTCCCAGCGGGGTGGAGGTGAGAATCAAAAGAATGTAACTCCCACAGGTTGAGATGAGAACAGCCCAGTAACTAAGGTATGATACAAAACTAGTACTGCTACCACCAGTGATAATTATGATCAGGGAAATAACGAGGGGAGAGTATATAAAACTAAACGGGGAAAAGAAAGATAAAACAATAAACATGAGTGATGTACAATACAATTGCTCACCACCTGCCGACTGATACCCAGCCTGATCAAGCAGTGATCTGGGCCTTCAGGGTGGCTCCCCCCAGATTATATACTGGGCATACAATCATAGAATCATAGAATAGTTAGGGTTAGAAAGGACCTTAAGATCATCTAGTTCCACCCCCCCTGCCATGGGCAGCGACACCTCACACCAAACCATGTCACCTAAGGCTCTGTTGAACGTGGCCTTGAACACCGCCAGGGATGGAGCATTCACAACTTCCTTGGGCAACTCATTCCAGTGCCTCACCACCCTTACAGTAAAGAACTTCCTTATATCCAATCTAAACTTCCCCTGTTTAAGTTTGAACCCGTTACCCCTTGTCCTATTACTACAGTCCCTAATGAAGAGTCCCTCCCCAGCATCCTTATAGGCCAGACACTGGAAGGCTTCTCTGAGGTCTCCACACAGCCTTCTCTTCTCCAGGCTGAACAGCCCCAGCTTTCTCACCCTGTCTCCATACAGAAGGTGCTCCAGCTGCATGATCATCCTCTGGACAAGTCTTCTGGACTTTTTCCAACAGTTCCATGTCCTTTTTATGTTCAGGACACCAAAACTGCACACAATAGTCCAAGTGAGGTCTCTCAAGAGCAGAGTAGAGGGGCAGGATCCACTTCCTTGGACCTGTTGGTCACGCTTCTTTTGTTGCAGCCCAGGATACGCACACTGCCGGCTCATGTTAAGTTTCTCATCGACCAACACCCACAAGTCCTTTTCCACAGGGCTGCTCTGAATCTATTCTCTGCCCAACCTCTAGCTCTGCCTGGGATTGCCCTGACCCAGGCGTAGGACCTTGCACTTGTCATGGTTGAACTTCATAAGATTGGCATCAACCCACCTCACAAGCGTGTCAAGGTCCCTCTGGATGGCATTCCTTCCCTTCAACGTATCAACCGAACCACACAGCTTGGTGTCATTGGCAAACTTGCTGAGGGCACACTCAATCCCACTGTCCATGTCACCGACAAAGATGTTGAACGAGAGCGGTCCCAACACCGATCCCTGAGGGACACCACTCGTTACTGGTCTCCAGCTGGACATTGAGCCATTGAGCACAACTCTTTGTGTGTGGCCATCCAGCCAGTTCTTTATCCACCGAGTGGTCCACCTATCAAATTGATATCTCTCCAACTTAGAGACAAGGATGTCATGTGAGACAGTGTCAAATGCTTTGCACAAGTCCAGGTAGATGATATCAACTGCTCTAGCCCTGTCCATCAGTTCTGTAGCCCCATCATAGAAGGCCACCAAATTGGTCAGGCAGGATTTCCCCTTAGTGAAGCCATGCTGGCTGTTACCAAGCACCTTGTTGTTTTTCGTG
The DNA here is from genome assembly GCA_028858755.1 of Ara ararauna. Classification (NCBI taxonomy): domain Eukaryota; kingdom Metazoa; phylum Chordata; class Aves; order Psittaciformes; family Psittacidae; genus Ara; species Ara ararauna. The sequence goes on from CM054384.1 coordinate 10,315,101, forward strand.
TGCCTCAGCATGCCTTCCAGGAGAATCTGCTCCAAGATTTTGCCAGGCACAGAGGTGAGCCTGACTGGTCTGTAGTTCCCCGGCTCATCCATTTTCCCCTTCTTGAAAATGGGGGTATATTCCCCTTTTTCCAGTCATCAGGAACTTCACCTGTCTGCCGTGATATTTCAAATACGATGGACAGTGGTTTAGCAATTTCATTTGCCAGCTCCTTCAGGACCCGCGGATGGGTTTCGTCAGGTCCCATGGACTTGTGTATGTTCAGGTTCCTAAGATGGTCTCGAACCAGATCCTCTCCTACAGTGGGCCCAGGGTCTTCATTCTCACAGTTCCTGCATCTGCCTTCCAAGGCTTGGGTGGTGTGGTCAGGGCGTTTGCCAGTGAAGACCGAGGCAAAGAAGTCATTAAGAATCTCAGCCTTCTCCAGATCCAGGGTAGCTAGTTCTCCTGATAGCTTCTGGAGAGGGCCCACGTTGTCCCTACTTTGTCTTTAATTTGGGACATACCTATAGAAGCCCTTCCTGTTATCTTTCACGTTCCTTGCCAGATTTAATTCTAACTAAGCCTTAGCTTTCCTGACCTGGTCCCTAACTTCCGGAACTGGTATACTTCCCAGGCCGCCTGTCCTCACTTCCACCTTTTATAAGCTTCTTTTTTCCCCTCTAAGTTTCCTCAGCAACTCCTTATCTATCCACGGAGGTCTCCTGGCCCTCCTGCAGCACTTCCTTCTAGTCAGGAAGCAACATTCCTGAGCTTGTAGCAGGTGATCCTTGAATATCAACCACCAAGAGTCTTGGGCCCCCCTGCCCTCTAGGGCTATATCCCATGGAACCTTACTAAGCAGGTTCCTGAAGAGGCCAAAGTCTGCTCTCTTGAAGTCGAGGGCAGTGAGCTTGCTGCATACTCTTCTCACTGTCCTGAGGATCTCGAACTCGACCATCTCATGATCACTGCAACCAAGGCTGCCCTGGAGCATCACATTTCCAACCAGCCCTTCCCTGTTGGTGAGGAGGAGGTCAAGCATGGAACCTCTCCTTGTCAGCTCCTCTATTACTTGCAGAAGGAAGCTGTCTTCCACACAATTGAGGAACTTCCTGGATTGCTTGTGCCAGGCCGTACCATCCCTCCAACAGATATCAGGGTGGTTGAAGTCCCCCATGAGAACAAGGGCCTGCGAGGGTGAGGCTGTTCCTATCTGTCTATAGAGTGCTTCATCCACAGAGTCCTCTTGGTCAGGCAGTCTGTAACAGACCGCCACAATAATGTCTCCCATCTCTGTTCTCCCTTTAACCCTGACCCACAAACTCTCTGTTGACTGCTCACCTGTCCCCAGACAGAGTTCCATACTCTCCAGCCTATCTCTGACATAAATAGCAACTCCCCCTCCCTGTCTGCAGGGCCTGTCTTTTCTAAACAGCCTGTAACCTTGCATTCCAACACTCCAGTCATAGGAGCCATCCCACCATGTTTCTGTAATACCAATTATATCTCTGTAGCCATGCACCCATCTCTAATTCCTCTTGTTTATTCCCCATACTATGGGCGTTTATATAGAAGCATCTGAGCCAAGCTCCAAATGAAGCCGACTTATTGGCTGGAGCGGCTGAAATATCCCTGCATTGCTCCAAGCATTTATTATCTTTGCTGGCAACTGACTGGGTGTGTTGGGATGGAATGATGCCCCCCTCTCCCAACACATCTAGTTTAAAGCTTTCTTAACTAGCCTGGCAAGCCTCCTACCAAAACAGCTCTTCCCCTTCATCAGACCAGCTCCACCAGCCTCCAGTAGACCTGGCCTCCCAAACTGAGTCCCATGTTCTAAATCCCCAAACCCCTGACTATGGCACCAGGATGGTACCATAGCATGACGTGCTGTGGTATGGAATACCCCTTTGGCTACTTTGGGTCAGGTGTCCTGTCTCTGCTTTCTCCTGGCTTCCCGTGCCTCTCCTCACTGGCAGAGCATAAGGCTGGAAAGTCCTCTATCAAGGTGACCATTACTTAGCAACAACTGAAAACATCGGTGTGTTATCAGCAGTGTTCTCAGGCTAAAGTTAGAAACACAGCACTGAACCAGCTAATAGGAAGTATAAAAATAACTGCTACAGCTGAACCCAGGACAGTGACCACCAGCACCTGTCCTGAGGTGGTGGGATCAGCTTGGTGAACCCGGACTGGTTTTGCAGGTTGATGCACAGCCCCACCTGTGTGATGGACAAGGGCAGCAGTTGGTGCTGGACCCACTGTCACCCCTGTTCATCCCCAGCACCGTGCCCCCAGAGGCTCCAGGCTCTCACCTTGGTGATGAAGGCTTCGATGCCAGTGAAGTGGTTTACCATTTGGTGGTCCTGCAGTAGCCAATAGTTGACAGCATTGCACTGTCTGGTCCTGATGAAGGTCGGCATCTTGTCATGCACCATGGAGGACTGCAGGAGGGACAGAGCGGACCAGGGTGAGCTATGGAGTCCGCACCCCACCCTCAACACCTGGCCCAGGCTGTGCCCTGCAGAGTCCAGCCCTGACCCTCTCCACTAACCATGATGTCATGGATACCATCGAGGTTGTCCTCATCCCATTGGTCTTTCTCCTCCTCTTCCTCCTCCTCCTCAGGAGGCTCCGGGATCTCCGCTTGTGGGCTTAGCACAATTGGATGCAGGCCCTGGCTATGGACCCAGTGCTGCCTCCCACTGCTCATCACCCCTGTCTTCCTTATCCTCCTCATCATCCTCCTCCAGCAGCTTCTGAGTGTCCTGCTGCTGCCCCGAGTGGGCACCCACCCTGACAGTGTTGGAGAATTTCTTCTCCACCCAGCCCCGTGCCCACAGCAGATTACGGATGACAGTGTAGAAGCCCCGCACTGAGAAGATCTTCTTGGCCCCAGGAGGGACACAAGCGCTCAGCCATAAATATAATAAACACATGTTCATGGCATGTTGGGGGGTGCGTGTGTAATCAGGCCCCACGTTGATGACCTCCTCCACCTGCTGCCTGGCCCTCTTCAGCAGCTCCGTGGTGACTGAGGGCTGCCGCTTGGTGCTGGCAGGAGCTGCCAAGGACAAGCCAGGCTGAGCTGCTGGCCCCGTGTCCCCAGCCCCATGCAGGGGGGGACAGCAGCACAAGGGGAGAAGGCACCCACCTCTGTGCTTCAGTCTGCCTGAGCCGGGTCTCCCCAGCACAGTGTGCACCGGGTCACAGAGCTTCGTGCCGGAGTCCCGGCTGCTCTACACCCCCCAGGGATTCCTCACACGGCCCGAAGGCCCCACTCGATCCCCCAACAACACCAACAACATCGACTGCTCTTGCAGTCACAAAAGAGAGAGTGACTCTGTCCAGCAATAGCCTGAGGGTGAGGGGAGCTGCGCGTGACTTTGGATCCCCCAGGCACCAATCGCATCCCCTTTCCCCATGGGGACTGAAGTGGGGTCCAGCACATGGATCCTCCCAACCGCTGCACCAGCCCCAGCCACCTCGCTGGCCCCATTGCCCCGAAGGGGGACAAGCACCAGCCCCCCAGTGTTATGTGTGTTACCCCCAACCTCCCAGACCCCTTTCTTGAAACGTTTCACAACGAGACACCCCCGAGCCCTCAAGCCCTTTCGTGCCCCACATCCCCAGGCTCACCCCCAACTCTTTTGATGTCCTCAGCCGCGTTCGACCTCATTTATTCCCCCTTTATAGGCCACACACACACCACACACACCCTCCCCCCCCCCGCTCTCCTCCCACCACAGGTCCTGCCCCCACCGTCGGGACAGCCCTCTCTGTTTGCTGTTGCTATGGCGCTCCTCGAGCATCCTGGCGAGGCGTTTAACGGCCCGGCGCGTTCCGTGCCCCCGCCGAGGCGTTACACGGCCCTCGGGCGTTCCATGGGCCCCGAGGCTCTGCAAGGCAAGAGGAGAAGAGAGGCGGCTGTGAGCCCCTGTGTGCCCCAGCGCCCCGGGGCTGCGGCCCCAATGGCTGCTGCCCCCACTCAGAGTGCTCTGGGCATCCCAAACCCAGCACTTCCCCAGCAAAGGGGACACAAGCACCCCAGGGCGTCCTCCCACCCTGTCCCCAAGAGGGTCTTGGGCATAATGGCATTGCTGTCCCCATATGTGGGACTGGGGGGCTTGGAGCCCCACACCCTCCTCCCAATATCCCAAGATGAGGGATCAGCCTCCTCCTGTTCCAGAGCCTCAGGTTCTCAAGGAATTCCTCCGCCATGATGCGGGCCCTGGTGTTGACAGACAGTTTCATCTCACTGATCTCCTTGTCGATCTCCTCCATGAAGTGGATGACAAAGTCCACCAGCTTGTGCCTGTTACAGCTTGTTACAGCTGAACCCACCCCTTATTCCATGCCATTCATATCATGCTCAGATCCCACATTTTTCAATATACCATTGCTTTTTTCTCATATGCATATATGTATACACACACACACACAGATACCGTTCCTTAGTCCATGGACCACCTCTATAAATTTTGCTGAATTCATTCAGTCCATGATGTCAGGCTCCACCTCTTGTAACAGTCTCTCAGGGCAGGAAGGACAGTGTGTATTGTTGGATTGTTGTCTGCTGACGACACCGCTGAACTCGTCACTGCTGAGCTTGTCTGGTTTCATCAAAGTTCATTCTTCGTTGGGGTGATGATCGGAGGGAAGTCAGGGTCAGTCAATGGTGGCCTGAGGACAGTTCTGCTGCTGGCTTTTCCATGACTTTATTCTCTGATGATGATCACGACAGCACATATCTTCTTTTCAAAGCCCAGAGTGGTGGAGATGGGCATCTAGCTGATGGGCTATAGAGTGTTATATAGGAGGCAGCAGCATATAGTTGAGTTCATTGGCTGTTTTCCCCCAAAATTAAATCCCCTTGATGTACACACTGGACTTCCCCATCTTCCCACATTACCCACCAAGTATATAGGGGTCCCTGAGCAAAAGCAATCCCTCCAGTGCATTTGCCTTTACCTGGAGCAGGAATAACCCAGACTGTCTTCCCCAGCAAATTCTTTATGTGCACCACAGGAACTTTATCCCCCTCTGCAGTACATAAAAGTTCTGGGCCAGCCTGTTGGCAGATCCTCTGGTGCTGACCAACCAGGTGGCTTTTGGTAAATGTGTATCCCAATGTTTGAAAGTCCCACCACCCATTGCTTTCAGTGTAGCTTTTAACAGCCCATTGTACCGTTCGATTTTCCCAGAGGCTGGTGCATGGTAGGGGATGTGATATACCCACTCAGTGCTGTGCTCTTTAGCCCAAGTGTCTATAAGGTTGTTCCAGAAATGAGTCCCATTGTTGGACTCAATTCTCTCTGGGGTGCCGTGTTGCCACAGAATCTGTTTCTCAAGGCCCAGGATAGTGTTCCAGGCAGTGGCGTGGGGCACAGCGCATGTTTCCAGCCATCCAGTGGTTGCTTCCACCATGGTAAGCACATGGCGCTTGCCTTGGTGGGTTGGTGGGAGTGTGATGTAACCAATCTGCCAGGCCTCCCCATATTTGTACTTCAGCCATCATCCTCCATACCAGAGAGGCTTTAACTGCCTGGCTTGCTTAATTGCAGCACATGTTTCACACTCATGAATAACCTGGGCAATAGTGTCCATTGTTAAGTCCACCCCTTAATTACAAACCCATCTGTTTGTTGCCACACATACAGCGTTCTGAGGATTTAATAACCTGGTCTGCCTGCCTTTTTCAGTTCTATTTGTTGAGAAAAGTGATCTCTTTGCTTCATGGGTGCAAGACCAGTGGCAGGGATTTAGAAATTGGTAATAAAGAACAAGCAAGTGGAATGATGGGGAGCCACTGTCCTAAATAAGCCACAACCATGAAAAATGCAACTGCACTCCACTTCCCTTCTTTTCAAGAACACACTTTGTTCCTAGAAACTTTCTATTCATGTATCAGTTAATCTACCCAGCAAAACACTTGTCAATACAGAATGTAGTTTTGTGGTGAGAATATTCTGGAAAACACCACCAGAATCAATACTCTTTTCACACGCAAGCATGAAAGACTCTGACTTGAAGTCTGCTCCCTGGTATTTCCAAAGTTTTGGAAAATGCAGCTCAAAATCTGGGCTTTTGACTTGTCCCCTCTTGCTCGGGTTGGCAAGGTGACTTGTTACCTCGTGGTAACAAGGGACCCATTTGCACATGCTGGTTCAGAGCTTTGACAAACTAACAGAGCCTGAACATGGGATGTGCCAAAGCCAGTGCAAGCCGTAAGATCTCAGTGCTGTGGAGAATGAAATCCTCTTTTTAAAATGCAGCCCTGCCTGGTCTGTATGACAGAGATAGGAGAAGACAGTGCAGTGCAGTATTTGTGTCAGCTATCACAGAAGTGTGATGAGCGTGCTGGCAGAGACCTACAGCGCTATCTGTTTGCTGTCTGGTGGTTGCATGATTCAGTATCAGTTTATGAGTTTCTTCTGGAATCAGATGGTTGCAAGGCAACAAAACAGATGCCAGCTACATTTAAATGTCAAATGTTCAAACCATCACATGTCAACATATACAGGGTTTGAACAGCCAGCAGCGTTGCAGAGCACAAACCCAGAGACAGGCAGTGGGTCTTGTTTAGCTGAAGAAATAGAGAATTCAGGAAAACTAGTAGGGATACTTAGTGAAGGTGAATCAGCTCCTCATATCAGAAATATGACCAGGTCTGCATGTGATGAGATAGCCTGCAGTATATGTCACGAAAGTGAGTCCTGTCAGACTCCATTACTTTTTTCTCTCAGACCTTATTAAAAGCTAAATACAAAAGGTGAGGTTGCTAATCAGGAGGAATTTACCAACAGAGACAACATCTAATCCCATGCAACAGCCTGTGCTATCGTGCAGTATCTGTGATATCTGCACCATTCCAGAGAATTATATCTTGGCATTAATTAGTCTTCTTAATTAGTGTAGTCAGAACATAACTGCAAGGCCTCTGCAGTGTTGGAAAGCACACTTCAGTGGGTTCCATTAGTAGATATGATGTACAACTTTATTCCAGATTCAAGTACTCTGCCCAGTAGTTTTGGCATTTTATGCCAAATCCCATGGACTTGAATGGGGACGGATTTTGGACTTTGGCTGGTTTATATATGTTCTGGCAGAGATTAATGCAGTTTTATAATGAACTATTCAAAATCTTTCCAAACAGACTCAATAATAAAAGGATTTTCCCCTGTCAGAACTGAGGTATTTAGATGATTTGTGATGAGTACAACCTTTTCTAATAAGGGCTGAATATATTTTCTTTTGAGCTGCGCTTCACTCATTTGCTAAAATCCAGGAAACATTTGAATTGAGTTAGGACCAAACAGTGCAAAGGCTGAAATGTGGTTATCATTATGTCATGCACAAGGCAAAGGCTCAGGCAGAATTCACTCCCTCCAGAATGTTCCCATCAGTATTATGGGTGTGAGAAGGAGCCTGCAGCCATCTGGCCTTTATTAGCTGTGTTTTCAAGCTTGATATACATGAGGAAGAAATCTAAAAGACAATCTGCTACAGTCAAAGATTTGCATCAAATGCCCAGTCCCTGGATGAGTGATCCCAGGAAACTATCTGCTAATGAACATAACACGGCATTTTGCAACAAGGAAGCTGTTGAACTAGTAAGTTTTAAAGTGTAGTTTATGATCATTTCCCTTTTTTTTTTAAAATTAAATAGTGTGTACTATCTATTTCAGAGCCTTTTAATAAATATTCATTTATCTCTGTAAGACAAGAGTCAGCAGCATGTCACTGTGGGTACCTCTGTGAACATTTCAAGGCAAAGTCCTGCCTCATACACATGTGTTCAACAGTCCAGGCAGTGAACTAGTGCCTTTAGGTGGATGGTGGACTCCTCCATCCTGAAAACTAGGACCAGGATGGATCAAAATCCGTATTAGCCTTGACCTTACGAGACCTCTGCACACTAAAATCCTACTGATTTCAGTGGGTGGTTGAGCGTGGGAGACTGGGAAGACAGCAGCTGGGTTTTCACTGCAGGAGCCATTAAGGGACATTGTGTTGTATGCCCCCAAAGGTCTTCCAAGGCCTTAATTAGAGCTGGGCATTGTCTGAGTCAGTGGTTACAAAGGCTGCAGAGATTTACATGGAGTCCTCAGAGAACAGGCAGCCACTCCGTTATGCTTGTTCCCAGGTTTGCACTGCATTTGGGCATTTGCCTCCCAAATCCATCAGTACCGTCAGCAAATCCCTGCTCCAGCCCTGAGTGTCCCATGTCTGTAATTATCAGTGTAAATGTGATCCTGGCTCCACCCTGGACAAAGCATGAACTTGAAAAGTCCTGGGTCAAGAAGTGAGATTTCTCTCAGTGAAAACTGCAGCTCTTCCTAGAAAAAAATCCCTAAGCCACCTGTTCTAAGATTGATGTGTGACATAGATCAGAATTAATCCAGCTGAGACTGTTAAAAGTCTGTCCTTTTTCTTACCAAAATGAAACATTTTGATGTGACTAAAATGAAACGGTAAAAGCAGAGCTACTGCTATCGACTATTTTAAATGAGATTTCACTTTCATCAGTGAGATTCTGACTTGCTTTCCCTGGCTATTTTCAGAGCCTTTATCCATTAATATTTATTATCCATATTTTCACACACAGAAGACTAGGTTGCTCCTTACTATTAGTGAGCTACTATAACATTTAATTTCCTATCAGTCAGGGCTGTGCTACTGGGATGGCTGTTGCCAGCTCCAGGGTTAGCACATGGATGGGAAGAGCCAGGCTTTAATCTTCCATGTGGTTTGGGTTTGTCATCTTCAGCTTCAGATTCTTGACTGCGAAGTGGGACATAACCTGTGCAATTTTACTGATCCAGATGTGAAATTTGCTTTGAGATGCTCAGCTGAAAGGTCAAGAAATTAGTCTGACTTTTGTATCATTTGCCCTGGTGCATGGGAGGTTTATCTACAGAAGACACAGAGACCATTTGGCTGGGCATCCTGACTCCCATGTGCTCTGATTTACCTTTGCTGTGGTGCTTCATCTTCTCCTGAGGAGCAGGGTCTGAACCAGCGTGCAAACGTAGCATTTTCTACAGTTAGAAGTGCAAAGCCTGTTTTGGGATGTCGAAAGAAAAAAGAAGATCCTGTGGTCACCAGGAGGGAAGCTGTCTTTCTGGAAGTTGTCCTTCTGTTTCTTTTTCTTCCAAGGACAAGCAGATAAAAGCAGCCCAAAATCACAGAAACACCAGTGATTCCACAGAAGGTACTAAAAAAAAAATAAAGAAAAAAGACTAAAAAGCTTTATTTTTCAAAAAGGTTGGAGACTGTTGAGAACTTTCCTCCTTAAAAAAAATACTCCTAACTGAAAATTTTTTCACTGAAAACCAATGTCAGCAGGATCCCTTCCAAGCCTCCCACATCCTCAGGTCAGTGCCTCCTTTTGGGTGCCTTGAGGAAGCCCCTGAGCAAAGGTGCCAAGCACGCAGCTCTGGCAGCATGATGGCAAAGCCATGCTGTGCCAAGGAAATGGAGCTGCTCCTCCACTGCCCCTCTGCTTGTCCCAGAAGGTCAGAGCTGGGGCACGTGTGAGGAGGATGCACTGGGGCACCCAGAGGTGTTTATTACTCTGCTGTCTTCCACAGCTGCTGCCTTCCTGCTGATAAATCCTTGCTTTGTCCTTGCACTCAGGGAGAGGCTTTTCAGATTGCCTCTGCAGTTAGTCTTATCTCTGTCACAGGTCTCCTCATTTCTTTTCCCACACAGAATGAGCAGCCTGATAGCAGAAGGCTCATCAGGAGGAGAGCCAGGAGTGGTGTGTGCCAGCTGCCTGGAGCATGCAAACAGCCACTGCCTGAACTGGGTCAAAGCACCTCTGTTCACTGCGGGGAGAATTATGTGATGCCCCAGACAGATACCTGAGACAAGACAGCACTTACACACTTAGATTATCTGTCAGAGAGAGATGGAAAGTGGGAGATAAGGAAAAGAGGTGGGGTGGGAAGCTCTCTGTCGACATTGGTAGTGAAGAAGTGAGTGTGGATGCTCCTGGGTGGCCCTGGGGAAGCCACTGTTGCAGATCCCGTCCCTCCAAAAGGGACAAGGCTTGTGTCTCCTCAACCCAGCATCATGTATGGAAGGGACCCAGAGAACTGCTAAGTGCAAGCTGTTGTACAGCTGGGGTAAAAGATTTACTTTGTTTACCAAAGTGAGTGAAGTCAGTTAATATAGAGGCCCAGCCCAGTTCTGTCTGCCAGGAAAAAGACTGAAAAGAGTGGGGACTGGGACAGGGACTGTTTGCCTGACCTGCAGGCTATGGACATGGTGTCTGCTTCTTGCTGTGATACTGCAAAAAACTTATCTCTTAGTTGTTGTCTCCTCCTTACTGAGGAAGAAGGGGTCAAACCACCTTTTCATCATGATACAAGGTCAGCCTATGGACAAGCCTGGGAAGCTCAACTTTATCCCATTCTCCCGAAGTCTGGTAGATCCACATCAGTGCCCCATAGTTTGCTGAAGTCATTATTGCAAGACATCAACCGCCATAAGTCACGGACTTACAGTCATGATGCCAGTCCAGCACTGTTCCTCGGTGTCTCCAGCATGGATTCCCAGGGGAGAAACTCATGGATATGATCCCTGAGCAGAGCCTTGTTTAGCAGGCACTCGCTGACAGTAATTGTATTCCCCAGAGGGAACTAGGCTGACTCACACTCAAAATTCTAATACAACATTTGGGATGGGCAGTGTTTGTGCTCTGAGTCACGCTGAGCCATTCCTTTTTACTACTGGAAAGATACTACCAGGAGGTTTCAGCTGAATGCTGCGGTGCAGAAGACTTCATGTGGTAGTCACAGGGACTGTATGGAGGTCACTTTGTTCTCAGAAGGAGCAAAATGTCTTCACTGCCACAGCCATTCCTATGACATGCTCCAGGAATTCAGTTTTGCACAGGAAATGCTCAAAACAGTCACTTAGCAATTGCAAGTAAATGTGTAATTGGAGCTCAACACTCAAAAGTGTTGGAAGCCACCACCCTCCCAAACCATGCTTGCATTTAAAGATCCTACGGAGGCCCTTGCTGTCCTTATCATAGTCCCAGATGAAGACTGAGCCTCTATTTCTCTCTCAGAAGGCAGCAGCTGCTCTACCAATGCTAGCGGAGAAACCGCTGTGGAGCTCGGCCGCTCAGGAGGACCCCAGCAGGCTGCCTGAAACTCCAGCCAAGAATAATATTACAGTACAATGTATGGAGTTTGTTTTTCACAAGGTTCTCTGTGCTTCCATGGGCTGGGCACATGACTCAAAATTAATGGAATGCAATCATTAATTTCGCTTGTCAAGCCAGCATTACCCTATCTTCTGTGCTGACAGTGGTGTTGCATCACACCGGGTCTCAGTTTAGGGTGGAATCCTGGAGGAAATTGTAATGGAGAAATCATGAACAGGCCTATACAACATATCTAAGAGGGTTATTTTTATGTCTGATAGTTTCCTTTTAATTAAATATAAGTGTGCCTAAGAAAATAGAACTTGAGGACAGGGTTTTTGGATGGAAAATCAAATGACCAGGCCACATGTTGTGTTTCACAGAGGGAAGAAGCAGTGTGAGGGACTTTTTTATTCAGGCTGTAGAGATCAGTAGGTTTTCCATGGTTTTTGTTTTATTTTATTTTGTTTTCAGATAAATCCTTTAAGTATAAATACAGTAATATTTAATAGAACCTCCTTTAATAGAACCTTAACTGAACCACTGCTAGTACTGCAGGGATTCTTCAGATCTGTGAGTGGCATGTCTTGGTCCTGAGTGAGCAAAGAGGCAGTGTAAAAACCATGTGGCTTCTCCCCCACACTTACATTTGCTTGCTGCCCCTCTTGCAGACCCCTGTCAGTTCCCCATGTAGGGGACCTGGGCTCAAATGTGAGCTGGCCACCTGGGCTCACAAAATCCCAGAGACTGAATTTGATCCTGGGATCTCAGAGACCATACTGCAGATTTCCCAGCCATGGTGAAGAGAAGCACCTGTAACAATGTGGGGAGCCACTGCCTCCAAGGAGCCATTGCTTTCGTGTGTATAGTGGCAGGTAGAGGCTGGAAAGATTTGAGTTATATGAGCCACTATCACAGTTACTGGTGTCGCTGGATGAATGTTTTCCTTCGTGCTGTGCAAAGTTGTATTCTTTGGGGAAAAAAGCCAAAGAACCCAAACCTCCTCAGAAGCCACTTAAGACATAAGATGCAGAGAAAGATTAATGATCGGAATAAGTATTGTGCAGTTTCTCAGACTGAGGACATGGCTTGGTTCAGCTGCACTAAAACACAGGCTCAGATGTGTCCTCAAGGGCTCTGGGAACCCACCTTCTGCACAGTGGGTCCACAGCGTGTCTGCTATTTCTCTCTCCGCAGCATGTGCATGCCCCTGCTGGAGAGCAGGTGAGGCACTGGCTTGTGTCACTTGCACACTTTTTTCCCACCTTCAGGACAGATTTAGTCCTTTTTCTTTTGGCGAAGTCCACCTTTCACTTCTAGGGATGAAAATTATGTTCCAGACCAACTTGGTTTCCCTTTCCTTTATTGCTGAAAATTGTTTGCTTCAGGAGTGAAGAATCATAAAACCCAGACTTGGAAAAGTAATTTTCTTTGAAGGGCACAATCCAACACAAGTGAGTTTTTTGCATGACTAGTTGTTTGCATCCCTCATTTGTTGCACTCTGAGTCAAGCCTTTGGGCTCTGGCAAACTAGAGTCACCAAGGAGAAGGAGACCAGGGTGATCTCTGGTGTCCTGGAAATCACAAGCAGCATTGCCTCACTGCACGAGTTCTAGCCTGTATTTGATCATTTTTTAATGATTTCTTTTTTAATAAAAGATTTATACTTAGAAAGATCTGTTCCCAATCAACCTCAGCAAAGAGCAATTGCATTACGAGAAACTGATCCCTTTATTCTTAGTCACTTTGGGAAAAGCACGTTCATTGGTATATGTGGTCAAAGGCAAGTGTAAGTTACTAAACTGATCATATAAAGTTGCATGATCACTCACTTTCTGCTTGGTTTAATGAATTTCCTGTTGTTTAACCACCTAAGCTTTAGTGTGGCATATAATTCCTTCCAGGGAAATGCTGTGATCTGCTTTATTAAAATCTCTGTTTACCCCGGGAATTCAACTTCTTTCAGATAATTTATCAAGCAAATGTGGATTCTTTTATCATCTTCCTTCTAAATTCTATGCTAATTTTGACCCCAATTTAAGATTCTTGACATTGAGATTCAGCCTCTACGGGCCTTAAAATTCCAAGCTCATGAAAGCTGTTTGATCTCTAGGAACTGATTTCAGTCCTTGAAAGGCTAGCACACGCCATGGGGTCATATTTATTTTATGAGATGATTTTTTCCTAGTGAGATCAGTTAATGGAGCAGCCAGCGTTGCAAAATGTGGAATAAATTTCCAATAAGATACCACAATACCCAGAAAAGATCTCACCTGCCATTTAGTAGTTAGTAATAGGTGCATTTTCATAGCTTGCATTTTACATATCGCTGGTTTTGTAACTCCCCTGCCCTACCATATCTCATGCATGTATATGTGTGTGCGTATGTATAAAATGGTTTCCTGCTTTCTTACTGAACATTGGGGAATTAAAAGTCAACTGTACTTCCTTCAGTTGCTGAAAGATTGCTTTCAGGTGCTATAGGAGTTCTTCCCAGGGTTTACTATAAATCAAGACAGCATCCACACAGGCCACTGCATTGCCCAAACGTTTGCATAGCAGCAGGCTTGTTACTTGAAAGACACTAAGGAGCAACCCACACAAACCACAGCTTTATGCTGAAAAAAATCCAGCAGGCACTGAAAATTTTATTGTGGTCTTGGAAGATTCTGCTCTAGGTGTTGCCAATATCTGTTACAGGCATGCAGAATGCTGGTTTTCCTTGGCTCTAGCATCAGCTGGTACCCAGCGCATTTACACAACTTGCTGGAATCATTATTTAACCCTGGAGCTACAGCGCTAAATGATTTAGTGCCAACCCCCCCATGGCCATCAGATCGAGATCTCCTTCTGAAATGCACCTTCTGTTGCCAGCACCCTCCATTTCCAGCCCAGTTATGCCGTCTGAACGCACTAGAATTTCAGTAAAAGGACCATGACAATTTAAGGGCAAGTGCTGGATGCTGGCTGCAGGACAACTGTTAAAAACTGTGCACTGGATCCGTATCACACTTAAATCCCTTGGAAACCTTCACTGTATTCACAGCAGCACAAGTAACACCCTTCACCCATTCCACTCAGGCAGGAGACCCTGGCTTTCACCCGAAGAGGAAAGCTCTCCATGTCCCAGATGCAGGCACAGCCAAACACTGCTCTTGTTCACACATTTCTTACTAATTTGACATTAAAAATCAGTATTTTTTTCCCCCAATAAAGTTACAAAAATGCTAGGATGCTCCAGGGCAAGTGATGCAAGTGCATGTTGGGGGGGGGAAGGTGGTGGGGGAGTGTGGACTTTCACACATCTATTCTAGATGTCTAATTCAGTAAAGATCTGGCCTGATTACATAGTCAAAGCGACTCCCCTTCTGATGAAGATTACTCAGAGCTCCTAATGAGGAGCCCGCTGCTCACCATAAGCAGGGCAGGCAGCGTAAGCCTGCAGTCAGGCCGTGTTTGTACGTCCCAGACACATTAGTTCCTTCAACTCTCTCTCCACTGTGGCATATTGAAATACGCCCTTCTTATTTGTCTCAAAAAAGGCTTTATTGGCGTAGCCTTATGCCCCACTATAACCTCTCCTTCCCATTTGTTATTTGCAAAGAGTCAGCCCTGATTAAAAGCAGGCCCATCTTTTATACTGTGCGATGGCTGTTGCTTCCTCTCCATGGATTTCTTCCACAGGATTCAGAGTTTCCTCAGCCTGACACGTAGGAAGCCAGCACACAGAGCAGGCCAGAGAATGAGATTTCCTTTGTAGCTTTACTTTTGGTTTCCTTCTGTTTGATTTCCAGGAGAGAGATTTTATGTTGCCTGTTTTTTAATATTTAAAGGAATACTCAGGACCTGGCTCTCTCAGTCAGAGTGCCAGGCAGCCTAGCGAGGCACTTCTTAACTCTCAGTGGTCTTGCACCACTGATAGGCATTTCAGGACAAGCTTCTTCGTCCTTCACCTTTCCTCTCCTACATAAAGTGATTGTGGATGAACTGATGTTTATTTTCTCTATTATTTCGGTCAGAAAAAGTATTTGCTCATATTATGAGCACTGCGATGTCAGAGATTAAAGTGACCAAAACAAAAGTGCATTTCCAGCCTCAAAGCTATTCACCATTAATTATAAAAATCCCCTACACTCTCCCATTGGTTTTGCAGAGGTGAGATTAGACTGGTGGTGTCTCAGACACCGTTTCAGTGCTGTCTTTCATCTGGCCAGCAGACTATGGGAACCCACCTTGACCCTGTAACAGGAACCAAATTAATCCATGTTGACCAACTCATTATTTTCAATTGACTCCACATTCTAAAGCAGCATGTGCCTGGCGTGGGGGTTTGTTAGATATAGAAATAATTCAGCCTGGCTCTGGACTCCACTGTTCATTGCACTGAAAAAGTCTTCTCTTCAGCCATGGCAATCTTCCACGAGTCTAAAGAGGTAAGACCTGTACACTGGGTATAGTGTACTGGCAAGAGTTTCTTGATGCTTTGAGCAATTCCTTTTAAAATTATGCATAGGAAACCAAGGCTGTAACCCTAAGTCATGCCAAAACAATCTCCCCCTTCTAGATTTATAAAGTTTGCCCAGCTTTCTACCACTGCCACCCAGGTGGCACTTCACCCTACTACAGAAAAACACCTATGATTTTATTTCTTTGAAAAACATGTGAAAGTTTTGGCTCAAAGGCTGGGTGGGAAAAAAGTACATTTCTTAGTGGTTTATTGCCCTTAGGAAAACATACTTCAGTTATGAAGTATTCCCCCCTGAAAACTTACTTGACATTTTGTTGAGAAAATAGTAACATTTCTAAAAAGTTAGCCAAACTACTTAATATCATAGCTGTAAAGCAAAAACCTATAGAAATGTCAGTGTGTGGATGAGGCTAGTGACCTGGATTGTTTTTATTCCACCTTTATGAGCGTGCACTTCTGCTAAGGGACCCATCCTGTGAAGACTGACCCACAGTAGCAGGAGGTGCTCCTGTAAGAGAAGCTGCGCTGGTGCTTCCCTGCACCAACATCATTGCTGTCTTGCCAAGGGGCTGTTTCACAGTCTGCACAAGGCTGAAGGGTAGGAATTGAAGGCAAGAGAAGTCCAGGCATCATGGGGAAACTCCTCAGGGGCTGGCCTGGGTCCCTGGAGGTTCAGGCAGGCAGCAGGCAGACCTGAGCACAGAACA
The DNA here is from genome assembly GCA_028858755.1 of Ara ararauna. Classification (NCBI taxonomy): domain Eukaryota; kingdom Metazoa; phylum Chordata; class Aves; order Psittaciformes; family Psittacidae; genus Ara; species Ara ararauna. Next base: position 10,331,416 of record CM054384.1, read on the forward strand.
GCCTTCCCCTGAATCTTGGGAGCCTCAAACACCTCAAAATCCTATGTCCTTTCCTATGTCAGGCTTTTGGACATGCGCCATAAGCAGCTCAAAATGGGTATGATGAGGCACTTCTGTCAGTGTTCACTTGCATTTCAAAGAAATAAGTCTAGCTTAGCTCATACAAGCTAATTGATTAGTGTCTGTCTGTCCTTCTGTCTGTCGTCTGTCTCTTCAGCTTGTGTAAAATTCTGGCTCTGCTGACACCAAGTTTTGCTATTCACATATATGGGTCCAGAATTTCACTCCTTATCTCTCTGCTTTTCACTCTCAGAGCAAGGACACAACAGAAAACAAAACCCTGTCTTGCCAGCCAGCCACTTCAGGCACATCTCAGGTGCCCCTGGCATACATTCATAGCTGTGGTACCACAATGTACATCCAAACTTTGCAGTTGCTCCCATCTTTCAGGAGCAAGAGAGTTAAATGCTGCATCTGAATAAATCTGAACTGCAGGAAAGTTCAGACCCATGCTGGGATGTGAACTCTGTGTCTCGAGCCCATTTCTAGTTTCGCTGTAAACAATTTCAGAATGTGATTAGATTTTAGGGGAAACTTGTAATAGAGCTGTAACAAGATATGATGTAATAGGTAATAATAATAATATATAGCAGCTGTTAAGTAAAGCTTTTTCTGCATTTATCCCAAAGGATACAGGGAGTCAGCTGCAACTTCATATTTTGAAAGAGGGAATATTAAACACTAGGACCATGATGCAATGATGTTATTGTAAACGCTAACAGGAAAGCCCAAAGTGTGAGAGTTAAGACCAGCAGAAGATGCACGCAAACAGCTGCTCTGACGCAAATTCCCTCAAGTTTGGTTCATTTCCCTTCATTTAACTCAGAGTTAATTCACTGAACTCACAGATATTGCTTTCTACAGGTTCTGGCTGCTGAGAGTAGTGGGATTCTTGCTCTTGCTCTCTGTTGAGGCATGAATGAACCCACAGAGCGCACCTAAAGAGATTAATGTAAGGTGTCTCTCCAAACGCCTGTCTGAAGCAGTGTCACTCAGCTTCAAGTGACACCCTATCCTCAGTTCATGCCTTAGGGAGAAAAGCAATATAAAGTCAACAGGAGTTAGGACTGGAACGTCAACTTCAAAACGGAATTTCCTGGCGCTTTTCGCAGCATGCCATAACTTAAGTGTTAACTAATATTGCTCCGTGTATTTAATCTCCATGTGTTGAAGGAAAAAGATCTTTCATGGAAAGACTAGAACAGATAAACTTATATTTAGCCTTCTATAAACACCTCCTAGGTTCACATTTCTGAAATGCAGAGGCCAAGGCTTGCACAGAAAGTGTATGAACACGGGAACAGTTATATTCGACTCAAAAAAAGGAGCATTTCTGTGTATGATGGATAGAGCCCATTATAAATTAGGCAATGTATTAAAGTAAAATATTTAATTGTTGACCATAATAAGAAATTATCCAGTTGGGGAGGAAAGGAAACACATTTTTTAGGTCGTTTCCAGAAGGTTTCCAGGGTGAAGTTACTGAGCAGCAACATTAAGCAGATGGAGGGGCTGATTTTGGTGCACACGGCTCTTCTTCTCCACCTGCCCTTGGCAGACAGCAGTGCCAAAACCCTGCCTGCCCTGGGCTCTGCCAACCCATTTCTGACATCAGCTTTGCTTTCCACGTAATTCATTTGGCTTTTTCAGCCCAGGGGTGAGCTCTGGGTCCTGCCCTTCCTGCTGGTGATATGGGTGGTTGGGACCTTTTGGTTAGGTGAGGGCCTCGTTTCAGCTTCTGCAAATGCAATGAAATGGTGAGGCTTTTTTCCTTCTAGACTTAAGGACATGCTGGGATACTTGCGGTGTCAGTGTTAGAGAAGAGAAACAGAACTGAGTGTCCCATTACACTGGCTTTCAGCTGTATTTGGGAACAACCATTACGTGAGAGGCACTGCCTACTGCCTGCTCTAAGTAATCCAGGCCTGATCCAAAGCCCCAAACCATCTGCCCTGCCAACAAAAGCATGTTAAATAACTTACCAGAAAGTACATTAAAACAGCCTCCTGTCCTTAGTGTTATTTTGGTATTTTGCTGCCTGTGCAATGTTACTACATTGTGCTTGCTGCTCAATTGGATTTTAGTTAATAATAAATCTAGAAAAACAGTCATCCTTTCACCTGAACCTCAGAAGCTGATTCATTTTTCATGTTTGAAGATGTCCTGGATTCACACTGGGATTTGGTTTTTCTGTAGATATGGCTCTGAAGTTGAGGGGAATTTTCAGCAAGATTTGCAATCTGGTTTTACTGTCTTAAGAACTGAAGGTCTTTGTGTTATGTTACATTGCCAACTCTGGGGAGAAAAAACTGCTATTGCTACCTGTGCTGATGAATACAGGAGAATTGGAGAGTGATTAACTTCAAACAAAGCCAGGCTGTTCTAATTATGAGATTGTTATCTGAGTTGAATGCATTTAAATGTGTAGTTTACAGTCCGCTGGTCAGTCAAGTCATGAAAGTACTGTAAACCTTTAAAGAAAAACTGAAGGTTAATAGGTCAGAAATCCACCATGGAAATATATGGGTCAGGAAACAGAAGGTTTTATTCTTTCCAAGGTACGCTGCAGGACGAGGTGCACAGAGGTCAGAGTTGCATGCTGCGTGGGGATGGCTTTTCAGCAGCCACCTCGCAGGTTGGGGGAACATCACATCACAAAATGTGGGCTGTCGCACTGCAGTGAATAGCGAGGCCGAGCAAATGTCTGGTGTCATTTGCCAGCGACACAGCACTTTGTTGCTCCTGGCTCAGCCGCATTTTGTTGTGTCAAATCTCTGCTGAATACCACAGTGGTAGCACCTGGGGCAGCGCAGAGAAAACGCTGTGCCACTGCCTCTGCATGTGCCTGGGCTTCGTGAGGATTTAACTGAGCATGTCTCCCATGTGAAGCAGAGCAGCTGCATTTTCCCTTTTGAAACAGGGAATGTTGTTCTCCTGCGATTGTTGTATTTATTTTATGAGTTGTACTAGGAATGTTGTGTGGCACTCTCTTGGCTGCTCTTGCCTATGATTTACAGTAGTTATAAACATTCCAAAGTATACATGTAAGTTAAATGATACATTAATATTATAAAGTTACAATTCTGGTATAAATGTGTCATCAGTTTGAAAATTCAGTTTTTCCTTTGCCCAGGTTTGTGATTAGGCTGACTGGAATCAGCTTGATGCAAAAGCACCACAGACATGAATTCAGTGTGCCTGTGTGTCCCCAAAGTAAAACTCCGCACAGACAAGAAGAGAAAGATATTCTGCCAGCTGAAACAGTTCAGAATATTTAAATGCTTACATGCATTTTTATCATATTCTTCAATAAATAGAGTGGAGAGGGGGAGGGAAATGAACCTCATGCCCATTATAGGAAGACAAATTAGACCCTCTGAAGTCCAGCTCTCCCGGTGGGTTCATGCCATTGAAGTCATTTCTGCAGTGCCAGAAACCACAGAGCTGGACTTGCTGCTTGGAAGGATATGTCTGCACCAGTCCTTCCAGACCTGGCCACAAACTGCCATGGCTCCAGGTTGGTTGGATCCAAGTCAAGTCCACAAGCCAGTGTCTGGTCATTGCTGGCCAGAGTGCACAGTGCCCCTGGGACACTTGCACAGACATGCTCCCCTGCTTCTCCTTTGTTGGTCAGGACATTTCAGCCCTGCTGCTTGCAGCAGCAATGGCACCCCTGAGCTTTCCTTCCCCACTTACCCCCACTTTTCACTTTATGAAAAGAAGCATTTACATATGCTAAGAGGAATGACCTGGACTGGGATTTTCGCAGGAGGATTTCACAAAGTTCAGAGACATCTGCATCCCCTGTATTTGCAGAGTAAGTGCCACAGCAGCCGTGAAACACAGCAAAGCCAGATGACTAGTTCAAGATCACTCAGGAAATCAGCATTACTGGGAGGAACTAAACCTAACTCTTAAGAGCTATACACCCAGGCTCTAACACTAACATACAGAATACTCAGCTGGCAGGTATTCTGTAAAATATAATCTGGCTATGCAAATAAGGCTAAGAATAATCACTTCCATAATGAATGCAATAGAATAAATTAAGATGAAAAACACTATCAAAGGAAAAGGAAATTTTTGGCATTAAAAATTTACAGGCTGTGTCTCAAAGTTGGGTGGAGATAGTTTATTTGGAAGGAGATGGGGTGACTGTGTTTATACCCATCCAGCTATGCACTACTAGTCTGAAGAACCGCAAGGAATGCTAGTTTTCAAAATAAAATATATTAATGAACTATTTAATAAAAGGAGGTGACCTTTACACTCACAACAAAGTTCTTTTGGCCTGATTAAGGTGACTCGTTCAGCTGCTTCATGGGCACAGTGGAATGTCCCTCGATCTCTGAACATGTCACCTGCATTGTCCTAGTAGTCAATTCTTTGTCAGTCATTCTGGTTCTTTTTCCTTTGTAAGAAGTTTGTGAGAAAACAGCTCAGCATTCAGAAGCGCAGCTCTTGAGAAGCGCTCCTCTCTCCTGCTGGACCCAGTGAAGGGAGCTGGGTGAGAGATCAGATCAAACAAGCCTACCACAGAGCAGTTTTCATTGTTGCAGTATGAAAATATTTTATGATGCCTCATAACTCACACATGAGGCTCAGATAATGCTCACGTCAGCCCCCACATTTCACACTGTGCTTAAAAATACGGTTTGTTTATCTACCACATGGGCGGCAGCCTGCAATCAGATTTACATTTGAAAACACTCAGCACCCGCACACAGTCTCAGGGACTGTCTGATGGAAAGCACCCTGTCAGGATACAGGATTGTCACCCTCCTCCTTGTAATTAATGGCTTAGAATTGCATATTTTTGTCTCTGGGTTTGGAGAAAAACTGAGTTAAATCCATACTCCTAGATGCATTGAATATCCTTTGCACACCCCTTTCACCCTGTATCCTCTGCAGACTGAGTGAACAGGATAGGTGGGTGGCCAGATGGGGCAGAGCCACAGTGTGTTTGTTAAGGGTTCCCATCTCCTCCTTATTTTATTGTGTTTTGCTGCATTTGAATTTTACTTACAGTCCAGATCTGAGACAGTTGTGAGAGGATCTCTGCCCTCAGCAATAAAAAGTAGCCTTGCAGACTATACTATTACACTGAAAATCTTCAATATGCAACTGAGATGAACCTGTGGGTGTTAAGGTAAATGCAATGAACCTCAAGTGTGCATTTAAACATGCAAACAGATAAAAATAAAACAATATAATGAATCCTAAGCCAATTTCACAATTATGTTGAGTCACAAACCTAAATCTCTTGGAGTTGGCAGGAACATATGAACTTTAATTTGGGTCTGTGCTCTCTATTTTACATTACTTGATTAGCTCCTTAAATAGCAAATAAGGAATGACTTAGTATTGAGCAGTAAATCCTTCCCTTTTTTTTGTGTGCCCTATGCTGCAGGAGCACAGCTTAAGTGAAAATAATTTTTTTTACAATGACAATAAGTGCAGGATATTACCTGACTGTAAAAATGAGGTGGTGGTTCAGTTAACTATTTCTTAATGAAGAGTATTAAATGTCAACCAGAGGCATTAGCCAGTGGTTTCAAGGAGCTTGTTGGTGATTTTAAGTATTCAAGCGGTGTTTTACTGCCTTGTTTGTATAGCTGTTGGGCAGTTGACAAGTAGTTTTGCGGAGCATAAGGGTTGCACTGTATCACACCAGGGCCTAGAGAGGGACAGATGCTGCAGTATAAGGGATGGGGGCTTCAAGCAGGCCAGCACATCTTGCTCAGTGTGTGGAGGTTGATGCTTTTATCATTAATTCGTGTGTACCCAGGATGTGTAACCTCCTCCTGTGTCCCCAGCTGGCCCATTCCCTCAGCACCCCCTGTCCACACCGTGCCCATACTACCTCCAATGCTGCCTTTATCTCCTGGCTTGCTGAGGCTCGCTGCCCACCACACAGCGTCTCTTTAATCTTTGCAAACCCAGTTCCCAGCCAGAACAAACTCTGCGTGCCAGAACACACTTGGGAGGGACGGCAGGGATGAGCGGTGAGAGGCTACATGGCAGAGGAACAGGCATAGGGGCCTCAGGGATTAATTTCTGGTCAGGCACCTCCTTTCATAAGGCAGAGCAGGCAACAGAGAACTATTAAAACCCCTTGGAGATTTTTCCATCGATTGTGGCACTTGTCTAACCTGTATTCTGAGGCTTAAAATCACACAAAACCACCTTGCAGTGAACTGAATTTCAGCCCTGAAATACCTTCTGTGTGTGGCTCCTGGCCGAGGGCTGCTTTTTGGGTATGATTTGAGGCAGAAGGGCTGAAATCTGTCTGAAAGCTCAGCCAGGATACAGGGAACAACAGACTTTCATGAAAAGCTTATTCTAAAATAAAACCCCAACCTGTTTATTGTGTTTGAAAGCATGTGGGGGGTTATCCACACAAGCCAAGTGTTATGTTTTCCAATTGTCCAATAAAATAGATTTACATAGGAACAAGGAAGAAATAAAGCATTTTATAAGGCTATTCCTAACCTCCATGAACTGAGACATCTTGATTTAAAACTGCTCAGTGCCCAGCAAGAGGAAATAGTTTAGACTATATGTGAAAAGAGAATAATGGCTCCATCAGGTAGTCTGTCAGCTTGTGTAAATAGGACCAAGCTGGTGTGTAGGGAAGCAGGGTGAATGATCTACTCTCCCAGGAAAGGGCTTCAGTGAGGCATTTAATGAAACTAGAACAGACTTATTGTTCTATGGGACTTGTACAGCAGTTCCCCTGAGCCCTTTTGAAAATCACAGTCTGAATAGACACAACAGGAAAAATAAAGACTGTGTTTACAGGGAAAATGTTGAGTCCTGAAGCACTTACAAGCTCAGTGTAAGGCCTTTCAGAAGCACAAGCTGAATCCGCAGTTCTTCAAACTTAGCACCTTATCTGCAGGAACATCTCACTGTTCAGTGGAAGCAGCATAAAATGTATGTACCGTTTGGTGGGAATGCTCCACCCTGTGCAAAACCTGACTGAATTTATTTTTCAGGATGTCTCTTTCCTACCTTATTTTAGCCAAAAGACTCCTGTGTGGAATTAAGTTTTATAAACCTAAAGACTAAGGTCGATTGAAAGTCAGGAATCATTCATGGAAAATTAGCAAATGTGGCACACGCAGAGTGAAATGTGTGCTAAGAATCGCCTCCAACTGGCGAGGGCCTAACCTACAGGACAGCTTTATTGTATCTCTCAGGATTACAGCATAATTTTCTCTGACAACTAGTTCACAATCCAGACTAAGCAGAAACCCTTCCTGGGGGTTTTTCTCTGAAGCTGCGTACTGCGTTGGGATCCGTGAAAATTACCAGGACAAAACCAAGCAGGAGGGGTTTTTCACTTTGTTGTGCACGAGGAAGAAACACGCCTTGAAGCGGTGAGAGGACCCATGTGCTGAGGCTTTGTTTCAGACTCTGTGATTCCTCTGTCCAGATGCACATGTGACTCCTATTAGCACCAGCTGGAGCTACACATGCCACAGCGGAGGAGCAAAGCCAGCAGCAGATGTTAGTGCATGACCAGGCCCATGTGTTTCCAGACACCATCATGCCTCAGGTATACCCGAGGCACCATGTAGGGGCTGAGTTCTTCCCACCCCTCCACCATCTTTCCAGCACTCCTCATTTTGTTTGACTTTTTAAGCAAAATCCTGGACAAAATAGAGCTGAGGTTTTCTAGAGCCAGTGAGAATACTGGGAGAGGCCATTCCCTCTATGGAAAAACTTTTGGGCTCTTGGGCATCCTGCACACATCCTCTGGGTTGTTACGCAGCAGGCGGTAGTGGTTACCACATACATGGGAGGTATTTTTGAAAGGAAAGCCCAGCGAGGCTCGCTGCATTGCTGTGCAGAAGGAGTGTTCAAGGATGGAGTTGGGGCAATTGGATGCTGTGCAGGACAGAGCCTGGTCCAGGCACAGAGGAAGGGATGCTGTTGCTCATGCAACAGGAGACAGTGATGGGCTGTGACCTGGGAAATCGGCAGCAAGACATGGAAGGTGTGGCATGGGAAGTTGCTGCAGTCTGCACTCCCTGCTGTGATCAGCGTGTGGATTCAATGTCAGTAGAGGAAAGGCCACACGTCAGGGGAGGACCAATAAAAATGCAAAATACACTGGATGGGAATGTTCATGAAGAAACTAAAGAGAAAACAGACTTGCTGGCAACAGTAGCTGCAAAGCAGTCAGACAGGGCTGGAGGATGGAAGGGTGGAGGAATGGGTTACAAAGCAAAGGAGATAACTGCTCCCCTCATCTGGCCAAGTCAAGAATTCTGTAATCAGTGTTGCACAATTTGCTTTATAGATTACACTGGGAAAAGGGAGTAAAGACCTTGTGATAGGAGAGGTGCTGCTTTTAAGAGGACCTACTCAGCCAAGCAGTTTTGAGCAAGGCAGAAGGCAATCTCCTCCTAATAGAGGATAAAACCCCTGAAGGGCTGTGTGGGAAGAGAGGCACTCTGGTTTTGGGGTGGGTACCACTGCTTCCCTCAGGTAAGGCTGCTATTTCTGCCAAAGGAAATTGTGAGAAAATACACTGCCAAAGTGTTTCAGACAAGACAAAATTCCCCAAAATAAGAGATGTGGTTCCTATCGAGCACTCTACCAGAGGCACAAGGCTGGCTGCTGATGCAGAGGTGTGCTGGGAGGAATGCCCGTACCTCTCCAGGCAGCAGCCACATGCTCAGGGTGATGAAATTCAGCAGTAAGCAACAGGGTCTGCAGGAGGTGGCTCTGATGATGCTTCAGGGGTAAAGGTCATTGGGATGAGGGTGGATTTAGACAGGCTAACAAGTCCCTGTTCTTTTCTGCACTCACATCTGGTAATTGCAGGGGTTGCAGTCTCAGGAAGCACTATCTTCTGCCTTTTTTTTCTCACATCAGCAGCAAATGGGGTCATGCATGGGAAGTGCCAAAAGTAATCTTTATCTCTTGTTTTCTTAATATGAAAAATGTATTACATTGTTCTAAAAGAAAAAGAAGAAGAGACAAAGAAAAATGATTTAGTGTGGACCCACAAATTGAAAACCCCAAAGCCTTCCTTGTGACGTGAGCTAGGAGTGACTTGAATTAACACATCTATTAAAATTAAAATATAATACTTTTCTTCAGAAGGAACTACTGCCATGAAGGGTGTGTGTATCTCAGAAAGCTGTTTACATTGCCTTAACCTGCATTCACCTTTTTTTTCTCTAAGTATTCATTTCCTTTGCATAATCTTCTTCTTCACATTAGCCCCTTTGCCATAGTTTATAGTTTCAAGAATGTAGGTTTTATTGTCCGCAGTTTTGCTTTAACTTTTATGCAACTTTTGTTTCCAATGAACTCTAATTTTCCGTGTTCTTTCTTGTTCCTTCTCATTTCATCTTCATAGCGATTCCTCTGCTCTTGAATCTTTTCTCCAGTTAGTTTTCAGTAGATAAATGTCTAGGAACTCTCAGCAGATGAGTGTTGGCTTTTGCTAAGTATAAGCCAAAACTTTTATTCCAGAAGACTTAATCTGTGTCTTTTCTGTTTGTAAAAATTTGGTAATAAGGTTTCTCACCATCATGAACAAAGATCTGCTTTAAAACCACACGGTGTAAATATTCATACATTTGATTTACTCATAACCCCGTAACCCAAAGGAGGCTTTGCTCTTACCAGGAGGCTGCCAATGCACAGTAATAACTGCAGGGCTGTTTCTCCAGCCTCAGCAAGTGGGAAATTATTACTCCTTTATGGTGCTTTACTTCACTTCCTGGTGTCAGGAGATGTGTGGGATATGGCCAATGGCCTCATGACTCAGAGTAAGTTCCTAAAATATATGATGGAGAGGAGCTCAAAGTGTATGGGCTTAGTTTGTAACCCCAAGGATGGTGACAGAGAGACTTAAGCATAGCTCTGCAATTGAGGGGGGGAAGACTTGGGGATGCTGCAGAAGTACTCTGACGACTGAGATACAGGCAGGCTCAGGACCATCACTTTTAAGCCAACAGCATCCACAGAGCTGAGGAGCTCTGTGCATGATGTCTCATGCTAAGAAAACAAAGTTGTTATGGATCCAGCCCCAGTAAAAAGGAGTGCAGTCAAAGCTGATCCAAGGATGGTTTTTCCACATGAAGCCCAATTAAAAGTCAGAATTTAGTACAAGAGGAAGTCTTTGTGGTCAAGAATTAAGCTCATTCAGCAGCCATATAGGATAATAAACTTGTCCAGAGCTATAATGGTTACTGTTAAAACCTAGAAGTATTTTTAAGCCTAATGCTTCTGAGCTCAAAACAACCTTGAGCAGATACAGATTAAGAAGTGTCTAGAGCAGGCAAACCTCTCACACCAGCATCTTAGGCATTTCTTACCAGCAGTAGGCTTTATCGTTAATGAGCATCTTGAAATGAAGATGCCTACATGAATGCTAAACTCCTTTAAAGAGCTTGGCCCAACCCAGAAAGAAAAAGAAAGGGTTCTCCAAGGTACGGTTATTTCTTCAGGCTGTGTTGGGTAGCTGCCAGCTTTATTCACAGGACTGCCGTTTTCCTCCTTCCATAATTGCAGTGGGCAGAAAGCCACCTCAAGGAAAAGAACTGGCACATCCTTGAGCTCCGGCCACCCGCCTCAGGATGAGCTGGCTGGCAGGTGCAGCCGCTGTCGTTCCACAGAAAATGCAGTATGACCTCTCTTTGTTCCTTCAAGGTCAGTGCCCACACTCAGAGCCCAGTTTTCCAGTGCTGTGAATGTCAACCCCTAGTTGCGCAGGTGCCTTTTCACATCAAAGCTTGAAATTTTGCTCCTCCAGCCTGCAAAAATTGATTATTTATCCTTCCACTGCTGAGCTTGATCCTGCCTCATGTCATAAGCACCATCAAACCAGTGGCAGTTATATCGAAGTCACTAGCAAGTTTTCAGTGAATTGGGGTTTTGTGCTGTTGGAAAATGGCAGTTTATTTGAACTGAAGCTTTCTGTGCAAATGTATTGGTTTTGCTAAATTTAACTCACGACAAGGTGTGAAACTGCTGCACAAGGAGGCAGAGCGGGAGCATACCCCTTTCTGCCTCTCCTGCCCTGATCATCCAGGAGAGTATCTGGTGTCCAGGCCCCTCACCTGCAATATGGAAAAGTTATTTTCAAGTCCTTTTTTTGAAATAGTGCAAAATCTTTCACCTGGCACCCTAACCAATGGCTGAAGAAGCAAAGAAATCATTGGTTTCTTCGCTGCAAGAGATGGATGCTGCGTCCGGGTGCCTCAAGCGTTTATTCAGAGTAAGAAAACAATTCCTTTTTTTTTCTGAAAAACACAGAAGTTTTCAGTTTTATTCCTTTCCAGAACTGAGCGGATGTCGACACCTGCACATTTCACAACAGGAAACCATTGGTGTTTCAGTTATCCCTGGCATCGGGGTGGCAGGGTGAACCTTTGGTGACCCACATTTTTACTCACCAACTTCCCCAGTGGCCTGGCACCAAGGCTCCCTCTCCATCAGTTCTGAAACTTCCAAAGTAGTTTGCAAGGACAAACCAAAACTTTGTATTTAATAACCCATTTCTCATACTTAATTTATTACAGTTCAGGTAATTGGGAGACCTGGGTGAGAAGTGAGGATCAGCTGTATATGTGTTATCCTGACTTCCCTCACCTCTTACTCTTTCAGGTCCAAATGTACACCAGAGGTAATTAGAGGGAAAAGGAGAACAGTGAGTTGCAAAATCACATTCTTTCCTCTAAAACATGAAGGGACGTGTTTGCTCCAGCACATTGGGTTTCATAGCGATGAAGTATAAGCAGGTTAGGGAAATAAGCCTGTCTGCCCATGGTCAGCATGTCTTTGCCTCTGTCTTACTGTAACTGGTAACGAGTGCAGAACCTGGTTGCCAGAGCTGCTACCTGCCTGTGAGCAGCCAGCAAAAAGCCCTCAAGAGACCAAAGTCTTTCCTTTGCATTTGCCCAGGCAGTGTGGCTCGATATACGTGTTGAAGAAAGTTTGACACCTTTTAATTTCTTGAAGAGTGGATGATGGAGCAATGGGAGAGGAAAGGTGAGGCAGGAAATCTGGCTCCTTTTAAAGGTGCTTTGATAATCTTCTGCACAAAAAGTGAAAGCCCCTAGATTTCTCACATTGTAACAAGGAGCATACACTGCTTGAGACCTACATTTATAGCTCAGTTACTAGGAGTGAAATACTTTACATGCCTCTGGGGACATGTGAAAGGCGAGCTGCCCCCAGGGTACTACTAGAACCCATGCCAGCAGTTCAAATAATTTTTTTCCAAGATTTTATGATCTGATGCTTGGATTGCATTTGTTTAGCTGTAGAGGTGTGAGGTCTGAGCAATTTGTCAAAGGAAAGAATAGCCCCAGCTCCAGACATGTGTGCATTTGGAGTTCAGCTTCAACCATGACACTGGAAAGACTTGAGGAGGGACAAAGTCATAGAACATCTTGCCCAAGACCTGAAGTGTAGGATAGAAGAAGGACACAAATGGTGGCAAAGAGTGGGAACAAGTGGGTGTGAGCCACCTTCCTCCCCTGTAGAGCAGGTTGAGTGCAGCACCTGAGGATGGTGTCTGCATGGCAGTGGGGAGAAAGCCCTGGAGCTATTGCCTAGTGTTGACAAGTGCTGTGCACCCAAACCTGGAGTGAACGCAGCACCAGGGTGAAGTCATCTAAAGCTCACCTGGACATCTTCCACCATGCAGTGGTCTGCAGTGGACATCTTACACCCCAGCCAGACATCTCGAGGAGCAGAAGGGCCTGGACATGGAACATCATTGTCTCAGCCACCTGCACTGCTGTGACAAGAAAAACCTTCACCTCCAAATATAATTTTATAAAATTATTTTATTACAATAACTTTTTCCTCAAATTTCAGGCTTCAAACCTTTGTTTTTGTTGTTCCAAGGGGGCAGCTTAATAACATTTACTTTTCACAGACATGAACTGAACCTGACAGCTTTCCAGGCTGGAAAGTGACTATGGCCCTCACCCTGCTGGGCAGGTGGGGCATTGAAGCTTTTTTCCTTCCTCTTTCCCCTCCCTCATCAGCCTTCCCAGCCCAGGTCCTTCTGCCAGCCCACAACACTTCTCATCCTGCCCTGACCCTCCGGCACTTCCCCACATTCATTCAGCCACTTGCATCCACTGACATCCTTCATCTGCCCACCATGGCAAACCAGATCCACTCCTACGCACACGCATTTCATGGTTTGGGGAAACTTGGATGTGGGCTGCACCTACCAGAAATCCAATGGAAAAGAGCTTGGGGGCATAAAAAGAAGACAAGCGTAAAAAAAAAGGTGGACATATGGTAGCCCTAATAAAGAGTGATAAAGTCCTCTGATGTTTCTGGAAAGACTCCCACTTAATTAACCAAGCTTTGGACCAGACTCCAAAGCAGCTCACTTTCCAAAGCTGAGATAAGTTCCTGGCTCATGTTTCCAGCTTTTGTGCTCAGACTGCTCGACAAGGCCCATCCTCCTCCTTTTATTTATATTAGGGAGTCATTCATTCATAACTCATCTGGGACTGAAGCTCACTTCCCGTGTCAGGATACAGATCGTTTATAAGGTGATAAGGGACTATATAACATTATAACCTGGTGTTTGTAGATACTCACATTCTCTCTCAAGATGTTTATCGCCAATAAACACAGCAGAAAATCTGCCTTCATTGACCTTTGCTTCACAGATGATTGTCTTTCACACTGTACAGAAAATCTGATGTTTATTTAATGTAGTGCTGTGTTGGGTCCAGTCAGGTTCAGTACATAACACTGAAGAGAACAGGAGCTGTAAGCTCAGTAGCTTGAAAAGACTGCTCTTATAAAACCTATTTAGAGTTTTTAATTGTCACATGTGCCAATGGTATATTCTTACTTGATCACCAGGAATTGCCCCTGCACACTGTCCCCCCCAAAACCTGAATTCATTTGTTTTCATATGAACAAAACATACAATTACCAAGCACATGACAAGATTCCACGACGGATTAGCAGCATTTCACAGCTGAAAAATAGGCCTGTAGATAAAAAGCAAATGCTAACAGATATTCACTTAGTGAACTTGGAATTTCTACCCCATCTCTAATTGCACTGTCACAGTGCATGCTACATTAATTGAAAAGAATAGCAAACATTCCTCTTTTATCTTTGAAATGTTTTTATAGAAGCATAGAATAGTTAGGGTTGGAAAGGGCCTTAAGATCACCCAGTTCCAACCCCCCTGCCATGGGCAGGGACACCTCCCACTTGTCCTTTTCATGGCCAGAAGTCTTTATATACTGGGCTGCTAAATTTCACATTAATTTCTGAGGTCTGACAGCATTAATGAACTGGTACAGGTACCAGCAACAAAGACTGGGCATGGATGGCTCATGCCATTGGGATTACTCTTTGGTTCATATTTTAGGAGTGTTTCATTTCCAGGTAACAGATTTGACTCTACCATCCTCTAAAACGATGACCAGTTGACAGAGAAGAGTGGAGAGGAAATTCAAATTGCATCTAGTGCTCTCAGGATGAAACAGCACTGGTGGGTCAGTGACTCAATGGGTCAGCCCTACGTGCAGAAACTCTGGAGAGCTTCGCCTGAGCTGGGATAGCAGAGAGCTTTGGTGAAGGGTGAAGACTCAGGGATGGTGATCCCACCACAGCTCTTGAATGACTGTTGCTCATGCCTATGCTTTGGAAATGACAGATCAAGATATGGGGTGCTCAGCTTTGAAAACATGAAGGAATGTGACTTCTAGTCAGTGGTCAGCACTCACCTCTAAAAATAGAGGCACTGGAACTCACTGGTGACTTTTGATGGTCTTGGCCAAAATCAACTATTTTTAGCCCATCTGTTCCCTCCAAGCTCAGTTTTCTCAGGAAAAATGTATACTTTGGGGGAAGGGGAGGAGGCAGAGGTTTGTGTCACAGTTGAAACTCTTTCATATCAAGAGTGCTAAAAAATGACAGAACCACTTCATTTCTTTAAATGGGCGCGAGAATGTTGCCAAGTTTTGTGAGCCATTAAACTTAATACAGGATAAGATGGCAGGGATGAAGGATAATTTTATGCTCTCAAAAGCTTGGTCTTTCTGTAAATTAAATGGCCTTAGGGAGTTTTCCAGCAAAGTTTGGGCTCAGCTTTTCAGATCCAACAAAGCCAATTGCCAGTCTCATACTATAGCTCTGTACTGGGTGTATGTGACATGGTTTTTAATGAATCCCCTGTCAAATTCCCATTCAGTCACCCACCAAACCTGACAATAGTTTTGTTTTGCTTTTGCAGCTTTGTGCAGTCTGATCTTGCTAATGTGTTAGATTTCCCACATACCTGCACTCTTCTGAGCAGCAAAGAATTCAATATATTGGAGACTGAGAAATTTATCTGACAAATAAACACTAGAAGCCTTCAAGGTGATATTATAATAAATAGGAGCACTAATGACAGTCCTTACTAATGAGCCCAGATCTGTGAGGTGTTTGATAGTTCAGGTGCTCAGTGCCACCACTTCACTGAAAGTCAAGAGCATTCATTCTTATGAAAGGGAGGTGCAGGTCCTGATTTGCCCTTACACAAGTTGTTTAGCGTGTTAGTGAGAGTATGTCCAGACACCAACCATCCTACAGCAGTATGAGAAAGACATTTTTAACCACACCAGAGGCGGTGCAGAGGCTCTAATCCTTCAGACTTTGAGCACATTACTAATTTTCTTGTGAAGTTATTTGTGAATCTTATATGAAATTATTCACTTATCAGTATTCAGACAATGTTAGATGATATACTCATGAGAATTTTTACAGTAATGTTGTAAACCAGCTACTGCTAATTCCCTAAAATCAGTTATTTAAGAAACTGGGGGAGGTGGTATAATGTTCTTTGTGTGATGCTTATTACTGTCCTGTTTGAAAAGTTTTGCTTAGCCAGACACCTGACAGAAACAATATAATGTGATTTAGACAGTATATTTGAAACACCTGAGAGTCTGAAGAAGTTCATGAGTATCCCAGAAATGGAAATTTTAGGAGGAGATGGATCACGATAAAGGTCATGAATTATTAAAACATCATAAGAATGAAGGATTAATAAACTATAAATGCGTCACT
Organism: Ara ararauna; assembly: GCA_028858755.1. NCBI lineage: Eukaryota > Metazoa > Chordata > Aves > Psittaciformes > Psittacidae > Ara > Ara ararauna. The sequence goes on from CM054384.1 coordinate 10,347,544, forward strand.
CTTCTGATGTTTGGCACCCACTCTTACAGGTCGCGGTCTGACAGGTTACAAAACACAGCCTTAGGCCAGACACCAGATAGTTGATTCTAACAGAAGGAAAGAGTATTTACAAGCAACTTGTCTAGCCATGTGAAAAAGTTATTTCCATTTTTATTTTATCTTTTTCCATTTTCATTTTTTATTTCATAAATCTATTTTGTGTTATTTTGGCAACATTCTCTCCATGTAAAACATATTTGCAACTAAGTATAAAAATATTTCCAAAGTACATTCCAACTAGCTGCAAGGATGATAATCTTACAGACATTTTTCATTTTATGGCTTAATTATATATATTTTTAGTTGAATTGTTGGGCTTATTCTTGGGAGCCTGTTGGATCCTGATGATGCTTGCATTTGCTGTTGGGAATATGGCACAAACAGCAGCACTGAAGTGGATATCATTTATAAAGGCTCTAATAGCTTCACTGCTGGCGAAGAGCTGAGAATGTCATTTTCCCAACCCCACCTAGAGATTTCAGGACCTAACAAGCTCTGGAACAAACGCTGCATTTACATTTTGTGAAAACGATTTTATCTGTTGCTGGAAACCCCTCCAGCTCTGGGAAAAAAAAAAAAAGGAGAGATAAATACAGTTATATCTGAAATTTGCATTTGTTTCTCCAGTAGTTGAACATATATCATTCTGACTAGTTCAGTGATGTTGCCCAATGCCGTGACCAGACTCCTGCACTACCGTGTAACTGCTATGGCTATGCCACCATCAGCTAGGACTTAATCAGCTTGTATATGCCCGGTTAGGCTAGAGCAGTGCATCCAGGCAAGCTGGGCGGCTCCAGAGGGATGCTCTGGTCATTTGGTCCAGCTGGAGTATAGAATCCCAGAATCATAGGATCAGCCAGGTTGGAAAAGACCTTTAAGATCATCAACTCCAACTTTACCTCAGGACTGCCAAGTCCACCACTAAACCATGTCACTAAGGGCCTCGTCTACATGTTTTCTGGACACTTCTAGGGACAGTGATTCCACCATTGCCCTAGGCAGCCTGTTCCAATAAATGCATCCTTCTGTCCAAGAAAATGGATCATGCAAATGGATCATGACCTATTGAAACTGTGACCACTGTGTTGGACTGAGCCTTTGTGACTATTGTTAGTGGACCATAAGGTAGACGATAGGCGAAACAGTAAATGGGAATCTTATCTTTATATGATTTAAAGATACCATGTTCTTTTCCACAGGAAATACTTGACTCAACATTGTGCAATTGCAATTTCCTATCTGGTTTTTGCTCTTTTTTTCCCTTTGATCATTTCCTATCCTTCTGTCTTGAAGGAAGATACTGAAAATTGTTAAGCAATTTCTGTTTGAGATACTTACATTTCAGCAACTGATACCCACTATAGTGTAGTTTTCTAATTCATCATTCAGGAAGGAATACACCAAATGTAAGGTGCAATGAGGCGTACATTAATAGTACGTGTTCACAGTTAATATTAACTTGATATTTTTTAAGGTTTTTGATGAATGGTGCCACATTTGAAAAAACAAACAAACAAAAATATCTGAGTAAAGACTTCCTGGTAAATATATTTACAGGAGCTAAACCTGAAATTAAAGCTGTTTCCTGGGTCCATGCTTAACATGACATTACATGTTGCACATGGGATTGACTGTTTGCCAATTGTTTCTGATTGTGATGCTTTAAATACCTAATAACAGCAATAATTTGATGTTTTAGTATGTCATAGGTCTCACATTCCTGAGCCTAACTGTGCATCCAGTGTCTGTGGCTTGAAAGCTCCAGAGATACCCATGTTCTCCATGTGTGTGAATCAGTGTGCAGCATAGTCTCTGCTAATTGCCTGGAGGGTTCCTGTGCATTTATATTGGCATAGGTTGCACAAGAATCCTGTTCCCTGAACCTTGAAAACAAATACTTTGGCTTCAGGAAAGAAAATGGATCCACAACAAATGGTGTATTATTGCTTAATGGTTTCCTGACAAATCCCTGTCTCTGCTTTGGAGCTGTGAAAACAGACGCAGAGCCTGCTCTCATTTCAGTCTCAGGAGGAACCTGACAGGTGCAGTGAGCAAGCCGCTCAGGATAATAAAAGCCATAGGTTCAGTACGCTATTAAAAAAGGCATTATGCACAGCTCAGACACTTAGCTCAGTTAAGGGCTGTCTGTAAAAAACCCAGAAGAGGAGAGAACCTGTGCTGCTGGTATGTGTGATGCTTGCATGTGCTTGAGTCACTCGAAAATGCTGAGAAGAGGAAGGAAGGCAGGTTCTCTGTTACATGGCAAGTGGTGCAACTCCCCGAGATCACAGCAACACAGAACGGGGGCAAACCATGCTCACATAGGAATTGTGTACCTGGGGATTGGGTTTTCATGTAGTTTCTTCTTTGCAAAGGTTTTATAGTTTAGTAGGACTCTCCCCACCAGTTCAGCCATTGGTCAATCACAGCACAAGGTTTCTTCCCTCTTAACGCCACATTGCACAGTAATTTCTGCCCTGCATTCAGATTCTCTGCCGTTTGAAGAATGGCACTGGAAAAGGGTTTCTTAGGTCATTGAAAAGTCTTACAGAACTAAACAGGCTTGATGTAACAACCTTGAAAATCAGCGGATCCCTTCTTGCTCCAGCAGAATGACCGAGCTGGAAGGTAGTGTCTAAAGTAGCAACTCTTCTCTTCCTCTTTGCCTGTCCAGCCTAGACTAGACCACCTAAGTCCTTCCTCACAATTTATCTAGCCTGCTCCTAGAGACAGCAGCCTGCAGCTGTGCTTCTCAACCCTTACCCCTGGGAAGCTTTTTCTGATGTCCTGCCTGAAACTCTCTAGCTCCAGTGTAAGCCCTTTACTTTTTGCCCAATCCACTTAGGTGCAGAGGAAGGCTTAATTTCTACAATACTTCATAAATCGATAGAAGGTAAGATGGAGCCTTTCTGCTTCCATTGTTACTTATTGATTTTTAACCAGAAATTTGGAGGATTTATTAACTTCCTCAGAGCAGTTCAAATAAACCACACAGAAGAGCAATAGCTTTCTATGGAGTGCTTTAGGGAAAAGTCATTTTGCGCACTAGTTAAACCTGGTGTACTGAAGTCATGGGAAGTTTTGCCATGGAGTATAACAGAGCCTGGATTTCAGCCAGAGACCGGCAGTTTTTATATTCATGTATTTGTTAGGGTCCATTGGTTCATCAATCCTGAGAGCATCCCAGTGTCTTCCAGGTAAATACAAATTACAAATGTGAAGCATCCAATAGGTTTTGCTGAGCTATGGCCCCTTCACCTCCCTCCAGAGGAGAGACAAACATTCTCCTTAAAGCAGCATGATCTGGGCTTTGATTTATTTACCTGATCTTGACTTTAAGTAAAGAAGAAGGAGCTGAGAGTGTAATTCTCTTACAATGACAATACAGGTTTCAAGGAAGAAAGGAAGAAATATAGATTCTGGAAAAGGTAGAGACACACGGCAGAGCACTGACAGCTTCTGTCCATCCATCCATCACCCCGGGGGCAGACCAACAGTCTATCAGTCACGACAGTTTATTCATGTCAAATGATTCCAGCTCCCAGCAGGAACGATGGGACCAGCACCAAGCAGAGGAGGTTTGAATCATCTGAGCTTATCACATAGAGGTTTCAGAAAGTTCACATTACAGAACCCCAATTCATTTTACAGCTTACTTGAAGGGAAAGGACTGAAACATCCAATATATCTCCCATAAGCTGACATCCTAGTAAACACTCCAGCAGGATAACCAGGATCCTTAGAACAATGGAAACATTTTAGTTAGAAACTGTAGAAGTTACAAGGTGAAGATTTATGTGCTGTGGGGAAAATAAATATTCAATTCCCATTAATGTTAATGGGAGTTAAGTGGCTAATTCCCCACACATTATGCTGAAGATTTACTTCTCTGTGTTTTATAGAATAAATGAATCTGTAGTCTTCCTGGAGGTTAGACCTGAGAAAAACAAAGAGTTCAGCGTTTGCTCCATTTTTATGAGGTCATTTTTTTAAAGGAGCTTTATTCCCTGAACAAAAGGAAAGGCTAGAAGAGCATCAAGTTAAAGCAATCCCCTCCATGGGATGCCAGGGAGATTTGTGGCAGGCATTTAATCCAAAGGCAAGACAGACACACAAAGATCCGTATAAAATGTCTTAATAACAGAAGCCGGAAATTCGTAACAATAATAAAGGCTGACATTTACACAGAGCCTTTCATCCACACATCTACAAGCTGGATTTTGCATTCAGAGGCACTCACAAAATTCTCTTGCAAACCACATGTGATTTCACAGTAAGAGGGCAAAATGCATCGAGTAGGCAGACTTCAGCATCCCCAAAACCTAGCCAGCACTGGGGCAGCCATTTCATGCCCCAGGAACATAGTTAAGCATGTTGCTATTTTAAAGCTCAGAGTATTCTCAGTAACTTCAACTGATTTTTCATGGAGTTTAGGCAGAAATGAGTGCATGTAAGCACTTAACAGTCATTCCCTGCATCTCCATACAAAAATCCCACATAGTTTGTTCTTTTTTTTCTTATGCTCCAGTCTCTATGAAGACCCCATAAATTTTCATTTAAACCATTTAAAGTCAGTTTTGTCAACAGGTCAGAAGTCACAAGAATCCTCTGCCCAAGATATGAACAGTATTCCATAGTCTCTGTGCTCAAAGATGACCAAACATTCATTCCAAACAATTACATTTTTCTCTTTCTCTGTTAAAGACCGCTACAAATTTGTGCTGAAACTGAGATTAAAGATCATGTATGAGACAATTACGCATTTGATTCCCTTTTGCCTGATCTTAAAAAGAACAGCTTCAGAGAGAGGGAGACAAAAATTCATTGCAGTGTTTTCAACAGGGCACAGGGATCTGCTACAGATAAACAGCAGCCTTTTTTCCTTATTCAAATGTTAAGCTTTCCCAGGCAAATAATGTTTTCCCCTAACTAGTCATTCACTCCTCTATAATTCCATGCAAACAAGTCCTTTTCATTAGCAGGGTCACTCTCACAGCTTCATTTTAATCGGTCATTGCTTTTGCGTGGTGTATACTGGATATTTTTCCCTTTCTGGCAGCAAAACAGCCTCTCAAGACCTTTGACAGTAACTCCATACACTCATCTTTCATTAGGACTAAGCTCTCTCAGATCTCTTCGTATTTATCAGAGCCAACAGCTGAAGAGGTACTAGAGGATCAAGTGGACTGGGCACCCATGCACTAGTTTCATGCACCCTGGTGCCAAGGCTGAGCCATGGCACTTTCTGTGTCCTCTCCCTCCCCCAGCTTCTCTTAAATGGTCTCAATGCAATGGGTTGCCTGCAGGCTCATTGCAAAATGAGGCAGCACGCACAAATTAAGTTACAAGCCAGGCATATTATGTTTGGCCTGGGGTGAACACAGAACACAAATTCAGCCCCTGGAGAGCTTAGGGCTGAAATGCTGGGGAAGATACAACCTGCAGATGGAGAGGCAGCTGATAGCTAGGCATGCAGGTGGGAAAAAACAGTCCATCACCCAATGGGGACATGCCTTATAAATGCAGTGCTGTCATCCTCTCTCCTTTGCTGGTTTACTAAGTATAAGTGCACAGAGAAGGGCAACAGCAAGCAGTGGACCACAGCATGACACAAGGGTTTGGATAGCCTCCCCTTCTACTCAGGACAGGGTAGCTGCTGGTCTTTTGGGGTTTTTTGTTGCTCAGTGAGAGTCTGCTGATGAGGGTGATGGGGAACCTGAGAGAGGCTCCTGCTTTGTTTTGGGTTTTGGAGGGTCTGTCTCTTCCCATCAGCTGTGAAAGCTACTCAGCAGACCAGCCAGCCAACAGGGACACCTAAATTGTATCTTTATGGAACTGGCACAGATATTCCCCAAAGTTATAACTGCTTGAGTTTGCACTGGACTTCCCACAAGTATAGCAGATCCTGGAGGGAAAGAAGGCAGCAGAGAGAAAGCAGGACTGGAATGTGATTCTCTTGCATATTTAAAATGTTATTTACTATCTAGTAAACCCATTTTATAGCACCATGCATTTTATTTTCAAACACTTCTATCGACACGCACTGTATATCAGTCATTATCTGATTATGGAAGCTTTCACTGTGGTTTCCGGACAGCTTTAAAAAGCTGCCAAAGAATTCAGCGTGCCAGAGGTTTGAACTTTGCTGCTTTTCACAAAAAGGCTGAAGAACAAGTAACAGAAATGGGAAAAAAAAAGGATTTCAATGACCTGTGTGAATGTAATAGTCTACAAACCATGACAAAAAATACCTTTTGGGAGTTATACAGTCCGGATAGCGTGCTCACAACTTTCTGCAGTGGCTCATGAGATCCATGGCCCCTCTGGCTTCTTTATTAATTCTTGAAGAAGAGTAATGAATAAATGTCATGTCATTACTGAGAAAGCACCTACAAGACACAGAACAAATATTAATTGTACTTAAAGTACTCCAGTTAGATGGTACGTGTGCATCCCAGAGAGATGATGGACAGGTAAAGAAAAAGCTCTCCATTTTAAGAGATAACTGACTCAACCAGTTTGTTTTTGCTGGCCACACATGAATAGGATTGTGGCTGTACAGATCACTTTTACATTTTCTACCTCTCCTCAGGGACAATACCTTGTCTTTTTAAGCCATTTAGTTGTGTTGATAATTTTTATTCTTTACACTAGGCTCTTAGCCAAGGCAAATGTTTGTGTTGTTTTAAAAACTTGAAGTGTATCACTGTGGGAAACTTCAAATATACAGATAACTTCAGAAAGCATCTTTGAAAAAAACCTGTGATAATATCCCATGTTATTTCACTTGCCTTCTATTAGTTTTACACATTGCAGTGTGCTCTGCCTTCGGCGGCTGTTTTTCTGTCCTCCTCCCTTCCCATTGCAAATATATGAAAATACTGATATGATGCTAGTTGAACTGAACTGTCAACATTTCTGTAGCAACAAAAGTAACAGAAGAAATCAAGAAGCTAAACTCAAACATTATTTTTATCCTTGAAAGAATGTGTGACATGTGTGGCTGCAATAGGAAAACCACTTTGAAGTTCATGTATATTAAATATTAGCACTAAACAGGACTCAAAATGGCAATGGAAGGACAGGCAAAGTTTAATTGAAAATGACAAAATTAAATAAGACACAGACTCTGAGTTCACATAGAGAACATTAGTCTCAGTCAAATGCTACCAGTGCTGCATACCAACGATGTGCTGTGTGCTGCTGAGCACACAGGGACTCAAATCAGACAGATTACAAGTTTGGCTTGTGAAGCCTGCCTCAGGCTCTAAGTAAAACAAAGTTAGGTGGCTGAAAATATTCAAGGACTGCTGGGCACTGACCAAGGCAGCTTGGGGGAAGAAGCAGAAGTGAGGAGGAAGGTCCAAAGCCACCCTCCCTCCCAGCAGCTCTCCCTTACCTCAGGGGTGAAAGCAGAGGAGGATCTACCACCACAGGGTTAATCTCTATTGCCCACTCTGTCCTGGAAGTGGATCTGGGCAAGATCTACCAGCCATTGGGATACTGCTCACTGCAGAAGGAAACATTAGAGTGAACCTGATCTGCAGAACCTGGGCTTGCATGTCTGAACCAAGCTTAACCCAGGGCTCAAGCATGTAGATTTCATAGAGCATTAGCAAGTAAATCAAGCAAGCACCCGCTGTCAGCCCAGCCCAGCATCTTGCGTTTATGCCTCATTTTTCATGGTGAGTGCATTGTTATGTGTTTAGACAAGCCAGAGGCTGTTCTGCCTAGAGACTGACAGGTATGAACGATACATGTGCCTATTAATCAGATCATGATGGAGCCCCCATGTGTCCTTGAGCTAATAGGGGTACTGGCATATTCAGTGTGGACCCAAATCTGTACAACAGCTTGTCCTCATGAGTCATCATAACCCCAGACCTACCTTCCTCTTTCAAGACACACACAGAGACAGAATTCCGCACAGGTTTGTTGTTTTAGGAGCAGATGACATTAAAGCTGTACAGGGTTGTGTAATGTAGCTTTAATAAGCATGTGCTTTCTATTTGTCACTGCTTAAACTGTACTTTTGTACACACAGCCCAGGAGTCTCTCTGAAATCTGCAAAACATTAACGGCAGCAAAGATGAAGGGGTTTCAAACACTCCACAGGCTGCGGAGAGCATCTGGCTGGGGAGGCTGGGTTGGGAAGAAGTCATTTTGATGGAATTAAAGGAAATAGTAATACACGGTTGTAGGGAGAACTCTCTTCCTCTAGTTAATGTATTTTCTTAAACAAAGAACAGGAAGTTATAACAGAAAGCTCCTCTGTGCTCCTTAGGCACACAGTGGCCAGCATCCTTTGGCTTAGCACAAATCCCCTTTGACTGGGGGGCAAATCGGAGATTCTCCCCATTAGCAGCACACAATCCTGGGCATGCTCCATTCAGGCCCTCCTTTTCTCACTCCAGGGATGCTTTTCCTCTTCCGTATACCTCCTTAAATAGATGAACTGTTGTGGAATAAAAAGAGAAATGTCAGGTTTCCCTCCTTTTCACTAAACTCCGTCCCTCCAGCTCTCTTGCTGGCTGTAAGGGTTCTTAGAGTGTCTGTTTTTCAGCAGTAACCATTCCCTAACCAAGGTCACACGTACTGTCTAAGTGCCAGCAACCAGAAACTTTAAATAAAGTGTTGCTGGAGGAACTGTACAAATATCTTGCTCGCAATAATCTGCTCGCTGTCTTTCATGTGTTTGCTAATGAGCTTTACCTCCTGTGGAAATTCAATGGGCTCTACCCATACGTTTTTCCAGCATTTGAAAAATATCGCAGTTTTTCTGGAAGGGAGCTGGTGTTTGTTTTTCTGCGGTGAATTTTGTTTTTATTGCTCTAACTGCAGCTTCAGAAAACGAAATGTCTGTCAAAACAAATCAGGAGAAGGAATGCTCGAAACTTACATTTTTGGCACCCTTCTGCAGCATGAAGTGTTCATTGTCTCAATGTTTTTAAATGCAGAACATGGTTAAAGTGAACCTCAAGATCAGAAATTAGCCTATATCTCATTAATTATGTTTCAATGCGTAGTAAGCTTCCAAAGTGGAGTTCGAGGCCATACGGAATTTTTCTGATGCCAAAGCCTGAGGGCTTCTCCAGCCACTGCTGCTTTAGTCACTCTCAACGCATCCATCCCCAAAACCCACTAATAGCGGAGGAGACTGGAGAAATCCCAGTTTGGAAACATGTGCCACTGGTCATATTAATCATATTGCAACCACCGATCCTCATAGCATTTACTGCTGGATAACACCAATTGCCATGGGGTTACTTAGGCATGCAGCATAAGCATGAGAAATATTTGCAGGCCCAAAAAATGTTCTCAAAGCAACTCAGTGCAGTGAACTGAAATACCATGGATTATGAGCTTATAATAAAAGCAGGGGTGCTAAAACACAATGCAGGTTGTCTTTGCAAATGAACCTACATCAACTTCTAATTAAGCACACCCAGTCAGTGTGCATGATTCATTGGTCTGGTACATGTGTCCTAGAATACAGTCTCCTCAGCCTAGTGCCATGATTTGCATGGGGGATGGCAGCTAAGAAGGTTAGAGACTGCCTCGGACATGCTGTCTGTGGTAATGCCAAGTATTTTCAGGGTAGTAAATCCTCAGGTAATTAGTGAAGAAGGGCACAAGAGGGAAAGATATCAGCTGAACAGCATTGTCCTGTTATTAGAGTTCAGATGCTGAAAATTGGCTATGCTTATGATATTGCTTGTTAATAATGAAGGTAATTTCACAGTGGGGTCTGCTAATAATAACAGCAATCATATCAACAATAAGCTAGTGGTTGTCAAAGGCATATGTGCATAGGCTTGTGTGCCACTGGACACCATGTGCAAATCTTACTGTGCGAATCCAAAGTCCGTGACTGAATGGGTGGCTTCAGAGAAATGTGAGTAAATCTTTGATAAACAAATAATAAATAATGGAAAGCCCAGGCAAGCTACCATGTTTAATATTTTCCATATGCAAAAGTCCAGAGATTAGCAAGGGGGAAATTATTCCATGTCAACACTAGTGAAAGTCTTAGAGCCAAAATACTCTGGAGTCTGAACTTAGCCATGAGAATATTCCCTCAATGAAGAACCATGATCCTTTGGTAAGACAATAATGGGCAGAATAGCACACTGAGTTTGCACAGTACTGCACGGAAAGTGGCAAATAAGGACACTGGTTGCATCTATGCAAAAGCATACCCCCAGGCTAAGCTCAAAGCCAGCTCTGCTGTCACTTGCACTCCATTGCTGCTGTAGCAACCTGGGTCAGCTCTGGGGTGAGCCCACTGGGAGTTTGAGAAGGGGAGAATTTGATGTGCTCTCTGCACTGAACAGCACACCCAGAGTGCACATTGGGCACAGAGCTCCATGCCTGCTCCATGACTTGCAGCTTCCTTCTGCCCTGTTTGCTGCTGTGCTGATGCCATGTCACCAGTGTCAGCCAGAAATTTTTCCTTACTGAGGCAGATGGGATTTCTAGGTCTTTCAGGTTGAATCCAACCTGCATATAGGGATAATGAAGTATGCAAGGTTTTGAGATTGAGGAGACGTCCTCAGGACAGCCCCAGACTAGCCACAGCCACAGTGACCACCTCTATCTAGATCTATAGGATGGATCATGGTGTTCGCTCTGGCCAGATTCTGTCCTCCATCAGCACAAAGAAGGGGAGTAATTGACATAAGGGCTTGCACATCACCGTTCCCCAGCACCATGAAGGCAAAAGGCTTGCCTGGGACATGTTGAAAGAGAGGGGGTGGCCAAGAGAGGCTCTGCTGGTTGTGCCTCACCTTTGGCTGAATGGCCAGCATCCCTGAGGTGACTCAGAAACACTATAGATCAAATAGCCATCCTGAAAAATCAAGAGTAGCTATTTTCTGCTCCCCCTCCTCTCTGCAGTGCACTGAACAAACATTTGGACATGTTTAATCTAAGAAGAGAAGTATCTTTATTAGTCTGTGTCATCATTTTTCTTGCAAGTGTGCATTTAGATGGTGTTTTATTATGATTTTTAAATGTTAACATAAATGCTGTTTTTCATTGGTATTGCCTGCACTGATCTTATTTCATTAATTCCTATCTTTGCTCCTGTGAATTTTATTAATTTTAATCAGTGTCTAATTAGATTTTTAAGAGCCATCATTAAATTCTGACCATTTGAAATAGTCCTCAGAGAGTCACCCTGTAAATGACTGACTTCAAGCCCTTTTTTCCCTTTATAAGGAATGCTGTAATATCTTTTGTTTTATTCATGAAATGTCATGTTGCCTAATATCACAGCACTACATCACATAACACATCCCGTTCTGGAGTAGTAAATCCTTTTATGTTTCTACATTGTATTCCAATTTGCGATATTAATGCTGCAAGTAACATACAGTGACAGCTGAAACTTTCAAAAGAACATGCAATTTCCATTCCAGACACCCACTATCATTTCCAGTAATGGGTATCCAGCCTGAGTGTATGTTTCTAACAGACTGTAACAGTACGGCTGTTAAAAGTACCAGTGGTACTTGTGAAACCACAAAAGCGCGGGTAATCTGTGAATAGTAAAACATTTCCAAGAACTTTGACTTTTCCATTTCAAATATTAATTTCTTGTTAATCCCCAGAAAGACATAATAACAACAGTAATCATAATGATAGTAACAGTAACAGTCAATGGCAGAGTAACTATGAAGTGTCTTCCAGTAATATATCAATGTGTAACTAAATTGCTGTATGTGGCAGAGCAATTCATTCTGCCAGTCTTGTCTAGAAAGAGCCAAGATTTGATGACTAAACCATGCTGCCATCAAAAGGCAATTCTGGTTTTAGCTCTTAAAGACCTCAAATGGTTTCCCATTTCTTTCTGTGCCACCAGGCTTTCAAGAGCGTTGTACGTTCCCGCAGCATTGCTACATTCCCAAACACCATATAGGCAAAAGGCTTGGTTGGGACATAGTGAAGGAGGAGAGTTGGCCAAGTGACCCTCAGTGACAGCCCATGGACTTCCATCATACCCTTGTGGAAGTCCATGCCTTCAGGGTTTCAAACCAGGCTTATCAGAGTCTCCTTTTTACCTCACCAGAAACAGCCCAGCCATCTGTGTACATGGTGCTCCTGCTCTGCCTGCAGTTGTAGTAAGCTCTGCAAATGAAGGAAAAGAAAAATGAGGGATAGGTTTTGCAAATGTGATTGTTGAAACCTAGAAAAAAGTTCAAAAGAAGATAGCCCCATTCCCTCCTCCTCACACACCTCAACCACACGTTCAGATTTGTTCAAGTTCTGGCTTTTCCTGAAGCCTCATTCTCCATTAGGAAGTTTTATCCTTTCTGTACTAATAGTTTATACCAGAGGTAAATCCTCCCAGCTGCCCATGAGGAATGAAGAGGTTCCCACAGCACTGCTATCTCAGTAAGCACTGCAAGCCTTGGGGGAACAGTTAAGAGGAGCATATATATGCTGCATGTCAGGACCACCTTTCTTTCAGGCACTGATGATTTGAGCTTTTAATTATCTTCTTAGATATGTCAGGACAGGTGACAACATCACAGGCAAGGCTCACAATTCTCTGCTGGCATTGCATCACCAGTAAAGCTAGACTGCTAAGCTGTGGGGGTGCCTGTAGATAAATGAGCCCCTGCATCCCAGCCTCTCCATGCATAGCAGTTTTCATCCCTGGGATTCCACAGGTCACATTGGCCTCAGCAGGTCAATAGTTCTGCCCTCTGTATCCATGTTTTCCCATTTCATTTGCATCAAAAGGACGGTTATAGCAAGCCAAATGATCCCTGCTGTGCTGTTCATCAAAACTTGCAGGTAAAGGATAGCCAGCATCACAAAACCTGGCTCTGCTCTCAGCTGCGCCAGGTTCATGCTGTAAGCTCTGTTCCTGTTTCCCTGAAGCTGAGCAAAAGTTGGGCAGAAAGTTTCCAGCATACTTCAGGATGAACATGGGGCTGCAGCTGCACTCCCCAGCTACAGCCAGCTGCTGGCCCAGTACAGGAGCTTTCTAAATACTACATGCTGTCACTTGCGTGAAGGGAGGCACAGGGGACAGGCAGCAGATCCAGGCAGGGCTGCTCTGCTCTGCCCCAGGGCTCCTGTGCAGGAGAATTCTCCATTACTCTGCCTGGGCAGTGCTTTGGCCACTTTCTGCTGCCTCAGCAGATAAAGCAACCTACTACCTGGACCAAAGTGCAAGGATTTAGCCCATAAATCTCAAGACTTTGATTAATTCCTTTCCTTTTATTATTTTTTCCTTCGCAGATGTTAACATTTTACAAGCAGTTATATGCTACCTTAGTGAAGTGCAAAGAAAATAGAAACCATGTCTGAAGTTTCACAAAGGATAAAGTAGAATAGCATGCATTGCTTTAATGCAGCAATCAAGATTAGATAAGGAGCATATGCCAGTGCTGGATCTGAGAAATTAGCAGGAATGCAAAAGACATTTCTAGCATGTGTTTCTGATAGAAAGTCACTTTCACTCAGAGGGGAAATACGTTGTGCACTAATACTGATGTTTTCTTCCCTGATCCATCAGGTGAAAACATATTGGAAGAGGCAAGATAATACTGTTTCACCGACAGCACAATTTCCTTCTCACTAGAAATAAATTTATTGTGCCTTCTCCATCAAAACTGATAGCATCCAGCATACTCCCATTTACCTCTCACTGCTTCTGTCAGCTGACATCTTTCTGTAAGCAGACAATGATTTAAGATTTCAGCAGAAATTAAATCCTTCTGCCTAGTAGAGGATGGCAAGCTTTGAGGCTGTGCAATCTTGATTATACAGATTTAACATGAAAACACACCACACATCTAAAACTTGCTTCCTTTTTTCCAAAACTTAACAATTCAGGAACATGGTTGCTTTCATCATCCATCATCACAATAATGGTAATGATGAAAAGATGCATTAGCCACGCTTAAGTTATTTACTCAGAAAAGTAAGCTTTAATATGGAATTACTATAATCAAATTTGGAAACTCAAAAATGAAGGTTTTCATGTTACACTGTTAGCTGAAATATGGCAGCACAGATGTACCTAATACTTCAGAGAAATCTGGAGTCCTTATTGAGACCTAGAAATCCCAGTCTCAACTGCATTAAATAAGCAGTTTTTCGCTGGGAATGTTGTGGGTTTGCCAGTTGAACTGCCAAGAGAAAAGGTTCGTTACGACTCCTGAGGAGATATGCAGAATTGATGGAGATGTGGATTCAACAGGCAGGGAGTGCCCTGTCCTCTCCTCCTCTGGAGAAGCTCCACTCTCCCTCTGTGGGAGTCTGGCAAGATGAGCTGTCTATTTTAGGGACTCAAGTTAAAGCTGAACAGGATACAGCAATAATGCTCCTATAGATAAAGCAATTTCCTTTGCAAAGAGTGGCTGATTAACTGGACCATTTCTGCAATTATTTCTGCAATTTATCCAGTTATATTATACACAGCCTCAATGTTTTGCAAACTCAACTGAGATGTGCAGTTAAACAAACATAGGTAGATGTCTACCCCAGCAGTGCAGAAATGACTACCCCTCAGTCAACCCTGTGGCACTGCCCTTAGACTACTCCCCTCTTTATATTCCCACTTTTATTTCTACATTGTACTTTACGCAAGAAACAAATTACTCCCATAGCACATGGGGCTCCACAACACAGTCATTGACCTTGCATATGCGATACTCACCTGATGCTGGACTGAAATACATGGCCTCTTCCTTTTGCCTTCCTGCTAAAGGGAATTACAATACATTTTAATAAGGTTGTATACTCCCACATAGCGAGGGAAAACATGGTGCTGCTCTTGTGTGTGTGCATCTTATAAAAAGAAATTCTTTTGTTAAAGAAATGTTGCAAATTATAGCCTAAGGCATAAAAAAGATATCTAGATCCTAGCGCAGATTTAGATGTGAACACACTGTGATCAAAGATCTTGGAACTAAAGATAATTACACCCTACTGCAACGATCATTGCTGCTTTAAAAATAAATCAGGGTGGTTAGAGTCTTTTCACTGAGAGCATTTCCAAGGGAAAAAATGAGAGTTGGATCAAATACAATTTTAGGAACCATGTTATTTTTTAACTATTAAAAATAAAGATTAGAAATTTCCAGGCACAATCTGGACTTTTGCATTAATTAGATTTTCCCTTAAAACAGAGGTAATGTTCACATTTTGTTACCTTTAGAAATCTCCCACCAACCACTTCAAGTGAAAAAAACTTAGGCAGAAAATGTTCACTTAAAAATTTTACAAGAAAAAGAATAGAGCTTCAAAAAAAAACCAAAAAAAAAAGAAGAAAAGAAGGTTATAACTGGAGAAAACGGAGCTTCTAAATTCCTAAAAATAGGATTCACTTTTATTTGTAAATGCACAGGTTTTAAATAGACATCAACCTAGCCTTTAAATGTGTGAGCCCTACACATTGTCACCACTATGACCATAACTACAGTCACTGCTAGAACTGACTGGTGACCTGCAGGTATACTGAAGGGCTCACATCTCAGCACATGAGTTAAGGAAATGATTGCAATCATTCACAATGCATATGTCTTATAAATCAGATGGATGCAAATCAAAATCCCTCATTGCTGTAAGCACAAAATTACAGGGATAAATTCAGAAGCTATTTTTGGATTTTCAGTATTCCTACGCCATTAATCCCTCTCTCTGCTTCTCCCATTATTACCATATTAAGTTAATAAGCCTATAGGCAGGAGAACCATCACCAACAGACTTCGCTGGTAACTAATCTAAATAACTTATTTCAATTCTGAGAGTAATCAATATATGGCCTAATTTTTCTAGCTCTATTTTCTTCTACTCATAGGAAATGCAGAGAATTTCAGTGGCCGTTTCAGAAGCCTTTTTAAAAATTGAACACTAGAGATCATATTTTCCAAACCTGCCCAGTCTGTCTCTTCTAATTAATGATGTGGTGCACTAAAATAGATTGCTGTGTATTTTGCAAAGTGTTGCTTGAAGTTTGACTTGTATGACTGCCATTGGCTTTCACGGCCGTTGCCATGAAAACTCAAAATCGTTGTAAAGAAAATAGATGTCTGTACAGCAGAATATAAAAAATATAGACGTTGCCATGAAAACTCCAAATCATCATAAAAAAATAGATGTCTGTACAGCAGGATAAAGGCAGAAGTTGCAAATAACATGCTTAGAAATTAATATACCTAAATAAGCAACCAAAGATTGCTCCTTCAAACTGAGCTCCATCCAAGACAAGAAATGTCACTGATGAGTTCTTGTGCCATTCTATCCTCAGCGTGTAGCTCAGCAGCAGAATTAACACCAGCACCTTGCGAATCTATTTAGCAGAAGGGAGAGCAATGAGTCATTTTGCAGAAGTCAAAAATCGACCAGCTGAGAACAGCTTTTGATCACAACCCCTTCCTTCCATGGCCCTTCCCTGGCCATGGGCCACTGGCTCACCTCAGTGTCCCCTGTGAGAAGGCCAGTGGCCCACAGAAGCTGGCAGCTTCCACCAGAGCAACATGCAACTGCAGATGCTTTTGCTGGTGGATCTATTCATAAATGAATTCTCTTTAAAACCGTCCAGCTGCAGAAACTTGGCAAGGGGGCTACTCCACAACACAAGCACTAACTCAGCTGTCACTTTGGATACAGGGCTTTTACATAGTGTGACATTTGCACTGATGGATGATGTACCCAAACATGGTCTCTATGTAATAAATGCATATCAGTGAGTAAGCACATTTCATTCCTAAACAAAAAATCATGCCTAGGAGAACAAGAAATCAACAAACACATTAGGGATATGAAAGGTCATGGGAGGAAGCTTTTCTTATTAACCCTTTAAATACTGAGAAGCTGAAAAGAGGAGTCATTTAGTCAGTGTATGGAGAGCTAAAGGTTTCCATTGCCTTCTTCCTTCCCATCCATACTAGCATCTAGCAACATTGTAAGCAGGGATTTCTGATATTGCAAAATGTTATATGTCTTAATGTAGGCAAGAATCACTGCGACCACTGCCTGCAGTAGTCCAGATCTGTCTGGCCTGTTGGTCACGTTTAGCTTCAACCACTGAGCCATAGTATACAGCAGAAGTGTAGTAGTACTATACTTTTATTGGTATACATGATTTAATGCAGTGGTGTTTTATGTAGTTACCCTCAAAGGATGGGGGTATGCTCTGCTCAGTGAAACTTTGTCACTTGCACTACATGATCAGTGACCCACTGATTCCTTCAGATCCCTCAGGGTTTGCTCCACCACCACAGCCCATCCACCTGTGTGCCATCTGCTAAGCCACTGTTTGGACACTGTTGCTAGGGAATCCTGATGTCCTTTTTTGCTTAGGTTACAAGGCAAAGCCTCACATACAGCCAGTGCCTCTCTCTTTCCATATTCAAACACCCTCAAGGCCTCAGTTTGGTGAGTTACCTCTGTTTCTGAAACAATCTGCCATGTTTAGTTCACCACTGCGTATTTTTCTGATCATGTTTCTTCCTGCAGATCACAAAGAGAAGCCTGGCTTTCTACAGCTCTCCTAAATTCCCAGTCACTACAGGTCATCTATCCTTTTCCTCCCCTAATTTCTCCTTGCCATTTCAATGGCTTCTTAGGGAAAGGCGAATTCTCTCCCTTCCCTCCATCAGTGCATGGTCTCCCTCTTCCTCATCCCACTAGTCGAGGCAGGAAGGGAGCAGGGTACCAGCAAAGTGAGTGCAGAGCTACTTGTGGCGCAGGAGCAGCCCTTTCTGCCATGTGCTATACCCCAGAAAGGTCTCTTCAGCCATTGGGTGGTCCAGGATCCATAATTTGAGAAACACTGACAGGGAGAAACAAGCTTTCTCTATTCCAGTCCAACACCATTTGATGTTTTCTCTTACAGGCTGTTCTCTCCACCTCACTGCACAGAGAAAACACCCCAGAGTATCCTGTTCAGAGCCACTTCCTTGCCCTACATCCCTGTGGATGCAGCTTCTGAAAGGAAGCATACTCGGCAAGGATGGAGTGCTTTTGGGAATCATTCCCAGCATATGGAGACTACATTCTGCAGCAAGCGAGGGCAGTTCCCTCAGCAAGTGGAAAATGGGCTTCACCTCCCTGTGGTCTCACTGTGGTTTGCTTCCCTTGCGATATTATTTTTGAACAGCAGGCAGGAGCTCTGTGTTTCTTGTTCTGTTTAGTAAATCCAGTAACCAAACCTGGCCCACTTCTGGGTGGTCCTCACAAAATACCAGAAAACCACGCCAAGGCCATGTGATACAATAGTCATAAGAAATACAGGGATTGCTTTGACAGATACCTCAAAATCAGTTTTTCAAGAAATGGGATGTTTCAACCAATGTGCCCATTCCATTTGGGTTCCCCCCTTCCTTTTACTTATTCAGTGCCTTTGTTCTTTATTCTGGTAAGCCAGAATTACCAGCCTGGAAAATGAAGGTCATTGATGCAAGGTACTTGACTTGGTCTTAGGCTGGGAGACATTGCACTATACAAAATGCCTTCCAGGTTAAAGAATTCAGATCTGAGTTGCTAGGCAGGCTGACTACTTTCATGACCAAGAATAAGAAAGAGAGATGCAAAAAGCCAGCCATTAAAGCCCAAACGTAAGCATGGTTTCCTTTTATTTTCCTGAATACTTTGTGGGTAAAGTTAGTGCTGAAGGACTAATCTCTGTGCACAGGGCCAGCCTGAACCTTGCCAGGCACTATGCCTGCCCACAGCCCTGGCTCTGCCAGAGGACTTCGCTTGCAGCAGCAGCTGTCCCACCGTGGGGCCCCTGCACTCACCTTTGCCAACACACTTCAGCCATGGCTTCCAGTGCCTGCAGTGCAGCTCTGACCCTCCTCACTGATATCTGCCCCAGCTCCACCAGCATCACTGCCCTCCTGCCTCTGCAATTGCTTTTGGAATGCATTAGCTCCCAGGGCAGAGATGAGTGGTGTGAGATAGGCCGAGAAAAAGGAAATGCTCAGAGTCCCTTCTGGCCTGAGCAGATATGGAATCAGGAGTAGAGGCTGCTCACAAACTTACTCTGCCATCTGGTCCCTTCCAGAACCAGGGGCACAGTGGATCATCACCCAGTTCATCTCCCTGCACATTTGGGGGAACCCTAAACATGCTTAACCTAGAGGGAAAATAAACATTGTGTTTCATCACTAATGCAATCCTTCACAGCTACCAACTATCGATAATGTTAACACTTAAGTAACATTTTTTTATCCACAGCTTTTTACAGCTGCGTTGTGTATATTCAGTCCTTTCTGGAGAGGATGGGAACCTAAGTCCCTCCAGACCAAGAGGGCAGGCTGGCCTGACACTGGAGTAAATTCCTGTTCTGATATCAATCAAATTAATAACTACTTGGACCAGAAAGGCTCTCCCCTTCTTAAGGGCCTGATCTAAATTACATTACGTCAGATTAACTTTTTTGCTTTCTTCAGTTGCCTGTGCAACAGTGCCTAATTGGGCATCTAAGCTCTTATTTGTCACTGCCCTGATTTAATTAATTGCCATAGGATTAAAAATACTGTTTAATTCATGCTCACATTAGTATTCATCATTCTTGTCTCTTTTCATAAACACAGGCCCTAATTCAAGCATCATAATTTTACACAGCAAACATAGCCAAAAACATGATAAAAGAGAATTTCATGATCAGAGGTTGGCCGATACAGAAACATAGCACAGCAACACAACCAAAGCAGAACAGTGTGATTGATTTTGCTTTTTCTTTACTCCCAGCTGCTACTATTTATGCTGCTATTCACGCGAAATCTGTCTCTTGACAATGGGATCCCATGGAGGGAGCAACTGGTGACAGGAAGAAGCAGTCTGCATAAAAGGGGATACACATCCTCCCTCTCATCCTGGCATAGATATACATCTGGATAGACAGTCATTGCACTTCTTGATCCTCTGTCATTTCCTCATGATTGAGGAATCCAGCTGCTAAGCTGCACTTGCAGAAATGCTCGGCGTTAAACCTGCACACCCCAAACCTTCATCCCACAGCCACCTAGCCCTTCCCAATCCTGCCAGCTTTCCTTTGCCACATTACTTTCTCACAGAGCCACCTCTGCTCTGGCAGCATGAAAATAAGGTAGAAAAAGCTGTTCTCCTTCGATTCAGTTAGTGAGAGAAAATGATTTTGTGGTTAATGGACAGGATGGAGACTCAGACGTGACCAGTTCCCAGTGCTGCCACATGCTTCCCACACAACCTTAGCTCCTCACACAGCCCTGTTGCACTCACCCAAGCCAAAGAAGAATAACAGAGCAAGTGTGATTTCAAACAGCAAGCCCAGGGTGCCAAACCCACCAGTCATCAAGCGACCTGGCACTAGTGACACCAATACGCTGCTGCTGCCTGCATGCAGCTTTGTGCAGTCGGGGTCACAGCCCGAGCAGAGCACAGAGCGGCGCCATCCCTCCTCTTCAGCAAGAAAACTGCACCACAGTATTTCTGACTACAGTGATTTAGTGTCTGTTCCCTGGCACTGCATCAGACTGAGCCAGCCAGGGCACAGGGAAGCTGAGGACAAGCTGTAATGAAGGGGGCATCACTGTGAAGACAGAGAAAGGTTTGTATAACTGCAAAGGCAAAAGGTCAAATCCTTTATTAAAAAAATCTGTGAACAATTAAAGTAGCCATGAATATGGGAGGTATGAGTGCAGCCATTAATATTTAGGGGAGTGGAGGAAGGAAGACAGAGAGATGAAAGCCGAACACCTTTTTGAACTACAGCCAAAGCTTTATCAACCATATAACTAAGAGAACATATCCTGCTCAGCGAGACACGTATTCACCCTGTTTCATTACATTCTGTTCTGTCCTCAGTCATGATGGATCCTGCTGAGACTCGTGTTTAACAGCTCCTTCCTGGAGAGGCTCGAGCAACAACAAGGAAAAAAATATTGTGAAAGTCACACCCCATTGAAACTGCATCCTAAAGGGAGCCGGCAAGCGCAGTAATCACCAGGATGACTGTGAACACCAGGGCCACACTTGGCTCAGAGGCTGCTGTACATGTTAAAATTAAAAAGGACTTTACGCAGATGCAAAAAAAGTGGAAATTAGGGACCAAAGTGTAGGCACAGCAGCGATTCATCATGCCTGATAAGGAGCCATTAGGCTGGATTTTGATGGAAGCAGAACTCGGGGAAGCCAGCCTTTCTAAGCCTACAAATGCAGTGTAATACCCAACTGTTTTCAGATAATGGAAAACTGCATTAACCTTGTAATGCTTCCCTGGTGACTCTATTACATTCACCCTCTTACAAGCCTCTCTGCTACTTTTCTTAGCACCCTCCGATTTCTCCAGCTGCTGATTTCCATTCTCTGGGGCCAGTGCAAAATGCCTTGGTATAAGAGATCAGAATCCAGCCTCTTGTTATTTCAGCCAGAACAAGATTTCTGGCTTCTTTTAGCCATCAGGAGAGCCTTGACATGCTTTGACTTGACTGCACCAAAAATGTAAACAGCAGCGCTAAGTACAACAATTAACATTGTGTCTCTGCAGATGTTTGTTTCCCTTGAAGGAGCTTGGAATTTGAGTGGGGAAAAGCAGGGTAGGCAGCAAACAGAGGCTAATGCAGTCTGGGGCAAACTTCCCAACTTCAGTTTTATAAACAGCTCAAGCTGCTCCCCTTTCTATCAGTGATGTCACTCCCAACCTTATAGCAGGCTGCAGCATGGCTATCCATCATCTGCCAGCTGCTGTTCCTTCCCCACTGTATAGCAGGAGGCACATGGTGTGTGAAGGTGGCTGGAGTCTTGAAGCATTTCAACTTCATGTGAATGGAAGCAAATAATCTCCAGATTCCCTGGATTTTTCATTAAATTATCTCACCCAAGTCTGCAGATAATGCTGTCTAACAGTTGTAGGTTATGATTTCCAAACAGCAAGATAACCTTCATCATCAAGCAAAGGCAAAAATGCCATTAGCAGATAGTGAGGCGATTTAACTCAACCTAGCCATTTGCTCACAAGTCTGAATTCATGTCATCAGCTCTGACAAAATGAGTGTTTTCTTAGACAGATATGGACGACTAACACAGCACAGAACTCGGCAATCTTCAAAGGACTCTGAGTTTTAAATTCTCCAGCTAAAGTCAAACATTTGTCTTTCTTATCACTTTCACTCAAGGATGTGTTTTTGCAATATGACATCAGGTTCATTTGCCAACAGAAGAGGCCAAAAGGTGACATCCAAGAGATGAATGCTGCCTTCACCTACGCGACAGTAACCCATCTGCTGCGTTGGAATTACTCTGGGTTTTCAGTGAAGGACTTGACAGCAGGACCATAACACCCTGCTAGAACATTTCTTGTATTACCATTGCAAGAGCTCTGTAAATCCAGCTCTTTCCAGTTGAGATATTTCAGATGAGAGCTCAAAGTTGAGGTGATCAAACAACCAGCAAAGAGGTGACCAAACAGGGAATAACAGTATGACACATGCCTTACTTTCCCAATCCAAAAAATGTGTTAAGTTAGAGTAATACTAAATGCAGAGTTATTCTGTGTCTAAAACCTATTTTATCTGCAGTTATGTCCCTTCACAGCGTGAGAGTTGGAGGCTTTGGGACAGGACATATTATTTAACAGGTCACCTGTATCTTCTCCCTCTCTTCTCAATGACAGCAACTAGGATGCTTTTTGATACCCCTTTAAACTGTTTCTGACTCAATCCTGCAGGATTCCTTGTGGCGCTGTTATCCCTCAGCAGGCCATGAAAATCAAAGCAAATTTCATTTGCTTTGGAAGCAGATGCCTTGTGAAAAAGCCTCTGTCTGTTTAGCAGCATGGCAGATTCATTCCTCCTGCAGTCAAAAGGTTTTATGTTTAGTGAGGTCACACAGTCAGAAACTGGCCAGTTGAATACTCACTGAAGAGCCTCTGCATAAGTCTGATGTGACTTGTCAGGACAGAGAACTACCTTCAGCATCATGTAGACTATTAGCATGTCGTCTCTCATTATTCAAATACAGCTAAGTGGTTTCACTGCAGAACATTGTTATTATATACAGCAAACGTTGCTACATCAGTTTTTCTTTCCTGCAGTGTCTCGTGGGGCTCACAGCAAAAGCAAATGAAGTGAGCAAAGAACGATCACGGGCATCGGACTGCTTCAGGCGTAGGAAGGGCCGAAGGTGACTGACTGCTTTATGCCATGCATGACTACAAATCCTGACCTGGTTGTTTGCCACTCTTCTACTGAGATAAACAAAACATGCCATTACTCAGTGCATGTAATTTTCTACAATGCCATGAACTCTGCAGGTGACAGCCTGGGCAAGGGAACAGAGCCAGCTCTCTGCACACAGGCTGATTGGATTTCAGTAGACAGTAGTGACAGATGTGGATATTTTTCAAAGCTATCTGTGTACAGGAGGATTTGAAATGTTTCTTACCTGAGGCTACCTGCCAATAACTACTATTCTTTGCAGCTGCAAGCACCTTCAAAATGAAGGCCAAGTTCCAACTGAGCCTGATGTTCTAACTCCAGATTTAAGGTATGTGAAGAATTCAATCAACCTACTTGAGCAACTTGTTGAATAAAGATGAGTTATTTTTTGTGCCCATAGTTTCTGGACAGTTGTGCCAAGCTTTCTGCTATACCTAGACAATGAATTGCCTAAACCTAGACACATCAGTAGGTTAGTGAGGCTGAGTCATGCCAGTATCTCCACATTGACATTAAAGAGAGCAACACTCCCTGCGTCACAAGTAGCCATCTTTGTAGCTTGAGACAAATGGGTCAGCTGGGAATACCTAGGCAAGGATGACCAGAGGGTTTCTGCACAGAAGAAGCTAAAGAAAAGCAGCCGGGCACAGCACATTTAGCCATCACTAACACTAATCAAGTGCATCATCTGAAACAAAAATAAAAAGTAGTTGCAATTCAGTCTCTGCACTCCCTGTCTTCAAAGAGCATCCAAAGGCATCTTGAATTCTTCACCCTTTTGCTAGCATGCTCAGAGTGACATTAGAAGCCACTTCTGGCCCTGGCTGTTATCACACCCCAGTAACTGCAGCCCCCAGCCAGCCACATGTTGGCAGAGGCAGAGGAACACAGCTGTAACACTATCTATCTGACACACACCAGGAGAGTGCACAGCCCCACTCACAACTCCACTACACCACAGATATCAGCCCTATACACTAACTATAGACTTGCTGAAACACTATCATACATGAAGGACTAATTAGGTGTGCTGGGCCATTAGACATCTCTGAGCATTGACTGATGAAAAACATAATTAATGGCAGCTTTCATAAACAGACTCCAGAATGGAGAATTAAATTAAAAGGAAAACAGCTGTTGCTAATGGAAATAAGGACCATTTCTTGATTAAAATATCTGCTTGTCTTTCTGTGGGAGTTTTTCCAGAATGGTGGGGTGGAAGAGTGTAACGAGATCTGGGAGCAGAGAATCTGCAAAGCTTCCTGCTGAAGAAAACACAATTTCTCTGGCTAATGACTCACAGTGTTTTCCTTTTGCAGATTGGAGTATGGGAAACAGCTATACAATTGCCTTGTTCATCTTGCTGCTGGTCTGAATGGCTTTTTAAACCCTGGAGATCAACCCTGACATAAAAGACTCCAGTTCAGCTTTAACATAAGGTACAATTTCATATTACATGAACCCACAGATATAGCTGGGTCTGGATTTCAAAAGCTGCTTGCTAAGGCCCTCCATACTAGTACAAAGCTCTGAATCCATAAGAAAACGTCACCACAAATCTCACTTAAGCACATGTATTGATTCTGTCACCAAACTGCATCAATGGATATGCAGCTGAGGACATCTGTCTGAGGGAGACTTCCACCCAGAGCAAGCCACTACGGACTCAGTAAAAGTTTACTGACATAAATGAATAGGTCTAAAGGACATAAAAAGTTGAAATCAAGATTTTTACCAAGTCAGGAGGCCTTTCCTTCATGCTGACATGATTCTGATCCTCTTTGACAAGTAGTACTACAGGAGGAAACTACAGCACAGAAGAGTTAATGTCCAGATTTTTATAGACACTGAGCAACACAGCTTCATCTGCCTCCTACTGTCTTTTGTGTGACAAAAGTCACACATCTGTGGGGTGAAAGCCTTTTTTCTGAGTCCCTGACGTAATATTCATTTACATTTACCTCATATAGCATAAAAATTTCCAGTGTGCTTCCAAGTACCACTGGGACCTGTGTGTTTCAGTGTGTCCTCTGCAGCCCTCACAGGTAAAGTCATAGAATCATAGAATAGTTAGGGTTGGAAAGGGCTTTAAGATCACCTAGTTCCAACCGCAGATGCTTTAGTCTGTCTTCATATAAAGTCTTGCATCATGGGTTTGATTCTCTGGGAGGTCCTGAGCACTTCATGTTACAGATTAATGCTAGTACTTAACTGTTGAGCAGCTCTTTGTAAATTTGCACCCTGTGCTGTATGTGAGGCAGGAGAGCCTCTGCACTGCTGCACTGACTCCATCAGTCCTGCTCTGCCTTCTTCAGAATGATAGATCTCTTCCACCACTGTTGCTTGAGAACTAAGCCCTGGAAATCCTATGCCCCATGAAGCCCACTAACAAGGGAATACATGCTTCATACACCCTGTGCCTTGAAGAATTAAGGTGTATGAAAGGCTGTGTTCAGGCTGCATTATCAGATTTAAAGTGGAAACCAAAGAGAGAGAGAGGTCTGAAAGACGAGCCAGACAGGAATGCCTGTTGCTTTCACCTTTGATCCGCGTGGTGCTTTGATGTGATATTTCAGTCTCTCAGACAAGGTAACTTATCCTAGTCTGCATCTTATGGCACCTCCAATGGATATAAATGAGGCAGCAAGCCGTGCTCTTCGGTTCTCACTGAGGCACTGCCATCTAGTTAGTGGCATAATTCAGTCCCAGCTCCCTTCTTATCCCTATATTTTTCTCTGCCTGCAGAGTCCGAAAGGAAATTCCCTCAAATAAATACAAAAGCACTTGATGTTCATCTAATGGCATTTCAGGGAAAGGAAGCATAAACCCACACAAGTTATTCATCTCGGTAAAATGGTTTTATCAGGGGCCAGAAAGCAGTTGCTTAGCCTGAGAAGATCTGATCTTCCTTGTGAGACGTAAATGCATGACATTATGTGCAGAACGGGTGCTGCTTGAGAACCCAGGCAGATACAGAGCAGGCATGTGGGAATAATCAGCATAAAATATTTCCTCTTAATGATGTGCACACTTCTGCTCCTTTGAGGGAGAACAATATGTGCGCTGAATACTGCAGCACATTCTTCTAGTGATATGAAGGTCTTGATCTGCTGGTGAGGGCTCAGACTGGAGACGTTATTTGTACCACTGACTTAGCCAAAGGTTTGCCTCTCCGTTGCTCATCATCACTCAGCCTCCCTGTGCCAGGGTTTTCCCATCAGCAGAACAGAAACAAAGTTCATGTCCACGGGTTCACCATTTGGGAAATAAGCTCGGCTGGAGAACCTGGCTCCAAAGGAAAACCTGTCCCTGGGGTTTGCTCCACTCTGTAGTCAGCAGCAGCGTGGTTTATTTTTCTCCCATAAGATTATCCCTTCTTCTTCCTTCTTTCTCACAGCACCAGCTTTTGAATTCCCAAACTCAGGATGAGTGAATCATATTCAAAGAAGCCCAAAACCAGTGCTTTAATGCAGCCTTTCTTGTGGGGGGGCTGGATATGCAGCAGAGGGGGCCCACGGGTGGGAAAAGGTCAGTCAGGCTGAGCGGTGGTCCAAGGTGGTGGCATCAGAGCTGATCACTGCTCCTTCACTGGAAGCTGCTGTCACAACCCTGCAGCTATCACAGAAATCACAGCTCACAGCCACTGGTGTTTGCAGTTCATTGCCATAAATTAAATCATCAGTGTAAGGTAATACAGCAGACTGGGAATTGCAGAGGAGAGGCTGAGGACCTGGCAGGCATTTGTGCCTCTCTCCCCTTCCATTATGAAAACAGAGATTTATACCTCCACCACCCCAGGAAGATTTGGCACAGTTTGTCTGAGGGAGTCCCAAGCAGCTCGCTGGAGGTCACACAGGAAACGTGTGTGACAGATCAGCACATGTGTGACAATGATCAGCACAGATCATTGGGCAGGGTGTTGGATTTGTGTCTCTGGAGGCCAAGGCACAAACCTCCTCAGGAGAAAACCTTTTCCTTTGAGTAGGGGCTGGCTGTAAGCATCAACCCCCAGCATCACTGCTGCCTGCCAAGTGTGTGCCTGTCAAGGCACCTTGTGGATGGCTGGCACATGCGCTTTGAGAAGCACATTGTGTAGTTGCCTTTCTAAAGCACTCCTGAGAAGACTGTCCTAAAGAACAGAAAGAGAGGTGCTAGTTTAAACAAGCACTCCTTAACATGCACATGAAACCAACTCTGGAGGGGGAGCAGAGCAGGAGCTGCTCTTACTTGCTACCTCCCATGCAGGCTTTAATTGCACATTATTCATTAATCCTTTGCTCTTCAGAGCAAAGAGATCCATTTCAAGACACTCGTGCTACATAAACAGCCAGAAACCCTTCTGGATGAGTGTCTGTGTACGCATCCACCCAAGGGAATGCTGCAGACTTGTCAGAGGTTCTCATTTCCCTATGCAAGTGCTGTGCTAGAACTCACAGAAATTAGTATTCGTTGTGTGGCTTTGTTGGGCTGGCTTTGACATTGGTTTTACAAAATCTGCATGGGAAGCCAAAGATGATTGCCCAGCTCCTGGTTAAGTTAGGAACAGGGACTCCTGAGTGGTACTTGGAGGGAGTCAGGTATCTGCAGGACTGCTCTGAGCTACAGGAGGCATCACACCAAGGTGTGGTTCACAACACAAACCCCAGCAAGAGGGAGATTCTTCCTCTCATCCATCAGTAGTTTTTGTCTGCTCCCACCCCCATGTGCTTGCTCTGCTGCCAGGCCATGCGTGGATTAGATATGTAGTTCTGGGTTTACAACTATTAGCACTCATGGTTGCTCTATAGACAACATCATTCTGTCACCGGGGCCATGAAAACAGAAACCAACAATGGAGCTGCAGAAGAGCATGAATTCACCTCTTCCAGGGCTTTGAGCTCTGTAACACAGCTGCCATCTTGCTTAAAAAAAAAAAGAAGAGTTATTTGGAAACAGAAATAAGGGAGATAAAGGTAAAGAATCAAATGCAGAGAGCACAGAAAAGTGTTCACAGGTCTCTGTCACGCCTGGACTGCACATCAGGAGAATCGAGCACAAATGCAGCTCTGTCGTTCTTCGATTCAATAGGAATGAATCCTGCTCCTGTGGGGAGGAGGACGGGGGAACTGGCAATCAGTGCAGCAGGGAGACTTTCTGAGCTGGATCTGGAGCCAGACTAGCTGTTGGCCAAAGCTGTCTCTGATATAACACTGCCAAAAGCAGCTCAGCATTCTTCACCTCCCTTAAGCTTCACCAGGGACAAACCTGGCTGGGCTGTGCTCAGCCTGGATAATCCAGCTGTGGTAGAACCCAAGCTCAGCAAACCCAACAGCCTTGCGGGCACTTGCCAACCTGGCATGTCTGAGTTCCTGAAGTGCAGATGGTGCTGGCCCATGTGTTTCGCTTTCCCTCGCCATCCCCAAGCACAGCAAGTCAAGCGCCTCACCACAGCGCCTGGGAGACCACGGGCAGGAAGGGATCGAATTCTCCAGTTCTGCCTCCAGCATGTCACCACATCAGCAGACAACGCCTTTGCCTAATGCCAGTGTATTGTGTGTCACCTCGTATTTCACACGGCAGAACACAGACCAGTGATGCAAGTCCCTTCCTCTTGCTGCCCAGCTGGTATTTAGGAAGATAGCAACTTCCAGGAAGCCAGGATTTAGGGCACACAGGGGCTGATGGTGGCACAGAGCCCTTGCTACTGGTGGGTGGGATTCCTTTACCTCTCCCTGAGCTCCTGCCAGGCCACTCAGCACATCTCCAGCCACAAGAAGTTTGCAGCTGTTTTGGTTTGAAGCACCAGAGGAGGGGGAGAAGCAGGGGAGGCTCTATCAGCTCTTCCCAGGGAACGTGGTTCAGTTCCTCACACCTCATCTTTGGTCAGGAAACTGCAATGGGGATAGGCAAAGCTGCTGAGCCTACTTAGACAGGATACCTCATAAAAACACATGGAGCCAAATTATGTCCCATTTACTTCTTCCAGCTCGCCATCTTCCACAGCTATGCTGCAGGGAAAGCAGGTCAGCATTTGGACGATTACCTTCTCCTCATGCTACTGAACAGCTCCTGGTCTCTCACGTGGTCTTGTTTGCAGTGGGGGGTGGAAGCCACTGCTGTTAGCTGGGACGCTGAAGCACCAAGAGTAACCCAGATTCAGGCACCCTGAATCAGACCATGGTCCTTGCACTCAGTGTTTCCTTCTGGCGGAG
Organism: Ara ararauna; assembly: GCA_028858755.1. NCBI lineage: Eukaryota > Metazoa > Chordata > Aves > Psittaciformes > Psittacidae > Ara > Ara ararauna. The sequence continues at coordinate 10,376,939 of CM054384.1, forward strand.
TGGTTCCTATGGCCTCTTCTATGGATTTTAAAAAGGATGCAGTGAAAAGAAGCTAGGGTGGACATTCTCATGTTAGGAAAATGGGTAGCCAGCCAGCATGGACTGGTAGAGGCTGGATCCAGCCCTCCCTCAGGTACAACAATTTGGACATGGGTGTCTTTTTTTCCTGCAGCTCAGCTCAGGGCTCCAAGAATCCCAAGTCCACTATGGTCAATGGTGGATGCACTCCAAGCATGAGAATATGTGACCACCCCTGCAAAGCACACCTGAAGGGCCCTGGACCACCTTTCCCATCAGGGACGCAACAAGGACAGCAGAGCACATAGATGGAGCCAGACACCCTGGAGACTGCAGAGCCTCTCACATCAACCTATACATAGCAGCATGGAGGTGGGAGACCAAAATAACTCTCTGCCCACTCTGACCACTGCTGCCATCATTCATAGTGCGTTGGATGATCCTGTCCCAGCAATGGCGGTGAGTGGGGAGTTCAGGGCACAGTTGATTAAAGGGGAAAGTCACCCACTGCAGACCAGCTGGAGCCCACAAGCAGCAGCTGAAGGGTCCTGGCTTAAAGCCAGCCACTGGGACATCAGGGGGAGGTAAACTACTTGAGTCTGGGCTGCATGAGTCATCCAAGGTCGGACATCCATGTCTTCAGAGGAATCAAACAAGCATAGCTGGGAGAAAAACTGATTGTCTGTTGTGGTTTAGCCCAGCAGGCAGCGAGACACCACTCAGCCGTTTGCTCAATACACTCTACTGCGATGGGGGAGAGAACTGGATAAAAGGTAATACTCATGGGTTGAGATAAGACACATTAATGCAACAGAAATGGAAGCAAATTAATAATAATAAAAGAACACACAAAGCAAGTGATGCACAGTGCAATTGCTCACCACCCACTGACCGATATCCAGCCAGTCCCTGAGCAGAACCCCCTAGGTTTTTTTGTTCAGCATGACATTATATGGTCTGGAATATCCCTTGGGTCAGTTGGGGTGTGCTGTCCTGGCTGTGTCCCCTCCCACCTCCTTGGGCACCCCTAGCCTCCTCACTGGCAGGGCAGCATGAGAAGCTGAAAAGTCCTTAACTTAGCATAAGCCCTGCTCGGCAGCAACTAAACCATCAGTGTTTTATCAGCATTATTCTCATCCTAAATCCAAACCACAAGCACTGTACCAGCTACTAGGAAGAAAAGTAACTTTATCCAGGCTGAAAGCAGGACCTGGTCAAATCAGCATCACACTCCCTTGTCTCAGTTTCTTCAGACTGGGAACAATAAGACATATTCCTGTGAGGCCTTGTTCTGTGGCGTGGAAGTTGACAGATGTGGTAAAAGTGTTTCTGGAGACACTGCAATCCTTTTGCCTGAGCAACAGGAATTAAAAAGGAAGAAACGAGAGCAGTTCCTTTCTGTTCTGCTTTTCCTGCATCCCTTTTGTTTTGATTTCAAATGTATGGTTTGCTCTTTTTTTCAGTTTTCTTTTTTCCTGTGATGCTATTGAAAGCAGAAAGGGGGTTTCATCATCCCCTCGTGGCTGTCCTCAGCTGCAGCTCTGACCCCACCTCCTGCCCACTTCCACTAATAAACTTCTTTTTTTGCTTAGTCTAGTTTCCTTCCTTATGCTCTTACATCACCTTTGTACTTATCTCAGATTCTAGCATTTCCCATTTCTAAGTGCCTCTGAGGATAGCAATAAACACCATGTACAGCAGTACCTTGGCACAATACATCAGCTGCAGGCAGCAGTCCTAAGTGACTGAAAACCAGTCTGGAAATCTAAGATTTCTTCTGCAAAGGATACTCATTTGCTAAGCCACTTGGCACAAGTTCATTAAGAAAATCGGTATTTACAGGTATTCTACAAGAAGATCTAGGCCAAAAAGAAGGTGAAGATTCGTTCAACAGTAATCTGCTCTTATGTGCCCTCTGCTGCTTCCAAATGGCATTGAAAAGGGTCATTCCTTCTTTGCCTCTCATTTCAGAATGATTTACGGCTAAATGCTATTCATTATAAAGCAGAGTCAGACTACTTTAATGCAAGATAATACTTATTATGCAGAATTTCTGACTAGATTTTTTTTCACTATTTCATTGGTTATTTTTGCATTGTAATGTGCCAAAACCTATTCATGTTTTATTAGCCTGACTTGTTTCCTACGTTTATGAAAAAGATCTTTCTTTGATAACAGTTATTGCTGGAATGAATGTCAGATCATGATCTACTGTAATAGATCTTTCTGAATTGCCTTCTCTAATTTTATTAGTTGAAAAAACCCCACCTGATTTAAAGAGATAAATCCTTCTGGAAATGGAATAGTGCTACTAATTAGGCTAACAAGAAAACAGGTATGAGTTGCTGGGCATACCGGAGTCTAAGCTTCTTTTCTAAACAAGCACAGGCATCTTTTTCTGGAACAGTCTTCCTTCTCCTTCTGAAATTCTGCTGCTTTTGGAGAAACTATTGACATTAATCTCCTTATCCATGATTCCCTTGGAAAAATGCTGACCAGTACTCAGCAGCTCCAGATTCAGGTCCTGGGTTTGCTATAAATACCCTGTGTGACCTTGAGCAAGCCACTGTTGTTCTGTGACTTGGTTTTTCCATCTGTAAAATGGCAGTAACGATGAATCCTGTGTTTTATTGCCCGCTCTTATATTATGCATTTCTGCAGGGGAACTGCTCACTGAATCTCTTCATGGCTTGGTTCCTCATCTATAAAAGAGGAATAATAATCCATCCTTTGTCTACTAACTTTGATTACAATCTTTTCATGTATGGATGTACTTGAAGTACTGAGGGACTCTGCCACAATATGCAAACAACACATTTCCTTCCTATCTTACTCCAGACATGGTACTGTTCGACCCTTGAATGTGGGTTTGCAGAATGGCTTCATGCTAACTCCCCTCAGCACTCCAGCGTGTCAGCTGCAGTGGCTTGACCTCTCAAGCAAAGCTGCTATATTAGTAACTAAACTGATCGGCTTGCACTAAAGCACATGAGAAGCAGTCACAAAGCAAACTGTCCTGGCTAAATTGCAGGGTAACATCATTGCTGTGGTCAATAGCAAACAGCTAGGGGACAAAAGCATCTTGGATTCACAGTGCTATTTCTGTGGATGAACATCTATCACTGCACTATATCCAGCACCCCAACTTTCACTCAGCTAAAACATGCATCCATGACAGGTATCCCATCTTGATCTAAAACCTTTAGATCTTAAAAGAAAGAGACCAGTAACAATTTTTTGTGTTTGATACATCAATTTAAATACAGACTATCTTCCTGTGACTACTGGAGAGGTATGAGGATAAGCAGAGATATAAATGCCTACAATGAGCAAGCTTTTATCTTTGCTGCAGAGGTGACCTAACACCACGGTGACACAGAAGATTTAATATAGTGCACAGCTGAGGAGAGGAATTTTGCACAATATTAGATGACAGCGTTGTTCCATTGTTTAAGTACCATGGGCATTATTAGCCTGTCACAAGACTGGGGTACAAGCTCATAGACTGTAACTCTCACATCTGCCTTTGAACAAGGTTGACTGTCTAATCACATATGTGGTACGTCTGCCTATAAACATCAAACTTTTACAGCTGAATTTTGAGTAAAATATTCCTGCCAGCCCTCCAAGCAGACACAGCAGTCTTCGCTGCCTACCCAGCTTGAAGTAAGGCTTGATTCACCTCGTTTGATTGCATTTCAGTAGCAGGGGAGGAGTACAGACAAATCTGCAGGATCCATTCTACCATTTTTCAGTGTGCAGAAGAGCAGCTGAACTCAAGGCAACAGTTAAGTGTAGAGTAAAAGAAGATAGAGCCCACTTAGAGATGTGAATTTCTATATAATTTAAACATCCATTGCTTAGGGTATCTGCATGACCAACTTAATATTCATCTTCAGATAATCTTCTCTAATTCACTAGATCCTACAATCTGCTGTTATTTTGGTAAAGTTAGATCAATATGAGAAATCAGTTTGTTCGACTGCAGTTTTCTAGGGAGAATACATAATATCAACAGTTGGAACCCAGAGAAAATAACAGTTCTGCTCTGCTCGTATTTCCAGTGGGTGCATTCACATTGTGGCTCATCAAAATAAAGAAATTATGGGCAACTATGTCTGATTTTCTTTTAAAAAAGTTGGAATAACAAGAGCTGGTTAAGAAAGAAACCAAGGGGCTGAATTTTAAAAATAGCATAGGCCAGGCTCACTCCCCTCTCCCTGCCTTGCAGCACCACCTACAGAGAGGCTGTCAGAATCACACCCACTGCCAAAGCTCGGGAAACTCCCGGTTCCCTGGCCAAATAAATCCCGGCTCAGGGATTAACGCGCTCTGGAAACTGAGAGTTTGACAGCCCTGAAGCCTGAAAATCTTCGCTACGGGATAAAGGCAATAATACGGTGTATTTCATCAAGAGCCCCTCAATTCCCATGCAGAAAATGCACCTCCAGAAATGACAGAGCTAACCCTGCCGCTTGGCTGATTTTTTCTCTAGAAACTTTCCTGCAGAAGAACTTTTCTGGCAGCCAAGTGTCCCAGCTGCAAAAGGATGATGGGATTTTCCAGGGCAAAATGCACTTAATGGTTCATTAATCCAGCCTTTGGCAGAAGCTGATTGTTCAGACTTCTGAGCAGTCAGAAGCCTTCAGAAAACCACAGTATTTCACCTCCTCCGTGTATCTACTCAATTACTCAAGATAAAATGCCATGGAGATTGACTTTCATCTGATCACCGAAGCATAAGCTCTGTTTGCCCTTGACTTAGCAGCTAAACAGTAGTGATACAGGGTCTGGACTGCGAGAAGGGAGTTTGAAAGCACAATTTAAAAGCTGTTGTCTTCTCCAGAAGCCTGATCTAAATGCCACAGTAGTAACTGGAAAGTTCCCGTCATTTTGGATCAGACCCTGGCTGTGGGAGGCAGTGGGTGCAGGAATGTGCAAGTGCAGGAAGCATTGCTATCCCACTGCTTAGTAAGGAGAGCAGAAAAGAACAGGCATTTAAAAGGCAAGAAGACAGAAACTATAAACCTATGGCAGTGAGCTTCATCATCAAGAAACAACAGTCCAAAAAATTAACAGCATGTGCTTAAAAAGATATATTTAGGGATATGTGCTGTCTCAGGAGGGGAAAATATGATCCTTTTTATGAACAGATCGAGTGCTACCTTATAATGCATTTGTTTCACCTTGTCACACCTGTAAGAAGGACTTCATAAAAGGACTTCATTTCTCTGAAGGTTAAACATTTTCTTCTAATTTCCAGCCTACATCTATTCATTACCAGACAGAATAGATCTACTAGCTTTCCTCTGCTTGGAAACTAGCTACCTTTCAGAGTCGTCAGGTTAGTCCAGCACTTTCCACCTTCAGTAAATGCATGTTGTATTTTATCCCATTTCTATCTGCCATCATGTCTGGTGTTATTCTTTCCTGCTAAATTTATTCAGAAGTCTTGTATTTTACTTGGATTATGCTTTGATTATTTTTCCTCTTTTTAAATGCTGGAACAATTTTTCCTGCTCTCAATTGTGTTGGGGCGCTCCTGCAGGGATGCTGTTACACAGCCAGATAGAATCCTGATAGGCCAGTGCTGTTTGATGTCTGGGTCAGAAATTAGAATATTTCAGTTGAAAGAGACCTATAACAATCATCCAGTCCTAATTATCATCACATTATGGTCTTTGTGATTTGTTCCACTTGGATGAGATCATTTCTATCACGCATCCATTTCCCCTGTGTACATTTCCACTATATAGTATGCATTTGTGTCCTGCCTCTCCCCCTTTCATCACTCCTACCTCTTCTGTCCTTTGTCTCTTGGTATGGACAACTGAAGAACATTTTGCAATTTGTTTCAATTTCCTTTGCAAGGTCTAACTCAGCCTTACTTCTGGCACATTTCCCTTTATGCCTACACTTCTTAACTTCTAAGACGTAGTTTTCTTTGATTAATCCTTTTTTCCATTCCTTCTACTCCCATTGCTTGTTCCTAATATCCACTTTGAAGTGGTTTTTCACCGTGTACAAGTCCCAAATACTTTTTATAGCTTAAATTCCAAGCCTGCCCAACATTCAAACCTTTTTAAGCTGTCAGAAATCAGACAGCAAAAGATGTTTATTTCTGGTATGTACCAACTTCCAGCACATCAGGCTTTCCACTGGGATTATGTTCTCCATCTAACTGTGTTAGATATTCCAACCAGTTTTTCCTGAGCGTGAATCCAGAGCTAAAAGATCATGAGGACCTCTGACAGCAGGAGAAATTCCTCTTGACCTAAGCCATGGCAACAGTGCAAGAACAGGCTGGAAGTTCATTAGCTGAAACGGTTCCCATGGTATAAAAACCTGTTACACTAGATTAAAAATTAGCATGAAGAAATGAAGGACATACATGTATTTCTAAAGCCTTTGTCAAGCAGCCAGAATGAGAACAGATTTCCCCAGACCACGGAAAATGAAACGCATGCATTAGCCCGTGTATGAATGGAGCTCATTTCCTTGCTAGGTTCTGGTTTGGGGGTCTCTCCTGCTAATGCAGAAGGGCTGCTCAAGAAAACTCCCCATAATAGCAAAGGAATTCTTTTTTCTCTTTGTCACTGTGCGAGTCTGCCCGGGGGTCAGCTAAAACGAGGTAACATTTCCTAACAGTGTGGATGTGATCACAGGCACTGCTCCTACCACATGTGTAAATGCCGGTTTGGGGAGGTTTATTTACAGATTAAGCTCCTGATGGCCAGTGTGCAGCAGCTGCCCTGGCTGTGCCGGGCAGTGGCCACTGCTCTTTTCATGGCATCAGGGGGAAAAATCACTTTAGTGCACCTTATCAAAAAGCCTCTTTCAGAAAGTCAAACCCAATGTCATAATTTTTAATGGCTTGTTCGTTTTTAGGGCACATCCTGACTTTTGAGTGCTTGGAGTCAGCAACATAAAAGGTGGGAGAGGTTTTTGGAAAACAGAAGATTGACTGGAAGCAAAGTAAATTTGGGGCAGGTGTGGCAGCATTCACAACAACAACAAAAATAAAAGATATCAAAGCAAAATGGCCATGCTACTGTATTTTGCTTTGAACCGAACTTGTGCTTTTTGAGGATGACTTGAGGGTGCTTCACAGCAGTGAGATGGGGCAACCGAACTGAAAAAGCTATGGAAGCACGAAGCCATTTGAGCAAGTTTACCCCCAGGAGAGGCAGAGCCCCAGCCCAGGACACGTGTGGAGACACGGAGGATGCCGTCTCCTGGCCCTCATCACCAACATAAGGCACTACCGCGCCCCACTCCCCCTGCCAAGGCCGGGGGTCGGTCAGCCCTAAGCGGGGTCCGCCGCCCTTTGAGTCGGATGTGGGGTGCGGCGTCTGCCCGGACCGCAGGAGGGCCGGAACGCTGGTGCGGCGGCCGGCGGGCGGTCCGGAAGACGTCGAGCGATGCACAACGCGGAAGTGAGCCGCGCCGCCGCTGGGGCTGCGGTCGGATCCGGGGGGGATGGATGGGGCCGTGAGGGGGACCCGGGGCCGTGATCCGGGCCCGGTGCCGTGAGCGGGGCCCGGGGCCGTGATCCGGGCCCGGTGCCGTGAGCGGGGCCCGGGGCCGTGAGCGGGGCCCGGGGCCGTGAACCGCCGGGGGGGCCTCGCCGGGAGCGGCCGCAAACGGCCCGCGGGCCCCGGGCTGAGCTAGGCGCCGGGCGGCCGCGGGGCCCCGGGGCGATAGGCCATGGCCACCCGGCGTCTAACGGACGCGTTCTTGTTGTTGCGGAACAACGCGGTGCAGAGCCGGCAGCTGCTGGCCGAGCAAGTGAGTAGTTACGGCTCCTCCAGCCCTCTGAGTTCACGTAGCATGGCTGCTGCGGTGAGTCTCCTCCCTTCATCCTTCTGTACCCCGCTGCGCTAGGGCTGCCAGGCAGCCGTGCCGTGTGCCCGCTCCCCCCGTCTGTCCCCAGCCCTCCCCGGCTCCTCCTCTGAGCCCTCTCCGCAGAACCCCACCGTCCTTGCTACTTCCCCCTCTCCCCTTCCCTCTCTCCCCACCTCGTTATACCCTTTTCCCACTACTTCACGTAAAACGAATAGAAGAGATCTGTCTTTGTGCTGATCGCATCTCTATTTGCTTCGTGAATAATAAATAGTTATTGTTCTAATAACTTCATGTTAGCATTGACATGAGGTTTTCTTGTCCGTTGTGCTTTTTGAAGTCTCCTTTCCCCAAAGAGAAAAAAAATCCAAGTTATTTCATAGACCAGAACTCTTCTATTCCCTTCAGTGTGGGCACTGTTACATACAGTAGTGTAGATTATTCCCATTGCTTGAATTTTTCCATAATTTGCTCTGATGTTCATTGTCCTTTTTATTTTCCCCCCCAAATACAAGTAATGCTGAAAGTCCTCTGTGAGAGAGGGGAGTCAGGGGGCTCTACAGTAAATCCTCATTACATAAACTTCCAAAAGTCATTTGTTCCGAGGCAGTTTATGCAGCTGCTTCTAAGTTTTGGGCCAGTCAGACTGTGACGGACTGCTTGGCAGCTCAGTTCTGCTGGGCTTTTTACACTTCAGTTCAGACCTACCATTTATCTGTAATAGGCACCAGTATGTATCTGCTGGCAGTCTCATCATTCTAAATTACTTTGCATTAATCCATTTGTGTTAGAAAAAGCAGTACTTTGTGCCGCAAATTTTATTTCAGCTGATGAATTGCTCTTGAATGGCCTTTGTTCATGTTAACTCTATTACACCTGTGACTAACAAGCTGCGTATTAAATTGCATTTGCAGAGCAGGAGATGTCAATAGTAATGTTTAATTTGGCACCGCGTTTACTTCTTAACATGTTTTTTTGCCAGTAGCAATATCGGCTCTTTAGATCCTTGGATTTTTACAAATACACTAAGTAAAGTTAGTGCTAAACTTACATACAGACTACTGAGCAGTGCAACTACGCTCTTTCACAACAGCGAGTGCAGGAGCACTTAGCACTTGCATAAAACGTTTATTTGCAGTGCCCATTAATAGTAATTGAAGCCGTTTTCTAGGATGCTCATTCAAATGTAAGAAAAGGTAGGGGTGATTGGAAATTAACGCCCTTCTGCAGGGGATGAAGTTAGTGGCTCAGCGTTGATCCTGGTGGACAGTTGAAAGTTCTGTAGTTACTTACTACAAGTGTACTATTTTAGCAAGAAGCGTAAAAATGGTAGTGGGAGCTATTCGCTTTCCATGTTTCTAAGATGCTTATCACTGTTTTTGGTGATGCTCACCACTCTTTTCTCTTGGGTGGTGTCCCCAGAGCAGAGCTGCTGCATCCCAGCAGGGCAGTGTTGCAAATTCTAGCTCATATGCTTTGGCTTCTGTTAGTTTGGTCTCCAGGCTTCTCCTGAAGAAATCCTTTACTATGAGAGCTGTCTGCATTCTGCCCTGGAAGATGCATTCTAGTGTGACAGTCAACCACTCCTTAAACTCAGATAATCATTCTTAACAGTACAGTCCCATTTCAAAAGCTTGGTATAGGATAAGAGAGATCATTAGTTGAAGCCTGCTGCTTTGTTTAACCGCAAGAATTTTGTCCTTGTTCTAGATCTGACGTGCTCGCTTTGTTAATCTTTTAGTGGAATACTCTATTACTCACAGATGCCCTCTGTAGTGCAAAGACTGATGAATGGAGAAGTTGCCTTTTGTATTTTTTTACATGTATTTGGATTAATGTTACCTGAAACTAGGGCAGAATTGAAATATGTGCATAAGTGAACATACACTACATTTGCTTTCGCTTTTTGTCTTTTGCTGTCTGTTTTATCCTGTTATAACTGGGGTGTTTGTCAATAAATGTCTTACAAAAGCTTGTATGTGCATCCTCCAATCATAACCAAACCTCTTAACTCACCAGTGGATGTTGAATACTGCGGTCAGATTGCCCTTGCTGTCACACTTCGGTATGTTCTATTGCAGTTTTTCTACCTGAAATTTTAGTAACTAGAAACTTCACTGTGCAGTTACTTTGGAATACAAACCAAGCTCTTAACCTGTGCTTTCTGTTTACCAAGCAACTGAAATACTTTCTTTAAAACTTAGTGCATCAAGCAAAGTGCTGACTTAAAAAGTACAGTATCATGATGTATTTATTGAATTGTCATGTTTTAAAAACCAGTTTGTTTTGTTCTTGGTAAACCATCATGCTTAAATAAATCAGTATTTTCTCGACTGACCATACCCTATATCTGCCCTATGTCTCTTTTTTTTCCTTTTTACCTTTTGCTGTCTCTAACTGGATGGGGCTGATGGGATCCACAAATCACTTCAGGAGCTGGATGAGGTATTGTTTTCCATGTTGTTTTTTGCCATAGTGCATCAAGTGTACATCGTTGAGCCAAAATGTTCCTTTCTTTATTCTTCCAGTTTATTAAATTTCATTATATACGATGAAGTGTCTCTGTGTACAGTAGAAGAACAAGGCTGCATAGAGAAAATAGGTTTGTGATATAATGTTACATTAACAGACACATGTATGAACTAGTCTGGCTTACTGTTTACATAGGGGGTATAGTGACTTGTACAATGAAGCTATTAACTATTTTTTATGCTATGCATAACTTGTACAAACTATTGCTCAGGAAAAAGGTCGGGGATGAAAATGGGCTTTCAGGAAAGAATTCCTTTTATTATTCAAAAAAACCCACCCATCTGTAACTGCTGTACATCAGTGTGCATCAGTCTGCAGTCGTGCAAACACTTGATTTGTTGTACCTGAGTTATTCAAATGAGGAGTATTACTTGGGATAAAGGGTTTCTTTTACTCCTTCCCCATCTCCAGCCCTCCTGTAGCTCTGTGGAAAGCTGTGTGTAAGCTGGATGGCGCATTGTCTTATTTACTCTCTGACAATCTCTGGAATTTCATGGAGAATTATCCACCTGTCTTCCTGCAGGTTTCTTTGCCTCAGGCCATATAGCTGAATAGCAAGCATGTATCACAGGGAAGTGTGGATTGGTCACTGCCTTGGCTGTTAATTTCCAGTAAATATTTTAACAAGTTTAGTTGCATGTCAGTTTGCAAGAGTGTTTGTTCCTCAGCTGCCTCCTAGACCAGTGTCTGTCTAAACACAGCATTGGTTGGAACAATCACAGGATACTATTTTTCTTTCTTGGAGATAGAGTAAATGTTTTTATTTGGATGTTTTCCCAAGTGAGATTTTCAAACTTGCCTGGCCCAGTATAAACCACATTACACCACTGACTAGAGATCCCTTGGCTGTTAATCATTATCTAAAGTACCAACATCAGAATTACTTGAATCCTCACTGCAATACCATATTTTCTCCTTGAAAATTTACTAAGAACTTAGCCTAAGAGAAACTTTCCTCTTTCAGATCCTGTAGGAAGTGGGAGGATGTAGGTCATTAGCATACAGGGACAAACCAAGAGATGTGGAGCTTGATCGTACCTGCATCATGCACAGATTTTTGAGGTTAATTTTTATGGGAAGGCATACATGCATTTTTTTCCTAGTGCTCAAGGATTTGGATCTAACTTAAGTAAAATTAATTTGCTGTCTTTTCTCATCTTCTGCAGCTTGCTGATGATCGCATGGCACTAGTGTCAGGAATAAGTTTAGATCCTGAAGCAGCAATCGGAGTAACAAAACGTTTACCTCCCAAATGGGTTGATGGAGCAGATGAAGTAAGTTGTGTGGCAAATCCAGCAGAGTTTCATTTCTCATGTACAGTTATATTAGCACTGTCAGTTACATTCCTAATGCTGTAAGTTCTATGATAAAGTAGTATTAGAAGCAAGATTGAAGTTGGTGTGTTTTCTAAACTGACGCCTTTGTTTAGAGGAAAATATCAGGCAAGCTGGGAGTGATTATCTTGAACCATAGAATGCAAATGGAATAAAGGGAGATTAGGGCCAGAAATTCCAGATGATTGGGTGTGCATCATCAGTGGAGCTCAGTATTAACAGTACACTGGGACTGTTAGAATAAATATGCTGAGCATTTAGCCTTGAGACTGCAGGAAGCTTCTAAATTCCTTAGCAGAGCTAAGTGGTTCTCAGTTTGGAACTAAGAAGGAAGGATACAGAAAAATTAGCCCTTCCAGTAGACATTTTGTTTGACCCCATTGAGGGGATCATTATAATTTTATCATTATATAATGATAAAAATATTATTTCAATTTAATGAAGCATATTTGAAAACAGCAGTCTTGCCTTAAGATTAACAAGAGTAGGTTTAAAAAGTAGCAAATTCATATATTATCACAGTATATCAGTGTATTCGGTTACTACTTAGTCAGCTTTTTATGTATTTAGGGGTTTTTTATGATCTTTGGTCTGCTTTTTGTGTGATACAGATTTCTTTCCATTATTTTTGTCTAGCATTTGTCAGAACTTTTTCCTATGAAATATCAGTCAAGTCATTTCATTGTTGGTTTTTCTGTTTAGATTCAGTATGATATCGCCAGGGTTAAACAGAAGATGAAAGAATTAGCCAGTCTTCATGATAAACATCTAAACAGACCAACACTGGATGACAGCAGTGAAGAAGAACGGGCAATAGAAATAACAACCCAAGAGATCACACAGGTACAGAGTGCATTCAGTTCTTGTCGTGGTTTAAGTCCAGTCAGCCACACAGTTTTGCTCACCCACTCCCCCCTCTATCTTGCCCCCCACTCCCGGAGGGATGGGAAGGAGAATCGAAAAGAATGCGACTCCCACAGGTTGAGATAAGAACAGTTTAGTTAGATAAGAACCCATGACAGTTCTGAACCTACAGCCTGACATATCTGCAGTGCATCTTGGTGAGGCAGTGGTTTCCTCTGAGTAAAGCATTTCTTTTATAATCAGTATAAAAGTGAGCCAGAATTCCTGAGCTCTGTGCTTGCTACTGCACTCACTGTCTCAGCGAACTACTCAAAAAGTCACTTAACCTCCCTGTTCTTTTACTTACCTGTTTGCTTCTCTACTTGGAATAGGATTGGGACACTTAATCAAATCACCTTTTCAGATATCTCTGAGAAATACATACATACGCAAATGTCTCTGGGCAGAGGTAGTTGTGTTACTCTACTACCCTGTTAGCTTTAGGTTGCCTGTTCATTTGTTTTCTGTGTTTCCATACATTTTAAACATTGCACTGAGGTGTAAGAAAATGATTTTTAAAATCTAGAAATCAGAGCATTTGGAACTTTTGCAGTGTGATACCTAAAGTGTGTGTTTCTCTGTGTGCTTTACTAATGGAATTGTTTTCTCAGTTATTTCACAGATGTCAGAGAGCAGTCCAGGTCTTGCAGAGCAGGTCACGTAGTTGTACAGAACAAGAAGCACGTGTTCTCAGGAATGTAGTGTCTTCCTTAGCACAGTCCCTTCAGGACCTATCCACCAACTTCAGGCATGCACAGTCTGACTATCTCAAACGTAAGCATAAGAGATACAGTAATACATGAGATACAGTAAAATACATGGGCATCTTCTGTGGAAACCACTAGCTAAGTTGTGCTGATTTTCTTGTTTGGGAAAACTGAAGGACAGAAGGGTTAAATGATGCACACAGGATTACCAGAAATTTATTACAGTGGGGGTTAAAATTTGGGAGTTTCTGGTTCACAGCCCATGTTCAAACTGCTTTATTCTGCCTCTCTTTTATATTGCTAAAGGAGAAACTTCATAGTTAAGTATATCAAACCTGGTGTATTTCATCCATCCACATTTTTAATGCATGGTTGCTTCTCAAATTGTGGTCTTCAAAGCTACTTCTGTTACACTGGTGAAGCAGCAATTGGTACTGCTGTTGATTGGTAGTCTGTGATAGATAAAGCTTCCAAAGCTAGTCAAACATAAATTAAAAAACTGTGTCCATAAACAGATCGGAAGTGGAATATTTTCTGTTAAAAACTCTAAAATTGTGTGCAATTCTATTTTCAACTAAGTAAGATTAAAGTAATCTTGGAAGAAACCCACAAAAATTTGATGTTCAAATTTAATACTGATAAAGTATTTCTTCCTCCCGTGGTATAAATGGCACAGGTAAAACTTAAGATCGCAATTCAGACAAGGGGTGTTCTAAGACACTGTGTTAGAAAACAGCCTCGAGTGATCACACTTGGAGGCTTTTAACTTAGTTTTTTTAACTTCATAAGAAGCAATGACTTAAAATCACTGATTTAATACTCTTATAAGTTGGGTTGAATTTGTTATGGTTTGTTGAAGAGTAAGCCTGTGTGACAGTTAAAATTTAGATACTGCTATTTGTCATTTATTAGCCAGATTTTTCTTTGTTGTGCTTTTCTGTCTGATGCTTCAGACCTTCCTCTTGATTTTAGTGTGCGTAAATATTATGTTCAAACATAGTTTGTCTTTTACAGGCATGAAGAGTAGAGAAGAAAGATCCAAGCACTTCTTCGACACCTCAGTACCGCTGATGGATGATGGGGAGGATGATACATTTTATGACAGAGTAAGTTAAGGTGTTGCAACACAAGTCCAGTACGAAGAAACTTGTTAATGTACCTTTAATTGTAGTATGAAAATATCAAAATGGTATGCCATGAGCAGCAAGCTACATGGAAATTCTGTTTCTGCAGATTTCTGTGATGCATTTTCCTAATTAGTATTGCTGTTGTGATTGTGCTATCAGCCGCAGTGCTGCAGTGTGACTCAGTTTGACTACTGAATTCTCCTTATCTGACCAACAGGCACTAGAAAGTCTGTAAATACAGTGATGTCCTTTATCATACCATCTTCCTGGGCAGATGCAAGAGCAATTGCTAGAAAAGCGTGTGCTTCTGAGTTTGGATGGAAGGTGGCATTCTTTAAAGTGAACTTTAAAGTGTAACCAAAGATTTTCAGTATTAGAAATTGTTGCAAACAATGGTGTAATGATTTGTTTCTGCGCAGTTAAGTTGCTGTGTTGTAGAGTTGTACCAGACCCACTTTGTTTTACTTTGTTGTAGAGTTTGGGGATTGCATTTCTAAGCAATGGTGGGATCTGTTCTACTGTGTCCTATCTAATAGTGCCGCAAAATACTCTTAACTATAATGCTTAATGTATAAATGAAAACGACTGAAAGAGTCAAGGGAGTTTTTCAGCTAATCTTGTGTATAAGAGATTTTTCACGTGTTTCTAAATAAGAGCAATGGGGGAAGGATAATGGTCAGTTGCGAACAGCACTGGGAGACAAAACCTGTAAGGCCCCTATAGTTTATGAAAAAATAATCAAAATTGCTGCTGTGTCTTTACACATTGGCATAATGGGACTCTCTAACCCAGATCAATCAGTAGATATTCTGTAACTACTAGGCACTGGCACGTATTGGTTTTGTACTCTAATAAAAACATTGCTTTGGGACAGAGCGTATTGTAAAAAGTTGTTTGTGTGTTTGGGCAGGGTGCAAGATACGTATTTTCTCTGCTCAAGCTCTAAATAGCTGTCCGTGTTCTCTTAGTGACCCCGAAACTCTGTGTTCAGAATACTACAATTTTTTCTCTTAGATACGGGTCTGCTAAGGATATTCCAAAAGGACGGTTGTGTTACAAAATCTTACAGTCCTTATAATGATTTCTAGTGTTTCCATGCTGTTCATGTTAGTTCAACATACAAACCTTCTATTTCAACAGGGTTTTACAGATGACCAGCTAGCACTGGTGGAGCAAAACACATTAATGGTGGAAGAGCGGGAACGAGAAATCCGTCAGATTGTACAGTCAATCTCCGATCTCAATGAAATATTTAGGGACTTGGGAGCAATGATAGTAGAACAGGTACATTGGCATCACAGTGTTAGTAAGAAAGAAGAGCTTTCTCATAATGTTAAGGCTTCTGGATTCTTCCTGTTGTAACATCCTGTTTTCATGTGCTTCTCGCTTTTCTTAATTTACCTCTTCAGGCTAAGATTTCCTCTGCTTGAAATCTGCCAGAAGAAAAGTTATTGAAAATAAATACATACATAAAAATTCAACTGGTTATAGTTGGTAAGCTAAAAAAGTAGAATGCAAAAGTTCTGTTGCGTATTTCTCGCACCTGAACTTGAAGTGAGGTGATTATTAAGGGAAGAGATGTGAGATGGTGACAGAGCTGCCAGTTAGGCATTGAGCAAGGAGTTTGTTTACTGAAGTCCCAGCTAGTTCTTCGATAAAAGTTCATAGTTTACATAGTTCATTAGCTGTTTTCTGTGAGCGTTGTTAATGGCTCTGCTACTCATAATAAAAATTGCTTTATGAAGTTCATTTAGGTTCAGTTTGGTGCTCATTCTCTCCATTTTATTCAGGGAACAGTTCTAGATAGAATTGACTACAATGTTGAACAGTCATGTATGAAAACTGAAGAGGGTCTAAAACAACTACATAAGGTAAGCTGACAGACTACTTAAGCTGCTTTGCATATCTAATAATGTTTTGTAATTTAATAGCCATGAAGTTATTCAGTTCTTTTTCAACTGGACATCATCCCCTTCAGAAATGGTTGCTGTGCTGTATAAAATGTCCAGCTGTACTGTAGTAGGAGCCTTCTATATAACTTCTGTTAATGTTGTGCTTGATGCTAAGTGTTAATTTCTGAAATAACTTTCTGGGCATCCAAGCGATGTGCTTTGATGTTCGTATTGCTGACCTGGATGGTTGTGTCTGAAATTCCTTCTCCGTTTGGAGAGCCCAGCACTTGTGAAATAAGACTGGTTATTGGGTACCTCATTTTAGATTTCAGTGAGTTGATATATCCTCCTTTGAAAACATTAGCTCAATAATGTGAGCAGCAAGAATGCTTTTTAATGTTTTTTCTTACCATCTGTCACATGTTAGAAATTAGGTCTGGCCTTATGCTTTTAATGTGAGGTTTTTACTATGAACATCTGAAAAGTTTGAATTGGCAGCGGAACAGAGAGTTTTGTGGTTGTTTTGGTTTCTTGGCTTTTTTTGTTTCGATTTTAAGCTAAGTTCTGACTTGTCAGCTCAGTTCAGTCCTTCCTTTGCTGGACATTGAGAGGGACTTATGCAAAAGCCTCTTAAGTAAAACATTCTGGTTTAGAAACATGGACATCTTATTACTACACACTGAACTTCTTCATATTATCATAGACTTTTAATATATAGAAAGCCAAAAAGTACCATTTGAGGAAAAGTGGAATAAATTGGTTATAGGTTTATTCTTATTATAGATAAAAGTAAACTGGAGATCACTAAAATAAGGCGTTGACCATTTATGAACAAAGCTTAAAGTAATTGCAAGCAATTTGCACAAACTGAACTGAAAATAAATGAATTAGTTGGAATCAATTCTGTTTCTAGTTAGGGGTAGTTGATGAATCGTCAGCAAGCCCCTGAGTGGACTGTTGGCTGACTAGAGATTCTGATGCAATACGTACCTGTTCTCAGTACAGCATAGCAATTTCTTCACCTATCATGGAAGACACACACAGAGGTCTGAATAGTAATATCAAACACAGATAGCTTGCTGTTTCTAATACTGTAGGTAGCTTTATTCTGATTTAGTATCTTGAACATACTGAATAAGAAGCAAAAAGCAATGCTTACTTTAGCACTGTTCCCAGACTCAAGTTGAAAACACAGCACTGCACCAGCTACTGAGAAGGAGAAAAACGACTGCTGCTGCTGAACCCAGGACGTATCTCTAATGTCATTTCTCTTTTCTGATTTAATTGGTATAATTAGTACGAACTACTGAGACAGCACTTTCACAGAAACAGTATTAACTCACTGCAGAAGGCTGGTGATAACGATTCACTAGTTAACAATCCCTGCTTCACAGGAAAATTGGACTCAGTTGTGATACTTTTTCAGGCTTTGATGCTTACAGCCTAATTAAGTAAATAATCACAGAGGTTGAATATTACATAGTCTCAGGTCAAAACCTCTTTAGCAGATCTGATAATAAATAATTACTTTTTAGGGACTATAAAGGAGAAGAATTAATATTTTTTCCCTTTAAATTTTCAAGGTTTGTTAATTTAAAAAGAATTAAATGCAAGTTTTGTTTTGTTTAGCTTCTGTTAACAAACTTTCATTGGGCTTTTGGAGAGTTTTCTCCACATTGCCTCCTTTTAATTCCCCTGAGAAAAAGAAGGAAGGGATGAGAAAACGTAGTTAGAAGAAAGAAGGAATGAAGCAGAAAACTGAGAACCAAATCAAAAAGAAAGCTTTCAATTCTAATTGAAATTAAATGAAAATGCACAGCTAAATCAGGTACAACAAAAATGCCTATTAAAAAATGAAATTTCGTTGTGAATTTTCATGTCCTTCAAATATACAGGAATCTGTATCAGAATAATGAGTTAAAACACCTTTCCAGTTTTGACTCTTCAGACTTTCACATACCGAGTGTTCTTCCAAGTGAAGTACCGTCTTTCTGTGTAGCTCATGTGTCCTGTGGTGGAGGCACAGGGCCCTCTAGTACTGCTGAGAAGAAATAACAGTAAGGTTGCTTAACCAACATGAGGGTGCATTCTTCTTTAGAGTCTGCTCTTTCACACAGAGAAATGTGAGTTCAGTGTACACTTACCTTCGCTGGAGCCTGCAGTGCAGACCAGAGTTACTTTGTGAGAGTTGCTTGCAATAGATATTGTAAGAAATGTCAGGTTGCCAAAGAACAATTCTGAGATACATGCACTTCCCTTGCAAGGCTCTTGTTTAGTGTGCTTGGTAGCTTTGCAGAATCTAGGTATTAACTCTTTCTTTTCTCTTTCTATAGGCAGAGCAGTATCAGAAGAAGAATCGGAAGATGCTTGTTATTTTAATTTTGTTTGTTCTAGTAATTGTCCTCATTGTTGTTCTTATTGGTGTCAAGTCACACTAGGTATCATTTCATTTTCTCATTTTTGGAGTTTCTGTGAACTTTCTTCCCCAATGTGAATGGATGGACCTGCACTCCAGAAAGCTGCCTTTGAATGTATAAGCCCTTGTGGTGCAAAGTCTGTGCAATGTTTCTGTAGAATTCTTTAAAGTATAAGTTTGGTGGTCTGTGAGGTGTTTGTGAGGATTATATGGAAAACGTCAGGAAATTTGGTGCTCCCACACAAATAATTTGGCGCTTTATGCAGAGCTACTTGGAAATCCAGTACTTAAACATAATTACCAAATTGAAGCTTACCAGTGAGTACAGGAATTAGTGTGTTACTGCGAACAAAAATGTGTTGTTTCATGTATTCTTATGTCACAATTGCGTTACAGGCTTCAAATTTAAACCGTGTTACTGAGCCAGGGGACTAGATAACAACAATTGATCTAGATGAAAAATATGTTAAGGCACAAAAATATTTGACTTTAATCTCCTTTCTTCCAGACTCAAAAACTCCAGAGAAGTGCATAGACAGTTAAAAAAGAAAGCTTTTAGCTACCAGAGTGTAATCCAGCCCCTGTGATCTTAATTTAGATACGGCACCATTACTAAGAATCAGAGTAGTACTTGATCTTGTAAATAACAAGATCTAATCACTGGCATAATTTAACACATTTAGTTAATTAAAAAATTTTCTGAGCTTGAGTAATCATGGGAAGGTTTTTCCTCACCAGAATGATCAGATATTTCTTTTTCACGTACCTTTTTTTGACTTTAAAGTACAGACATTACATTAAAGCAGTGGTGAAGTTAAATTAAACCTGAAAAATGGAGTAGAAAGCTGAAAAGAGAATCCCAACCTGACCCGCTGTAGTGGGTGTCAGAGTTTAGTTGTTGTATAAGCTGTTTATTTTACAGTGCATCTGTCCTATGTGTTACGGGTTTTATATAAGAACTGACTTTGCTATGTATTATATTGCATCCATCTTTCCTGACAGAAGATTTTCTTTCACCTGTCTGCTCGAAAGAGGGCATGTTTATGGTCTTTTACTGACTCTGAGAGATGTCATGCAAGTGACATGTTACTAGGCCTTCAGTAGAGAATTTGGGGGGGGTTCACTATTTTTTTTCAGTGGAAAACTTTACTGTAGGCCATAAAAGAGAAATTAGGGCCACATCAAAGTAATAGAACACTCCTGATTTAATTCAGGCCTGAAGTGGTGTGCAATTGTAGAGGCCTTGTCTTAATATTTTTAATACAGCTTTTCTGTAGGGATTTTTTTATTCCCCAAAGGGACTGTAACTTCCTTCAATTTCTGATTGATAGAGTGCTCCCCATAAACTTGCAGAGATGCTCTGCTCAAAGCCCCTGAAATGCAGTTTTATAATACTATAATATAAATGTATATGTTACTTGCCCTCAGTTTATTTTTATTAAGGAGTACTTAAGATGAGGCTTTAAACTGATGGTGTAGGAATGAACCTGAAAGTGAAGACTACAAATATGTGAAAGCCTTGGCTTCTCATGAAAAGCTTTGTACTATTGTTACCTCTAGACAAAGGGGATGTTGGACTTCCTAAACCGCCAGTTCAAACCCTTGGTTAAATTCTTAAGTTGATAAAAGAAAGAGCGATGCTTGTAGTTGGGTGTGCAGCTCCCCTGTTCTGGTAATGGGTCTTTTCAATGATCATGAGTAAAACTACTGTTTCCCTTGTGTGCTGTATACATCGGTTGGTGTGAAGCAGCATATTGCTATAATTTAATATACTGTATTTGCAACTTTATCCCTAACATGAGATCGTGTTATTTATTTCTGTCTTGACTGGTGCTTTTGACATTTTATCATGGCTAATGAATTCAAAGAAGTAATAAAACACTTCCAGCCTAATTGAGCAATTACTCGTTTTTTTTAAAAAGGTATAGACTGAAACATACTCGTGTGATGTTAATGCTTCCATTTAGTTCTGTATAACTAAATGAAAGTGGCAGTGACATAGAATATCTCTGCAGAAAACAACAGTCACTTTCTGTAGCACGATGTGACTTGCATTGTTAAAGATGCATGATTTATGCCCATGGTATCGTAACATCACTGAAGTAACTGGCTACGTATCTTCTATCCAAATTCTGCAAAAGGAAATGCATTTTTCATACACATCAGACGAGGTTAAACTCGGTGGTAAATTGTGCTGTGTAACCTCAGCTGGCATTTATGGAAGCTGATTATTTTGAGGGAAAAAAAGATCAACCTGCAACAGGCTTCTAAATGATTGCAGGTGTCTCGCTTGTGAGTCTGCGAGTAACTATCACCAGCTCAATCAAACCCTTATGCTGTGCTTTGTAAGAGTATCCACATGGTGTGCTGCAGCAGGGGTACTGTCCGCCACTGGGCCATGAAAGCTGCTGCAAGTGAGGAGCAGTTGGGCTTTACTAGTGGGTGCTGACTACTCGGGTGTCACTGGAGCTGCCTGAACCTACTGACTGCACTGCTGTCCACCTCCGAACCATCTCCATGCGCTGCTGCAGGGAAAGCTGGTTGCTCTCTGTTCTGCAGATTGTGGCCTCTTCATGGTTACTGGATTCTTCTTGGATTGTATTTAACCTCCAATTCCTTACAAAGGAGCAGAACAGCAATGGTAGAGCATCTGCCAAGAATCAGTGGCTCCTCACCTGGCGGGAATAACCTATAAAGCTGTTGGCTTGAGCAGAATTTCTCCTCTGTTTCTGTAATTTTTTATTTTGGTGTATGTTTCATCTTAACTTCATGGGGGAAGGAGTTTTGCTTTTTCTATTGTTATCCCTTTGTAACTTCTTCACGCTTCCAAGGTGCAGACTTGCCATCCCAAAATGGTACTATGACGGACAAGTATAGACTTTCATAGTGTGGTTTGAGTTGGAAAGGATCTTAAAGCTCATCCAGTTCCACCCCCCTGCCACGGGCAGAGACACCTTCCACTACAACAGGCTGCTCAAAGCCCTGTCCAACCGGAGCTAGCTGGGTTGGTACTCGGACCTTTCCCTCTCCACGGTTTGGTGCCTGCAGTAGGATGAGCGCCTTGCTCAGCAGCGTGACCGGGTGGCATTGCCGTTTCCTCGCTAACCCCTGCTTTACCCGTGCGCCCTCCGAAGCCCGGGTCAACCACCACAGCCTGGCACGAAGCCCGCTCGCAGGGCAGAGCTCCCGGCGCGGAGCGGCGGAACCCCGCTGCGAGGCTCCGCTTCGGAACCGGACGGAGCGCACCGCACCGCACCGCACCGCACCGCCCCGGCGCCGCGCCCGCTCCCTCCGCCGCATCCGGGTCCCGCGCGCTGCCCGCCTGCGGTGCCCGACGCTGCCGCCGGGGGCCGCCCGCGCCGCTGCGGTGCCCGCCCCGCGGAGCCGGCGCCGGGTGCTGGGGCGGAGCCGCGCGGTCGGACCGGACCGGGCCGGGCCGGGGGCCGGAAGATGGCGAACGTGCATCTGGAGTTCCAGGCCAGCGCGGGCGAGGCGGACCCGCAGAGCCGCCCGCTGCTCGTGCTGGGCCAGCTGCACAACCTGCACCGCCTGCCCTGGGCGCAGCTGCGGGGCAAGCTGCAGCCGCGGGTCACCGAGGAGGTGAGGCCGGGCCCGGCGGGAGCGCGGCGGCCCCGTCCCCGCCTTCCGCCCCCCCGTTGATGCGGCGGCCGCACCGCGGAGGGAGCGCGGCCCCCGCCGGGCGCTGCCCCCCCCGGGTGCCCCGAGGCCGCGTGGTGCGGGGCTCGCCCGGCCTGCGGGTGCTTGCGCGGCGCCGGGCCTGGCCCCCGGAGCCCCAGGGTTTGCCATGGGGAAGCCGCTCGGAACGGCCCTTCCTGGGAAGATGGAGGGGCACGAGGCGGTCCCCGCGCAGCCGCTCCCCAGCCGCGGGGCTCCGCTCCCCCCGAGGGGTCCGCAGTTCGCGGCGTGGCCCGTTGCGGCTCTCTGGCAGCGGGAGGCCGAGCCAGCTCCGTGCGGGGCGGCAGCGCCGGGGGGGCTCAGGTGGCGGTGGCAGTGTGGTAAGCGGGCTGCATCGCGGCCTCTGGGCCGCTGCGTTCGGTTGTGCTGCGCTCCGTGGTCCCTCACAGCAGTGTGGAGCCTCTTTTTTCTTCTGTGTGTTTGTTTTTAATTCAGTTACTACGCGAAGCAACAGCTGAGGGCTGGGAAATCCATCGTCTGTTTCTCACTGGGGAAACTGCCTCAACTTGAGGCTCAGAAACAGCCTTTGCATCAAATGGTGTGGGTTTGCATTTTAGTTCCTGTGGCTTGTAGAGACGCTTGTAATGGAAAGTGCGTTTGTGTTTTTTGGTTAATAAACGGGTTTGTCGTGTTTCCTGTTTCTTTTCACTCAAGAGGTTATTGCATTTAAAAGCTCGCACGCAATTTCTTTGTTGCAAGCACCTAAAATCCTGTGAAGAGTTCCAGAATATAGTGGGAATGAGATGGGGAGAAAAGTCTGATGCAGTTCTTTGTCTTCAAACTCCTTTTTTTTCTCCTCAGATATGGCAATCTGCTTTAAGCACTCTGAATCCGAACCCCACCGACAGCTGTCCTCTCTACCTGAATTACGCCACTGTGGCTGCTCTGCCTTCCAGGGTCAGCCGGCACAACAGTCCATCTGCGGCTCAGTTCATCACCCGCCTGGTTAGAAACTGCCTTCCAGGAGGTGTCAACAGATGTATTGTTGTAAGTGGCCGTTTGAAAACGCTCCTGCTGAAATGTCTAGTCAAGTCTTCTCTTGACTTCTCATGATTTTAAGCTGTCTCCAAGGAGACTGGAGGTGGGCAAGTTTTACAGATATAATTATACTGACATTTATAAGTGGTTTCGCACTGACATGTAAACAAGAGCTAACTATAACAGCTTGTGCATGCTCAAGCAGTTGCAGGGAATTAAGGCTGGATGCGTGTGGAACGTTTTCAGCTAGAAGCGGCCATGCAAAGGAAAGCAGTAGTGGCTTTTTTCAAACTAGGATTTGTGATGTTCACATGTGGTTTAGAAGGTTGGCAGCCTGCGTGTAGGGTGCTGTGTCCATACCGGGCAACCCTTTTATGGTGCCTTTTTGTGTTATTCAGTGAGTTTTAAAAGTCTTAATGCAAACCAGTGCTCCAGTTGAGTCGTTTGCAGGACGAGCTCTTGGACTGCTTTGGTCATCTTCTCTATGAGCCTGATGAATTTGTTATTTCTTTCTATGGCTTCTCCAGCTTAATTCAGATTCCAAGGTTGTTAGAGAAGGCTCTTACAGGCAGTGTCAGTAACACAATGTAATTATACCTTTCACTTGGAAAACTTATTTGCAAGAGTAATAACTCTCCGTAGTCGTTTTTTCCCTTATAGTTAACTTTGAAAATATTTAGCTAGAACTGCTTTCCATTGGTAATTTCTGTAATGAACTTCAGGAAAATGGTCTACATGCTTAAAAGCTTTTGGATTAATCTTCGCCATGTTCTTATATAATTTCTCTCGGTTTCATTTGGTTTATGAACACATATTGATGGTTCCCAGGCTGGTTTTTGTTGTCTTGATCTGTAGGCTAACCTGTGTTAATTGCACTAGTGTAATTAAAGCAGTCCAGCTCTCTTACGAGGACGTACTAATTCCTGCACAGTCAAGTCCAGCAGTGTCATTCCATACGGGAAATGAGCAGAATCAGTTTGGTGTGGTACTGGTTGTACTGCCGCTCCATCCATGCAAAAACATAACATATGTCTTGATTCAGATAGCAGCTATTTCCCACCCACCTTGGTTTTTTATTCCCCTCTTAGCAGTGATATCACAGGTCCTTTTAAATGAAGTCTTCCACATCGCTGATGGTGTCTGACTTGTTTGTATTCTGGCTTATGTTTCAGATGGTCTGTGAACGGTCTGAAGTCTTCGCTTCTGCTTGTGCATTGGCCAGGGCATTCCCGTTGTTCACACATCGGTCCAGTGCGTCCAGACGCACAGAGAAGAAAACTGTAACAGTAGAGTTTTTCCTGGTTGGACAAAACAATGGACCAATAGAAGTGGCAACACTTAAAGTAAGATTTTGGGTGTTCCATCATAAGGTTTTTTTTCCATTATTCCTTGAAATATCTCTTTTTTGGGGTATTTTTTCAGTTTGTTGCATGCCCATATGTATGTCTCAGGCTGCATATAAATAGGTGTTCTATCTAAAGTAATAACTATCCTGGATCAAAGTTCCTTGAAATTGAGCAGCTCACAGCTGATTGAACGTGAATTGAACATGTTACTGCAGAAAAGGCTGAGGATGTTATTCAAAATTTAGATTTCAGGGGTGGAAAACACCAAACAAATAGCACAAAGAAAATGTCTCCCTTGTCATGTTTATCATAGATGCAAGCAGTGTATTTTTAACTTTTAATGTTCATTGCTTTTGGTGTGTGGGCTTCTCACTTTCTTTTACCCGGGCAAGATTTGTTTGTAGCTGTAAAGGTGGATATCACAGTGAAGTCACTAAAAATTGCTTATTATGGAAGCACATATGGCCTCTGCTATTTCTATCTGATATAACTCTGGCTGAGTTTTTCTAGCAGAGCTGTAGCAAAAAGCCAAGACCCTAAGAAATTGTATGGCTTAGAGATGAGCTGTGCTTAACAGTCAAATAACTTAAGTCACCTTTCAGTAGCAGATAATCAAAGACTTTTTCCCTTGCACCTGACTATTACAGAGAGGAAACTCCACGTCAGGTAACTTTTAGCATGCTAAGCCATTTGTCTCCAAGATCCTGACTTAAGAGCTATTCCAAGGTTTTCACTTAAGCTGTTGGGCAACCTCCTGTTCAGTGCTCCACATTCTGTGTCTCAGTAAAGATGGACATTCACTTAGCTGATCAGTCAGTGAGGTTATACAAATTCTGGCAATGGATTTGGCAAAGGATGCAGTTTTGCTGCACCTGAAATTCACCGAATTGCAGCTTTAGGGTATTTTTTTTCTTTCAGTATCTTTTCCTCCATACTTTGTCCTTACTCTATGAACTGATTTGGCTACAGCAAGTGATGCCGGGCAGTTTTCAGGAAGGTGACAGAGGTGCTATGAGTACAACTGTTGGTCGCTCAATTTTTCCATGCCTCAAATCAGGAATACCATGGCTGGTGTCAAAACCAGTTCCTTTAGATAGGTAGATTCCAAACCAGTTGGGTTATTTATAACTTAAAAAACAAAGCTGAAATTATTTCTACCTCCTGTTCTTGCCCTTGATGTCCACGCCAAAACTGTTACTGGCTTCCTCCAAGCTAAGTTCACCCTTTAGATTCAGCCAGCCCCAGACAACTGATGTGCAGCGTGGATGAAGAAGCATGTGGTAGGATTTCTTTTTTGCTAAAAATCCTCTCCCTCAGCATGTTGCTGTATTTTGCACCTACTGCATTGTCCAGGATGTTTTAGTATGAGGACTAGCAGGATCATCATAGTTTTATAAGGCAGTTATAAAGGCTGTCATTATCCATGTTCTCTTGAGTACCCTGGAAGCCAAACCCAAGCACAGCTTATTTCTGTAAGTCATATTGTTTCCCTCAGACTTGGCTTTTGGGTAAGCATGCAGGTAACCTCCATTTACCTGCATGGCCCTAATGGTGAATCACTCTTCTTCAAAGCTAACTTGCCTCTCAAGGAGGCCCTTATGCCTTTAGGGGAAGTAAAGCAATCAAAAGTAATTGTAGGCAATCGGGCACCATTCCAAAGCAATCTAGCGTTTGAGTCTGCTGGGAGACAGCGTGTATGGAGTTCTTAGGCCAGTCTAGCCAAGCCGAACTTCAGATACCTCAGCACAAGTGACTATCCAACACATGAGATTCCTTCAAAAGCTGTCTTGACTCTCCCGTCAGCTGTGTGTGGTCTTCAGTGTAGTGTGGCTACTGGAAACCTTGAACAAAGTTTCCTACCGCCTAGTCTTGTTTCAGGTGGTTGATTCACAGGAGTTAAAAGTTGAAGCTTAGTGTCTGGTGCCCTCATGGTCCTTTTTGCCAAGAGGCTCCTTCTTTAAGGAAATGGGCTCTTCCTGCTCACTGTCAACTGTTACAGTTCTGCCCACTCTTGCCTAGATAGGTTTTTACTCAGTCCAGGTGAGGGTCAGTTCATTTTGCCACAGGAATGAGGAAACAGATGGGATGCACGCATGTTTTCCACACATATGAAATATTCCACATTCCCCAAGGGTCTGCCATATGCAGTGTCTTATGGTAGTAATCTTTATTGCACTCAGCCGCTCTGCCTGCTGTGTGTAAACTGCAGTTTCCCACGTTGTAGATTACATGATCTCTGCAGGTTTCCAACCCGAGCAGCCTACAAGATCATTGTGACTTCCTGAATTGTCTTTATCTTATCTTTCTTTTCTCCACCTCACATTGCCTTCTTGTTCTCCATTTGATAGTGGAGAGTGCTGCTAATTTTGCAGTGTCATTTCACTGTGGGAAAGAATACAGTTGCATAGAAGTTAGAGCACAGGGAAATACAACTTAATCTTAACACATACAAAAAATAATGGTTAGCATGGTTGACATTAGTTAATACCATACAGCTGCCTATGATTGGTTGCAGTTAAGCATTAATGTGCTCCAGAGGAGCCTCACATCTGGTGTACGCTGCATAGGACTAAATGCAAAGCTATGCAGAAAACCAGCCAAACCAAGGCTAGTTCTCACGTGTCCTCACTTCTTTCCATAGTGTCTGGCAAGTGCTACAGAGGGAGTCAGGCTGGCTGCTCGAATTGTGGACACCCCATGCAATGAGATGAACACAGATAACTTTCTGGAGGTGGGTAATTACACCTGATGAGTAAGAGTTACTAATTGTAAGTCTAGACAGCAGTAATCAAGAACTAGTGTTGTTATCTCTTAGCAAAACCTGTATGTCAGCAGTGGGAAGCACATCAAAGAACCTATCCAAGGATGCAGAGGCTATTTCTTTGGCCTTTAGTATTTCATAGAACTTTGCTAAGTTGGAAGAAAGCTGAGCGTACACTTGGGTTAAGGCACTAGGAGAAGACGTGAGTTCTTGATTCGGTCATGACACTGGCTTCTTTGCCAGTGCTAGTGTTGTCTTAAGCCTGATGGTGATAAGAGTTTCTGAAGTTATAGGACAAAAGTTGACATGTTTCCAGATGAGTTTTATCATGAAGATCTGGAAAATATTCCTATCTTATGGCATCATGATCGAATAGAGTGAACAGCTGGCCTTTACCCCTGAAGATTTCTTTTATTGGCGGAGCTTAAAGGTCAGATTTCTGTTTCATGCCATAGTAAATGAAGGATGTCTCAGTGGAATTAGGCCATTGGAAAACCAGCACTACTCCCAGAATTGTGAATGTTTGTATGTGTATGCATGCAAAAATCACACAAAACCCTTAAGTGGGTACCTCTATGTATGGAAAGACACAAATGTGTCCTTCTGATAACTGACTGACAATATCCTTTTTCTTCTACTGATTAAGGAGATCAAAAAAGTTGGCAAGGATCTGGGGATTACTCCTACCATTATTCGAGATGAGGAGCTGAAAGAAAGAGGCTTTGGAGGTATACCTTGTTTTAAATTTAGCTTTGTTTCCTAGCAGTTAATTGCAATGTTTTGCCATCTCCATTGTAATGTTTTATTTGTGCATTTCTGAAACAGTTTTATTTGCCATAGTATTCCAAGAAAATGGGCACAGATTGCTCCCCACAGTTTTTCTTCCCCACAAGTGGTTTAATTCCATGTTTTCCAGGTATCTACGGAGTTGGCAAGGCAGCTCTGCATCCTCCAGCCCTGGCAGTCCTCAGTCACACTCCGGATGGTGCTACACAGACCATTGCATGGGTAGGCAAAGGTATTGTGTATGACACTGGAGGACTCAGCATTAAGGGAAAGGTACATAAACACTTGCTCTTCTGCTGACTTTGCTTATGGTGTTGTTTTCTGATGGAAATGATTCAGTCGATGCCTGTAGGAAACCAAAGCATGTTTATTTGGGTAAACACTTGATCTACTTTCATCTGTATGGGCACAAACTGTTGGGGAGAAGACCAAATAGGATTCAAGGAACACTTTGCCGAGCAGTTAAATAATTACCTTATATTTTGCTCTTGTAAGTATTGCCCACTGCTAGGAGAAAGGTAGAAACACAGATTTTTTAATTTCTGATTTTGGACGTGGATCCAAAACCCGTTTGAGTTTGCCTCAGTGTGAATGTTGTAAACAACCTTCTGCTTTTCTAACAAGTTAGCAGCAGAGGTTTAGTATTTTCCAGTTCTAAGGCAAAAGCCAGCAATAAGCAGATGCACATGTTCTGTGTTTCTGCTGCAGCTGAGCACTCTCAAAACCAGAGGTACAGAAGCATCAGAAACGCGGTAGTTTTTAGCAGGCATTGCTGTGAAATTCTCTTTGAAGAATAAAAGAAATAGAAACCTATGGTTGTCTTTAAACAGACTACTATGCCTGGAATGAAACGAGACTGTGGTGGAGCAGCTGCTATTTTGGGTGCCTTCAAAGCCGCTGTAAAGCAAGTAAGTAAAATGTGTTAATTGATACCATGTTATCCCAGCATTGCCAGGGAGCAGTCTTGCTTTTGGATGTATTCCTGGATATGGAGGCCAGTCTAATCCTGGAGTTCTGACCTGCCACTGTTATTAGTGATCTTGAGCCCCTCTTTCAGGAAATTTTTTACTGGGATCTTGAGAATTGTGAGAAATTCCTTGAGTGTAATTTATTTTTTTAGGAGTCTTGCTTAAATGTCCGGGTTTGTTCTGCAGCCTCAGTGGTTTCTGGTTCCTTGAATCAGATTTATACTTGAGTTATCCAGTGCTGATTTTGTGTAAACTGTGGGATTCGGGGCAGCTGTCATCACCTTCGCAAAGAAAGGGATGAGTGACTCTGGGATATAAAGTCTGTCCATATTCCAAATCCTGTGCCAGTTCTAGTATTAACCGCTGGGGAAGTGGCAGCTCTTGGGGAGCTGCTTGTTGGTTTGCTCCTGTGGTCAGAAAGTAGTATGGGAGCTGAGAAGAGGCCAGGTATTGAAATATGAAGAATTAGAAAAAGCATGTTGTGCTTTAACAATATGGGCTGGGGGAAAGAAGTGGCTGCTGCCAATAAAACTCTGCCCTCCACAAATCCAGTGACTGAATCTTGCTGACAGAGCAGCTCTTACCTCCAAGGAGTATCCGAAGTTCAAAGAACATTTACTGCTGCAGATTAATGCGTAGATCTGATGGAAGCTTTGTCCAGGGGATGGACAAAGTCAGTGCCAGATTCCCATTTCTCAACGGTTCAGCTCTGTGCCTTGGCTGTAGCAGCATGTTCGATGTGGAAAGGTTGTAAACTTCACAATTATCTGCAGAGACTTCAGATTGAAAACAGATTTGTGAGCTGCATCTCAAGCAAAATGGTTTTCCATAACCTCGTCCTTCAGAAAGTTGGGTCATGTGTGTGCGAGGGACAGGAGCTAGAACTTGGGCAGTGCTTTGGGAGGGTTTGGGAAAGCCATGGATGTGGTACATTCTTTCAGTGATTCAGTTCTTGTTTCCAGGGTAGTTTTGTGTGCAGTTATCTGCACTGAGGGAAGTTGCATTCACAGTCAGAGTAGGTGAGAAAGTAAGTGATCTGTCATTTCATATGCACTTATTGGAACAATGAACAAACTGTCAGTGATATGTTCGGACAAATTGAGCCTGGGTATGACAAACTGTCACACCTCACAAGAAATCTGTGCCTTTATATGTAAAAACAAAAGAATTATATCCCTGCTTAATTTTACAACCTCATATAAGAAGACCTGTTAATGAAATACAGGCAGAAAATGTATTCAGATAAGCAGTGGCAAGAATTTGTCAGTGTTACTGGTTCAAGACTTTTTCTTTTAGTGCTCTTAATAGTATAAATCTAGGAGAGGTTTCCATTAGCTATACTTTGTTGCAGATGCTGAAGCTGGAAACATGGGGGATAGTAAAGCTGAGTGGGAAGCAGGGCAGAGGTTGTTAACCATAGAATCATAGAAAGGGTTGGAAAGGACCTCAAGATCATCCAGTTCCAACCCCCCTGCCATGGGCGGGGGCACCTCCCACTAAACCCAAGGCTCTCTCCAGCCCGGCCTTGAACACCACCAGTGATGAAGCATTCACAGCTTCCCTGGGCAACCCATTCCAGTGCCTCACCACCCTTACAGTAAAGAATTTCTTCCTCATATCCAATCTAAACTTCCCCTGTTTAAGTTTGAACCCGTTACCCCTTCTCCTATCACTGCAGTCCCTCATGAAGAGTCCCTCCCCAGCATCCCTATAGGCCCCTTTCAGATACTGGAAGGCTGCTCTGAGGTCTCCACGCAGCCTTCTCTTCTCCAGGCTGAACAGCCCCGTCTTCAGAAAGAATCTGCATAAATGCTGTTCAACAGTTTTACAACGTGATTTTAAAAGGCTTTAGACAGCAAAATGAAGCAAATGGTTTTTTCCTAGAAAGATGCATTTTATCCATTGTGAACTTTCCAACACAAGGGAGAAGAGAAAAACATTCACTTAAAGTTTTCAAAATCCTTCTTGAGCCTCATGTTAAGAGAGTGAGTCCTGCTTTTGAAAAGCTATGGACAGAAGGGATTAAGGACAAGACAGCTCATACTGGAAGCAGGTTTTCAGTTTTTTTGACAGGAGATTAACCACGTCTCCTACTTAGAGGAGGAAAACTTGGTGCAGTCCAGTGCGAGATTGCAAATAGAGTAAGGTTTTTGCTGCACAGACTGTTTTGGAAGAGCAAAAGGTCATAGATGGAAGGTTATCTCATCAACAGTGCTGTTTGCCCACTGGCTTCTAGAAGCTGCCTGTTATTTTGAAAGGTTTTGATTGATGCATTTGCCCTTTAGACTTCACAGCATGAGCTGACTCAGCAAGTCCAGATTTCTTCAGCTATGGACTTTTATCAGGAGATTAACAGTAAAACTGACCCTGGTTTCCCTAGGAATTTGATGGTTTTAAGGCTAAGTATCCCCGGTTTAGCCAGGCTTTGCATGGAAAGAAAAAGGATAGATCTTGGTCGCATAGATCTGACCTGTGGTGCAGGTTGGATGCTGAAGGGCAGTGAACTGTGTGCAGGTGGGAGATCCAATGAGATATGTTGTTTCCACCACATTCCAGGATTGCCACGATCAAAATTGCTTTCCAAGAAAATTCCCTGAAGTGGAATCTGTTCACCTGGGGTTGTTTTTTTAGGGAAAGTATACGGTATACAAATGGCTGCGTATTAGCATGTATTATCTCCATGAGTTTCCTCTATTACTGTAGGCTTTTCCCCAGCATGGCAGAAATTACAGCAAGGAGCTCAGTTTCTCAAATGGCCCCAGTTGTATCTTTGTTGTTATTGGAGACTAAATAAAAACAACGGAAAAATCAGGATTTGGAAAGTAGTCCCAAGCATCCTCACTGGCTGTGTAATGTCCTCTCACAAGCCTTTTAATTGTCACATTAAAAGCATCCGTTGCTGAATCTTTCATTTGTGGCTATGAAAGTTGGAGTTACACAGTGCGGATGTGTTGTTTGTGATCTCTGTTGTGAGTCAGTGTTAAAGTTGTGTTCAAATCAGGTGTTTGAAGCATTGCATCACTGGAGATGCGTTCTGCTGGTTTTCACACCACAGGTAGTGTTACTTCAGTGATTTAGGGTTTGGTTTTGGTGAGCTTGGCTGTTTCCTGGTGAGCTCAGGGAAAGATCTAACTGGAGCTGGCTGTAAAGAGCTGAGCACGCGCTTCCCAGGGAGTCAGGTTTGACTGAACAACTGCCTCCCGTTGCGCCTGCACATTTCATGTAAAAGATGTTTTTATTCGGACACCTTGCCACTGAGAGAAGGTTGTACTGATCACTGCTTGATTGACAGGGGCTTCCTAGGTCACTGCCCCATTTGTCAGTCACATGCATGTAGGCGTTTATTCACTCTTCAGTGAGAGCTCGAAACCCAGTATTAGATGTTACCTCCTCACCTTCTTTCTATAGCTCATGGCCTTCAAGATACAAGACATCCCTCATAGATTTCCCAATTACACATGTAATTAGTGGCATTGCTGTCAAAAAGTCATGATCCCTCATTGATTTCAGTCCAAATAAATTAGATTGATGTGAATCAAAAGCTCGTTCTTTCCTATGGTTGTTACAGGGTTTTAAAGACAGTCTTCATGCTGTTTTTTGTTTGGCTGAGAATGCAGTCGGACCACGTGCAACAAGACCTGATGACATTCATGTTCTTTACTCTGGAAAGTAAGATTGTATCTACCCTTTTCACAGAAACATTGAGGGGAAATGCCATCTTTGGGTCTGTTTATCTGAGTGCCATGCAGATTGTGAACCTGTCCCTCATCTGCTTCCTTGAGTAGTGATAATAGTATTTCAGACAGCCATAGCAGTGAGTTAATGCAAGTGTGCTTAGAGTTTTCTGTTGGGTATGTAAATACACATCAAAACTCATATTATGGGCTGAAGTTTTCTTAAAGCATTCAGGTTTAGGTGTTTTCTCTGTCCCCATCTGTATTCTGTGTGGTCACGGAGGCAGGCTACCACTGTCTCTCCTTGGTTTTACCTCTTTGTATGGCACTAATTCGTAAAATCCCAGCTGAACATGGTAGGCATTATACAGGCCCAACAAATAAGACCCAACCATGAGGACAGTGCTATTAAAACCATTTTCCATGTGTGCTTTGTCTGGATGTTTGCAGCTGGGGAATAAGGAGCCATCCAGACTTGCAGAGCCAAATAGGAAAGCACATTGAGTTCGAGTCTGCTTTTTCATCAAGTATTCTAGTCCAGACAGATGAGTTAACTTCCAGCCTGAAGCACTGTTGTATGAAATGTCTTCTCTTCTTCCTAGAACTGTGGAAATCAATAACACTGATGCGGAAGGTAGACTGATACTGGCTGATGGAGTGGCTTACGCATGCAAAGATCTTGGAGCTGATATCATTCTTGATATGGCCACTCTTACTGGAGCTCAGGTACCCATACAGAACTGCTAGCAGACAGGGTGCATCCTTCTGCTGTCTGTACGTTATACTCTGCTTTGCCTCTGTCCTGCTAGTCTTTGGGGGAAAGCAGATGTTGTGAACTGTTGTGCTTGATGGTGGGTTCCTAAACTTGTGCAAGAGAAAGTTGCCAGCAGCAACCCCAGGAAACTAATCCTCTGTGCGCGTGACATATGCCACAAGCGTGTGACATTTATAACTACATTACTCAGGCAGGAGGTTTTTTGTTCTTTAAGCAATTTTTTTGCTTTTGCATGCGTAAAGAAGAAGTTGTATTCTCCTGCTGACACTGGCAGCTGATGTAAGCGATCCGGTGCTCAATGTTTGCAAGTCAGTAGCTTTATAATCAGCAGAACTGACTTGGTGATAGTCATCAGGAATTTTCTTGTCCGTAAGATGGCTTATGTTGTAAGTCATACACAGAATGATACACGTGTACAAAATTAATGCTGTTGTTGTTTAAAATCTCTCCCTGTTTTATCGGTTATGTTGACGAGCAGTGATTTTTGTAGTTTAATTTTCTAGAAAATAAATTGATCTTATATCAGGAGGAGAAATGGTGGCAAACTGTAGAAGCGTGGATGTCGCCTTCATTGGTATAAACATCAATCCTTTGAAAATCTCTCATCATCATACTACTGGAACACTGGTGTGATGGTGGCTTCTGTGTTTTGTATATTTGGAAGGAAGCAATTTTTCCAGGGAGTGAGGATGTTAAATTCAGACTGTTCGTGTGCTTGACACACATTGCTGAGGTATCCTCTGTAAAGTGACAGAGTTTGCTTGCTCAGTAACCATAAAGAAACATTTCTGTGGAGCAGTGGTTTGGATGGGCGAGACAAATGCAGACTGTTTCCCTGCAGAATGGATTTACGGAAATGTTGAAAGAGTCGGAGTAGCTGCAATGCCTTTGTCCACATTTGTAACACCAGCTTCTTGTGGAATAGTTCTGAGACATTTTTTTCTTGGTGGTTTTCTTAGATGGAAAGCAGCTGTTAGTGCTGAGAGGGAGTAGTACAGAGTTACTGTACCCAGCACAGTTAAGGTGAATCCTTCCTGATTATTTTCTTATTTCTCACTAGGGAATTGCTACAGGAAAGTATCATGCTGCTGTCCTTACCAATAGTGAAGAGTGGGAGAAGGCTTGCGTTAAAGCTGGCAGGAACTGTGGAGACTTGGTCCATCCTCTTGTGTATTGCCCTGAGCTCCACTTCAGTGAATTTACCTCTGCTGTAGCTGACATGAAAAACTCTGTGGCAGTAAGATTTGCTTTCTTTTAAATTTCATTTATTACATAAAAATGTGTGTTTCTAGATAATGTGCTGACCTGTCGGTAGCTGGCTGAAAGCTTTTCATGTGGAATGCATTTGTAGAAATGGGCCATGTGATTCTGGTGTTCAGGAACTTTTACCTGGGGGTTTTGCAGGCTGTATGTTACTACACTGATATTTAGTGTCAATTTTAAACAGGCTGGCTTGTTTAATCTTTAGGCCACTTGCCTTTAAGCATGGCCCTAAGATGAATGCTAAATTCCGGAATGAAGATTGTTTAAAGACTGGTATTCCTCAGATCGTGTATAACCTGCAGAGGCTGTAACTGGGAATGCAGAAACCAGGAAATTGAGGACAGAGGCCTTGGGGATTGCTGCAGCTGCTTTTGCTGCCTTTGTGACTAAAGTTTCAAAAACGCTGCAGAAAGGAGCTTTGCAAAATAACTGTTATTGAACAGGGCCAGGCTGCTACCAGGGGTTAAGTCAGATGATGTACGTCATAGTTGGTTTGCCAAGACTGTGCTTTAGGGCTGTTCATTAAGGTTTGAACTAGATCTGCACAACTGTCTTTTCTATAAGGCAGAATAGGCAAGAATAAAAAACATTGACATATTCTTTTCTTGCAAGACCAACTGTATTCTTATTATTTCTGCAGGACCGAGACAATACTCCAAGCTCCTGTGCTGGGCTCTTCATTGCTTCTCATATTGGCTTTGACTGGCCTGGGGTCTGGGTCCATATAGACATTGCTGCCCCTGTTCATGCAGTGAGTATATTCCTGTGACTTCTGATCCTTTCCTGAGCAGGCGAACTAAGTAAAGGAAACTGCGTGGGCCTGCTGGTACTCTGAATTCTGTGCCATCAAATTCAAAGCAACAGAATTGGGTAAAGAGTTCTTTCGAAAAGTGTTGGCCCTTCATCTGTGTTGAGAATTTCTTTGGTTTGGTTGCTTGATCTGTTCCTGTTTTTCATTTTGATTTTAAAATATTCTAAGGGTCACTTTGGTCAGCAGCATCATTCTCATTGTAAACGTCAACAACTTGTGTGCTTTCTGCTTGTGGCAATAGTCCTACCCTTCCATTTGCACCCATGTTGTTTTGTTAAGATGATTGACCAGTTGATCATCCTGCCTGCTGACCTGCAGCAGAGGAAACATTTGTTTCCTCGGGGGGGTTTCCCTTCCTCCCTTTGATGGAACTTGTGTCTATTCTTTTTTCCTAAAAAACAAGCCAATTTACTCCCCCCCTCTCCTTTTTAAAGAACAGACTGACTTAGCTCGTACTGCAGATCCGTGCTTCTGTTGGATGGAGTGTTCCCAGCCCTGAGCAGTGCTAGCATAAATCTGCCCTCGAGCCACTGGGAGCTCTGTTCTCACATGACTCAACCAAGATGTTGATTGAGTCTAAGCGGGACAGACTCCAGTCGCAGTAAGGATGCAGAAGCACAAGCTGAGCAAGCCTGTCAGGGACCCTGAGTACTGTCTGTGGCCATGCACCATCGCTGCTCTTGTTGAGCAAGAGGTAAACTAAAACTAGATTCAGATTCTACAGTCTGAAGTGTGAATTGTTTGGGTTTGTTTTTTATTCCTAGGGTGAGCGAGCTACTGGCTATGGCGTGGCTTTGTTGCTGTCCCTGTTTGGAGGGGCGTCTGAAGACCCTTTGCTAAACATGGTGTCCCCTCTTGGGTGCAATGGAGAATCTCACACTGAAGATATGGAGAGGGATTCCAAACGGCGGCGCTTGGTTTAATGCGCCCCAGCCCTAAGTGACGGGGTGCATGGGTTACCTCACTTTGCACTGATTCATTCTCAAGCAATGAAAATGTCACACAACAGAAATTACCATGTCTTTTCTTTTTTACTATTATGATAAGATTTATTACTTGTTTCTGATAAAAACAGCCTGATTACTTGTGGTTTTTTAAATTATTGGTGCACACAGTTGCTGAGCAGTATCAGTGGCGCAGAGTCCAGACTCAACTAACTGTATCAGGAAAAGGATACATTCTCCTCTGAGCTCCTCACAAAACCTAACTAAGTGCATTAATGCATGAGAAGCTCTCACTAGTCTGAAGAAGCAACTGCAGCTATTGCTTAAGAAGCCTTCTGAACTACTTATTAAATGTGAGGTTTTATCAGACGTTTCCGCAGGCCTCACTACATCTCAGAACACAGGACAAGGAGAAAAACTTCTGTAGACTTGGCTTATTCAGTGACAATTTAGCTTAGCAGCAAGGGGGATGTAACCAGAAAGACCTGTGGAAAATACGGTGCTGTTTCCGCATCTTTAATGTTTTTCTGACCAGTAAAGTCAGCGAGAGTGGTCCAGAACGTATCTCTACGTATATCTTTCACGTACAAATTGCAGGATGTATTTGTGTTAAATGAGGAAAACAATAGAGGGACTGTGATTGAGTAAAATCGGTTTACAAAGCAGAGTGGCTTCTTGCCACTTAATAAATTTATTATTATTATTATTAAAGCAGCTGACATATCCCATGTGGTGTTTCATGGTGTTATTTATGCTTCTAAGGACAGAGTGCTCCAAAAGTTTGTGTGCATCATTACTCCGTTCCAATTCCTTTTCTCAGCACTCACACATGTGAAAACAGACTTAATAGTTTAACAGCCTATACCGAATGGTTCAGGAGGTCCTGAAGAACTTGTACTGATTCACTTCATTTGCTTGATTCAGCTGTAATCAGGGGTGCATAGTGTTTGTTCCTGTATAAGCCAGTCACAGATAGCTTACAAGCTCTAGTTTGGCTTGGATGCCCATGGGAAATGACTTGCCCCAGTTTATGTAATGTCAGTGGCAGAGTTGGGAACAGAGTGGCCAGGCTTTAATCAGTGCTGGTCCCTGCCCAGCGGTCCAAGCGTCAGCCTTTGGAAACATTTCTTGGCTCAACCAGAGTGTTGATGGTGAAAAATCCCACCCAGCACACGCTCTTGGCTGCTCTGCAGATAAAGTCAAGCTGAGCTGTGATGGATTATACCTTGTCCTGTTTCAGAGGTGATCTCTGGAGAGAGCTGATGCTCGGTTTTAGATGGAGTTCCAACAATGAGGTTTAGGCATGAGCCTTTTTGGCTAAAGACTTCATGGAAAGCTTAATGCAGGAGGGAGAAGAAATATTTTTCGTTCTGGTTTTGTGGTGATACTTGATTCTTAGAATGTAATGTTTTTTAGGAGAAAAAGAAAACCAGAACGTCATTATTTTCTATATTGGCTTCTCCTTTGCTGGTCTGATTCCCTGGTCCACTGATCATAGCTTCAAGAAATTTATATATAAATGAGTTCTGCCTTTGGTCATTCGAGACACTCAGTGTAAAGCACTGTCTGGTACCAGAAACTGTTAAGTGAGGTGTGTTGGTGAAGAGTTATTTTCAATACAGACTCAGTCTGACCACTGAAGCTAATGGCAAAAGGTTCTAATTCCAGCGCTCTGAAATCTCCAGTCTCCATCCTATAGAAACACCTCAAATTAATCAGTTCTAATTTTGAAATTTAGGGGTTTGCCAAAATGAGTTGGATTTTTTTACATAAAACTGTAGCCTGTGGGTTTGTGCCATAAGGCTGAATTCTGTTCTTCACTGAATGCAGCAAGCCCAGATAAAGGAAAAATTCCATTCTGATGACTGATTACCATGTTCTGCAATTTTGCTGTGTCTCAAAGCATACACTTCTGCATTTCATTTGAAGGCACTTCAGAGAAGCCGTCTTTCAAAATACCTAATATTAAGGGGATCTAATATGAAATACCTGAAAAGCAAATGGGATAAGTATTAAAAATAAAAACCTGAAAACCAGCCTAGGTTTCATTACACAGAGTAAAATACTATCAGTCCAACACCTAATAGTAAAAAGGTCTGATTCATAGAATCGTAGAACAGTTAGGGTTGGAAAGGACCTTAAGATCATCCCGTTCCAACCCCCCTGCCAGGGGCAGGGACACCTCCCACTAAACCATGCCACCCAAGGCTCTCTCCAATCCAGCCTTGAACACCGCCAGCGATAGAGCATTCACAACTTCCCTGGGCAACCCATTCCAGTGCCTCACCACCCTTACAGTAAAGAATTTCTTCCTCATATCGAACCTAAAGTTCCCCTGTTTAAGTTTGAACCCGTTACCCCTTGTCCTATCACTACAGTCTCTGATGAAGAGTCCCTCCCCAGCATCCCTATAGGCCCTTTTCAGATACTGGAAGGCTGCTATGAGGTCTCCACACAGCCTTCTCTTCTCCAGGCTGAACAGCCCCAACTTTCTCAGCCTATCTTCATACGGGAGGTGCTCCAGTCCCCTGATCATCCTCGTGGCCCTCCTCTGGACTTGTTCCAACAGTTCCATGATGTCCTTTTTATGTTGAGGACACCAGAACTGCACACAATACTCCAAGTGAGGTCTCACAAGAGCAGAGTGGAGGGGCAGGATCACCTCCCTCATACCAAATAAAAAGCAAGGCTTTGCTTTTTTTTGCTTTCAATTCCATAACAAAATCTCTTGCAGTTCCCAATGTACATTATTATTTCCTTCCCTTTAGCTAAGAGGTGTATTCTCTAGAGTAGAAGCTCAGGACCTACACAAAGCAATGGATTATGAGCTGTATTTACCACAGAAATTGTTCTCCCTCTTTGGTGTTTCACAGAGATCATTCCTGTTGAGCTCACCATGTTTCTTAGCCCCCTAATGAGTAGAATTTTAGTTCCTTCAGGACCCACTGCCAGCACCTGGATTGATTTACCTACTGTCAGGCGCTGGGCACTTCTAGCCTGCCGCAGCATTTGCCCTGAAGTGGCTTGGTATGAAACCTGGAAGCAATCTACAGAAGAGGAGATCCCAAAGCTTCCTTCGAAGCAGCAGGTAGTGTCAGCAATCAGTATGTGGGACCGTTACTAAACAGAAAGACACCTGTGCCGAGCAGCAAGGCTGGGATTTGGTCTCTGCAGCTGCCACCCACTTGTGCTGACCACTGCACAGCCCGGAGCAAGCAGAGTGCAGCTATCTGATGTTCCTACTGCCTCTCTGGCCATCCTGACCCAGAGCACCACGGTGACTAATGCATTTAGCTTTACAGCCCCCTCTCTGTGACAAAGCAGCAGCTATTTCAGGAAACAGTTCCAGACACCGGAGATTGACCTCGGTGGATTTCGGTGGCTGCACTTGAAGTGTACTCTGTCATCATTTAAGCAACTTCAAATAGAGGCACTCCTGCACTGGGCAGTGTGTGCTTGCAGAGTGCTGTAAGACTGCTAGGTGCTGGGGCCTCCACACTGTGGGTACCCTGACCAGCCCCTCAAAGACAGCAAAGCAGCACAAGGCTGGGCGGGTTGCTGAGGATTACCTCAGTATATAACCAGAGAACTGAAAGTCGGGGGCTCCCAAGCTCCAGGTTCCCACATCTCACACTCCCCAGCTGCCTTCTGAGCAGGAGGTGGAACAGTGTCAAAGAGAACCTGATACCAGGCTCCAGAAGCAGCGTAAAGCCAGGGAGGTGCCTCTCTAGGTTGTTCTGCAGGGATTAGAGTTTACATTGCTACAGCTGTGGGCCCAGCGCTTTGAAAAGGAGGTTGACAATTAAGCATGAGCTAATACACACCCCGGGTGATTTACTTCTCATTTCCTCCTTGGATCTGGGCTGCTACTACTTGAGAATGGTCCAGTGGAAGCTGACATAAGCAGCAGGTGAGTTAGCAAGCTCCTTTCCCGTGGCCACCCAACTCCAGGGGGTGAGATCTGCAGCAGACTTGGTGACAACCAATGTCCTCTGGACAACAGATTGCTATGAATTGTGTGGCAGACTTGGGAGAGGAGGATAAGGGTGATCTGCTGATTTGTTTGTTGGAGTTGGTGTTTTATGGGTTGTCCAAGGCCAGCATGTTCAGTCAGGGAAGAACCTGCCTGTGATGTTTTCAGCTGGTGAACCTTACTGCAGGAAAGGCCTTTTCTGATGACTGCGTTTTTACTGGGAGCAAATGAAACCAGTGGCATCTTTTACCATGTTTTGGTGCTGCCAGATGCTGTCTGAGCCAGGGACTGGCGACAGGCACGTCACCCGGGTTTTGCTGAGGGCTCAGTTCCTAGAGGAAAGATGGACTTATGCAAAACAGTGCTTATGGATTAACTTGATGGGCAGTACTGGCCCTGTGAAGGTGTTTACATGGTGTGGTAGCGATGTGCGTGCACCTCTGATATGCTGATACAGAACTTCATGGTGTCTTATATGGTGCTGCATGCAGTTTGTTGTCCAGGTCAAGAAGAGGAGCTAGTACAGGGCCATGCACAAGTACCACAACTCTGCTGTGTGCGCATCTTTAAACCATACAGGAGTCCTGCATTCGTGTATCACGTTCTTGCACAGTGCTTTCTGGGTGAGGGGCATAGTGCTTTGTCAGGAGGTTGTATGCTGCTTGAGTAAAAGGCACCAAAGTCTTCTGCTGAGAGCTCATGGAGAATGGTGACCTGGAGAGGAGTCTGGCAGGATGCTCTAAGTGCAGCCTTTGTAGCACCAGGGCTACATGTAGCCTGAGGGGGTGAATTAGCCTAGTCCCTTACCACAGCTATAGGGAGAAAAGTTGTTCTGGAGGATACAAACTTTCCCACTGATTATGGGGAGCCTGTGTTGGTGGGTGTTTGTAAATACCTCCTCCTGCATCTGGGACGGCATTTACTAAAGCCAACATAATCTGTGATGTTGGAAGGCAGAAAGAAACTCAAGTGAGACTTGCTGCACCCACATTTCTCCTGCGATTTTCCTTCCTGCTGCTTTATACGTGGGTCCCAACAGCCTTCAGTTAACCCTGAGGTGTTAAAGTCTCTTAGCTATTGAGTTTTGAACTCGTAGCTTGTGTCATGTTTCCGTCAGAGGAGCACCCTACCTTGTAACCGCTTCTGTAAGGAGTCCAGAGATGTCCTGGGGCTGATTGGCCACCCCTGCCATGGACTGAAGAAGTGGCAGAAGCAGCAAAGGAAGTCGCACGATACAGATCAGAGTAATCCCACTCTGCATTTCACAATCACTTCCTCTCCTGCCCCGTAAGCTATTTCTGCAAAGAAAGAAGGTTTCAATTAATCTGCCATAGCTGGTTCAGAAGCTCTTGTGAGAAGGGGTCACACAACAGGAATCACTCACCTTCTTGGGCTTTCCCCATCCTTTCATGATGAAAACGTGAGCACATAAATCACACAAACACAGATCCAGCTAGAGAAGCTGAGGCTTGTGTTAGTCCAGACCCATTCTGCTTCCCTTTGGGTGTGTTGGATTTTATCTGTGGCTTCTGGTTTGAATTCTGCTGGGTAGCTGAGCTGCGTCTGGGGTAGAGGGGTCACAGCCACCTACTTCTTGCGTTGGTGCAGGGTGAGGGTGGGAGGCCTGGGAATGCCATCCTGTGATTGGGCCAAAGTAATTTAAAAATTAATATTTAAAAAATAAATTGAGCAATTAAAAAGTAGTGTTTGGGGCATCAGGACAAGCACCTGTATCCCAGGACTGTTCTGCGTGAGCCAGGGCTTCTTTTATCTTCTGGTACCTATGTACAAAACCACTATGGATCATGCTTGCTACAGCAGGGCTAGGGACTTGCTAAAAAATGCATCTCTACAAGAAAAAGGTCCTTTTATACTTACACTACACTGAATCAGAAGCTGCACTAAGTTATGCTGGACAATCAAGTTGATTTTTCTCCATTTGCATGTGTAAGGGATGGAGTTAACACATCTCACTCCTTGGTCCCCATTGAGGTTTGTGTCCTGCGCGTTCTGTTGCCTTGAAGGATGATGCCTTCGGGACAAGTTCTCCAGAACTGCAGTATGGGGGTTTTTAGTTTTCCTTTCATGTTTCCTTTCAAACACTTCTCTTACACAAAACCCACAGAGAGAGTTCCAGGCAGCATCCACCCATAGGAAACCAGACGCTTTTTCCATAACCTTTTTATAGATTTGATAATATTTAACTCAGCGGGTATTAAAAATGTATAGAGTACATAAAATTCATTCTAAATGTCACCAAACGGGCCAATGGCTTTTTAATATCACTGCCGCAAGACTGCATTTTAACCTATTTCCTGTCTGGATCCGTCCCAGCGGCAATTACAGGAGGGGAATATATTTAGTCTATATTTACTTAGTCTGTTTATCTTTCAGTTACTGTCTTTGGCTCATCCCATGGCCATGCTATTTTGGGATGATTTATACAATATTTACATTAAATTCTGCTAGTATTTCCTTGCCTCTTGAAGTCGGATTACACTATTTATATCTCAAAGGCCCAAGCTGGAGGAACAAGCAGCTGTTCCAGGCACCAGAGAGAATTTAGCATAGGGGAGGCTGCCAGGAATGAGACCATGTGTCTGAAATACTCATGGAGGAGTTATTCAGAATTGGAACAGTCCTCCACTAAGGAAGGGGTAATCCCAGACTGATTTGGGTTGGAAGGGACCTCAAAGCTCACCCATCTCCTGCCCCTGCTACGGGCAGGGACACCTTCCACTAGAGCAGGTTGCTCCAAGCCCAGTTTGACCTGGCCTCAAACACTGGCAGGGATGTGACTACTTGAAAGTAACAGATTTTACCTCTTTGTTAAGACTGAATGAAG
The DNA here is from genome assembly GCA_028858755.1 of Ara ararauna. Classification (NCBI taxonomy): domain Eukaryota; kingdom Metazoa; phylum Chordata; class Aves; order Psittaciformes; family Psittacidae; genus Ara; species Ara ararauna. The sequence goes on from CM054384.1 coordinate 10,420,530, forward strand.
AGCAAGCAGACAAAGAATGGCTGTAGATCAGAGGAAATTCCCTTTGTGTCCTTAGTGGTAGAGCAAAGCAGTCAGCTAAAGGAAATGAAGCTTATCTCTTAATCAGGCCTCTGTGTGGTGAAGCAGGAGAACCTGGGACAACAGTTCTTACATGTGTGATTTAGACTTTTATAAAGCTGAGAAATACCTCCAAGTCAAAGTCCGGATGCTGAGGCTGTATTCCTTAAAGCAAGGAGGTAAATTTTGGGTTTATAACAAAAATTAAGACAAAGGGCGTTCAGCAGCGCTTGATTTAACTGCAAACGTGCAGCAGAGGTAGGGGAAAACAATTCCTCCCCAAATGCATAAAAATTTACCTTCAGGACTGACCTGTGAGCTACCAAAGCAGGCAGCTGGAGGAGGCCAAAGTGCACGGAGCCAGCCGCCTTCTCGATCCCAGCAGTATTTGGCAGAACAAATGGTTCTTCCACATTGATGGCACAGTGCAATTCGGTGGTGCAGGGAAACAATCCAAGCTGTGAAAATATTTGACAACTACCGTTATCTGAGGGAGAGGGGGGAAACCAAATTAGCTGGAATTTGGGGCTATAATTACTCTCAGAGGACTCTGCAGATCTGTTAAGGAAAGGGGGTGGTTCCAACAGACGTTCTTACTGGTTTGAAACTCTGGAGAACAAGTCTTGCTCTGAAAGCCAGCAAAGCTTTAAGGTGGATAAATATCTTCTCTTTTTACTCAATTTAGTTCTCATTTTCAAGTCAATGAATTGTCAACAGTTCATGAACAAAACATTTTTACTTTCACATTCTTGCTAATTCACTACAACAACGATCCTAAAGGACATTGAAAATGTCTTGTTTGCAAAGCTACTCGCTTCAATACCAAGGAACACTTCAGCAGTAGTAAGAATAATGTACCTGTGTATAAATAATAGCTGTCATCCAGAAGGATTTTGTTGGCCTTGGAACAGGCAAGATGTCCCTGAAAAAGAAATAAAAGCTGGCACAACCAAAGTGAGAGTCGGAGCAGAAATCCTGTGATTCAGAATTATCACAAACCAGCAGAGGGTTTCTGACGTGGACACCACAGCAAAAGTACAAAGCAAAGCACAAGGCAGACTGGCAAAACCTTTCCAGCTCCTCCAGTTCATTGTCATAAAATATCCTGAACCGTGAGGGGAGTGAAACAAAGCGAGTTGAAATGAAGTATTTTTCTTTTCTAGGAAATAGGGACTGCTGAGCAGCGTTTGTGACCCAGACAATTAAATAAATCAGAGCAGGGGATCGCATAATGGAACCTCTTAAGAACCGCAGGTGCAAGGGAGTTAACTGCATGTCAACCAAGGCTTTCGTAAAAGCTTTTGCTGACTCAGTCACTGATAATCACAGTCTAAGATACTAGAGCTGATTTATAGGTAGTAAAAGGCTATGAGTTAAATCATCTAAATTACACCTCCTCCGCAACCCTCTGAATGACAAGGGTGTGTTTACACTAATGTGTCAAACAGGGCCCTAAACGGTTGCCAGATGACTTCGGCAAAAGTTTAATTTTAATTTAAAAGGCCACAGAGACCATGCACAGTGTGAAGATGAGCATCAGTTCCTGCACACGGCGCTACCGACAGCCCTGGCAGAGGCTGTCATCCCAAGACACACACAACTGGTACCGTCAAACTCTGCCAAGGAAGTAATGCTGATTTAGGACAACTGATTTACACCATCTTTTCAGTTCAGCTGTGGCTCAGATCCTTCTTGGAGCAAGTTAAGAACCCTTTTGTGACAGCTGGATTTACTTTCTACTTTTTTCTTGCCTGTTCAGTCACTGGCAGTGGTCATAACAGGAGCTTCATTCACTGGCCAGCCTCTGAATTGATCGGGATCTGATCTGCTGCAGCGAATGAATGGCTCTCCAGGCAGCGAAACTGAGCAGAGGAAGCAGGAGAGGGCTTCCATCTTTGCTGCTGCTCCATCTCCACTTACGTTTCCACCATCCTGGCTCAAATGTGCAGTTTTGAGCATCTCTGAGCCTATCAGGAAAAAAATTAACAGACGATGATCATTTCAGATAGAGATAAAGGAAGGTTCTTGCCAAGCGGCAAATATCCCACCTGTGCTTTCCTGTGTGCCCTGGGTCGTCCTTCTCTTCACACTCGGCCTCAAAGAGGTGGTAACCACAAGTTTAAATCACTAAAACAACCTAAAAATACCCAGTGGAGTTCAGAGCTGTGTAGATGACTTAGAAAGACAATACTCAGAATCCAAAGGAACCGCCTGTGAATGGTGTTGTGTGCTCTTGGACACCTTAGTGCATATGCTTGACATTTTAGTACAACTATAGCGTAATGGAACATACAGATAATGCTTTTATTCTCCTCATTAATATCTTAATGTAATATTAATATAGTTTAAGGCCGTTATTGAGCTCTACATAGGAACATCTGGGAAGAAAATAATTTTCCACGTACATTGAAGTATGTTGGGCAGCGGTAATGTTTGGGAGGGACAGAGTGGAAAATTGTATGCATCTTGCTAAAATGCATACACCCCCCTTAAATGAGGGTGACTCTTGGTGCAGCAACTGGAGAGCAGCGGGGTTTTTATTCCTGCGGGTTGTGGCTGTGTGCAGAAACACGTCTCCATCAGGGTGTGTTGTTTCCACTTCTACATCATCTTTCCTACAAGTAATGGCTCACTGGCTTTTAACTTACCCGAGGTGTGGTTCTGCCAGGGTTGCCACCATTTCTTTTGGCCATCATTTTTCTGTAGAACCCAAGGAGAGAGCAAGTGACAGAGACACAACGTGATGTTTTACCTGCATCTTGGAGATGCTGCTCTTCCTCTGGTGGAAGGGTTAGAGGCTTGCTTCAAACTCTCGTATTTCTTCCGTCCTATTTTAATTAGTATCATCCTACTGGTTGAAAACTAAATTAAGGAAATAACTGCTCTAAATTAGGTGTGCACTTGATCTGAATTCAATGTCTTACAAACACTGTCTTCATCACCATTCTGTGGTATAGAGGCTGCAACTGCAGTGTTATAGAACTGGCCAGAGAACTCGATTTGATTTAGAAATTACTGAAGAGATGAGAAGTATTCAGTTTCTGTCCACTTTTTTTTTTCCCCCCAACTGGTCAAATGCTTTTATTCCATTGTATTTTCCAACCTTTTTTATTTCCTGTCAGCCCAGCCCTAACATAACTCCAGGTTGCAAATCTGGAAGTACTTTTCCCAAAGATGTAAGATTAAGACTAAAGCCAAGAAGGCACTGGCTGTAAGTCTGGTGTTTAAATTGCCAGCCATTTGTTATGGGCATTCACATTCACACACATGAATTTCTTTCCCATCTGACTGCCACAGTCTCTCTTATAAGACTTGGTATCCTACCAGCGTGCTTCTTTCTGAATCGTACTTCACAAGCAGTTTCATATCACAGACACCTACTCCAAAGCACATTGTAAGAACATCAAAAGAGATGGGGATGGGTCTTAAATGCATATTTTGTTGGATATCACTTCGCTATCCAGCAAAGATATAAAGACCATAAGAGTAACAGAGGCTTTGGTACCTTTGGCCAGCAGGAATTTAGCACGTTTTTTAAAACTGCCCCCTCCTATGAACACGTCAGCTTGCAAGCCAGGAAATAATAAAGAGACAATTATTCATCTGAGCATTTATACTTCTTCTGATATTATCAGTATTATTTTTGCAGAGCACAGCTTACTTTGGACCTGGCTAGTATTTGGAAGCTCTCCATTGCAAGATCTAATATCCAAAACAGGAAGCAGATTTGACAGGCACAGGCAATACTATAGGCAAACACAAAACAATGTCGTAAAGGTTTGGCTCTGGACCAGCTTTGTATGTGATTTTGAAACATTGGGTATTCTGCTTAAGGTTTCTGCAAGGAAACATCTGTGAGATTCTGCTGCAGATAACACGAAATGTTTGATCAATCTTTGTTCGCCTAGAAAGGCATTCAGGCTGCTTCACTCAGACCTAACTGTAAAATCAATGTGTGTTGTTATTCCAACATGGAAAGCCCATGTGCTGTCTCTAGCAATGCTCCACTAAGAAATGGTGGTGGTAGTGCCCACGCAGATAAACACAGGCCAGGACAACCCTGTTACACCCCTGCTGGGCCACGGGGCAGGGTCATTATGCAGATCAAGATCTAACATGCAACCCCTTAGTCTTGAAGGGAAGTTCTACTACTTTGTTTTCTCTTATCTACAAAGAGGCATCTCCAGTGAAGGACTCTGATGAGCTCTGTTTATGCTCTGTTTATTCTAAGGCTTTCACACTGGTTCGGCTACAGAACATACTGTCGTAGTGCCAGAACTTCTTGGAGAGCCTGTGACAATCCCAGTTTACACTAGTGCAGTGTGTTTATGCTAGTTGTTTCCATCAGTGCAATTAGGGTATCAACTAAAGTCTTAACATGCACATGGCCTTGATCTGAGCACTGAGCCATTCACCCTTGGCTGCAAAACAGTGTCCTTTCAGACAGAACAGACAGGTGTCTTCTAGCAGGAAAACACCCTCTTGGTGAACAGACATTTCCTCTGAGATTGCAGCCACCATGCCAGGTTAACAGGTTGTGGCTCAGGGATAGGTCACAGGGACAAATGGGAGGGAATGCTGCTTGTTCTCAGGCACATCTTCCCCACAGTCCTCATAGGTGGGGTTTCCTGAATGTATTCTCTGAATTGTGACAGTGCGCTTGTCAAACCCTTCCACATTTCAGAATTGTGATCCCAAGGCAGCACTGCCATCAAGCACAAGGAGTTCAAAGATTGAATGCTGCTTTAGAGCATGGCTTCGAGTTCAGCAACATTTTTAACTATTCATTGCAGGCTCATCGTATAGGGAAAAGTGCTGCTTGGAAATTTTCCATGCGGCATAGACTATACCTAGAAATGATGAAAGTTTTTATATAGTATGTTGTTTTGAAGCATCATGGGGCATACGATGCCTGTTTTCTGATACTATCGCTTCAGGTAACTAGATGGTGTCAAGGCTATTTCCAAACTAAGACATAGGCACTCTACTGGATTGGTAATACTGGGATTTCTGTCTGGGAGAAGAATTTGACAACGCTGGGTTATTTCCTTATTTAAAGGGAGAAAGTCATTAGATGGTAGAGCAAACCGTCAGGAGAAATCGGAGTGTCTCCTGCTTTCTTCAGGCTCAAACTGTATATTGAAGATACAGCTTGGTCGAACAGTCAAACGTGAGGTAATGACTCAAGCAAACTGCAGTCGGTTCTTGATTCATTTAGAAAATGCTGTAGTGGGATATCAAGGGTAAATGAAAAGCTAAGCTGGGAGCATTTGCTTTTCTCTTCCGTAATCTCCTCAATCAGTATCAAAAGATCCTGCCTTTCCACTGTAACAGCTCCCTTGCTCGTACCTGCTGCACACCACGTTTGTCATAGGACTGTAGTGGCTGAGGGCAGCCAGGTCTAAATCATGACTGATCTCCATGCTGCCTCCTGCCAGGGTTCTCTCCCAAGCTTTGCTCTTGTCCTTTAGTACATGCCACTGGAGGGAGACAGAAAGCAGAAATCGGAACTCATCTGGGAAGGCTGAAGAGCCAGAGAAGTGTGTCAGGGTTTAGCTTTAGCGATAGGATTGCACTGGGCATCTTCAGGTCTCTGCAAAACCAGGCAGGTAAAGCCATTCAGCCAGGTTGGAATGGATGGGCAGGGGAGAGGCCTTCCATGGCTAAGCTATTGGCAGAGGGGTTATAATTCATCACATACAATGCCTCAAGCCAGTTTCTGTACTTGTGATATGGAAACACATTCCTCTAAAGGAAAAAGATGCATCTAGTGACATGTGCAGAGCTAATGTGGCAGTCCATAAACATGTACCCACCACCACAGTGCTTTAGTGCTGATAAAAAGTGATGTGAGATGCTAAGTGAGTTGACTTCAGCCCCGGGAAAGATCAAGAGCCTTTGTAATGGAAGACGGATGTATGCAGAGGATGCAGCTGTAAACAGTACTGTGTCTAGCAACTGGTGATTTAGGAATATAATAGGAGAATTTCATCAGGATCTATTCCAAGATGCTTTATGGTCTTTTCTCGTCATTAGCACTAGCTGAACTCCGCCAGTTGCTAACTTAGCTCGAGGATACTCCTTCCCCCTTTATTCTTCCTTGTTTTAAATATTTCATCGCAGCGGCTGACACCTTCTGCCGCTCTCTGGTGACTGAATGCTGGTATCCGGACTGCTTGTGCACAGGGAGAGGACTTGGGAGTCTGCTGAACTAGAGGAAGAACTCAGTCCACTACTCTTCACTTTGCTTTGTAGAGAGAAATAAAGGCTGCTGATGGGAGAGCGGTTTACACCAGTGATTATTGTATGCGCTTGGGTTGCAGGTTTCCCAAATGCACTGTGTGTCCTTCACGCATGCACGTGTCTGCTTCCAGGCTTTTAACTGTGGTCAGGAGCATGAAGCTATGCCATTGATTCTTTTTTTGTATGTGGGTTTCAGCCAAACAGCTGTGGCTTCAAAAACTTTTGATTAGGATGGTGACTTTCCATCACAAGTAATTAATCCCTCTATAGACATGGGTGCTTAAGACGCAGGGGAGAAAGGGAGGGGAGGCTGTTTGAAAGGGAACAGAGAGGAAAAGCATGTCTTCCAGAGCATGAGCAGATTTTGGTGATTATTGTGCCAATCACAGTCCATTGCTGCTTTTCTGATTTTTGGGCAGATAAAAGCCAAACCTAAGGAAACAGCCTTGGTGACCTGAGGCTTGAAGGGATATTTGCATCCACTTGCTGGTGGGGTCCTCTCACCAGCCTACCACTGCCCTTGAATGAGAATCCCATGGGAGCTTAAAGAGCAGCAAGGGGCACTACTGACTGCAATCCACCTCCTGCTCTTGCTTTGCCGTGTAGGTGCTCTCCTTTGGCAGAGCTTGAAGGGCAGCGACCCTCCAATCTTCCTTTGCCCAGTTCTTTTCTGGGTCTTTTCTGTATTCTCAATTTTCCAAACCTAAAAATTGCACTGCACAAACCTTTGCAGAGAGCAGGAGGGGGCCAGGATGCAGCAAATACTGGAAAGCCACAATAGGGGCCAGAAAACAGCAATATCTTGGCCAGACTTCAGCCACTGCTTTTCTCCTCTGGCGCCAGAGCAGACAGATTGTCCCACAGACATGGAGCAGCACGTAGGAATCCATACGGTGCTGTGAAACACTGATGGCAGCACCGAGGCGCATCTGCAGGAGCACAGCGAGCCAAGCAAACAAGAAAACATGCTTTGTGGGTTACAATGTACTGTAACCCACATTTAGAAAATTATCCTGACTTGGCTTGTGCAGCTTGAGAAGTTTTAAGAAACACTGAAGGATTAAAAAGAGAAATACTCCTGGGATAAGAGTGTCTGTACTTGGAGTTTAATTGTATAAATACAGCAGTATAACTATAAAGACAAAGATTTGCCCTGTTAGTGAGAGCTTTCTGTGCTTATGGATGTCAGAAGGTGACGTTGTTCTTCACAGAGTGAAACACTAAAAGTAGTATTGTTTCTCTGTACAAGAGGGTGATAGCACTGAGAACTGATGAGAACCCCAGGCACTGTAATCCTCCTCTGGCTGTGCAACCCTCAGAGCACAGAGTGCACCTGCAGTGTCTGATATCACTGGAGGAGAGAGCAAGGGAAGAGATGACATACGAATGTCAGTGCCGTTGTGTATGCTTATGGCATCAGGGAATTTGGCCTCTGTTTAGCTGAGTTTAATGCTTCCACAAGCTGAGGCCTGATGCCCACTTCCCAAGGGCACTTCTCGCCTTGTATTTCCTCACCTCCAATCCTAATTTGTAAAACCTTTAGCTGAGAAAATGTTTGACACAACTGAGTAACTCATCATCCCAGTGCTCCTCAGCAACGCTCTCAAATACAATCACTGTCAGGAGTGGTGGCAGCTGGTTTTGAACCCAGTAGACAAGCTGATGGCAATACACTGTCATCTCCCATGCTATTAGCCTCAAAACAACTGTGTGGTTCTTCAAGATCAGTGCAAAATGGTCTCAGGCATAAAGAAATCGCAAATGTGACAGTAAGCAAGAAGAACTGAGAAAGATGAGGACTGTCAAAACTCTCAGTCTAAAATGCTGTGCTTCCCTCTGCTAGGAAGCAAAACCGTGTTTATTGCTCTCTGGGCAATTTTTAGGAACCACAGCCCAGTAAGAACTGGATGATCCGTAGCCCATTCGCAGCCCAGAACATGTCCAATATCGTGGTGTGGGAAGATCCTCCTCGTAGTAATGCAGTAACAACAATAACTAAAGGAATTTGGGCCACTGGTAATTTCAAGGAATATTTCTGGAGTTGTGTAATAAGGGCCCTAGGGGGAGGGGGCTTAAAGCAAAGTGAATGGAGAACTAAGCACCAGGATAGCTGAGAAAAATACTGTTTTATAAATCTCCTCTCTTCCATTTGCTATCACAAGGATCTAAACAGGAATTTTGAAGAAACTTTTGCGCCCTGTTTATCCCATGCAAATAATGGATTATTTAGCCCACTGTCTGAACCAGAAGTCACTTACATGATTTCTAGCCAACTGGCAAATACATTCTGGTTGTCTTTAAAAGAGAAAACCAAACAAAACAGAAGAATGGAAATCAGTGCAGCTCTGTTTTCAATAAGAAAACAATTGGTACAAATCCTTCTAATACTGCAAGGACTTCCTTCTGTTGGCAAACACCACAGTCTGATATGCAGCAGACCTTGGTACTGCTTGGACCTCATATGACAGTGCTCTGGTAATCTTTCAGTTATTAAAACAAGTCTCCTACCTTGAGGCAGGGCAGAACAGTCATCGCACCCCCAGAGCCCCATAATGGTGTCAATTAAACTGAAGTTGAAGAAACTTTTTCTTTCCCCCCACCAACAATATTTGAGAGGTGTGACAGTTTAGTTCCTCTGAAAATGTGGGCTAAAGGATGCTGTTAGTTTGTTTTTTCTGCTTACCTGACGCTGAGGCACACAGAAGCGCAAGAGCACTGTATAAGTATTACCTATGCCACCATGCTGCCATTGAGGCTGAGAATTGAAAATGGCAGCACAGAAATAGCTCCAGTGTTCAATTAGCATTCCCTTAAGCAGAGAGCCAAGGATTTCTAGAAGAACATTATGTGGTTTGTCCCCTTCTGTAACAAGAAGAAAACAAATCTGTTGCACACGATGCTATCACCGTACCATCTTGACACCTTTTTTAGTTATCCCTGCCTACTGCTGCGAACACCTCTCTTGGTAGGTGACTTATCTTGCCTTAAACATTGTCACGTAGCAAGAGATTGAAAACGCAGTCCCATAAAGTGATTGCTGCTCCTGAGTACAGGTAACATGCCCTCTTCTACTGTACATGGCTGGCTTCCACTTGTCTGTCCAAAATTCACTTACTCGAAACAGCAACCAGAGACAATTGAACAACTGGTAGAAACAAAGGTATGTTCTTGGCAGCAGAAACTTCTGCTTCAGGAGCCACATATGGTCCTTAACAATACTCTGTGTTGCTCTCAGAATGGCTGGAATGTCTCTACTGTGAGCATGAATGCATCACCCATCTCTGTCCTGCGTTATGAAGCTTGTGGTGTTCAAGAAGTCTGTTCTCATTCCTGCAATGAAGCAAACACATGGCTGAGCTGTTTGCACATGTACAACTGCAGACAAGCCAGGTAGCTGTCTGTGTAAATCAAGTACTCATATTTGCACAACTGATACTCAGTAAAGCTATCCTTACAGCATTTTGGTAACAGGCTCCAGCTTTAGTTTAGCAAGACTGAATGCTTAACTGTATTGCTAAAGAGAAGGTCAGAGAACTACACTAGGATGAATGTGTGTTACTCCCTGACTGCTCTCAATCAATATCGCTTCTTGGAGAGATTCTTGACTATCCTTCATATGTCTCTTAATCTCATGTTGCCTTAGCAACAGCCAGACTGTGAATGCACAGAGGATCTGAAATTAAACTACACCTGCACTTTAGTTTCTGCAGAACTCATAGAGGTACACAAGAAACACGTTTCCTTGTTTGGTAATTGGTAGAGATCTAGATCCTCACAAACTATCTAAACAAGTCAAGAAAGTAGCATACTTTAGAGAGGATGTATGTCCCAGTGGCTATATCTTACATGCATGTAAATTGGTGAGTTCAGGTTGCAAAGACTTTGGAGGCAAGAGTTGCTTTGTGTCAGTATTGCACAGAACTGTGTAAGGTCTGAACATTATCACAAAATGGGGGGCAAAGTCTAATTGCTGTACTTTTCAGTAACAACAAATGACTGTTTTCCCTGACAGTTAACTACATTGGCTTAGAAGAAGAAAGTTTAACTTGGCTGTAGAGCACAATCCCCTCTGAGCTCCGTGTCCTGCACTGAAGTGGCTTTGACAAATCAAATGACAAGTGTTTCCAACACCACAGCATTCTCCCTTGCCAGCTCTAGGACTGGCCATTCACCACTCTGGGCCCTCTTACAAGCCAAATTCTTGTGCTATGATAAAGTGGTAGGTCTGGAGCACGCTCCTAGGCTTTAACAGCAACAAGAATTGGACTTGGAACGTGGTCTGCCTTCAGAGGCTGAAAACATACATGCATGGTTTGGTGTGTATTTCATTGATGCCTTTCCAAGTAATTTTGGTTTCTCCTCATATCATTCCAAGCATGGTGCTGGGTGTTGCAGGTTGAGGGAGAGTACAATACAGCACAAGAATAAAAATACAGTTTTAGTTTTCTCTCAAAGGCTGGTTCACCTAACTAGGTAATGAGAAAATATGGAATTCCTACCTCCATGCCAAGAGGCATGCTTGGCAGTCAGTATGGTTTTAAGCCAAACTTGATGATATCCAATTGTGGGAAGAATTATTCTGGGGAGATATTTAGCCTTGAAAAGAAACTTAGGACAAGCAGGATGTTCCCATAAGCAGGAAGGAATAGGGGAACTACGCAAAGCATTATGCTTCTGGTTACGAGCCATTCAAATGATGCAGGACCAAATAGGCAGAACAAAAGCCAAACAGCTGTAATGTGTGATGCTCCAAACCTACACAGCAACAGAAGCACGATGGAAGAAATGCTGCCATTTAAATTTCACTGGGCATCAAAAATACGCCAGAAAAGCTATGTGTTACGTTATTCCCTTGTGCAAAGCAAAATTAAGGATTAATCAGCTCCTAAGTAAAAACACTGTGCATCTGCACCAAACAAATGGGTATCAGAAGTTTCATTTGGTGTGTCTGTGAGGATGAGGTAGGACTGATACTGCTTTAGGGAGCTAGGGAGCAGCTCTTTTGAAATATGCTTGTTGGCCCTTCTGGTCATCGCCTCTGGGACTTTTCAGAGTTTGTGTATGCAGTCCCTGTGCCTTTCGTTTTCTCTTTCAAATGCCGTTATTGTCCCATTTCAGTAGGAAGCAGATATGATAGTGAAAAGTACCTTAAAATTACTTGCAAACTGCATACAAATTATAACAAGTTAGTGTGTTGCATAGTCAGGTTAGCTATTGACCAGATGAGCATGTTTTATTTGTAAGCTCTTCATCATCATAAAGTCCTTGCAAGAGAAGTTTGCAAATGAAGGTCAATTTTTAGAGCTCATCTGCCACTTGAACTTCCTCCTTAAATCATATATTGCCTAGCAATGGTCAAAAAGTCAATGGATATAGCCCCTGCTATGAAACCAGGTTTGTTTCACTCCCTCCTTGGCTCCATCCCTGCAAAAAAAAAAAACCCCAACCTTAAGAAAGAATCATTCATGTTTGCTTGTGTAGGTAATACGAAGGGAGATAAGTCCCTCTTACAGCATGTGTATGGCTGACCAGTACTGATCCATGAGCAGCAGGCAAGCTGCCTTCACGATTCTGTGTTCCCCAGAGCTGTGAATTTACAACACAACCAGGTCCATTTTTAAGAGGGATTAGGTGGCAACAGGTCTTTGGTCTGTGTCATGGTTAGTCATGTAATTATCACTCTTAGAGCACTGTAGCTGATAAAGGGCTGTGTACTTTGCTATCTTGGCAGGAGCTGTGCCCGAAATACTGCGTGCACATGGTAGAAAGGGAGCTTCCTGCCAGCTTCCACTTGCAAAATGAGCTGCCTGAAAATGAAACACAAGGATGTTGTAGGTGCAACCTCATCTTCCCACAGGGGTTTCTAGTGCACTGGTACAGGAAGCTGGAACTGCTTTCTAATGATTCACTGTTCCTGCGTGTTGGCATGGCTATCAAGGTGTCAGTTTTCTGAATATTGGATTTGTTTGTTAAGAAACACAAATAGGCAGAGGGAAAAAGTAGGAAAGGTAAACAGTAGCTCTCAATTTCTCTGACACATTTGTGTTGACAATTCCAGAGAGATAATTCCAGTCCACCTTATTCTCTTCGTTCTTGGTCGGCCTCTAGCACATTATCCTACTCAAGACTTCTGCTCTCAGCTGGTTACATCATGACTTCTTGCCTGCACTCCTGCATAAAATATCACAGCAGGATATCAGATTGCTTCAACATAGCTACACACTCTCCAGTGTCAATGTTGCCATCTGAAAGTAGCAGTACAGTTTCATCAACCCTTAAAAAGGTGTTCTATTAGCAGGCCCATAAAAAGCAGAAGTCAAACATCAGTGTGAAGAGCAATGCGAAAACTAAGCTATTGCTAAGCAAAGCTCCAAATGTCTTTGATGCACTTTCTCATTAGGGCAAATGTGATGCAGTCGGGATGCAGTGACATGTAAGACAGTGCACAGGACTCTCCAGAAATGTCAAGGTATGTCTGAGTCTCTAAATGCTGTGTTGAACATTCACAGCTGGTGTGGGAGAACCACTTCTGGGAGATTTACCAATTGTTCTGAGTAAGGTGTGGGTGCCTCCTGAAACAGTAGGTACTGGTTTTGTTGTGCTAACAGAAAAATGTGTGTTAGATAAAGCACATATGATGAAGCAAGTACTTTGCTCTGAGCATGTAATAGGCTGTGTCACCTACATACACTTCACCAGGGCAACCATGAACATGTCCCCTTCTCAATCACAGTTCAGCTAAAACCACATCAGAAGACCCTGACATATCATGTGGAGAGGAAAACTCCAGTTTGTCCTCACTGCAGAGGCAGTGGGAGAGAAAAATGCACAGGCTGACAAAATAATGGTGTTAAACTCAGAGCTGGGCTCCTTAGACACTGTATCAAGGAGGTCTGTAAGAGCACATGGGGTGATGTATTTATACAGGCCTAGTACACAATGGTTAACTACTGAGTAACTAGTGTGTAATTATGCAGTATTGCTCATCATGAATTTGACAGAGGTCTTCTACCTTTTGCTATATCAGCTGTAGGTCTTGGAAACCATGTGAAAATCAGCAGGATGAGGTAGGCAACAAAGATAGCAACAAAGTTCTTTGTATAGTATGGTATGGCTTTGATGTGGCTTTAATTGAGAAGGGTTCAAGGCCAGGTTGGACAGAGCCTTGGGTGACATGGTTTAGTGGGAGGTGTCCCTGCCCATGGCTAGGGGGTTGGAACTAGATGATCTTAAGGTCCTTTCCAACCCTAACTGTTCTATGATTCTATGATAATGGAATGAAAAGAAATCCTACATCTATTCAGCAATATTGTTGATGTTGGGAAAGAGGTATTTCATTTCAAAGCCATTTCTGTTTTCGATCTTTCCATAAGCCATTGTAAGCCTTTGTAAGACAGTCTGGAACATGACCTTCTCTACTAATTCGTTTTGATTGTAACTTTAATACTTATCTTATTATGAAAACTATATTTCATTTTTTCCCGGTTGTCATAATCAGAATGTCCTTAGACCCTTTGCCTGAAGAGCTTCCAGTTTGAAGCCAGCACCAAGGATAGGAAAGGGTAAAGTGACCCAGTCATGATGGCTCCAGCCTGAGATGCACCAGCTTCTTACAGTGCCACAGGCTTGCTTGGTCAAAAGCAGGTCACCCCCACTCTTCACAAGTGGGTGATGGCATCTTCTAATCCCCCAGTGTGTCAGTAGGAATAAAAGCCAAGTAATCAATATAGTGAATCTGAGGCTTTAGAAGGAATGAAATGTGTTTTATGATTAAGACTGCCTGATCCTTGGGTCACATTCAAACTGGAATACAGTTCCTGGGTTTTCTTCTGCCCCAAATGTAAAGCTTCTTTCATTGAAATCAGACTGCTTCTTGCCTAACCAATGAAAGTAGAACTGAGCTAATAACCTTTAATTAATAAAACCTGTGTTTAAATCAAGCAATAGCATATGAAGAACCCTGAAATACTCATTCAGTTTCTAAAACTAAAAAAATAAGCCAAGAACTGGCACATTTTGCAACATAGCAAATTCTTATTGCTATTATTTCTTTCAAGGTGTGGGTCTGTAAAGAGTTTGTACTATTAATGAAACACAGAGGCATATATTTTAGCTACCTCTTCAGTGTAGTTGGGGTTGGCAAGCTAAAAAATGCGGTTACAGAGTGCTACTTTCAATGATTGGCAAGTTGGGCAAAAAAAAAAAGTAACACTCATAAATTAGGTCATACATTTCACATTGTCCAATTGTTTCATCTACAAAGTTGTACTATTATATAGTACACCAGCAAAGTTTACTAAGCTGCTATTTAAGTATAAAGAATAACCAAGAGTATATTGCACAGACAGTTCCTCAAAACATGTTTCCAAAAATAATAAGCACAGGAAAACAAGTTCATATCAGCTAATTAAAAGCTAAACTATGAGAATTTAAAGTAAACTTGAGAAATTTATTGTAATAGAACAACAGAAAAAGTTATCCTTCTTTTCCAGGAAAGCTCTCCATGCTAAGTTACCCTCACGTACCAGAACTGTATGAATGCTAAAGCTTCGACACAATAAATGAAAATATAAATGATGTACCAAAGTTTTACATTTTATGAGTAAGGCTGTTTTAGGAAGAAATCCTCTACGAAAAAAGCAATGCAACTGCCGGTGAAGGTGAGCTGCGGTCAGTGTCCCTGTGCCAAGAACATGACATTTATATAGCAACTCTTCCTTTCTGAGCACCATTGTTCTCTCCCTGCCCCCCCCCCCCCCCAAATTATCTGCAAGAAAATTCTTCTGAAACAAACCCAACTTTTCTTCCCAACCTGCATCTCATTCTCTCTCCCTCCAGATCTGTGCAGCTCTTTGTCCAGAATATGCCTTATCTCTCCACACAGTGCAGCGCTGCTGGGGTTCTCCTTAGGCCAACGCATCTCCTAAAATTCATATTTCTGATTTTCTTCCTTTTCATCTTTTTTAACGTGGTTCAGTTTCAATCCTGCTTCATCTCTGTTGAACTTCGGGTGATTAGGAATAAGCTCTGCCGTCTCTTCCCATCACCTTGCTCCATTATTCTAGCAGTGAATAAATTGTCTCACAGGTAAATGGCAAAACTATTCTGAAAAACCAACCCAGAAGCTAAATCATTCTCCATGATTGTCACATCACTTCTGTGGTTAGCGTGGCAAACTGAGGCTTCCACAAAATGTGGGCTAGCAGGAAACGTTCCCATTGCTTACAAACAGAGGAGCACCCTTATAGTGAGCTGGTTTTGTTTTCTTCCGCTTTAGTTCTCTCAAATGGAAAGCACAAACTGTGTTAATCAATTGCTTTGCGGGTAATTTTAATGTACACATTGCTTGCTAATCATCAAACCAAATGCTGGGTTTTGTTTTCTGTCCAATAATTCTCATTTTCTCTGAAATGGGAACTATTGATCCCCTATGTTTCACTTTAATCGAGACTATTGCTGGGCAAGTATTCTGAAATGTGGCTGTCAGATGATTCTTTCTAAATTAGAGTTTCTTTGCTTGGTTTCTTTCCAGATACTTGTCAGAACAGAAGTGTTCTTCAAACTGAAAACAAAAAGGCCCGAATAATTCTTCTTTTTTCCATTAATGTTCAAAAGTCTCATTCTTGAGTTTAAGACGAATGCAGACAGTCTGTATACAGCACATCCTTAAGTGCTTAACAAGTCAAGTGAAGAGCCTTTAGAGAAAATTCAAAGCATAAACCCAAGCAATACAAAGGCCACATACAGCTGCTTGGATGATCCAGCAGAAAGCTTATTCCAAAGACAGGCATGGACACAATGAATACATGGACACAAGTGTTTGGAGTGAAACAGAAATCAGCTGTCTATGCACATGATTACGTCCCAAAATTATCTCAAGTGCTCTTGGGGAATAGCTACACTATTAAATGTTCCAAATTTTCACCAATTCACCCCATACTGTTATGTCTATTTTGGTGGAGCAGAAGCTGTTTGTATCAGCTGTAATTCCAAGTGAGAACTCCGAGCTCACACAAATCAGTGTCTGTGCACGAGGACACCAACCCAGCTCTGAGCAAACTAGCCTGGAGACTGAGAATAGTTTATATCCTTAGTAATACTCAGGGCAGTATTAACTAGCAAGGCAGAACACATTTGAGTTGATACAGTAATACTGGTACTGTTGCCTCAGTAAATCCTCTTCCTGTTATATTATTTACTGAAGCTGTTGCTACTTAAACTGTGAAAACTGAAATATACCCGTTAATTTTCATTCTAATCTTTGGCTAAGGATTTTGTAGTAGATAATCCAACATGGAGTATACGGTGGGTCTGTGATTTTTGTTGCCAAATATATCTGTGAATGAACTTTGCTGCTCTGAAAACACAGTTCTTCACAGTGATTTGCCAAAAAGCAATTACAAACTGTTTTGAGGCTGGTACTTGTGTGCAGTCTCCTTTTACGTTATTGTTAGCTTTACAGGAAATTAATCACAGGGTGAACCAGAGCTCTCATCCCAAAGACTAGCCAGAATGCTGTAACATGTTTGTACTAGTCAGCAAATGGATGCATATGTTCAGTTGAAATAATGCAGGTGGCTGGACTGTACCCTGAGTCACACTGATTCCCAGGGCTTCCTTCAGCCCCGGGCAGCTGCGTGCTGCTCCCACACTGGAACAGGAATTAGTTCAGGGACTGTGCCTTAATTACATAGTCTGTCCAAAGGGCGTTTGTCTCTGTGAAGCATCAGTCCTGCAGAGGATCAAGTCTTTAGTGTAAGTGAGTCTATTAAGGAATGACACTCTGCAACATTGCACTCTTCTATTTATGTATTTCATCTCCAAGTTATTTCTGTTCTCGGTGGAATTTATTTCAGTCCTATAAGCCTCTCTGGGATATGTGAAGGCTGAATGATAGCTAACATTGTATTCTGCACCTAAAATCTTGTTGGAAAAACAACAGATACCTATGCTGGTGCTGACTGTAGGAAGAATTATTTCATCATGGGAGCACAAGTAAATGTCATCAGCAAAAATTAATAAAGCTCATTTTGCTGTCCAGTGACAAATACCACTTAAAATATGGCTGACATCATTACGTGGAAAAGCACATTTTTTTCATGGAAAAGAAACCAAAGTCTCTTGTATCATATAAACAGTGGAATAATCTAAGTGATAAGGCAGTGTTATAATCCAAAATACAAATGTTTGCCCTTTCCTATGGAGCAGTTTCAAGAAACTAGTCGAAGCTAATGTGCTATCCTGCCTTGCTTTTGCCTGTGCTGCCTGACTTGCACTCCAGCAGGGCTGGTGCAGCTGTGGTTGACCCTGGGTATGAAACTTGGCCATGGCTTGGCAGGGGCAGGTTTCAGACTCGGTCTCTACTCAACGCATTGTAATGTGAACTTGTAAATATCATAAAAAAATTCATTCTATCCAAAAGCCAAAGCAAGCTACCTCATGAGGGTTATATATGCTATGGAAGGTAAGGGCTTTTGAAAATCAACTCAGCATTAGTATGAAACAATCTGTGATACACCACTGGGACCTGAGTGCTATTCTAAAAGTCCAGCTCGTCACACCCCAGCAGCACAGAGAGCATTGCTCTGCTCAGAAAACCCCCAGAGCAGCTTTCTGCATGGCACGCTAGTGAGCAGCTTTCCATTTTAGAGCACAGAGCGCTTTATTCACCATCCCGTATTTGGCAAGTATAAAACCTGTGGCTGCATAAAAGCACAGTGTATAACAGGGACAAGGCTCTGCCACTTCCACCTTGGTATAACATGAAGGAAAGCTGCCCGTGTGTCACCTCTAGCCAGGCATGCTGGACTCTCCCACTGTAATAGCGCAAATTATCTCAAGTGGTTCAAAGGAAAATGCTGCAGTGATTTACAGATTGATTTTTATGTCCACAGAGAAGTGGGAAATAGGGGACTGTAAGGAAGACACAAGCCCTGGGAACTTGGAGGTTGCAGAAGTTCTCAGCAAGGTGTCATCTTTGTGCATCCTGCATACGTTCTAGCACCACTGAGATGTGGCAGTAAAACAAACTTTGCAAGAAATAGATGAAAATCTGATCTTAAATTTTTTTTTTTTTTTTTTTTTTTGTCTGGCACAGGCTAACTCTGGAGAAATTGAAATGTTTCCAAAATCTTGTTTTCATGCTTTCTAACCAGCTGTATGGCTGAATTCATAGTGCAGACATAGGTTTGGCAAAAAATTCTCCTTGGTGTGGAATACCAGAAGTCTGGCTTGTGGCTCTGAAAGCAAGAATCCTTTGGCAGTACTTGCTTTCACATCCAAAAGATTACAGATTTTTGTCTTTTTCCTCTTGTAGCCTTTGTACCCATTGCTGACAAAGCCTTTGGTGCTCTTTTTGCCAGATGAAACAACTTCTTAACATGAAAAGGCTACCTTGTCTTCATTGCTCTGTTCTCTTGTATTTCTTTCAGTAGTAGTAACAACAAGGGGAATCATGAATACTTTGCACTTCCAGAAGGGTTTTATAAATGAGAAGCTTGAAGTCTTTATCCTTGACACCTCTGTTCTATCACTTGGGGCCTTTCTATTTGGTCCAGTGGATACCACAGGTCTCCAGCTTGGCGTAGAAGGACCCTCCAGAGTGAGGGGCAGCTTTCTGTCCCAACAAACAAGTCTTGCTTGGGCATTCCAACCAGATGCGGTTCAGATCTATCCAGGCAAAGCGTTAACCAGTTCTTGCTCTAGGGAAACCATTGAGAACTTGAAAAATCTAGCAATTAGTGATACAGCAGCAAAACACATCTTGTGAGGACGATGAGAAGGAAGATTGAGTTTTTCCAAGGTTGTTGGTATTTTTTGTTGCACCAGAAGAAGAAAGGCTGTGAATTACTGATTGCTCCCCTTTTGTGCCCACAGCCTGTGCACAGCAGCACTGGTTAGGACAGCTGAACCTGCAGACACATGGGTTGATTAAACACCAGATGTGAGAAAGCAAGCGGTGAAATAACAGCCGAAAGGTGAAAAAAACCAAAGTGGTTTTGTTTTGCTTTCTTTTTTTTACTTTTAATGAGGCCAGTGTTGATACACCAGTTGTTAATACTGGGGCCTCATTAGCAACTTAGAAACGGCTTCAAAGCCATCTCAAAGGCAGTGATTCTGCCTTTGCTCTTGGCGGGCACGTTCAGGGATGTGCTACTGCGGGACCAGACACCTGCAAGTCCGCTGCAGTGGTGACATCTAGAGGACTCCAGCTCTCTGCGGCGGCCACCGCTCTGCACTGCTGGAAGGACGGGCTTTCTGCTGCCAGCTCAACCAATTTCACAGTGATGTAGCAGAGGAAAACGTTAAAAGACACTCCATGTGCACACGTAACTGTCTCCCGAGCAAACACTGTGCTTTCCGTACTGCGCTTTCCTTACTGTGCAGCCCCCACTGTAGTTTCAGATTTCATTAACTAATGATGCAAATGTATTGCTGCAAGGGAAGAACAGAAGATCAAAATCTGTTACTTCACTGCTGTGATTGATTGACTTATCAGAAGGTTTGTGTCTGGGGAAACTCCCTGACACTGCTCCCACATCCGGGTGAAATGACGGCGTGTGATGCAGCGCAGATGCAGCTGTTGTGCTCTGGGGAGTATTTCCACTGCTCCCCTCCCAGTCACCAATGGTATCATGCCCTGGAAGCACTGCACAGATAATCAGAATTATGGCTACAGCTGCAGCTATGGCAGACTGATGCCTCTGTGTTCTGCAGTCCTAATGAGAGGCAATGCAAGTACGTGAAGAGGTGTAAGTGGGAGCTTAAACTCCTCTGCAGGGCTGCTGCTTCCCATCTCTTTGAGGCATGTTGCTGCAGTACCTCCTTGAGAGCCCTGGGTTCACTCAGCCTCCTTGATCCTGACAGCTCCAACTCTTTATCTTGGCTCTTGAGAGTCTTGGCACAGAGGTGTTCAGCAGCAGAGCTGCCAGTTTGCTCTGGGGCTTGCTGGCAGTGGAGACACCAGCCTTCTCCACCTCCACTGTCCTGTGCAGCCAGCAATGCTTTCATGTTTGGTGCTTTTTTTCATCCAGAAAGTAGATCCCCTCTTTCTCTGCCATGTTCTCCTTTAAAGCTGCATGAGAACAACAAAGTCTAGCAGGCAGAGTCAGCCTGGCCCAGTGCTTCTAACGGAAATATTAAACTGCATCACTCAGAGAAATGATGAAATCTTTACTGGTAGAATTTAACAACCTACTTACACTGAAGCCAAACAGGAGAGATTTATAAAGCTGTAAAATAAGTTAATTCTGTTTTAAATAATTTCAAAACATGAACAGCACAAACCAGCTTTAAAATTGAAGGTCAGATTTGAGTTTTAAGAATTAGATTATACTTTGTAAGGTCAAAATGAAATGTTGTTGACCCAAGCATTTAACAAAGATTTGTGAGGAATAGCATAGAATCATAGAATAGTTTGGGTTGGAAGAGACCTTCAAAGGTCATCTAGTCCAACCCCCTGCAATGAGCAGGGACATCTTCAACTAGCAGGGAAAAGAATTTCTGGAATTGTTCCACTGAAAAAGGAAACTGATGGTAGTCCCCATCTCTCTCAAGTCTGCCCCTCCGCTCCACTATCCTAAAAAGTCCCCTTCTGTGTAACTTCCTCCCATGCTCACATTTGTTTTATTTGTTTGCTCTGTCTCCCACTCACATACCTGTGCCCAAATCAGCTGGGCACTGTGTTTGCAGAGTGTTCCTCAGAAAACCCTTTTGGACTGCACAGTCAGACTTGGGGCTTGCCACGCTTTTGGTGTTAGTCACTTAAAAAACAAGAGCCCCATAATGGCTTCATCACTAAATCCGACAGAGAAGTGTTACAGCACTGTTACCCACTTCAGTTAAGCCTGTGTTAATTGTCTGAATAAGAGTACTGACATATGAGTACAGTATTTGCAGGACACAGCTTTTAACCGAAGCAGGAGGTTGGCTAAACTCCGGGTCATCCAGTTGTTCTTCACTTTTTACACTGAACATACAGTTATATTATCAAAATGGTACATTTGAGTAAGGCTTTGCTGTTGAAGTAAAACTCTTTGCTCATTTACTTGGGGTTTTTTCCAAAAGGTTGTGTGATCTTGTCAGACACTGATTCAGAAATGAGTGTTCGTGTCCTACTGGTTTAGTCACATGGACTGAACAACACACTTGCAGCACAGCACACAGCTTCTTGAAATTGGCTTGAGCTTTCTCCTTCGGAAAGGCAGCTCATGTTTTTCTGAGAGCCACAGAATTGGAAGGACAGTTGCTGGGAATTGCATGTGTCATACGGAACACAGTACAGAGCCAACTGTATAAGAGGCCCTGAGCTTTTAAACTTACTTGACCCTGCCCACTGGACAGTGCCATCTATGAGTTACTTATCACTGCTGGATGCAAGCCAGTGTTATTGCAGGATTGCTTGCCTGCTTATTTACTTCTGCCCTCGAGCGCTATCTCAGTCCACGAAACCAACAGGGTTTGTTTTTTCCTGCCTCGGTTGATAAGAGCCAACAGATGTCAGTGTAGCCTGAATAACAAGAGGCCTTGCTGCTGCTCAGCCTCTGCTTCTGCAGAAACATCCCTCGGTGGGAGTTTCACCGTCAGACGACTGCAGCATGTCTGGGAGAGGGGGAGAATGGCGCCGGGAAGAGGATCGGCGTGTTAGGGGAGGCTGGAGAGGCTCTCGCCGCTAAAAATATCCACCCAAGTGTTTTTAAAACCACATTTGAGGGTCCTCATAAACACCCAGGCTTTTGTTGACAGAACAAGAGCGCTCATTTATGCTGTGTATTATCCTTGAAAACCTGCTCTGTTTATGCAGGGAGAGCCCCATGACAACCCCGACTTGCTGAAGGTGCCACAACGATCTCCACAACAATGTGTCACTTTATCTGCTGGAGAGGAACAGGGGAAGCAGGAAGTATATGCAGGATATAGGAAAAGCAGTTAAGAAGTGGAAATAAGCTGCTTTATCAAAATATTGATTTACTGTTTTCACAAGTGCATGCCCAGTGGCTTTTCGAGCCCTACTCAGGACACTCCTATGCAGCATGTTGATGCTAGATACGTGTATAAAGTCCACTAAAATCATCGGAATTGGGCAGGTCATTGGTTAAGTGATTTCTGAATGGAAGGAATTTGACAACAGGCTTTTCTCTTTCTCACCTTTTTTCACTATTTTTTCAGGTGACAACTCTAGGACCCAAAAAGCCACTGTAGGGAACCTCACACAAGCGGAAAACTGTGAAGGAAAACTGGGGCATGATGCTGAAAACCAAGATAGTCAAGGGGAAATCAACCGTAACGATAGTCAAGGGGAAAGGTAGCAAGTTTTATTGTTTTCAGCAGAGTGAAAAGTTTGTACTTTGGAGTTTGGATGGTGCCACTGGTTGGTTCTGTGCCCAGTGAAGCCTACTTGTCAGGGAGCAATTAGTCTCCCCAGAGCACAGGCTATTGTTACTACAAAAATACACCTACATACGAGTGTCTTCAGAAGTTTGGCAGGAGGAACAGACCCAGGAGCAAATAGTCACACTTTAATTCATACTCACATCAGTCTGAACCCATAATACAGTACTCGGATATGGATATCCAGGTCCCACTTCGATATCTGAATCCCCTTCTTGCCACAGCCAATCTTTCACCCCTCACTGCATTACCAGGATCAGAGGGAAGATAAATGCTGGATGAGGTGATAAAAGATCTCATGGGAATTGCTTTGGGATAACTAACATCTGCATAAAACTAACAGGATGTTAGTAAGTTGGATGCTTATCCATTCAGCTATACACAGTGAATCTGTGCTCCTGGAGGGCAGGACTTCACCCTGCGGCTTAATGGGAACCAGAGGTGGACCGGAAAGGTGTCAGTCAGAATTCACATTTAGACCGGGATCTGGTGCCCTCCCACAGCCGTATCTACACACTCTGGTCTTCCCACATAAAGACTTTGCCCTCTTGATACAAGGAATGGACTTGACTATCTCCCTAGATGAAGGTGGCTTTGCTCACACTACATTCTCATGAGCCCAGTGCCATGCAGTAACAGTAATACTGCATTTGTTGACTGTGTCTTCAGAAGACTTTTGCATGACTAGAAGCACTAATACCTTTTGTGATTTTATATCTGAGATGCAATTCAAATGTAGCTAATTCTACCCTTCACACCTTATCTGTGTGTCATTATGTTTATTTTACAGATGAACTGGCTTTTAAGTTAAGAGATGTGACAAGGTGACTTATGGTGGCTTTATGGGTGCCAGGAACTCTTGGCTTTCACACTTTCTGAAAGAAGACAAAAATTTAGCAGTTTAGATCAATACGTAAACAAGGATTTAGATCCAAGATTTACTCCATTCAATCCAAGATTGAAATTAGGCACTTAATCACCCTTTTAAATCTAGACTTCAATGTGGGAAAGAGACGAATGACAACAAAATAAGTATTGACCTGAAGCAAAGGACCAAAAGCAGAGACCAGGTAGAACCTGCTTCAAGTGAAATTAATGAAAAGCACTTCCAGTCTGTAGTGGGTGTTCAATCATATAGACACTGAGCAGACTCCACAAATGAAGATTCCTCTCCTTGTGCCCTAAAAGCCTTGTTTGGCAAGTGGGTGGTGTGATTTATTTTTCAGGGGTGCTCAGCACCCTTTGTTGCTCTAGCCACACTGTGAACAGCAAACACAAGACCATTAGAGAACCTAACTCCTTTACTTGAGATGCTTTTGACAGAGGTGCCAGGCTACAGCCACCTACATCAGAAAAGCTGAGTGTGAACCCACATACTAGAGGGAGGACGGGCTGCCTGTGGGAGGGCAGTACCAGCAGCTCCTGAGCGGGCCTGACACACCAGCGGTCTGCTACAAGAACTGCACACTGCATGTATAGACCACTTACAGTAACAGGGGTGGGAGTTGGAGTTCAATCAATTATTTTCCCTCTCTAGGTACAAATACATGCAAATTTTACTCATTTACATTGCTCTTGTTGACATATTTCCTGGTGTTTATCCAAGTTTTTTTGCTTATGTGTCCATGTATCTTCTCTTAATGCTGCAGTCTCAGTTGTTGCCTCTCTTCCTTCCTTCCTTGGTATTTTCTGCATTCCCAGATGGCACACTCTGCTTTTTAACCTCTTCACTTCTCCCCCCACTATTGCAGATGGTAGAAACAACAAAATAAATATATAGAAAGACCTTCAGCTCAGTCCTTGGGGAAGGACAACTCTATTCCCTTCCCTCCCTCCTGGGAGCCAGGAAAAGGCAGAGTCTTAAGTCATCCCGACTCAGCTTAGTCGCCAGAGAGGCAGGAGAAGTAGAGGAGATGTATGGAGGAGCTGCAAACTGTTCAGCCATGACACTGCTGCAGACTCAGTGCCTCAGGAAGACCTCTTATGTCCCTGATGTGAAGAATTCCTCCTGGGCTGGTACAGCCGTGCCTTGACCCAGTGGGAGCTGGGCTGTTAAAAGCTCTCAGTTCAATACACATGGACATTTGCTTCTTGTGATGGCTGTTGCTTAAGGAGCTTGAATGAAGCTGAACACGTTGTCACAAGCTGTGCAGTTTGACATACACATGCAGAGTGGAGTAGATACATAGCCTGTGTCTGTGGGCATAACCAGTGCCCTTTAGAAACATATTCTTTAACTGCATTATGTGAAACCTACTTAATCTGTACTTTTGAAGCCTGAATCTGTCCTGCAGCACAAATACTCCAAGTGCAATGCAGATGAACAATATTCTTATAGGGCAGAAGATGGTTTGTTCTTTGAGGTAGCTTCCTCTGCTACCTTTGAATCTGTGTGTGACTTCAAAAAGCCGTCAATCTGTGTCATGCGCTCTTTACCCAGGTGAAATATGTGACCATATCCTTTCTGCCACTTCTTGCCACCAGCTAAAACTGGTGTAAGCTACAAAGCTGATGGAACTGTGCCTTTGATGTTGTTAACAACTGGAATTCAAGTAACTGTATCTATACTTTATAGGCAGGACTATCTCAGGATGTGAACTTTCTGATTTCCTGAAACAAGTAATTCCTCAGTTTCATGAGTTATTCTAGAAGTTTACAATAATAGCACGTGAGGAAGCCTGTCTTCCACTTTGAAATCCTACTTCATTTTCAGATTTCTTCTTCCAATCATACCTGGGAGAGGGTGCCCATCACAGTGAAGATAAATAGGCTTGGTGTGCTTTGCAGAACTTGTCACCTGCACCGGAAAGGTTTTCAGAGTAAATTGCCCCAGCAGGAAAACTGCTTGCCTGCAGACCCAGGGAAGCAAATTCTTAGCATGAATGCTGTTTTCTAGTTTATCATTCTTCCTTTTGGGTTGTTTTCTTCTCATCCCTCGACAGTTCCCTTGCCTTCTGCAGGTGGCACATGGACAGATCCCTACAACATAGCAAGCTTCAGAGAACTGTCCTGTCTGTAAGTATAACCTTCCTCTTCTTCCAGTGCCTCTCCAAAAACCACAGGAAGAAAAAGAAAACAGCTATTAATAATCCTCTAGGCTGACCTTTACATTTCTTGGTGTATTACATTCTCGGGGGTGTGTTCATCAGCAGAACGAACTCTCAGTCCCAGAGGAAAAGGCATTACAGCAGTGGAGACAGAGTGAGTCATGGGGGCATCTTGAGCCTGATGTGAGATGGATTAATTCCTGCAACAGGCAGCAACTGCTGCTGAAGCTCAGGCTCACAGTGATGTGTAAAGTGAACTTGTCTGCTGTGTGATGATTTAATTTGTACACTTACTAATTGCTGTAACAGCCAGGCAGCAGGGTATCAATTAGATGCCTGGAGTGGTACATAGGCAACACGATAAATGTGAAGAAGGAGATGTCCTCTCCCTTTGCTCAGGTGATGTCTTTCTCCAGGAAGAGACCCACTGACTTTCCACAGGATAACTTGCAGGAGGGAAGAGGTACCTGGCCATCACGTACCAGACCTGCTGAAAGCAAGTGAAATAGAAACAAACTTGTTGGGATAACTAACATGCTTCCTACGAAGGACACACACACACAGTGTCTTGTTACAGAATAGATGCAAGTCTTTCCAGGCATGTCCCCACTGTGAAGTATTTGCTTGTGTCTGCCTGAGCCCAAATTCAGAGACCATTTAAACATGTTTCCTGAACTTCGTTCTGGCATCACCACTTCTGTTGCTCATCATTCCTGGAATCACTCTAGGAACAGAGTGCAAGCCAGTTTGCAGTGATGCCCAAGCTCCCTTCTGCAGGATGGGACACAGGGTGACCCTCACCAAAATGCAGCTACTGGCTGCCAGGACCACACTCTTTGTTGGTGCCTTCCAGGGGAGGCCAGACCAGGGGTGCTGCTCCTCTTCTGCTTTAGTACAAAGTCAAAGGGGTTGATATAAGGCTGGATCCAAAGACTAGGAGTAACAAAAGGTACAAAAAAGAGAGCTGGTTAGCTCCCCTGGTTAATAGTTACCTCTGTGTGCAACTCTGTCATTCCTGCAGGGCAGCTCCTACCCCATGAAAGCTGTCCTGCTAAGTCAGCAAAAAAAACACTTAAAGGTTTCATGTAGGGTATGTGACCTGCTCAGCCTTTGAGTAAAATAAGAAGGTAAGAGAGGGTCACTGCAGCCCTCTTAACAGATCTATCCTGCTGACACGGGCTTGGAGAGATTTTGAAAGAGAAATTCCTATCAGGAAGACATCTAACTTGTGAGAAAGCACCGAAAGGAGAAACTGAGATTTCAGTGAGAACCACAGAGGCTATTTGCAGAAGACAGGCTACAGCACAGATAGCTGGTTGGAAAGCTCGAACTCTGGAGTGCAGGATGTGTGGCCATGCCCCAGAGAGCATTAGTCATATTCTGAGTGAATGTTCAGAGCTGGCCGGAGGTAAGTATAAACTACAGTATGACAAAGTTGGCAGTACTGTGCATGGAGTGTGCTGCCAGAAGGGGGGATATGACCACAGCCCCAGGTCAGGTACATCGATAGCAACTGAGAAGGTGAATTTGAAGTTTACTTCAAGAAAGCAGATGTGGTGCCTCCAGAAAAGAGGAGAAGAGCAGGAGAGCAAGCATCATCATTAACTTCTCCACTGGATGATGGTGTGTGTAGAAAATAACAAGAAGTCACTGACAAATACATATGTGGCAGGAAGCGAAGAAAAACTGGGGTGTGAAAATGGTGCACGTCTTGGTGTCATGTCCCTATTTTCAGTGGGCTGAGATGCGGTGGTGGAGGAGCTCAGCTGTGTTCAAACCGGACATGAGCTTCCCCCGTGGACCAGGGCTCTCCCACCCAGCCGCAGCATCCCCACCACAACCCTGGGGCTGGATGTCACCTCAACTCCTGCCATGGGGCGAGAGCCTCAGCGGGAACGGGGTGACACACCAACCCAGCGATAGGGACGAGCTTTGGGCCGCTGGAAATGGGCAGCGCTGACCAACATCACCCCGGGCTCAGCGGGGCAGCGGCACCGTCACCCCGCGGGGACACGGGGGGTGCGGTCGCCGTACCCCCCACCCCCCCCCTCCGCCGGTAGGGCTGCGGCGGGGGCCGCTTTCCAGAGAATACGGTAAACATGTCCGCGTCACGTGTGGCCGCCGGCCGCGGCGCGGGGACCGGCCGAGGGGAGGGGCGGGACGGGACACCGCAGCCCGGCAGAGCGGGGACACTTGAAGAGGCCGCCGGGCGCCGCCGCCTCGCCCTGCCCTGCCCGGCAGAGAGCATGCCCGCGGCGCGGTAAGGCGGGCGGCTCCGGCACCATGGGGCTGTGCTACAGCCTGCGCTCCCGCCTCGCCGCCGCGCACCCCTCCGCGCCCTACGGCACCCGCGGCGAGGCGGACATCCCCCCTTCCGCGGCGGATCACGGAGACCCGCAGGTGCGGCACCGGCTGCGGCAGGACCTGCTGGCCAAGGAGCGGGCGGACAAGAAGCGGAGCAAGAGCATCGACAAGACGCTGAAGGCGGAGAAGCGGGAGTACAAGCAGACACACCGGCTGCTGCTGCTGGGTGAGCGAGGGCGGGAATGGGGCTGCCCGGTTCGGCCCGGCCAGGCAGGGTCGGTTCGGCTCGGTCGGGCTCGGCCCGGCCCGGCAGGGGTCGGTTCGGCTCGGTCGGGCTCGGCTCGGCTCGGCCCAGCCGGGCAGGGGTCGGTTCGGTTCGGCTCGGTCGGGCTCGGCTCGGCCCGGCCCGGCCCGGCAGGGGTCGGTTCGGTTCGGCTCGGTCGGGCTCGGCTCGGCTCGGCCCGGCCCGGCAGGGGTCGGTTCGGCTCGGCTCTGCTCGGCTCGGCCCGGCCGGGCAGGTGCGGCAGCCGCTGTCAGCGCCGATGCCCCCCGCGCTCGCGGGGTGGGCGGTGGCCGCGGTGGGGCCGGGGCGGGGCCGGGGCCGCACTCGCTTGGGCGGCAGCGCCTCAGCGCGCCCGGGCTGCGGCGGGGGGTCCTCTGCCCGGGGGGGTGGCGCGGCGGGACCCCGGGGCTCGGCCGTGCGAGTGGCAGCGGCAGAGGCTGCAGCCGGCCTGAGGGAGGAGTGCCCGCGACAGCCCTCCCCGCCGCGCTGGAGGTGCTTGCCCCCATAAAGGTGCCGTGTCCGCTTTACCTCAGCTGCTGCTTGGCATAAAGCCACTCACTAGGGCCGCAGGAGGAGAGCTCACTGAGCTGCTGCAGTTGCTCTGTAAAGAGAAAGCCCAAGTTTTCCCGTGAGCGTTAATTTGTAGTTCCCTTCCCCACCTCCCCAGATACCCACTGGGGAAGTTTCGGCCTCTAAGGCTGAGGTTTGTTCAATCCATCGCTGCCCTGCCCTCCCATGCGCTGCTGGCTGTGCATCTGCCCTGGGCGGCCAGCACTCCTGGGTGGGAGATGCTCCTGCATGGGAGGCGCCTCTGGAGAGGCCTCTGTCCACCTGTGCTATGTCTGAGCTCCTGTGGTGTGTGTCCTCCACGCTAACGGTCTTAGAAAGTCATGCGTTGGCCTTCAGGTAAGTCCAAGCGCTTTGAAAACGTTTCTGCTCCCCCAGTGCAATGCAGGTGGAGCATAGGTTGCCCTGCATGAGTGCATTGCTGAACTTTACACTTATTGGAATAATAGAGAATGTTTTCAAATGTCTGCAAATAACTTCAGAGCATTGACTCAAATTGGTCTCAGCGTCCTACCACTGAGGTGTGCATGGTACCACCTGTGATAAACGGTGAGATTTAGCCCCAGGATGTGTTTGTAGCCTGTAACAGCGGAGCAGAACTTTGAGGAGCTTTAGAAAACAACATTGGACATAGGTGTTGGAGAGTTGTGGTGTAAGTTTTTATTCTAGAAGCACAGCTTCTTTTGATGTGGCTGTAGCTGTAGGATGTAAGTCTGCTCACAAAGGTGTACTTTCTTCTGAGAAGAGGGTTGAGCATCACTTGTGTACAGACTGAAGCTTCCATACTGGGACTGTGTGGGTAAGAAATCACACCTCTAACGTGGTTATGCTGCAGGTACTTTACCATGTGGGTAAATTTTTGTTTGTTGGGATTGTTGTTTGTTTTGTTGGGGCTTTTTAAAGTATTTTGAGATTTTGTCTTTTTTTGAATGTGCTTCAAATTGGTTCTGTAGTGAACAAGTGCTTGAAGGAGCTGTGAGAATTGTTTTCAACTGGTAGATTAGGAAAAAAAAAGTAGGGCTAACTTTGATGTTAATCTGCAAGTCTTTAAGTCCCAAAGGATATCTGATAGGCGGCTGTATTTTGATGTTTCAGTTGCCTGTTTTATAATATTGCTTCTAACATGTTGTGCCACAGGACTGTTTATTGCAGAAATGCCGTTAAACATCAAGTGGGTTGAACAATGTATCTTACCAGTTTAAAATTCTGTATGGTGAAGCCAACAGAGCATTCTTTGTCAAAGTACTGATTTATAAATCTGATGGATGTGAGTCAGTGTTATGCTGGCAGTGGTTTATTATATTTCAGCCTCGACTTGAATAGCAGGAAGTCACTTTTTGGCCCTCTTGTAAATCTTGGGATGCCTAAAGAGACCCATTTCCCTGCTCCTTACACAGGGACTGTCAGTTTTCCAGTTAGCTTCCTTCCCTCGCTGCTTCTCCCCTGCGTCCCACTCTCACTGTTACTTGGTGAGTTTTCAGTTTCTAAACTGGAATAAGAAGTTTGGGGTATATTTGATTATACTTTATGTAAAACTGCAATTATTGCTGCCACAGCGGAGTATCTCTGTGCTGAGCCTTTGCTGGGATGCTCATGGATAGCACACACCGATAGTGCAGGAGAGTTATATTGAATGAGGGCAGGCGCATCCAGCTGGGATTTTAAACTGCAGCTGAGTTTTCTTCCAAGGAACGGAGTTAGGGTGAGGAAAAAAAGACTGAATAAATGCAGAGGCAGAGGTGTCTCCTCCCTTGAGGTTGAAGGCTCAATGGCAAAACTGTAATAGCTACTTGTGGTTTCTTACTTGTGCTCCCAACTTTTTAGGCTGATATACTCCTGCAGAAGCATTCTGCTGTTGTAGACAGCAAAGGACACCACAGGTGGCTGCTCTTTCTTTCAGTGTAACAGAATTTAAGTTAAAAATGTACTGATGTTTCAGGTCTGATCTGTCCCCAACACTAAACTGTTTTTAATATATGGCTGCATTAGCTAATGTACTTACACGGACTGCAACCCTGGTGTGTTTCTCCCTATTGCATGCTTGACTGTACAGAATACAGGGAATGTACAGAGTCACACTTATCTGTTTTGATGTTGTGTGTGTGTAACATACACCTTACATCTGTATGCTCTAGCATTATTCAGATTAGTGCTCTTTAGCACAACAGACACTTGCATTCCTGTGTTGCAGTTCCTTTTATTGAAAGAAGTTCCTCGCTTTATCGGAGCACTCAGGGATGTGCAGTGCATGGGTGTAGTTACTCAGTGGATATCTGTATGTCCTGTAACGTGATTTTAGGTATTTTTCATCACCACAGATATATAAGGTAAATTCCTCATTCCTGAAACTTCTCTTGATTTCAGTAGCACAAAGATGTTACATCTCTGGTTTTGAAGCAATTATCTGACTTGGTACATACAGTAGAGTAGTTTTTTGCTTTGTTTTTGTTCAAGGCAAATGCACCATCGGGTGTAATCTCATTGGATTTTGTTTAGTGTACTGTACGAGTCATAACTTCAAGATTACAGTCGTTAATGTTGGCAGCGTGGTGCAAGTTCAGGGTTACTTGGGTATTAGAGTATTAAAGGGTTACTGGGTATTGGAGGGTGGTTTTTCTGTGCATGGGCGTTGGTTTTTGTTTGAGGACAATCCTAGCTCTATAATTGAAAGCTTATGGGAGAAATTATTTTAAAGTTTGGCATAAAAAAATTCCGTGCATGTGCTTTCGCACTGGTGATAGTAATGTGGGTCTTTCTCTTTTTTTTTTTTAAACTTTAAAGTATAATTCAACATAAATGTATTTTTTATCTTACAACAAACATATGAAAGCAACAATTGTAGCCCTGCCTGAGGATTTTAATGCTTTTGATAAGTTAGTATTTTCCAACAAAACCCCACTCTGTCCAAAACTGTTGCTCAGCTCTCCTTGTGAATGTGTGTTGGTTTCCTCCTCTTCTGTGATTTGGTTTGCTGTAAGAGAGCGAACTCAGGCTGATCTCCTCTCGGTGCTTTGCCAGTCTTTGTGTACTTAGGTTTTTTCATTCTCTCAGGCTCACCCGTGTAAAAAGTACTTGTATTTTACTGAAAAGGAAATGTCTATCGATATACCAAGATAGATGCATGCACTTAGGTATTTTTATTAAATTACAATTAAATGATGGCCGTTCTGAATCTTACCTACATCAGTGCTTAAATAAAAATGTTTCTAACAGAAATATTTATATTGGTAGAAATACAAATATAGGGCATGCAAATTTGAAGTTTTTATAGAAGGAATATATTATACAGGAAGAAAAACACACTTTAAAACGCTAGGAAATATCAGCGTGAAGACTAACCACAGTCACCCTCTCTGTGTGTATGCTGCATGGTAAGCCCCTCCATACCATATAATTAAAGACTGTCTTGTATGGTTTACATTGTATTTTTTTTTTCCACAGGACTGGTACTTCATTCAGGGCACAAGACGGATGTTGTGGAGTGAATGAGCAGCTATTCAATATTCTTATCCTCCTCATACAATGTGTCACCCTGTGCCCTATTTACGACACACCATCCGTACCCTGTACTGAATGAAGAACTGTTGAACTCCTCATGGGCTTTTCTGTAGTACTGATCACTGCAGGGACTGAAGGGTTCATAAATGTCAGTGCCTGGCAATGCAGTGAAATGAGGTGGTATTTCTCCTTCTTTAGTGGATGCCAGAAAGAGAAATGCCACCAAAGTCTAAAGCTAAAGTTGCTGGAAGCTACCACTGATTTTAAGTGCCTGGTCTTTGCCTAATGCTAAATTTTCTCTGTAGTGCTCAACCTTTTTTTATTTTTTCCTAGTAACACTTCATGTGTTTAGAGCATGGACTTCATGCTTGTGAACACTCAGCACCTTCGCAATGTAAGTTTTAGACGCTCAGAAGTGTATCTCAGGGAGCGAGAAGCACAGATGGCTGCCCCCTATGGAAACTGCTGCTGCCCAGTTGGCGATGGCAGCTCTGTAGCAAGATGAAGCTGGTCTGATTCTTCATGGCAGCATTTAATGGCAAACTCCACAAGATACCCTTTCTGTTGTTGTGATTCCCTATCTTGCTTGCTTACAGTGTGATGTTATCCTGACGCTCTTGGGGATCAGGTGGGTGAGGAGGGGAAGAAACGTAGTTATGATGGTAGGCACATGTTCAAGCACTTGGTAATATTCCACGTTGACAATAGTTTCATTCACTTAAAACCGATTTGTTTCTTGTGCCCCATGTATTGTGAGCTAGAAGAGGGGGTATATACCTTGCAAAAAAGTGTATGATCCTTATTAGAAGATTGTGTAAAAGATGTACAGAACAGAGTAAAAATGTAGAGGGAACCTTATCCTGATGCTTCCTGATTCTTGAGAACAAGATATTTGACACTAAACATCTTATACCAAGTTGGTATTTAATTTCCTTTTTAAGAAGAGCAGGAATAGTAAACCCAAAAACTTCGCATTCTGTCCTAGGGGATGCTTGTGATGCAAGTATCTTGTTCAGTGAAGCAGCCCTATTGCAACCTGCCCCCTGCACACTGCGATAGCAACTTGCAGGGCAGCAGTACACTGTTGTTCTCCAAATGGACTGTCATTAGTGGTGAAGAAATGACAATATTTTCCAATAGGGTTCCCAGTAATTACCAGATACTGCAAGAACACTTGGACATGGGAATCGCTGTGGTTTCCATCTGCCCAGTACTTTCCAGTGCAGACTCAGTGATCCTGCTGTAGACACTAGGAGGTGGTAGCTAATTATGGGTCTTCCTTTACAATGAAGAGCTTCTGCAAGATGAGTCCTACTCAGTTCCCACTACTGTATACAAAATGCACTTATGGCATAGAGTGCTGGTAAACGGAGATCTTCTGGGTCTGGAGTGTGTTCACCCTGAACAAAAATACCTGGAAAGCTTTGCAGACTTTAACAAAGCTTTACCCAATATTATAGGAATGCTGGCTCAGGACCTCTGGTGGGATTTGGTCAACGTTTACTGAAACATAGAGCAATGTAGTGTCTTCAGCATGGCACATCTGTGCTTTAGGTCACTTAGAAAAGTAGTTTTTCTCCTGCTCCCAGTTTACAATTTCATAGGAAGAAGACAGGCAAGCTACTTGGCATTCCCTGGTTTTTGTTTGTTTGTTTGGTGTTTGTTGGGTATTGGGTTTTTTGCTGGTTCCCAGCCCTTCCTCATTAACCTTTGTTGTTTATATGGCTTCCTTGGGAAAGAGGGATGAGAAATTTCTCTCCTGAGTTTGTAGAATGTCATCCTGCATTGACTCCACATATACACTACAGCGTCATGGTCAGGTGTGTCATTATCCTGCAGAAAAGTTCCATGCAAAACTAGAGGGGCTCATGTGCACCTGAGCCTGTTAGCCTGCCAGTGACACTGCTGAAACTGATGGCAAGTGTTACTGCTACAAGGATTTGTACTAGCTCGTGATTTGTTCATGTTCTTCTTTGGCCTCTCCTGTAACCTCAAGAGACTTTTCTAGAAAGCACTGAATATTTTTGTCTTTTGCAGGGAAGGGCTTAGGGCATTTGAGTGTTCCTCATAAATACCTACTCACTTCTTCAACATATTGTTCAACAGGGTAGGACCTTGCGGAGAGAGAGATCCTGGCTACAGCATTTGAATCTAAAGGGTGGGCTTCATGGTATTTGCATGAACAAATGCCCCATTGCTCTGTGTCTTGGTGAGCTTCTTACATGGAAATGTGGGCCATCTTTGCACAAAATTTTGGTGCCTTTCCAGTGCTGCCTGCCCTTGAACAGCCTCATGCAGACAATACCTTGGCTTCTAGAGCTCCACTTAGGCACAGGTGTATAGCAAGATACTGGAAAGTGTGTTAGCCAGCAATCCTAGCTTGATTAAAGCCTGTAATATCAGAAAAAAAGGGATTAATAGTCATCCCAACAGACATGTTGATAGTTTATTTATGACCCTTGTGTGTGCTATGGATATTCACTCATGTCCATAAGGTGTGTTCATTGTGGAAAAACACTGAAGAGTGCAGTTAGTTCTAATTACGTGCAGTTCTTCCCTGGCTCCCTTAAATTTGGGAGTGTACTTACTCACAAATATGCATTATTTCATTGAATTGCCTTCTAATTGCTCTAATTTAAAAACAGCAAGAAAAAAGCCTGGCAATTCCCTGGGTGAGGACAACTCACATACTTGTCATAAATCACAGTTACCAGGCATATAAATCGATGCTAGTTCAGATGTTCGGACCTGATGCATGTGTCTCAAGATGAGAAGTTGAACTCCATGACTTATTCTTATTGCTCCCCTGGTCAAAAAAGCATGTGAGGAACAAGCTATCTGTGCTTTATAAATAGCTCAGATGAAGTTTTCTTTACTTCCTCTAACGTGTTCCCCCTGCAAAGGAAATCCACAGTATCTGTGTCTGAGCAGCATTTTATAAGATTTACATGTCACTAAAAGGAAAAGAAAGCTGATGGATATTCTCTGCATTGAGGAATGTGGGGAGGCAGAGGGTGTTAAACAGATGTCAGAAAGTTGCTGTTTATTTTGTCAAAGGAAGTGGATGCTGAGGAGGATGGGCGAGTTCATAACAAGGAATAAGATGCAGTTTTACAATCTACAGTGATTGCTCTGTTTAGCCACTTCTGACTCTGCTGCAGTGCGTTGGAAGAGGATGGGAATGCTGAAGTTCCTGGGAAAACCCAGTTAAATTCTGATTCCAATTTGGAATTGCATAGCAAAGCTTCTGCAACTTCATGACTTTGACCTCAATGAAGTATATGAGGTTCTGTGGAAAAACAAATGAAGAGAGGGCCCAACCCCTCTCCCATCCCATGCATGCACTGTGCAGGGATGACATGGGATTTATCACAGTGCTGGTGGGAAGGAGCTGTGGGAGCTGCTCCTGAAAGTGTCCCCTGCAGCTTCCCTTGTGAAGTGGCAGGGATTTATGTGTAAGGTGGACTTCTACCAGTGGGAATGGAAAAGTGTTTTTATGTGGACTTTCATGGAAGAAGCTTTCATTTTAAAGCACAATTTCAAACATGGGAGCATTCATTTGTTTTTGGAATTTAGTGATAATCTCATCCTGATACTGGCTGCTGGTACTGACTGCTGAAGAGCAGGTTGTGTTGCAGAGGAGCTTGTGAGGTGTGTGCTACTCCCTTGGGCCAATCAGCACAGGTTAGGGGGTAGTTGGGGCATCCAGAAAAATGAACCTGAACTATAAATTCTTCTTATCATGTTGCAGAGATTGTAGATTTCCCTGATATATGAGAACAATTCAGACCACAGTCTTGCTGCTGATGAAGGTGTGTTGTGTACCAGTGCCCGCAAGAACCAAAGGATGGTGGAAGGGATTTTTCAGGCTCCAACTTTATGGTTTGTAAGAAGGTTGTAAAGCTTTTCATTTAGGACTAGTTGGCATATGCTTGTGGAGAGCCCAGCTCTATTTTCTCGTCTTTGCAAACTCAGGACTACGATTTTACTGTTCGTTTAAGTGTCCTTTCTCTTTCTGTCAGGGCAAAAATAGCAGAGTATCCCAGGGATTAGGTTGTCTTCTTCATCCCTGTTGAGACTGAAGGGACTCCATCTTCACCTCTTTCTTCTTTTGCATGATGAAATGAATCATGAGGCAGTGCAACAACTAGGCTTATACCTGTTGGTTGATTGTAGAGTAGCTGTAGTGTTAATTTCAGTATATGAGTGAGTGCCCTAACTGAGGCTTGTGCTACATCTGCTCACTTCAGTACCATTCAGGGAGCACAGCTGCAATCTCTGAGGAAGACACACTTAGTGTTACTCTGTGAGCTTCTCATATTATCTTGCAATGTATTAGAGCAGTTTAAGGCATCAAAGGAAGGTGACTGCTTTAGTCCTTTCTGGCTTTAATTTTGCTTATGGTGGTTTGGCTGGGACACCAAAAAATGGAATTCCATTGCCTGGAGGTTTTGTGGGACTGGGACTTCCCAAGGGGAGGGAACTGAGGCACTGAGGAGAAGGGCATGCTACTGTGAGCTGGAAATCTGTGTTCAGACTTTGTTTTTTGTAAATACCAGTTAAAACTGTCTGCTTGGAAGAAAAATACTTTGTGAAGTACTCTATTGATGGTTTCCCTGCTGTATCTCCACAATTTGGTAGACCTGTTTTTTCTTTGGTTCTTAAAAACACAAATAAATACCTTTTAGACTGTAAAAGCTGAAAGGTATTTTCTCTGCTAAGCCTTATGCCTTAACACTACCTGTGCTTTCATTTCTCTCAGCTTCTGTGAAGTTTAATCTTGTCTGTAGCATTTTGTGGTTTTAGGCGGTGAGTGATGCAGGACTGGATTTGCAGGTATTTCAGAAGAATGGGTGTTTTTTTAAAAAAGCACTTCAAATATTCACCAGGAAAATGGTCCTTCTGGTGTGTTTTTCCCCAAAACAAAAATCAGCATGAAGTTTGAGTGGGTAGTCCTTAAACATGCATATATCCTTGTATCTAAAAGCGCCATGTGCGCTGCTATTGGAAAGTCAGGAGCAATTTGCAGAGGCCTGTTTGATTAGCAAATAGATGAAATGGGTGAAATTTAGTTCCCAGCCTTTGGATCAAACCAGCAGTTTCAGTCTCGCAGGCTCCGCAGCAGTCCCAGCAGTTTCAATGGGATTATTCACATGAGCAAGGGCAGTGTCAGCCACGGGAACAGTGAGTCACCTGTGTGCTGCCATCCCATTGGCCAGGGGACAGCACTCCATCCCCTAGCAAGGCACTGGGACATGCTATGAAATCTGGCATAATCCACTTCAGTGCAGAACCACCCAACTGAGCCTGAGTATCAGGCCAAAACTGGAGCTTTACTTCCATGTTTAGTACAAAGGAGTTTCAGAAAAGTGTTATTTCAAACTTTCTCTGCCATCAAATTATTCAGTGTTAGAAGGTTTGATAATCTGCTGCTTCTAGTAGAGGTCTAAGCAGCAACTAAATACTACAAAGGTATTTTTTACCATTCAGGCTTATTTTGGGAGGGGGATGAGGAAGGGCCTGATAAGTTATGTACTTGACCACATGTAGTTAAAAATATTATTTGGAATATAAACTTCCTTGTCTGAAGACCAGCTTTATGTGCAAAGTCAAAAAGCACAAAAAGCAGTTCTCCTCCTGGCCTCCATAAGTATAACTTAATGTTGCTGAATCCTGGAAATTATGCAGGGCATACTTTTTAAATGTTGATTTTGACTTCTTGCCTGGGACCAAGTGTAAAGTCTTTCCAAGGAAATACTTAGAAGACTTGCAATGAAACCCAAAAGCTGCTGCCAAGCCTTAGTTTTTAGAAAGGGAGTAGGGGGGCAATCCAGACTCTTAAAAACTTCCAGTTGTTTGTAATTAAATCCACTTCCTCTGTGCACAATAAACATATACTTAGAAAAAGATCATCTTACATAATACTTATGTGGTTTACTGCTGTTCTTCAGCTTCTAAAAATCAAGCAATAGGTCTGCTATTTTAGTCTGGAAAGGTTACTGGAAGCTGGGAAGCCAGGATTGATGCAGCTGTGCCACCGCAGTGGCACGTATCCACGTATTCAGTGGCGATACAAGCCAGGGAATCCTTTTCCCATTGTGAACCATCCTTCCCACCCCTAACTAGTTGAAGTTTGTTTTGGATTGACAGGGATGGGAATGAAGAGGTGATAAAAATATCCCATCCAAATGTCTGTCCTTGCCAGCAGCAGCACCATTCATGGCTTACATGGAAGCTATGGGATTGCTTGAACTTCTCATCATGCTGCTTGCTTCTTCGAGGGCTGGCAGGAGACTGAACCGCTAGATCCTCACTGCTCTCCCCACCCTGAGGTTGGTCTGCCATGGTTCATTCAAGATTGTTTCAAGTCTACTGCTGTTGTGGGGTGGAAACACCAGCAGCTCTTGCTGATAGCTGCTCCTCTTCCCAGCTGGCATTCAAAAGATGCTTCTGGTGCTGAAGCAAGTGGTAGGTCTGTCAGAAAGCCCAGCACAGATAACACCTTGCTAAGGAAGAAAGAGACCAAATCTTAAGTTAGATTTTGTACCCCCTCGTGCACAGAAGGGATGCCACCAGGTTGGAGAATGTGACAGAATCACGATACCTCTGCTTATGTCTTGAATAAGAGAGTCAGTTCAGACTCCAGAACAGTCCATCTCTGTCTTCTATCAGTACTGCAGTCACCTCCAGTTTTGTTATTGTTGCTTAATGCCAAAGATCAAATTCTGTTTGTGTATATACACATTTGTTATGGCCACAGAAGTGCCATCGCAGCTTTTGATGTAGGCACCCTGTTTTTGCCAAGCAAAGTGCCCCAAAGATCTCTGATGTTCAGTTAATGAAGTTGCTTATAAACCCAGATAGTTTCCCTTTGCTCTCTATATGCTGTTTATTACAGGCATAGACACATAGCCCTAACTAGGCTTTGGATGAGAGCAGAAGGCTGCTCTAACTCATGATGAACAAAAGCTTCTGGAGTTCTGCGCAGTGCATGTGGCTCTCCTGCCCTAGACCTCTTGCAGGTGGCAGCGCTAGCTGGGAAGGAGACAGCCTGAGCATGAGTTTATCCGTGAGGTGTATTTTATATTTACCCTTGGCAAGGAAGGGAATTTTTTCTAGGATGGCATGAAGAAATTGTTAGTTGTTCCCAGGCAGGTTGCAGGAGCCTTTGGGTGCCGTGAAAGAATATATGCAAGGCATGGAGAGAGCAGAGAGGAGCAGCTGAGAGGCATTATCTAGTAAGTGTCATAGAAAAACCATGAAGCCTTGCAGAGCAGATTTGTTAGGATTTGAGATGAAAATCCCTATTACTTGCTGGGATTATCCCCCAGCATATGGCAGGGAATGTAGCGGAGATGTAGAATTAGCTGCTAATGATTTGGACACCTTGTGAAAACAGATGTTTGTAGTCCTGTAAAACTGCGTACAGTTTAATTTGGCTGAAATCTGGATAACTCAACAACAGACTTGGCATGGCATTCGAGTGCTTAGTATCATCAGTTCCTGCTGATCTCACCCAGTACAGATCACCTCTTTCTTAGGAATACTGATGGAGTAATTTCACCCAGTACAGATCACCTCTTTCTTAGGAATACTGATGGAGTAATTTTATGTGAAATTGGAATTAAGAATTTGGGAAATAACAATCAGTGCAGTGACAGCAGACGGCGCTAGCCGAGAGCCAGAGACATGGCGTGGGGGGCTGTCGTCATCTCTTTGGGCCCCCTAGTACGGCTCTGTTACACCGTGGCACAATGCTACTTTGCTACTATTGCTTGAGGATGGGCAGTATTAATTTGCAGAGGATGACTTGTTGATAGATTATGGCTAATGATGCTGCAGTTGAGGAGAAATTTGCTCATGGGTTTAGGTGTGAATGGTCTGGTTTTTGGAGGCAGAGGTGTATCATTAGTGATCATTAGTTTTTTTCTTAGCTAATGCCTGGCCAATGCGTGTCCATATGTGACAGTATACTGTCACATGTTGTTTTGGCTGTGGAGGAATGCAGCAGATTTGAGCAAGCTATATCTGAATGGAGGACTTTAGCCTTATGTGTACTTTAATACAAAATTATAATTGAGATTTTTCTGTGTGCAACATTAGAAAATTCGACACCATTCCATTCCAGAAAAGTTTCTGTCAGTCTTTACCAAGTCTTTGTTAAAGGTTATTTAGTTGGTCCTTGTTAGAACCTTTTAAGATCATCAGATGGAGCATCCCCACCCATAAGCCATGGATGCTGAACTCCATGTCCTCATTCACAGGTTATGGGCTGGGTGATTGAAGTAGGCAGAGTATTGTACTAAAGAGGGGAGAAGAAGGAAGCTGTGTCTGATCTCACCACCCCTGACAGCTCCCGCTTCCCCTGGGTTCTTCCTGTGTCAGCTGGGATGGTCACCAGCTTGTTCCTCTGTTGTGTGCTCAGTGTGCCATTAGAAATGTGAGGCTAGAGTTATCTGGGATCTACAGCTTGTAGCCCTGTAAGAAGGATGATCTATCTCCCTGAGCCACTGCTGACCTCAGTAGATGTTGTCCATGACTAGTTGGTCTCTGTATTGTCTACTTCATCTTCTTGTCCACTTGGCTTGCCCACTGCTCCGTTCCCTAGCACGCTTTCCACAGCTGTGGTATGTCATATCTGCTTTCAGAAAAACACCTTAGCATCTCTGAACCCTTACCACTGACAAGATGCTTTCTGAAAACTCGTCTCACTTTTATTTCAACAAATGCCCCATCAGAACCTCTTTTTCTACAACTGCTTCTTCTCTGGGCTCCTGGTTCATTTCACAGCGGCTTTGTTCAGAGCCTGCTCCATTCCCTCCTGCTGTCATCAGTACAAAACTGGCACATAGTGAGTTTCTTGACACTGATGGGTATTTTGTTGTCCTTTCTATTGCTGTCTTACCCAACTCGGCTAAAGGAGGGAAGTGCCTAATTTACTTTCCAATGCCTTAAACTACATTTCAGTTCCTCTGCATCTCACTCAGTTGTTCCTTAATCATGGAGATTGCCAAACTTGTTGGTACCTCTCCTGCTTCCATGACATTTTCTTGGTAACTGTTTTCTGCCACATGTGCCCAAGGCTGAGCAAGACTTGACACTGCCGCATGGGCAAATGCTTAATGCCAACCTTTGTTATGTTTCCCATCAGGCAGTTTTGGTATGCCCTTACTCACCCTGACTTTGAGCTGTTGTTCATAAATACCTGACTTATCCTCTCTGTTGTTTAAGGCACTGAATTTTCTAACTCAGGGGTGTATTTTCCCCTAGGTTCTCTTTAGAGTTTCTCCATTAATTTAAGCTTTACTTCAGCAATCTGCTCTGATAATGCTCTTGCTATGCTTATATTTCTTTATGTTCAAAATAATGCTTCCTAAGGTATCTTAATTTACTTACCACAGTTACTGGAAGACATTCTCCTGGTGCTGAAAGCCTTTATTGTTGATAGGGAAAGAAGTTTGTTAGCTGTCAGTTCAGTTCTACCCTTTCCTTCATGTTAAACTTCCTTTTGGACTTAATCTGTTAGAGTAAAAGCAAGACCTTAACCTCAGCCTTTCTTTGTAAGTTAGATTCTTTTGACCTGGCGTCATCTTTGCTACAAAGCTTCACACGCTGCAGTACAATAATATTTTTCTTGTGGTGCAATGAACAGCGCTGCAGACGCTGTTCCAAATGGGGTCATTTTTTCTCTAAATTAGCAACTGTCTTAATAGATATTTTCTGTGGCTTCCAAACTGTGTGGTATTGCTTGAACAAAAATGTAATTCCATGGAGAGATTTCAAGCCCAGTTTCTGCTGGGCTTCCAGAAAAACTTACTTGCGCAGCCAAAACAAGTGTGCTAGCGCGCTGTGCTTGCATTTCTTCAGTATCAGATGGAAAATATGACTATTCTCTGGTATATTTTTCTCACAGAGCAGTATTTTCACACAAGCTTACTTATTAATGTAAGGGTTAAACTATGGCAAATGTGTCTTGAAACAAATGTTTCTTTGCATCAAGAGTGGAAAGCCCACTTCTCTGCCACAGTGATGCTGCGCTCCTAAGGCTTCACCCCAGACTCAGGTTTAGTTTTTTATAGTTTTAAAATAATAATCTGAGAATGCAGTTTTGATTTGGGCAGTTTGAAGTCCAGCAGAGTCATTTATTCACTTGAAACCTTGGGGGAGTGAAGAAAACTCTTTTATACAAATGAGCCATGCTGTAGATGGGCAAGTGAACTCCTTTGTGGTGGCTGCTTCAGCAAGACGTGAGTGGACTCTCGGGGGCATTTCTTCAGTACTCCTTTGTCACAGACAGATGTGGAAAATTCAGTAAAGTATGAAAAAATCCACCAGGATACATATTACCCTTAGGATCCACAGGTACCTCTGTACAAATTTAAAGCCTTATGGACAAAAAAAAACCCCCAACAAAATCAAGAAGCCTCAAGAATGCAGTTTCTGAGAACAGTTGGGGAAGTGATCAAGGCACCAGGCTTCGATGCTCTGCAAAAACAGAGAAGTTGGTAGATGGAATATGAGACAGAGACAAACACAGAAGATGAGAACAAGAAACACTGAGTTTTGTGTGGTTTTGTTTCTAAAAAAATAACACCTAAACACCTTTGACAAAGACAAGTTGTATAGTTCCATATAATCCTAAACCCTGACTTTTTTCATGAGTTGCAACAGCCCTAACTTGGTAATTTTCTGGGCAATTAGGACCCTGGAAAATGTTGGAGGACACCCGTCCAGGTTTGTTCAGAATGGTAGGCATTCAGTAACCTGACAGGCATACAGCCTGTGGGCTTTTTTCACCATGCTTAACACCAAGCAAAGCTGCCCATTAAAGAATGTGGAGGGTATGGGAACCCCACACAGGGTAAGGGTGCAGTTCCCAGTAAGGATGGTTTTGCCTGGCTGGTAAGAATAATCATATAAGACTGGTGTACTGGAAAAGCCACAAATGTTGGTGATTGCAGGAGAAGTGAGAATTGGTCTTGTGCCACTGGCAGTCAGTACAGTACCTAGATGTAGCTACTTTGTGGTTTGGTTTTGTTGGCTTGTTTTGTTGGAGTTTTTATTTGAAGCCTGGGGATTAAAAAATCTTTATGAGAAATAATAAACAAGCTTTATTAATTATAACAACTTTATACAAATGGGTGATTTTTGTTATATTGAATTGCTATTTGGTAATCCACGTGATGGAAACTTTATTTTTGGCAGCTAGAAAGCTCTTACTTAGTTTTCAAAATACTAGTTTCTAAATAGTTGGATTTAATTTATAACAGAAATTCTAAGATTTATTTTTTTTAATAGCTATTCACCTAATATCATTGGCACGGTCAATAGCTAACTGTTAAACTTAAATCTGTGTTGTTTCTAAGTCTTTCAAGATTGTGGGACATGTCTACTGCTTTTGAGATGGAGCATTTGGTTCAGTTTCTTGTTCTTGTAGCTCTCTGTCCATCGTGGCGCAGATGTCCTGAGCCATCAGTACATTCAGGCATTCCCCTCTGCTAGGCAGGATTTTTTGAATGCCAAAACCAGAAGGACCATCCAAAGCTTTTACAGTTTCATCAAGTGAAAGGCCCTGAACCAACTTCAGGCTTTGCCTTGTAGCATCCCAACATCTTTGCTTTCAAGCATGAGCAGCTATCACCCAGTTTCTGATTCACATGCTACATTTCTGTGAGTAGCCTGGTACTGGGTAGCATGCTCCAGCTTGAGAGAAATGACAGCAAAAGACACTGGGCAAGACCTGGTTCTGAGCAAGAATAGCTCTTTGTGTTTGCGCACTTGGAGTTGAGCACGTTTTGTGTTGGAGCATGGAAACGGCTCATCTTTTCACGCTGGATGTCTGTGAGATGCTGTTGGAGCTATTGTGTTTCAGGACAGAAAGTGGAATTTTTGCGTAGCTGAAGTGCTAAAGCTGTGTCTGTGGAGTGGAAGGGCTCCCTGACAGTTCCCCATGGGAACAGAGTTGGGAGAGCACGAATCCCTTACATCTGTGGGGCAGTTTGGTTGAGTTGAGCTCTCCTGTGAAGAGGTCGCAAGAAGCGTGCATGTCCATGTTGCATTATTAGATGAGATTTCTATTTACTTTTTAGCTTTATCCTCCACCTGCCTCTCACTGTGCATGTTGCTTAGGAAGCAGGAGAGTTTCCCAGCGCTTGACAAAATTCTCTTCAGAAAGAGAGTATGTTGCACCTGACCCAGATGCTGATGAAAAAACAATGTGTCTCAGCACAGTGAGGTCTGGGAGGGACCCTCACACGCAGGAGCCGATCGCAGAGGTGAGGTTAGTGTTAGGGGAAGAGGGCTTTTCTTTGGGTTAACTCAAAGAACAGCCAAAACTTACGTTTTAATTAGTAAGGAAGAGCCAAATGCTCCCTGGCCCTATTGCTTTGGATTTTTCCATTTCTCAAGTGGGAGTAATGTTCTCAGGCCTCTAAAATCTCCACTATATTTTCTCCTTCTGCCATCTGATTAAGAAATTGTCTGTTGACTTCAGTGAGTTGTGGCTCTAATGACTGCAACCCCTGCGTCAACCAGGACAGAGCTTCTCACTGTTGATGGTTCCTGG
Organism: Ara ararauna; assembly: GCA_028858755.1. Taxonomy (NCBI): domain Eukaryota; kingdom Metazoa; phylum Chordata; class Aves; order Psittaciformes; family Psittacidae; genus Ara; species Ara ararauna. Next base: position 10,465,483 of record CM054384.1, read on the forward strand.
CTTTGTCTCTGCTTCCAGGATGTGGTCTGACAGAGTTTATAATGGTATTCTAAGTAGAAAGAGTTCTCAGTACAAAAATTGAGTGGATTTTTGTATTTTCCCAGCTGTCGCCTGTGCGTATCTGTGGACCAGACAGATTGATCAACGACAGCGCTATGCAGGTCTTTCTCAGGTTTTTCCTTTAATAGTTTTCCTCCAAAAAGCAGATGCATAGGATAAAACAGAAGGTTCCTAATTAATAAATGTTTAAAAAGTTAGTTCTGCACATATTTTAATACAACTTTTCAATGGAAAATAACCAACTAAACCTACCAGGGTAGTTCTTCCAGTGAGCTATATGTGGAGTGGGAAACACGAAGCATCTCACTGGAATTGTTCCTAGAAGGTTTGAGCTTAGCAAATGTATGAGGTTTTTGTGTGACTTGGTAAAATGCTATGTCTGAAGCTCAGCAAATTAATATGTTGTCAGTTAACAGAAGATTCCAGCTATGCTGGTTCAGCAGGAAAAGATACAAGATTGAAAGATTTCCAACCCCACTAAATGGAGATCTCTTGGTAGGTAACTGATCCTAGGAGCAGCTCGGCTGTTGTTCTGACCGCAGTCTCAAGTCCCATTGAGGCTTCTCGAGGGCTTCAGCAAGCCAAAACTGAAGGGTAAAATGTGGTGTTCTGGTTTTCAGCTATAAACAGAGATCAGTATCATGTCAGAACTAGAGGAACTGTTAAAATTGGAAATGCACAGTTTGTTATTACTTATTTTTAAAGCTTAACTCTTACTCAGCTAATCACAGGACACTATAGAAGAAAGGATTCATTCATTTGCACATGAAGTACTGAGTTACTTTGTGCTCTGTTCTTTGTTTTCTTCTTTGGACAAATGGGGAGTTTGGAGCATCTTTGATTGCTTTCCATTTATTACTCTGTCCTTGTATTTTTATTCTTGCTGATGATTATTGGCATATAAGCTGTAGTCCTTACGTTAATGTATTTTATAGGACTGATGCTATAGTTGTCTCTAACCTTTGGCGAAACAGCCTGTATACTTCAGGATGTGTTGTCAAGCACACTTGCTTTATGATATTTCTGCTTTCTCAAAATTAAGGTCGGGTGTTTTCTGAAACACTGACAAGGACATTTTTAAATAGTTTTGTGCCTTAAGGACACAAACAACTTGAAAAAAAAATGATGGGGAAATTCAGTGCTGCAGGACCATGAAGTTGTGGCAGTTCTTTTCAGTCTTCACTGTTTCACTTGACCCTTTCTCTGTTAAGCAGTCAGTATTGATTGGAAGTTCAAAAGTAAAATTTTCAGTTTTCTCCACCCCAATATATATTTTTTAAGACAATCACGTAACTAAAACTGCTGCAATGACAAATATTGAGCATACTGCTCAGAATTGAGAAAGAGAACAAAAATACATTAGCCTTGTGATAAAAAAGGGATGTTTTCAAATGTAGTGTTGCATTGGCAGAACTTCTGAGTGCAGAGTTTTTTCAGGCTGGCAAGTTGTAACTTCAGTCAAAAGACTCTTTTTCCTCTAGCCTGTTCCACATTGGAGCAGGAAAAAATTAGGGGACTCGTTACATAGATTCAGATAAACCTGAAACATTACCATAACCCATGGAGAATGCAGGTGTCCACAGCCCAGCACTGGAGGCAGATGTTTGCTTGAGGTAGAATCTGAAGAAAACAGTCATTGACACGGGTGGGTCTTGGATCTGGCACTGAGCATCCCACACTGCACATCAGCATCCTGCAAGACCTGGCTTCTGCAAGGAAGGTGGGAAGCATGCAGCGGAGGATGCAGAAGGTGGAAGGTGCAGAGGGATGTGGGTTTATTTGTGAAAGCCAAGAAGCCTGTGCAGAAAGGATGCTGTTAAAGGCCAGGGAAAATGGAGCAAAACTGTAATCAAGCCTGGTCGTAAAGGACCACAGCAACTCGTTTTATCTCCCTTAAGAGAAATTGGTGTTTGCATCTTCACCCAATTTTTTATTATTTTTTTTTTCCAAGAAAATTAAGCTTTCTCACACCTTCCAGTTTCACCCACAGCAAATAAATTATACTGAAAAAATAAATATCTGAATTAATCTGGTTTTTTTGTCCTCTTTCCATTTTATCACTTTGTGCAGTTATTTGAAAGCATAACTAGGCGCTAACCTTGAATGTTTAATGTTAGGACTAGCTTCTGCTCGTTGCTTACCAAAATAAGGTCACTTTGTAACAGCAATAGCGTAAGTAAGCGTCAACATGGGGCACTAATGTTTTAACAGAAGACTGGAATCCATAATAAAACTTAGTAGAAGTTTTTAGGGCGAGTTAAATTTATTACAGCAGCGCCCTCAAGTGCTGCGACACTTTAAAGGTCTGACGGTGCCTCACAGGACAGTGGGGGTATGTTTGCTGGGGCTTGATTCTTCAATGTGTTTATCCCAGTAAGAGCATATATGTTGGTGTAATTTTGAGTGCTCATGCAAACCTATGAGACTATTTAAATTAATTACAATGTGAAGGCAAGTGTGCTGGTTTGGGAGTTTCTTTTTTAATTGCTTTGTGGTAAGGAAGGTGTTCTCTGGACCAGTTTGGTCCTGAGATGGTAGAGGAGACCTCAGAGAATCTTTCTTCAGCTGGGGCAGTGATGGGCCAGGTCCTGCAGGATGCTAATCTCAAACTTGGGATGCACAGAGCCCGGTGCATAGCTTTGTAAACTGTTCTTCAGCTCCCATGGCCCTTTCTTAGTTTAAGCTGTGGAGATAATAGAGCAGAATCTGTGGTATGACTCATAACCTTAATGAAGAATTTGTGTGGATTTAGACATAGAATCCACTCAAATTTGGTACAGGGATAACCATGTCTGGTAGGCTGTGGACTTTAACCCAGTACATTATTTGTAATGGCATAAACTGTATGGACATAACTATGGCAATATAAAACAACTGTGGTCTGCTGGGGCTGTTAAATATCCTAAACACACCGGCATCATTTTGGTTGTGCAAGGAGCCCATAGCTCCTGGACTCGCTGGACTGTGGTTTAGCCAGCAGAATTCCAGCTCTCCTTGAGGCAGCTGCTGGGGGGAGCCCACTCTTCAACTTGTGAGCAATAAGGCCACAGTCGCTTCTAAAATTGCAGCATCTATTTTAGCTGTCTGACAAAGCTGGCTGTGTGATTTCCTCCATTCCCTAGAATTCTCTCCTGTTAAGCTCTCCACCTCTGGTCTCCCGGCACATATGATCAAAGCAGGTCAAGCCATCTTAGTTCGAAAGCAGAATCACCGAGTGATACTGGTGTGTCTGGAGCCGTGAATTTAGCCCAAGAGAATGATTCCTTAGGGTAATGCAATCATAGCACCTAATAATTACCTGTATCCACAGAATGAACAGTTGAGGCATTGCTGAGAGCAGAAGGTGTCACTTGCAACACTCCCCATGTAAAAATAATACCCTTTCCTCCTAATAGTTACAGAGCATTTTTGTAATGATACTTCAAAGTCTCTATTTTATATTCCTTGCGTATGCTCTCCAAATGTGTATTTTATGGTGTCCTTTTGCATGGGTTTCTCTGTACCCAGAGGGAATAGCAGTTGTAATAGTGATAGCAATCTGTGGAATGAAGAATTGCAACATTTGGGCCATACCCACTCTTAATATTTGAGTCTTGAATGAGTATTTCCAGAATAAAACAGGAAGAAAGTAAGAGGTCAGAGGGAAGAGAATTTAGAAATCATTCAATTGTTTGACTTACGAGAAAAATAAAATAGTGACACATCTTTAAAGCAAACAAATACAAAGGTCAATGGCCATCTGGAGATCCAGTAGCCCACGATCACTAGGGCTTTTTTTGGCCATTTAAACAAGGAAGTTTTAAAGCCTTTGGCCCAAGTGCTGCTATCCACTACACATGTGGTGTTTCACACAGTCCTTCATTAGGTGACCTCAGGCTGGTTTTGATTTGCATGAGGAAAAAAAATGACTGCTTTTACTTCACTGGAAGTTTCACCATGCTGGAGCAGTGCCAGAAGAGAAGGTTATTTGATGCAGCCCTTATTACAGCTGCCTTAGTGCTCTCTGGTACGGGCTGGAGGAAGATGCTGCTATTTATTACGGACACCCAGCAGGCTCCTTAGGTATTTTGGACCAAAATACGAGGGTAGTGTGTGAAATACTGCATGTTACATGTCTGTAGGCAGGCATAAAAGATGGTGAGCTTTGTATTCATAGAAAAGATGTCTCTTAATTGTCTTTTTCACAGGGATAATTTGTTTTTTTTAGCATAGAGAACTTTATCTACATATACAACTTTATTTCTGTTTTATTGCATTGTAATCTATTTAAGGCGCAAGATGACTCTGTTCCAGAAGGAATTATCTCAGAATAAACATGTCCTCATACAAAGCTGAGTTTTTGGTACTATCACAACCTGTTTGGTTCATGGGGACTGGCGTGTCTCTGTACCCTGCACAGCTCTGGGATTGTTCTCCCTGCCCCAGCCACTTGAACTCTGGCATGCAGTTAAATGCACCACTGCACTCACAGTTTCACATATGTTAAATTCCTGATCCTGACCTCTAATCCTACATGGCCACAGCTGGAGATACTAGTTATCTAGTCTTTCTGAGGGTGAAATGCCCAGGCATGTCTTAGCAGGGAACACTGTGACATCGGGAAGCAGCAACAGCACATCTAAAGGAGCACTTCCCAGTCAGGAGCTTTGGCAGAAATGTGGAAGTGCTTCAGGGCAGAAACGGTCTCCAAGAACATCTTCCAGGGTTGATGCATGTTATTAAGAACTGTGTATTTTCACAAGAGATACACATACTCCCTGTTCTCCTCTCCCTTGCTTCTGTGGGGCTGGAGCTGGGTGTCTGCAGAGGACACTGACAAACATCACGTGCTGTATTACGGTATCACAGGGACAACTTGCATTGTCTCTTTGTTCTCTTTGCACCTGCTCTGCCATCAACCTCCAAAAAGGAGGGGGTAAAGAAAAGGGGAAGAGAAACAAAGGGGAGGGAGGTGGGGCAGAAGTATGAATACTTGGCAGACCTCTGAGAGGAGCATGACCAGGGAGTTTGTTTTTGCTAACGGAAGAGGGGGCCAAAGCTGCAAGGACTGAAGGTGGGTTTCAGGTTAAGAAAGGACGAGGGTGAAAATGGGAAGGCGCCAGGGAAGTGAAAGAGCAGAGTAAAGGGTTGAGGGAGTTTGCACGCTTGTGTGGCTGGGAAGCAGCTGAAAATGGAGACTAACTCAGGGCTCAGCCCCAGGAGCACACTGGGAGCGAGAGGAGCTCCTGGCTGGAGAGGGGTCCAGGCAAGCAGTTGGCCTTACGAAGTGCATGGGGCAGGAGAACCAGGGAGTCTGTGATCCAGGTACCTACACCAGGAGGGATAAAGACCTACTGGCTCAGCAAAATAACCCTTTAGAGTCGCAGTCAGAAGCACGATGTCAGCACTGGAAAAGCTTGTTGCGTTTTGTAGCTGCCCAACCCAGCTGGGTCCTTTTGGGTAAAAACCTGGGTCTCTGGGTGCACAGGACAGTGGGGGTGGGGGTGGGACTAGGGGCTGGTCAGTGTGCCCAGCTCCAGGGCACGGCTGCCACTGTTCTCCTACTACAGCTTTTACATTTGCAGTGGGTTATTATTTGCAACTCAGTTGGGAAAAAATAAGTTCCTCAAGCTATGCCTTGCCTTAATATCAAGTTCTGTAACGCTGGTGCACAAGCATGTCTTTACAGCTTGGGTGAAGTTGTACTTTTTTTGTCTCTGTCTTGCTTCTGCTTTTGAAACCTGTGGATGTAGCACTCCCATGGCAAATTCAGACCTTTTACAGAGATTTCAGTCTGCCTAATTAGAAAGTACCCCCAGCCCTTGGGATGAACTCTCTGTTGCTCAGGACAGGTTTCTCTGGGGATGCTTACCTGCTCCTGTAAGCGTTACCTGTTCTGAATGTGTTCTTCACTATCATTCTGCACCAGCTCGGTCAAGCTTGAGAGAAAGGATAATCTGGATTTTTTGCAAACACGGAGACAGTTACAGCGCTGATAGCAATGTGGTAGTGAAGTTTCCATTTCCCTGCTTCAAGCATCTCCTCCCAGAAAGGCATTTGCAGAACCACTGCTGCATTCTCATATTAACGACTTTCAGGATCATGGTTTTTAGTGATTTTGCTTCTGGTCTTTCTGAAAGCAGCCTGAAAATGGCATTTGGTTGCTAACATCACATCATAGGAGGTGGTTGGTGTGAACCCCTGCTTGTAGCAGGCATCTAAAAGCAAGTAGAATTGGTAGAAATCTGTGTGTTGTGATCAGTTTTATAATGCATACAATGAGCGCAGCTCCAAGACAAGTCTGACTAGCTTGCTGCACGTCTGTTTTGGTGATACGTGAAATTTTGGAAAGGCAGCGGAACACATAGACACTTTTTGTTCCTGTATAAACAAGGCGATGTGAGTGTGTACGTGGTAGAGCTATGGAAGGGAAACACAGCCTGAAAACTTGTGTAGGAAAGACAAGAGGTGATGTGATTTCCCACTCAGAAGCCAAAATCGAGCAGGATTATCAGAAAAGCGACTGAAATAGGGCTGTGAGGAGGAATAAGTGTGCGTAATGATGTTGCCAACTGTTACAATCATTTTTTCTCTGGGTCCCACCACCGTTATTGCTTTTTTCCTCAGCTCCAATCCATGAAGCACTGGCACTGAACTTTGAGTGTCAGTCCAAACAAACCACGCTTTCTAGCATGGCAGAGCAGTGAGAAATGTTTCAAGTGTCCCCAAAAGACTCGTAACTGGAAGGTATATTTTCCTTTTAAGTCTCATAACTTTGGGAAGGTTTGACCCCTTAGTAAGTGGCTGGGATTTGCACATCTGTGCAAATGAATTGCACTAAAATACTGTTGTTTGCTGATGGTGGTGGTTGTTGTTGCTGCTCAGTGATGTGTAAGTTATCCTCTGTCTGAACCAGGATTCTTTGTTGCGGTAATAACAAGAAAACAAGAAAACCTGTGCTTACAGAAGAGGAAATTGTAAAACGTGTGAGTATTAGATGGGAGGTGGTATTACCGTGGCACCTGGTTCCTTTGCGTAGCAAGGAGTGGCTTCCACTGAACTGGTTCTGGGCCATGCCCTTGGGACTTCGGTTTAGTCCCACAGCTCTCTGCTGCACATGCAGTTTGCGAGTCCTGCACAGGTGCTAATGGAAATTTTTAACATCTAATTCAGAACAGTAACAGTGAAGGAATAAATACCACACTGTTAAAATCCCCTGTATAATTATTGCACTGTGTGTTTGTGTTTATGTCTGTGCCAGTCTAGACCAACTTCTAGAGCTGACTCTCTTTATCAGCCCTGGGATGGCTCTAGCCCCTCTCTACCCCCAAACCCAAGACCCATATCCAGAGTTGTCCAGAGCTGTTCCCCGCATCATTTCTAGAGGCACTTCCCAAGCCATGCCTAGTGGTATTTCCAGCCTCCACCTCTTAGTGCAATTCTAAAGTAATTTCCAGAGCAACCTTCCGACCTGCCCCTGGGTCCAGGTCTGCGGTTGGTCGCTCCCACCACTCCTCTAGAATGAAGTAACATGTTGATCACATCTGGAACTGCCTCTGGAGTCCCCCTTTGCTGTGTGCCAGGCGAGGTCCTGCCCTGGGCTGGGGCTGCCCCCAGTCCCCGACCTCCTCTGCTTTCCGTGCCACCACCCCAGTTGTACGTTTTTCCAGGCATGCCAAGCGGGGCACAGGGCATGCATGGGTTACTGTCTTTTTTTTTTCCTTTCTGTTGTTTTTTTTTCCCGTCCCTTTCCCTGATCTCCCTGGAAGCAGCAGTCCTTTCAATGTGTGCTTTGTGGAAGCAGAACTGTCTGAGCCCTTTAAGCGGGGGATGAGCTCAGGTAGAAGGAACGCAAAGAGCTCCTTTCATCAGCCAGGGCCCCGCCAGCGGCTTCGGGGCATGTCCGGCTAGTTATAAATGGATCATGTGTTGCTATTTTTAGCCAAGAGAGGATTGTAAATATAAAAGGGTATAAAGTGCAAAACTTAGCAACAGTGGCGTTTGTTTGCTTTTTCTTTTTTCTTTATTTTTCTTCCCCTCCCCGCTGGCAGGAATGTGTTGGGAGAGGAATGAAGTTAGAGCAGGAGATTTGCTGGGTGATTGCGTTTGGACTTTGCACTGCCTAAAGCTGTTCTTAATACATATATATGTGTGTATGTGTGTGTGTGCCTCTATGCGAAGGAGGGGCAGGAGAAGGGGGGAGTACGGGCTCTTCTGATAGTGTTTAAAGAGAGCCAAAAGTGCAGCCTGGAATGAAATGCAAGCGCTGGAGGGAGAAAGGGAGAGCGGGAGAGGCCCGGGGGGGATCAGTGGAGACGGGGCGGGGGGTGCCGGGGGGAGCGGGGAGGAGCGGAGCCCTGCCTGCGTGGGGACAGAGTTCAGCGAATGGAAAACACTGACACGGGTAAAAATAGTAACAGCGGGGTTAAAAATAGCATCTGGTGAAATAAACGTGCAGCTAGTCCTGAAACCCTCTTGGGAACTTTTCCCTTCTGATCCGCTTCTGCCCTGCGCCCCGTTGCTTCTCCAGCGAGAAATCCCAAAGCAAACCCCTCAGCAGATTGAAAACGTTAAAGCAGCGCCCTGAACCCTGCAGAGGATGAACTTGGGTTACTTTTTGACGGTTTTATGGATTGTTTTATATATATATATATATACATATACATAATTTGCTGAAAATTTGTGCCAGAGGGGGGGACAACAAATTCCTCTTACGCTGCGCCTGTGCATAGTCCTGGAACACACCAGTTAGCAGGTCCTTGGGGTTGTTTTTTGGAGGGGGTGTGTTTGTTTCTTTGTTTTTACGGTTGTTTTTGTGATGCTGGCGTTCTTGCTTTGCTTTTTAAGACCCTCTCGTGGCTTCCAGGAGCCGCTGGTCCTGCTCGGCCCCTCAGCGACAGCAGCAGGGCCCCGGGCAGCCGGATGCCGGAGCCGGGGGGCTCCCCGCGGGTGAGGGGTGCATCCTTTCCCCCACCAGGCGGGTGGCAGAGGGAGGGAGCGAGGTGGACGGGGAGGCCTTGAGCAGCTCGTCCCGTGGTGGAGCAGAAGGTTGGCCGGTGCCTTCCCTCGGTGGGGCTGCGGTGTGGGGATGCCGTCGGGGGCTTACGGGGTGTGCAGGGTGATGCTGAGGAGGGCTCTCAGGCAGCTCCTTAGTGGTTTTGTTGCAGCTCTGGCTGTAAATCTCGCTTGTTTTGACTGGACTGGGTAACTGAGGCAGAAACAATCCCTGTGACAGACCCTGAGGTAGCCCCGCCACAGGACAGGGACAAGCAGGAGGTCCAGCAGTTCAGTGCCAATCACGGTTTTAATCACGTTATTTTTAACTGAGCAGCTGGAGCTTCCCCCGTGGCTCTCTATGGCCCAGGTAAAGGCAAGGGGCATTGCGGGGTGCCCGCTCTTGTCAGCTCCTGCGGCCTGCACCATGCCCAGCATCCCCTGCCCAGCCTGCTGGACGCTGCTGATAATAAACACAACCCCCGAGATGAAACGAGTTCCTGTATCACGACATGTCTGATGTTGTGGATTCATAGGGTTTAAAATGCAGGTTGAAGTGTCCCTGTTTTTCAGGCCTGGTGTTGACCTCCCAGATGCTGATACCATGGCTGGAGGTGTTGGGAGGGCATTTTATCTGGCAAAGTGAGGCAGGAAGCCAGTGCCCCTAATTGTATTTAGCAAGCTCAGCTCTGACCATTTAATTCCTGGGGTTTTTTTTAAGGATTGGACATTCCACAGCTTGTTTCTCTAGATCATTTTAAATTACTTCTGATGTTTAAATACATTGCGTATGGAGCCTGTCAAAATCCTTTAACCACTATATTTTTGAAAGCGCAAATATGCTTTCATTTGATAGAGTAGCAAAATAAAAATAATACGTCTTGTATTTGAGCAAAGCTGTTTGGTTTTTAAATTATGTTGTTCAAATCCTTCTAATTTGATCATTTCATATTTGATTCAGCAGATAAAACTGATGCAGAAACTCCTGTTATGAATCTAAACTGAGCATTCATTTTCTTATCAAAATATTATTATAGAAAAATATTAGTCATTCTTCTTGGCATAGTAAACAAAGAAACATGTGGATGTGTTAATTTATCCCAGACCCAGCAAAAAGGGATAGTTTATATAAGTAAAGTAAATAATTCTTGACTATTTAGTATTGGATCACTTTAACAATAGTTGACTAATAGTCAGATGTCTGAAATACATCTTGCCCGTTTCTATTCTTTAGGGAATTTAGCACTTAAACAGTGTTTTTTCCAGAACTGTCATTTTTAAATAGTTACCTTTTTACATACTTAATATTTATTCCCCTCCATAATTTATTAAGTCAGAACTAGGAGCAAACAGCTCAAATCTAGTTGAAATTAATCCCCTGGGAGTCTGCGAAGAAATTAAACTGCGATGATAGATCTTGTGAAAGACTTTAAGATGAGTATATACAAGAGTTACATTAATAGTTATTAAAAAAGTTATTGAAAGTTTTAAAAGTAGAGTTATTTTTAAAAATTATTATTTTACTCTCTAGCATAGGTAAAAAATATTTTTGTTCTCAGAAATAGTGATGCATTGGTTAGGCATTTGTTTTTCTCGTGTTTATGGATTGTTGAATTATAGATGTCCGATTCCAAATTGCATTGGTGGTACGGGAATGAAATGAAAAGAAAGTGAACAAATTTTCTTGCTCCTGTAGTAGTATAAATGTTTCTACCTGTAGCGCATGAAATTCCTGTATTTCTGCATATGGCTCTGCTAAATTGTTAGTTGTTAAATTGTTAGCATTGCCTTCGGAGTTATTTTGCTCCTGTTCATAACTGCTTACCATTCTGTTACGTTTTCCCAACTTTGAGAATGCAGGGGGCATGTCTCTTCATGTTGGTAATTGATAACAGCTAGCTAAGATTAACTTCTAGGGTTATGTTGATTTAGATAACAGAATTCCACCACTGTATTTTTGCATTTGCCTGAGCTTTAAAGAAATCAATGCTGTGGTTGCTCCTTGTACAAAATTTAACCTTCCTTCTGCCAGTGGTGTGATGGTGCGAATATTTATCATAGAGTGCAGACATACACAGTTAATACTTAAACACTCATGGGTATTTTAGCTACCTTCTGAAATAGTAAAAAATATATAATTATCAAATCTAGAAGGCATTAATAACTTACCATTTTGTTTGAAAGGAATAGTCAGATAAACAGTATGTGTTTTATATAGGGAATATGTAGGGGAGTTTTGAAAACATATAAAAATCTAGTAGGTTTTTTGACAATGTGGAGCTAGAATATCTCTGGAAAGTCACAGCTGAGCACTTGCAGTCCTTGTTCAGAATGATTTTTACAGAAGTAGTTTTTTTGGATGCAATACCGTTCTCTAGAAACTTGACAGAAGAATTATATTTTGTTAGAAAAAAATAAGACATTAATTGCAAAGCCAAAAAACTCTAAAAAGAAGCTAATTACCATTTTTCCTGGTGAACTTCTGTTGTTTGTTATCATGGTAAGGACATAAAAGAGAGGCGTTGAATCAACCATTTTGATACTTGCATTTTTCCTTGGAACCTGCCCTCCCCCCCCAGTGAATACATTGAGTTCAAGATGGCATAAATAAAATTACTTGATTTAAATTACTGGCTAATACGTTTCTTCCTCATATTATGGTTACAAATGTATACATAGATGAGTAAGATGATACAGTTAATGTGTTTCATATTTTGATATAGTTTTCAAAGTTGAATTTTCATGTAAATAGTATTATATGATTGTCAGATTAGTATATTTAATTTTGTCAGGATTACTACAAACTCAGTGCTAAAAGGCATGGGGGAGCATGAAGCTGCTTTATGAATATTTGAAGATTATTCTGTGCATTTATACTGGCTCAGCGCTAAGAAGTCAGCTTTGTCCTAAACGTGAACTGTAACTGTAGCATAAAACATGCAATTGCACCATCTACATTTCAAGGAAAAGTAGGGAATTTGATAGCAGCAACCATGATTAAAAATTTAGAAATCTTAAATGATGGGAGAAAGTAATACCAAACAACTTGGGGTTTAACTCTAAAAATAAAATTCCTAGATCTTGATGAAAATAGATTCTTAGCATTTTTCTAGATACTAAAAAATGAGCGCAGGGAAAACTAACATTCTGAGAAGCTGTAGCACGGCATTTCTAAATAAAAGAAGGAATGCAACTAGTGAGATACTTATTACGACATTTGTTATTGATCCCTAGGGTTGTTTCTTCCCCCCCTCCTCCAGGGAAAGTTAGTTAATTAAAGCAAGTAAAATGCTGAGGTTCTTTGGGGAGAGAACAGGAACACAACTTATGCTTGACACAATTCAAATAGTAAACCCCACCAAACAGTGTCTCAGACCAGAAGAGCTGCCGCTTTGCTGAGCAGCCTCTGCCAGAGCTCGCTGGAGATCTGCTCATGCTCTCCCAGCTTGTGCACGATGCTTTCCTGTGTGCTGCACTAGCCGGGGCAGACGTTTAAATTACTTCTTATTACAAGGGAGCGCATTAACGTCAGGAGGCCACACTGCATGAGGAAATGTATGACTAGTTTAGCGATGGTTTGATTACCTGTAACTATTTGGCAATACTAGGCCTGCTAAACTCTAGTCCTCCAGTCCTTTCCTATTTATTTCAGTGTAGTTTTAATCCTATTTTCTTGAGTGAGAGATGTAGGGAAAAGGAAGCTTGACAAAAACCTCGGAGTATTGACTTGCTCTTTACATATTTGGGAAGGATTCCCTTTGAAATATTCCTAAGGCTTTAGAAAGCTGGAATGGAAAAAGGAACTTATTACAGTAAAACCACTGATGTAATTATAATTTCCTAAAGTGATGCAATGCTTTCAGTTACCTAAATAGTTTCTTTCCATGTTAATAACAAAACTGAGATTACCAGCCTACAGTTTTAATTTCTTCTGTCAGATTGTGCCAGTTCTGTTACTGTACTGAGATACTAGTTTTAATTGTTGAAGTCTACTCTTGCTCACTGTCTCTGCAGCGTAACTCCTGATGCATAGCTGATGTGGGTCTCCTTCCCATGGGGCAGCCCCGGCTTCCCTGGAGCTGGTCTGAAACCTGCAGAATATCAGATGTGTGTTGGGAAGCTTTAAAGTTGCATGTGATTGATTTGCTTGATTTTAACAACTGCGTAAGAAAAAGAATCAATCTGTAGTCATGATTATGTAGTGATTAATAGTGCTTACCCAGGAGTTTTAATTTCCCCCCCTGCAAATCCCTCACTGTCAGGAGTGTGTAGCCAGGTATCCAGTGCATACCGCTGGTATCTTACAAAGAATCATCTCTCCAAGATCTCTCCCTTAGGCAGCACATAGCTGCCAAAACAGACTCCTGCTGAGTATCAAAGGGCATCCCCTGCAAAGAACCGAGGCTTCTCCCAGCAGTTTTGACAGAGCAGCTGTCTGGCATAACCAGAGCTGCAGCTGGATAGTCCCAGCCCTGCTCATCGTGGGGTTTTTTTGTAAGGAGTTTATAAATACACACTGCTGCTCATGCAGTTCTCTGGGCTTAGGATTTTGTGAGCAGATCGGCTGTTTGATCGAGTCAAAACTGCTACATGCAATGTGCATTACCAAACCCGGGGAAGAAGCTCTTCCCAGGGAGGGATCTCGAGCTGCCGGCAGTGGCCCTGGCTGCTCCGCTGTGGTCGCTGGCGCTGGTTTCTCTGTGCTTTCTATACATTGAAAACAATGGAAGATTCCAAAAAAACATTGACAGCTGCTGCCAGCGGTTACAGGGAGCCCCTGCGTGGTCCTTTGCTCTCCGTCATGGGCTCTGCAGCCATGAGGTCTGCAGCAATGTGCTTGCTCAGATGCTTTCATGCAGCCCAAGGGAGACGTCTGTTGGTGCTCATCCTACAAAGAGCCACTCTCAGGGTTTCATGCATCACGCATGAACATTGAAACTTGGTCCAACGGGGTCCTTCAACCCAATGCAGGGTTCTCGAGTGGAGGTCCTGAGCCCAAGAGGCCCCGGGGAGCCTCCAAAGAATGTTAAAGCCCATGCCCAGAGGAGGATGCAGATGCTTAGAGTCCTGCTTTAGGCACAGAAGTAATGGATGTACAAATGCAACTTGAAAGGATTGGAAAAACATGCTAGCTTGATTGTTACTGGTTTAGTCAAGCTGGCAAGTAAACCCAGCACAGAATTAGTGTGGCTGCAGGCTTCTTGCAAAGCAGCGTTAACCCACACCACCCAAGGGAGCACCCAAGCTTTGTGCTGAGCACAAATGAAGGCAGGGTTTGTAAGGCTGTGGCTCCTCTTGCGCGCGCTGCCCAGGAGCAGGCCACTGGTACAGCAGCAGCAGGTCAGCTTTCCCATATATGGGAAAACCCTGCTCTAATTTTTAAAGCTCTGTGTTGTAGCAGTGCTGAATATGGGAATTTTCTAAGCAAAGCTGATTGCTTGTTATGTTCATTTGTAGATCAGCATCTGGAACTCTGTCACTGCAGTTGCCACTGCAAGGTACACTTGCAGCCTTTATGAGGGCAGGTTCCCAGCTGTTTCCCACCTATTTAGGATTTTCTAATATAAGAGTGAACCAGGGGTATGGCACAGGGGAAGGTTTATGCTGAGATGCTCTAGAAAAGCAAATGAGCAGAGGGCACCATATGCGGGACATTCTGCATTGCTAGTTTGGTGAGATAGCCAATAAAGGATGAGAATGAGCATTGCAGCAGCAAATGTGCTGGTTCAGAGGCATTATTTAGTAATACGTACTATTTTGGTATTATTTGGATTTACATGGAGCTCATCCCTATGCTAATCTGAATGCTTTACTCTCCTCCAATCCTTTGCAGGCTGCCCATAGAGCTCATAGACAACCAGCCTGTCATCTCTGTAATTCTTGTAATCTAATTATTGCCTGCCAGAGCAGCGAGTAACTTCTGCTAAAAATCCATCATGTACTTACTGCCTTGATGCAGATGTCTGATCTGGAGGAAGGATCGGCCAGAAATGTCCTGAGGGCTCCTGGGAGTATCAGGAAGCTGAGGTGCCTCTGGGACTCTGACCATGGTGGAATTTTTCTCTTGGTTGGTGTCCACCTTTGTGTGTGTTTCCTCAGCAATTAAAAGGCTGAGGGAAATGGGAAGGAAACAACCATGTCTGCCTCTAGGACAAGGTAGCTGCCTTGTCCTGTGGGCAAGTATGAACCAGGCTCCTGCCCTGGCAGCCTGGGACAAGCAGACCTCCCCGCAGGCACTGCTTAGCATTTTGGGTGCACTAAATCTACTCATTTGGGGTTTTTGTTTGTTTGCTTTTAAGGAAAAAAATAGAACATTAATTATTATTTGTAATGGGCTAGATTCTCACTACAGAACAGCCCAAGTGAAGTTAAATTATACAGTAGTTACTTTGCTTTAAATATTAAGAGCAGTTTGCTGCCATTGCCTTGCTGACCACTATTTTTGGGCCAGCAAGTGTTCAGAAGTGCCTGATGGTGCTGCTGGTGCCTTCTCTGATGTTTATCCATTGATTTGGGGGGGCAATGAAGAATGTTCTTTGATGCAAGCCTGACAAGTCCAGCAACAGAGCTGCCAGCATGGACAGGATGTGAATCTAGATTTGTTTCTTTCTTTTTTAATGAACTCATTTAAAACCAGCCTTCTTGCAGCCCTTCCAAAAAGGAGCCAGAAATGAAACCCACCCTGGCAATTCCTTACATGGCCCAGGTCACTGCTGGTTATTCCCTCCACATGCCCTGTTTTAGGGGCAGCACCTGTGGGAATGTGCCGTTTTCTCAGTAGCCGGAGAGGAAAACATTACAGGTACTTGCTGGCTGCGAAAGAAAGATGCAGCAAGCAGCAGCTAGTTGCAAAATAGCCGCTTTAAAGCAGAAGCTGCCTGGCTCTGCCAAAGCTGAAGGGCCAGCCCCAGAATGGAATGCTTATAAAAATAAGATGGTAAGCATGCAGCAGAGAAGGAGTAGAGACCAGGAAGTTTCAGCGTTACATACAACATGATACTCTGCTTGGAAAAATATTGTCACAATTATAGAGATACGGGCATGGGTCCATAGTTGAAAGGCATAGCCCAGTACCTATCATTAGGGTGATTTTAATCTCTCATTTCCAGTTTTATCTGTGGAAGAGACTCTTTTTGGCTTGAATATTCTCATGTGAAATGTTGAGCCAAAGGAGGTGTGTTTCGTCTGGGGAAAAGTTTGGAGTAATTGGTTAAGGCTGGTTTTGAATTATAGAGGGGGAGAAATTTGTCTTATAACATTTCAAAACATAACAGTATATTGAATTATTTAAAAATCTACAGGATGATGGATTTATTTTAGTTTAACCATGTTGATATTTTTTTAATGGTTTGGATTTTCAACAAAATGAAAGAAAGTGCTCCTTTCATGCAACCTGATGGGGAAATAAAAACAAGAGAGCAACCTTTGAGAGCATGAATGCTGCAGCTCCTCAGACATCCTCAATTGCAGTGGGGTATCTTGACCTGCAGTAGTTGAGAAATCTTGCAGTCTGTAAAAAGGTTTTTCTTCTTTTATGTTTTTTTTTATAGCTGAATCCAGTTTCTGTCATCTTTGTTAAGCTGTTCCATGAGCCCTAATTACATCCAGAGGGACAAGTTTCTGCTGGGACAGGCGCTGTAGATATGCAAGAACTGGTGTAAACTCTCTGACTTCATTCTCCTTCAGGAGTTGTAGAGAGGCTCCAAAAAGTCAATGTGGGGCACTGGAGAAGGGACAAATCTGAGCAGAGGAGGAGTACTTGGCTGACACTTGTGTGTGTGCTGTCAGCTGGGAAGATGCAAAGTTCTAGCACTCCTCTGGGTTTAACAGTTACGTAAGAACATACAGTCAAAGGGCTGGAGCAAAGGTTTACTACAGTTTCTGCAAGCCTCAAATCTTACATATTTGGGGAGAAAAAAGGCTAAAGCACACTTCAAGTACTCTCTATCTTGCTGTCTTGCTCTGTCTTTTTTCCCTCCTTCCCCATCAGAATGACAACCCAGACACTGAGCTTTCATTTTTATCCATTAAAGGCTACTTCAACAAAAAAAAATCCCTCTCTGGCTTTTTAACAGTTACAGCAGTTGCTTGAAAGTGAGTAGGTGCTCTTTCTTTTGAACTGGCAGTTTGCAGGCAAGCTGTACCTTCTTGTGGTGTCCTAGCAAGAAGTTAATAAATTACAGACGCTTAACCACTCTTCTTCTCATTACAAATATGTAACAGCCTTTGCAATCAGAAAAATGTGTTCACATAATAACTTAGCCTATAGAATATTATTCCAGCAATTAATTTATTTTCCTTGCTTTTTTGCTCTTACCTTACCACAGTGGGGACAGAGTGGTTCATCTCTTGGGTATTTAGTTGCAGGGCAGACGGTTTATGTGTAGGTGGGGGTATTCCAATGCATTTTCCTGTGTTTTTATGCGTGGTTTTGAATTTTCAACCCTCTTAGTCTGGTCCTTAAAAAAACACCTTAAGTGAAATCACCCTGTGAGCTGCTGATCTGGGTATTTGTGTTATGTCAGGCTCTATCAGTGTCCATGAAAAATGCTCTTCCAGCTCTGCATGAGGTACTGTGTCTGTTACACTGGAGATTTTGCATATCCTACCAGGGCTAGAAAGCACCGAGAGGAAACCCAGCAGTATTTGGGTCCAAACCTTTTTCACAGCCCCAAAGTCTGATACATGTACTGGTTTATATCATAGCCCCGGACCCTGCTCTGGTTCTGTTGCAAACATTTTCCCCTCCTGCTGTCCTCTATCTTTAATAGGTAATGGTGTGACAGTATTTCATTTATTGGAAAGACCTTAGCTGACATGATTCATCTCAGCAAGCAATGAACGTGCGTGCTGTGTATGTATACGTGTGTGTATATATATATAGGTGTACATGTATATGTGTGTCACCTTTACAAGGTCTACCAGGACACTCTGTGTGCACTCCAAAGGTGGTGCTTCTGTCAAAGATGTTGGTGTTTACTTTACAAGCAAGGCAAAACTCTTTAGAACCAGCAAAAACGAGGTCTAACAAAAATAGTTCAAGTGAACAAGATGTTTCTCTCTTGAGAGGAGGTAGACATGCCTGTGTGAGGACATGATCCCTATGGAGTCTGCCCTGCCACAGAGTATAAATAATAATAATCCCCTTCCCCCCCCCAAAAAAAAGCCCCAACAAATACAAACAACTAAAACCAGGGAAAATTAAAAAAACAAACAAACAAAAAACAGTGAAAAATGAAAACATCAGAGCTTTATTGCTTTTCCTTTTCAAGCGTCTTGTCATTAGGATGCAGTTGGTGTATACCAGCTGCTGCCTGATGGTGTTTCCCTGGTAGCGTTTTCCTTTCTGCGTGTCTTGAAGGACAACGACAGATTCCTCCTCCACACATGTGGCCAAAGAATTTCAGTTTTCCACGCAAATGAAGTGGGGGCATGTATAGCTTCATTACATGAGCGGGAGGGGGTTGTATACAGCAGTGTTGCGAGCGTCCCCCTCCCCATCACCTTAGCATCGGTAACTCTCTGCCCGGATTGAACCAATGGACTATCACAACCATTCTTAATAGATGTAGTTGAAGGCAGGAGACCATTGTAATTTAGGAGTTTTATTGTCCTCTGCTCCACCGTGATTATCATGTGTTTCCATGTGTTTCCATGAAGTACATGAAAACACTTTGAAGCATGTAGGATGGAAGTCACCTATGAGAGGTATCTTACAAAGTTCCTGTCCTTGAAAGCTCATAGCTCTCTTTAAGCTTTTATTATTTTTTGTAGACCATAAAGCAGCAGGAAGATGGTGTATCCTTGCTACATAGCCTGCTTTGTAGTGCTTGAGGACAATTTTTGTCCCCTTGACCTTGGTGAGAGTTTGGATGAAGTTGCAGCAAAAGAATATGGCTTAAAATATAGAGTAGAAGGTGATGTTTGTAAATCCATGATAACAAATAAATTTAAGTAGCTTTTTGAGAAGTATTTCCTAAGGAGCTTGAACAGCGAAGAGGACTGGTGTTTTAATTCTAATAGATTATGATCATTCGTCTAAGCAGAAAACTTAATTCATTTCTGCACCAAGCTTTAGTTTTGGCTTATAAGACTTCAATGCCTTTAAAAAACACCAGTCTTGATTTAGAGGCTGTAAGATGTAATATAAATACTTCGAAATGCAGGCAGCAACATTATGTTACCTAAAAAAAGTAACAGCAAAATGTAATGTCTGTGATAGTATCAGCATGTCAGATACCATAGCACCTGAAACTTCTTGGGAGGTTTTCTTACAGCCCTGTTAGCTCAGACCCGGTGTGGATCAAGTTTTGCACATTTTTCAAGTCAGCAGGACTGCAAACAAGGATTTAGAGACTGTAAAGTGGTAAAATTGCAAAGGAGAGAGTGGAGTTGGAGAAAAGGGACTCTGATATTTAGTTTCTTTTTCTTGGCATTATTAGACTCCCAAATGACAATGTTTCTAGTTTTCTAGCACAAAGGAGGCCTCATGCTGTTCAGGATCTGCTGTAAAGTTCTAGTACAGATCATTCTGTATCCCAAACAATTTATCTAGTTCAATGATGGTTTTATTTCACAGCTACAGTTTTATAGACCCGAGTCTAATAGATGGTATTTTTGGAAACCTCCCGTTTATCTAACAATAAAAGCCAGGATGGAGTATCAGCTTCCACTTAGATTTTCCTGAATTCTCTCCCATTAAATCAATAACATTAGTTTTCAAAATTATTAAACTTTATTTTGCTTTTAAGGAGAAAGGCTAAAAAAGGAGAAATTAAAATGCTATTTAAAACAAATACCGAGGCATAAAAAAAATGTCAATAATTTCAACTAAGTTAAATAATCTGGATGGGTTTCATCACAACATTTACATCATTATAAAATGCAGTTTTCATTGCTGGAATGCAACTGATTTAAAGCATATACTGTGAATGCTAGAAGTAAATGTGAGCAGCCCATTGTAACTTTTGGTTTATACGCATCATTAGTTTATGCACAACTCTTACGTCTTAAATCCAAGCTGTAGGGAGGGGGACCGGGAGAGTGGAGGGAGAGAATCATATCAAAAACCCTTTTGACAAACTGACAATATCAATATACGACCTCCTGGTTTTTGATTAGACCCAGCTACCTGAAAGGAGTTTTATGCACATAAGCAGTTGCAGTAGCACTTTCATTTCTGTCACAGAGGTCTAAATAAATGAATTGGCCATCTGCAATTAATTCGCATTGTACGAATAGTTTGAAGACTGAGTCGTCTGTCTTCCGAACAGAACAATCTATTTTTAGCTTTTCAAGCAAGCCTGTTTTGTGTTCTTTGTAGAGTCAGCGACATTCTTTCAATTTTTCAGCTTAATTAACACAAAAGAAATTGTAATCTGAGAAGGCAGCAGAAACATGAACCCCCTGAAAACCATGAATTTGCAAGAAAGCAGAAGATGGCAGCTTTGCAAAAGATAGCTGGCAAAAAAGAAAGCAGAAAGTTCAGAGCAGTTTGTGGGATTTTGGCTGGGTGCTGTCGAAGCTGAATTTATACATACCGTTTGTTGATTTACAGTGAGTGCTCACAGGTCTTGCAACTGATTTTTGGGTTCTTTCTTCTGAAAACGAGGGCCACAGAAAAAAAAATGTTTTCACATGAGATAATAACTACAACAGAGGAGTACTTGTGAATAAAGCAGATTCTGTAGAATTATGTACATACATCTGGCCTGGGTGTGAATGTTGGTGTGTGCTCCCGGGATGGTTGAGGAATCACTGAAACCCCTCCAGATGGACTTTGTGTGTTTGCAGTTGTAGGTAAATCCTTATTTCAAGCTCAGATACATTCATAAATAGGTACTTTTTATTAGTGTCATGCCCTGATAAATGCAAAAATATCCATGCATCACAAGATGTATTTTGCGCTACATCAGTTAGAAGATTTGTAGTGATCGTTTGGGAAGAGAAAAGTGCAGCTTGCTGCTCAGAGGGATTTGAGCTAAAATGTGAGCTCTAGATACAAGAAAAGGAAGTGAAAAGCTGAATAAACACAGAACACAAGCTGCAATCAGTGCATGGTCAGAAAAAGTACCTTGATATAACAGTGAGATTTCTGTGCTTGCTGCAGGTGCTTTTCTGTTTAGACATATTAAATATACAGCATTAGCATTTGCTGTGCATTAATATTATGCATGTGTAACATGTAAGCTTCCCAATTAAATGTCTTCCCAAGTATCCATTTGTGGGTGCTTGTTTGAAATATGCAAACAGACAGAGGAACAGTCATAGACTCTCAGCCTCCCCTCTTTTAATCCAGGCAAAGAGCTTGAAAGCCTGAAGTACAACTCCAAAAAGCATTCCAGGGACATCGGCAGCCCTGCTCAGCTGGTGACCACAGCAGCACAGGGGGTGGGAACACGTATTCCTGCAACAACTGATGCACCTGTAGCCTTATGAATCATGTTCACCATCATTTAAAAATAACATGTAGATTCTAAGGTTTATAGCATGGAGTACTGAGAGGTATTTAGCTGCCTAAAAATACAGCCAAGTTCTTAATAGGATTATTTTTGCAAATACTCTGTTAGTTATGGCAAGTAGAACCATCTGAACATCAACCTGTACCTTTAGATACGAAAGTACCTTTTGAAGTCTGGTCTCCAATTGCTTTTGCTTTTGACAACTATTCCCCAACTGATTTCATCAACCTAACTGTTCTGAGTATCAACTTTATCTGGTTCGGTCCCAGTACTTGTGTATGAAGAAGTCATATCACACGTTACAGAAAAAAAAATGTGTGGAAAAAGGTTTTTTTTTAACAAGCTGAATTTAGTTCCCCGAACTTTAAGAACATTCAAGTGTAGCAAAGTAAAGTAGAAGCTGTGACTGACTTCTGATTAAGATAACGATTCTTCAGTTTGTTGCAGAAATGGACTCCTGTGGGATGCCGCTGACTTCTCTAGCCTAACCAGTTTTACTGTACCAGAGCCTCACCTCTCAAAATAAGTGCTGGGGGAGATTCCTTTCACTGCTGAGGACTTATAATACTGTAGCCTTCTTTTTTCCTTCACTGTAGAAACAGGCTCTATTTTCCATCTGTAAACGCAAAGTGCAGCTGAGCAGTTGGGGGGGGGGGAGACAGGAGGAACGTCAATGTTCTTACTAAGAAACAATAAGAAAGTTATAAAGCAGCTGCAAAGCCCCTGTAAAGGATTAAGGTGTGTAATTGGCATGTGCAATCAATGCTGGAAATAAATGGGAATGGTAAGCAGTGGTGGGACAGTTGGTTTGCTCACCTAGGGCCTTGGGAAACCTGAGTAAGGTAACCTGTAAGTTTCTTTAAAAGTCATCTCACGTGGTTTAACTGCAGGGTTTCCACAGTGCCAGATTTTTTATGCAGTTCTACCTCCAGGTAGTGTGGAAGCTGCTGATCAACACTGAAAGTTGGTGATGAATATTAAATAGCAAAAACCTAATAATAAAATAATCAGTTTTCAGTCTTTTGCATGAATTTGCTGGTGAATTTGCCCCCCACAATGCTAAAGGAGGTAGAGGAAAGTTAATATGTGTGTATCGTCTTTTTCAGTAGCTAAGAGAAGAAGAAAGTGGCAGACATTACTACTCAGTGTACTGGAATTTAATTATTAGCGTTTTAGTTGCAGAAGTTTTCCATTCTGAGTAGTACGCAGGCATGCCTTTTGTGTCCAAGGGCTAAGCATACTCATGATACTAATGCATTAGTATGCATTCACTGCTTTGGTTGTTTTTTAAGAATTGTGGGTGTTTATTAAACAATTCCAGTCCATTAAAACCAAAAAGATAGATTTCTGTGGTCTCCATACTCTTAAATTTTTGGATCTTTGTTTAAGAAAAAGTAAATGTAGTTCTTGAAGTATGGTTAAATACAGTAACAAAGCAGGAAGTATGTCCTAAAGTATGTTTGGTTTAAATCCCATGAGAAAGTCTATTTAAGGATTCTTCTGTGAGGATGTAAATTCTGAAATACCTGTTTAGTTTAGCAGTTGTAAAATACGTGAGGTAGTCAATCATACCTTTGGCTTTTGCACTCAGCCGGGTTACTTGCCAGCATAAGCAAAGACTTAAAGGCTTAATTTTTAGATGTTTCGGATAGAATCCAGTGTGAACCTTTCACTTCATCCATAATATCCTAAATATTAATTATTTCTGAAAGTAATCAACCAAATTTGTCACTTCTAAAGACAGCACGAGGTTGTCTTCTGCACCCAGGATATTCTCTGTTGAGTCGTAAGTCAAGTCTATAGACCACTGTATTGTTAAATAACAGTAAATATAGCACCTGGACTGCAGGCACTGAACACTCCAGCAAGCAGAGGGACAAAGTACTCCATGCCCTTAAGGAATCAAGAGAATTGTTTGGGTAATTGGCTGTGCACAGCCCTTTTCCATACTCTTAGCTCTGAAAATATAATCCTCAAAAGAAGTGAAGAAAAGTATCCCTACACATCTGTCATCAGCCGGAAACTGATGTTCTTGTACAGGGAGTTCTGCTACAGGCCTCTCCCCAAAGTTAGCAGGCTCAGTAGCAGTGTCAAGGACAATGTAACAAGCAAATTGTAACTAATCTTTAGAAATTGGCTGTCCCACTTCCCCTGAGGAATGGCCAGACATCAAAGCTGGATAGTGGTGTTCGGCTGTCCTGTCCATTTGCATGCTTTACTTCCTTGGTCTTTCCTGCACCTCTTCACAGGCTCTGGCAGGAATCCCTTACCTCTCTTCTTTACATGCAAGTCACACGAGAGGTTCTTGAAGAAGATTGAGGTTTCACTGTTCGGCGTTTTGGGGGTTTGTTTAATTTTCTTCACAGATGTTACCTTGTTATGGCATCACGTGTGAATATGAAGGCAGTCATCATGTACCATATGCATGGTGAATCAAGTACTTCTGGGATGTGTTCAACATAATGTGCCCATTTGGCATAGATAGCCACCTCATCTAGGAGTCTGGGTAAGCAGACCAGTGGTATTTGTGCATGTAGTTTGTTCTGCACGTCCACAGTGGCCCTTAGGTCAGATCATATCTGAAAAAAACCCTCACAATTGATGGTGTTATTTGTTCAGTTGATGCTCCTCACTGTACTTGTTGGTCTCCATCTGTGTGAGCCACATCAAAACACAGATGAAGTACTCCAACAGCCTAGCTCTCCAGCAGTAAGTAGTTCTGGTGCTTCATTGTTTTATCTGTAGACAGTACTGACTCTAAGGCTCATTCTTTGTTCCATGCTTCATACTCATCAATAGGAGCTTCTAACTGTAATTTAAAGTTGTCTTCAGTGCTTTCATGCAGGGGAAAACATTCATGTTCATGAAGAGGAATCACAGAAGGGTCACTAGGTCTTTTCCTGTTCCTCCTCCTCTGCAAACTTTATGGATGCTTACTGCCAGTGTAAAACTCAGAGATGCTTTTTCCATGAAAAATAAGAAGTGGGGGGCCATGTGAGGCAAAAGCTGTGGGTCTAACCAAGCCCAGCACAAATCCCTGGGTCAGAACTTGAAGCTCAGCCTCCTGTTCTCTTATCAAGGACTTGTCTGGTCTAATAATCAAAACTGAAAGGGCCTGGCCTTTTAAGGGAGGGAGGAACCTAAGCGTTTGTGGCTTACACTTATTTGGTGGGAACTGTGGCTGCTTGGCTGTTCTGAAGTATTTTATCCTAGCTGCCATAGTTTCTTCATGAGGCTCCTTCATTTTACACTGGGCAGTCCCAGGAGAGCAAGACAAAATGTCCGTAATTGAGGGACTTCTGGTAAGTGATATACTAGTTGAAGGTCTATATGTTTAGGACCTTGATATTCCACGTATTCATTTTTCATAAGTGTAACACAGTAACTTTTCACCTTATAGGAAGTCATAGACCTTTCTGCCAAGAAGAAATTACAGTTTCCTCGCAATATATTGCTATGTTGCTGCAAAGCCCATCAGACAGTAGAGGGAGCACAAGTTAACCGTCGCTTTTCCCAGTGCCATGGGATAGGAGCACTAATTGTATGTGCAACAGCTAGCAGAAATGGAAGAAAGAAATAGACGGGTGAATGCTGTGTTGCTTAGTAGTGCACTGGAAGTGGATGAAAGGGCTGGAGGGAACAGGTTAAATGCCTGAGTATTAGGGAGTGAGGAGCTAAATATGGCACCTTAATACAGCACATGGCATGAGGCCAGATCTGTTAGTTCACAGATCTTAACGTGCTTCCAATATTTGGGTTTGAGCAGGATTAAAAACCAGGAGGGGAGTTTTTTGTGGTTCTGGTTTTGACAGCGATGGAATCTCTGAGGAGTAATTTCAATGCTGTGGCATTCAAACCTGAATTCTCATTTTGTGGGACCTTAGGATCCAAGCCACAACTCAGCATCATATCTTTGGTCCATTTGTACCAAACATTTGATAACTGTGCTCTACAAAATAATTTGTGTGTGGCTAGAAGATGTAGGTAGGTCTCTCTGGAAATACAATGTAAAACTCTGGCAGGTGATGTTCATATCAAGAGTAGTGTGTGAGTTTAGGTTCTAGCCCTTGTTTCAAACACATAGCATCACCAAGGTACAGTTTTCTGTGTTTGTCCTGTTTACATTACACAGTACCAGAGCTAGGACAAGCTGCTGAAATAGAAGGTTTCTTAGGAATTAGCTGCATAAATTACTTTGTTATAACTGAGGATATAAATGAGAGTGACATTTCTGTAACAGACTTTCCAGTATAAAAGATTGAGTCTGATGGCTATGAACACTCAGAAATCTTTACCATGAGAAAGTACAACAATCAGGGGTTAGAAGTTACATTTAGAGAAAATGTAGGGTGAGATGTATGAATCTATTGCCTTTTTTCATTGCCTTTTTTCAAGTGGAATGACTTGAGCTAAAGTTAACTTTTTACTACTTAAGAAGATTATGTGGTTCATAGAAAAATAATTCAAACTGCTTAATTTTTAAAGCTTTTTAATAAGAAAGCTTCAAAGAGATTCATTTTAGAGTAGGATTCAAGTAATGTAGGTAAGGTAGTTAAATATTCCCTCAGTGAAATGTAGTTTGAAAAACAGACATTCATGGCACCTATACAAGTATTTCTATAGATTCTTATCTGTAAGAACAGCAACATATTTCTTTTTTTAATTAAAGATCATTATAATTGCTAATGTATGATTGTTTGGGGGCATATGTGAGTCAAACTGTGGTTTTGAGAACACAGTTTTTGAGAACACCTTAACCTTCACCAAATCCTTCACCCTGTGTGTAATGTCTGTGCTGAACTAAAACATAGGCCCATGCTGGAGATTCCCTTCATCCTTGCCAAGGAGAGGAGCACCTCCAAGAGGACAAATGAAAAAGCTGGGAATCATTCAGAATAATTGAGGAACAGGATTTTGTAAGACAGTGAGCATTGTGCAGAGAAGCTGATTAGCAATTTGGGAAAGGAACAAAACAAAGAACCTTTGAAACCAAAGCAAAGGAGCAGAAGAGCAGCTCAAATTATTTAGGGAAGAGATGTTCTTCACAGAGAAGCAAAACTTTCTAGAGCAGAGGCAGACTCGTTGCTGCTAGAAATGGCATTATCACGCCAAGAGGTGAAGTGAGCCTGTTTGGTTCTTTCTCTGTATTTGCTCCTTGTTTACATGTTTCTGTTAGCTCTTTTGTTATTTGGGAATGGGGGGAGTGTTTTGGTGTTGGGGTTTTTTGAAGACTTGGATCTCTGTGATTAGGGGTTCTTTTGCTAAGCCTGTATTGCTTTCTTTCATAGTCTTTTAAGGATACTACTGGAAAAAGTTTCTCACAGCCAGTGTAGCATATGGTAATGTACTGAAAGAACTGTCTCCAGAAAATTGTTCTGTAAATGTTGATGTGTCCAGATAGTGGCTTACACCATGGAGTGCTCTTCAGCTCAGGTCTTCAAAGCTAGCCAGTAGTGATTCATTCACGATGTGTATCTGTCTAGACATGAGAACTTGATGCAACAGAAAGGTTTCTTACTCAAGTATTAAGAGACTGTACCCATTACATAATTGTTAACTAGCGCAGGCGGTCTCAAGTCATGGTAGATTATTACTGTCATCATCTTCTCTGCAGACCACTTTGGAGTGTTTGGATAAAGACAACACATCTGCTTCTACCACCCCTCACTTGAGCTGTTTGCTCCTACTTACAGGTTTCACATTGATGCTTCTATAAAGAGATCTGGAGGACACTCTTGGGGCACTGAGATCTTAGCCAGTGAACACACAGTTTCAGCACTTCACATTCTAAATTTTATGATATAATCTTAGTTTCAACTCTCTGGTAATGGGAATTTCTGTATTTATCTTTAGGCAAGGAATTTCTTAGCCTTTTTAACTTTAAACAGTGCTGAGCGTAAACAGATCATGGAAAAATAGCATTCTTGGAAGTCTTTACTGCACGGTTTGATCTTGTACCTTGTGTATCTTGCATTGGATCACTATCTCTATGCCCATCAGCTCTTCATGCCTTCCCTCTGATTATCTTGGCCAATGTGGGCTGATGTGGTCCTTTTCATAGAGGGTATGAAGTCCATTGTGTCTTTTTTTCCCCTCCAAGCCAGCTTTTAGGGTGGAAAAGAATGAATTCGTATTTCTAGGGTGGGAGTTGGGTCTGTGCTGGTAGATCATGGTTGCTCTGTTTCCGCTTTGTGGCTGTCATTGTTCAGCTGGGTACAGAGTCTGTCCTGCAGCATGAATGCATGATTCACCGTGGAAGAGGGTATGATACAAAACAAACACAAACCTTATAGCCAAGATGATGTTCATAAAATAAAATGGGGTTATAATTTTTATGGAGAACTATTTTGGTGTGTCACAACTGCCTTGGTCCCTTTTGCCTGCCAGAACTGTGGATTTATAAACTCCCTCACTAGTTTCCTCACTCAAGGAAAGCAAAACCAGGAAGCTTAAACTCCATTATTATTTCAAATGAATATTAATGGCAAATGTTATGAGGTACTCACTCAGCTCTGTAAGAATACACATGTCCATTCATGAGATGGTCCAGACATAGCAGAGGGTTAGGAATACAGAATTTAAGACTGAATTCAAAAGGGCAGCACAGGAACTTCAGGCCCCAAAAAATCCTCTAAAAGTTTGGCTTTGTTTCATGCTGTCAGCCGGGACTCTTCTTACAGCACCATGATACCCATTATAAAGAAATAAGTTAAATCCACCCTTCCTTCATGCCTCACAACACACGGCACTGTGCATGCTCAGCACATGTGTAGGACTGATAAAGAGGCATTATCGAGCCTGAAAGCATTTTAAACAAAACAAATAATGTGGCTGCCCAGCACTTCCTCTGGCAGTAGTTCCTTGGACAAATCTTCCTTAACTCTCGCATGTGTGAGTTAGTATGTGTGTGTGTGTGTATATATATATATATATATCTCCCTCAGTAACACCAATTCATAGAAAGAGTTTTTCAGAATAAATGTACAGCTGTGTATTTTATATATAGGGTGTGAAATGCAGCCATGCAGGAGGGCCCTGCCTCCAGCCGGGGGTTGCCAGTGCCAGGAGGGACTCAGCATCTTCCCAATGCCCCATAGCACAGGGCAGGCAGGAGGGAACAGGTTTCCCTGTGCCATCACCCCTGGGCTGCTGACTGAGGGCAGGGTAGCCGGTCACTCTTTTTGTTTATGAACTGGTGGATGAGCTGCAGCTCGAAGGGGGCAGCGGTGGTGGAGCAGGGTAAAAGCCGTTGCAGCATCCCTGGATCTGTGGTTTTCTATTAAAGCCCTTCTGCTGACATGGCCATGACCCCAGTGAGCAGAGGGGGGCACGGCTCTCCGCATGCAATGGTTGCAGCCTTTGTTCATACCTGGGTCATGGGGAGCGCAGTTGCTCAGGGCTGACGCCGGGGAGCGGGTGGCAGCCTCCAAGGCTTCCTCAGGAGCAGCACGCTCCTCGCCTCGGAGAACCGGGATCTCAATCACGCCGCTTGCTCTCTGTTTACATAGTGTAGACTAAGCTGTAAAGAGCCAATTGCTTCAGAAGCGAACAGGTCACTGTTAGCATGCACAGGGCAATGGAAAAACAAATTCGGTATTGTAACACCAGCAAGCATAAAGCAAACCTGGAGGTGACCTGCAGAAGAACAGAGCACCGGGTTTCTGCCCTGTTCGGTGCTTTATGGTGTACAAAGAAAGATTGAGAGGTGTGCAGGCTTTTTTTGTTACTTTTTTTTTCTATTTCCAAAATAGAAGGTGTCTTTGTCTGGTACTTTGGCTGTCGCAAGTGTGCTGATTCTAGGTGTCCCTGGTTGGGCAGGCGGGAGGGCCTGTGCGAGGACTGAACAGAATACTAGCAGCTTTCTCAGTATTTTCATTGAAGGAAAAGTGTTACGGTTTTGAACAGAGCCTATTTTTTCCCCTCATATTGCTGAGAATGTCTGAGTTAAAAGTGTTAAGGAAGACAGACTATTAAGAAATTGCTTCATTTTAAATAATTATAATTAGTGTAGCAGAGGGGCTTGAAGGTCCCCAGTGAGATATGGTGCTCTTGGTTCTCGATACTGTGCAGACGTGTTGGAAGTAAGCAGCTTACGACTTAAATGAGAGAGGCAGATGAAAGATGGTTGGAAAAAGAGGCACAGAAAGGGGAAGTGATTCATGCAAGGTCATGCGTGGATTGGTGGCTGTGCTGGATCGAGCCATCTGTGCCAGATCAGGTCTCAGTCCTGTTCCCCTGTTTGCTCCCTATGCTCTTCTCTGCCTTCAACATTTTGTGAGCTTTCAGGCAGGCCCAAGCACCCTCCTGGGCTGGGTGGGTAGGAGGGGATAAACCTTCACCTCAGCTGGTTTTGATGTGGCAGAGGCAAAACCCAAGTTCTAACTCAGCCTGGGCTGGCGCTGGGTCCAGACCCCAACTCCTGCCTGGCTCCCGCAGCTCTGGTATTGGATGTCTTTCCTGGCTTTGTCTGAGCTAGAACAGTAAGGGAAACCTTTCATTGCACACCTAAAGACTTGGAGATAATAAATCGTTTTATATACATTTCTAAGACATAAGGCACGCACACAAAAAGCCGCAAACCACCAGAAGGATTCATTTGGAACATTGGGAAAGGGTCTAAATTCTGCAACTTCCCTAGGGTGTGTGAGGCACTCTAATTTAACATCAAGGCACTTAAAAAGTAATTGTGCTGTTAGTTTGCCAGTCAGACAAATTCTTTCAAGAAAAATAGGGTCCAGAAGATCCCTATTCTGTAATAGTGTCTGTATGTAATTTTAGGATCTAGGCAGACCGTTTTTCGATGTATACAAAAAGATAGGAGAAAATACGCATTCTGAAACAGGACACTTTCAAGCCTTCAGCAGTGCAGAGACAGAAGAGCAAAATCCCAGTTCTGTGGTCCTTGCAGATCATCTCTAATACTGGCTTCTGATATTGAGAGTATTGTGGTTAGCTGGCACTAAAATGTAAAGTTATTTTGGGCATGAAAGGCTGAACATCATTCTCTTTAAAAGAAAGAATGTAAAAGAAGGAGAGGAATGTTTACTAGCACGTTAAAGCGTGTGTGACAACTTAGCAACAACTTAACAATCCTCTTATTCCCCCTTCCTGTTGGGCGCTGTAAAAGGAGAGCCCAATGTCAGTAATAAATACTCAGGTGGAGGGGTAGCTCCGGGTGCTGCTGGGGAGCAGGCTGGGTCAGGCTGAGCCTCAGCTGCGCTGCTCCAGTGCCGACTGCAGCGGGTGCCAGGCTGCTGGGGAGGTGAAGGCAGGAGCTTCTCCTCCTCCTCTCGGCGGGAAGAAGGCTTAGGAGTCCCGTGCTTCTTTGCATCAGCTAACTATAACCTGATGTTGGAAAACACAGCCTCTACTGCTGCTGCCTCCGTGGGTTTTGTGACCCAAGCGTAACAAGGGTTAAAGCAGAAGAATTCTTGATAGAGAAGTTTGCAGTTGGGGGTAGGTCTGCTCTGAATGTTGACAAATATTGAAACTAAATCCGAGAAAAGACTTGCTCCAATTGTTGGGTTTTTTTTTGTAATCAGCATTCCATATGTGTTACACGAAGAGCTGGGATGTGCTATTTCTGTTATGTAAGAGGGGACTTGGGGGAGGTTTTGGTTGGTTTTGGTTTGGTTTTGTTCTTTAATAAAGTGCAGTGCAGAATGCGTGAGTGGGGAGAAGAAATATCAGGGAAAAAACCTGCAAGGAAATAAGGAAAGCTACTGGGTGAAAAGCTGTTCCTCAGTCTGTTATTTCCATAATTCCTGGAGTTCCTTAAAAGTCTCTTTTAATGTTTCTAAGGAAAAGCCTTGAAGTGAAAGGAGAGAGGCAAGGGATTTTTTCCCCCTTTGGTTTAAAGGAAGGTCTTGGTTAATTCTATTAGTAGACTTTGGGCTTGTTTTTATTTAAAAACAAAACAAAAATCCCTCTCAAGTTCAGAATTTCTGTATGGAAAAATTCTCGTTCTTTGCCAAAGAGGGAAGTATCTCCTTTCCATTCTGTTTGTTTTGGAGTATCTGCACTTCAGTGTTTTGTGTTTGTTCTGTATTGAATACATTAGTGGTGCATTAATTTCTTCCTGACAGTGCTCATTTCATTGCATTCGGGTAGGCTCACTCTTTCCCCTGACACACAAACTCATCCTTTTACTTGATGATCCTGCTTTGCCCTCCCAAGTTTTGGTTGATAATGGCTTCATTTCCTACCTTGTTTACCTTTTAATGCTTTTTTTTTGTTCCAGCTGCCACAAAGGAGTCAGCTGGAAAAAAACAACCACCAGCACACATTGGATTCTTGCTCCAATTCCAATCTGTTTGCTTTGGTTTTCCTTTTTAGATTGTTGTTTGCCTTTAATTTGTTTGTTTCTCCTTTAAGCGGGTTTGAGATTACTCAAGGGTTCCTTGTTCAGCAGGTCAAAGGGTGACTTGGAGACTTTGAAACTGTCTCCCTCTTTATCACCAAGTTTTGTTCTTCCAAGAGTCCAAAGGATTTTGCAGCTCGTGGAGGATGCGTGCATCTAAGGGAAGCATAAGCAGCAGACCTGAGTTATTGCAAGAAGCCATGGGAGCCTTTTAGTGTCAAAGCAATTGAAAAAAACCCCTTGAGCTAAGTCTAAATCACAACCTTAATTAATAAATAATTATATATATAATTAATAAATAATTATATATAACTAACTAAAAGGCTAAGTTTACTGAGGATTAAATACACCAAGATGGATAAGTTTGATACTAACCACTGGTCACTTTGACGGCTCAGGATGAAGGCCTCCAGTTCTGTATTCTTAAAGCTACAAGTTTTAACAGACTTCAAAGCAGAGAGGTGTCAATGCACAAAGATACAGTGTGTGCTATTAAAAAATATCCTTTACCTGAAAGAGTCAATATGTCCCAAAGGTAATCCCTGCTTTTAGAAGAGGGAAGACTGTTCTAATGGCTCAGCCTTGAACTGTGAATTTGGAGGACAGCAAAACAAAGCATCGGATAATGTAGGCTCCTTAACAAATAATCACAGCTACTTCTTATTTCTGCTTAAGATATTAATCCTTAAAGGTTCTACCTATGCACAGGGGGAACTTCTTCTGTACCTTTCTAGTATAAATTCACTCATTGTTTATTTTTTCCCAGTACTTTAAATCCCTTGGAAACCTTGGAGGAGGGGGAAGCACCTCTAACATCTTCATTTCTTACAAAGATACACAAACATATACAAATATAAATAATTTCAGGTGAATCACAAAGTAGAGAGGGATGCATAGATTTTCTTTTTAATTATTAAAGAAAGCAGGGTGCAGACATTATCCTCCAGTAGCACATATTCAGCTGTGGGGGGATTACTGGGTTGCAGATTCGCAGTGGATAAACGATTAAACTGTCTTCCCCTTCAGAGTTCCCCTAACACGATCAGCAGTTCCATTCCAAACTCTTAGGAGTGGAACAATCTCACAGGTGTGAGGACTGGAAAGAGTAGATAACTCAGATGCGGGGCTGTAACTGCCCTTTCAGGTCTGTGGTGGAGTGGCCATAGTTTGTTGTTCACTGATCCACTCCATGACAGCTTTAAATCAGAGAGTATTTTATTGTGGGGTTTTTGTAGTGGATTTTTTTTCCCACACATGCAAGCTTAGCTTTCTTTTGGTTCATCCTGATAATCATAGAGAGGAATGTTACAAAGTTTACAGTCTGTGTTTTCAAGTGGAAAGAGTCTAAAGTAAATCTGAGATAAAGGTATTGCTGTAAGAACCATTTGTCTCATATGTTCCCCAGATTAATTGAGCTCTGTATCCTTCCATGAAAAAGACTTGCTGAAAATAGGCTATTTCCTATAAACAGAAACAAAGGAAATTGTACAGTTAGATCACCCCTATTGCTTTTACTTTTTGAGCTGCACATTTTGTCTCCTCGGCTGTGTGCCCTCAGCCATGGTAGGAACTGAAGTGCAGGCTATTCCAGTGGCAAGGGCTGACAACCCCCTCAAAAGCTGCAGTGCCATTTCACTCCGGTTGCTAAGGGATGCTCAAGCGTGATGTCTGTATCCTCCTTTCCAAGAGAGCACATTGATTTGGTCACAGCTCCACCCCCACGGTTCACAGCCAAAAGTTTATTGAGGTCATGTTCACTGTGGGCAGCATGAGCACATCAGTAGCTGTGCAATGGTCCTCTCTGAAAAGTCAGTAGCTGTTTCTTTCTTCTGGAGGCTGAGGCATCCCAAGTGCTCAGTGCCTTCAACTTACTAATATATATGAATTGTTTGCAATAAGTGTTTGTTGCCTTGAGGCTTTGGAAGACGTTTGGTGGTTGAACATGCTGATCTGGGTCTTATAATCACCAGTAAAAACAAAGGTGAATTCACTCAAGCGAATTCAGAGCCTAACTCTGATGGACTGAGAGTAAAACTGATGCAGCATCAGTGTTCTAAGCAGAAAGTTTTATCCCTTCAGTTAGAAAGAGAAAAGAATGGAATGACAAGAAGTATGTGTTTCAGATGCATTTTTCAGTAGGCTTAAAATCTACTCCATTAAAAAAGCAGTAACTCCAAAACCAATCTTGCATTAACATTGCTTCAGAATAAAGAACAAAAGCAGCAGAATCTGAGGCTGTTGGCTGTTACCTTCAGACATGTGAGAATAGCAGTGAATTTGAATTTCATCTCTAAGTGTGCAGTGCTCACAGTCTTCTGCGAGTAAACTTTTATTTTCCATTAATTTTGAACATGAGCCGGCAGTGTGCGCTCGCAGCCCAGAAAGCCAACTCTATCCTGGGCCGCATCAAAAGGAGCGTGACCAGCAGGTCGAGGGAGGTGATCCTGCCCCTCTGCTCTGCTCTCAAGGATGATCAGGGGACTGGAGCACCTCCTGTATGAAGATAGGATGAGAAATTTGGTGCTGTTCAGCCTGGAGAAGGCAGCCTGGAGATCTCATAGCAGCCTTCCAGTATCTGAACAGGGGCTGTAAGGATGCTGGGGAGGGACTCTTCATTAGGGACTGTAGTGAGAGGACAAGGGGTAATGGGTTCAAACTTAAACAGGGGAAGTTTAGATTGGATATAAGGAAGAAATTCTTTACTGTAAGGGTGGTGAGGCACTGGAATGGGTTGCCCAGTAAAATTGTGAATGCTCCACCCTGGAAGTGTTCAAGGCTGGGTTGGACAGAGCCTTGGGTGAGGTGTCCCTGCCCATGGCAGAGGGGTTGGAACTGGATGATCTTAAGGTCCTTTCCAACCCTAACTGTTCTACGATTCTGTGATTCTAATTTAAGGAGGAATGAATCAATAAACATCTTCTTATGTCTCCTACAACCACTTCCACGTTCATGTTACCTTTTGGAAAATTTTTCTGCTTAACATGGAGCAGTGTCCTTTAACACCCTTTTTTGAGTATTTTAAAGCCTCAGATAGACTTTTATCACAGAAGCACTGTGCCCATACATACAGTTATTTCATCTTTGCATTTATTTGTTCTAAGACTGCAGGATCTTCAGACATGAGTTTCAACTTTACAGTGAGTTAGGGTCAGATTTTGCCTGCACTTACCCTTTTGGTGGCAGGAGTCTGGTGAAACTGAAGTTCATGGATTTTTACAAGATGGAAGCTAATACAACTAGTTCCAATAAGAAACACAATTTACTCTAAAGACACATGGGCAGCACTGTTATGTAAACAAGTAAGAAAGAATGAGAACAGCTAATGTGTTGGTATGCTCATTCTTCAAATAATGTTTTCCTTATCAGGACAGCACTAGAAAAGAATCATGGCAGTTTGGTGGGTTTATGCAGTATGGTTTGTGCCTTACATCTTGTGTTGTGTCGTATTCAATAAGACAAGAAAAGTCTGTATCTGCTGATAAGTGTAACAATTTGGGAGTTTTCTTTTTGTTTTCTGTAGCTTTTGAGACTTTCACACCCTAATAACACTTGTAACACAGGAGCTAATTCGTAATTCTGTCGGAACTAACTGGGAGTTTTGTGAAATTAGCTGAGTGTGTTTTCTCTTTTCAACTACCTCATGCTTGGTTCAACCTGTGCCTGAAGAGACAGGCACAGGGTATACATACACCAGGAGAGCAGCAATTCCCATGTCCCAGCGGCTCTTAGAGTTTAACCTCACAGAGCACATCCCAGTTGCATTTGGGACAGGGCTGGATGCATGCTGCTGGACAACGGTGTTTACCCAGCAATGACTCCCTTGTAGGCGGGTGCTTTGGTGTGTTTGCCACTCCCCTTCGCTATGCTCACACCACTCACCAAGATTTTAGCATTTTCTGTACCTCCAGCAATAATTTTTATCTTGTTTGTGTATTCCTTCATGTTTGGAGCTGAGATAGGTTCCCTCCCTCCCCGGCTGGGACCCAGGGCGAAGCAAAGCCTGGAGGCTGAGCAGATTTTCCCTGCTACGTGGTGGCAGATACTGGCATTTCTGCATTCTCTTCATACCTGCAACCATAAAAAAGCTATGAGGTGTTACAATTTTCACTCTGAATTCTGCTTTATTGAGTCCTTTATGCCTTGCAAATGGCACAGTTAAAATGTATTTGAAAAATGGATATTACATGGAAACAATATAAATAAAAAGACCTACAAAAAATACAAGGAATTGTTACAATCTTTGCTTCGGATGAGTCTGGGCATTGCTGAGCCAAGTGTTTCTAAGACCTTTTAAAACTGCCTTGGCTTAAATCAACAACTGAAGTCAGTGAGATTTTCTCCACTGACTCCAAATCTCTTAAGCTCTGTGTACCCTAAAGTTGTGGCATTTTAAGATAAACTCAGAATGCCAATAAATCCTCAAAGACCAAGGTTTGGAGGTGGCATTCCGTGTTTCTCATGACGTCTACCCCTCTTTCAGCAAGGCCAGTTAAACAGATGTATCTGATGACACTAAGACCTTCTAGTTGTTTGCTCTATTCACATAATTATTTTACTGTAGGTGGTTCTAAATATAGTGACTGGATGACGTGAAGACTTATGTTCATGGGAGTAGTCTCATAGATAACTGAATTTTGCAAATGAGGATAAATAATTTATCTATAGTAAAGGACATTTTACTAATCTCAGGGGGGTAGAGAAATTCTACCTGTGTACTTTAAGCAGCCAGGATATACAAGGAGCAAAGTGCTGATCTTTGTTTTCCAGACGTAGCTGATAAGCTTGTGTAACTTATGTAAGGAGGATTCCAAAAAAGGTATTTTAGAAAACAGAAAGGAGCTAGATCGCTGGTACCACCATAGGTGGGAGCAACTGCGTGCATCAAGTTGTACTCTCCTACTCCATCCACAATGATTTGTCTAAGATTGTTTCCCTCTGTCCCACCCTCTCAGGCTGCAGCCCTCCAGACAGGCTCACGCCATCAGAACACCACATCTATCCCAGCACTCCATCCCCAATCCCAGCATCTCAACCCAGCGCTCCATCACAGCACCACATCTCGTATCCCAGCGCTCCATCCCAAATCCCAGCACCTCATCCCTGCGCCCCATCCCAGATCCCAGCGCACCATCCCAGCACTCCATCCCCAATCCCAGCATCTCATCCCAGCGCTCCATCACAGCACCACATCTCCTATCCCAGCACTCCATCCCAAATCCCAGCACCTCATCCCTGCGCCCCATCCCAGATCCCAGCGCGCCATCCCAGCGCTCCATCCCAAATCCCAGCATCTCATCCCAGCGCTCCATCACAGCACCACATCTCCTGTCCCAGCACTCCATCCCAGATCCCAGCGCGCCATCCCAGCTCCCGCGTGTCACAGGGCTGCCTTCCCTGGGAACGCGCATTCGCCCCGAATGCCCGCGCTGGTCCAAAGTGAAGTAACGCCAATCAGCGGCCGCGGGACCCTTCTGCAGGTCGCTGCGCGGGTGTGCAAGGTCCGCCCACCGGCGAAACGCGCCAGTACGTGCGTACATGAGGCTTCGGCACAGTACTGTGCGGTGCAGCACGGAGCGGCCCGGGCACGGCTGCGCTCGGGTCCATTCAGACGCGGGCTGATGCAGCCCCCGGTGCGCAGCCTCCTCCCGCCGGGCTCCCGGGGCCGGTTCGAAGCGGGCGTCGCGGGGTGACGCCGCGTCACGTGAGCGGGCGCGCTCCCAGGGTGCACGCGGGCCCGGTTGCCCCACCCGCTCCCCGAGCAGCGCGGCGCGGGCGGGGAGAGCGCGGCGGGAGCGGTGCTCGCGGGATGCGGGAGCGGGCAGGGGGAGCGCGGCGGGGGGACGGCCGCCCGTGACGGACGGGCTCCGCGCGGGGCAGACGCCGGACCGCCTGTTTTCGGTTTTAATTACCCCCCCCCCACACTGCTCGCTGGAGAAGCCGAGAGGATTCAGCCGCCTGGAAACCCGATGTGAAAAAGCAGCGGCAAGGAGCGGAAAACCCGACCAAAAAACCCGCAAAACCCCGAAAAAGCCCCAAAACCCGAAAAAAGAAAAGCAGGAAAAAAAAGGGGGAGTGGGGCTCGGCCCGGACCCCCGCCCCGGTGAGGGAGGAAGAACCCGCGGCCGGAGGGCGAGGAGCGGCGGCTCCCGGCGAGGGACGGGGATCCGAGAGCCGCGGCTGCCGCGACCCCCTCGGCGCTTCTGTCCGTCGTTGCGGGGGGAGAGGAGGAAGAGACGTTTCCCGGTCCTGCGGGCCGAGGATCCGGGAGGTTCCCGCGCCTGGAGCCCGTGCCTTTGGATTTAAGAGGATTATTGTCTTTTATTTTTTCTAATTGTTTTGGGGGTGGCTCCGGAGCTGGATTTGTTCCTGTGCGTGCGGCGCGGGGGGGGGCACTGCTGTTCCCTCTAGAGGAGCCGGCGGCCCGGCCGCGGGCGCGGAGATCCCCGCGGATCGCTCCGCATCGGGCCCTGCCGCTACCCCCCCCGGGAAAGGTGCGCTGAGGGGATCGGCGCGGGGCTAAGCGGGGGGGCGGGGAGGAGAAGCAGCTGCAGCTGCCGGGGAGAAGACCCGGCGGAGCGGCAGCAAAGTCATCGTTATCGGCCCCCCCTTGCCTGGCTCCGGGCTCGGCTCTCTCCATGTCTCTGGCTCTGGGCAGCGGCCGCCACAGCAGCGAGTAGGGGGGGAGGAGGAGGAAGAAGAAGAAGAAGGGAGCCCGGGAGCGTGCCTCCCTCCCCCCGGCAGCCCCGGCCGCCTCCCGTCCCCTCGCCCTGCGTCCCCTGACTCCCTCTCCCCAAGATGGGCTGTTTAGGGAACAGCAAAACGGAGGATCAGCGCAACGAGGAGAAGGCGCAGCGAGAGGCCAACAAGAAGATCGAGAAGCAGCTGCAGAAGGACAAGCAGGTCTATAGGGCCACGCACCGGCTCCTCCTGCTGGGTAAGGGGGCCGCAGGCAGCGCGGCGCCGGGGCAGCGGGCCGGGGGCCGTCTCCTCATGGCCGGAGGGAGGGCGGCGGGGCCGCACACCGGCCCCCTGCCCAGGCATGGGGAGGCCCGAGGGAGAGGTGGGGCCCGGGGGGAACGGAGCCGCAGGGCCCACCCGTTCCGCGGGGCCGGGGCAGCGGCCGGCGAGCCCGCTCCCGGCGGGGCCGCAGGGATCCGCTAGCGCCCGGGGAGGTGGGCGCGGGGGTTCCGAGGAGACTGGTGCGGTCCGGAGGAGCCCGCGGGTTCCTTGGCCTGGCGGTGGCGGGTACACCACGGGCAGGCCCTACAGGTACGGAGCTGCGGCTCGGGGCCGCTCTCCGCTCGCGGGGGCAGCGCCCCGCACGCCCGGGCACAACGCGGGGAGGCAGGCCGGGGCGGGGAACGGGCCTCGGGGCCGAGCGTGAGGAAGGGGCGAGGGTGCCGGGCCGGCCGCCTGCGAGGGGCGCGGGATCGCCAGGCCCGAGGGCGAACCCGGGAGATTAAACCGGGGCGGCGGGCCTGCCCTGGGCGTGCGGAGCGGGCACCGCGGCCGGCGGGGGGCCGGGGCTGGGGCGGCCCGAGGCGCTCCCCTCGCCGTAGGGCTGAGGCAGCGGTGCCGTGGAACGTGTAGCCAGGCCGGGGAGAGGAGGAAGAGGAAGGGAGGAAGTCGGGGAATCTTTTGGGGGAAACGGAGGGAGGATGTCGGTCCCGAAGGGAAGCGCGACGGCGCTGGGGACGAGGGAGCTCCGCGCCTGTGGCGGGGGGAGCAGGGCTGGGAGCGGGCGCGTCCCCCGGCTGGCTCGTTAGGCTTACTTTGTCGCACCATTAATTAAGGTGTCGCGCGTTTGGAGGGAGGGGGTCGTTTGTAGCTTGTTTTGAGGTGTTTCAGTGTTAATTGAAGTGGCCTGCATGTGTCACGTTTTGCGGGAGATAGGTTTAGAAATGCAGGTTACGGCTTCAAGGAAGGAGAAGGTCCAAAAGGCGTTATTGGAGCGAACAAGAAAGCGTTTGTCAGATTCATTTAAAAGTCGTGTTTTAGAATAAGATGCAGTTACGAGATCCGGGTTGTTTTGGTCACGCCGAGGAGCCGCTTGTGCACGTTGTGCAGGGTTTTAGCGTGGAGCAGAGAGTAGGCCTCAGTGAGCCCAGTTCTGATGTGAAACAACCATAAATGGGGGGATAATACAAAAACCCAGAGGTTTTGAGCGTTATGAATTTGGAATTGTGCTCTTACCGATAAAATCTTTCGAATACTAATTTGGAGAAAGGCTTAATGTAAATGCAGAGTGATCGGGAGCTACAGCAGCACCTGCAGCACCGAGGAGCTTGCCAGGGTTCAAATTATCCTTTTAGCAGGATAATTTGGACCTTCAGCTCTTGGGGAACGTGTTGACTTCAGATTTCAGGCTGAATGTTTTAATAGATCAGTAGAAACCGTTTGTCATCAGGTGGGTTACTGTCGGGAGAGGCAGAATTTCAGCAAACAGAAACACAATGGGTTTGCCTGGGTTTTCTTTCAGTTTTCTTTAGTTTTGGTGGCTGAGAACCATTTTAGACCCTTGTAAATAAAAATTACCGGGTGTTTAGTGAGGGCTGTAAGGTCATCTGTGTGTGTGTGTTTTAAAGTGATAGCTCAGCTGTTGCAGTTTCTAACAGTAGCTGTCATGGGCTGTGGACAGTCTGTAACACAAACTCACTGCTAGAAAATAAAAATGCTCCCGTCCCTATTGTTATTATTTGTTTACAAGATATGTGAAACAAAAAACCAAGCACCTGAATTGTACAGAATGTGTTTTCACATCATATTCACATAACAACAAAGGAGAGCCGCTAAATACTCTAACGGGTTTATACTGCTCTTTGCTGGCCCCACCACTGTACATGTGCTTGCCCCTTCTGCCACGAGCCGCCTCCCTGAAATTAATGGCACTCTCATTGGTGGTGAAGTTAAATGTACACACAAGTGTTGGTGAGAATTGGGCCTTAACGAGTAGCCCAACATAGAAATAGACTCACCCAGAAATTAAGATGTAGTTCTTCATTTTGGTTCACTGGTGTGAACCTACCCCAATTATTGGCCTAAGTGAAGATTTTGGCTTGCAATGCTTATAAATGTAAGGTGTGATTCAGAGTTACAGCTGAAATGTTCTTATTCGTTAGTCTGCATGGAAATACAACTATAGCATTACTGCTGTTCCTGAATAATTCTTAGTTGTGAAGAGGACCCAGTCTTCACCTTAACTTGAGATACTCACTCTTTGTTAGTTTTGCCCCCTGTTTTTATTGTGTAGTGCAGTATGCCTAAAGAGAGAGACCGTGTATGTCATAAAATAGTAGTTTAGGGGAGAAATGGTGCTTGATTAAGAGTTGTAGATAAAAACTGCTCTCTCAATGCTTACAAAACATCAGCGAGCAAGGAGAGGGAAAAGGAGTAAAAGCTCTGGTGCTAAGGTGGCAAAACACACAAGCAGGCTTTATAGAGAGAAGAGCAGGAACTCATGAGGGAGA
This sequence comes from Ara ararauna, assembly GCA_028858755.1. NCBI lineage: Eukaryota > Metazoa > Chordata > Aves > Psittaciformes > Psittacidae > Ara > Ara ararauna. Next base: position 10,506,804 of record CM054384.1, read on the forward strand.
AGGAAAGGAAGGGAGAAAGCAGAGAGGAAAGGATTTGTCAGAAGATAAACTTTGAAATATAACTGCTAAAATACAGTTTTGAACACGAGGCTCAAAATGGAGGCTTGTGCTGTCAGTGTGTGCTAGCAGAGGCCTGACATCCTATGAATACAGACTGTACCTCTGTGCCTGTTCCCGCACAGCCATACGTTACTGTTGAGACATAAGTTCATGAGTGCAATAAACGAGTAGCCAGGAGATGTGAAAGGGAATCTTTCTAAATTTTGCCAGATTATGATACTACTCTCACAAAAAATATGTTTGCTTTATATAGAAAGCTACCGATCTGGCAGTGTGGAGCAGCTCAGTTAGATGCTGCTGTTTGAGTCTTTTTAGTGTGCATGGAAAAAACGGGTACTATAGGCAGATGGGTTGCCCTGTGCACTGGCAGCCGTGCAGCACAGCAGAAATAGCATACATCTACTTATGGAAACTGGAGTAAAGTGGAGTGGGTTTTTTTGTACTGCAGGGTATATAACGGAATCAGAGGAGAGCCGCGGGGGGCCTGTTTGGAGCATGCAGCCACAAAAGGTGGTCTTTGCTTCTCGCGTATGTGATCGATTTGGAACATGTACAGAGGGTGGGAGGTTGCTTACAAGACACAAATTAGAGAAGGAGGTTTCTGTAGCTTTGTGGGTGGAGGCTTAAAGGGATGCCTTCCTTTTTCACATATTTTATTTCTTGTGATTTAAGTTGCAGTCTTTTGACTGGGTGAAGATAACTGCAGCCGAACTTAAAATATTTTAAGGCTCTAACAAAAAGGCTTTAGTTTAATACGGACTTCAATCTGTCTTTTCATCAGATACTAGTGGCATGGCAAGCAGATTTGAACATTCCATCTTGTTCTCTATAAAATGTTGTAGTTGTCCTTTCTCCTTCCAAACTCCACAGTCTGCATTTAACGTTGACACTGGAAAAATGGACAGTGAAATGATCCAGGCTTCACATTTGACACATGACTTGAGCCGGGTATGTGTCAGCTACAACTGAAGTTTCCAATGGCAATGATTTCTTTTTCTTTCACTTTTCACTCTTGCACTGAAAAAGCCAACTTTCTCGTTTTTACCCTGAAGAAAAAATTCTAATGTGTCCCTTAATCACTCATGCTTCCTTCTGAAATTGATTTACTTTCATTTTCTAGGTGCTGGTGAATCCGGTAAAAGCACAATAGTCAAACAGATGAGGATCTTGCACGTGAATGGCTTTAATGCTGAGTAAGTGCATTTGCTTTTTCGCTTTACAACTTACATTATGTCTGTGCGCTGCACAGTAGTCACTGCTGCTGTTTCGTATCTTGCTGTATTCTTGCTATTGTTTCACGGTCTCTAGAATTTGGATGTGTATTTTTAGATGAGATTAATAGGCATTAACTTGAAGTCACGCACAATAATAAGTGAGAGCTAATGCTATAAAATGATATATATCAAGACATAGCTGATTTGATGAAGGCTTAAGTTTTGTGGGTTTGTTGTTTTTTTTGACTGCAGTTTCTTTCACAACATGGCTGACACTGATTTACCTCTGCTATAGCACATTGATTCATACTGCTGTGAGCATACCTCCTGTTAGTGTACAAAATGAACACATTTTTCTATATTTAGAGCAAGTAAGGCTTTTATTTCTGTCTCCTCACAAAATGAGACTGTACTATGAATTTTGGGGGTAATAGGTCAGGGCTTTTTTCTGTTGTGTTTGCTCGTCCAGATGTTGGTATTAAATTATGTTTCTAAAAGCATTTCTTGTTACACTTAAAATCTGTTCAATTATTTGATTGTTGTGAGGAGGGGAATGACATTAGGATAGGGAAAATGGATTTTTATTTATTTATTTTTTTATTTTTGTCTAAGAAAGATTTGTGTTTGTTAACTTTTCAGCTAACCTCGATAGGCAGCAGGAAGAGATACTTTTGCACATTACGTTTGCGCATGCAAGCGTCTGTGTGTGTGTATATACCAGAACCTGCTAAATTAATTCTAATTGAATTAAGGTGTTGGAATTTCAGAGCTTATTCTCTGTGTTTAGTTTTTAAAAATTATATTACTGGTATTGTCTTGTTTTCAATCATAATATTTTTGTATTGGCATCCTCTGCTTTCCAGTAGTATCATCTATTTTGTGAATCCCGCCTTTTTGGGAAGATGAAGCTTTCACAGTTTTTAGGCTTTCAGCAGTTAATTCTTTTGTAAGAATGTCTGAGCTAGAAGTTTAGCTGGGGAGCCTGGACAATGCTTCTTCCTAATCCCCAAATGCTAGTTTGGGATAAGGTACACACTCTTTTGGAAGAAAGTTCAGACCGATTCCTAACAAATTGCATCCTGTGCTACATGTTTTTAACTCGTCTTTATAAGGAATATGTTCTTTATACTAGACAAGTCGTCTTTTCATAACTGCCCGGTCCTGTGTCCTCTTACTGCTGAGTTGTCTCCGTTATTTTGGCTGCTCTAGTTACCCAAGATCTCTTAAAAGACTTGTGTGACTTTAAAGTTTTATATGAGTTGACTTTGGTGTAGCATTTCTCAACATCAGGTGCTAAGTAAAAAGTTCATCAATGAAAGTGAAAGTCAGGTATCCCAGGCACCTTTAAAAGTGTCAGTCCTTTTAACCAACGCAATTGTAAGTTTTCTAAGCACACCGATGCTCTTAAATAGGTGCTGCTGCTGTATAATGAGTGGTGTATTTCATGGTTAGACAAGCTGCTCAACCGTTCAAACTGCATACCTAAATTTGTGCAGAACTGGGAGCCCAGAGACCCATTATACAAAGCCTGCAGAGCTGGGGATGGAGTGGGACACGCTCTGGGATCTGTTCCTCGAGTATCTCACTTTTGTGTTGTAGGCTGGGGCTGGGCTGAGCTGAGCATGCAGTGGGATTCCAGGGCACATGGCAAATGTGGCCTCAGGAGCCTCTGCTGGCTTCTGCCTTCTCATAGCAAGGGGTTTGGATTACCTAGCAGCCCTGCTGCCAATCACATAGCATACCCTGGTGTGGAGCCATGGCTGAGTTGCAGGGGAGCTATGTGCAGCTCAGGAAACATCATCTGTCCCCCCCATGACATCTTGTCTTGCTTTCAGTCTTCTACGCTTGTCCTTTTGTGTGTAGTATGTATTGGAACATTCAGGTGCATGAAAATCAAAAAGTGGTATATATAAAAAGTACAGCAAGTAAGTTGTAATGCATGTAGTTTTAGGGTTTTGTTGCCAAAAATGAACAATAGATTATAATGTGCTTTACAGGGACAGAAGGTTGTTGTTCAGTGTTTTGAAATTCTTGAGAGTTACATGTTAGTACTTAAGTGACTTGTATTTTCTTCAAAGTAACTAACTGCTTCCCCACACTGTCCTGCTTTTCCTGCTATCCTTTTTGCCCATCTCATTCCCTTTTGCTCTACTTACCTTGGGGAAGAATGACGTGGGACTCAGCTAATGAGAGAGAAAGAATGGAAGGGTTTTGGAAAGGATTTTTTTTTAAGGGTAGGAAAAGTAAAGCATTACTTTTCTTAATGTTCTTATCAGTTGTTGGGTAACATAAACGTGTTTGCATACAACACCACAGCTGATGTGATGAATAACAGCAGAGAGGTTTTGAAAACTGTAGTATGCTGGAGATGAAAAGACTTTTTCAACATTAGTGTCCACATGCATGACTGTAATTTTGAGTTACTCTGTTGCTGCAGCTTATTCATGTGGCTTGAAAAAAATCCAGTTTAAAGTCCTGTCTAAAACTTGTTCACCTTTGATTTGGTTGCCCTTTGATAATTGATGTTTGAAGCAGGAGGAGGATATGTGTTATGAAATAGGTCTAATGTGCTACGAACAAGGGAATCAAACGTTTTTTAGTGCTTTTCAGATACTCTTCTGAGTTTCTAGTGACTAAACAGGATATCCAGGGCTAAGGGCACTAGCTTCCTTCAGTCAATGTGAGGGGGGTTTATTTGTTCCAGTTTTAGGGTTATGCTCCTAAGTAGATGAAGGGAGAGTTGTCATATATAAGCGAATTGTTGTAGCATTTAACAAGGTAAAATCTATGTCATTCTACAAGACTAGAATTTCCTCTGGGACTCCAATCCCTGATCACTTTAGCTAATTAATTATTTGAGGAGCTGCATGGAATCAAGGGTTTCAGGTAATTAATGTGCTTAACAGTTACCTGTGCTAAGGTGAATGTGAAGGTGGTTAAAGTTCTAGGCGAGTTAACTACAGTAAAGACTGTTTAAAACGTTTTTCAGTGTTACTTTTATAATCTGTAGTTGAGTTAGAGACAGAAACGTATGGCTGTTTTTTTTGTTCCTCTCGTGAAGGTGGCATGTGGGAAATAACAGCACTGTGGCATTGGTGAGCAGAGTAGAATACTGGAGAAGCAAGGCATGTTCTACAGCACAGGTTTTTCTGGATGGAGTTTTTGGAATGGCATAGCCCACTTCACAGGATGGCTTCAGTTGGCTGTGCCAACTGACATCTTCCTACAGCAATTTCATAAATAATGGGAATGTGGCTTCCCCACAGTGCTCTTCCAGTGTTCCTCATCTCTTAACATGGAGGGGCTGCCTTGTAAGCATAATGAAGACTCCGTATCAACCAAATTTTCTACTCTGCGTTACTGCCAACAACAGAGCCCCTTGTGATGTAGAAGGGGTTTAAATGTGGCTTGTAATAGCAGGAAGCCTGTTACTTCCCTTCCTTTCTTTCCCTCCTTCCTCAACACTATCTTTTCATGAGGCTGTTCCAGAGCAGTAGATCTGTGCTGTTGCGTATTGCATTTTGTGTGCATCCACTTATAAAGTGGAGATAAAACCTTCTCTTTTTGACTGTAGAAGTTCAGATGCCAATCTTTATGAAAGGATTAAAAATGGGAAAGGGAGGACAGGAGGAGTAAGAAATGTAATTGGAAGAATTAATGTAAATGTACTGTTCAAGTTGAAGAGGAAAAAAAACCCTCTTCTGTGTTAAATCTTGAGGCTGGAATTCTTTGCTTTTAAGGTGATGGCCTTTCACTGACTTTTTTAAGTCATCTTTCCTCTCTGTGATCACTATGGGTTTGGCTGACAGGCCCTAAGGAGAGCATCCTTGTCATGCACGAGTTAGAAAGTGGGTCATTGGCAAGGGCAAGAGACAAAAGTGTCACGGGGAAAACTGGGACAAGCAGAAATATTTAGGTAGAAATAAATTGTTGAAATGTGGTTTATGAAATCCATTTATAAGATTGACAAATAAGGGGAATGTGCCTTTGTGATTACTAAGTTGGATGGTGTTTGTGATTCAGGAAGTCTTGAGTTTATAGGGAATTGTAGATAACGCTTCTCAGCCTCAGTTTCCCAAATGACATTGTATAACAATGGCACTGTTTCTTAAACTAGTATGTTGGATAGGAGTTTGTGTATTTATCAAATATATTAACAATAATGACAGAAGCAGAACTAAACGGCTTTGTTTTCAAGACGTAGATGACAAATATATTTGCGTTTCTCTTGTACTTAAAAAAATGTATTTTCTCTTTGTGGTGAAGTTAAAGCCAAGTCGCCCTCTTAAAGGTTTGGAACCTTCTTTCTTTTCTTACCTATATTTAGTAATTTATGAGGAAGGAAAAGTAGTCACTGATGTTTTCTAATCCTTCTGTATGTCTCGTCCACCAAAAGTTGAACTGCAGTACCACCATTATTTCACAGAAACCAGCAAATGATGGTATTTGGTCACATTGGTCAGTGTCAGTCTCTTCTGTGCCTGAAATGAGTTCTGACTCAGTAACTTTGCTCTTCTGCTCCTGGATACTGTGTTTTGTTTTCTCACTTTTTATGTATGTGATTTTATGGAAGGGAAGTTAATGTTACGAATGAGAAAAAAAGTAGAATAGTTATCACAAAGTCTTCTAATTAATTCACTCCTAATGGCTAATGTTAGTTTGGACACAGAAATGTTATTACTCTGTTTTTACAGTTCCTTTAGATTTGTGTACCAATACCGCGTTTCCAGAATGCTCACATCAGTTCTTTGCCAAGAAGCAAACTGACTTTATTGAAGTTTACTCGACTGGCAACAAAAATGATTTTTTGCTGGTGTTTGAGTAACATTGAAAATTGCAGGGGAGGGAGCTGGTGTGTGTGATTTCCTCCCCCCCGTTCGTTTGTTCTTTGCATCACAAGGTGTATCAAGAGACTTCTGCAGATCGGAGACAGCACTATTTTTTTCCTCAGCTCCTCTGCCAGGACATGGACGAGGTGTTAACTGTGCTGGAAAATGTGTGTGTATGTGTCTGTTCAAGACTATGAAAAGTTCCATTGCAGCTGAACAACTAGTTACAGGTTTTGATCAAAATTGGTGCCGTAGAACATAAAGCAAAGGTGTGGGTGGAGAGGGGAGCAGGATATGTATTTCAGTCTATTTTAGGTCTGGTCTTAAGAACTGACACAGTTGTGTAATTGAGTTTTGTCAAAAGACAAGAGTATGCCACTAGCCAATAAATACTATGATTAAGAACTGGATACTGCATATAGCTTGTAAAAGCTTATGCAAAAATGTTTATGCAAGTTAAATGTAACTTCATCAGCTTGAAAGAAACAGGAGGTAATATCTGTTGACATTAAGCAAACAAGAAATTCCTTAATTGTTAGGATGTTTAATGTTGCATTTATGTGCTTGGAATTATCTTCTTCTTTGGAAATACTTTTATTTCTTCAAAGGGGAAAATTTCATTCTGTGAAAAAGTAAACTTGGACTCAATGAAACAGCATTAATGTTTCAGTATGTTATAAAGAGGAAAAAAAAAAAGTTTCCAGTTTTGGGGTTTTTCAAGTTTCTTGTGGTATCTTGCCCTAAGACATGAGACATTATCCATTAGGAACATGGGCAAATATTTTGCACTTAAATCTACTACTGAGGTGTGGTTTTAAATACTAGAAGATGAATTTTCAGCAAATTCCAGTAGTTTGTAGTACCTGTACTGGTCCTTATTTGGCAAAGAGCGTTAACATACCCTGATGCTGAATATTCTGATAGTCAATGGAATAACTCCCTTACCTTGCTCAGAGGCATTCTGAAATCAGGCCATTAAAATATTCCCATGTGCAAGGGAAGTGGGTTGTTTTTCCAGGGTGCAAAATGATGTTATTTAGGTTCTTGAAAGCATTGCAGAAAAGCGATGCATGGAGGACTCTAAAAAGCTGGTTAGTTCTGTCTGTGTTTAGATGCTCCTGGTAGGCTCAGGCTAACCAGAAGTGGAGAGATGACAACACAGTATGGAGAGGAAGCATAGACTTGCATTTTGACATACACTTTATTTTCAGCTGCCTATTCTATGTGCTTGCTTTTTCAAGGGACTCCTGCTTAGGTAAAAAAAGGAAAGTGAGAATTGAATGTGAAATTTCCTTTATTTTCATAACTGCATGGGAAGCATGGTGTTGGTCATCACAGAGCATGCATCTTATCTTCTTATACTGGTTGGTGGGAAATGCTGGAATATTCTAGTAAACAGTATTTAAACTACCAGTTTGATGTTGTTGCACGTTGAGAGTTCTGTCCTCTGAGTTACTGTTCCTTGCAACTTGACGTTTTTGCTGTCAGTTAAATATTTCAGTTTTCTGATTTGAAAAAACAATAACAAAACCCCCATTAGTAAACTCGTCCCTTAGGATAAATTTGCATATGTTGCAGACGTGATTTGGCATGTAAAGGGACTGCTGAAAAATATGGCAGTAATTGTGTTTGTTTTGAGGTTTAAATTTCACGAAAGCTTTTGAAGAATGCATAGGCAGCTATCCACCTAGTAGAGTTGCAGAGAGCTTGGAGGGCAATAACTATGAATAGTGGAATAAGCATGAGTGATGTAACCTGAGAAGCAAAAGACAGAAGAGAGCTTAAGACTTAACTATGGAAAACATTGCAAATGGTTCTGGGAGGATTTTGACTTTTGGTGGTAGATGTGGGGTTTTACCCATTAGTTTTGTTAAAAACTAACAAATGAAAATAAACCCTATTTTACAAAATTTGCAAGTTTCCTTTTACTTTCTCAAATCAGAAATCAAACTCTTATGTGGCTAGCTGAGCTAATGAAGGCTGATTTCTGTAACTTGTTCTGTATCTCCCAAATTTCTTCGACTATATTCCCTCCCAGTCCCATATAGCATCTGCAGTTCTTCCCTGTGAGATCTGTAGCTTTCCCAGCATCTCCTCTTTCCTCCAGCCAGTGCAGTCCTCATTCTAGTCCATGGTCCTCATGTCCCCTGCAACACCGATCCCTAAGCGCTCCTGGATACTCCGGTCCTTTATCTTCCTTTTTTCTGCTTATCCTGTTACCTGGACAACATTAGCATGCATTATGGCTGCTGTGGATCTACAGAAACTGTTCCTGCTTTTGCTCATTAGAGCACTAATTTTGATCTGTCTTCTACTCAGCCTCTGATTTTCATTTCTGGAAATTAATCTCTGAAACAGCGAATCTCCTTCAGGCTTGGTTGGATGGTGCTCTGAGAGTGAGACTGAGAGAAAACTGCTAAAAAAGCACTACTCTTCCTAGATTCACTCCAAATACTGTTTGAAATATTTTTACTCTGCACGTTCGTGAGTTAAAAGTGGAAGTGGTATGTTTTTCTCCATTTTCTTATCGCAAGCAAGCATCTACCAGTATAAGTGAGTATATAATTCTATTTAACATCATAAACTATATTGAATACCCCCAAAAAAGCTTTGGAAACTTCAAAAATGTATCTGTATGAAGAACATTAAATATATGGCAATAGTCCACACTTCTTTCCTTTCTGAAAAAAATTGAGTGTACGAGGTTTCCCCCACTCTTCTCAAGGATGAGACCTCCAGAGTGATTACCTCTTCTCTAGCCGGTGTCACAGAATTGGTACCATGCGAAGAATTTTCTTCTACAATATCTCTTTGGATTTCTCCTTCTCTCTTTTATTTTGGATGGGCAGACTGGGCAGTACTGTGTTTTTCCCAGTAAAAAAAGTGTTTATTAATTTATCCTGAAGGATGCGTGAATTATTCTGTGTGTGAACAGGAGACTTTCGATCATCTTAAGCTCATGGAAGGTTACCTGTTTGGTATTAAAACTACACCTTCACATGATTGCAATCCCTGAAGATTCCGCTTACTTAATTACATTTTACCTGTTGCCAGTCATTCCAGCTGGGGAGTTTTTTCAGTTTCTTAATGTTAAAACCTAGTGCGTTTGTCCCATAAGATATAATTTATTATTAATAAATGCTATTCCTCTCTCAACTCCTTCTAGCAATCTGGCTCTAAGTGCTGTTTCTTGTTCCTGTTTCTTAGGTTGCTGGGCTTCCTGTGTTGTTACAGTCTCTGTGGGATAGGTTCAGTGTGAGTGAGGATGTGTCCTGTTATTTCTTTTCTCTTGGGCAGGGGGAGAAGGTCTGTGGGGTTCTGAGGGATTGGGTTTTTTAATGAAAACCCCTGTTCTTGTTCCAGTTTTGTAAGCATCCTTCCCGAGTGTCTTCAGTGTCTCCCAGATCAAGGCAGGCATGCTTTGAAGTATAATCCAGCAGGCAAATTTATCTTTATTTTTAGATATATCATGTGTTTGTATATTAGGGTTGCCCAAGTCCTATCTCTGATGTAGAGGTGATATAAAGAAGTTGTACAACTTAGTCTTGGTCATTCAAAGCTCTTAAGCTGAAATGAAAGAATTTTCACTGATGAGTGGGTTTTTTTATTTTAAATGAGACTTGAATCCTGATGTTGAAAATAATACACCCTCCATTTTATTTTGACAGTTGAATTTTGAGTTCCTAGTAAACACAGAGTATTTAGGATACAGTGCAAGTGTAGCTACACCAGGTTTTAATTGTTATTTCTACAGCTGTATCTGATGTAAACATGCAGTAGAACCACTTGTTTACATCTGAGCTTGCTTGCTTTGAAAGAGCAATACATTGAGGTTTTGACATCTAGGAGGCAAAATTACCTGCTTTTTGAGGAGTGTAGTAGTGGAATGTCTTGATGAGATGCTCTGTTTTAAGGTGTTTGCTATTACGGAAGTATGAGAAAGCTTGTGACCTTCTCCATTAGCTATTTATTGCTGACTGTATTCTCCAAAGAGATATTTAATAAATCATTTTGTTCACTTGTCTTTTTAGTTAAGGCACTAGGAAATAATCATCTGTCCCAGCGCACCCTTGTAGCCTCCCAAGAGTCGTGGGTGAACTAATGGAGCAGGCAGAGGTGTGCAGGATTTCCTTCTGAGGTTTAGGGTAATCCCAGTAGACGTTACATTTAGGCTTGAATGGCAACTTCACAGCTAGCTGTGGGATTTAATATTACCTTCTTAATCATTGTGATTTAAATACTCTCCTCTTCTCTGTAGGTCTACTTGCATTGATGCACTTTTCTTCCCTTCAAGACATTTTTATTCTGTTTGCCTATACAATTATCTATGTAATATGAATGTTCATATTAAATAGAACAAGTTGCAAGGAAATGTGTATCACTGAAGTAGGATTCTTCCTTAAGTTTCTAATGTGAAAGGAAGTCTTGCCCTTTTTTTTTTTTAATGGATAAAAATGTGTACTTAGCACACTATGTTCAGAAAACTGTGATACCTGTTTTAACCCTGATAATTTAAATAACTTACAAACATGCTAGCTAAATTTGATTTAACGTGACATTACTGTGGGAAAATTGAACAAATTGGTTTCATGAATTTTAATTGAATTGCGTAACAGCGATTGGCATAACTTCATCTATTTTGCATTGCTTTTAATGGTTAAAGACCATTTAAAATAAAGATAAAAACTTGCAGTTGCAATCCCTTTTTTTTAAGTAGGCAAAGGATAGCAATCATAATGTAATAGCTATTTCCTGGAAAGGTTTTCTTAAATACCTTTAAACTTTTTGATTATCTGAAATGAGAACGTAATCACAGAGCTGCATTATTCACCAAAACCTAAAACCCAGGTAAGCATAATGCAAAGCTGAGGATTTTTTTCTTGTTATTTCTGGGGTTTTTTTCCCCTTCAAACGAGTGTGAAAACTGAAAGGAGAAGGGTTCAGTTACGTACTTGGGGTTCTCAGGCAAGCTGATAATACTCTGACCCAACCTACTATACAAGCCCCAAGTCCGCATGCAGGTCAGCAAGAGCAGCTCCAGTTCTGGCCTGGCATCCTCTACAGTTCTGAATCTGTGACAGAACAGACGCAGAGGGCAGTGTCAGTAAGAACTTCAAGGTTCCTGCTACTTTGTCTTGGTGTATTTTGCAGCAAACATGTTATGCAACTTTCTGGAAGATTTGCTCTGTGGGGTTGTTTGGGGGGTTTTGTTGTTAAATTTCTACAGTGTAGGAAGTTACTGAATTTTCAGTCCTGGGTTTTGAAGCGTACTGAAATAGAAGCCTGTAAATTAGATGCAACCTTTTAGGTTTTGGTATGTAAAAATGATTAACGTTGTTTCAAAATAGTTACTCATAGGAACACATTCTGCTTATGCTGAACATTGTAGATAAAAATACGTGCTGTAACTTACACATAAGACACTTAAAAATTGCAAATTTAACTGTTCTGCCTTTTAGTTCTTTGAGTTGAAAACAGGAGGGAACTGTGTCCTGGTCTCTGATTTCACCAAGCCATTGGAAACTTGGGATGTTCTGTCCCACCTCTGTGTTTTATCTTCACTTAATTGGACAGTCTTTATTTTATGTAATTGCATGTTGCAATTTTAAGTATGTTTACTTTCCTTATGTTTATCAGCAAAGAACTTAACAGCATTATGTTGCCTCAGTACCTTTTGACACCACTGCAAAATAGGGTTAGAAAAGAGTAAAGAAGACTGAGTAAAGTATTTCTCCTTATTTTGCACAGTTGCAGGGAGTCAGAAAAAAAACTTTGGACTGATGTAGGCCACATACAGCCTGGCCTTTTTCCTTACCATTTTATTCATACTTCGGAAACGTAAAAAGAGTTATCTGAGAAGGGGGAGAGAGGTACAGAGGGAGAAGGGAAAACAGAAGTGATTGTCTAAGATTATGTCCATAAGTAATATTTAATATGCACACATTACTTAGAAAAAAGCCTGCTAGATATATTGCTCTGAGACAGAAATAGCAAGTTAACCTAATTCAGTCCCAGAATAAATGTTAAATACTTATTTCTCTCTTAGGCTAACTGTAATCAGTCAAGACCCCTATATTGTTAGTTAAAATTAATAGATTGCATTCTGATAATTTTGGACAATATGAAAATGACTTTTTTTCCACTTCATTTCTAATAGCATTGTTTGAGTGTACATTTATGCCTGGATGCAGGAGATAAAATGGTACATAGTTATGTGGAGAAAGCAAAACTATTCTGCAGATATTTTGTTCCTTACCAAAAAAAAGTATATCTCCATCCTGTACAATATTCCAAACAAAAAAGGAAGTTTAACATCTGTGAGGACAAATATCATCTGTTAGAATATGGATATTTTCAATAAATAATGGCCAGAGTCCCAAAGGATTAATTTCTTTGTAATTCTTAGGAAAAGGGGAACAATTCCATTGCTTAAAAAGATTGCCCAGATGCTTGGCATCAAATGCAGGCATTTTAATTTATTATTATTGCTTACTATGGTTTCTTGTATCAATGGTGTATAGGAACAACATCATTAATGTTTAGCTTAGTTTCACATATAGTGAGATGTTCTCAAATGAACTGGTGCCTTTTTGGAGAGATTATAGATCTCATTGTAAACCCAACTGTTTTGGTATTTGATGTAATATAACTTTTTTTTTTACTTAAAAATTGCCTTGTGTGAAATTAACAGTGCATATATTACAGGGATGTAAAAGCTGGCTTACTGATAGATCTGTCGGTGCCGTGGTTAAGAGACAATGAGTGGGGCCTCTTCTTGGAAAGCCTCCAGGGAACTAGTGGTTCCATATATAAAGTAATCTCTTAGATTGCGGGCCCAATTCAGTCTGAAACCCCTCTCTGCAAACTGGCCGTGGAGTTAATACTGGGAAGGTGAGGTTACTCTTTTAAGGTGATCTGAATAACGCGTTTAAAAGTTGTACGTAAGAAATTTGTTATAATACAGCTGAACGTGAGACAGTCTCACTGGAGTCAGAATGTAGATTGTATCTGTAAAATTGGAAAAGGACTTGACAATCAAGTAGTTCATTGCCTTAGTATACTTTTTTTGTTGTTATGGCAAAAAGACAAATGCAGGCTTGGATCCCTAAAGAAAAAAAAAGGTTAAGTGAAACATAAGTAATAAAGTGGGCTTCCAGCACTGATAAGAGTGTTATTAAAATAATACATCTCATGCTAGTGTCTTCACTTAATGAAGGATGTGGAATTTCTGGGAAGAGTTTAAAAGGAAGGCTACAGGAGTTGTGCAAAGGTCAGAAGCAGGGTGTCCAAACGCGTTTTTCTTGCTGTGTAGAGGTATGTGAGAAAGATACCTAAAAATGAAGGCAGGCGTGAGATTCACTGCCTTAGCACTGGAGATACTTTAGCTGAAATAATTTGTTGGGGGTGAGGAAAGCTCCTTTGAGCACTCTCAGGGAAGGACAGGTTTATTTTTAAACAGTATTTCAATCCAGCTTCTGGAGAATACAGCTTTCCAGATGCAAATGTGCATGCTTGTGGTGGCCACCCTGGCATTGGGAAGCACGAAGCCTGCTTCAGTGTGCTGCAAATTATCCACTTCCTTTGCACTATGGGCTTTTATTCTTGCTTTTATTACCCTGAACATCATTATGATGTATGCAATTCTGCCTTGGTCTTGAAACCTTGAGAGTCCTGTGTTTGCCTGCTGGCATCAGAGATGTGGGGAAGCATAGAGATTGACTTTTGGGTTTGCTTTTTTCCCTTTACATAGTTTGGTTGTTGTGTTCTGTTACTGTTTTCACTTCCTTTTGAAGCATTAAAGATTGGGCAGGGTCTGAGGTGATGTTGGAAGATCCTCTTTTGTGCCAGACTGTTTGATTCTTGCTCACACGATCTAGATAAAATTAGCTGAAGAGCTTGAGATAAGAAGGAAATTCTTTCACTAGGAACTGTTAAGCATGTTTCTGTTTTCTGCTGCGTAAGGGTTTTTGGCCTCCTTGAATTATTAGGACAGACTTGCAGTCAGTTCTCTGCTATTGCATGAATCTTGGGTGCTCAGCCTTGTTTTGTTTCAAATTGTGACCATTGGGAAAAATTGTTTCATTTGAAATAGCAACTTGATACTGAAGTATATGGAGCAGCGCAGCAGCTTATGGTACCCTGAAAGGCGGGCTGAAGCATTCAACTGCCCTCTCTGGCCTAAAATTCTTCAAAATACTTAATAAATGTCTGTGTTACCTGCTTGTTCCTTGCTGTACCAAGCTGCTAACCCAAGCAAGAGCCCTGATTCTGAAGTCTCTTCTGTGCAGGCAGACATGTGTGTGCCTAAGGAGGTGGCTTAATGGATTTAGTGGGACTCTGATAATGGATGCTTGTATTTTGAAAGAAATAGAAAAATTTCACCTTAGTGTGGATAATTCAGGTTGGTATAGTTTGAGTGCATTAGTATCTCTTAATGAACCCAAATATAGTTCTCTTCAATTCCATTCATTCTGGGCCTTATCTCTCTTTCTGATCCATCTCACTAGTTGCCAAGCAACCTCAACAGTAGTTCTGCACATCCAGCAGCATTTAAAAAAATAGAAAAGTAAGGAGTTGTTGCTGAAAATAAAATGCCTTCTGATGACATGAATGAAGATTGCTACGAGAGAAGGAAATGGGGAGTGGCAAGTTTGGAGCTGATGTTCTGAAAAAGCTGACAATATTTAGCACTTAAGCAGTGCTCTATATTTTCCAAGCTCTAATCAAGCAATCGTAAGATTATTAAATAAAGACTATTTTTTTTTTTTCCTTTCAGTGAGTGAAACACAGTTATGTTTATCCTTCATAGAGCAGAGGGCAGGATCTGGTCCCAAGAGGGCAGGAGTTAGTGTATATATTTCTTTCTCTGACCTGTATTGAGTTTCCGTGTTTCTAGCTGGATTGCAGATCAATTGGAAGGTTTTGGAAGACTTTTGTTTGCGTGTTGCTGATACATAGCCATCACTATCTATTCATTTCCTGCTGGTGCACCTGCAGTGTGTTGAGTTACATTAAAATATTTATCACCTGGAAGGCATTCCAGACTAGAAGTACAATAGATGGTGTGTAGGTCCTTTACCAATTGATAATGCTGTAATGCTTATAAAGCAATAAATGGAACTTATTTTCGTGTTATGTCTCCTGTGCGAGATGTGATCTGAGTAGCAAAGAAACTGCCATAGCAAAGGATATTGTAATGAAAATGAAATCTCATTGGAGAAAATTATTCTGGTGTTAGATTGTTTAGTTTCTGGGATAGCTTCATTTCAGTTCAGAAGGAAAATGATTTATTTCACATAGACTGACTAAAGCAACGTTACTGAAGACACATAAATTACAAAGTATCTAAATTAAGATTGCCTTAATTTGAGTTCATTTTAATTTAGGACACAATGCCAATGGCTACTATATGGAAAGTTAATTTTAAATTCTGTAACTAACTCCTAAAAACCAGTAAGTAATTCTTACACATTTCTTCTAAAGCAGGTTCTGACACCACGAGCACTCACTTTCCCTCAGTCACAGTCTATCCGGAATTATAGAGTTGTGTGCCATTAAACTACCTGTGAATTCAGCTATCCCACAAGTTTTGGTTTGGAGGACTGTTTGTCCCATTCATAATCTAATGTTTTCCTTCCCGCTCATTTTTATCTCAAGGTGGTGGTCTTAAAAATGTGCTTATTCCACTTCTGTATCAGAATAGTAAGAAAGGGATGTACTACAATGTGTCAGAAATGGGGAGATGTCAAGTCCCAGCTTCAATTTATACACAACTGTGGATGTGTTCTGGATTAACACATTCAGCATCTGTGGAAGACAGATATATGTCAGACATGCTTCAGACACAGTGAAGGTTTTATATGCAGCGTGTTTTGTGCTGAGTCCACGGTTTACACGCTGGATGCCCACATAGGTGTGTTTGTCAAGAAACTTCCGTTTTGCTGTTGTTAAGGGTAAAATGAACAAGAAGAAACAGTATAACATAGGAGGTATTTTCTGTGTGATGCAGATAAACGCAAAAATGGGCGCTCAGTGTGCAGCTTCACAGCTTATCGTTGTAAGGCGACTTCCTGCTATCCTGCTTCCGCAGGAGTGTGAGATGTTTTAAAGGTAGTGTGATACTTTAAGCTGTTAATAAGAGAACATACACATTTTGAATTACAGTCTGCTCATGGTCTGCATCACAGAGCCAAAGGAGTGCATGCCTAAGAAGAGTTGTTTTTTTGCTCTGTGTGTGAGTGGTACATTATTCACCACTGCAGTCACTTTGAGTCAGCTGGTGGTAGGTTTCTTGTTGCTTTTGACATGAGGACTACAAACAGCACTAGGTAATTCTAGGTTTAAGGATAAATTGAATTGAAGCAGGCATACAAAAGAACTACACTTTGAAATGGTTAAAACATAACGAAAGAACATCCCAGTGTTATGTAGTATTTTTACCACGTTCATCATCTAAGGTTAAATATTTGTGTTGGACTATATTTTCTTTTGACATACTGCAGCTAATAGAGGTAATTTAGAGATAGAAAAGTAGTCTGTGTATGTGTCTGTATGATGTGTATACAAAAACTGTTTGTAGTGATGGTATTTTTATCCTCATTTCCTAAGAGAAAAGACCAGTCCTACTTCATGCTTTTTTGTAATGCATAAAATGTGTGGATTTTGACAGCTGTCTTTTGCCTCTAGGCTTTCAAGTAGGTTTGTCCGTGTGAGATGTGTGTAATTACTGTATATATATATGTGATGTGTTAGCTGTTGCAGTAGGATTGCCATGTAAACTTAGCTGCCCTTTTTTATATATATGTATTCTCTGTATACCTAGATTTAAAAGGGTAAATACTATAAACTGGTTGCTCAAGAGCAGTATGCTATAAAAAGAAAGTAATAAGTACATCAGTAAAAGTGTTTGAGGTAGTAAAATTGCACTGTAATCCTACCAATTTATTAAATTCCAGCTATTGTTATCTATGGCAATTAACTGCTACATATTGTACATTAACCCTTTGTATAGTAGTTGTGTATAGAATTAGTGCTCAAGATGACTGCAGTGCCTTAAACTTCAGGTTTTCAATCAAGTATGTCATCTGATTTGATAGTATTCAGTTTGCTTGTTGCTGTTCTTTTTTTGTCCAGCTTTCAGTGAAAAAAGGATGCACAATTACTTTGTGGAGAGCATCTTTGACACAAAAATAAGTGTCCTGTTTTGAAAGATGAAAGTAAATACATGATTTAAGATTTTTCTTCAGTATCTTAATAATACTGCAAAAGGTGGTAAGCATTTAAACATTGAAATCTCTGCTTCTTGGATCAGTTTTTTTAAGAAGTTTCATTTGAAGGTTTTACAAAAGTGATTACAATGCAATTGTATCTGAATGTTGCTGGACTTCTGTATTCTTTCTTTGTTAACTCTGTTGAGGAAATCTAATGAGTTAAGATTTGGTAGAAGGCAACTTGCAGGACCCCTTGCAGTGTGTGTATGTGAAGGTGCTTGCCAGATGCAGCGCATCGTCTGCCGTCACATACTTTCACCACTGCTGGAAGAATGGATTAAATCCCTATGCAGAAACTACGTGTTTCAAGATTCAGCAGCCATTTATGTGTTGTAGAGGTTGGTCGGGTGTGAGTACAGTTGGAATGGTGGGTCCAGGCCCCCCTTTTCTCCTCAGGAGCAGCATCAGAGCTGGTGCAGGAGCAACTATGGAGGGCCTGCGGGTACCTGCTAGCAGGCTGGCTTTTGAACCTCCCTCCGCTCCTGCTGTGGAGGATTCATTATGTGTGCGGATGCCTGCTGAAGCAGCTGTCATGGAATTGGAACTTGAGACTCCTGCATGATGCTGGGTGTTGAGGGGTGTTTTTGATTCTTAGAGCAATTTGCACATGCTTAATGTTCCTTAAAAGCTGGGTTGTGTAAACTCGGGAGTGCAGCTGTAAATATTCTGGAAAGTTGTGTAGCGGATGCATGATACTAAGTGAGGTGAGATGATACAGGATTGGCTCTCATTAAATCCAAGGAATCCCTCTTAGTCTAAGGTTTAAATTTGCTAAATTCAGTCTGCCAGAAGGTGACTGTATTTAAAAATGTCCTCATACATCCTCAAACTGTTGAGGAGTTGGAAGTTGAGACTGTAGGTTTTTGTAATTCAGTTGTCTGTTGCCTTGGCACAGAGATGGAGTTCGTAGGCAGAGTCCCTTAATTCTGAGAAGATCTTTAAAATGGCAAACAATTACGTTTGAAGTCTGGATCTCATGATGTCAATACAGATATGTAGTAAAATATTCCAGGGTGTGGTGATACTTAATCATTAGTGATTGAGACTTGGGGCATTTCCTGAATATTAATACTGGATGTGAATGTTGATTGCCCAAGGTGAAATTTTTACCCAGTTACTTACTCTCTCCCCTCTTTTATCAATTCCTAATGCAGAAGTGATAAATACACAGCCGGGTCAGACATATTTGAAGTATTGTCTGCGGCACAGTGCTCGAGACAGAACAGTGACCCCCTTCGTACCTTGCGGATTGAGTAATGAACGTGTGTGAAATGGTTATTTTGGTTTTTCCCCCTGTGGTGACTTGAGAAGTCATTACACAACTCGGACTGTCAGTTGTCCACTGGGACTTTTTTCCTCAGAATCACTTGGTGAAATTCAGCATTGTCATAGGCTGCTGGTTTTGAATAATGAAGCTGATAGAGAATTTCTCTTCATTGTGTAACTGCCACTAAGGGCAAACTGATACGATGCCACGCCTTGCATGTACTTTAATACTTAATCTATCCCTTAGGATAGGTTGAGGATTGACTAGCTTATGTCAGTACAGTGCGTTATAAAAAACATGCTCATTAAAATGTTTATGACTAGGTTTGCATGATTTTCGTTTTTAGAGAAATGTAGTTTTTCTCTGCTAGCACCTATTACAACAACCTATTATAACAATTATTAGGAGCCTACTAAAATGCATGACTTAAACATTTCATAAATGCATTTGGTACACACAGCATATGCAGTTGGTTGTGCTGTGTTCTGTAGGAAGTCTGTGCTCCTGAAAAATCTTGCTTAAATCCTGTATGCAAGTACACGAAGAGATGCCAGTGAATATGATTATGCTGTCGGTAGATCTGTGTTATCTGATTTCCAGGTAGTAGATTCATGGAGCTTTTTGCATGTTAGCATATGTTGAGAAAATGCTCTTGTAGTGGGTGGGAATAAACTTGGTGTCTCTTCCTGTTCAGTGTTTCACAGAGAAAGAGATTTGGTAATTCTGTATGTTAAACGTTTCAGAGGAAAGCATCGCCTGTCTTGCTGTACATCAGTGATTACTAATGTGGGGTACATTCTTCCCTTTCTCCCACCAGTAGCTGGGAATGTATCTGGAAGGAGCACAGTCTGCTGGGGTCAGGGGCACAGCAGGAGCTGCAGCACACGTCCCCATGCCTCTCTGTGGGTCTCAGGACAGGCTGAATGGTTGCTGGTGGGCCAGGTCCTGCTCACCCAGCCTTCCCTCCGACCCACAGCTTGCCCAGCACAGCCTGGCTCTTTTTAGCTGTGTCTCCCCACTGCATTTCATCAGCTTTCTAACAGCATACCTTCCCCCAGGTACAGTTTAGCCCATTGTTGTCACAGAAACAAGGGAGGGACAAAAATGTTTGAGAACTGCTGGTTCAGAAGGTTGGCCAACAATGCTGAGAAGCGTGGCTGCAGATGACTGAGTGAAGGAGCTGTACTGGTGAGCTGTGCTATGCTGCTGCAGCAGTGTTGTTAGAGCAGAACTCTTGACAGGGTTGACACATTGGGTACATTGCTATTGGACGGCTCTGAATGGTCAGGTGTATAAAAGTACAAGCCAAAGACCAATGTTTTGGCTTTCTATTGAGGCAGGTTGTTATACTGGTTCTTAATTTTTACTACTGTTACTGTTTTTAAGGAGGGAAGGAGAGAGGAGACATGCTTCGTGTCTTGTTCTCTCTCTTCCTCTCCCTTTCCAAACCTTTTGTCTGAGAAGCCTCTTCTCTTACTTAAATTACGAAATGTTTCATGTAGTCTGGTTTATATCTGATAAATAATATATTTTAGAGTTTTACTGATGATTCACCAACTTCTTTTTAATATTACTAGAGCACATTTTTGTGGTACCAAGCACATGTCTTCTACAACATAGTGCCATCTCGGTCTGGGGAAATTTCTAGGAAGAGAATTTCTAAGAATCCATGCCATGCAAGGTTACACCAATGGTCTGTGTAGTCCAGTATCATGTGTCAGAAATGGCGCTTGTGGAGGATTAGGGAAAAAGGGTAAGAGAAGGATTCGCAGTGATTCCTTCTCAGGTCTCTTGCCAGGTTCTGCCACTGGCACTTCAGGAACTCCGAGAAGCAAGATTCATAACAAGTTTTGAAGTTAAGTCACATTCAGTATGTTTTTCTCTTTCTTTAGAAAGACTAACACTTAAGTAATCAAAAGTGATATTTTTCCTTTGAAGTTTCTTGCTTTCCTTTTTCCATTTTATTCTCCGTGAACAAAATGTGTTTCTTACAAGTTAGTTGTGCTACCTGGTTTATACCTTTGTTAGCTGGGACACCACTGAGGTCAGCCAGGTTCAGATAGTGCTTTCAGTATGCTTTCATTGCAGCTGAATTAGCAGCTGGTTGAATCAATAATTTTGCCCAAGCAATCCTGTTTAAGTAATTTGTAGTGCTACAGCAATATACACACTCTCTTGAGCTTGTTTTCTTCACCTGGGTGTTTCTCATTTAAGCAATATCATTAATATTCAAAGAACCGTATGTTGTGAAAGTAACTGGGCAATTATAGCAGAGTGTTGTGTATCCTAACTCGTGCTAAGTATCAGCAAATTATTTATCACATAACTTTTGGCCTAGCATTCTCATTTATTATATATTGTCAGTATGAAGTGTATCCTTTACTTTTCTGTTACCATTTAGAAATGTCAGGTCAGGGCCAGGACGTGATAATTGTGCCATTGTCATAGTTTGACTTAAATTACAGCAGTATAACTTCCCTTTTATCAGGGGAAATGATAATAAATGTGCTTATTGAGGTGTAATGAATTTCCAATTTTAAGCTCAGTAAAAGGTCACTCTTCTTACTGGTTGAGCCCAAATATATGTAGATGCTGAGTAAAGTGAAAGTTTCTTCACTGCTTCCATTTTGACTTCCAGACTTCAGTAACAGCTGTTTGGAATTTTTCCAGCTAATTTGTGTTGAGAAGGTGCTAATTTAGATTGGGAGTATTTGTCCAAAACATCAGTGAGCCTGTCTGGTCCTACGTGGTACCTTCCTGGTACTAAAGGTGGGCTTCCCTGGAAGACGAGGATCATAGTAGATTGTGACCTATGGGGAAAGTTCTTCCCTACCAGAAAGAGCATTTTCTAAGCAGATCTAAAACATAAAAACCTTGTGTTGTACCTGAAATGTTTTGGGGTTTAACGTTGATATTTTAAGTGGGAAAGATTTTCATTTTGATGGTGTTTGTTTTTACCAACCTGTTTGTTAACCTGAGAAGCTGTTCAAGCCTTCTCTTTTATACCTTGTACTTTCTGGCTTAGGTTTACACAAACAGGAACTGAGTAGGCATTGAATCAGGTTGTAGAAGGTCTCTATCTGCTTTGTGCTCAGTTGGAATATAAACAACTCCACAAGGAGCGAAGACTCAGCCTCATGGTGTTTGTTGGGAAGCAATCTGCGTAAGAGGAGACTCCTGGAAAAACTATTCTGCCAACTTAAAAAAAACTGCATAGAAGGTACCGTCTTGTAAGATTGAGCTGCCTGTCACAGAGCAGATTCTGTAAGGCAATGAAACAAGAAGATGAGAAGAGGGGTTTTTGTATCTACCCATCTGTTTAGGGCTAACTTAGGAGGAGTTCAGGAGTTGGTCCTAACTGTATGCCTAAAAACCCTAGTTGCATACTATATTCATTTAAGCTTTTGTAACTAAAAATAGTATGCTGCGACACAGTTAAGGAACTGCAAAATTGAACTGTAAAAATATTGTTCTCTTACTATGCATTTTATGTGAATGGGCATGGGGGAAATATAACATTTAGTTAAGAGAAATGTGTATTGTTTGCAGATTCATTTCTGCAGCTCCTTTGTACTGAAGGAAGATTATTTTTTCCCCTATTTTGTTAAATGTATGGGATTTGTTTACTAAAATATTTCATCAGTTAACGCATAGTGCAGTTTTGCATAGATTGACTTAACCAAGAACAGTCCATTTCAGAAGTAGCAGTACAGAAGCCTGCACTTCCTTCAACAAATTGGCTTCAACTTTTCTGTAAATAGAGCCCTAGATGGCTAGAAATAAAATACGTGGTTTGATGTCTTCTAGTTGACAGTGTCTTCTATAGTCAGGCCAGCAAGAAGAACAGGTAGGTGGAACCTGTTGCCTGAAACAATATTCCCTGATGCTGGTTGAAGAATTTCTCTAATGGGTTTAATGTGATGATGACTATTATCTGTGCTTGGAAGGAAGTGAGGGTGTTTTTGTTGTTACTGCCTTAATAAACTTAGTGTTTATTTCCAAATATTTTTCTTCTATCTTCATTTCTGGTAGTGCAAAATTTTTAATAACTGGAAAAGAAATTGAAAGCTTGAATGTCATATTAAATAGAATTATCGAAATCAGTCTGATACTTTAAAGGCAGCTATTGCCTGAAACATGTTATAATCTTACAAACTAGCTTTTGTTTGACTTTTTAAATGGATTACGTGTTGGGAGGGGTCTTATGGGTGAGTTGTCTTCTATCAGCAAAGCAGTTTTTGCCCAGTCTCACAGCTCTGTGTCAGGGTCTCTCTGTGCCAGCAGCACTTGGTGGCTCCTTTCCTATCTCCTCCAAGGTAGGAAGGAGTGCAGAGTAACAATTAAAACTAGCTTAAGTGTGACTTTACCCGATTTAAGTACACTGTTTATGTACACAACAGTATGTTCTGCTGTATTTTTCCTATACCTGTTCTGCTGAATTGACATGGCAAAGTGGTGGTTCTGCTTGGGTTTGCTGTCCCTGTCTATTTTGATTGCAGTTACATACGCAAATAAGTACTGCAGTTCTTTATTCTTTTATTTCTTAAAGCATGGACATGGGAAATGGTTCATAAAGGTACTTACATGAACTCTACAGAAACAAAATATCCAGACCATCACAGTTAAATAGTACTAAAAGTTCAGAGTCTGGGCTTATTACCAGTGTGGTGTAGCCTGAGTCTTTGCTTTTGTGGAGTTGTTTGTATTCCAACTGAGCACAAAGCAGATAGAGACCTTCTACAACCTGATTCAACGCCTACTTAGTTCCAGTTTGTGTAAGCCGAAGCCTGAGCATACAAGGTATAAAAGAGAAGGCTTGAACAGCTTCTCAGGTTAATGAACAGGTTGGTAAAAACAAACACCATCAAAATGAAAATCTTTCCCATTTAAAATATCGATATTAAACCCCAAAACATTCAAGTTCAGTTTTGTGTCAGGTTGCTTTGGAGAATTGCTTTATGTACAAAGTTGATTCTTTGCACTTCTGTTTTATTCTTACTCTTCCCAGTACTGGCTTTGGAATTCAGCATGGTTGATCTCTTTTGCATGGAAACTTGATTACAGTTTCTTTATTAGCTCTTGGGCTGTTGCTTGTATAAGTGTATTGAGGTATCTGTGTGTAAATACATTGGAATTGCACTGAATGTTTGCAGAAAGTGTGCAAACAGCTATAATTTTAGTTTTGATGAGTTGAAAGTTTAATTTGGCTTCGCTTAGACTGCTTTTCTTAGGGTCAGAATTTCTGTCAGTGGTTTTTCACTCATGTTACTTTGTGAGGGACTACAACAGGAAAACCCTGTTCAGAATGTGAAACTGTCAAGAAATGCTGGCAATTGCACGAGTAAGGTGAAATGGAAACTTTTCCTCCTGCAGTTTTACAGTGCTGGGAGACGTAAGTGTTGTTTGTAACAATAGGAGATTTAAAAATACCAGAAATAATCCTTTTGTATCAGAATACTCTGTGCTGCCTCGACTTCTGTAAGACTAATCACAAAAGTTTCCCTGTGAGCTGTACAGGAGATGCAAATACTTTGGTAGTTCATTCCACTTTCTTTTATGTTGAGGGAAGGCTTGCCTTGATATGAATGACCATTTGCTGTAACTTAGTAAACGTTATTTTACCTTAGAGCTTCAGGATTGGAACATGGTAACCTAGAGGGTAGTCTTCTGTTCTCCTGGATGGAAGCATTACTCCAGTGAGGTTACAGGAGGTGTTAGAACAGCTTTGATGTTGCACTGATGCCTGCAGGAGGCTGAATGTCACCCAGTGAAGTGGGAGGACCTTTCAGAAGAAAAGAGGTGTTGGTTTAGACCAACAAGATTTTTGCTGTTGAAATTATTTTTAGAAGGATGCTAAGGCTCGTGCAAGATTTTCCTCCCGGTTTCCCTGCTGTGAGTCTCTTTCAGTCCCCACAGCAGCATTGCATTGTCATGCCTGGCCTTAGCACTTCACAGCCATGGTCAGCAATACAGTCCACATCTTGTGCAGCCTCAAGTGTTGACACAGTCTCCTCTCAGTAGAAATGCAGTAGTAACATTAGTGATATGGAGATGTGATTTAAATAGCAATGCAGTCAGGTTACTTGGAACTCTGCATTTGCTCTTTTAATGAAAATAACTCATACTGAATTTTGGGTTAATTCTCACTGTCTCATGTCACGATATAGCTGCTTCTTACTACATAAAAGTGAATAAGAAGTTGTGTGACTGTGGCATTAACAAACCGGTCTTTTACAAAGGTTGAGGGTTAATCTGTGCAGCCTCATGTGAGCTGTATGAACTTCAGTGTTCAAGGGGAACAGAGCTAGGGGTTTGTTTCTGGTGAATGGTGGTGGAATTGCTCTGTTGAGGATTACCTGCTCACTGACACTTGTGCTAGGTGTAAGGCAGGATCATTTAATAATGACTGGCATGTCAGAGAAAATATTTTAAAACCATGATGAATAAAGAAGAAACTGCTTTAAATTCCCATTTGGAACAGAAGCAAGCTGAGTCTGTCTTTAAATCTAGAGTAACAGAGCACTGACTCACCAATATGTTGCTGGAAATTATGAGCGCACATATGTGTTTTAAAGACAGGAAAATGCAGAAGCATTGGGCATATAAACCTGAAATAAAGATGAACTTAGTTGAGAATTGTGTGTGATGCTGAGGAATTCACTCAGGAAAGAGTAATGCTGTGTAGGTTTTTGGAGGTGTGGTGTGTGATGGCTTTTTTGTTTGCTTTGCTTTTTGGTTTCTGGTATGTAGGAGCCTAATACAGTGCTTTGACCTCCTGAATGTTTTTTGGAGAAAAGCTTACTTCTGTCATAGTTGTTCTAATTTGCCTTTTAGAGACGCTGTCACTTTGCCTCCATTCCCTTATCTACAGGGATAAGGTTGTGCTTTGACCAAGTACTGCTGTGATAGATGCACAAAAGCAAAGTATTAAAAGACAAATTCATCTGTTTCACAAAAATAAACATAAAAAGCTTTACTGTGGTAACTTCAAAAGCTTTCTAAGTTAGAAATTGTCAGAATTACTATTTAAACTGTTAACAGTAGTAGTGCTACAGAATGTGTCAATGTGTCACACTAGACACTTGTAATAAGCTGAGAATTCTAGCAAAAATTAGAGGCTCTGCAGTGACATAGATTCAAGGCATTCTTTTTGAATTGCGTTTAAGGGACTTTTAAAGTCCTCTACTCGTGTGCTTCATTTTCTCTAAATTCCATCTAATAAGCAGTGGTATGTAATTCCCAT
The DNA here is from genome assembly GCA_028858755.1 of Ara ararauna. Taxonomy (NCBI): domain Eukaryota; kingdom Metazoa; phylum Chordata; class Aves; order Psittaciformes; family Psittacidae; genus Ara; species Ara ararauna. The sequence goes on from CM054384.1 coordinate 10,532,687, forward strand.
GCTGAAGATACCTCAGCTGTTTATTTTTGCTATTTCCATGAAATCAAAAGCACACAAAAGCTGTTTATTTTTTGTGCTTTTTGCTGCGTGTTCACCACCAAGTAAACAAGTTAAAAAAATAGCAAACCCCAAACCTCAACACACATATGTTCTCGATTGTGCTTGTTGACAAATCAAGGAGCGAAATGGCTGTGTTAATTTTAGGTTCTATTAGGAACAGTCGGAGTAAAAACTATACAGGACCAGATTTTCAGTGGTAGCAATCACAGAGGGAATAAGTTTTAGTTGAAAGGTCTGAGCCAACGTTAGAATCAAGACAGACTTCCAAGTGGTGATCTTGTGTGGCCTTCATTTTACCTGCTCTTGAGAAGAAACTCGTATTCCCCCTAACTTACACTGCAGGGAAAAGAGAACAGGTCACCTCACTGCCCTGCCTTTGCACCATGTGGTATGCTTATGTGATACGATGGGGAAGGAAAGACAAGTAATAATCAGCTTCAATTTTATTCCACTCTAAAATGAGGAAGGAATTCTTGAAATGTTTGGCAGAAGAGATTTGTTTCCCTGTTAGCCATATGTTTCCCTCTGCAATTGTTACTGGCTGGGGATATGGTAGTAGGCAGACAGAAATGGTAATGTTACCTTTCAGATGGAAGGAGGGTTGGTCCCTCCCTGGTTGCAGGGATCATTTAACTGACTTTGCCTTCTCCATTGTTTGTTTCAGAGCAGATATTACCTGATACTGTATTAGAAGCTGTTAAAATGCACTGTTCATTTGGGACAGTATGACTGTATAACAGAAATTTTTCTGGAGCCTTTCTGACTTACGTTATGAGTGCAGAAATAGAACTAGATGGCTCTTGTGTGTTACTATTTAGTGAGTCGAATTTGAGCTCCTGGAAAACGTCTGTAGAGGGTTTTTCAAATCGTTCCATTCTCTTTGTTTTTTAGAAAACTGTTTTCTAAACAATTTTTGGAGCAACATTCAGATAAAACAAGATCCAGATTTTTTTAGTGAGTGGTTTAGAGATCAAGTAAGTCACCTCTGATACACAGAGGCTGTCCTCGCGAGAAGTTCGTAGAGCAGATGTGGATTTTGTTTATTAACATCATTACCATTGACTGCATAAACTATTTTAAAGAAACCCTATTTTTACTTAGACAAGCATCTGAGTTGTATATGTGTTTGAAAGAGGCATTTGTACAGCTTTGAATGTCCAAAATAATAGATGTTACATTAAAGTTACTGAACTTTTAAGGTAGTTCCAGTGGAAACTCTGTTACACTGGTGTCTGTACCTTCGAAAGGCTTAGTGCTGATGTTTTTCAACTGCATCTGGGAACATCTTACTGAGGAAGTGTAACTTGTAGCTAAGTTTTTGGTCTTTCGAGTGTAAGACTGCTTAATTGTGAACCGGCCTGTTTCAAAGCAAAGTGTGATGGACATAGGTGACATATGGCCATAACACAGAGGTCTTGGAGAAAAAAAAGGGTAAACTGAAGGTACATGGACATGAGAACGTGCATCGTGTTTTATCTTCAAAGACTGCAGAATAACTTGCATCTCTGTGTTTACATAAGCAGAGCAGTGTTCAACTTCTGGTAAATTTTGCTTCCAGAGCTTTTATAACTTAATTGTTCAGTGAAGCATGCAGTTTTTTATTCATATAACATAGGCCATGCAGCATTCTTAAAGGTTCTGCGCATTCTGGCCCCTATCCATCACAGTACTTAAACCATGAGTAGCCCTATTGAAGTTGATAGAATTACTCATGTGCTTAAAATTAAACATGTGCTTAAGTGCTTTGATGGATTAAAGCCAAAGTTGTCAGCACCTTGCTTTGTTACGTGCTATGCTACACCTGCCTCTCAGTGCATAGCCTGGATCTTTAAGGGACAGATTTTCAGATTTGGTGGTTCTGATATTTAGTTAGTCTGTGTTCTAAAAATGCAGGGTCCATGCACAGTCATAGTCGGCTCATAGACTGGAATTAGAAATACACAACTACAACTCTTGGAATCTAACAGTACTTGACAAAATTCACAGGGTTTTTTTTTCCTGAGGATTTCAGTGGGGGTGTGCTGACTGTTTACATGGAAACATGACATCCTCAATATTCTTCACAAAGCTATCTTTCTATTGAAATCTAGATATTAATAAAGTGTATAATGGAAATTACCACTTAGGTATGACAGCACACTGCTGAGAATGACTGTGAACTTGAACTTCCCCAACGCTGAGATCAGTAGGGACTGATCTAGTTTCTGCTGATAATGCTGAGTTTTGTAAGCATTCTTAAGGCCTGTAAGTAAAGTTGCATGTACCTGACAACTCCTCATCGTTTGAGATAAAGGTGGAAGTCTTCCTTGATTCAGATTTTGTCAATGGTAAAAAAATCCAGATCTACAGCTCTAAAGATAGTCGGTTCAGTGACAGCAGTGATGCTGCCGTAAGAAACGTGTGGCGAACAAAACATTTAACGTTAATGTCTCACTGAAATCTAAGGTCAGCTTTCAGTGACAGCTGCACAGTTAAACAGACAGTTCCTGTGTTCCTTTCGAAATTGGCCCCCCTGTAATTTAGGTGCTGAAATTCTGCATTCGCTACTTCAACTGCTTTTCTCTTCAGACCGTCATTCTGAATGATGGGCTATCGGTGCTGAATCCTGCAGCATTTAGAAAATGCAGAGATTTAGATAATTAATTTTATCTGAGTAAATCAGAATTTTCAGGAAAATGCCATCGTGTTGCGGGCCGTTTCATAGGAAGGGAGAAGCTTTGTTTCATTTCTTGATTAACATTTGGAAGCGACTTTGAAATTAAGAGTTGAGGGCCTCTTTCATGGTGGAATGCCTGTTTTAAGTTTTCTGTCTTAACTCACAAATGTTTTCTTTCAACTATCAATTGGTAGCAAAAATCTCTTCACATAGGTACCTGTTGTTAACTGTTACTGATTAGACACTTTGTCCTGTTCAGATGTATCTGTAAGGATTCCTGCGACCAAATTGTACCTAAATTTGAACCTTTACAAGCCACAGGCTCATTTGGGTGTTGCAGTAACTTCCGCAGGTGGTCTGTTAGAAACCTTGATTCCACAAAATTTTTTGAACAACCAAAGTTTATGTCCCCCATAAGCAAGAAAGTAGATCTTCGTGCTTCCTGAGAGCAGTTTGAAATGGTTATCTCAAGGTAGTGAATTGTACAAGGCAAGATGATTCAGCAGGTTTGACTTGAGTCCTCCTATTCCTGCTGGCTCTGAGAGGTGTCCTTCTGTACCAGAAAAGAATCACAGAGTGTACTCTGAGGACTCCAGCCTTGTTAATTACTGTATCAAGTATCTAGAGAGAATACTAAACTTTTGAGGACATCTTTTATTGTGCTATGCATAATTACCTGTACTTAGAGCAAGAAAATGGCACTGGTGTGCTATCCTTCCTGTCTTCTGTATACATGCTTGAAGAGCTAGAGACACTGGAGACCAAGTTTTCAATTTACAAGGGTGTTTAATTGCACAGTATGAATTAAAGGGCCTTTGTCAGCCTCCTATATCGCAGAGCTCTTTGTGAATGCTTCTGTTTTCATTCCTTACCTAAACTATTCCTAGTTAATTAGCTGAGGTAAATGGAGCAGCATAAGCAGAATTATGCTTCTTAATACTGGTCTGTGGTGGTCTCTTTGTACCACTTACAGGTATAAAGGGACCGCAAACCAGTTAAACTGGTTTTACGGCAGAATTTGCAAAGCCGAAGGAGAGCCCCAAGGTGGCTTAGAGCCAGAATAGCATCTCTGTGCCACATCCAGCTAGGCAGATGGTATGAGCAAGGTGCCATGTGCCTGGGCTGTTCCTGCCTGCTGGAGCAGCCCCTCGGACAGAGCCTTTACCATGTGTCCTGCTACCCTCCCGGCTCCTTGAACTTCAGCAGGAGCCAAGCCTGCCAATGACCAGTCTTTGCATCTGATAGCTATGGAGGCAGAATAAAGCTACCCTTTAACCTTTACACCTGGGTTATCACAATGAGCACAGGGAAAATAGACCTAAACATGAAATGAATTAGGTTTATTTTTAGTGTTGCCTGTTTCAGAGTAATATCATTACGGTACTGTTCCCTAAAATAATGAAGAAGTCGCACCCCTAACACCTACCATTACAGTTTAAATAATGATTGAAAATAACATCATCTTGCTTTCACAAAGCTGTGATGCCTCTTTTTTTATTACTGCTTCAGTAATTTGTATTTCTTGCCTTTTAACTTACGGAATGACAGAATCATTCTCTAAACAGAAGGTATGTCTTTGTGCTTACATTTCTTATCATACATTCATCTACTTACGGCCACATAAGTAGATGTGTATGTGACTCGTGGAGGACATTAAAACAAGCAGTGGTAAAGCAGTTTACAGTGCTTTTTCCAATGTTTAAAAGGGAACTTTTACACATGCGTGTGTGTGTGTGAATGTGATTGTTTCAGGGGATAACTGAGCTAAATTCTCCCAAATCATTTAGGTCACAATTTAGATCTGTGCAAAGTAATAATTTTTTAGCTGTCTTCTAAATCAAAGTATATAATAACAAAATTATTCAACCTCTTGGTTTTTCTTCTTCAAAAAGCTGTTCCTTACAGAGGAAGCAAATAGTCTGTTCTCATAGATATTCTTTTCTGTTCTTACTGTTTTTTCTCCCAATAAATCATCTTTGTAGTTGGATGGTGAAGTTTGTTATTACCCAGAAACTTGGAGGAATAAACATAAGAATCTTCTAAGTCAAATAGGTGATGGGGGGAAAAGGTGGAGTAAGAGGAAGAGCACAGTACTGGGGAGGGAAAACTTCCTTTCTGCATCCAGCAGCAGCAAGGGACTGCTGCTTTCAGTGACATGCTTGATGTTTTTACCTGATCGGTGTTACCAGCATGGCATTCACTAAAGCAAGAGTGCTTTAGATTACACTTTGTTGGCTAGCTATGCCTTTGGGTAACTTGATTTCATTTTACAAGGTGACGGAGTTGTCAAGAACAAAGTATTAATGTGATCAGAAAATCTCTCTCAATTCTGCTCCAGTTGAGGACCCAAGTAAATCGTATTTCCTGTTGAAAGCTGCACAGTGACTGCTGTGCAGCTGATGCATGGTAGCTCCTACCTCATGGTACCGCATGTGCTCGTCCCTTTTGTTCTCGAACAGTACAGAATAGAAAATCTCTTTGAAGTTGGCAGAATTACTGAGTTCTCTGTGCTGTGATATAAATGAAGAGTTCAATTTGCAGAAGAGATTCAGTGGTTTTTGCTGTTTCACTTTAGCAGTTTTGTCTGCAAAATTGGTACTTTGTTATAGGTCTGAGGTGAATTATTTCAGCTTCACTCTGAATACTCTAGGCAACTATTTTCCCCCATTTTCAAGTGCCTCTAACTTGGCCTCTGCCCTGTTTGCCGTTCTAGCTGTTATATTTTGAGATAATTGCCATGTTGTTCTGTTAGAAATAACCCAGGCTGCTAAACCAAATTTACCTTATTGTTGAATCCAAAGTGCCGCAGAATTTTTGTATTGTGGATTGGTAGCAAAATCTTAATTGAATTTCCTTGCTTGTGGTCTTGTGTCTGAAGATTTTGACTGCACTGCTCTGTTTTTACGAGGTGGATTGGCAGGTAGTGCTGTCGGCATTTCTCTTGACTTCCATAAGGTGCAGTAAACAAATTTTAATGCAGATTTTATGGGATATTTATGAAATCCACAAGTGTGTTTCGCTGCATCAAAGACACCATTTTTAGATGGATAGCTACATTTAAGGCCCACATGCCTGTGAAGTGCACGAGTGCCTATCAAAGAAATGGATTGGTTTAAAAATAAATTGATATATTAACTTTTCCATTGCTTTCAGTGTGTAACTGTAATGGGCAAAGGTGAGCAGAAGAGGGACAACCCATGGCTGTCTGCACCTTTGTTAGTGATACCTGTAAAGCAAACCAAGGGGTGCCTGTGCCGAAACAAAACAACGTTGTTTTCTTCCTGTGAAAAGCCAGAGGCAAATGAATTGTTTTGTAAGATTTTTCTTCTGGCTCTTATACTTGCAAATTGATTCACTTCACTGGCAGTGCTTTGCACAGGCAAGGGAAGCCTTTCGCTAGATAAGAGTTGCTCTGTCAGCAAGTTCGAGAGAGAGCAAAGTCTGACAGGCTTCAGAAATAAATGTAATTTATGCATTAAAGCAGTCACTGAAGGTGTTAACGCCAGGCTGTTTACAACCTTGTAAAGGAGACAAAAGCTAATGCCCTGTGTTAACATCATATGATTACATTTTAATATGCCCTATTAAAATGGTCTATATATACTCTCCAGGCATGTACATTTTGAAATGCAAGTTTTAAGAGAAACGTTCTGCTTTTTTTATTATTTGCAAAAAAGCATCCTGAGAACTACAAAGAATTTGGAACATAATAAATAACATTCTAACATGGTTTGGGGGGGGGGCTTATTATAGAATACAAACCCAGTAATACTTAAGTAGGTGTACTCTGCCCATGCAGTTACATACCCCTCAGGATTCTAGACAGGCTCACTTCTGGTGAAATAATGTAGGCACACTATTAAATTGCAAACCATTATGTGGCATTATTTATTATGCTAAGACTGCACATAGGAAATCATGTGTTAAAAGACAAACTGAGAAAATTACATTTTTCAAAAATGAAAGCTAGCATTTATATCTGCACTACACAAAGAATGTTCCAGTATTTTGTATTCACATGGTAAGTATTCATATTCCAGAGTATGTTCCTTTTTTAGGCCATGTTCGTAGTGGGATTAATTGGCAATCATCATTTACCCTCATTAAAAGCCTTTTTCTGTTGCATATTATCTGATCACAGTCTTTTCACTTTCACTCAAATGATGCATCCCACAGCATTAAATTCACCTCTTCACAGTGTTCTTCATGACATCTCTGCTGTTTGGTTCCTAAAATATTCCTGCATTCAAAGTATATAGTTCCCTGCATAATCAGAGAATTTGGGGAGATACGGGGTGAGTTTCCCCACTGACTTAGATAATTGATATGTGTTAAAACGATAGTGATTTATTATCATGGCTATCTTTCCTTCTATAGGAAAAAATCAGTTTTACTGTTGTTGCTTTGCACTCTGCGTGTTTCAGATATTTTTCTTCTAGTTTGTAGTGTTTGAAGACATGTGGCGCTTCATGTCTGTTCATAAAACCTTACCTATTTTTTGCAGGAAAAAAAAGTAGTAATAACTACATTCTGATTTAAAACCAGGTAGTTCTTTGTCATTTTCTCTTCAATCTTATCCAGACTCTGCCTGTTGAACAGAACTTTGCAGCAAGGCATATGGCTCCTTAACCAAGAAATTCAAACTTTGCTTTCGGGCATTTAGATTAATGGCATAAAGGGGTCACAGGTTTTGGTTTTTTTTTTTTCTTTTTGTCTTTGTGTGGTTTTGCTTTTTATGGTTTTGGGGTTTTTTTTGTTATTATTTTGGTTCTTCAACATGTTTTGACCATTTATTTCAGCACTGAGGGTTTTTTTAACTTTTCTACCTGTGAGATGTTTATAGTGGGTGAGCTGAATCATTGGTCCTCCGGAATGTTCTTTTTAAGCTTTAAATATTTATTCCAAGTTCCAAGTAATGGTTATTCATATTATCTGGAAAGGTTAAAGAGAAATTAACATTAACATTAAAATAGTTCTCTTTCTGATAATCTGTTTGGTAATGTTTTCGTTGCATAGGATTTGATGAAGTCTGAGAACAAATGTTGCCATTTTAATAGTAAAGCTCAGCCACAGGTGGAGAAGTTCTTTACTAAATAATTATAAGGTTTGTTTTCAAGGAATATTTGATTTTCCTGACCTCCTCTGTCATTCTAATTTCATGTTATTTGGGTTAAAATGTCATCTTCTTTTATAGTGCCTAAAATAGACTTTATTAGTTTTCCTGAAAGCTGTGTGCAGCTTTGCTTTGGCCCATTTAAATATTGAAAACAGCAGGATTTGAGATTTTTCTTCTAATCCTTAACTAATAGAGTTTAATGCTTTGTTTGGCCTACTCTACACAGCCTAAGCAAAAGTTTTAAACAAGATTAAAAGTATGACCTTATTAACCCATGGCATCTAAAGATACAGAACAGGCCTGCAGAGACAACAGTCGTTCATTAGCCAGGAGAGCATGGTGCCATTCCCAATCTACTCTGTCTGCTCCAGAGGAAAACATTTTAGGAGCCTAGCTTTTTCCTTTTGTAATTTTGGTCATTGTGCGAGCACCTGGGAATAGGAAAGAGAAAAGCAAGAATTTGTTTCTAAGTTCAGCATTTAGTCTTTGTGGTTGGGGAAAATGAAGTTCAGTTGCTTCTGGAAATTCAAGGTGCGACCTGGCTGGGATCTCTCAAAAAGAATGCTGGCTGTGTAAGCTGTTGGATGGGTGATTGATGAACTTGTTGAGTTCCAGAAGAATGAAGTATCTCATTGTCATGGAAAATTTATGCTTAGTAAACATTACAAAACATTCACTGCTGTGTAATAAGATTCCTTGTTTACCAGGCATGCTATAGGGCCATGGCAACAAAACCAGAAATAGGAACTGTGAGTATTCTTGTTGTAAAGATGATGATGGTTATCAAACAGTTTGTTAATTGCCAGAGTTTTACGTCACTTCGCATTCTGCAGGGCTGCTAGTCTGCATGAGGATCAATGGAGAGGTGTAAAGGTGAAAGTTCGACCGAAAACTGTAATAAAGATGTGGGTTTTTTTATATGGTATGGAAGAGTCAGGTGAACATGCACTTGAGTGACGCTTCAAAGCAGTTACCTGCAAGTGTTCCAGGGGAGAGAATATAACTAGCGTTTGCTTCAAAAAAACAAATACATGGGATGGAAAAAAAACCCCCAAAGACTTTTTAAACTTCTGTCTTTCTGTTGATATTCCAAAACGAAGCAAAATGACTGAATATTTCTTTATTTAATCCTTTAAAAATACTGGTATCTTGCTTAAACTTTCAGCGTATCAGTTGCCCTTTTGATCTCAATGGGGCGGAATCTGGATATGTGTTCCTTAAATTCAAAACCCAGCTGAAAATTAGAGATAAAATCAAGACGGGACAAATTGCTTACACTGTCATGGATAAAATGCCATTATTTACATTTTATTAAATATAGGAACGTATGTTTTAAGAACCAAAAGGTGACGGATGTTTTTGCCACCATACATGCACTAACTGAAAAACACAGTGTTTGTGCACCTACTGTAAGTCTTAGTTTGTGGAATGGACAGTTTCTTAAGATATGGGGCAATAGAAAGCATTGAAGATGGGAAGGAAGAGGGTGAAAAGGCCTCGGTTTTTTCCTCTCTTTTCCTGTCTTACTTACTTTCCTTAGTTCAGTGCTTTTGGTCTTTGTTGGCTCACTGCCTTGTTCCCATCAGCAGTGCCAAATCCCTAAAGCAAAAAACTGGTAGTATTCAGGAATAAGGTGGTCTGTAGGCAGATCAGGAAGTCTAGGGAAACAAAGAATTTACATCAGATTACTGAGCATTTAATTTTCTTTCCTCATCAAGCTTCTCTGACCTTCCTCACTCAGCGCCACAGTTTTGAGAATACATGCAGTGGTCAGCGAGGAGGAGCTGATGTTCAGGGGTAATCGTGTTTCTGTTTGGGTGCTGATTCAGACATGTTCTCTCTACACAGCCAAGTCACTGAACGAGATGATTTGATGCTGCCACTTGCTTTCCATCTCTGAGAGCAGCCCTTGCATTGCAGTCATGCTGTCACAACTGTAGAATGTATAGTAAGACCCTTCATGTCTGTATCTAAAAGGCAGTGTAACAGGCGGCTGGCATGGTGATGTTTTCCTTAACCCTGTCTTTTACAAAAGTTGCATTAATCTTTGATTTGGTAATCCAAATTCTCACCACTCGTGGATGTCTGCATCTGCCTAATTATTTAAGCAGTACTTTTTTCTTGGTTGGTTTTTTTCCCTGGTGTTCTGCGTGCTTGATTGGTGAATGTGCTTTCAGTTTCATTTTGGTTGTTGGTTGTGAATAATTACAGAAAGGAAAAAGTGATAAAAAGCATTTGCAATACAAATGGTTAATTAACTCAGTAAAATGAGGTTTTCAAGCTGTGGTCTGCAAGCTGAAAAGAGTGAGTGCTACCTTTGAAAGACTAAGAAAAGCAAACATGTTGTTGCAAGTTTAAAGTCTCTGGGATATTGTGCTGGAAAATGTTAGTTTTCAGAATGAAAAACATACAAATAGTTGGTATAAATACTCAGGTAAAGCATTCTGTAAAAACAGTTTAATAAGATTAAAAGGTCACTTAGACAATCTAGCTGGGGTTTTTTAGTAATTACATGGCTAACTTGGTTTATCTCAAAGTAGTCATTTTATGCTGTGTATAGTAAGAAATTAATAATGTAACAATTGTGTCATAGTGCATTACAATTAAGTTACAACTTACTGTCTCAGTACTAGTGTAATACTTTTAGGATGCTAGTTCCTGGTCAGTACCATATGTTTGATCATGCATTTAATTTTATTGCACTATTTAGCATTGAAAGTAACTGTTGTCAGATTTGACACATCAAGCAGTGCACACACGGTAGAGGCAATGGTTTACTCTGGCTTGCTTGAGCCTGTGACGCTTTTTAATTTGGCTGCAGTTAATCCCAAATGACAGTGCTCATACAGAGCATTCCAGGTGATTTTCCAGCCTGCTCTTCTGCTTGTTGTTGAAAGGGAATTTTAGCTATTTGCATTAGCACTTCACTATTTATTTTAGATTTTGTATCTAAAGTGCTAATTTGAATGTCTCTGTCAGGTTGAGTTTCTCTGCTCTAGCTTTTTCTGCTATGACATCATTTTTCTGCTGTAATTTTTTTTGTACTTTGAGATTCTTTGGTCTTCTTTCATTTGTTTCTACTTTTAGTAACTTAACCTCCTCCCCATTTGTTTACAGTGTATGCTTTTCTAAGTAATTTCCATCTATGTCTAGTATTTCACATTCAAATGAATCAAAATCTGTTTGGTTTTGCAGGATGTCTTAGTCCCAGGCTAAGACTACAATAGATTTTTATTTCAGCATAAGTAAATACTGGGGGTTTTAGTACAAATAGGTGTTTACTGTTTAAGTAGAAAAGTTACGAGGTATTCAATCAAGCCCATCTATGAAAGTATTCACAGACTGAAAGCACTTTAGTCAATAGTGACAGCACAGTTTTAATAGAATAGTTTCCAAGTTCATGTTCTGTTTCAAAAAGATATTCTGCTTTTATGGCTTATATATTTAATAATGTGGTTTTTTGTTACAGGGAGAAGAAAATGAAAATTCAGGATATTAAAAACAATATTAAAGAAGCTATAGAGGTAAGCTTACAAGCTATTGTTTTCAGTTATTCAAAGCTGTCTATTTAGACACTGTGCAATAGTTAATATTTTATTATTATTATTATTAATTTCTGTTTCTCTGCAGACAATAGTGACAGCAATGGGCAATTTGGCACCTCCAGTTGAACTAGCCCATCCAGAGAACCAGTTTCGAATCGACTACATCTTAAATTTAGCTAACCAGATAGACTTTGATTTCCCACCGGTAAGTAAGTAATTCACATGGCTGCAGTCATGCTGTTTTGCAAATGGTTGTGTTTCACTGCACTTTAGTAAATATTTGCAAAACTCAGTGAGGTCTCTCTGGGAATTACCACAGTAGGTGTCTTTGATCAGTGCTAATCAAGTGTATAGCAACATTCATATAGAATATTCAAGCTGGTCCTTCCTGAACACAGAGATGCTTGTCTACTTTTTGTGCTTTACTGAAATAATCAGCTACCGAGTTAAGATGAGTAGTGCTGGCAGTTGAATTTGGATGTTGTTGGGAATTGCCTGGTCCAAAGGGAGTGAAGATACAACAGTCTGTTGATGATTAGCTGGCATTTAGTGATACTGTATTTCTGTTTTGGAAGAATACTAGAGTTTCTTGCTGATTCAGATGTGTTCTCAGAGGGCTGTGTCAGCCAGGCTTTCTGCAAAGGCTCCACGTTATGTCCTTGCCCCAACCCTCCCAGTCCTAGTTAATCATTCAAAATGCCAACAGTCCCAGAGTAAATGCAGAAAGTACAATTACTTGGTTGAGGGTATGACTTTGTGCCCACTCTCTGTGATTAATTTCTACTGTACCTCAACCAGACTAGTAACAGAACCCCATGAAAATACAGCTTGCGAACACTGAACTCTTAAACACCAAGAGGATATTTTTATTAATTACCATAAAGTATCTTATACTTGAAGTCATGCAGGAGTATTTCAGAGTTTGTATTCTCTCCCTGTGCATTGTCCCAGAGGGCTGCAGGTAAGAATTATGATGGTGTATCGAAATCGTGATCCATTTATACCAGAATTCTGTATGCAGCAGCAGTCCTGGATGCTGGAAAGTGAGAGTACAAATAGTAGTAAGAAGCGGGATAGCTTGCAAGGTTTTCGTAACTCTGATTTGTAAACATTATTGAGGTCTGTGAAACCAATGATAGTTACCTTTTGCAACTGTTGCCACTTCTGGGAAGTTCTCTGCTTTGGTAAGCCTTTATATATAAGAGGAGAAAAACCAGCCAAACTCACATACTTTGTGTATCAGGCACCAGTTCTGTGTTATCAGCAAGTAAGTGGAAATACTGGCATCGTAGTCTTCAAATCCAGTCATTTTCAAAGTTCAGCAGGCATAGACAGGTGGATGGAGAGAGGGGTGTATGGTTCTTTTCTAGCACAGAAAATGTAACATTCATTTTGTCTTAAAGAATCTTTAATAAATTAAAGAGATTTTGTGATGTTTAACTTTGACTCCTCTTTGGTTTTGACACTTGTCAGTGTTACTCATAGTCACTTAATGGATGGTGTTCTCTACTAGGGGAACAAAAGGTTCATGCTTTGAAGGTAGTGTTAGGAGAATATTTGAGAGAAAAGGCTCCTCACTGCAGCCGGTGTGCTCTTGAACTGACTGTGTGCCCCACAGCTATCCTACTGCCCATTGTTTTGTGATAGTTCAGGTTGTGATCTGTAACAATGCTGTAACAAGTTCCTGTGACCTAACTGGTACTGAAATACTTGATTTTCCCCGTCTCTTCTACCTCAGAGTTTTGGGGATTTTTCTTCCATTCAATTGAAATGCAGTGATTTTAAAAAAATACTGGTTACTTTTTTCTTTGCAGCAGGGGCTAATTGTGCAGCGATGAGTGAGTCGGTCCAGTGTGTATGCGTTACATTAACTGTTTTTATATAGAAATCAATATCAGTATGCATTATCTCTGGTAGCAGAAATGGTAACAAGCACTTGATGTCTAAAGCAATAGAAATATATTTACCAGGTCCATAAATAATTTCAAGTTCAGTGAAAGTCTTTGATGTGTTGAATGACACACGACTTCAGGAGTAACGGTGCTCCAGTTAAACTAGTTTTTCTTCTCTGAGCACAGGTATTGTCTTCAATTTTTAAGCCTTGAGTCTACAGAGGTTTAGGTGTGTGCATAACTGTGACTAGTGGCTAGCTTCATTGGCATGGTTAACTACTTCATATGTAAATGCAGGGTTGTGGTTTTGAACTGGATATGCATTATCCACAAATTTTGAAGGAGTATTGTGGCTCCCTCTGCCTTTGGTCGTTATACAGGCTATTATGTGTCTGATTTCTGAGTTTGTCTGAATGTAGATTATAGTCCTTTGGTACCTGAAAAACTGAGCCTATGTTTTAATTGCGTATTTTAGATCAAGTTAAGGTCTAGAATGTCCCTAGATGCCAACGCACAGTGCATGATATTAGAAATACATGATGCTTGGGTACCTCTATGAAAAAGATTCTGACTTTGTTACAGATTAATTGAAAGTACTCTGAAGAAAAAGAAATAATTTTCTCCAAGTGTAAAGGATAGTCTTATGCTACTTGTGCTTTCTGTCTAGGAGAGTCTTGATTATCTACTTTCTTCTCCAGTACTCTGGTGGGAGAATGTAACCAACCAGCAGCTAAACTTTTTCCCGTATTGCATATTAATGCCGAAGAAGGGAGGGGAAATTTTAGTGATGTTAGTTATATGCAGTGCTCTCTGTTTTGAGTTGCAGAACTTTTTGCCTCTTCCATTTTCTTCTTGGGGAATCATATTTCACCTGTTATGAAGACATACTTTCTTCAGTATAATATTTGATGAAAGTAGGGAGAAAGAACATGCATGTACCAAAGAGATACTCTTTGAGGGCTGTGGATACTTCCGCTGTGCTCTTAAAATACAAGGCCATTTTGCTTCCCTTTAAATGCCCATTCACCTTTTCTTAAGCATTAATTTAGTGAGCTCTCCAGAAGGCAATGCACAGGCATAGAGAGTTTAGACTAAGTCTTGCAAAAAAGTACTAGTCCTGCTAGTTTGGATGAACACTGAGAATAATAGAGATCATGCTTTCCATGATAAAAATAGAGTTCTGCTTTCAGTACTTCTTGAAAACACTACATTACCCATTTTTTACAAAAGATTGTCATTTAAGGAGGATCATTATCGTTTCCTTTATTCAAGTGGGGCTTTTTATGATGTGATTAAATTGTCACTGGCCAGTATGATGACATTAAGCAAAGGAAAAGAAAGTTAAAGTAAGAAGACCTCGGAAGTTAATCAAACTGAACTCATTTGTGATAGTGGAAGCATTTAATTTTAATGATCGAGCTGATTGTGAGTGAGCATTACTCAGAGCCTTAGAAATGAGGTCATAATCTATGTGTTGATATATTGGAACAGAGGTACAGATCTGAAGGCATACATGTGATTACTGCTGGTGGGCTTCTGTATTAAGATGATACCCTGAGAAATAGTATTTTTACGTAAGGAGAAATTCATAAGTGATTTAGAAATTATAAAATTAACCATGTTCATCATTGAGGCTCTCTAATGAAATAAATACCAGAGTTGGTTTTCTTGAGCAGGAAATTTGAGAGCTTGCTTGAATTGGTGCTAGAACTGCACACCAGCTGAACTTTGTAGGAATAAATGGTGCTCTTTAATTTTCTGTGTGACCAGGTGAATACATGCTTTGCAGCATCAGTGTATGTAAGAACAAAGATCTCATGAACCAAATTTCAGGCTTTTTCTAAAACTATTCTATCTGTTAAAATTGAAAATAAAAAGAAACGATGCTTGTCACTGAACTTCCAAATGGCATTTCTGTCAGTGTTGTTCTTTGGTGCATTTGGCTGAACACAATTGTATGTGTATGTTTTCAGTGACCAAATTCAATCTCATAAGTATTTTTAATACTTCTGACTAGCTGTATATCTGTTTCAAATATAGTGTGATGTTGGGTTAGCTGAGTTATAGAGGTGATATTTTTATTCCTGTTCTGCATACCAGACAGTGGTTAGGATATTTTCTCCATCCCTGCTACCAACTCTAATAGTGTCCTTTTTCTCATCCCTTTCTTTTCGCTTTTACTTTTAGAAGAGGAAAGGAAATGCTGTTGTTCTATGAACATTTCTCTTTCCATGATCAACCAATTTCAAGCAAGCTGCCAAATAAAACTTATTTATTTTGGTTGCAGTCCCTTTATAATTCTCTGGTTTGAATGAAATATTCAAAATAGCAGAACAGTCTTTACAGCTGCCTGTTTTTAATTGATCTGGACTCAGCTAAGGAAGATGACCCTTGAAAATACTATGATAACTTCAGCAAGATGGTATTCAAAAAGTAGTGGAATCCAAATATTCGCTATTGAAATGAAAAATAACTGCAGAATCACTCCAGCCTAAGGTTCTCTAGAACTACGAAAATACATGTTTGGAAGAGATGCATCATTTTTAGGGTGTTGGTGAAATTGTCTGCAGGTCTTTTGGTCCCAGTTTATTTTTTATTACACTGCTCCATTTAGTTATTTTGAATCTCCCACTACCAGTGCTGCTGAATAATTTTATTATGCTTTCTGAGTGGTGTCCTTGAGCCTGAACTTTACCACATGCTGACTTCAGCCTCAAAGCTGGTTTAGCATCCCTTCTGCCCACAGCCATCCCTTCCATCTCCTCCACACCATGATGTGCCACCCTCACTTGTGCCAAGAAAACCTCCATTGGGTCCCCAGCATCAGTCAGACCATTGAACCCATGCAGGTTAAAAATAACCCTGGTAACCCTTACTCCTTCTCTCTTCTATTTCGGGGGGGGGGGGGGTGGTGGTGGTATTTTTAACAGGGATCAGTTCTGACGGCTGTTTTATGACATGGCCTGTGGGCAGCGTGGTACAAATGAGGTGGTACAAACTGTAATGCTGTGCAGTAGGGCCAGGGGTGGAGGTGGGAGTCCTTAAGGTGGTTTTGACACCAAAATCTTCAAGAAAGTAACAAGGGAATACAGTCTCATTAAGAAAAGATGGGAACTGGGATCTCCTTGCTGCTGGAAATGTTCCTTAATTATGTAGGCAACAAGACAAAATTATCTGTCCTTGTGGATAATCACCCTGATGTGTATAATGATAGATATGTTATTACTCACATGGATAGCTATTACGGCAAGAAAACTTTGGGCTCTTGCTTTTTCTTGTCCAGACTCTATGATTGTGAGCAGGTCCCCTCAATGTCCTATACACTTTTGTTCTAATGCCTTTTTTAAATCGTTATCTGTAAAATAGTGATTATCTGGAGTTGCACCTTGAGGTGCAGAATTGGTGGACCGTGTGGGTATGTGAAGTATTTTTAACTCAAGAATGTTAATTGTTGTTAACAAAAAGGAATGAGGAGTATTACTAGAGAAGAGATTCAGGGCAGCCCTGCAGAGAAGGACTTGGGGGTGTTGGTCGATGAGAAAATGAACACGAGCCAGCAGTGTGCGCTCACAGCCCAGAAAGCCAACCATATCCTGGGCTGCATCAAAAGGAGCGTGACCAGCAGGTCGAGGGAGGTGATCCTGCCCCTCCACTCTGCTCTTGGGAGACCTCACTTGGAGTATTGTGTGCAGTTCTGGTGTCCTCAATATAAAAAGGACATGGAACTGTTGGAACAAGTCCAGAGGAGGGCCACGAGGATGATCAGGGGACTGGAGCACCTCCCATATGACGATAGGCTGAGACAGTTGGGGCTGTTCAGCCTGGAGAAGAGAAGGCTGCATGGAGACCTCATAGCAGCCTTCCAGTGTCTGAAGGGGGCCTATAAGGATGCTGGGGAGCGACTCTTCATGAGGGACTGTAGTGATAGGACAAGGGGTAACGGGTTCAAACTTAAACGGGGGAAGTTTAGATTGGATCTGAGGAAGAAATTCTTTACTGTAAGGGTGGTGAGGCACTGAATGGGTTGCCCAGGGAAGTTGTGAATGCTCCATCGCTGGCGGTGTTAAAGGCCAGGTTGGACATAGCCTTGGGTGGCATGGTTTAGTGGGAGGTGTCCCTGCCCCTGGCAGGGGGGGTGGAACTAGGTGATCTTAAGGTCCTTTCCAACCCTAACTATTCTATGTTTCTATGATTACAAACAGTATCATCAGAGTGATGTGGTACCAGATCCTCTCAAATAATCTTTACTTACTCTTCTTTACATCTCTGTTATCTTGTCTACACAGAGCAGGTCCTTCTAAATGGATTTCTAGTTAATCCAATTGAGCTTACCTAATCGGAGTTTAGGAGGACTTTAATGAAGCCGGTTTTCCTATCCTGTAATGGCACACACCAGTTCTTTAATACAGATTAATTAAAGAGTTCTTTTGAAGCCACCTTTTAGTATAGGGACTCTGGGGTGGACAGCCACTGGGCTTCATTTCTCTTTCTCATAATTAAAATGGGTATAGCTAGTAATGAATCTCCTGAAATCTTTGATTTTTGTCCACATTGGACAGATGCCTGGTAGGAATTTTTTATTCTTACAGGTGAACAGCAATATCAAGCAAATCTGGACATTGTAACCTATTTATTGGGTAATTTTTTGAATTTCAGCTTTAGTCTACAGTACCCTAAGCTTTACTTAGCTTGTGAACTAGCCCATTGCATTGTACTAAGAAATACTATGTTGACATGAAACCTTCTTCATTAATAATTAAAATACATTGAGTGTAAACATAAAGTAGTACCTGACTTTTTTGCTAACTAGACATTACTTTAATAAGTAAAAGCAACCGCTAGTACAAAACTTAGCTTTTAGGTTCCCCAGCAAATTCCTGGTGTCCCTCTTCCTTTGACAGCGGTTGTCGTAGTAGTTGTTACCTGGAATGGCAAGTTTCTGGATGTGTGGGAGTTCCCAGTGGTCCCACATGGCTGCTGTAGCCATGCTGGGAGCAGCTGCCTTTCTGCATGGAGTGGCTCTGGCATGCCAGGATGTGTGCGCTGTGACGGGGGTGTCTAGGTCTATCAGCTGCTGGTAGGTGAATTCAGTGTAAATCACTTTCAAGGCCTGGTGCTGGGTCTTTTGGTCCATGAAACAATGAAGTCTCTGGGATTTCTGTAGGATCATGTCTAATTTATGCAAAGCATTTTTTGTTCGCAGAGAACTTGATTATTTGTTTAGAAAATGAATTGTTAATAAGATATATAATTAGAAATAGTGTGTGTGTATATAGGGAAAATATTCAACATGGAAGTTTTTTTCTTTTTACACCTAAGAGTAAAGCTCTTTAAATAAGTAAAGAAATATTTGTGCTGTATGTTTTGACTGCTAAAGTTTCCCAGAAATGGAAGCGCTGATTAGGAACCTGGGCTTCTTTGAAGTGAAGAAACCATTTATACCAGAAAATTAATCCCTGTAGTCCATTTAGCTTGCTGTACTGTTCGGTAATGTGGCATTAGACATTAAAAATAGGTTAGTTTCCTATTAAAACTGGAAAAAAGAAAAAAATACCCTTAAAAGGTACAAACTCATTGCTTCCACAAAGCAGAGTGCCGTGGTGCCTGGAAACAATTACTTAATTCACCAGTTGCTTCTTTAAAAAAAGCTTCTTTTAAAAAAACTGTCATGTATTTTGATAAGCCTTTAATTTTGCTGTACTTCATGCATCCAGCTGGAATTCCATATTAAATAAAGTTAATATGCTGGTTTCCTTCATTTAAATGGAACTTTGGTCTCCACCTAAAGCAAAGGTCATGGACAAAAAGAGAACATTGCAAATCAGAAAGTGCCACTGCCTGGCTGGTGATGAAGTAAAGAAAATAAAAGTGATTTTAAAAGCTATTAAATATACAGTTGCTTACGTCTATTTATACAACATTCGTGTGTTTATCAAAAGTAACTCATAGACTGTATGTATCAGCAAATCAACGTATTTAATGGATGCCAGCTAATGAGCATGAAGCTTTGAGAAACAGCAGTTCAAGTAATTTGCATAGGAGGTTTCATTTTGGTAACTTAAAGCAGTGTTTCTAATTTTTACTTCAATATAAAATTTGGTTGATCTTGATACCCAGTAATGAAGGTTGCATTTTTTTGTTGACTTGTCTGTTTGTCCCTCTTGTCCTCTATTTCAGATTCAGTCCCCTCGTTTTCACCTTGGTTTAGCGTTTCTTCCTGTGCTTTAATTTGTAAGGAAAAGCTTGAGAATCCCATTTTCTAAAGTAGAAAGCTATCAAATAGCACCATTGCTGTAGGGGGAATTTTGTAAGTTTTTAAGCCTGTATTCAGTAAAACTACATGCATATTTAGTCTAGGCTGTCAGAAGATCAGTAATGTTGCAGTGCCCTGACTTTAAATATAGCCTAAATAATGAGTACATGTGGATTTGAAAAGAAAAAAGCCAGTCTCCCTACTGTCTTCAGTGAACAGAAATGAGATGAAATGTAAGAGCTAAGCAGCTTCACTATAATTAGCATTGCTTTTCTATATAGTGATTAGTCTCTTGATTTGTTTGCTGTAGTATTGCCTGCTACACCTGATTCAGTCCTTGAATGTGGCAGCATGTGCAGGAATGGCTCTTGTCCCACCTTCTGGTAATCCAGATTTTATTACCAGTAACAGCAATTTCTAAGTGCGGTAGAAATGGGGATGCTGCTGCTGCTTATGCCTCTGTTTGTTAAATGCAATAAAATAAAATATTCTGTGCATGAAGATATTTTTTGATAGAAAATTAAGGGAATGTGGCCTTTGAATTCTGCAGTGCTTTCACTGAGGTGTTCACATAGTTCTGTGGAAATCCTATAACGTATTTCCTTAAGCTGGAGAATCTACAATGCAGAACTTCAGGCAGCGGACATTATCTGCACATCTTTTCTGTAGAGCAGTCATTTTTGTAGCAAATAAAGCCACCCTATATTTTCCTTTATTATCAATTTGATTAGCATTTGAAGCAAATGCTATTGCTTTATTCTGCACTGGCATTTTTATCCGGGAAATTCTCACCATACCATGTTTGTAGATTCATCAGTTTGCATTTCAGAATTCATTTGAAGAAATGGCGACTCAATTCCTCTTCTTACATCTTCTTTGTTTTCCTTAGAGTAGTCTTGAAGAACAAGAACAGATTCAATTTATCTGAAATAGAAGAGCTGTCAGCTGAATTAAACAGGAAATAGGCATAAATTTAATATAGAAGTTCTTCAGCATTTTCTGGTTTTAATCACTGTGAGAGACTACCACAAAATACTGGTGTATGCATAGATGAAATAAAATTATACCTGTGAGTATGCCTGGTATCACAATGGCTTGAGAAGAGTTTCCTTGAGAGGTTTGATTGAAGACTAAGCAACCTGTAAGTGTGCTCATCGCCCTGTAGATGTGCTTTTTGGGTGTAGGACAAAAGGTGCCTTTGGGCATGAAAATTCTGCAGTGTACAAAGACTTGGAAATGTGATGGTAAATATGCTTCTAAAAAAATCATTACTTTGGTATTTGAATTTAATTTACATCACATCGGATGAGTAAAGGATGAACTTGGAGGAGCATGGAAGTAGCTAAAAGGAAAAGTATCGTGATCTCTTGTACATTCTTATTCTGTGGAGTACTCTTTGCTCTTTTGCTCAGTGCTAAATTTGAAGTTTTTTCATTTTTCCAGTACCAAATACAATGTCTTGTAGTATGTCTGAGTTGTACAGTTACCTTTATGCGGGCAGCCTCTGTGAGTTCTCAACAGGGAGACCTCTATGTGGAACAGAGCAACAGGGAGCGTGCTTTTAGTTTATAAAGTGATGATACAATTTAAAAAACATGTCAGGTCTCAAATCTTGAGAGACATCCACGAGCATAGGCCTTTTCCCTTGTCAAACTTGAATGGAAGTTGGCGAGAGCTCATGTGGAAATGAAGGTGTGTGGATGAAACAGGTATTTGCTTGTGTATTTGGTGACTCTTGAGTTTTGATCGTGCCGCAGACCTGTTGTGCCCGTAGCTGACTGGAGCTCTTAAAGGCATCGTGTTTTGTAAGTGCAAGCATCTCTTCTGGTGGAGACCAGCAAGCCATCAGGTTCTCAGGGTTTTCCCCTTGTTGTTGGACACCACATGACGTTTCTTCACTATTCCAATCAAGTTCAAGATCTCTTAAGCTCCCAGGGAACTGGGTAGCTTTTTACTCTTAAAAAAAGTCCCAGCAAATAAAGAGAACTTTTAATAAATCTGTTGTAAGAGTATGTGAGCTTGATTTCTTCGCATAGACTGTATTGAGTCTGAATACTTTTATGAATTCAGATTCTGCTTGTTTGGGAAGATTGTAAGGTGATTAGTGGTCTGTCTTTGTGATGGTCTGAATTTAGAATGAGGAGGAGCTATTTTATCTTCCACCCTTTTCTGTTGGTGGAAGTTTTTGGCAAAAATAAGGTTTTTGCTTCCAGTCTGAAAGGGGCAACAAAGTTGCTGTATGGTCCCTGGTTCAGTCCATTACCTGAACTGGAGTTTGTTTAGTGCTGCTTGAGGTAATAAGGTCATTTGATTTGAATATTTGTTTTAAGTATATTATATATTCATTACACAAAAAACAATTGGATGATGTAGTATGAAACACATTTTCCAAACCCTAATTTAAGGCTCAAAGGAAATTTCTCAGTGTTTTATTAAACTGTCCTTCTTAGCCAGAGATTTACGAGAATAGCTGATGGTTGAAATGCCTCTATTACTGCTCTCTACTGCCCCAAGAGATAGCTGTAATGGTATAGATAGAAGACTTCTTTGTGAGCCTTTCGTGCTATCGGTGCTATTAATCCTTTAATGAATTGCCTTCTTTCCATGTACGAGTATACTGTGAAGAAGCAGAGGAACATGGACTACTCAGTGTAAAATTGCAGAGGAATCTTGATGAAATGGGCACTAGGGTCCATGTCTGCCAACTTCCATCTCAGTGCTCTCACCAAGAAGGAGTTCTTCCTTCCTAATGAGAATGATGTGCTTTAAATAGAAGTTGTGTGAATGGATTAAATCTGAGCAGTATTCTAGTGTCACAGATTAAGCTTCTGTGGCAATGAAACTTCTTGTGAAGGCAGAAATAAAAGAAAGGGTGTGATACTATGCTAGTGAGGCCTTTTAACCAAAGGCACTTTGTAGATTATGGATATTGAATTGTGTGTTGGCACATTTCTCAAATACTGTGGTATTTTGAAACCCTTAACAAAGGGGAAAAATTTAAGTTTAAATTTCACAGGTGTTTCTTAAATAAAATTCCCTTGCTATTGTCCATTCCTTGCAGCCACATCCAGTTTAATTTGGGCTACTAGAAATGTGAAGATACCGTAGCAGAAACACAAAATATTCAGCGTCATTCTTCTTTTCTAAGCGTGAAAAGCTATTGATAATGAGATTGAATCCTTGCTGACGTATTTCCAGTTATGGGAAGTGCTGAGTACTCTGGTCTTTCCCAAAGAGTTTTGTATTCAGCTCTAGACACATGCCAGTAACTGGAGAATATCTTCAACTAAATGTAGGTATGCGTTTCCTTTGTGATATCATCAGCGTATTTTCCCTAAAATAGCAAGCAATAATTAACACTTGTTCACACCATTAGGAATGCAGATGCTTCCCTATTCAACTAAGTGGTTTATTAAACTGTCTGATTTGACAAATTTAACATGTTCTAGTATCCATGCCCAAACACAGGGAGAATGACAAGATGCCATCAGTTTCCTTTTCTGAGTGGCCTTATTGTCAATAGTAATCACTTGATTTCAGACATGAGCAGTGAAAAATCAGTCAATTTGTTGTGTATTTACCTGTCCTGGAAGGAGAAAATCAAGCTGTGCAGTTTGTCTTGGAATGCAGCAGAACTGCCCAACTGTCATGAAAGTGAAGTTCATGTGCCCCCACCTTGCTAAGTGGGGTTGTAAAGGGGCTTTAAATCGACGGTCAGTGTCCTTTTTAAAAGCTGAACATGTCAGGAAGCAGATACCCTCCAGGATACAGTTTTACAGTTGCAGGCTGGTTTAGTTTGACCTTTAATCAGTAGGTTTGTAAGTTGATGACCTATTTAAAACTCTTATTATGAAATGTGCGGCTATGGGACAGTGAACTTTGCCCAGGAACTGAATCCCAGTTTTAACCACAACATTGTGTAATGGTTGTACACACCTTTTAGCGGGTAAGGTTTTTTTCAATGGCATCGACTTTTCCTGGAATTAGTAAATAAGCTTTTCTAATGACAGATCCACCCTATATTATATGCTACAAAGAAAAGATAATGTTGCGTATCTACGCTAAGGTTCCTGTGAGTATGGTGTCATAGTGGCAAGAACTGTGCCAATGATTTTCCCCTGCCAACATCCTAATGCCTATAAAACATTGCTTCATAAACATTTTTTAAAAGTCTCTTGAGTATTTATATATCTGGAGGGAACAGAACCTTGTAGGCAGTATGTCCAGTGGTTCTCTTTCATTTTCTGCTTATATTTCATCCTTTACAATGACTCTCAGAAGCTGATTTGGTTCCTTTATTTTTTCCCAGGCCTGCAGTTTGTCTCTTGAGGGTTTGTTTGTTTTTTTTTAATAACCAAAATGCTCAACCTCAGGGTTCTTTAACACTTTCTCTGCTTTGACTTTTAATAGACCACGGTTTACCTGCTGCCATTTATTCCGTTTGCTGAAATTTTCTAATACAAGTAGGGTTTTAGTTTGATTAGACTCTGCATTGCCCCATTTCTAATCCAGAATTGTGTCAGTAAGATCTTTCTGGAACAAAGTACTGTCTCCCGAGCATCCCTTCTATATGATGATTTCCACTGATGTTTTTTTTCTCTAGAGGTCTGCGTAGAATCCTGTAAGTGAATACAAGCCATTTATAAATGTTGGCTATTGACTCATTGTATTGGGAAAACTTTCAGCAGGCGGAGAAAGTGTTGTCTCGTAAATAAAACATTAATGCCAAAATGCATTTCACACAAATATTACTTTATACGTTTTGTGATGTTATGATATGAGCAGAGGTTAAGCTTCCTCGCTATTAGCAAGTCACGGTCCTTGATACTTCAGTTACCTTAGTAAGGCCAGAGAAAGTCTACCCCGACAGTGGATCTTCTCAGAGGCTTGTTTTTATAGTTTCACAGAAGCGTAGCCTGTTAGTTGGGGATTGCCCGGTATTCAAACTATGCCCCTGCCCAGCCTGAACAAAGTCAAGTCCTGTTCGTTCTGTTCAGATCTGTGTTCTGTTGGCATTGTTTTCCCTACACAAGGATTTCTCCCTCTTTAGGGTTATGTTAACGCTTTGAAAAGTGCAAAGTCTGGTCTGGTGGTAAATAAATGCTACAGTCTTGAAATAATTTTGAGGAAGAATTCACTTCACACCTCTGGTGATGGCGTGCTGTCATCATTTGCGTTGACTTTTGTTGCTTTACCCAGTTTCAGCTGTAGTTTAAACAAGATCTGGGGTGTGCATTGTATCATGGCAGCAATTTTTTGTAATGGAAAATGACAAAACTTGAATATTTTTTTTTGTTTCAAGTGCATAAGGGCAAGAATGGATAGTTTGTAAATGCTGTGGATTGTTTGGAACCTAATGTTTAAATGCTGTTTATTGTGGAATGTCATCCCAAACCAAATTGTTACTTAGTATTATTTGTTTATTTTAGCTCTTTTATTAGGAGTTCCATTTTACAGGGCAGGAGAAACCTGTGTTGATGCTGCTGTAGAGTCTGTTATGTTAGAATGTGCGAGCAAATCAGTCGGTGTTATGGAAACAAGAACCAGACATGTAAGGACTAGTTTTCTGGCTATTTCTTTTCAGGAAATTTGCCTGCTACTTTTGGTTAATTTGTTTCCTAACTCATTATTTTTAGAGAGCTCATACAAATTAGACCTGTTTAACTAAAAAAAGAACCAAGCCGAAAGCCACCCTGTTGCTAACGTGATTTTTTTAGTGGCCTCTGAAGCCCCTGTTTTACCTAAATGCATAACAAATCGTGTGGTTTTACTTGCCTTCCCTGTCAGTAGCCCCAGGCTACATTCCGTGACTCAGATGGGATGCTGAGGATTTCTTGTGTTATTCTTTTTCCTAAATATTATTTCAGAATTGTGGTTAGTGTAGGTGTACTGGGGGGGAGGGAGAATCTGGGGTTTTTTGCAACCAGCTTCTAAGTCTTAATAGCAAAATCAGTGGCTAGTACAAGTAGGCTTCTCGTAAAGCAGGAGTAGAACTCTATAGGCCTGGTTCCAACTTTTCTGGTTGCAGTTTGCAGTTGTGTAGGCTGGGTCAGCATTAGTCTCCAAGTGGGTGAAGATATAAAGACAAAAAATTGTTTATTAATAAAAGACCTTTGTATCTGGCTGTCACAAGTCATGTAGTTCAGTTTTAAAAGAAAAACAAAAACAAGAAACAAAAACCCCTAAATGAAACACAAAAAACACCTCCAAAAAAACTTCACTGTGTCTTAATGTAATGCTTACTCATTACTTGTGTAAGATACTGATTTTAGAATGGCAATAAAAAGTTCAAAGAATGTGGGCTTAAATTCTTTTTCCATCCCACATGGACGGTTAATAACCGTATTGAAAAGATGGCATAACTATTGCTGGTTATAGTTCAGATTATCATGATAGACATAAAGGCAGTATTAAGTATTTTATTGCTGTTTTGGCCTAACATGGCACAAACACTGATTGTTATTCCATTATTGTAATCCATGTATTTTCTTAGAAGTTAAAAACTGCCCTTAAAACACAGGGAGGACTCTTCAGAACAATTTGTAACTGTTCTGTTAAACTAAATCCTAGGCTTTTTGTTTCCAATGTGTTTATGCTAGGGCCAGGAACTGGATTTTCTTCTCATCCCTTTTAAGAGTCTTGATTGGAAAAACTATTCCAAATGTTTCTGCACAAGGTATGATGGAGTTCATAAGTTGGTTGAAATAACTGTTTTCTATCAGAATGTCATAGCTGTAGTGAGAAACAGTAATAAGGAAGAACTTTTGTCTCACATTTATGTGGCAGTTTTAATATGCTGTGATTTTTATCTTTTTTTTTTTTTTTTCAGTAAGACATTGCCTCTTTTCACCTCAAATGTACATTCATAGGTGATGAAGAATCTGTCTGGTTTATTGCATCTTCTGCAATAAACAATTGCCTGTGCCTAGTTTGTTTCCTTACTGTATTGCAGGATGAAGCGAGTATTTGGGGGTGTATTTGGAGAGAACTGGCTTGGCAGATGCTGCCCCCAGTTTGAAGTAGATGTCTATTTTAGAACCATATCTCTGTCAAATAGTTCAATTAACTATCTGAATTCTGCTGTAAGTTACCTTCCCTCATTAAATGGAAAATGGAAATGGTGTGTGTCCATTTGAATCAGCTGCTTTTTCAGCAGAAAAAAAATCTCTTACAATTGATGATTCAAGTTTTCAATTTCCCAGTGTGTAGTGATAAGCTGATTGAGTCATAAGATGTTCTGTGCTAGACTACTGTTACTTTCAAAACCAAATACATAAACCTACCCCAAAAAGAGTTTGGTTCAAATAGAGGGAGATCCAGATAATTCCCCTTCCCTCCTTTACTTTCTCTTCCTACTCCTTTTTGCTTTGGTGAGTTACTTTCCTCACTGTGCAGTGTAGTTGAAGATTGACAGTAATTGACAGTCCCCCAACTGCCAAAAAAATTGGAAACATTAAAAATTAAAGGATCCAATGAACACAATTCGAGCAGTGGGAGAAAGAAAACTGAGGACTGGAATTAAGATTTTGAGCCATCTTTTACTTCCTTTAATGGCAAATGGTCATACAATCTATAAGTACTAAAAATCAAGTAAAATCTTGTTATCTGCTTATGAAAGAATTTTAACTTGTCTTTTTGTTCCTGAACAGTTTATAAAACCAGGGAACAAATGGAAAAGATACATCTGGTACTATACATAAACTTTATAATCTCTTTAAAAGAAATTAGAACAAAATTTTACCATGGCTTTTTTAGATGTGTAGTCGTGTGCATTTACTATGGTTTTTATGTTAAGTGCAGCTAGTCAATATCCAACAGCAATAAAAGCAAGATCAAATTTATATTTGATAGGCTCTTTCCATCATGGCTATTCACAACTGTATGGCCACACAATCCCATATGCATCTTATACCTGCCCAAAAGAGGATGGTTTGAAGATCTGCATCACTTAATTTACTTTAAGCTGCCATTATGCATATTTAAGATGCTGTGTAAAGCTTTTACGGTTCTGATACTGTTCAGGTGTTAACACTCTGTTAGGAACGTGGATCTTTTAAAAATATACTTTCAAGTGAAATGTTGGGAGTCACATTTGGATGTGACCCCTTTCTTTGGACTTAGCTGATAATAAAAGAGTGCAAGGGGCTGATGCCCCAAAAGAGGGAGAGATTCCAAAGCTAAGTTGATGGAGGAACTTGGAAGCAGTAAAATAGCTATTTAAAATAATACATTTTTTTTATTTTAAAATATTGCTACTGTAAAGAAAAGGTATGGGGGGGAATTAGGTATGTACAGCAACTATTTCAAAGGTCTTGTCCTGTCCTCAATGCAAAATGCTGATATGGAGTGGCTACCTGCGCCGCTTAAATTCCGAATGAAAGTATTTAGTCCAAAACACTTTAAAAGCTCTGAGAGGTAGCCAGAAAAAGTCCATAGTCATTGATAAAAGTAATGCCCCCACAGTGGTGTGTGTATTGAAGTCACTAGGCTGCTGCTTTTCTCTCTGAGTCTCTTCAGAGTTCCTAGACCAATATCCAGAAATACAATTACAGACGGCACTTGCCCCTGTTGGAACCAAAGTTGCAAGCAAGTTGGAACTTTGCATTTTTTTTACATGCGAGAAAAGGACAGGCTTCTGGTTGTGTTTTATATCTGTGTTTCAGTTCAAGAAAATGGAAGCGTTGCATTTTTGGTTGTCTGCTTTTGTATGTTGGCTTGCAATTTTTAAGGTTAATATGGTGTTACATGATCTAGCTGTGTGTCAGTGTATTTCTTCAGTAGTTGAATATCCTTTTACACTATAGAATAATAAATTCTGCAAATAGAGTTAAGTCATAGGAAGTTAAGTGAGATACAGATGGTTATATAGTCCCTGAAGTTCCTCACTAACTTGGTAAGTCAAGTAAACCTAATCATCATTTACTACCGTTATGTAAGAATTGCTGAGAAGTAGTGTTTTGTTGAAGGAAAAAAATAATCTTGATGGCTAAATAAATATAACATTCAGTAGAATCAAGAGTTAAAGGGCAAGAGTTACCAAATAGTATTGGTTATTAAAAATGCCAACAGAATTGCCCGTAATGAAAAATTAACCTTCCCTCAATATCCAGTTGGTCTCAATCAAAATGCTTGAGAAGCAGTTTTTTGTGTTATGAAACAATCAAGTCAAAACAACTGAGAAGGCCAACTGAACTTGTAGTCAGGTTCTAAAAAATGTGTTTTGTTAAATAATGCTACCATTTATCACTCATTACATTGGAAACAATATGGTACCATTTGCCGATTCTCTTCATATATAATCCATTTTGCTAATACTCTTTTTACTCTTTCAGGAGTTTTACGAACATACAAAAACACTTTGGCAAGACGAAGGTGTGAGAGCCTGCTATGAGAGATCTAATGAATATCAACTGATTGATTGTGCACAGTAGTAAGTATTGTTTCTCTTCTGCTCTGTATGACTGCTATATCCAAAATCTTTTATTGAAAACATTCAATGACAGTGATTTGGATGGTCCCTTTCCTTACTTTTCCTTACCTTGGAAAAGGAGTGTATGCTACGTAGTGAATTCTTAGTAATCAACTATTCAAAGAGGTAGGAAAACCTGGTGTTCAGTTACACAGTAACATCTCTATTGAAAACCTTGCAGATGCTTTCAAATGGTCTTAATATAGGCTGGCACCTTAATGCAGTGGACAGTTGTACTGTCTCAAAGACCAAATTTCCTCCTCCCATTTAGACCACTTCCTTTCCAAATGACAGCTTCAGATACGGCAGCAAGTTTTAGTACGTTGGAAAATACATTGGTGTGAAACATGCCCATGCTTGTAGCTTTTGTTTTGCGGCAGTTTATTTACCTGGAAACTAAGAGATGGCAGTCATCTTCTGCTTGTGTGCCTGGATGCATGTATCTGAGAAAGATTAATTCTCGTCTGCTGTTTGTACCACTGTGATAATTTGTATCATCATAAGAGGCTTCTGCATGTTTGCAGTTATTTACCACAGACAGCAGTATAGTATGGTTCAGGATTTTTTTATGGGAATGTGTTTGTGGTAGTTGTGATCATTCCTGCTATTTTTGTTGCATATACTCAAGAATTGCAGGACTTCAACATTCTGTATTAGTTTATACTCTCTCTACTTCTTTTGGAGAAGCTGGAATAAGATTTAATGGTCAAGGAAATGCAGGTTTCTTATTTCACGTGATGATGGACAAGGGCAGTTTGTTTACTACTGCATCTCTTAAGGAACATCTGATAAAATTCATAAGGTTCTTTTTGTGGTGTTTGTTTAGGTAGGCTGAAAGCTAAATCAACAATTAGCTCTGTTTGAAAAGAGACCAGGGAGATAATTTTACTATGATTTGCGCAGCTCCAGGTCTTTAGGAGCCTCTTTGAAGTTTAGCCATTGTTTCTGCTGTGAATTCGTTTGATGCGTAGCGGTGTCTTTTGCATTAGGTGACTAATGTTTGATCATTTGGCATGGATCATTTTGTAACCTCGGTTGCTACAAAGAAAAAAAGCCTGCAAGGTTTTCATTCCCTTCAACTATCCAGAACATCTTTTCTTTCTAGTGTAAAGCTGATAGAAATGGGGAAGACCTAGCTTTGTTTCTCATAGGGTTTGGTTATCTGCTTGTTTCTGGTTAGTGTTTGTTAATAGCCAACTTGTCTGATGGGAAGAAGTAAATTGTTAAGTACAAAGGGGGTTTTGTGTTGCCCTTTTTTGGAAGAGAAGCAAATTTTGTTCTGCCCTGAATGCACAGAAGAAAGCTAAAATTCTTACCATCCCTGATGGCTGGACATTGACTTTTTCATGGGTCAGCAGCCAGGGGAGGCCTTCAGGGTGGTTTTACTGTCCTGCTCCATCTAGTGGAACACGTAATTCTACATCATGAGCTGCTTGAGCCAAAATTAAGCCTTGTACGTTGCTGACAAGTTAGGTATTTTAACTAAGGTACCATTGCTGTCTCCTAAAAATATTTCATCATTCTAATATGTATTCAATTTGATTGTAAAGTATACAACATTATTTTCTCGCAGAAGGAGCTTTTTAGTTGTTACCTTTGGTAGTTCTTGTTCTTTGGCATCTTTGATCATGCAGTGGCATTGATTTTAATAACACGATATGCAAAGTAAGAGGTTTTTAATGGCAAAATGCTTGCTTGGAGGTTGACGTCACTTTGAAATTCTGAACTTGTTTTTGTGGTATTCCATTTTCACGGGACCTGATGAAAATTACTTCATAAAATCTGACATGATTGATACCTTGAAATTAAACTGGCGAGCACACTGAAGAAAAGAATGTAGCAAAGGCAAAATATAAAATGTAGCTGAGATTTATCAAGTGAGCGCTTTCAGTTTGAATGTGCAAGCTACTGTCAATAGGGCTAATAGAAGTTAGAAAGCTGAGCAAACTATTGGAGTTGTCAGTTCTTGCAGAGAACAGTCTTGGGTGCTGAACACCTTCCCCTTTTGAAGTCCTTCTTTAAAACAAGAAAGAAATACATAAAATGGATGGTGGAAAAGTGGTTTTTCTCTTTCGTGATCAAACCAGCTTCCAAAAATCCCTCCTTTAAAGGTGAATGAATTGTTACGTATTGATACTTTGTTCGGTGGATTCCTTTAAAATCCTAAATGTTTCCTGTTAACAAAATTTAACTTTCTGTAGTTGTTTGTAAATTTTCAGATTTTTTTTTAAATGTCATTTTTCAAAGTGTGAATTGCTTAAAGTTTGTCTTGGTGTGGGCTCTTCCTGCATTTTTGAACAGGAAGGTTTTCCCACTACTGGAAGTGGCACAGTTTTATGTAGGAAGCTTTTCAAGACAGTTGTGCTGAATGTTTAAAAGTGAGTTTTGTCTGTCTTTGAGCAGGGAACAGTGAGGAGTGTGTGTATCTCACAGGGCTCTGTTTGGCTTTCAGAAGAGTTAATATCAAACTAAAATTCATTTCTGTTTCTGCCAAACCAGCACGAAATGCATGCAGAGCTTCTTGAGGGATCTCTGGGGGTTCGGGGGCTGGGCTGGCCTGTCCTCAGGGAGCTGGGCACGTTGCAGGGCTCATGGTCTGCTTGTGTGGCAGCTGTTCCCTGCAGCAGCACCCAGCATCCTGCCTGCTGGCTTCTGGGAACTGGCACAAGTCCCTTCCCTCCTCTTATTTCCATATCTTGTTAATGGCGTGATGGTGGCAGTGAGTGGAGGCCATGAGGACATCCCTGGTTCCCTTCTGTTGGGCATTGCTGCTTTTACAGTTCTGCTTTTCATGGATAAAAACAGGTTCTCTGTGTAGGGCAGCTTAGCTATACTCTGACAGAAGGTCTCTTCAGCGTTATAGACTGCATGGCATAGCTGCAGGATGGTCGATCACCTTGGAAAGAAAGATATTGGGGAGGCAGAGACGTGAACTCTCGCAGATTTGTGTTGAGGAAAGAAGAGAGCTAATTGATGAGTCAGGAGCTCTCCTAGATGAGCTCGGGGCGAGGAGAAGACTGCTTCTTCCTGCTTGTCCTTTCCCTGGAAAGTGGGAACCAGTATAATTCTCAGTCTAATGTCTTGTATCTAGCTAACTCGAATGTAGCTGTTTAATGTCTGGAAATGGCATTTTTCACCTGCTCCTGAGCAGTAACTTTCAGTACTGCAATACTTCCTGCTGACTCACCACAGTTTTTCAGTGCCTCCCTGTAAAAAGCTGACATTAACATGCAATATTGCTGCTGTTCCGCCAACTTCCTGGTTGCATTGGCTCAGAAAAGACCAAAGCGACAGGTGCAGTCCTGGCTTTCCATGGAATTGCAGTGGTGATCTTTGGAGGTGTGAAGCTGGGAGGCCCACCCAGTATCCTCAGCTGCTGGAGAGCCCTTCTGGTATCCTGCCCTTTTTCCCCTCATGCTTACTGGCTAAATGAAAATGTCACTTCAGAAGAACCCTGTTCATTTTAAAAGAGTAGCTGCCTCTGCTCATCGTGAGCTTTACTGTACTTCCTGCCTAGGCATATTTTACAGTCTTGAGAGGCAGAGAAAGGAGAGGAGGCTGTTTCCCTTTTCTTCACTGGACTTACTAAGTGGTTAGTTTCAATTCTTCTTTTAGAACAACGTGGTCTTCTTTCTGAGAAGAATGTATTTTAGCTGTAAGGAAAGAGCATTGTCTATGAGGAGGCCAAATTTCATTGCTCTTGTAACTTGTGGGGATGCGTGCAGAAGAGAATGAATGTACTGAAGCTGCCTTGTGGTACCACCCTTGGCTAATAATAAACAGAACAACTCAGAAAGGTCTAGAATATAGAATAGCCTGGACAGTGATAAATAAATGATTTGCCATCCTTTGTATGTCTTCCCTGAAGGCACAGGATTGCATTTGATTTAGAATATATTACTTAAAAACATAGGAGCCATTTCCACTGTAATGTGCCAAGACCTGTTTGTCAAATATATCCTTCTGTCAAATATAAACAAACATAATCTCTTTGAAGTGCTGTTGTTGCTAATACTTCTACCTCAGTTTTCATTTGAGCATCTCTGTTCTTGAAGGCTCACAAATACACAGCAGAGTATTTAGAGTAAGCAGGATCTCTCCCATGCAGATGTGCTGTTTGTGGCACAGGGGCATGGAGGATGCCTGCATCGTCCTGTGAAGTCTGACCCAAATTCTGTGAACGTCCTGAAGAAAATTGCTTTGATGTTAATAGCCTTTGGATTAGCTATGTAGTAAATCAAAAGCAAAGCCTGAGTTACATGAGCATCCTAGTGCTTTCTCTAGACTTGCTAATGTTGATCTGTGCCCGCAATCCCTGAGTTCTTGCTTTAGTTACTGCTCTGGCCATCAGTCCGATTCTGTGCTTCATGTTACACTGTGCTTGCTGTGTGTACCTCCTAGCTGGCGCTTCCTGGTTTCAGCTGGGGTGGAAAAGGAAATAGTGTGAGAGACAGTCTTTGCAACCCATTTCACACCCTCCGATATCAGGAAGGGCTGGAAGTAGCATGAGGGAGCCCATTCTCACGCTATTTCCTGCTGCTGGCCGCGACGGCTTTTCTCCTGCCGCCTGCCATTTCGGGGAAGGAGAAAGCATGGGGAGGTCACTCGTCTAGGTGCAAAGTCGTGTTTCTCAACCTTCAGCCCTAGCAGAGCCACTCCGACAGCTTAAAACTGTGACAGGCTGCTCCAGAGGAGTTTTATGAGGAGTATTTTTTAAGATGTGTGTTTTTAAAACACTTATCAAAGACAAGGGGGGAGTGCAGCTATTAGCTGACTGCTGTGCGGGGCTGCTAAAGGATCAGCAGATGTGGACGCACTGTTTTCTTAATTTGTAATTTGTTATGGCTTGTAAATTCTTTATATTTTTGTTAAGGTTTATGGTGTGTTTTATTCCTGGGTTTGCTGACTTATAGAGGGCAATTAAAAGCCCCGATCTGAGCACTTAATGATTTTCTTCTATGTTGATTTCACTTCATGACAAAGTTCCCTTCATGGAACATGCAGTAAAGTGTGTGTTTGCTGAAAGTCTCACCTTTTTAAATGGTGGTTGATTTATCAGTGGCATTACTGTTAGTCCCATTTCGTATTCATAGTGCTTGTGACTTTTTTTCTTTTTACTTTCCACTCGCTGTAATTTTGGCAGAGCAGTTACTCTTGTCTCCTCCAGCTCTGCGAGCTATGTCTGCATACTCACATTCAACAGGACAGGAATTTCCCTGGCCTATATTCCTGGCATACATGAGCTTCTTACGGACATTAACAATTATATTGTTAAACATTCCCATGAGGAAGAATAATATTCATGCCCCCTTTTGCTGATCTAAAACTGTTGAGCTTGCCTACTGCTGTGCGGCAATAGGAATGCTGCTGTATTCCTTGCTGCAAGCCAAGGAATAGACTTAGAACTTCCAACTTGTAATCCTTCATCTTGATCATAAAAAAGCCAACCTTACTTTATTCCAGAGCACTTAGATGAATTAGGGTCTTCTCCTTGCTCTTCTTCAGCCTGAGGAAACAGAAATCATGTTGCAAACAAGGTTGAATTTCAATTAAAAAAATCAAAAATGAAAATACAGCCCAGGTTACATTTTCTCTGCAATCCAGTGGGATATTGGGTGCAGAAGTAGGTTGCTGAAGATAATGGGGAAGCCCACTAACTCCTGTCTCTGCATGACTTTAGGGAAGTCACTACCAATAAAATGAGCCCAAATATCTAAGTAGCTGAATTATACCTAACTACTCCATGTGTCTGCCCTTTCTTGCTGACTGTGAATAGCAGGGATGTGCCTGCTGGCAAGTGCTGTGAAAACCAGATTACCTAAATTTAGCCAATAAATGGATTATGAATCCAGCACATGTTCCCACTGTTGTCACAGCTAATCATAAATTCCTAATTTCAAGCTATGCTTAACCCCAGATAAACTTATCTGTCTTCAAAGTAAATTACATCCCAGTATGAAGCAAGATAATACAAAAGGTGTCCTGGAATAGCTTGCTTCAGTCTTATGAATTAGGAGCCCCGATAAGTGAAAATACTGAAGGTGATGAGCCCTAATGGCAGAAGGACCTTTACAAGTCCAAATTGTGAATAATTCAAGAAGTCATACCGCAGGCTTCTGAGGCCTGTGCAATGCCCATCATGTCAGTCTGAATTATTGTGAAAGGGTTTAACTGTTTGCTCCAGCAATCCAATTTCTGCCTCCACTTTTGCTCGCTCTGCCACTTGTAACCTCCCTGCACCCATTGCCTTCATTCATTTGCTGCTTTTATTTCTCCTTTGTTCCACACATCTGTTAATGTGTCAGTTCCTTTCTGGCCTTTGAAGGCAGATGCGACTTCCTTTCTGTGTCTAGATGTAAATACTAGGGATTTGCCTTCAGCTGGAGGCAGGGCTGACCTGATCTGAAGAGCATGAAGAAGCTGGGTTGGAACTTCCTCCCCAGTTTCTTGACCCAGTCCTACATCCAGATAGTCACACTTTGCCTTTTAGTTTAAGTCTGTCACTTGCTAATGCCTGCAAGAATTAAGGATAAACCCTAGTGCAAGTGTTCATGGGTGCCTGATTTGGTGGAAATGGATGTTCATTGTTACGATTGCTCATCCAACAGCTATTTCTTTGTTTCAGTAATAAATTCACAGCACAAAATTTGCTCAGGTAAGGCAAGGGTGTGCTCAGGAGTATTCCTGAAACTTTGGCATGAGTGTTAACATTTTATTTAAATAACATTTGTCCATAAAATGGTACATTTCCTCTGTGATCTTAAGTAGGCAGCCGCATGATGCATTCAGTAGATTGCTGTTTTTCTCTGACAGAGAAGTTTCATTTTGAATTGGCAAAAGCACATCATGACAGTGTCACGAAGGCCGGGCTAAATAATGCGCATACTGACATTTTAATTAGCTGGTGAAGAGTACTGTGTTGAGGCCAGTTGGTAGTTTGCTCAGGATGTAGGTTTTATCTAATATTTTACTTTAATAGGCAGCTTTAAAACCAAAGTTGATGTTATCGAAGAATGTGAATGTATGAGTAACTACTGCTGTATAAACCAAAGGATGGAACAGCTTCATAAGATAATTCTGTACTAAAAGTATTTGGCTACAGTTCAGAATTTTGCAGAGTTGTTCTGTAGCCCAATTTCTCGATGGCTTGCCTATACCCATACCGTTAATTAAAACAGAGTTAAAAATAATTCACTGAAGAGGAAAACAGATTCCTTGTTACTAGAGGTAAAAATGGCAAACTGTGTTGCTTGATGCAGAATATTATGCTTGCATCACCAAAGGATTTTGAACATTTTAATAAACGAATAATGCAGATTAATGACAAAATGTGCATGACTCTATGTCAAATGCGCAGATTTCTGTGTCAAAAAGAAGAAATAAAATAAGCTTGAGCTTTTTTTAAAGCAAACGCCAGATACGTGTTTTTTGTAATTGCTTTCAAGTCTGTTTGGTTCAGTAGGATCTGCAGTTCTCAGTGAACGTGTTTCTGATACCTGTCCATGCGCCTGCTTTTTTTTTTGTGGTCCTGTTCTCTGCAAACTTCAGATTCAAATGCAGTGGAATTCCTTTGTGGGTGAAGGGGAAGATTTGAAATGCAGTACAGCAGGAGATGAAATATAAGCCAGAATCTTCTGTTAATTAAACTTTTACTGATTTCTACATTTTAGTGGCAACACATTTCCCATTCCTTGCCACTGTTTCCTTTTCCCGTTCACAAAGGTTTTGTTGTATCATTAACCAATAGGGTGAAAGAATGTGCTAGAAATACATGAAAAAGTATCTTTTGTCCACTGAGGCTTTTGGAGCAGATGCTCTGAATGTCATTTTGGGCTCTTGCTCTGTGGATAGGTATAAGTTTGTAATAGGATGAGAAGTAGTGAACTACACTGGCAGGGTGCTTGTTCTGCATGTAACTCTGGTTTTTGTGTACCTAAAGCTAAGTTTACCTGGGGTTAGCTATGCAAAACAGTTGAAGAGTTGCCACTTTGCAATGCAGTGTTTCCAGCTTTTAATCAAGGAGATGTGTAGGGTTCATGTTTTTGGTTGATCATTCTAGCTGATTGTTTGTGAAGTTTTGAGACTTCATAAATAGTTCTCCATATAATTAAATGACCAATATTTTTCAAACAACTAATACATTAGTGTGCAAGATTTCATGTATGCATTCAAAGCCCTGACTCAATGAATAATCCATTTTGGAGTGACTAATCAGTGTTGTTAGAGACCTGACACAAAATAATTTATTCAAGAAATCAGTATGTATCACTGTTACACAAGATCATTAAATGCAGCTGCTAACATAGCATTCCACACTATTGTATTTTTCTTTCATGATTGTAAAGATCAAGAAGAAATCAGCTGCCTGGATTCATCCTTATAGGAACTCTCTTAAAGTAGATGGAGTTTCTCCTACTGTGAGTTAATTCATTAACAACAGGTTTCACAAATATCTCTGATTGCATAGTTTCCTTGGTGTTCTGCCAAGCAGCCTTCATCCTTCAAGTGATGCCACGCATTCCTGGAGTGAGGGAACCTCACTATTGTAGTAAACACCCTGTCAGGCTACTCATGCAAAGCTGCTAAATGTACACTTGGTGCATTTACTGCAAGACAGGCCCAACATTTGACGACGTTTGGCATGTCCAGAAAGTCAGAATGGCAGAACTACGTAACTCTTGAAAGTTCAAGGTACTTTGGCTTATCTTCATGTATGTGGATCTTACACATAGTATTGCCCTTTCACTGGACACAGAATATACTTTTTTGTGGTAGGGAAACTGCAACAAATTCACTCTAAAAATAACTCTGCTGCAGGTGAAACTTCTCCTGTAATCTCAGTTCTCAAAAAAAACCACCACATGCTTTGAGTAAATTTGGACCAGTAAAATAGTAGATTATTGTGTACACAGTAATCCTTAAATCGTCTGGGGTTTGTGAAGACAGATAGCGGTCTGTGTATTACAATCAATTAGGATGAGAAGTTAAGAGTTACGTTCATGTAAACTGTGAGGTTGCCATGTACACAGGCTGTCCTAGACCTTCATTTTAAGAATGTGCTCAGTTTTACTGGAGAATTCCCATAACTTTATTAAAAAAACAGAGCAAACAACATCTTGTGTTGTTAGTGTTAATGGTATACTGCTCTTGGATTAGTATAGTGGTGTAAAATCCATAGCTGGCAAGTGCTGCGAATCA
The DNA here is from genome assembly GCA_028858755.1 of Ara ararauna. Taxonomy (NCBI): domain Eukaryota; kingdom Metazoa; phylum Chordata; class Aves; order Psittaciformes; family Psittacidae; genus Ara; species Ara ararauna. The sequence goes on from CM054384.1 coordinate 10,570,876, forward strand.
GTCAAAGCGACTGTTAAAACTTGTATTAGTTCCTGAGCATTGATTTTCACTCACCCTTTCCTGCCATGCTTGTGCAGCCTCCCTTTATGCAAAGGGAAAATGCCCTCAATGAGGTTTGTTCTGAGCTGTGATTCGAAGCAATATTTCAATATACAGAAACATGTGGGATAAAAGATTTCCAGACAGGCTGGAGCAGCCTCCGCTAGGAATCCCTCCTGCAGGAGGAAGACCTGCAGGTGCAAACTACAGGGCACGCTATAAATAAAAGCTTGAAGAAAGGAGAAAGAGTACAGCTCCGGTTGAATCACTATTGCATTCCCTGTGTAACAGCCGGGCTGGTGTTCCCTGGCTGGAATTGGGGCTAGGAGAGCCGAGGCAGCCAATGTGGGGGCAGTGGTGGGCTGGCTGTGGGGTGTTTGCGAGGGGGGACCCCTCTGGTCTGGCTGCTGCCGTGAAGCCCCAGTAGATGCTGCTCCAGCAGGAAAAGGCTTGTTGAAATGGCTGCCCAGGCAGATGGGGAGCTGGTGGGACTGGTGTTTTTAGGATTTCTTTTAGGATTTTGACAGTTCCTCTCCTTGGTGGGTGAGTAGCTGCCCGAAGTTGTTGCCCTGACCTTAGGATCTGGTGTTTCTGATGTTCACTGTCAGCAAGCACAACAGCGTTTCGAGCATGGGTTGTTCTTTTGTTGTTTTGGGTTTTTTTTTTTATGAGAGCTCTTATCACTCATGCTGTATTGCTGCAGAAAAGGAGCATTTCAAGATTAGAAGAGGACAATTAGGAGAATGCTTTATCAAACTGAGATACTGTAAAACCTCATTAAAGGCTTGCTTTTAAAAAGGAATTAAAAGCAGTAGTGTTCCAAAAAATAGGAGGCAACAGAAAATTTCTGCTACAAGGATGAAATGAGGCCAGTACGTTTGCTGGTACAATGTGAAAGCACCAGGTTCGATTCCTGATTATTCCCTGGGCTGAAAACACTGCAAATACATCACTGCCGGTCTCAGAGAGAGGGAGTACTCGATGCACGTTCTCTCCCTCCTTTTCCTCTATGAACTCCACTGTTTAATGAGACAGGGAAGCCTTTCCTTCACTGGGGACTTTACATTTAAATGACTTTTGTCTGGGTGCTTACCTGCATTCACAGGTATTGCTGAAGTACCCGTTTTGAGAGACCCCTGACAAAGATGTCTGCTGTACATTCAGTATAAACTTACCAGCAGGCTCGGAAGTTTATTGAGACCATGTGCTTGCATGCAGAGAACATGGTCATAAAATCCATACTTCAGGAGGGGCAGGCTGAAAAATAAGAAATAGATTAAGCTTATATTAGGTGAACAAATTTACCAAACTGAAGTTCTTTAAGTACTTTTTATAGTATGTGACTAAGCCCTAAATAATCTGAAAGAAGTTGTTGGCTAATTTTACCTGTGATTAAGAGTAATTTTGCAGGCAGGATGTCATTGATAGGTTTTGTGATTGAAATACCATTTTTCAGCTGATTACTCTGTAGAACCTTATATACTGATTTTGTAGGTGAAATGTGTTAAAATCAGTTGTTATAGTTAAATATAATTCTGTGTTACCTATATTTGTATTGTGGTACACTAATGAAGTCTTAGAGAAGGATATCCACCGATAAAGCTAAACTGTAGTGTGTTCATTATGCAAGTCAGGGTTTTCAGTGTCTGAATGGTAATTTACACTTAAAAATGTGTTGGCTGCCCAGTAAATGTTTTGGGAAGGCTGTGAAGTGCCTTGGGTACTCTGCAAGGTTCCCCTTCCCCCAAAGGGCTTATGTAAACTGCAGCCGGAGTAAAACAGAGCAGAGGGCTATTTTTAGGAAGGCTGTTGTAGCTGGGGGAGGGAAGGAGCTGGGTTCTGGAAGAGGGAATGCTGATGGAGCCCAGTGCTGGTGGGAGCTGCGTCCAGCCCGGTTCAGGCGGCTGGGTAGTACTGTCTGGTCTTTGCTGAGAGATTGGTGTTTTTACAGTTAAAACCAAACAAACCCTTCTGAAGCCTAAGTTACTTTTAGAAATAAATTAAAATAGCAGTATACACACAAAATCCTCGTGAATTGTGTTATTTTGGCATTTTTGCTCATATATTGCCAATGTTGGTAATACTTGCAAAGTTGCTGCAGACTGTGTCCGGAACACACTGTCTGCCACTTTGGACATAATCCATCTCAGTTGGATTTTACGTGCTTGTTTATGATGTTATAAAATAAGGGACAGTGTGAAAAGGTTAGGCATCTTGGAGCTTTGTATCTGGCAAAGAAATCTTCCTGCATAGCGTCATAGAGAGTGGGGCTGCTCTTTGGATGTTCTTTCATCAGATTGAATCTCAAGAGTGAACCAATCGTGCTCAAGTCTACTGATAGGTATTTTATTTTGGTCTTTTCATTAGCTCTGCCTATCGGTCAGTGTGCCACAAAGAGCAGATCTTGCAGTTAAGGTATACGGTCTCTGTTCTTCTCTTGGCTCAGCCTGAATGGCTTCTCTCCTCCGTTTTGCTGGAGAACTCTCTGTTTCACAGGGCTGAACTGCTTTAGGATCCAAATACTTTGTTACCGAAGGCCAGCTTTGGGTGAAAACTTAGTTTTCCCATTTGTAAATTGGTGTTGTGCTATGGTTTTTCTTCAAGAGGAATATAAAAGCTCGCATCTGCAAAAACAATTAGATTATTTTGGATAGTGTGAGGTTTTAAATGAAATCAGATGAGTGAAGGGTGTTGTTCAATTTGTCATGGTAAAAATGTAAAGAAGTATTGCAAAGTCATCGAGAATCTTGACACAATTAGGTGTGTTTGTAGAAGGGGTGAGAAGATGGGTTTAAGATCTTCTCTTGTCTCACCAGCATAGATGTAATATTGCCCAAATGGGTATTCCAGACTCTAGGATGCTAATATGTCACATTAAAATGTAGATACTAGTATGTTATCTGTATATTTTCAATGGTAATTCTGTACCGCTTGTAACTTGTTAAAAGTTTGTTTCAACACCAAGGCATATAGTATATATGAAGTGTGGAATAGTCTTAGGTGAGGTTACAAGTATAATATGCTTGTTACAGTGTGTTATTAAGGGAACCAGTAATTAAAATGTGTAGTTTTTAAGAGCTATTTGGAGAAGAACATGTCAGTTTATACCTCACTTTGTTGTGATTTATGTGATTTGTTCAGTAAATGTGCAGATGTCGATGTGCTCTGTGTTGTGAGTTCCTCTGTGCTCTTCCAGCACTCATTGCTAGGTGAGATCCTTGACCCTTCACTGTCGCCTCTGGAGTACTTCACTGTCCACCTCTTCTCCCCAGAGCTGAACTACTCCAAGAGCCAAGCAGTTTATTACCATTTATCATTTTCTCCAGCTCTCTTCAGACATTCCAAGCTCTGTTTTCCTCTCCACCTTTTCCTCGCACAAGGCGGGTTGTGAATTGTGCAGCTGCACGAAGGCATTCCCAGCTCATAAGGAGGGTGATTGGGAGCGGGCAGGGAAAAACAGGGCAAGGCAGGACTGGACAGGTCAAAGCAGAGCTGCTTTCATTAAACTAAGAAGGAAAAAAAGAAACCCAACTAAACCCTGAGCCTGGCCCTCAACCAATTTTTAGGATCAGAAAGGTGTTGAGCCATTTCCCAGTTTCAATCTGATTGGAGCCAAGCCTTAGCAGACGCTTGGGAAGCCATAGCTCCACTGCTGCTTAATTGCTTCTTGTTTTGAAGGATAATTAGGAACTTTATTTAAAAATAGTAACTTCAGTGTTCAGTCCATGAAATCTGTCACCAAGATAATTTCATTAGACTCCCAGCTGTTTTCTTATTGGAATTGTGAACTAAAAATAGGTAGGATTTCTGCTGTTCTGTACAGAGGCTGGCACCTCCATTTCAGTTCCGACTTTCCCTAATGATGTGAAATGTGTTTGTTTCCCTCAGAGCTTTCTTGGCTGTGTTTAAGAAGGTCCTGCTAATTGTGCACTGCGGTTTTCTGATAAAGTCACGTGGCTCTAAAGAATATGAAACTGATCTCCCTCAAGACAGGTCTCACAAATGAAGGATGAATGCCGCACCCAGCAGAGTTTTCTTCTTTCACCAGTCTCTAAGAAGGTGTTTGTAGGAATTCAACAAGTACCTTTTAAAAAACAAATAAACAAACACTAATGAACGCAGGTTTGTTACTATTATTATGAGGGATGCAATTTACCCTCTCCGTTCAGTTCTCATGAGCAGTCCCTTTGTTGTGCATAATCAAAATCACAGTGTAGATTGTAAGATAGTGACAATTACCATGTTTATATTGTATGAACATGCTGTTTTTTTGAAACAAAACTCTGTAATTACCAGAATCTGTACAAGCATATGCTGCTTTTATACATATATGGGTTACATGGTGAACCGGATTGTGGATCCACATTTAAATAGTGTATCTTTTAAGTTCTGAAGTGTTTCATATTTATTCTTAACGTCCATACCACAAGGCATTGTAATGGATTAATGCTGGATATGCAGAAAACTGGGACAAATTTTCACTCTACAGAGTCAGACACAACTATGGCTACGTAAATGTATGGCAGTTTCCCTGCATGCTTACTTAGAAAAGCTACGTTTTTCAGTTGTGGTGTTATTTGAAGGGGTTTTTTTTCTCCATTAGGATACCTTTTGACTGTAACTCCAGTAAATGTCTGCTGCTCACGCTGATACAAATTACTGTAGGTAACAGGAGGAAGTTCTGCTGCAGAGTAGCGTGAGGCTGGGATGGCTGGGTGGTTTATTTCGTGATTTGTTAAAAGCTTGGTGTTTGGAGCCACAGTCCGGAAAGTCAGTGCCCAAATGCAAACTGGAGTGGCCTTTTTCTTTTCCCCTCTTCCCCATGCTGTTGTCTTTAAGAAAAGAAACAGAAAGTCGTAAGGCATGTTAATAAAGTGTAGGTCTCTCAAATGGAATTGGGTTCATTCAGAGGAGGGCGTTTTTCTTTTCTAATTAAAATGAAGGCTGTACTTACCTGTAGAAGTAGTCCAGTGATGCTCCCTTAAAACCAGTAGTTAGATGCAGTGTATAATTCTGGCACGGTTTATTAGCAGCTCGGACCCTTTTTCGTTCTCTCATCTGGTTGTTAACAGTTTGTTCCTTGGACTTCCTGTGCATGTGCATTTACACAAAGACGATAACTGTAGTTTTACAAGCTGAAGCTATATGATCTAAACATGGGTGGGATGGGGTGAGGGAGAAGTGCCATACTGAGAGCTCTGCACCTGTCACTGGCTTTGAGCATTGCAATCAATACAGGGCAGCAAGTGCATTCAAGATGCTGCAGAAATGTCTTGGGCTGCAAAATGTGCAAGAAAACAGAGGATGGCTATATTTAGTAGTTGCACAGTATTAACTTCTGTGTAATGCATCAGTACTGTGCTTAGGCACCCTTTTTTGTGGTGAATCTAATAATTTGCTGCTGAGAAGAGGAAGTGAGGTTAAAATACTGCAGTGTGATAAAAGCTGTGTTTCACATATGGTCGTAATGTTTATAGACTGTGTACATATAAGCACCTGATACGGTGTAAGTCATGTAAGAAGACACCTCCATTTCACCAGGACCACAGAGCTTTCTCTCCAGGCTTTCTCCCTATCTGATTCATCTGATCTGAGGCTCTTCCACCTTGCAGTCTTTGCTGCTGTTCTTAGTGTAAACCAAGATCTGGAAGCTCTAATTATAGTAATACAGAACAAATGGAAATCCTGGAATTGTCTTCAGCCCTCTTAGATCGCATAGTTGCTACTTACAGGTATCAGAGCAATAGGTGAGCGAGTTCAGGCTACGGCTGGGTCATGATTGCTCTGCTGAGGCTGCTGCATACCTCCACTACCTAGCACAGCTTGGAATTGCACATTTGTTATCAGATTGGTGGCTGCGAGTGTCAGATGCCCGCTAAGTTTCAGGTGCATACTTAAACCAAGACTGCGACACTGAAGGGTACTGTGCATCGTTTAGTGCTTCTTTGCAGTAAGACTTTGTAAGAGGGTTGCTGGGTTTATGTCTTTGTGCAAAATAATAGACTTGGATATTAAGAGCAGCTTTTAAGGGTAGCCAAAGCACCATCTGGGTTCGTAACCCCCTTAACATATGTTGATGTGGGAATATGTACTACATTTGGGGAAGATAAATACCTTCTCAGGCGCCTTCTAACCTTTCCCAGTGCACCAATTCTACCCATGAGTTTCAGTGTCTGGGTTAGTTCAGTTCTCTTCCTGAGACTGTTTGAATGTTTCTCTCATACAGAAGAGGGAATTTTTATTCTGTTAATAAATAATTTAGGTTTAGTGTTTCAGCCATTTAAAATGCAAACATGAGACACTGCCCTCTGCAGACAAAGAGATGGTCAAGATGTGTGTGTCTTCTACAGGAATCTTAGGGCTTTTAGTCAGTTGTCCAGTGAAATCTGGGAATTTTCTGGAACTTGAATGCACACCTTGGGCTTTTCAGCTTGGCTTTGCTTTCCCTCAGATTCCTGGTGCCCAGCTGTGATTGAGCGTGTGGGGGCAGGGAGTCCACCCACTTGTGGTGCAGAAATACGTTGTTATTCATAGCTCTGTGATATTTTCAGTGCTACAAAACAGAAAAGTGTAAACCATCATCACTGGGGCCTCACAATTAATGCCTGCAGAGAGTAAATTCTTTTCAACCTCTCAGCGTGTTTCTTTCGCACTACCTGCGTAGATAGAGCTCATCGCACCATTTTGTCCTTGCTTCGCAACCATAATGGCTAGAATAGGTGTTTCTCCTTTCTCCTTCCCCCCATCCCTGAGGAAAGGGGGTCTAAAGTTAAGTTTTCCAGAGAATGTGGCAGTAACTTAACTTCAGCAGAGTTTCATGCAGTTATACCTTAGCACCAAGGTTCTCTTCAACCTCGGTGGGAGGGTGGTTTGTGGTCAAGGCTCTGGCACTGCCTGGGAGCACAGAGACCCACGTCAGAAGAGAAGGATGGGGCTGTGGGAGAAGACTCCCTGCTCAGGCTTTTTCTCAGCCCTTGGCCTCTGTTTAAAGTCCGCCTACAAGGAGAGCAGTGAGGATGCTGAAACTGCAAGGGCGGTGTGCGTGTCGCCTTTCCTGCCTCCTGAATCCTTCTAGTCTCATGAGTATAAGCTTCCATTTCAAGCTAGAGCTATCCATTCTACTATCAAGGGGTTTTAAAGTTACAAAGCTGAAATAATTATGTTCTGTGAATAATATATTTGTAATCGTTTAGGCAATTACAACAATTCATATGTCTGTAATAAGTAGTGGCTGTAAAGCTAGTTTAAAAGAACTAATTTCACCTGAAGAAGCTGCATCATCGCTTCCCCCATTGTAACATTGTCTTAAGCTACTTAGAGAATAAGGGATTTTAAAAGTCCTCTCAAAATTTCCCCTTGTCTCCTTTTTCCTGTGCACTCACACAGCAGCTCTTCCTCACACGCGCACGTCCATCACCCACACGCATCTCACTCCACGCACGCTTACTCCAGCCCTGCCTAGGTTCCGTGTTTTGCAGCACCTGACTGCTCGTCCGTGAGTCAGGGAACTGCCATGGAAAACCTCTCCATGCTGAAACCAGCAAACGTGACTCTTGGCTGAGGGAGGAAACGGGCCGAGGTTGTGCCTTGTCAGGCATTTTACTTTTCCTGTACATGCCTCACTCTAAATTCTCTGTTACTTTAATCTTAAGAGCACGCAGCTCAGGGAGATCCACGTTGAAAAATACATTTTGCAAATGCTAAAATACGTGTTGCAAATATGAAGTGTATCCTGGTTTACAGACATTTGCATGGTTAGAGCTTTAACTACTATTTTTAAGATCTCTTGCAGCCAGTCTTCTCTTTTGAAAGATGAGATTTAAAGGAGTTCATATTTTTATAGTGATTAAAATTCTGCTTTAGGATAAGTTGAGTCAAGTTAGTTAAAGACTCTAAAATGGCATAGTTTGTCCCCTGTTCAGTTAGTGCTGTTTGTGAGCCTTTGTAAAGCCACTGTATTCCGTGAGGAGTTCGTTTTAATTGTGTCAATTGAATTCAGTGCTTAAAAGCACTAAATATCCAAATGCAGGCTGGGGAAGTATTCCGTAGTCAATGAGTATGTATTGATGTTATCACAAACAGCATGGGGATAAGTGAAGGTGAGGGTCTATATTAGATTTTCCTTTAAAGGAGAGTAGTGAAAATCTAAGCAAAGGCAAAGTCATGAAGCCGGATGACTGACAGTTCTTTTTGTTCCATGTGTTAAACTTCTATGAGAGTAAGAGAGGGCTGCAGTTTTTCAGGAACATGGTCACTCCCTGTGAATGGCTTTCCCACAGAAGTAGCACGTTGACCTTTATTGTTTGCCTTTGAATTTGGCTTCAAGCTTGATTTCTTGCTCCTTTTATCTGCCTGAATGTACTGTGTACAAGGGAGAGACAGGCACTTAAATTTGACTTCTTCATTTTATTGTATGGCAGAAGAACACAGAAAGAGATATTTACAGATGCTTTTCACAGTAACTGAAGATGAATGTCAAAATTAATAGTATAAAATTGCTACTGCAGCTCCCTACCATTTGCTTGTGTTAAAATAATTCTTTTTAAGTCTGGTACTAATGATAAGCAAATGTTTTCCAAGAAAAAGAAGAATAACTTTATATTGTAGCTCACTCCAGAACAAGAGGTGTGCTCTTTACAGATGGTTGTAATACTGGTGCCAGGTTCTGTGCCTCCTTTTACAGAGGCCTGGAGTTGTTTTTCCCGAGTTGGAAAAAGAACATTATAAAAAACAAAGGTGGAGGGGGTAGAAGCGGCAGCCTCTGAGAAAAGCAAAGCCTGAAACATGAGCTGCTGCTATGAGTTGTTTAAGCTGCGGACAGGTATTGACAGGTCGGAAGGCACTGACTGCTGTTCTGGCCCCGAGTGCCTGCAGCAAGCACCACATGTGATGCTGGTGTAGGAGAAATGAAACGTGTGATCCTCCTGTGAGCAGGATAACAGTCAAAATTCCTGCCTTTTGCAAAAAAAAAAGAGCCCAATTTCCTAAAATGCTGAACAAAAATCTCAGTTGGGCCGGTGCCTTACTAGGTGCAATTCCAGCATTCGGTCTGTATTACGTGCTGAAGACGTGTGAGCTGTTTGTCTGTAAAAGTGTATTTAGATACGGCAGCGAAGTCCACCCAACAACCCTGCTCAAAACTTTTGCAGCCGTTTGTCCTCCCATTGTTTTGGGCTCATCTGGGGCCTGGTTTCTTCGCTGAGCTTCCCTAGTTCCTGCGGAAACTCAGTCCTGGGATCAGAATTCCTTTTCTGTCACGTGAGGTCACATCAGCTCCACCTACCTCCATCCCTAAAATTCCTCTTAAAAATGATGTCGCCTGTTTTTCCGATCGTGGTTGGGGAAGTGCCTGGTTCTGCATTCTCCGTGTTTGGGGTTTAGGTTATATAAGACACACACGAGCTGCAAAATGTGGGAGCTCTGTGAGCCTTTATTTGCCCGTTGTTGCAGATAGCTGTTTCTTCAAATCATGGAAACAAGAACAAAGTATTAGTTTATTAATCCTTTTTATCATCTGGAAGGCATAGTGCCAATACCTGTAAAAATGCTTACAAAGCATTTTGTGGCTGTCAAACAGTACAGTTTTATTGCTGCTTCAGATGTAGCTCTTTGGTTGTCTCTCCTTTATTTTCTTGGGTTTTTTCTTGGTTTCTTTTTTCCTTTTCTACTTCCTGGATGTGGTTTTTGCTCCCAGGCATTGACAGAATATGCTTTTATTAACATTTCAAATGATTAACCTAATTTTTATTTTATTATTAGTGATGTCCCTAATTTTGTCAGAATAATGCTATTTGAAAATTGTATGGGCATGATGGTCTTTATCAACCAAAAGCAATTCTACTGATTTGATGGCACTGGAGGGAGCTAAAGACCATGAGGACAAGGTCCATATAAATACTTTGTTGAAACACAATGAAAGGATATCCCATTAGGTTCACCTGTTTTAATTGTTCAGAGCAGCCTATAGTTGGGGACATAAAGCACATAGGGTGTTGCCATGTTAGATGACATCTGGAACTGAAACAAGCATTCGTTTGCTGATTTGAGTTCAAAGATGTTGGGAGGATTCAAACAATTTTATAGAGACACTTAAACTCCATTAAAAATTACTTATATGGATTTTTGGCTAAATAAGTGCTTAAACAGTCTCGTTAGACCAAGTTAGCAGCTACTAATCTAAAACCTGTCTACAAAGATCCCAGTTGCACCTCAGTGATTTACATAGACTTTGAAAAAGTATTAAATCTAAAGTTTCCCCTCCGAGTTCAGGCCTCGCCAAGCATGGGAGTGATGCGGTCAGTGATGTGGTTATGTTGGTTTCTTCTGCTGTCTGAACTCTATGACTTCAGCTTACTGTTAAAATCAGCTCACAACATAAAAACCCCCGACCTTGTTCGTAGATACAGACCTTTTTCTATCTTCCAGAAAACAGGAACTGAAAAAAATACATTAAGAATATGGGGGGACAGGGTGGGAGAGTTCATCCTCGGTCATTCTTGAATTCTCACTAGTCCAGTTTGATGGCTTTACGGGTAGTAAAGACCATGGAAACAAGTTGTTATTTTTCTTACAATTAAGTTACTAGAATTTAACTTTTCGTTTCTTGTGTAAAATTAAAAACTGTAGTCTTCAGTGTGCAGAGCTCTTGCCAAAATAACTGCAAAAGGTACCAAACTCCATGGAGCACCTGAAGTTTGATTCTTCGGGATGACAGTCTTTGAGCGTCACAGGAGGTTAAAACCATTTGGATTTCTGATCAGTTCACTTCTTGTTTTATTTTAAATACTGATTTGCTCAGAGGGATAAGTAAAAATTAATGCAGGCAAGCAGGTTTTTTTCAAATGTAGAGAAGAGAGAAGATCCCATAGCAAATAGTTGATGAATGTGTTGCAAGGTACAGGATCATTCGTTAGATCTGAGACTGCAGTGTGTTTCGCCCGCCAATATTCAGGAAGGAAAATTGGAGAAGTAGGGCAGAAAGCAAAACAAGGTGAAAAATTTTATTAGCATTTAATTGCTCCATTTTTTCCTGTTTTTTGTTTTCCTTTGCAGCCCACTTTTAAGACAAAAGAAGTTAATAGGGGTTGTGCCAAGTTCTCTCCATTCACTCATACCATCTCCCACCCTGGGCTTGCCCGGGAGTAGGATCACAACATAGTGATCTCATCCATACCGTTACCTTTCGTTGCTGTACCCAACCCTGGATTTGGATCAGCTTTATGTTTCCTCCTGGCTTGGGGAAGTAATTTTCTGGGGTGGGGTGAGGGGCTGTTCCAAAGTTATTTGACATATGCAGGTTTGTGTGGCAGGGTGAGCCTCAGAGGCATGTGCTAGCGAGTTGTTTTTAACCGGCCTGTTTTGGTACTTGCGAGTGTGAAAATACCTTTGTACAAGTTCACAAAGGAGGAGCGAAGGCAGCTGGAGCAGCCTCAAGGGTTTGGGTCAGTTATCGGTGGGGGAGCTGTGTGGTATGTGGGTTTCATTTGAAGACGGGTGATTGAGTACAGTCACAGGCTGATGGCTGTGGGATAACATGTGCCCCTGGTCAGCAGGAAGCATAAAGGAGCACAAATGTTGTGCCTGAGGGAGGCATCCCTCCAAAGCCATCACTGGAGGAGGAGCATCTAGTTATGGTGAAGAGCTAATGGCAGTAGGGAACTGGCAGGAGTCCTGGGGCTTGGGGGGGGGGGGGGGGGGGGGTGTCTTCCAGCAAAGGACTGGAGTATTTGGCCAGATTTGGGTGACTGCACTGTTTTCTGCTCTGCAGCCCTCTCCCCCTTATCTTTCTCCCGGACAAAACCGTAGAACTTGTGCATTATATAAGCCAGAAAGGGCTATCTCATAATAGTTTATTAATTGCTTTCTTAAGGGAGAAAAACCCACATAGATAGGATTTTTTAAATATAATTTAAATAAAACTTGCAGTAGATTGTAGGCTCTCACACTAACTTGGAGTGTCTTCATACAGAACAGCAAATCCTGAATTGGGCTGCATTACATGCTAAAAAGTGCATTTTCCAAAATAGTTGAGTGAAAACTGCTGTTTCCTGAAGCGAACACTGTTCAGGATGGCAACAGAGCAGGCTGGATGTGGTGAAAGGAAGGGGGAAGGGGAGGGGAGCTTCCATACAGCTTTAAGCTGGGTGGAAGTTACTCTACAATTTTTAGATATTGAAATATCCACGTAGGGACCTAAAGGAATCCTGTGGGCTGATGGTGCCGTTTGTGTGGAGCGTGTGCACGACGCCTTTATGGCATACGGAAGATATTTTACTGTGGCTTAATGCTTATTATAGTTGCAGCTTTTTGAGTACCATCTGTAGTCTCTATTGGTTTCTGATAGAGCAACGAAGATTTTGTATTTTGGGAGTGGTGTCCGCTGTGTTGTATCACACAGACTATTTCCAGTGTCTGTGAAATAGCAAAGTCTTACAACTTCAGTCTGATTCCTGAGCTGCTGCTTTCATACACTGCAGAAAATATTGAATCTCCTGATTATACAAATGTCTTCTGTTGGGTAATATTGACAAATACACTGAATAACATTTTTGACATAACATTCTGTTCCCACACAGATAATTTGGATGTAATTGAATGGGTTGATCAAGAGTCTGCGCTAAAAATACGTTTTCTCACCCACTAAGTGCAAGAAAATGCTTGCTCAAAAGGCGGTTTTGTGAGGCAGAGCTGTCGGAAAGTGGGCTGGGTTATGCCGCGACTACTGATGCTGCCTTCCACCTCTGAAAGCATGGCTCGGGTCTGGCCTGAGCTGCAGACACAACCTGATTGGAACCTCAGCATAATCCACGGCTGAGGTTTTGTCCCTGGTGAGGGTCCAAAGGGACTGTGGTGAGGCTGAGGAAGAGAGCGGCCTCGCTGCAGCCTGGCAGAGGCTTTGGGCAACCATGTCTGTGTCAGGCACTGAGCAGCCTGTGAATGACTTTAACCGGAGCAAAGCGCTCCAGCCCATGCAGGATCCCATCCAGGATCCCATCCAGGATGCCCGTCAGACTTGCTGGAGCGCGTAAACACGCTTGAGCCAAAAACGTCCTGAAGCAGTTGGAGGGGGAAGTTCTGAAGACCTCTCTTCTGTTTTTCCTTATTTTACTGGTCTCCTGGGCGAGAGACTGTGTTGTTACAGTTTCAGAAGGGGTATGGTTTTGCTGCAGACCACTGAAAGAAAGAAAGAATGACGGGACTGAGAGGAGGACTGGCTGTTGAGTGTGCAATAAAGTCACTTTTGTACTTCTCCCGATCTCCTATCGAATGAACGTGGCGCTAACAGCAGCCCCGCTGCCCCCCGCCCGCCGCTCCCCGCAGGCCGAGCCCCATTGTACCTTTCCAGCCTTTGAATCGGCCTGTGCCTATTTTTATTTGTCAGGCCGGGGCTGGGCTGGCCCCATTCCAGATGTGTCTCACAAGATTTGGTGCCGATGAGCTATTTATAGCACTGTGGTTCCATTGTCATGGCAACCGTGCTAGAGGCCAAGGCGGCTGGGAGCTATTTCTGGACTTGTGCTGTAATGTAAAACTGATTGGGAAAGTTAGTGCATCCTCTAAGCCAGACTAACTTTAGATGGGCGGAGGGGAAAAAGAGAGAGAGACAACGACAGCGTCTTGAAATAGGTTTTTCTTTTCCCCCTACCTTTTCCCCATTTCTCCTCTCGCTCAGCAGCAGTTTCTGAAGGGAGGGTTTGCCTTCTGCTGCCTTTGTCTCAGATTCATTCATGCCTCCCGGCGGATTGCGCTTTTTTAATTAGTCAGTGTAGGAAGCCGGGTGTGTAACCAGCCCCGTTTTTAGGGCAAGGTTTGTATTTCAAGGCAGCGCGGAGTCTTTGCTGGCTGCTCGCTGGGGTATGGTTAGGGGGGATTTGCAATAGTTGCAGTTCTTTATAACCCCTACTTTTAATATTCTATTTTTCATGTGTGCTCCATGCTCTCCACACCATATAAGGAACTGTAACCTTGATTACCACAAGATGATTCCAAATATATGGAGTCATACTTTTCAGCTTTCTCATTATTTGCTTCAAAATTAGACCCATGGTGCCCCTCCGCCTCCAAGTGGCTGGAATGCCGCGAGGTTCTTCTGTAATTACAGCTGGGGCCGCTCTCAAAATCACTTTTCTGGGAGATGTATGCATTAATGCAAGCTATAATTAAATTCGGAGCTTTAGACTGGTTTTAAATCTTCGTGTGACTTGCTGCTTCGATAAGGAAATCATCATAACCTTGAGACTGGAAAAACAGAAATGCTTTGCAGCTTCTTGGGAAAGCTGTCTAAAGTCATTTAGTTTACTTCTGTTCAAGTCTTATACTATATTTTGAACTTCATTTCCAATACAAGTCTGGTTTTGAGTGGGGTCCTTATGCCTGAGGACTGACGTGCAAAACTTCATTACAGGAACGCTGTATGTAAGCTGGTTTTACACGCAATATAGTGCTCTCGTAATTATACCAATGCTATTTGTTGCGTACAGTACTGTCCCTATGTGCCTGTCCCTGAAGACTTGGGATTTTTTTCCTTAATTTTCCTTGTGAAGTAGTCAAAGTAATTGCAAAGGTTTTGATGGATTTTTTTTTCCTTTTCCCCCTCTCTCCTTACTGAGTTGTGTTTAGAGGGAAAAAAGAACTGTCTTTCTCAGTCTCTTTCATCATCTGGTAACTTGTTTGTAGCATCTCTTCTGCAGCCACCGTAACAGTACAAACTCCACCTTCGCAAGTCGTAGGAAATACCGGTGTATCTTGAAAAAACCCAAAAAAGTAGTAATGTCTCAGTTTTAATTTTTAGGGAAAACCATGACAGCTTTGGCTTCATCCACTGTCCGTGCTTGCAGGATACAACAAATGCTAGCAGATTGAATGTTTGCTTATTTTATTTGCATCATTCCTCTAACTTTGCCTGCTTTTCTGCTTCTCTTGCAAAATAAACTGGCTGAAATGTAAAAGAAATCTTTATCACCAGTTTAAGGAATAGGATTTCCCCCATCCCCTGAATATCCCACTTGCTCCCAAGAAGAGCAGAAGTGGGTAGACCCAAGGGCCCGGCAGTGTGTCCATATGTGCTTCTAACTGGAAATAACCCCTGTGCCCTGAGTCAGTGTCGGTGTGTGAACGCTGTGTGGGAAGCCATGGGTTAGACGTTGTAACAGACCTGGCTTTTCAGGGTCTTGAAAATTCTTATGTGTTAACATGTTTTTAAACTGTGTTGAAGTTACAGTATATACATGATGTATTTCTTACCATGATGCATTAATATTCCCTTTTAAAGGGAACATTATATCTTTGTACTACCCCTGTGACTGGCTTCAGCACAGTCAACATAGCTAAAGACAGAATTTATCAACTAGTTGACCATTTAGCTTTCAGAAGGCTGTTGCTGAATAACAGAAGGGATTGTGGCAACAGGAGTAAAGTAGAAGTAAAGCATGATCTGTTCTGAGAAATAGAAAATACACTCTTGTTTATAAACACTATTAATGTTGAGTTAAATTGCAGCTTAAAACTACTTTACAGAGCTTTGAGTTAGTTTTTAGTCCTGATAGGGTATAGGTAACTTCATAAAAATCTGCAGAGTTTAGTCCCTAGGCAGATCAATAAACAAATATGAATTTCTTTTTGGGCATAGAAACTTGAACTGTAAAGACTCTTCTCAGTGATCGGGGCAAATACAGCTTTAATTCTCAGTAAAATCTTGATAATTCTTGGGAATATTCTGGTTGATTCTTAGTAATATCTTGATAAAAACACATGACTTAGGAAATGAAAATTCCATTTCCACTGACTCAGGGGACTCTGGGCAATTAACTTACTCCCTGTGTGCCTACCTTTAAAACAGGGTTAATGTAAGGTGTGCAGCTCGGGATGGGAAGGTAGAGGAGGAAACGCAGCATGAATAAAGGCAAGCAAGAGTTGTGAGTGTGATTTACTGTCTGTAGAATACCGTGAGGCTTTCAAAGGCAAGAAACTTCACTAATATGGAGCTCCAGTACTACTGCTGGGGATTGTAAGTTATGAACAAACTTTGTATTTGGTTGGGATTGAAATTTTGAATTCTTGACATGAAAAATGGGATCTCAGTTTGTCTTTTAAGAGAAATGTTTTGTATCAAATTCAGGTTATGACTTGACAAAAAAACAGTGATGCAAATAAAGCTCTTCAAATATAGGTGTTGTTGGTTTGAAGGGACCTTTCCAGGGTTGTTCTGGTGTGAAAACAAAAGCTCTTCTTCACAAATCGAAAAAGAAATGATAATTCTTGCCTGCCAACCATTTCGTCAGCTCACAGACAGTAAACCTTCAAGTTAGTGTTTATTGAAAAGACTGTCAAGGAGAGGCAGAGTGATTTCCCCCTCCCTGTTCTTTCCAAATCGATGAAGTTCTGTTGTTTCTTGAGGTGGAAGATTTAAAGTGTTCTATACCTTTCCAGGGGGGAAAAATGAGTGCAGGCTGCAGTTCTTAGTTCGGCAGCAGCATTGTTCATTCAGGAAGTTCCCCCCATACAGGGATTAACAGTTTTCTCTGTACGAAGGAACTTCAGAATGAATCAGTAGCTGGCATATATCTTGATCTGAAAATTGGAGCATAGTTTTGACATAATAGGCTTATTAAAAATTTGGAAAGAATTGGGAATACGTGTATGACTTAATTACTTTGACCTGCAGGAGCTAAGGAAAGCTTCTGTGTATCGCTCTGGATGAAGTCAGCCTCCTACGTCCCCCCCTTAAAGAAACTTCATTGTTTACAAAAATCGGTTTAAAGTATTTCACATGCGATTTTTTCCTTCCCCAAACCGAAGGAAGGGACCCAGAAATAAAGTGCATGGGTTTTATTTCAGATCGCTTTTATTAATTCCTATTTAATTTTTATTAATACCTTTCATTTACTCTCTTGGTGACATGTCTGCTGCTCCCCTGGAGATCCTCCTCCCCCACTGTTGCTGACTGCAAGTGACTTAAAGCCTTAAAGTCTTTATTTTTTTTAATGTGTCATAGCAGTATCAATGTTCTGTTATAACACAGGCAGAATTTCTTTAAGTGACGGTATTCTGCAGAGCAATAACTGATCCGTTATTTAGTCATGTCCAGAATCTGGCCCGAAGTGAGAATTGGCAGCGATGCTGAATGAATGGTTTGCTTTCTGGAAAATAGCTCTCCCATCTAATCTCTGGGAAAACTTTGCCGAAGAAAGCCCTGACTTTGTGACTTGGTGCGGGACTTGCTCACAGAGTAAAGTTCAGTTTCATGGTTTGACAGTTCTATTTGAATTGTTTCACCAAGGTCACTTTTCTTCCTCCCTGCGAATGACATCGTAGGTGGGCAGGAGACTTAGAACGATCTATAACAGCAGAGAATTCAGCACACAAAGCAGTTCTGAAGTGGCCTCATTTGTGTTTTGGGTAGAGCAGAACAAGAATTAAAAATAGAAATTAATGATGGTAAATTTGTTTTTATTTTGAATTGGGCTTTGTTCTCATCTGACTTGATTATTAGTTTAATTTACTGGAGATATTATTTGATCTTGATTAACAGTGACTTGGAAGTCTCTGAACATAGTGCATTGATCTTTGCTGAACTCTCACGCTCCCACTGTTGCTCCTTATTTTAGGTGTATCAGACTAGATCAAATTTCTGCTGCTGTTTTCTCCTTACAGCACATGTATTTTTCAGTTGACCAACTGAAATAATCCCTTTTCTATGTTTGAGCAAAAAAATCAAACTGTTTTTTTATGTTGTGAGCCCTCTCTAAAGCTGCAAGAGCAGAAGACCTTCATGAAAAGGCACATGCAGAGGAGGAGATCTACGTTCAGCACATTGCTTTGCTCCATTTTCCCTAAAATGCCACTGGAAGCAGGGCAGGTTTTCTGGGAACTATCACACAGTGAAAGACTTCCTTCTTGAACGAGTATTGTTACGAGTATCAAATGTTCCTGAATGTTGGAACTTGTTTTGGGGGGAAGAAGAAATGTTTATTCCATTCGAACTTGTTTTACCTGGCATGAACATTGCTATTGGAATTCATCTCAAGTACAGTACTGCTGCTCCTATGTGGCTGATGTTTTTCAAGGAAATCATAGGCCTAAAAATAGTCTGCATAAACAACAGTAAGAGGTTTTGTACTTTCAGTTCCAGGTTTTAGCAATATCTTGTTGTTAGTTTCTAATTGTCCGTTTCCAAAATCCATTAAGCTGATTAGCAGAGTGGTGAAAAACAAAACTAAATTGAAAAAGTAGTACTTTTAAAAAATCCACCTTCTGTGGAAACCCGTGCATGAAATGTTCTCCTTAGATCAGTCAAGTACGGAAATGCTGCTTCATTGTAGTATCACCTTTAGACCTTTATGAACATGTTATGTTCGGGACATCTTTCAAGCATCCTCCAACTTGTGAAATTGCCACATGATTCTGAAACCACGGTCTTAGGGAAGAATATAATACGGAAACACTCATACTAGTCGGAATCCATGATTGTTGCACATGTGACATCCTCTGCGTACTGAACAGAGCTTTACTTTTTTACCTTTGGATTAACAAAAAAAGGAAAAGGAAAATTACTTCACAGCCTGGGAGAGATGAGGGAAAAACTGCAAACACGATTTCTCACCAGTTTTATCCTTTGCTGTCTCCTGGTCACTTTTCACGATGGAAATTGGTCTTTACGCTTTGTATCATGTTTTTAGCAGCATGTTTACTCTGATACATTTTCATGTGTTTGAAATTCTGTAGTTCAGTTTAAACAACAATTACTTTTGTCTCTGAAACAAGATTGTCGTCTAGGTCCTGGTGAGAAGGGCATTACACTGAGGTACACGTGTTTTTCCTCCTTCCTCTGCTCTTCGTTAGGTATTTTAGGAAGTCAGTTGGAGAGTAGGGGCTGAAGCTGAGGGCTGAGACCCTTCCTGATTTGAATGGGGGTTTGCTTTCTGATTTGTGAATCTGGGACATGGCTACCTATCCCTCCCCCCCCCCCCCCCCTTCAAATTGTTGCCTGCCAACCGTAGATAATGTACTTCCAGCATATCTACCTATGTGTAGGGATCAGAAGGGAAAACCCAGCTTCATGATTTCTACTTCATAAAAAAAAGAATTCATGCAAAGGAATTTAAAAGGAATCTCTTAAAAGCAAGGATATTGGGTTTAAGACTGTAATTAATCATTAATGTTAGGGGTAAAATTACCTGTAGGAGAATTGCTAGATCTAATAGTACTGCAGTGGAAGGTGTCTGAGCACGGGGCTGCCTTGCTGCATACTGAGTGTTGGGCAGTGTGGTTGGGGGGGGGTGGACAGCATAAAATCTGCATCCTGGAGCTGCTGGATTTGCTCTCTTTAGTCTCACAGTAACACCACCATAGAACAGAGTTAACAGATTGGTTTCTTGAGACTTTTACTCTTTGAGTTGAAGTCAAGGATAATAAAGAGGTTACAATTAATTGGTAAGAATATTTTAAAGACTCCAGGGTATTCTCTTTAGTTAATGCCTAATGAATTTGAATAAACCAGATCATTTTATACCCATTTTGCCTACTACTGCTAGTGAAAACTGGTGCCAACTATGAACAGAAAAGATCAGTATTCCTTCTCACTTAACTGAGCTTGTCATGAAATTGGTTTGGGAATTTCATATACTAAAATTATATGGACACTAATTTTTTTTAAATGCTCATCTAACTTTCAGGAGATTGACATGTAGGCAAGGTGAGTCACTGCTTCGCTGTTAGCAGGAGCAGATTATGTTGTACAATTTATGTGTTGCAAAAACTAAACTACTTGTATGTTCGTTAATGGAGGGAGCTGAGCAGGAGGGGCTGGAGTGAGATTTCCAGACCTGATTAATAAAACTGTGGGCTCGGCCCTCTGCTGGGTGCTGCTGGGAAGTGCATGGTTTAAATACCGGTGCTTGAATGTTGAGCAGTTTCAGGATGTTCAGCATTTTGTGAATCTGATGCGTTAAAATACAACAAATCTTATCTGGGAAGCTGACAATTAATGAAGTGTTGTCTGCTTTGAGAATTAAAAGTTACCCTTTCTTTCCTCTCCCCAGTTTCCTAGACAAGATTGACATAGTCAAACAAAATGAGTATACACCGTCTGACCAGGTAAGGAAAGTTTCATTAAGAAATGGCACAATTTATCTGTCCCCTCTGTCTTTGAGGATCATACTGATTTTCTAATTGCCATTTGTGGCACTAATTCAGATACTGCCATGTACTGTACCTGTTTAGTATTCCAGTCAAAATTACGTTATCATTTGGATTGGGATCATGTTTATTAAATGAAAATGTGCCTAGATTCAAGATTTCCATCATGCTTCTGTGGCTGAAACTCAAATATCCATTTGCGGGAGTAATTTATAATGTTTTGCTCTCCTTGCTGAATAACCATCATGAACTTTGTATGTTGCAAAGCTTGTTATCTTCTCAGCCCCACTGGCTCCCACTGACACCAGATTTTGTATAAGTAACCTTGTTAGAAAAACTTAATTTCTATCAGAGTAGAAATGTAGTTTTCATTTTGTTACAGATAATCTGAGGATCTTTTTAGGACCAAATCCCTAATCCAAACCCACTTTCTGCCCATAAATAATGCAATTAAGCATGTAGTGTATTTTCATAGGATAAATAACCAAAAAGCATATTCATGTCCCAGAACTTTCAAAGGCAGTATTGGTGAGGAGAGAGCAGTTTGTATCCTTTAAAGTTGTTCAAGAATAAATGATTCATTCACCCTTTTAGAAAGCAGAAGGTTCTCATAAATTAGGCTTTCTTGTCGTGGAGATAATTCTGCTCTTTTCAAAAAACAAGATACCAGAAATACAGGTTATTATGTTTGAAATTTGGAGCAACTAATCTTCAGATACGAAACTTCAAAACAAGTATCAGTTTTATATTGGGGGCAAAGGGTCTGCTGAAAGATCAAAAGCTTCAGGGCCCTGTTCCCTGTTTCTGCAGTACAGCATACACTGGGCAACACTGGGTAAAAAGTTTGTATTTCTGTTGCTGGAAATACAAAGAATTGTGAAGTATCTGTGTTGAGTCAGTGACTTTCCCTTTTTTCCCCTAGGATCTTCTCAGATGCAGAGTTCTGACATCAGGAATTTTTGAAACCAAGTTTCAGGTGGATAAAGTAAATTTTCAGTAAGTATTCCTTTTTTTTCCTTTTAATACAATGCAGACGGTGCCAGCGTAAATCAGGGGACAGTCTCCCATATAGTCATTGAGATTTCTGTATTTGTCACGTCAATGGTTAATAGAAAGCAAGTATTATATGTCGGGTTTTTTTTAACTTAGTTGTTTGGCTTTAAAAAGAAATGCAAATTGATGTGCAATCTCTGCTTTTATTTCAAATCTCAAAGAACAAAATGTTTTAAATCTGTTCTTACTAATGCATGAATATTTGATTAATTGCTGGTGTATGTAGTTACAGATTTGACCAAAATCTTTGTACATATCCAAGTAACAGAAAATGCATGTTCTCTTTACCGTCCCAGCTTAGAAGGATTGCTTGACCTGAATAAAAACTGACAGGTTTTAGTCTGGTCTCGTTGACTATAGATCTGTGATACTTGTTCCAGCAAGTGATTTGTTTGTAGGACCTTATTTTATGTCTTAGTTTTTAAGGGTGAAAACAAATGTGCAATGTATGTGCCCAAGAGTTTCTTACTTCAAGCGTACGTGTTGGGGAAAGTACACATAGATATGTTCTGTGATGAACGCTCTGGGTGCCCATGCTGGGGGACTGTTAACCTGTTCAGGATCTCATAATCCTCGATTCCTTTTAGCTTCTATGACACGGAAGTCCTAAAATTTCTTAGGTTTTCTGTTTGCATTTGGGGGGAAGAAGATCCAAACATACACTGTGTTCTGACTCAGTTTATGGTTTTCTTTCTTAGTATGTTTGATGTTGGAGGGCAACGAGATGAACGTCGAAAATGGATCCAGTGTTTTAATGGTATGATTAGAATTTATGTCTGTTTTATAAAATAAATCTCTGCAAAATTTGCATGCCCAGTCTTCATTTTCTGACTGCGTGAAAGAGAAAGCTGGTGAAAATATTTTTGTTGTCTGGACAAAATCTGAAGCTATGCTAAAAGTCTTGTCTTTTTGTAGAAATGAGATCTTATGGAATAGAGTACAGTGCAACTTAGAATTCATCGTCTTTTGCTACGGTCATTGTCATAGAATATCACCTGAATACTTCCCGTATGTGTGGATCTACTGTGCAGTATTTTCTTCTGTGCTATTAATAACAGATCTGTTTGGGGTTTACCTCTGCTCCTTCCTCTTCCTGTTACCTCATGATCTGACACATCTCTTCTGCTGCTGCTGGCTGAGGAGATGAGCTTGGAAGTCACCGTAAGGGGTCTGGAGCAGCACAGCCACACAGAACCAGAGATCTGGATTCTGTGATCTGGGAATATCTCCCAGGAAAGAGATAGGGTCTCTAAGCCAGAATAGTACAGTATAGGAGAACTAGAGTGATAAACCATGAATACACAGTGATCTATTATTATTACTGTTCACACAGATCAAACGTGCTGTTTGTTCTGATGTCTTCCCCCAAGGGCCTCCCTGTCCTTTCTCGATAGCTTCGAGTTGCTTTCTAGATTCCTTTACAACTTTTAAACCTTCTTTAAAGTTCTCTTAGCTTTCTTCAGTTTCTCTCTCTTGCTTCTGTTCCTTTCCTTTCTACATTTCTTGTCACCTTTCAGCTCCTGTTCTGTGACCTGCTTCTCCTGTCCTTAATGGTTTCTGCAGTTTCTTTTTTATTTCTGGTGCTTACAATGCTGTCAGTAATAGCATTTCAGCCTGTTCTTTTCATGAAGCTGAAAGTCTGGCTGCTTTGGATTGAACTTCGGGATTCCTGGATATTTCTTCGGAAGAAATAACTGATGGGTATTTCTTGATTTAGATGTGACTGCTATCATATTTGTGGTGGCGAGCAGTAGCTACAACATGGTTATACGAGAGGACAATCAGACCAATCGGCTTCAAGAAGCACTAAACCTCTTCAAGAGTATCTGGAACAACAGGTCTGTGAATTGAAGTTCCATTGTTTGTATCAAATAAATTCGTAATCCTGTCATATACAATAGTCAAGACTTGTGTACCAGCTAGGATAGAGTTAATACTCTTTGTGGCAATGCATAGGGTGCTGTGGTTTAGATTTGGACTGAAACAGTACTGGTAGCACACTAATGTAGCTGTTGCTGAACAGTGTTTGCAGAGCTTCAAGGCCTTCTCAGTTTCTCACTCTGCCCCCCCCAGTGATAGACTGGGGGTATGCAGTAGGTTGTGAGCAGGCAGATGACCCAAGCAAATCAAAGAGGTATTCTGTACCATATAACATCATGCTTGGCAATCAAACGGTAACAGGGGGGTTCAGGAGGGTTACCCACCTTGCTGGGCATTGGTCTACCAATGGGCAGGAGGTGGTGAGTGATTGCCTTTGCATCCTTGGTTTGGTTTGGTTTGCTTTGTTCTCTCTTCCACTTATCCTTCACTTATGAAACAATTATTATTTACATTTTTTATCTTGACCCCCAAATTTTCTTGCTTTATTCTTCCTCTCCTCTTCCTTTGTCCTGCTGAGGGGGAAGGTGAGCGAGCTGCTGTGTGGTGCTTTGCTGCCCACCGGGGTGAGCTCACAACTGCAGCGCAGCCTCTGTTATGTGCTTCTCACAGCGCAGGCAGAGCTCGAGCTCAGTCACAACTGCCTCCCGGTTACATTAATGGCTGATACACTCACCGGACTGAAGAAAACTCTGGAGAGTTACAAGTTGGTAGCTGCCATACTGAGGCTGTAATTAAAGCACTGATAGAGTAGCACACTAAAAATTTGACGTGTTTGGATCAGCAGTAGAAAGTGGGGAACTTCCACTGCCCACATTAGGGGGTGTGTACACCTGGAATTACACCACAGGGATTCAGGTATAAAAGGAACCTTTGACAATTATTATAGTGTGTTATGACACACTACAATTGTGTCAGTTGTGTCAAATATGACAACAACTGTTGTCTCCAGAACTGGATTAAGTTTCTTTTTGCAGTGTGATCCTAACTATGCCTTCTCAGAGTGTTTTGTTCCAATTTTCTACAGGTGGCTACGGACCATTTCAGTAATTCTTTTCCTGAATAAACAAGATTTGCTAGCAGAGAAAGTTTTGGCAGGGAAATCTAAAATTGAAGACTACTTTCCAGAATTTGCTCGCTACACTACACCAGATGATGGTAAGATTTATAAGTTTCATTGGCAGTTTACTTGTTCATCATATTTGTAATGTTTTTCAGCTAAGACTTTGAGAACTCTTAAATAGATGTAATCGTCATTGTCTTGCAGCCAAACTAATGTTAAATTTTAGGTATTAATAGTGAGAGAATCCTGACTTTTATACATTTAATATATTAATCATTATGCCAAAATCCTGTTATTTGGCTGGTGTAGACCAAGGTACAGCTTGTCACTAATACATCCTCCAGACTCCGTCTGCTCATAACTGTGGTCATTTCTCTAACCTGCTGAATGCCTTGTCCTATGGCCACCATAATATGCCTTTGTTCTCCTGAAATCTTGCTGTTTTGAATAACATTTTGTGGATTGTCTTATAGTCAGTTTTGCAAATGATGTTTCTATTGTATGTGAGCAGAAAAAAGAACAAGTTATGATTTTTAGGTGCTATCACCAAAAAACATCTGTTTTAATGAGATACTTATTTTATTATTGATCAGCAACACCAGAGCCTGGTGAGGATCCCAGAGTTACAAGGGCCAAGTATTTTATTAGAGATGAGTTTCTTGTAAGTATTTCCTTTCTTTCAGTATTTCTTATGTGATTCTTCTCAAATATAAGCTCTTACATACCTTCTACTACTGCAAAATGCTGCCACTTTTGGTGTTTAGATTTAACATCCACACTGCATAAAACACATTTGAGAGCTTTACTGCTCTTTGTTAGCTGCTCTTCGGATATTTGTTGACACAGTACATAATAATTAAATAGCAAAAGAATGGGGAGACTTAAGAAACCTTAAATAAAATGATGGGTAAGTCCTGCTGTTGTTAATGGGGCCACTTCGAGTTCTCGGTCAGTTCTGAAATTCCCCGGTGTGCAGTGACCTTCTCAATGTATAATTCTGATAATTTTAAATTTGATGTTTTAGGTAAGAGAGTGAAAAACTGTGGGCATTTTGCCCCTTAGTTGCACCCTTTGAAAGCACGATTCACATACATATCTTAATTCACCTGAATGCATTCACCCAAGTTTTGTGAACATGGGGGTTTTCCCTAGTCAGTTTTATTTTAACCCAGTATCTCCCTCTTCTTTTAACAGAGAATCAGCACAGCAAGTGGAGATGGAAGGCACTATTGCTATCCTCACTTCACGTGTGCAGTGGATACAGAGAACATCCGGAGGGTTTTCAATGACTGTCGGGACATTATTCAGCGCATGCACCTTCGCCAATACGAGTTGTTGTGATGGAGAGCACTTTTTTCTGTGTTTTGGACTCCTTATTCCTTATTAAAAAAAAAAAAAAAAAAAAGAAAAAACCCACCCTTGCCCACATAGGGTGGAAGAGAACTGTTTGAATCTCCCATTGATTTGCACCCCTCAACTTTTTCTCCTTGCTGGACAATAGCAGCACTTCTAAGCTTGCTTCTGTACCCCTCGGACAGTTTGAGATGGCCCCTAACACTTAAAAAGGCCATTTCCATGAGGATTCCCTAACACTGTTATTAACAAAAAAGAAAAAAAATAATTAAAAAAAGGAAATAAAAACTAATTAATGAAAAGCCCTGGATGTGGAGCACCTGAGAGAATTGGTGATGAAAAATTGAAACGTAAAACAAAAATTGGGGAGAGAAAAATAGGTAATTTAGCACTGTTGTGGGCATAATCATGTAACCCTTGATCTCCACTTTGTATCATACACTGCATCAGACTAAAGAAGGTGCCAGGTCACAGACCGAGTTTGAAGACAGACACTTGAGTTTGGTTCTCTGACTGTAATGTGGCTTTGAACGGAAATACTGACAATTCTACAACAGACCTAGACAGTGCAAAAACCAACTGCTACCTTTCCCAAGGGTATTTTTAAAACCAGTCTTGGTGGTCTAAAGACAACCATGGACAGTTATGAATTGAACTGCGTATGGCCTGTGATTGCAGAAAGAGTTAACCACACACTGTTTTCAGTTTGTCCACTGATGATCCCGTCTGCTATAAAAATCATTATCTGGACTGTAGTCCTCACAGTCTTTCCCTTCTTTTTCTTCTTCCCTCCCCTCATTTTTTATTTTACTGCTGGATTATTATTCTTGTACAGACTGTAAAATGTATTATTTTGTACAACTTTATTGAAAATAACTTGTAGAAGATCTTTGTGCCTTGATTATGGCTGTACCTGTACAATGAGCTAAGATGTAAGTATGTTTGATTGCGCTGTACAGCTTTGTCTACCCTATCTGCAGCATTAGCTCAAGGTAGGGAAAATTTATCTGTAGTTTAGTTTTTCTGGTTTATAAAAGAAGGAAAAATACCGTTTAGTTAAAAAACAAAAAGAAAAAAAAAAAGAAAAAAAGGAAAAAAAAAAGAAAAAAGTACAAATTGTGCAAACTTAACCACTTTAAAAGTGAGGTCTTCAACAAGTGACCAGATGTTGCAGCATCATGCTTTTTAATTTTTAGCTTTAAGTCATTTAAATCTCTATCCAAATGCAAACCATGGCTTGTTTCTACATAAACCAAATTTTGCTACAAATTATAAACGTTACTCTTGGGTCATTCATAGTCCTTTTTTTTTTTTTTTTTTTTCTTGCTAAAGACAATACCAGAACAGTAACAGACACATAGGGCATCATGCAGGTCTGGTGACCATCTCTAGGCTGGGCCAAGTACCCCAGCAACCTCTGCTCATACTGCGTGAGCTGACTGCTACCGGCATGACAAGGTGTGCACTGCCCTTGGATTTGGCCACTGAATTCCAGTTTCAAGTGACATTTTTATTTCTCTTTTAATAAAGAGATACTTTAGAACCTTTTTGTTTTATATTAACTATATAAGTAGCTTAAAGTGAAGATGTGTGGATTTTTCTTAAACTTGAATAATTTATGCAAATTATATGCTTAGAACAACATGTGGTACAGTAAAAAGAAAAAGAGCAAAAATCACTGTAGCAATAAGAGAGCATGTAATTTTAGTAACTACTACACTGCTTTATATTTTATACCTAGGTGTTTTATGTCTCTGTGAGTGTGTTACTTTTTCATGTGTCTAAACCTACGTGTACAATTTGTACAGTCAGAAATTACAGCTGTAATAACACATCTAGAACAGTGTTAGCCTATATTACTCAAACACCCCTGTTCCTCCTTCATTTTCACCCCTAAACTGATTTGGATCTTACTGCAGTGACTTTAAAAGGAAAACAAAAGAAGCAAAACAAAAACACCAAAATACTTGCCTCTCTGCCTTTCACACTAGCCTCCCTCCACCCAAGAGACTGTGTGAACTTGCTTTTTTGGGAAGAGGTCCAGTTGAAAGTGAGGTTGTGGTCAGTGATGTCTGTGCAGCTAGATTTGCTTCAGGTATCAGATGCCTTTTTAATACTAAGAACTGCAACTGTTCGGAATTGTGAGGTTTTGTTGCTTTTGTGGCTAAACTTGAATTAAAATGAATCACCTGGTCCCTTGTCACTGAAAGAGCAGGGATGTGATGGAGTTCCTGTCCCCCTCTCTCAATTCAAACTGCTGGTGATAATGATACTAAGTCATCTAAAACAATCTAGCTGCAGTTGCTCATCTTTCAAGAAGGATCTTTCCTGTTCACAGGTTTAGCCAGTTGCCACCTGAACTTCGCAGACCTGTAGGAGAACATGACAGAAAATAGCCCCCTGCAATTTAAGAAAGTATCCAGTGCCTGTAGGGTAAGGGCTGGTGTTTCCGCTGGGTAAAAATGGGACACGTGTAGGGGAAAGGAAATTCATTCTGAGCCTTAATTTTAGTTACAGGAGCCAAAATCTTTAATTTAGTGCCAACCCTTATCTTTTTAGGCCTCAGAGGAGTTGGTGTAAACACCACATTTGTAAGTGGGAAAGCCTGCAGTGCTGTGAGGAATGTCCTCTCAGCTGAGAGAAACAAAGCACCTCCATTTAAAAACCAGAAATGAAAATGTAAGCTTCTTCCTCTGATAGCAAGAAGAATCCATACTGCAGTGAGCTGTGTGAGCCAGCAGCAGCGTAAGAAACCTACAGCTTTATACGAACAGAAATGTTTAGGGAATGTTTTGGGGTTTTTTTCCTTAAATGAGGGAAAAGGCAATTGTTTTGAATATGGTTGAGTTGCACAAGTAGGGAGTGTGTGTGTCTTAATGTCTCAGTATTGCCTTTGTTAGTCTCTTTATTAGTCCATGCAGTTTGGTGGCCTGGTAAATGCAAGTCTTATTTTTAACAGCTTTCTTTTTTTTTTTTTAATACAAACCCATAAAGCTTTAATGCTTGCTATTTAATAAGTAACTGTGTTTTCTTCTGTCTCTAATTTAGTGGCCATAATTTGCAGTTAATTGAACCATTCCAACCTAATGCTTACCCATATTTCCTAGTTTTGTTTTATTTATTTATTTGAACTTCTTGTTTTCATGATTGAGGACTTTCGCTTCTGTCTCATTCATCTGTTTGGAAACTTCTGACCTTACAGCCAAAACTTAACTCATTCTACTCAGTATTCATCATGATGCTGAAGTGTAAGATACCTGCAAGTGTAAACACTACCACTTTTATTAATAAAAGCAAATACAGTGTTTTAGGGCACATTTGCATCACTATAGTTGAGGTTGTGTCAGTATTTCCATTGTAAACCCATAGAGGGTCTATATCTTGGCACTAAATTGCCCTAAGCTAAATCTTTGCCATACAAGGCTTCTGCTCAAGCATGAATTTGGTGGGTTGGTTTTTAAACCGTTTCCAACACAAACTCTTGTTTCTGTTTTAAGTTATACAACTGTTTTGTTGGATGGGGGTTGGTTTAAAAAACAAAACAAAAACTAACAACAAAACCAACAAACAAACCTGGTTCAAGATTGTTTTTGGCACTTCTGTAACTCAGAAATGGTTTTGATTTTAAAACATAACCTTTGGCAAGCCAGTAATCTACAATATGGTCTGATCACTTTGGGTATTTTGTAAAAATAATAATAAATTGTAGAGATGTTGTGGTTTAAAAATCAGCTACTGTGCATTTGCAGTAACTTATTTCAACCCAAGAACTTGTAGCAGTTTTTACATTAGTAAACATACTTGGCAGCCAGCGTGATGCAGCAGAACAGTGATAGCTCCTGAAGGGTTGTGGGTTTTTTAATCATGTGGAGAAGTAAAGCCACTACAGACTAAAAAGAAAGATTCAGCTGCTTCTGAAAGCATCAAAACCTGCTCTCATAGAGGCTGAAACTGGAGCTCTGTTAAGTTGTCTGGAGCAGACTTTGATGCTAAAGCATATGAAGGCATGCTGGGTCAGGTGTCAGGGGCAGGAGCTCTGAGGGCTTATCTTCATTTATCTAAGAACTATTTTGAATTGTGGCATCAAGGATAGGATTTAACTTGGAGTATGCCAGTAACTCCAGAGGAACTGAAGCTAATTCTGTTCAGTGTGTTGCACATGATTGATACCTGCAGGATAATTTTCTTATAGCAGTAAATCTATGCACAGAAGTATTAATGTTCATCACTTTAGAGTCTGAGCACCTTGTAATTAGTCATGGCGCGATATTCCTGTAAATGATGTGGAATGTTTTGTCTTTATATCCTAGTTTCCAATGTCAAAAATCCTGTACCAGGAAAAACAAAAGATATAAATGTGATTACATGGGAAACTGACCACAGATACGGAGGTAGACACACGACAGCTGAGTACCAGTCCAGTGCCTTAATGATAATACTGTTGGTGGTTGGTGCTATACAAATGTCTAGGATTGATAAAGTTGTTTAAAGTTATAGAATTAGTAACTTATCCTGGAAGAGAGTAAGTTCTCTTCTTTACCCACCTGTATCTAGTATGCTATGTGTATTTCTAACAATGCTGGCACTCAGAAAACCTCTTCCATGGAAGTAGATGGTAAAATTCCTGCTAACTGTGTAAGAAGTAGGATATGGACCATAGATTACTATCAGAAGAAATCTCACACAAGAACAGGTCATCATCCCTAAAATACATGTTGAGTTTGTATAGCAGTAAAATTATTCACAAGCAAACATCTCTTTGCAATCCAATCCCAAAACTGTATCCTCCTTCCTCAGCTTGTTATTCCTGAAAATCCATCCATTGGGAAAAAGTCTTTGTTCTACGACAACCTTTGAAGCATCTTTGCCAATGAAAATAAGCTACAAAAGGGATTTCTGAACCTCTGCTGATGAAAGCCATTACAGTGAAAAACCTCTGGTGACTGATGAGACAGACATTCATTCCGAGAGCGAACCTATTTTAATCATGGTTGTAACCAGTTTGCTTAAATACTGTGAGTGGGTGTGTTTCAGTTACTAGGTAGTAAACTGCTTTAGAGTATTTGACTGTATTGCAGAGATTGCCAAAACTTCAGCCACAAGTACTGGCTTCGTAATTAATTGTTTTCAACCCCAATTCTCATCTTATTAAAAGTTAAAATGTCTTTTTACCCTGTCTACCTTTAATGGACAGAGCTGAGCAAAATGGGTGCAGTTTAAAGCACAGGTCTACTTGGAAAAGCAGCTTGGGAGGAAGTGGGGAGGCAAACTAACTTCTTTCTGCATTAAACAAAAAGAATAAGGTAGGGGTTTTGTCTAACTTTTGGGTTCTATAAGTGTAGCCTTTTGTGTGCAAAAAAATAGGGAGTTCTTTAAGTTAACAACAGCAAGTGCTCACTGATACCTCTGCAACAAGGGGTAACTGACCAAATATGCGCTAGAGAATTTTCTTTTCAGGAAAAACAACAAGAACAACCCCCCACCACCAAACCAGAATTTACAGGTTTTCCTGATTCTTTTCACTTAGGATGTCTGCCTGAAAAATCTTCATTTTAATAACAAGACAAAACAAAGCCTTTAGACATTGTCCCAATTACAGAGAATGGTACAGTTTTGAGGGAGAAGATGCTGACATTAGGGTTTTTTATGTAACATAACATGCTTTCTAAGGCTGGGGTTCCAGTAGACAAATGTAAGCAAATTCAAAATTAAAATGTGAATGTATCTCTTTAATTTACCCAGTTGTTTTATTAAATGAGTTGGCTAATCCTTTCCTTTTTATTTTTTTTAATATACTAAAGTTTGGAGGAAGAACAAGCTTAGGACAGAGGTAGTAATGTTGGGAAATCTCTCAGTTCTGCTCTTCTGTTATGCAGACTAATGTTTTTATGCTGTGAATTTTATGTGAATTATTAATAGTGAAGTACAGTGTTTGTAGTTTTCTGGTATTTGATATGACTTTGCAATTGTATCATTCTTGCAATGAAAATGCTAGTGATCCAGCAGAGACTGGGAAGAGGAAGGAGCTGCTCTGTAAGGGTCACGAATTGCCACGGCAAGATTGTGACTAAAGCTGCTTGGAAAGGGAGCCTGTTCTAGTCCTTTTTCACTTCATTATCAGTATGGATCAGAAGAGCTTCCATAAAAAAGGGAAATGAAGAGGTTGGGCAATAGAACCAAATAGTGTGTGTGTGTTAAGACCTGAAAGTGTTAATGAAAGGTATTCCAAACTTGTTTTAAGCTAGAGCCATAAGAGACAGCATGTCCTTCCTGAAGTGTGTGTGTGATGATTCATACGTATCTCAGCATTTTTAATCTCTGCTCTCTTTTTGCTTGAAGGCACAACACCCAAAATGAAGTAACAGATTTCATGAACGTTTTGGTGCTAACATTAAGTTCTGTTTCCCACAGAACAAAACTGCTGGGCTATAAAGGTCCATCTATATAAGATAGTCTGGAAGCCCAGTGCTGCCATGAGCAACAGCTCATTTACCCTATTTGCGTTTTAAAACCAGGGAGCTTACAAGCAATGGTTCTTTCCAACATCACAGCCCAAAACCTGCTACTTTTGGCTTCAGCTTTGTCGTGTCCCCATCCCCCAGTCCACCTACTCTGAAAACATACATGGCTGATAAGAGAGGACAGAGCAGCTGTGAAAGAACATTACGGGACAACGTTGCTGAAAGTTCAAAGGAATTAGGGAAAGCTAGGTAAACAAAAGTCCTAAATCCATCCCCTTGGATACTGAGAAATATATTTATGGGGAAAATTCTTCATTCCCCAGGTAAGTGACCCAATTCGGGATCCTTATATAAATTTTCAAGGACAGAAAAATTATTTATCTAAAAGTCCAGGATATCTCCAACTAAGGAGCCACAACAAATGCACTTACTACATACATTATAAAACTGGGAGACACTTCAGTGAAGTCTAAGTTCAATGATCAATATGCAAATCAATGGGAACTTGCTTTGAAGCAAGAAAAGTCTCCACTAGAGGTTCATCTTGAAAAGTACTTGTGGCATCGTGATGCTGTACTTTCAAGCAATCCACAGTATATAAATACAATTCCAACTTTGAAGCTGATGTTTGAAAGAGCCTAGAATGACATTATGTTGGCAGCCTAAAACCCACCTTGTTTTGTCTCAGAATGCTTCTTGGTCACCTAGCAAAGTATCGTGGTGTTCAATGTCTGGAATAACTGTTACCAGTAGCTGTGAATCTCAAACAAAAATGCTTAATTTTGAGGTTCTGCTTGAGAAGGAAGAATTCTTCAGCCAAAACTCATTAGCCTAACTTGATGCTGCTGTAGTTTCCTACTCGGAAGTTAGTAACCTTTCTCTCTGGTTGAATGTATTGGCTGGTTTGTAAAGGGCTAATGATAACAAAATACAAATTGATGCTAAAAGAATTTTTAGAGGGCAAGGAGCAGAGATAGTTAGCATACAGAGAATGCCAGGGTGGGTATTAGTGAAAAAACATATGAAATAAAAGGCAAACAGTTTTGTTGAAGTCTGCTCTGCTCTTTGGAATTTTTCTTTAATTCCTGGAAGGAACCAGGTGAAGTTGGGTCATCAGCTGTATTATACAGAGCCCTTCTTTAGGTAGGAAAACTTGAAGCAGAGTTGTTAAGAAATGTTCTCAAAAATGAAGCAACAAATTTTGGTGGTTGGGTGGAACTGAAACTTGAGTATTTGACACTCGGCTTATTCTTTACTCCTTTATGAAACCAACCTTAACTTCTGTTCCACATTTCTGTAGATCTGGCTCTTCACATACATTACTTTCCAAGATGCCTTTACTGCTCCTCCAAAGCATACAGCAGAGACTCAGGCTGGCCTTCATGGTATATTTATTGTTCTCAAAATTTTATCTTTAATATGCTCATCAAAAATCTCCTTCAATGAGAATCATGACTCAAGAATATATTCCAGACAAAAGGTAGTCAAATACGCATGTAGGGAAAATTTGTTGCAGTCATTTGCTGGGTAATAAGATATTTCAGGGACATTCAGGCAAATCTAAGTGCAAATCCAAGTGCTTTTATTTACAGAGATTTTACTGAAACTTTGTAAAAAAAAAATCCATATTGCAGAAGACAGATAAACCCAAGAAGACGCCAACATTGTATCCATCCAAAGTTGTAGAAGTTCAGTTTGCAAAATCAATTTCTGGTACATTCAATGTTTCATCACAGTTTAAATGATACCTTAAAACTGCTGGGTTTGATCTGACATTGCCTTTTGTTTATTGACCTGAAGTGGGAAGAGCTTGGATATTACAATTCTTCTGCAAAGGGCTATTCATCAATTGTCTGGCTCTGTTACAGGTCCCTAGTTTTCTCCTCAAGGAAAGTTGAAAGTAAATGCTTTCAGTGTTGTTCTTTCCTTATATGTTAAAAAAAAAAAACCAACAAAATCTGTTACTGCAATCAAAATAAGAGATACACATCTGTAAAGACAAAAGAACTTAGTTTTAAGTTTCAAACACTGAAGTAGTATGGAGAAATTGCTAGAGCTGATGAAGCACTGGTGGTTTATAGATGTTCCTTACTCAGAAAACACTTTTTCTTTCTTGGTTTGGGATACATTACATTGAGGTCCAGTATTTTCTTGGGAAAATAGCTTCTAATATTTTAAAATATTTTAAAAATGTATTCTGATTTAAGTTTAAAAATATTTTCTTAGGAAAATAATGTGACTGGTTAATCTCACTGTCTGTTCCCAGTACACTGTTGTTTTCTCCCACCTAGGAGATGGAAATTGCCAAAACCTTTTTCTAAAGGATATTTCCACTGGCCTCCAGCCTCAGCCTGTCACTCCATTCCAGTTCTTTCCTCTTAAAAAATGGCCAGTGCTTCCTTAAGCGTTGAAATGTTACCTGACTGTCTTCCGGACTGCAGGCAATTGAACAATCATCTAGCGCAGGTACAGAATGTGTCTGTTGTGCCTCTGTTTCAATCCTGCCTTCTATTCTGAAACCGTTCCTTTCTGTCAACAGAGCAAAAAGAACATTACCCTGGGCTCACAAAAATGCTGAAGAGATGTTTCAGGAAGGGCTGCTTCACCACTGCAGGGCAGCACAGGACAGCACAACTTGTGCTGTGCTGCACTTCAGGTCATGGTCTGTATTTTCTATACTGAAATGTTAAATGCAGGAAGCCCTTTAACTAGGACAGTGACCACAGCTACGACAACTTTTTTCTGAACAGGGCTTTTTGGCTTTTCCTACCGCGCAATTTTGTGGAGTGCATGGAAGAATATGTAATTTATTTTTACTATTTTTCAGTTAGAAACTGAATGAGAATAAAGGACCTTTTAAATAATTAATCAGCAATGCTCTTGGCTGTCCTCCAAATTCCAGAACGACCCTCACCCTCCCCTTTCTTACAGTTAAATTAATACAATTGAGGAATAGGAGTCGATCTGAAGAGAGACAAAGGGACTCTGTTTCTCTCACATGGTCTCCATTTCCATAACACCTGTCTCCTTGCCTACAGTCAGACTGTATGATCAGTTTTCATTTGAGCCTTATCCCTTCTTCATTCCTCTGTAACTTCCTAGGTCCTTGTGTTGCTGGGTGCCCTCTTGGCCTGTTGCCTTCAGTCAGCACCAGAGCTGAACCCATCTCCTCTGGGACCCCTCAGCACCCCCAAGAAGGTCTGCACTAAGGTCTTGAGGTCAGCACAACCGCTGCTCTGGAGATTTACCTTCATGCACAGGGGAACAGAACAGTCTGCCCTGTGTGGTCATAGACTTCCTAAGAGCCTCAGGAACGGCGAGATGGGCTCACACAGCACACTCTTGTGCCCAGAACCGAAATGGGTAACTAACGCCAATAGTGTTATTTATAGGGACTACAGTTGGTTTATTAAGATGTTTTTTTCACATCAGACCCTTCAGGATTTTGTCTTAGGCTAAAAGTAATACCCCCCCCCCCCAACTGTTTGCAATGAGAAAAGGCAGTAATGTTATTTAATATTATTCTCCAGCAAGTTTGGGGTACACAGTTACACCAGTGCCTGGTCATAAAACTTTACCACTAGAATGCAGCCCTAATAATCTTCCCACTTCCATTCTACCCAAGTTATCTTTCCTATTCTTTTTTTCCTACTTGATAGGTGTTTTTTCAGTTCCACCATAACATTTGATCATTACTACCAACTTGCTGCTGTTGTTCAACGTCCTCTTCATGCTTCAGAAAGCGCAAGGAAAGCACCGTTACTCAACTGCATCCAGAACCACGGCCACCGGGCCGGCTTTCCCGTGCCGTGTTTCACGGTTACCTGCTGCCGCTCACGGCGCGTTTCAGCCGTCCTTCAGCACCCAACGGCCTCACCGCCGGCAGCGCTGAGGCGTGAGGGCACGGCCGGGCCGCCAGCTCCTGCCAGCCCCCGGGCCGGGGCACGCTCTGCGGCAGCACAACAACCGCCGCCCTCCCCTACTGCTGCCGCCGGGAGAACCCCGTCCTCCCCTCGGCTCCCCCCGCTCCGGACCGGCGGCAGCGGCCGCTCCGCCCTCCCGGCGTCCGCCATTCCGCGACGCTCCTCCCTGGTTCCGGCAGCCGCGGCGGCTTTCTCGGCCCGGGGCGGGGCGGGAGGAGCCATGGAGGACGCTGATTACTTCGAAGGCAGCGCGGCGGAGTGGGGGAACGAGGCAGACGGGGGGACGGTGAGCGCTTCGCGGGCGGCTTCGCGGCGGCGCGGGGCTGCCCGCCCTGCGGGAGCCGGCAGCTCGGTGTCGGGCCTGGAGCGGGCTGTGAGGGGGAGCGCTCCTCTTCGGGGCCGCTCTGGAGAGCGGAGACTTTCGGGGGGGTCGAGTGGGTTCCGGAGGAGCGCCCGGGCCTTCTCGCTCTGCGGGTGCGGGAGCCGCGTGTGGGGATCCAGGCCTGAGGCGATAAGCGCTGAGAGTAGAGGCGGGGGGGGAAGTGTCCTCCGTGTCGGGGCCTGGGGCTTGAGGGCGTTACAAAGGAGGAAAGCAACTGGTTGGTTTTGCGCCTTCTCTGTTAAAAAGTCGTGCTGTCGTGTGGAGGAGGTGGTTTTCTGGGGTGAGCCGATGTGTGCGAGTTTCTGTGGGCAAAAGTAGTCTGAATATGGGATTGTAGGGGGAAGCAGGGCAAGAGAGGTGACTGACTTGCCTGTGCTTGCCAACAGCAAGATGATGAGGATGGGGAGGGGGAAGATGATGCCGAAGTCCAGCAAGAATGCCTGAAGAAATTTTCAACCCCTGACTATATAATGGAGCCATCTATATTTAACACGTTAAAGAGGTGAGTGTAACCTTATATGTGTTAAAATGCACGTTACGTGTGTTACAGGTGTGGTGTGGTCACTTTGCATGGAAGTTTGTGTGAAAGCTCATAAATGATCCTATTGTTTTTCCTTTATTTAGAGTTCAATTGGTTTTGGTTTTTAATGTGACACTCAACTCGTTCTTTTGTAATCCTTTCATCAGGTATTTCCAAGCAGGAGGTTCTCCAGAGAACGTTATCCAGCTCCTCTCTGAAAACTACACTGCAGTGGCACAGACTGTAAACCTGCTGGCAGAGTGGCTCATTCAGACAGGTATGATTGATAAGCCATTGATAGACTGTAATTTGGGTCTTTATTTTGTCAGAAATATTTGAATCGGTGGCAAATTTGATCGTACTCAAGAAGTGGACTATTGTGAAGTTGACATCCTGTATGTGTGTATGACTAAATTCTTTATAATATGTTTATTCTGCACAGAGAATAAATAATCTGTTGAGGAACACTTTGAAATGCTCACAAACTGTATGATAAAGGGTAATACAGTTGAAGCAGCTGCATAAACTGTATTTTGTTTTTATAGTCAAGGGTACTGTTATGTAGAGGGTCTTATCAATGTTTCATTGTTTCTAAGAGTACAATATAAATAACCGACCAACTGCCCTATTGCTAGTTACTGTACCTTTCAGTAGATGAATGGTTAAATGGAAAGCTGTCATACAGATGCCTATATTTTCTTAAGAATTCTGTACTACCAGTCTGCTTTTGAGTTCTTCAGCAGCCTCTTGCAAGTTTAGCATTGTCTCCTGGTATATTTGACCCTTGGTTAGTATAAACTTTCATTTACAAATTAGCAGAATTGTTATACCCTGATCTTGGAATTGTAGAACTACTTACTACAACTTTGTGTCTTCTTTTATCATATACTATGAAAGGTACTGATAGCAAACATACTACTTTATGATGGGCTTTAGTCTGAATAAGGTGGGTTGTGCGCCATCCTGGTAATTCCTTTTGTGTTTAAGATACGTGCGTTTTGGTATCATGCCCAGTAACAGTGTTGTGAAATGACTGACATAGCTGTTTGCGTGACTGATGAAGAGAGCAAGAGAAAAGGACTAGTGTGACCTGCCTGTGATCCTAAACAGTCTGCATTTAGGAAAAAAGATCAAGGACCTGAATCTGTCTGTATCAGTGTGACTTGACAGTAGAACTGATGGCTCTCCTCTCCATGTTGATAAATTTCTGAGTAGTTTCTGTTTGTGTTTTAAGACTTAAGATGTTGCTGCCATGTTTGATTGGATTGCATCTGCTGAGGTTTTTTCTTCCTTCTATACAGGTGTTGAGCCACTGCAAGTTCAGGAGACTGTTGAAAACCATTTAAAGAGCTTACTTATTAAGCATTTTGACCCTCGGAAAGCAGATTCCATCTTTACAGAGGAAGGAGAGGTGTGCATGGAATCCATGTTGCTGTTCCTACATGAGTGAATCCTACACATTTGCCTTTGTCTGATGGAGTAGTGGATGGTGGGGGAAGGAAAATCATAGAATCATAGAATAGTTAGGGTTGGAAAGGACCTTAAGATCATCTAGTTCCAACCCCCCTGCCATGGGCAGGGACACCTCCCACTAAACCATGCCACCCAAGGCTCTGTCCAGCCCACCCTTGAACACTGCTAGGGATGGAGCATTCACAACTTCCTTGGGCAACCCATTCCAGTGCCTCACCACCCTCACAGTAAAGAATTTCTTCCTCATATCCAGTCTAAACTTCCCCTGTTTAAGTTTGAACCCATTACCCCTTGTCCTCTCACTACAGTCCCTCATGAAGAGTCCCTCCCCAGCATCCCTATAGGACCCCTTCAGATACTGGAAGGCTTCTCTGAGGTCTCCACACAGCCTTCTCTTCTCCAGGCTGAACAGCCTCAACTTTCTCAGCCTATCTTCATATCATATCTTCAAAGCTCTTTGATTAAGAAGCATGTGGTTTCAGAAAACCAGCTGTGTCTCACTGGAGTCTTTAGAGGCCTAGAGAATGTAGAAACTTCAAAGGCATCCTCATTTGTGATAAAGTTCTGTACAACAACTTGCAGGACTCCTGAAAGGTAAAAGGTTTACTTTTAATGACTGACAACTAGAAATTCTTATGTTTCTCTCTATTGCCCTAATCTTTCAGACTCCAGCCTGGCTTGAGCAAATGATAGCACATACTACGTGGAGAGATCTCTTCTACAAGTTGGCAGAAGCCCATCCTGACTGTTTAATGCTTAATTTTACTGTGAAGGTAGTATACTCAGGTCTGATAAATGAGAATATCCATAAATGGCTGATTGTTCTGGCATCAAATATTGTCTGTGATCTTACCTGTATCTTTTATGTATTCCTGCTAGTACTACTTATTCATATGTCAGAACAGTGCAAGTACACGTTGGTAGGAGGAATTGCGTTACAGGTTGCAAGTAATAAGCTTCCCAGTAGTAGTTTCCCAGTTTGTTGTTTGTTTTTTCCCTGTGATCTGTATCTGAGAATTCTGGATTTCTGATGCAGTATGACGTTTCAGTCAGCTTGGTGTGTTCCTGTGACAGGGAAAGAATGTTCTATCTTGCTGTGCTCTGAAATACATTTTTGTATCATTATGATTTACATTTTTTGCTACATCTTTGTTGATTTCCTTTTCTGTAGTGTGAAAGACAAACATGAATTCCACTAAGTGTATGCAGAGGCAGATCTTACAATTCTATGTGTTCTTTTAGACTTGTTAGGATATCTAAAATATAAATGCAAATACAAGTTTTCTGTGATGTTTTTGGGTTTATAGCTTATATCTGATGCTGGATATCAAGGGGAAATAACCAGTGTTTCAACAGCATGTCAGCAACTAGAAGTATTCTCCAGAGTCCTGCGTACATCTCTGGCAACAATTTTAGATGGAGGAGAAGAAAACCTTGAAAAAAACCTCCCTGAGTTTGCTGTAAGTGTTTTGAGACTTGTTTGGGGCTTTTTTTTGGTGTTTTGGGGGTTTTTTTTCCCATTTTATGTGGGAAGAAAATTGTGTTTTCTGGTTAGGATATACAGATCATTGTGGGATTGTAGAGAATCTTAACATCAAGTCATCAAAAATCTTATGAAGGGAAGTTATATCTGAGTTAAAAAAAAACACCAAAGAAATGTATGCTTTTTGATCATTTTGTGACCAAGAATTACTTGGGTAGCTTATGTGACATTTCTCATATTTATTAAATGGTTTGTAAAAGGTTGAAGATAGAGCTATTGTCTCCCACATTTAACACAAGATCTGAAGATATGTCTAGTCAGTCCTCTGGCAAATAAAAATAATTCTTTTATGATGCACATCACTGTGAAAGTTGCCATGTGAATCAATCCAGCTTATGTTCTGTGTAGTGAAATTGCATGGTGACTTTCGGATGGCTTTGTACTTTTTAAGTACTGCAGAGGAAGTACTGAGTGTAACTAGCAGAGAAGTTCCTCTCAGTCTTGGTATTTAAGAAACAAAGTTCTTAATTTAGCCATTTCTTCTTGCATGGCATCAGTGCGTAGTGATACTGTGCTGTTCTGCGCATTTTTCTTGGCTGTTGGGTTTTGGGGTTTCTTGTTTGGTTTTTTGTGTTTGTGGGGTTTGGTTGCTTTGTTTTTTTTGTTGTGGGTTTTTTTCCCCTTTTCTTTAGACTAGTAGTTTTCATTGAAACCTTTGCTGTTATGGCAGTGTAATCCCAGCAGCATACTTGCATGTTCCCTGTTGTGTGATAAGATTTTTGATGTGTGCTTTAACAGAAGATGGTATGCCATGGAGAACACACTTACCTTTTTGCTCAATCTATGATGTCCATATTGGCACAAGAAGAGCAAGGAGGGTCAGCTGTCAGGCGGATTGCTCAGGAGGTTCAGCGGTATGCTCATGAGAAGTAAGTGGGAGTTATATTATAAGTGTAATGTAAGTCACCAGGATTTGTAAACTGTTGTGTTTTGCTCATTCTTGATTACCTTTTGTTGTGGTTTGAGCTCAGCTGGTAACTTAGAACCACACAGCTGCTCGCTCACCCCTCCACCTTTTCTCCCCCAGCTCCTGGAAGGATGGGGAGGAGAATCAAAAGAATGTAAATCCCGTTGGTTGACATAAGAACAGTCCAGTAACTAAGGTATAATACAAAACCACTACTACTACCACCAATAATAATAATGATAAGAGAAGGAACAAGGGGAGAGAATACAAAACAAGGGAAGGGGAAAAATACCCAAAACAGAATAAACACAAGTGATGCACAATACGATTGCTCACCCCTCACTAACTGATACCCAGCCCGACCCAAGCGGTGATCTGGGCCTTGCACGTAACTCCCTTCAGTTTATATACTGGGCATGATGTGCTGTGGTATGGAATACCCCTTTGGCTAGTTTGGGTCAGGTGTGCTGTCTCTGCTCTGTCCCGGCTTGTGCCCCTGGCAGAGCATGAGAGACTGAAAAGTCCTTTATCAGGGTAAGCATTACTTAGCAACAACTAAAACATTGGTGTGTTATCAGCATTGCTGTCAGACTACAGCTGAAATGCAACACTGCACCAGCTACTGAGAAGGAGAAATGAAACTCTTACGAAACATCTGAACGCAGGACACCTTTACCAGCAAAAGGAGAATTCTTAGCTGCAGCGTAACAGTTCCTGTACCAAACTTTAATTTGTGAACCAACAGAAAAGTTCAGTGTCCTGTACTGGGAGACCTGAAATCAGAAGAGCGAAGAACTGAAGCTTCTCTCTATTAAAAAATATGTATCTTTATTCTGTGATTACCCAGGATAAGGGGTTCTGCCTTAAGTCATTATGTTCCATAAGATGTGCGCTGTTGACTCAGTGAGGCTAAAATGAAAATATCTGAATTATGAAAATAAGTTGCTGTGTATGTTTGCCCTTCATCTAGAGGACATGATGCCAGTCAGATCACTTTAGCTTTGGGTACTGCAGCCTCCTATCCTCGAGCATGTCAGGCTCTTGGTGCTATGTTGTCCAAAGGAGCTCTGAATCCAGCAGACATCACTGTCCTGTTCAAAATGTTTACAAGCATGGACCCACCTCCAGTGGAACTGGTCAGTAGCTATCTTCTTAACAGCCTCTGAACTGTTCTTCTAGTACAATAGCACTCGGAAAGATGAGGTTTGTTTGTGCTAAGTGTTGTAGCAACACAAAATAGAAGTTAGTACTCAGGCTCATTCCTCTATAACTTTGATGTCTAAATGTGAAACTACTGCTTGTATTCTGTTTTGCATTAGCTTCTTGATAGCTTGGGGTTTGGCTTTTTTTTTTTTTTTTAATCATTTCAATTTGTCTTTTTTCATAGAATTAGATTAATTAAAGAGCTTTTCAATTAGGAGATAAAGATGGCAAGGAATAAATTAGCTGCTACGAACAAAAAATAATGAAAAAACCCACCCAGTGTGCAATTCGTTATAAGCAGACTTAAATGGGCATTTCACGCTTCTCGCTGGCTCCTTCTGATGTGGGCTCTGGTAACAAACTTTAGCAATATAGTTTGTAACTCTTCTTTCTATTCCTACCCTGCTTTTTTCCTTCCCCCCCCCCCCCCCCCCCTTCTGTCAAAAGTTTGGGTCTCTTCATAAATCTCTCTGACCTGCTCTCAAGGGGGAATGCGTCATATCTCTTTCTGTGCAAGGTATATCAGATGCAAAATGTATTTTTAGTCACCTCTTGTAATTCTCAGGCTCTAATAAACCATTCATTTTCTTCACAGATTCGAGTACCTGCCTTTCTGGATCTCTTCATGCAGTCATTGTTTAAGCCAGGTGCCAAGATCAACCAGGATCACAAACATAAATATATTCACATACTGGCATATGCAGCTAGCGTAGTAGAGATGTGGAAGAAGGTAATATTCAGTTCTGTGAGTAATACTATTTCTACTTGCAGTGGCCTGACTGTGCTGAAGAACATGTGTGGTTGTGAAGTTGCTCAATTTAAGATATTATTTTAATAGGAAGTGTTTCTGGCTTCAACTAAAATGACTATAAAACGTAGGTCCTGATGACGAAATAGTTCTATAAAAGTCTGAGTGCACTGAGTATTTGTGTTCTTTTCCCTCACCTCCCCCCAAAGTTTATCAATCAGTAGCAGTTTTGTATTACTGGAGTGTGTGTGCTTTTTCAGCGGAAGTGGGATTCAGTTCTATGAAGTGGATAAGGTAATGCATTGGGAATTAAATAAAGCAACCATCCTTGTGCTTCAGCTCACTGATAATTAGTTCTTCTGAAATTTGGATTTGAATCTAAATTTTGAGAAACACGATGTAATCTCAGGCTTATCACAGTTCCTTTCCTTAAATAACCAGTTACTGCGATGTTCACAACTCTTGCATTCAAACTTTGCAATTTTTCAGAATAAGAGAGTCAGTATAAACAAGGATGAACTCAAGTCAACTTCAAAAGCCATTGAAACTGTTCACAATCTGTGTTGCAATGAGAACAAAGGAGCATCAGAGTTGGTTGCAGAACTGAGCACTCTCTATCAGTGCATCAGGTGAGCAGAAGTACTGGTTCCAAGCTTTGATTGTTTTAAGGAGAGTATTCTTAGGAGAGGTTAGGGTACTGCTGAAGGGAAATGCCTTTGTGGGCTACTCTGAGAACATCCTCATTGCAGAGTATTTGAAGATATGGTCTGAAAGCAGCTTTCAGACTTGTGCATCTGACTCTTATGAGTCTCATGAGGACACAAGTTCTGGCTTTCACTGGCAACTTGGCATCCTTGCGTCACAGAACACACTTTTCTCTGCCACTGGAAAAAGATGACAGATTACTTTGTCTTCCCAGTAAAGCTTTCCTAGCAATAGATGTCTTTGGGGTGTTCTTTTTCTCCTCTTAGAAGTATGAAATAGCTACTGAATAAACTGGAACAAACTAGGAGCATACATAAATTTTGTTGCCTATGTTTTGCATTTTGTGCTTAGCAGGGAGTGTCTATGTAGCAGGAATTTTCTTCCAGGCAATATAATTTTCCCACCCCTTTCTTTGTGGAAAAACTAACTTGATGTGCTGGCAGCTTTTCAAGCAAAACTTTTTGAGTTCTGCAGGTTCTCCTGTAAGTTAAACTGTCATTTTAGCAACCATTAGAATATACTGAAAGATGAGTCTATGATTTTTAATTTACAGGGAGTTTTGTTTTGGGGTCTTTCTGTAGTTGGGTTATTTGTTTTGTTTTATGCTCCTGTGCTAGAGTGATCTCTTTTCTTTGCAGGTTCCCAGTCGTGGCAATGGGTGTATTAAAGTGGGTGGATTGGACAGTGTCAGAACCACGGTACTTCCAGCTGCAGACTGATCACACTCCAGTTCATCTGGCATTACTGGATGAGGTAAAAGTGTATATAAAACCTTGTTGGAGAGTAAGAACGGTTTTGATTTTTGTACCTGGGAAGCATGTCCAGTTCACTGCATAACATTTACAGTAAGTCGTTAAACATAGAGATTGATCTCTTTCTGTTCAGAGTCAATTATTTGGTGGTGTCAGCTGAGCATTATTTACGACAGGAAAACTTGATCATCAAAGAAAGAAATGGCAGAGTGCTTTTCTAAAAGGGTTTATGTCTGCACTGAACATCAGTGTAAACCTTTCTAATAAAGACTGCTGCACTGGTTTTAAAATTAAAGTTCTGAGGATTTAACTCTACTGTCTTGTTCGCAGATCAGTACATGCCATCAGCTACTTCATCCCCAAGTTCTACAACTTCTTGTCAAGCTCTTTGAAACAGAGCATTCACAGCTTGATGTAATGGAGCAGGTGATTATATTAGTTATGCTTATTCAAGATAATAGCTTTTGCTGTC
Organism: Ara ararauna; assembly: GCA_028858755.1. NCBI lineage: Eukaryota > Metazoa > Chordata > Aves > Psittaciformes > Psittacidae > Ara > Ara ararauna. Next base: position 10,615,487 of record CM054384.1, read on the forward strand.
ACAGCAGTTTTAAGAGTGTAATTTAGGAATATGGTCATGGCTTAAACATAACAAAGCAGATAGGGAATCAGTAAGAATGAGCAATAAAAATTGCACACTTCTGAGAGGAAGTTCTAATCTGTTGGTTCTTCCCTACCCTTACCATCAGCTGGAATTGAAGAAGACTCTCTTGGATAGAATGGTGCACTTACTCAGCCGAGGATATGTCCTACCTGTTGTCAGCTATATCCGCAAATGCCTGGAGAAGCTAGATACAGATATCTCTCTCATCAGATACTTTGTTACAGAGGTCAGTAGCAAAAATTGCATTTACTAACATATATATATATAAACTTCAGTATCAGCAAGATATGAGATTGGATTCTGAGTGATACATGTAATATCAGTATTCACTGGGATGTGACTGAGGCCTACGGCTGCTGACTTCTGAAAGGTAGTGGATAGCATACCACAGGAATACATAATTAATTACTTGTATGGGGAACAAGAAGGTTTACGTGCAGCTACTTGTATGCTTCCAAGGCTAGTACTGTGAATTAAATATTGCCTTTACTACCCCTCTGCCTGTAAGGATAATCCATTTTTGTCTGCTGCTTTAGGTACTTGATGTGATTGCTCCTCCATATACCTCAGACTTTGTACAGCTTTTTCTTCCAATCTTGGAGAATGAAAGTATTGCAGGCACTATTAAAACAGAAGGTGAACATGACCCTGTGACTGAATTTATAGGTAAGTAATATTTATTCCTTGCATACTTGCTTCCTTTTGTGTTTCTTATAACTTGCAAATAATGTTTAGGAGGAGGATTGCTAAAAATAGGAATGCCTGCCAGATATTTTCACAGATAACTTTCCCTTTTAGGGGCCTGCATTTAGCAATTTTCCTTTACTCAAGAATCTCTGGGTAGTAGTGAGGAACTTTGAGACAAATACTGCCTTTTGAGAACTAGAACTGTACTAAGGAAAAGGATGGGAAGGGAAGTACTCTGACATATAATACATTCCAATGCAAAACAAAAACATCTGTCCAGACCCTAAAATCCTAATTATTTACATAGTGCAGAAGTCTGCATGCAAACAAATGAACTAGTGTACTGAATGCTTTTTTTTCTTTTCTTTTTCTCTTTCAAGCTCATTGCAAATCTAACTTTATCATGATAAACTAAGCACTGGAAAATATGAAGAACACGGAGCACACGATCACTGCTTTGCCGTACTCTCCACCAGAAAGGCTCTATAACTGGGCAACAACGCAGCAAAAAAAACCCCAAAACAAGAAAACCAACAAACCCAAACCAAGGAAGAAAGGGCTGAAGGGCATTTGATTGACTTGCATGGTGACCTTGAGCTTCATATCAGAGGTTTGTTAATGTATTTTGGAAAATGGAGTAATACTGAAGGTTTTTCTGTTATTACACAAATCAGTAGAAATCTGAATATTCTGAAGGGAATAGCAGGAGAAAAACATTTCTTTCAAAGAATGTTATGTTGGCTGCTTGGAGAACTTGTCACTGATTCTTTGTGTAATATACAAAACCTGAAGAATGGGGAAACGCTTTGCAGATAGTTCCCTGAAGACTGGATCTTTAATGCTCTAGGCTTTGATGTTGTAAGTTGCATAGAAGGAATTAGTGTGATTAGCTCTTTCTCACCTTTGCATTTCCTGCTGGGGGTTTGTAACAGCCCAGGTTAGTTTTGTATTGACAAACATGAACTGGCTATGTGAGCAGGTTACCTTTCAGAATCTATTTTTTGTTAAATAGATGCTTCGGATCTTACTGGTAAGTTTCATTACCATTCTACTGCTGTCCAGCAATGTGAATGTGTGCAGAGATGTCATAACTGCTTCTTGTGGCTTGTTTTGTGTACTTACCTTTACTCTGTCCTGGTAGATGCCAGACAGTGCAGGGATACACCCAATATTATAATTTACCTATAAATAAAGCGTTTTTTCTTTTCCAGAGCTTTCTTTCAATGTTTTATTAAGGCTGCTCTTTCTGTTCATTGGGCTGGATTTTCTTTCTACAGGTAAATACTGTTTAGAAGTGAGGGGTGTAGACAAGCCCACTGTGCTTTTTTTCCAAGCACACCTATTTTCTGAAGAACTTGCTTTCTAAAAAGACATGGAGACTTTAAGTCCAGCCACACATAAATGTAAGGAGGAAATCACCTTGTTCTGTGTTGTGATTCATGAACAGGAACACTTAAGCTACCATGATACTTCTTGAGACAGCAGCCAGTTGTATAGATTAACTTACTTTTTCTTTCCTACAAAAAAGGAGTGCATCTTTCAGTTTTCCAACCAGAAACATCAGCCTACTGGAGTATGTCCTAAAGCATCTCATCTAAAACATGCTCATTGTCACAACACTAAAAGCTGTGCTGTTTGAAACCTAAATGGATCAGACTAGCACAGTCACCTCAATGCCATCCTAGATACTAGCAGTCTTACTCTTTTATGGGTCTTCACCACTCTACCAAACTTATTTTCTTATTAGGAGCAGGCTTCTTTATTTTATCTGTGAAAGAAAGATAAGTTGCAGAAAATACCAATTGGGAGGCAGCAGATAGACACAGTTCTGGGGAAGACATTTTTCCCCCCTCCTCTGCTCCACTACAAAGCTTTAACTTTCAGGTTTGAGTGAGACATAATTCACAGGATGTTTTCATTTATGGTAGGCTTTGAAGATGGATGTTTAAAAGTGGTATTCTACAACTGATTGTATCTTTTCTGTCTTGTTGAAGTTGGATGCTTCCCTGAAACTTGTATCTTATGTTCCACTATATTTGTGCACACTGGAGATTAAGTTGAATTGTTTGAACCATTATAGATTGTGCTGTCAACCAACCCTTTCACAAGAAGAAGTCCAGTAAAAGCAGTGCCATCCTCAGTAAGCTACTACATGAGGCTACTTCTTAGGTACAACCAGATCTATGCATTAGTAAGGTCTTACAATACAGCTATAGTCATGTAAGAAGTTCATTTATTAAATGCAATTAATGCCACTTAGTAACATTTGATATTATGCTGATTTGCCACTTGGTAACTGGCTGAGTTTTAAGGAAGAGAATTGGAAACCTTCAAATTAAGAGAGTTCTGGGCTGTGGCAATTTTAACTTTGCCTCTTTAGGCGAAAAAGGGTACAGCCAATCACATACTAAGCAAAGAATTTGAGCAAGGACACAAGTAAATAATTGTCTTTGATCAAAGTAATTCCTGATAAATCATTTTGGTTGCATGAAAGTAAGTGCATTACATGAGACTTCTTCCACCACCGTTTCACCAGGAGGCCAAGGAAACAACATGGCATTTAGATTTCTAATGTATCATGTCCAGACTTAGCTTTGTGAGCAGCATCATTTGTGAGATATTTGCTCAGTCCTGTTAGAGAATTTAATATAAGCTCTAGACCCAAATATTGAGTATACTTTTTCCTTCCCAGTATGCCTACATAATTAGTAATTAAAAAAAAATGATTTCAATACTGTGCATCAGCACAGACCACTTTCTCACAGGCAAAATGCTTTTAAGTTGGAAATACCTGAGGGCAGCTCTGCATGTGTTTTACCTTGAAGACATTGTGTGGGGTTGTCTGGGCTAATTTTGCAGAACTGCCTGATGGTCTTGAATTGCGAAGGAATTTTGGACTACTATCCTTTAAACAGAAAAAGGTTGTGCTGGGAAGCTTCCAAAGTAGTTTCTAAACAGAAGGGTGTACACTATAGAATCAAGGAAGTACAGCATCTCCATATGCACAGTCCTCTTCAATAGCAAGATTGTATTCTGCTCCTCTTCCACCTTTGTATGCGCTTGTCACAATTCTCAGCCACCCTCTTTCACCCTGTAAAGAATGAATTCACATTGTTAATTAGACAATGTCTGTTCTGCCTTCCAGATATAAATGTTTTATAAGTGAATCTAGGAATTAACTGAAGATGAAGTATAACACTGGGTTTACAGGGGCAATCTGCTTAGGTGAATTTACACCCTCTCCCCACACCATCTATTCCAGGACTTAATTTTTGCTTAAAACTAACAGTAACTTAGAGTTGCCCATATCAGGAGCTGCATGTCCACAGAAGAGGCTAGCACTTAGGATTGAGCTGACATTACTCACGTAACTTTGGCTGAATAGCCTTGTCTTCAGATTAGTTACGCTTCATATTAGTTCAAAGAAACTTCTACTTTTCCTATCCACAAGCTAGCTTTGCAGCTTCCTGTTTGCAACCCCACCTTTCCCCTAAAGTCATTTGTAAGCATGTTTGTTCCCATGTTTCCTTACCCAGGGTTCACCCCAGGAGTTACGAACAATCCAGTATTCTGTTCCATTTTCTACACCCCAGCCAGCCACAGATACAATGTGATTCACCACCGCTGAGGGGTTGTACTCTGTATAAAGTCCTCCACTGTAAGCATCCAGCTTCTCAGTAGCCATTATGCCACAGCTGTAATGAAACAGAGGAAGCAATTTTTTATACAAGGTGATCAGGACAGGGCCCTGGCAAAAACCAATTGGTTTTCTTACATTTTCACTTTAGGGCTCAATTTATCTACAAACAAGCTGAAGCCTTCCATGTTAATGCAGAGCTGCTAACGTACGCCAGAGTGGAGAAGTACGCTTCAGTCATTGGATTGAGTTTCAAGTATTTCAATCACAATATTACTAGTAGATAAATATATTTACCATTCAAGATGTATTTTACCTAATTGGTCCATTAGCATAGATTTCTGCCTTCATCTTTTCTCTTCCATTGACAGACCCGTAGTCAGCAACTTTCCAGAGAGTATAGTTCTTTATGACATGGCACTCTCCAAAAGTGACACAGGTGCCACACTGATTAAACTTCTTACACTCTACAAAACAAAAGCAAGATCACTGCAAGAGAATGCTTTTCTTCAAGTGAATTAATTATGATATGACACTAAGCTTTTTCTTTGTGAACTTATTTGAGGCAGATATTAATGAGAGTAATTACTAATACATCCTCTGGTGAAAAGAATTTCTTTCTGGAAACCACATTTAGAGTCTCTAGAATTACTAGTTACAATTGCTTTACTTCTTAGGCCTAAGTGCTTTGGGGAGGAAATGTTTCAGATGTGCATCATTATAGATACAGAAACTATTCCAGTCACGCATGACCAGACAGGTTACATTTTTTCCTTTGTTTAGCTTGAGGTGACACTTGTAAATATTTCAATACATTAGAGATTGTATATCACTGATTTGAGATATTAGGTTAAAACAATTCAGCTGTGATAACTTGTCAGAGCATGATTTAATGCTATGCTGTCTGGCTAAAGAGACACACAGAGAGGCCTGTAAGGAAAACCTGTTCTGTCAGTCAAACAGCAAGTACTACACCAAAAGGCAGGAACCAGTATGCTGAAAACCCAAGAAACTATAGGGGTTTTTTTAATGTTAAGCTCTGCTAAGCCTGGAATGAAGCCTTACAGCAGAGCAAATAGGCATCATACTTTGATCCTTAGCTTGGTAGTTGTTGCAGGTCTCATCCGGAATGCCATGGTCATGGGCATACTTCCAAACACCTGAGTGGTCTCCACCTTCACAGGATCCTGCATCAGCACAGTCAATTACATTCTGAACAGAGAGATAAGCAGAAGGCCATGCTCCTTTTCTCTTTATGTTGATTCGGTCTGTAGGGATAAGAAATTGTATTTTGTTACCAAAATATGTGAGTGGCTACACATTGGAATTAGTGTTAAAACTGTCCACTGAACCTGTAAGTGTTTGCAGGCAGCAGTACTTGTGGTTGGAAAAGCCTCTACTGTCAATAGTGAGGCATACAGAATGACCCAGCTCACACCAGCAGGCTGAGCTGTTACTGTGCGTTTCCATGGGAAGTATTTTCCATTAAAACTCAGCAGACAATATGCAGATGAGCTAGATCTGATTAAAGTCCTGAAGTGCCCCAGATCTCTTTAAATTCAAGTCACAGCTTCTGAAACCTTCCAGATCCATTTCCTGGCTTTGACAAGCACATCACCTCGCTAGCCTCTTGTACATGAACTCATGTAGGCAGACCTGAGCCCATGCAGCCCAGGTTTCTGGATCTGAGAGACAGGTCTTTAAACACTTAAGGCAAGGAGAACTTTCATAAGTATATCTTTCCTGTTGCATCAACCCTGCCATCCCAGACAAGCAGTGCCACTTAGCTGTCTTATTTTGTCAGAGACAGCTAGCTTACTAGCAGATACAACTAGCTTACTTGGCAGAGAAGCTTCCCTGTGAGTATTTAGTAACCCCTTCTCACAGTGCATTAGCAGTCTTAACTGATGGCACTGTAGTACTTTTATTCCTGTTAGTACTAACATTCAGCTCCATTTGACAGGACTGGGAGGTGTTATGGCAGCCTAGTCTTCCAGCAACAACGAAAGGAATGAATGCTTTAACTGTTCACAGCAGTCAAGAAAAAAATACCCTGGTTTGTTTTTTCAGTCAACCTTTTATACTTGGAAAAATGCACATATTGGCATGTTTACCTATACAATTAAGTTATATAATTAAGGTGCTGTATTTTATCTGTCCTAGTACTTCCAAGGTTTCATACGTGTCTATTCTTGCAGTGCTTAAGAACAGATCCTTCATGATTCCTGCTGTTTGCTTACACCTATGTTGTCTTCCCAGTTCTGCACAATTCCTTCTATTTCTCCTTCACAGTTAATCCTTTTACAACCTGCCCTGTGCAGACAGTACTTATGCAGCACAACTGTTGCATGCAAATCCTTACGTGTTCTCTCTAGAGAAAATATTCAAGTGAAACAAACCCCTACTTCCCTTTCCCCAGGAAAGGGCTGATAGAATCTGCTGAAACAGATGTTCCTGCACACTGTGGGAGTCAGTTCATTTGAATGATGGAGCTCATGAAACAAGCTCCCTGTGGGCCCTTCCCAGGAGAGACAGCTTCATTTGTTTCCTCATACCCAGGCATGGTTGGCCCCTTGCTGCTCTGGGTATAGGAACCGAAAAAGGGAAGGCGATGCGATAAATGCTTTTGTGTCTGCTGCTCCCATCACTGGGTGACGGGCAGAAAACCCACTTCTTGCTGCTCGCCCTGAACAGCAGCATGGCAGGAGCCACAGGCGCATTTCCTTGCGCAGAGTTTTAACCTCTTCTTCTCTATCCCAACCAAACCTCCTGACCTTCTGCCTGTGAGCTCCCGCGGCTGCAGTGCGTGCACAGGGCTCAGCCGTGGCCTTCGCCGCGTACCTGCCAGAGCGCTGGTGCTGCCGTGTGCCCAGCAGGACCCGCAGTACTGCGGGATGTGCTGGTTCCGAGTGGTGCTGGCGTAGTTGACGCCGCTGACGTTCCTCCAGTCCCAGCTCTTGGGCAGCGCGGAGGTGTCCAGGTACTCGTGCGGCCGGGGGTAGGTCCTGGGGGGGGACAGGAGCGGGAGCGCGGCATTCCCGGCACCGGCATTCCAAAGGGAATTTCGTAACAGGGCACGTGGCAGCGGGCAGCGTGACCGGTCCCGCGGCCACCGCTGCGCCCCACCGAGCCCCTTCCCCCGGGGCCCCCTCCGCTCCGAGCGCCCCGCGCAGCCCCCAGAGCCCTCCCGGGCCCCCCCCGGGGATGGCGGCCGGAAAGAGCCGCCCCAGCCCCGAGCCCCCCCGGGGACCGCGCGGTTCCGGGCGTGCAAAGCCGCCGGGCGGGGGGGGGCTGCGGCCGCCCAGCGCCTTCCCCAGCCCCAAACCGCGGCGCTGCTCGGAGGGCGCTGGGGGTGCCCGCGGCCCCCGCGGGACGGGGCGGCGGGGCCGAGCCTCACCTGAGCGCGGGCGCCCTGCGCGGGGCCGGCCGGTAGCAGTGCTGCCCTTCCCTGAAGTAGAGGCCGGCGCGGGCGAGGGAGCAGAGGCAGCCCCAGAGCAGCAGCAGGAGGGGCGCGGGGCACCCGCTCGCCGCAGCCATGCCGGGTCCGGTAACGCCTTCCCTCGCGGGGCCGCCCGCAGCCGGGATTTAAGGGCGCGGGGAGGTCCCGGCTGGGCGGGGGCTGCGGGCGGGGCGGGGCGCGCTGCGCTCCCCGCGGGGCTCCGGCGGGGCCGTACCTCGAGGCTGCCGTGGATTCAACCGGGTTGGAAAAGGCCTTTAGGGTCATCCGGTGCCATCGTTCCCCAGCACTGCCGAGCCATGGCACGGAGGGCCCCGTCTGCGCAGGGTGTGCAGGGACCGTGACTCCGGCACTGCCCTGGGCAGCCTGTTCAGTGGCAGCTTATGTCCGGGGGCAGCTGCAGATCGCCAAGCCCTTCCAACGGTATGCAGTTAGCTTCTTAGGGGACAGGGGATGAACACAGACATGAGAGCACTGTGTTCGCTCAGAAAAACGATTTTGATCACACACACCGCATCCCCCCCCCGCAAGAAAAAAGAAAAGGGGGGGGGGGGGCTGTTAAACCATTGTGCTGCTGTGAGCACAGGGTTGTGACAAACAGCAGTGTATATGGGAACAGCTTCAGACCCCGTGTGACTGCTGCAGATTTCTTTCTTCACCTTTGGCCTCACACATCGGCATTGTGTAAGGCTGCACCCAGTGACGGAGTGCAGAGAGCAGGAGGGCTGCTTTCTTGTTTGGCTGGTTTTTTTGCTGGTCCCAAGTTTGAATTTCTCAAGCCCTTTTATGGTGCAGTTTACAAAGGAATTGTGTCCAATTCTGTGACTGTTGTGTCCACTTCAGGACATTTGAAGATTCCTTATTTTCTACCTCAGGATTTAGTCAGGAGCAGAAATAGTTCTCTCATTTTCCTGCAGAAGGTTTAATTAGTGTGAGTTTCTTTCTTTCCCATCTGTGGGCTGGAGCTTTCATGTCTGATCGAACAGGTTCAGTGAAGCCACTTCTTCCCTCGTAGCCTTTCTTCCTTAACTCTCGGCACTTTCTGTGAAAGGCATGAGGCTTATTAGCTCCGCATTATGAACAGAAAAACTGGGAAGCAGCACAACAAAAGGAACAGCAGAGCAAGAGCTGAGCCCGCTGCTGTACAGTTGACCCTTTTGGCATTCATCAAATGACCCAAACTTACCGGTAACTGCTGCTGGGGCAGTAGGGCCCAGGTAGGGGTATTTGTTACCTGGCAGATGAATTCACATGCCACAAGCCCCAGGTTCTTGCTGTGTCATAGATCTGCAGTATGAGGAAGGTAATAAACTCCTTTGTTGTCTACTCCAGCCATACCAAAACCAATGTTTGACTATACGGGCTCATTACACTGATGATAACTTACATGGGCAATCCTGCCTGACTTCGTTTGGACCACCTGCCACCAGAAGGCAGTCTTTAAATAGTTTTTCTTACTAACTGAAATGAAAAGGTGAAGCAGATAGTCTTTATTGCCTGTTGAATGCAACGTTTTTTGGTAGCATCTTTAAGGATGGTATAGCTAGTCCAGATTAGTTGAGACTAACATCAGCTCATCTGATAGCCATCCATAGACCAAATTATCTGATGGCCTGGAGCCAGGCTAATCGCAAATTGAATTCTCAACAGTCTTCTCCACTAGTGTGAAAAGCCAGATCCTCCCAGGCAAGCCGTATTAAACACAAAGCATCACATAATCCTCCCTGCACGTGTGTCTTTGTCGCTAGTGAGTACTGTGATGGCATTAAGGAAAAAAAGCCAAGCAAGGGCAAGAGAAACAAAAAACCGCAGTAACAAAAAAACCCAACTGGCCTCTTGTGGTCTTGGCTTACTCCCCTAGTCAGGGCTTTAGTATCTAGGGCTCTCTCTGAAGGCAATGGAAGCAGTGGGCAGCTGATAACAGACCCTGCAGGCCAGGCTGGTAATAGCTGTGCCCAGTGTCAGGCTGCTTCTAATCACCCCAATGCCAAAAGTCCCCTGACGCCAGCCCTGCCGCACCGTCCCCTCTCTCTGGTGACGCTCACAAGGCTAATCTGCACCAGCACATGTCTCAGGGCCATGTCTGGGGACCGCACTGGGCAGTTAACAGGCCTGAGGTTTCCCAGAGCTGAGGACAGGCCTGAAACCAAACCTACTGAGAACCAGCATCTCGTGTACCGGGTTTGGTGTAAAGAGTAACGGGGGTTCACAGAGACACGGCTGGGGAGGAGAGGGAAGAGGCACAAACCCACTTCTGCTTCAAAGCCCCTCAGGTGCTTTGTCATGTGCCATCATTTTGAAGACTCTGTAAGGAAGTGCTGCAGAGGAGGCACATGATTCCAAGGAGCTATTTTTAGCAAGAGAAAAACCAACGTTACGTGATTGCACATTTCTTTTCCTTCCCCTTTTTTGTTTGTTTTCCTTGTGACACACTCTCAGTGAGAATAGTTATTGCTGAAATTGCCAATTGGTTTTGGACAGTGAATTAGCATCTTCTTCGTAAGTTGTGGCTACTGGAAATTGCTGCATTGCGTATTTATGTAGTGTCAGAATGCAGCGATTGAATGTGCAACTTAGAATTGCACTTCCAGCTAAGCATAGGTGGTGAGAACAAACATGAATGTGCAGGAGGAAGATAAGATTTGCTCTCAAAGTAAACGTCCAAATAACCTTGCCAGAATTTTGTCTTATGAAACTGTAGAAAATACCCGTTGCCATAGTAGAAAATATCTACAGTGTGGCAACGGAACATCGCTGCTTGTTTTCCTGAGTAAACGAAACTGTTTAGAGAGTGCTGGGGTTTATGAATGAGAGCACTGTTGTGTCTTAAGGAAACCAACTAATTTGACCTGAACTTAAGGTCTTGCTTTCGTTGCTCCCTGCTGAAGATGGCTCCCAAGCTATTGGCAGAGGATGGCAGAATGTTTGCTAGCTACTTTTGCGCATGGCACTTCTGGTGCTGAACTTTGTCTTAGGAGCAGTTGCCTGTTCCTCTGTTGGCTGGTGAAGGAAGTGGAAGTCATCTGTGGCGGGGAAGTCTGGAAGAGGCTGATTTTTCTTTTGGAACAGTATGGAAGCTCAGAGATTCCTTATCTCTCGCAACCCATGCTGTCCATGAGTCAAGTCCTTCCACTGTCATCTTTTAATGCAAAATAACTTAAGGTGCTTTCCTAATTATAGCTCTTTTTCTTGTCCTTAAAAGGAAAGCACCGACAGCTGTCTAACGTAACAAAACTGCTATAAGCTTCCAGAGGACAGTCCATTCTGGGTTTCTGTTGCTCAGTGATATTAGTCCTGTTTATCAGCAGCCAACATGACTGTCGTGTTTTGCTCAGCCTCACATAATTCCCTTTAATGCAGTGAACATAATAGTTTACTTCATTGGAACTGTGTTTTCACCCCTAGCATTTTCCTGGCAAGTTCTGAAATACTGCATCTCAAATATAAGAAAATAAGAAAGATAAGAAACGCTGTATTTCTTAATGGCAGGAAAGGAAGAGAGAAAAAGGTGGGGGGAAGAGAGAGACCATCTGTGCAAGTTAGTTAGAAGTCGATTCAGAGTTTAGATTGCCTGAAGTTGCTGGATTCTCATTAAATGTTTAAGGAATGTACATCATTGAGAGTGCAGTTTTACAAGGGGTTTTTTTGTTCCTGATCCTGTGCCCATCCTGTATGCAGTTAGGCACTGGGAATAATGCTGTATTAATAAACTGTAAGTTTGCCTGGCAATGTCTCAAATGTGGTGATTATAGGGGGCTACTGCTCAAAAGTTGGTATTGGTTTTATTATGGGTCTTGTCCTGTATGACTCATATGACGTTAAAACTTCAATTATGTGGCAGAAGCACATGTACTTAATAAATTAAGGTCACTCATTTTTGGCTACAACCTCTATATATGCATATGTATTTGTATATATAGTATGTATAAAGTAATGAACCACAAATACAGTGTACACAGATATTAATGAGCCACATTGTTTGCTGCTTGGAGAACTAGAATTAACTGTAAGGGAGGGGGGGGTGTGTGTGACAGTTTTCCAAGCCACTCAGTCATGTACCTGTGCTCTTGTACCCTGTACACAGGCAGTAAATAGGCACTTTGCCTGCTGTAGCAGCCTGAGGTGCTGGCTACTCCCCTTGCTGGCTGCGTGACAGTCTCACTAGCATAAAAAGGCCCCTCGGGGCGGACTGTGCTGGGTGCAGCTGATAGAGCAGCAGAGAGGGTTTGTGCTGGGGACTACAACCACAAAACCTGTTGGGTTGTAGCTGCCAAGGGTCTAAGCTACACAGAATGCGTGAAATTGTGCATCTTCAGATCGGCCAGTGTGGGAACCAAATTGGATCTAAGGTAAGGTCTCTTTTCAATATTGGTCATTAGTAGTAAGGGCTCCCAGTGGTAGCAAGTCAAATGTTGTTACTGGATGGGGACTTTCAGGGGGAGCAATTTGCTACCTCAGTGGCAAGATGCATGGCACATTAGCAGTGAATATGAATATTTTGATATGAAAGTCAAGGGCTTGCTCCTCATGCAAAGGTTAAGACTGTCAAAGAGTGAAACATCTGCAGTAACTAACTGTGTCACGGTGATTATCCTGCTTTCCAGGGGCACTAATCTGGTCTGCAAAGTACTGGGACAAGTGAGGGAACAAGTAGTTCCAGGCCTGCAAAGTTGTGATGACAGCAGTTTAGTTCAGCCATACAGCACTAACTGCCACACTGTGATCAGTAGTATGGGACTGTACTAACCAGCAGAATGACCTGTGCTGTCAGTGACCAACTGAGAGTGGCAGAAAGTGCAGTGAAGGAGTCCTGTCTAACCGGTCGCCTGTGGGAGGCTCTTTTTGTGATGTTATTTGGAGTACTTCTGTATAGTTCAAACACTGGCATGCTTGTTACTTAGAAGTCACTCATTGCTGAGTTTGTGTGCTCGGAGAAAAAACCCAACCAAACCTCACTGCTTTTTGCTGCACGATATCCCTCTTTTTAATTGACAAGTTGTCAAAAACCAAAGGGTATCTGGGTTAATTTGGGGCCAGGAGGTCTTTGAAGATGTTAGCTGAAGGATTGTTCCGTTGTACTCTTCCTCCATTTCTTTCTCCCACAGATCTCACCTTAATTCCTTTTATTGGAACATGTTGCTGTGGATGGCCAGGGAACGTCATGTTAGACCAAGATAGTTAGAATGCAGCTAGTGTGGTAGTGTTGGCTTTGACCTGGAAATCACTTATGTGTAATAACACCTGTAAGAAAAGCGCACATGCACACACCACTACAGCATGCATGTGCTGGCAGGAGTGTATTTGTACACCCAAAACAAGACTGAATGCTAACCTAGGAGGCCTTTAACATTAAACCAGCCTGGTCATTATAGTGGGTGGGTGTGTCACATTAACACTGCTGCAGCTGCTGCCTAGATAAGAGCCCAAGTACAAGACATCCATGTGAATGTCAAGATAGGACACTTAGGACCAACATCTGTTTGTGGAAAGCATTGCTAGCATACAAATTTGGCCGAGCCAGCTTTGCCATGACACTTGCACATCTCCCCAGTCCACTGTCCCGGCTTTTTTGTTAAGCTTATACCAACTAGTGCCTGTGTTATTTAAACGAATATCAATTTTCCTTTACTATAAAGGGACAAAATTGAGGGCCTCCACCTGTTAGTACCAGAGTAATAGCTAAGCAGCATATTAAACTGTTGCCTTGAATTTATTTGGGGAGGGGGGAGAGGAGGATCCCCACTCTGATCTAATGAGTAAATGGCAAAAACATGCCCCATTTCAGGCAAAATTCTCACTGTGTGTGCAGTCAGGCATGATCACAGCAGATTTGGTGCTGAGCACATTGTGCTGAAGAAAGAGTAAATCTTTGCAAATGTGTTGAACCTATTTCCTTTCTCAGTTCTGGGAGGTTATAAGTGATGAACATGGGATTGACATCGCTGGAAACTACTATGGGGGCGCATCACTGCAGCTTGAGCGAATTAACGTCTACTTCAATGAGGCTTACTGTAAGTGCTTGGCACTTCTGGGTGCTGGCAGAGCAATTTGCAGAGCCAACATGGAGGTTAAAATAAGTAATTAAAAGATACATTCCCCAAATCACTGTAGGGGTATTGGAGTTTTCAAAGCAGGTGTCCTAGGTTCAGCAGTAGCAGACATTTTTCTCCTTCTTAGTAGCTGGTGCAGTGCTGTGGTTTTGACTTTCAGCCTGGGAACAGCGCTGATAACACCGATGCTTTCAGTTGCTGCTCAGTAATGTTTACTCTGACCAAGGACTTTCTGAGTCTCATGCTCTGCCAGGGAGGAGGGGAAGCTGGGAGGAAGCAGAGACAGGACACCTGAGCCAAACTAGCCAAAGAGGTATTCCATACCACAGCACGTCATGCCCACTATATAAACTGGGGGAAGTCACCCGGAAGGGTGAGATCACTGCTCGGGTTAGGCTGGGTGTTGGTCAGTGGGTGGTGAGCGGTTTTATTCTCTTCCCTTGTTACTTCCCTTATCATTATTATTATTGGTGGTAGCAGCAGTGGTTTGTGTTATACCTCAGTTACTGGACTGTTCTTATCTCAACCCGTGGGAGTTACACTCTTTCGATTCTCCTCCCCATCCCTCCGGGAGCTGGGGGGAAGAAAGGGGGGGAGTAAGGAAGAGGCTGCATGGCTGACTGAGCTTAAATCACGACAGCAGGTTATAAGTTTGTCTCTTTGGCTTTTAACAGTAATTGTTCACATTCATTTTCTTTTGTCCTAGCCCATAAATACGTGCCCCGTTCTATCTTGGTGGACCTGGAACCTGGTACGATGGACAGTGTACGGTCTAGCAAAATAGGCCCACTCTTTCGACCTGACAATTTTATTCATGGTATGTACAGTCTGCTGTCAGCAAAGTAACTGGAGTCAGCTGTCACAAAACGGCCTTTTAATACCGAGCTTTGTGGCTGTTCTTTCTGCTTACAGGTAATTCAGGTGCTGGGAACAACTGGGCTAAGGGCCACTACACAGAAGGCGCTGAATTGATTGAAAACGTCATGGATGTGGTCAGGAATGAGTGTGAGAGTTGTGATTGTCTTCAGGGATTCCAGCTCATCCATTCACTTGGTGGTGGCACAGGCTCAGGTATGGGCACACTCCTCATCAACAAAATCAGAGAAGAATATCCTGACAGGATTATGAACACTTTCAGTGTTGTTCCTTCACCCAAAGTATCCGACACGGTCGTAGAGCCATATAATGCCATCCTCTCCATCCACCAACTAATAGAGAATACAGATGAAACCTTTTGCATTGACAATGAGGCTCTATATGATATATGTTTTAGAACTTTAAAGCTCACCAATCCCACCTACGGTGACCTCAACCACTTAGTGTCCTTAACGATGAGCGGTGTCACAACTTCACTGCGTTTTCCTGGTCAGCTGAATGCGGATCTGAGGAAGCTGGCTGTTAACATGGTGCCCTTTCCTCGCCTGCATTTCTTTATGCCAGGCTTTGCTCCACTGACAGCTCGAGGCAGCCAACAGTACCGAGCCCTCTCAGTGCCAGAGCTTACTCAACAAATGTTTGATGCACGCAACATGATGGCAGCCTGCGACCCTCGTCGTGGACGCTACTTGACAGTGGCATGCATCTTCAGAGGCCGAATGTCTACCAAGGAAGTGGATGAGCAGCTGTTGGCTGTCCAGACCAAGAACAGTTCCTACTTTGTGGAGTGGATCCCTAATAATGTCAAAGTGGCTGTATGTGACATACCACCACGAGGCCTGAAGATGGCGGCTACCTTTATTGGCAATAACACAGCCATTCAGGAGCTCTTCATCAGGGTTTCGGAACAGTTCTCAGCTATGTTCAGAAGAAAAGCATTTCTCCATTGGTACACAGGTGAAGGCATGGATGAGATGGAGTTCTCAGAAGCAGAAGGTAATACCAATGACCTTGTGTCCGAGTACCAACAGTACCAGGATGCCACTGCAGATGTTGAGGAATATGAAGAGGTAGAAGCAGAAGCCAGCCCTGAAAAGGAAGCACAGTAAAAACAATGGCAATATCAAAACATTCTCCAAATAAGCCTGTTGACACTCACTAAGAAAAAAGCAATAGCCATCACCTGCAGACCGAAAATAACACCTTTCTGAGGAATTCTCTGCATCTGCCCAAAATGTATCCAATATTACAATACAGTGCTTTTGAAATTAAGGGCAGCTCTGCTTCACTCTCCTAAACAACTGTTGACACTGACTTGCTCTCAAAAAAGATCCACTGTGAAGACAAGTTGTCTCGTAACAGCCTTTCTTGTAAACGTATTCACCTTTTGAAGATTATTGCCTGATACTGAATGTAATATACGGCCTCTGTGCCTGTGTATAAATATATGCCAGGATCATAAGCAACAGCAAAACATGCTACCAACTCATGAAATGTATTTATTCTCAGGTAAACAGTCCCTGTTTTGTTTGTGACCTTCTTACTGTTTCAGAACCACGCACATACCTGTAAGGCCTGCAAAGGCAGCATTCTCTTTTATTACACACTCCACAGACTGATGTAGCCCTGCAGACAAGTGCAGTTCCTTAAGTTGCAGGAGGAGAAGAGAGGAAATAGCACAGGTCAAAAGAGTGATTATGCATATTACTTTTTTAAAAGTACTTTAATAGTTCTATCACATTGCTGGCTTATATTATTGCAGAGCTTATATTCATTATCCTTGTGTGATTTGTTTCTATTTCAAACTATAGATTGACTTATTAATTATTAGCATACAGTGTTATGGGCACTGTGTAAATGTCTTGGGTCTGGTTTGGTTTTTTTCTCATGTACTAACTAACTACTGTAAATTTTCTTCCTATCAGTACTACAAAGGGGAAAGAAGGATTTGCAGCTAGTTAGGTTGAAGTTCAACAGCAATCACTGAATCAAATGCATATCTTAACTTCAGAGAAAAAATTTCTTGCCATTCACAGCCATCTACTTTACAATGTATTTATAATATTCTTTAAAATAAAAATTATACATTCCATAAAATCCATTAATACTTGAAACATTTGATAGACAAAAATCAGTTTATTCTTGTAACATGAGGAAATTGAGTGGGTTTAATACTCTTAGAAGAGTTTATTATACTGTTAAGAACATAATTCCTCGTGTCCCATGGGCAGGGACACCTTCCCCTAGAACAGGCTGGTGCCAGCACCTCAGCACCCTCACAGGGAAGAACTTCTGCCTCATGTCTAATCCAAGCCTCCCCTCTGTCAGTTTAATTCCCCCTGTTCTATCCCTACAGGCCCTTATTCAAAACCCCTCTCCAGGTTTCTTGTAGGCCCTTTAGGCATTGGAGCTGCTCTGACATCTCCCCTTAAGGAGCCTTCTCTTCTCCAGATTGACCCAGCCCAGCTCTCTCAGCCTGGCTCCAGAGCAGAGCTGCTCTAGCCCTTGCAGCATCTCCGTGGCTTGTTCTGGACTTCCTCCTGCAGCTCCACATCCTTCTTATGCTGAGGGTTTAGCCATAACCTTTAGCTGCATCGAACTGATTTTAGAATCATAGAATAGTCAGGGTTGGAAAGGACCTTAAGATCATCCAGTTCCAACCCCCCTGCCATGGGCAGGGACACCTCCCACTAAACCATGCCACCCAAGGCTATGTCCAACCCAGCCTTGACCACCACCAGTGATGGAGCATTCACAGCTTCCCTGGGCAACCCATTCCGGTGCCTCACCACCCTTACAGTAAAGAATTTCTTCCTCATATCCAATCTAAACTTCCCGTTTAAGTTTGAACCCGTTACCCCTTGATTTTCACCAAATTTGTTTCATTCTAAGCACAAGTAGAATGTGAACACCACCATAAGAGAATTTTAAAGCCAACATACCACTTCCAGCAGGAACCATCAGAATTACTTTTAATTATTGAAATTATATGCCTAATATTCCCTGTTGACATAGGTTTTAGCAAAGAACACTTTTTTCTGAAGCTATCATCATTGAAGTTGGCAGAAAAGTTTTAAACAAAGATTAAATCTCTTATTTATGTACTTGAAATATTGCCCTGAAATCCAACAAGAGATGTGCCTTAAACGTATGTTGCTACTAAACAGCAGACTGTGATAAAAACATTATTCTGTTTTAACACAAGTGAAAGATGAATGTCTCTAGAAAATGGACCACTTGTTTTGAGGAACACCACTTCCCACACATGCATTTGTTTAACAGACATTACTTTTATTAGCATGCTGATGTGTATACAAAGGCAAGTTTTACAATTAATGTGATGACATTATATTGCAGAGTCTTGAGCTTGTCCACAGCTTTTGCCATTTGATGTTGGAGTATTCACCACACATCAGTTCCTATGAGAGATTTAAAATACAAGTTATTACATTCAAGAAGATGCACAAGGTATGCTTCAAACAAAAGGCAGTAATGTTTAATCTCAGACCAAGAATATCAGAGGCTGTTCTAGTTAAAGAGATTTCAGCTGCTCACAATGTATGCAGCGTCACAAACAAAGGTAAAGCATCTAGTTTTCACATGTAGTAGATAACCCTTACACAAAAAAACCTGCTTGTCAGAGGAAGCAGTTCCGGGAAGCTGGCTGTTGGCTTAGCGAAGAGACAGCAAACCTCTGAGTGTTACTATAGAAACCCAGCAGTTCTGTGCTAATTCTCTAACAACTCTGACCAAACCACAGTCGTTCAAAGCAGGCGCTGGTGAACAGAACATCTCACTCCACTTAACTGAAGAGATGAAGCAATTTCCTCTCCAATACACAGTCTGGCTGCAGACACCCGCACACGTTAGTGCTAAGCCAGTCAGCAGTCCGCCCGGGCTTCACGCACGGAGATCAGCGCTGATCTTCCACACACAGTATGAACTGAACCACGCAGTTACCGCCATGAACGCAGCCCACGCTGGGACACCCGCACAGGCGCTGCAGTGCAGCACCCGGCCCGCTCACCTGCCTTACGGCTCACTCCTTCTTGGGCTTCACGGTTTTCACCGTGGACATTGCCGCCCTCTCTGCCTCCGCTTTGTACTGAGGCTTCATCGCCGCTCTCACCACTTGGGCGCAGATCTGGGAAAACCGGATGTAACTAACACAGGAGAGAAAAGGGGACAGAAACCGACGGTGAAAACCGAACCCCTCCCGAATGCCCCCGCGAGGAAGGAAGCCATGAGAGGAGCCCGGCGGCCGCGGGGCGGGTACCTGAGCCCGGCCTGCCGCCAGTACGCGACCATGGCTGCGGCTCCGCACCGCTCCACTCCGCTCCCGGGCAAGGTCAGCGCCCGCAGGAAGGGGAAAACCCGCACTGCTGCTCTCCAGCCAATCAACAACCAGGAGTCATCTCTTCCGCCAATCGGAATCCGAGCTACCTCAGGGAAGCTGACCAACCAGCTTCTACTCTGTCGCTTCTCCAGTCAGAAGCGCTCTCCTCCGCAGCGACCAATCAGAAGGCTGAGCAATGAGTCCCCGCCCCTCCTCCTGAGGCGGTGCGCGCCGCTCTGTGGGGGCGCTTCCCGCGCTGGAAGCCGTCAGGAGAGGTGTGAGCCCTGCCCGGTAGGGGGAGGTCTCGGCTTCGCTTCCAGACGTGGGCAGCTGGGGCGCGCCGTCCGAAACCGTGCGGGTGTGTGGGGTCTTCGTGGTTCGGAGCGGGTAACTCGCCAGAAACACTGCGCACGTTAATTAGAGAGCGGGAATTAGAGCCTGGTTCCTCGATGAGGCTAACGGCTAGTTACGTAGCGCTTATGTTACGTGTTAACGCATTCCTGAGTAGTCCTGCTGTAATCTAAGAATCCAAGCAAGTGGTTAAAGGTGTTTATTTTTCCAGCTAAAAAGGTTATTACCCCTCTATGCCATAAGGTCTTCGCTTTTTCTAGATATGACTAAAGAAGAAAATGTTTTGCAGGCATGTGGAGACAGTTATAAACAGACTCTTCAGTTGGGAGTTCTGGTCTGTGTGTGGCCAAACTGCCATATTCAGAGGTTTCTTCTGTCAGACACGATGCCTTTGCATGGGGTTTTTTTGGATTTAAGGCCATTTGTGCATACACCCGACATGCTCCAGCCCTCACAGCACCTCCATGGCCTCCTCTGGACTGGTTCCAACAGCTCCATGTTCCTCTTGTGCTGTTGCCCCAGAGCTGGATCAGGACTGCAGGGGGGATCTCCCCAGAGCACAGCAGCTCTTGACCGGCTGCTCACGCTCTGTGGGTGCAGCCCAGCACATGGAGGGGTTCTGGGTGGCAAGCACACACTGGTGAGTCATGGGGAGCTTCTCATCAACCAGTACCCCCAAGTTCTCCTTCTCTCAATCCATTCTCCATCCAGCCTGGACTTGTGCTTGGGGTTGCCCCAACCCAGGTGCAGGACCTTGCTGAACTTCATGAGGCTCCCACCTCCCAAGCCTCTCAAGGTCCTTGTGGGTGGCAGAGCATCAGTCCCAATACCAGCTCCTGAGGAACACTGCTCATCATGGTGCTCCACATTTCATGCAACACAAGGAACTCCACCACTTTCATTTACTGATGAAGTGCATATTAGAGACATGCTATTTTAATGCTAATGTCCAATGTTTTGGTAGGTAAAATAGTTATCAATAAGATTATTTTAAGCCTCATGGGCAGCCCAGGTCACAAATACACCTTGACAAAAAAAAGTTATGCTAGCAGAGTTGGACACCTTTCTTCTACCTATGTGTCCCTCTGTTCCTGACCCACACCTTCTCTGGGTCCTCTCCCTACTCCTCATCTTATCTGCTCTTTTCCCCCCATTTTCTTTTCCCACCATATCTCTCTCTGTGCCTCCACATGAAATGCCTCTGCCTGCAATTCTGTGCTAAGCACTCAGGTTTAAATCCATAATGGGACACATACAACTTGGATGCAACTGTTTGCCTGTGTAGTTCTATTCACTATTTCTTGGTTGCAACAGATAAGAATTTAGCATGAATTAAAAACATTAAACCTCTTGGAGAGGTACCATGCTGAGATAGAATGGAAATGAAATTAGTGACAGAAATTGTGCTCTACAAAAATTCCAGAATACATTTTGATGTTTATGCAGCTGTGAACAAGGCACAATTATAGATCTGTATAACCTCCACCATTACAGATCTGTATGACCTGTTTTCATGCCCAGTTCTGTTTAGATGCTACAATATCTTTGTAAAGCCCTAAACTTTTCTCAGATAAGAACTTTGACAGATAGAATTTAGGAAAGAGCACATAATGGAGATAAGTTTAGAAAGATGCAGGGAGGCTGCAGTGGGAAGGGACATGTCAAGAGGATTAGATGCAGAGATCAAGAGAAGCTGAAGTGGTGCAATCAGCAACATCCAAAAATGTGGGAGTGGATAGGTCTGGGGGAACTAAAGATGTGAGATTAGAAATGTCCAAAGAAACTGATGAAGTGAGGGAAGAAGCATCCTGAAAGGTGAGATTGGAGACATCCAGAAAGGGTGTAGGAATGAGATTAGAAACATCCTCAGAGGTTGATGAAGATAATTCAGAGGAGCCTTGAAACATGAAATAGTTAAAATTGGTGAGATCTAGTGAGTCTGAAGAGCTTGAAGAGGTCTGCTCCGAGACACCTGGTGAAAGTGGAGGGACTGTATAGGAGCTCAAGGAAGCTGAGGAATTGTGACTGGAAATATCTGGGGAGGATGAAGAACTGACACTGGAGAGGTCTAGAGAGGGTGAAGAAGTAAGGCTGGAGAAATCTGGGGAGAGTGAAGAGGTGAGACTTGAGAGGTCTAAGGAGGCTAAAGAACTGTCATCATAGTGATCCAGAGATCCTGATGAAGTGAGACTTGATAAGTCCAATGAAATTGAAGAGGTGAAACTAGAGTGCTCCCAGGAATCTGAAGAGGTGAGACTGGAGATCTCTAAGGAGACTGAAGAGGATGTACTAGAGAAGTCAGAAGAGGCTGAAGATGTGAGACTTGAAAGGTCCAGAGAAGATGAAGTGAGACTGGAGAATTCCACAGAGGATGAAGAGCTCAGACTGGATAAATCCAAAGAATCTGAAAAGGGGATTTTAAAGAGTTCCAAGGAGGCTGAAGTCTTGACGCTGGAGGGGTCCAGGGAGGCCAAAAAATTGAGACCAAGTAGGTCCAGGTAGATTGAAGAGATGACACTGAAAAGCCAAATCCACAACATGACTGGTGTTAAATCAGAAGTATTTTAAACTAAAGATCTCTAATAACATGCCAAACCAAAAGACATAATTAAAGACATAATGAACCTAAATAATATTACTTTTGAAAATAACTAAGCATACAGCCTTCATCTTTATGTCTCTTAGCAGTTTCTGTTTTGGTACAGAAACACCCTAGTAATAAGAGCTCACAGACTTCAGTACAGAAGTCAAAGTACAGAATTATACAGTGACTCTTCCTGATGATTCTAACAAAAATGGCAAATAAACCAGTATTTTTCTCTGCAGCATGTGCAAGATGTCTTTTGGGAAGCTAGCAGTATGCTAAACTGATTCTGTGACTACAAAATACACATTTCAGCAACATCAGTTCTACTTGTTTTTCAGAGAAAAAAGAGGTCTTAATACTTTTATTTTGTACTTCTGGACATAAAATCTGTACTAACAGGTTTTTTTTATTTGTGGTTTGAATGATTTAATAAAAATATCCTCAAGGTTCTGATAGAAGGCAGGCATCTAAATAAAAAGGGAACAGAACAGCTTATATTTCAGTTCATAAAGGTGCATCTAATTATAGTATGAGTAGATCAAGAGGCTGATCCTACAGCTGCCTTCTTTCGTCTCAAGACTGTGCTATGGAGCACAGTAGCTGAAACCTGCTGTTGCCTTTCCAGACACAGGCACAGCAATACACATAGAAATTTTTCAGAAAGTCGTTACAACAGTATTTTATGGACCAAGAAAGTGAAAGATACACTTGAAAGATACAGGAGGCTGCAGCTTCTTAGGTGAATGCACCCAAGCTTTGCCCGTGTTATTACACAACTGATGTCCAGATGCATATATAATGGATTTAACATAATCACCATGGGTGGAACTCCCACTGAAGTCACCTCTTAACTGAAGCAGGTGTCTGCTGAACATAGACTGAGGTTGTCAGAAATAATGTCTTCCTATGCACATACTAAAACTATGGGGATTTAGGATTTAGCATAACACAAAAACTACCAGGCTGAAAAAAAACCTGCTTATGTACCAATGATGAGACCCCAAATTCCGGAATAGAGTTAATACTTATTCATAATGCATCTGTAATTTTAAAGCCCATGTAACATGACTGTAATTCTATCAAGAGTACAATGTTTATAGATCAAAAGGCAAAAGAAGCTAATTTTTCTTAACATATATAATTTGTGATGAAACAAGTTTGCTTACTGCCCTGTATTCTTTAAACAATGAAAATAAGTAACCCCTTAAAAATATTCTGTGCTGCCTAACACTATCATTTTGTGACTGACTTCAATCTTAACTTTCTCAAGTGCATTGTAAGGAGAACAACAAATTATACAAAGGCATATGACAATAGAAGAAAAAGCCAGCATCAACATGATTTCCAACAGACTGTAAATTCCATCATCTCTTCCCTGTATTTCTTTTGCCTTAATTTAAAATGTGCAAAGTTATTGCCCATTTTCCTATGAAACAACACTGTCAAGAAACATAGAATTACAGTCACTATTGTATAAAATGTACAGGTCAGTAGTAATGCTTCCTACCTTTGATGGCTGTGGATTTATCTCCTTTCTCTGCCTGTGTAAGCCATATTGGGCTGTGCTGGTAAAGCTCTGCTGTTCTCTCTGCTGATGACCCTAATCTGTTCCACAGCTACTGGAAATCATGCCATGCTGGTGACAATACGAGTCATCTCCTATTAAATCTCCTCTTGCCCAAGTACAACAGTGCACAGAGCACAAGCAGAAAACATACGCTGAAATTAGCTCTGATCTTGAGATAAAGTTGCAGTTCTGTGATGTTTCTTATTACAGGACAACATTTTGAAGGTTCTTTGATGAAGCAGATGAAGACATTAATTTCTAACTTTCAGACATCTGGATTCAAAGTAAAAATAATTTTGCAGTGTCATCCAAGTTCCCAGCTGTCCATTCTATAAAATCTGGCATAAAATAGGCCCTGGAGAGACCCAGGATCTGCAGAGCAGAACTCAGGTAGGCTCATGTTTCAAGAATCTTGTGCATTATGCCCTATTTTAATGTGTTTAATAACTTCTGTTAGCTTTATGAATGTTGTTCTGACAAAACAGCATAATGTAAAACATTGTCCACAGCTGATGATAATATGGAGTAAAGGTTTTACCCCCCCCCCCCCCCCCCCCCAAGTGACACCAACAGCTGGAGCCTGTTTTCAGAAATTTGTAAGTCTCACAGGTGCTTATGCTTCTTTGAAAGACAAGGGAGACTTAGGAACCTTGGTAAATAAGGGCCATTAGTGCATCTCACTCTGCAGATAGGGAAAAATATCACCTGTGCAGTAGCAGCCTGCTTTATTCTTTCTGTTCTTTCATCACAGGAAAAGCAAGGAAATGGCATAGCTTGCTGAAATATCTCTCAAACCTGGTAATTATAGAGAAAATAAAACTGTAGAGAGCATCAGGCTATGTGCTCCTAGTACTTCAGTTAGATTATTTTGAGTATGACACAACTGTAAAATATGAAGAAATTTCAAATGTGGGTTCTGATACACACTTCCTTACTTCAAGTTTCACAACATGCCTACTAAATTGTGCTGCAGCTGCTATATTTAAATGAGTTTAAATCTAGATAAACCAGCACCGTTATCTCATAGGTAAATAATATCTACTTAGTCCCCAAAAGGCTATTAAGAAGAACTCATCCAAACGATGCTACATGTCATAATATAAAACAGATTCCTTATCAGGGCACCCACAAAGATGAATAGGCTCTAGGAATATTAAAGTTCACAGCAGGGGCAATTGTTTGATTTAATTTGATGTAAAAAGGACTGGGTACATGATTTAGGAAAATATTTGCTACATATGTTGTTCATTTTATTATATTCTAGCTGATATATTCAGTTTGATAATATATAATCTAGTTCAGTTTTTAAACTTTTTGATTAAAGTACTGCCAAACTTTTCTAGAGGAAAAAAAAAAGTAAAAAAGCCACCTTGTGATGAACTTGATATATATGTGTCTGAAAAAAAAGACTTTTTATTCGATGCTGTAAACATGCTTTCTAATAGATTCAGTATGAAATTATTGTAATACACATTGCAGAGAAAACATAATTTCAGCCCACCTGATAGCTTCCTACAGATAAGAAGGTCCTCATTTTCTACTCTTACAGTGCCTCTCGCGTTGCTGCTGGCTGCCTGAAGATGATACCACTTCTCCTATCTATTTATTTTTTGGCTCAACAAGGGGTGTGAAGACCACTACCTTCAGTGCAGGGGAAGAAGTAGAATGGCACAGCCGGGAAGAAAGAGGCAGGCAGACACACACAGAGGACTGTTTCCTTTAATTGAAGGTAAGCAATTAGTTAAGCTTAGCTGTAACATGTACCCTCACTTTTAGAGTAACTCAATTCTATGGCAACATACAAAGCAAAGCTATCAAATTACTTGAGAAACTACCATGTCTTGTGCAAGTGAAAGAACATGTTTCACTTTGAGAAACAGAAGGATGCTAAAACCACTCAGTGCTTTCAAACAAGCTGTCTTTATCAGAACTCTTCAGTTCTTCTACAAACATGAACCTCAGTAACATGCTGATCTTTCCTCTGAAATGTCTGTGCCACAGGGCTTTGACAGACAATACGTGCCGAGGTTCACCGTACATAACATTTATTGGAAATACACGAGACTGTACAGTTTAACTGCAAGTATAGACTGCAACAGAAAGATCGGCAGTTGTAGGAAGTGTGGTTAAAGCATTTTCTCTGTTTTCCAAAACAAACAACTGGTTTACATTTATACTTAACTGCTGTCACTGGGTAGGTGCTGACAACCATTGTCAGCAAGAAGAAAGACTTCTCAGGTAAATTAAGCCTTTTTAAAAGTACTTAGTTTTTATTGCTGACTGAAGACAGTGGTATTATTTTAGTGTTCATACAGACACAAGTTGTTTCTGTGTCACAGTAAATTCAGGATTTTTTTCTTCCACAGTAGCAGCTTTCATCATTTCAGATTGTCAAAAGCAGTACCTTGCAGAACACAAGTAGTAAGCAATTAGTAAGGTGCACAAACACAAGTCTTCAACGCATTTTAGTGCAGATGGATACATGGAAACGAGACACCTATACAGATCGAAAAAATTTTAAACCCAATAGACATGTTCCTAGAATACCTTGCAGTTACTATAAAACAAGTTAAACATTATACTGCTGCTTGAGCCATCTTGAACCTGGTTAAATCAAGAAGTGTAATTTACTAAGTTAACACCAAAATCCCACTACTGGTATGGCCAATTCTTATATCAAACCAGAGGAAAAGTAATTTTTGCATTTCTTTCAACTTTTAGATAAAGATTTAAGAACCTTTCCATAGGCATATGGCAACACCCGTACAAGCATTTGACAATTGGAGAGCACAGTGTTTCCAGCAGAACCAGCAGGTGATGCCAGTGCTCAGTCACGAAAAAGAGGGCATTAAGCTTGCCAAGATCTCAAACTTCCAGCTACTGCGATCTAAACTTCTGATTTTAGATCAATTGTAATAACATTTCTAGATACAACTTGATTTAGAACAATTCTTTGGAAACTTGTAGTATGTTCCTCCTCCTGGCAGGAACATGAGAAAGTTACCCAAATGATTACTGAAAACTTCAGAAGGCGAGCAGTGAGAACAAAAGATTTAAAGGTGCCATCTTAAATATTCTCCAAGCTTTGGCTCTAAAAGCTAAATGGTCTGGAGAATATTTAAGACTTGTCACTTTCTCATTTCTGTTCTATTTCTCAGCAAAGTTATTTGGGCAAGTTCAAAATCGAAGTGATTTAAAAGCAGGTAAATTGAAACATTAATCCATTTAGTCAAGCTGCAGCAGGTAGCAAATCCACCAGAGACCCCACCACCAATCTGTCCACATTGTTCCACCTCTGTCCCTTCCTCCCCCATTTTCTTTCTTCCTAGTCCTTTTAAGTTTTGTCCCTCCAGCCATAGCTCCTTTCTCTTACCCACCTCCTCCATTCTTTCTAACCACCAGAATGCACAGTTTCTCCACACTACCTCAGGTTGCACTTTTCGCAATGCCAGTGCATTCATGTGTGGCATCCTATGTTCACCAGCGCATTGTCAGCCATGACACAGCCCTGCAGATCACTGTGACATTGACCCACAGGTAACGTATGACTTGCTGAAGTGGCCAGCAAAGAAATTACCCGCATATATACATACATACATACATACCTATACATGCTGAGCCCAGGGCAGGTATCTACTTCCCTTTTCATATACATTGTAACTGCTGTGCAGTTGTCCACTCCCTATCAAGCAAAGCTACTTCAGGTGAAATCTTTTACTGTGAGACTTCCAGGTGAACACACCAAGCCATTACATGACTGTACAGACCAAAACATTTTGTTCTCTTCTGCTGTTAGCAATAGCGAGCATTACCAATCTCAGTCCAAGCAGACTGACAGCAGACTGACAGCTACTCCACAGGATCTAGCAAACTTCAATCTGGTCACTGGTTAATGTGTCAGATTTGCAGAAAAGCAGAGTTACGAAGAAGTAAAAAAGAGAACAGCAGCTATAAATGTGCATTTTAGGATATGAATTTCAAAAAGCAGCTACTAACTCCAGAGTATTTATTCACCTTCACCCCCCTCATCTTAGAGTACTCACCTAGCAGTTATAAAAAACAAACAGAAAATTTCAGAGTTAGCCAGAATTCAGATAAAGTTTTATTTAAAAACCGCCACATACTCTGGCAGAGTGAGAATGCAGGCATATAAATAAAATAGAATAAAACAATGATCTTTCAAGATGTTGAATGCTTGCAAAGATTAAACAGCAAATTGTTTTTTTGTTCAGTGCAAAGGCAAACTGTGAGTTCATACTATGCGGTCCTTAGTGTGGAAAAATCAGGAAAAGAAAACTACCAAGTAATGCTAATGGCTAAAACATTTCAGATGAGTTTCAAGCATTGTATTTTTATCAGAAATGATGGTACAGTTTTGCAGAAGTTTCACAGAATAGTGTATACCTTTTAAATTGAAATGCTATTTCAGTTGTAATAATCTCCTGTAAAAGCATGGCAAAGCTTAGTGATTTCAATTTAGTAAGAGTCTCAAACCATTTCTTTTTAGAAAAATATTTAGAATAGTTATATTTTAAAAAGTTATATTTCTACACCCCCACACCCCCACACACACCCCCACACCCCTGTTTTCTTTCCCCTACACAAATATTACAGAAGAACGTTCCTGTGTGTTTACAACTTAAATTAATCTCTGGTTCTCTATATAGCAGACACTATTCAATAGAGAATTCTGATAACAGAAATGGCATGCAACATAAAATATACTGGGCAGGTGACATTACAGTTTTTAAAGACTAAGAGAGTCTTGAAATCGCTTGTAAGCTTAGAATCAAAATTCCAGGAAGAGCCCCTGGCACCAAACTACAAGCATCAACTCGTTCAGGGCTGTGTCCTTCCATTTTTCCCTCATAGGACAGACGGCCCCTGCTGGAGTCAACAGGACTACCAGCAGGCTGGTGTTCTATGTGAGGATGTCAGGGTCTGACCTTTACGTTCCTGCAGCTTGTGACTGGTGACAGTACCAAGAATCTACAACAAGTACCGAGAAACAAACACAAACTGTAGAACACCATATTCTCAAAGTTTCCATTTAAAGAGCCTTGTATCGTGAGCAAATCAGTTCAGAAGGTAAAGGAACTTCTGTAACTTAAAACACTTTAAAGAACAATTCAATATTCAGTTGATTTAAGGTTATTTTTGGACCATGACCAAATTAACAAGTATACTGTTAAAATTCTTTAATATTATTTCCTTTTATGTTTAGGTATCTTTTTAGCCAAATGTAAAAGATCTAAAAAATCTTTGTAAATGTTTCCTTGAAATTCTGAAATGAACACCTACTATTCTTAGACATCCTAGCAGCTTGGAAGATTTTATTCATATTGTACCTCTGTAGTTAGTGGGCTTTCAGAAATGGAGATACTTACTACAGGAGTTTAAAACTGGATTTTATTTTCAGTTATGGCACACCCAGCTCACTAATGTCACACTTCAGAATAGAATTTATATCTTAACAGATAAGAGACACTTTGTATGTTTCTGAGTACCACATTAGTTCAACCAGTCCAGTTAAAAAGGTTCTCAAAAGATATTTGGTACATTCTTCCATATTTCAAGCATCAAGTAATAAACTTTCTATTAAACCAAGTTGTATCACAGACCTATAGAGAATTAACAAAGAGAACAGTGATGGAACAAACCATTCTGCTTAATTTTGGGCTTGGTCCCAAAAGAGGTAGTCCATAAGTTATACGCACACATAAAAATTCCACAGAAGTTAACCTAACATGCAGTCTCCTCCACCATATGCAGCCTCATCACTAAAAGAGGCTATTTCATATCTGAGAACATTACAAGTTACTGTTCATGTAAGGAACTATACTTGAAAATTATTTCTTCATCTGTAACCAAAACCTGGTTCAGCTGAACCAATATATTAACTGGGCTTTGCCATCAACCTCCTTAGTAAGAATGCAGCTTTTCTCCAAATTAAATTTAAAACCTGCCTAATACACAGGTATACCTTTAAATAACAAAGGATACATGTATTTAGGCTTGGAGAGAAGCTTCAGATTGTTAAACCTCCTTAGTAATACAGGTATATTTACTGTCATTTCTCTACAAATGCTGCTGCTGCCATTGAATTCCTCATGGTTCCTCTTGCTGAAGCTGCAAACTCTTCAATCTCTGCATTCAGCCTATTAATTACCCATTCCAATGCTTCACGGCCCTACAGTTAAAGAAAAATTTATCAGTGTATAAATCTTAATAAATAAATCGGTTACACCCTGTCTTGCTGAAAATGACTAGACACAATAATTGAAAACCAAAGGAAAGGTACAGAAATACAGGCCTCTGTCATACTTTTTACTCCAATAACTGGAGTACTGCAGGAACATATCCTGCCTTACATTCCATGAAAAAAATTCCTTATGTCAGCAGTGCTCACATTATATGCCACAAAAGTTTTTATCCAGATTGTTTTATCATTCTTGAGGCTGAACTCAAGACATCTTTCGATTCCTAGAGAACCCTCAACTAAAACACCACTTCATTACTCCCACACAACTACTTCAGAGCTGACTTTTTCAATAACAAAAAAACTAATGGATGCCATCGGGGGCAGCAAAAGCATGACAGTGCCAGACTGTTGAGTGGAGATGGCTTTCTCCAGTGAAGAGTCAGGGAGCTTTGCCAATAATAATTATCTCCATTCACAAGAGGAAAAAAAAAAACAAAAAACGAAGAAGTTCAGCAAGGTGAGCATTCAGTCTCTATAGTAAAGACAGCAGAACTATGTGGGCCCTTCCCAAGGCTGCTGTCAAAGCCAAAAAGTAAAATAGAATTTTTTTTCCTCTTCAGCCAGTGGTCGCATGTTATACACAAGGATCATACTTACTTTATTAGCATTGGAAGAAATTGTGTTTGCCATTAGCCCTTCTAAGTAACTGCTGAGACTGACACCTTTTACTGATATTATTGCTTCTTGTGTCAACATGGTTCTGAAACAGAGCAGGAAACAGAATTATTCTGAGTAGCTTAAAAAATAATGCATTGCTGAAAGAAACTCACTCCTTCCCAACAAACATTCTCTTACCAGCTTTGCTGTGTAACACAGAACTTCCTGCCCCAGAAACATAACCCACTTCCACAGTGTACAAGTGCTTTATTAGAGGGTAGATTTAGATTAGATACTAGAAAGAAGTTTTTCCCTGTGAAAGTGGTGAGGCCTTGGCACAGGTTGCCCAGAGAAGCTGTGGCTGCCCCATCCCTGGCAGTGTTCAAGGCCAGGCTGGATGGGGCTTGGAGCAACATGGTCTAATGGAAGGTGTCCCTGACCATGGCAAGGGGTTGGAACTAGATGAGCTTTAAGGTCCCTTCCAACCCATTCTATGATTTATGCTTCTATTCATAAAATAAAATCCATGAGTCTCCACTAAGTGGAAGTGTCCCTTTATGCATCTTTAGCTGCTGGAAGAGTGGAAACAGCAGATTTGGAGTGAAGGTACACTGGGAAAACGGCATTAAAACATCCCCTTCAACAACAGGGATTTAACACTTCTGACCAAGAAAACAAAACAAACTCTTATGTTAGAAACTCTGGAAAACAATGCAGACTCAGAAAGCTCTAATTTTGCCTCACAAAAAAAAACCCAAACAACCAATAAACTAAACATCAAAACCCAAAACTCAAATATTATAGACTACAGGGAGATAGATGTGCCTTCTAATGCAGGTTCTGTGCCCAGACAGATAAGGAGATCAGGAATAGGGCACCGTAACTGAAGCAGCATACAAACTCAGTTATAGACAGAACACAAGACAACACCTGAAGAGTTGATCTGAACTGGGCTGTGTCATAGTGTGACACTGCGTGTCCCAGAAGTGCTCTGCAGAAACAGTGTCACCAGAGAAAACGGCAGTCCATTTAATTCTTTTTTGAGACAAGGTGTAAACCTCATCTCCTGTTCAAGAGAAACCATGGAAATTTTCAAAGTCAGACTCTGTACTACTTCTGGGCAATGTCTGAACACAGAAGTACTTACTTGTATGGGTCATGAGGGTGTGGTTTATAGACAAGCCTCTCGTCTACTGACACTAGATTTGTAAATGAAATCTGCAGAAAACAAAACAGGATTACCCCTTGATAAAAATATTAAACAAATGTAGTAAATAAACCTGCAGATTCAAAACTCATGCTTTTCTGTCAGATTTAAACATTGTACTTTCCCTGCAAATATTAGGGTTGAGATTTCTCTATGTTGAAAAATCCAAGTTCAGCAGTTGCTCATCTGGTTTTCTTAAGTTTCTGTATCATTTGCCATTATAACTACCCCATTTATAACAACATTTCAACAGTGGGATTGGGTAAATTGAGCGGTACAAAGAGCAAAATTAGGAAACAGTGACAGTGTACACCAAACAGCTTTTAGAAGCTCCTTTTCTTGATGCTTCTCTTCCCCCAAAAGTACTCCTGTCCTGCTCATCATCATGTTCAGATGCTTCCATCCTGACAAGTTCCAAAAAGCCAGTAGCACCCTTCTGCAAAGCAGAACTGGTCCACTATGAACACGTTACATAAACACCTTTAACTTGTATTGTTCTAGTGCAGTCTTCAGGTCATTTTCAAGATTAATTTCCTTTTCCAGTTTACAAGGTATTATAATCTGCAGCCTCTTTCAGTTGCACAAACACAGCTACTTACATTGCTGGATTTAAGCTCCATTGTTTTTTTCACCGGGTCAACAACAGAGTGCTCCTGAACATAGGTCTTTGTTCTGCACGTGCCGATAAGCTAAAAAGCAGGCAAACATATACAGCATTAATCATGCAAACCAGCTGCTATTTTTTAGTGCCTTTAAAGACCGAAGTATTAAACAGACACTGAGACATAAGAATTAGAGTTTAGCCTAACACAAATTATTCAGTTGAGGTAGATACCATTTTCAAGATGGAAGCAATCTAAGGCTTGGGTAATTTTTTGCTGTGAGGAAGTCCCTATGTGTACTGTTGCTGAGCTTTCCTCAGCAGGTACATAAATGTGAATCATTTCATAACTGTAATGGTTTGAAAAGATAAGCATCTATTACACCACCTGAGTCACAAGCTTCCCCCGCCCTCTGGCATCCTTTCCAAGCTCTGCGACAAGATACGTACCGATTTCACAATGGAAGGTATTCCCCATTCCGTACTGAGGAGTCGGTGGCTGTGCAGCTTCCCACTAGGATCAACGTGTCTATCCAGCACGTCGACGCCAACCACACTGGGGTTCATGGGATTTGGGTATTTCTGCATGGCAGCCGTTGTCACAGTTTCCCAGGGGTGGCTGCCAAATCAGAACCAAGACAAAGTTGTGCACCTTTTTTTTAATGGGCTTTCTAGTAAAAGTGAGCACATCAATCAAATGGTATTTTTAAAGCAGTTCAGTTTCCAGTTCTCAACCTCACAAATACCCTTCCCTAAAGGAAAACACCCATTTTGCAGGTTGGGCAGAGGTACACAGAAGGTCATACAACACACCTGATTCATCAGGACTCCTGAGCTCAACTACCTTGTAGCTTCTAATTCGATACAAATGTTTTCCCTGTGATGTCATGCTGAAAGACTGCAACTTTTATGGGGCTCCAGGAACACTGGAGCCATTTATTAAGCTGCTACTTTCCTCCAACAAGTAATTTCTTCGGATTATTTTTCGGCAGAGGTGTTTTGGAGCACTGGAGCCCCAACAACATGAACGGACTCCTAACGCTTCTGTCAGTCTTACACCCGGACGCAAGGGCAGCACAAAGCGACCCTCACTACGGCCGACACGGTAGGTACACCTCCAGGTTCAGTGGGAAGCGGCTTCCACAGCCTCACCCGCTACGCTTCCCCAGAAACCCCCGGCTTATGGCAGGCCCCCGCCAAGGCGGCAGCGGCGCCCGCGTTCTGTAGGTTAACTGAGCCCCAGCCGCCCGGAGGGCGCTCCTCGCAGAGCGGCCTCCGAGCTGGCAGTAGGCTCGGTGCCCCGCCACCGGCGAGCGGCTCCCCGCGGCGAGTGACCCCGGGGCGCAAGGACGCGCAGGGGGAAGGTCAAGGGAGCCGAGCGAGCACGACTGCCGGAGCAGTGGCGCTGGGCCGGGCCGGGGCAGACGGCCTGCAGGCCGGGGAGCCCTCTCAGCCCCCCGGGCCCCCGGAGGAGCGGCCGCCATCCCTGAGACCAGCCCTACTGCTCCCCTCACGCCTTCCCCGCGCCGCACTCACTCGAAAACATGCTCCGAGGTCCAGATCTTCATGGCGGCGGGCACCGGGCGGGGACGGGGGCGGGGACGGGGGCAGAGACCGGGGCGGCCGCTACCGCGTCCTCCTCGCGCCCCGGGGCCCCGGCACCACGGGGACCGGCACTGCCACCGGCAGGCTGCGCCTGCGCAATCAGCAACGAGGCGCAGCCCCGCCTTCGGGCGCGGAACAGCTGGCATCCAATCGCCGCGTGGCACCGCCGTAACGTCACAGTGACGTACGAGTGAAAGTCACGCACAGGGCTCTCTGTCGCCGGTGTCGGGCGCCCGCCGGGAGCCTTGGGCGCGCTGCCTGCGCGGGGCGGTGCCGGGAGGGGCTCTCCCGGCGGCGTTCCGAGGGGTCAGGGCACGGGACCCGGCGGGGAAGCTCGCGGGGCCGCCGCGGGGTTTCTGGAGCAGTCCCCGCCCTGAGCTGAGGTGTGGGTGAAGTGCAGCCGAGATTCAGTCACAGCTGAAAGCGTTCCGAATCATGCAAGTGCTTTACGAGACGCGCGATTCAGAAACACAGCCGTTAGCTCTTGCAAGGCTTAGTCGGTTAAAGTTGGAATTAAAGCACGTTGTATGCTAACTCCGACTGTCAGGAGCCGTGGGTGCCGCGGGCTGTTTTCGGGGTGAGCCGTTCCTTGGGGGGCCGGTTACCAGAGGGCGGGGAGATCATCGCGAGCATCGGTGGTTTAACGGGCTGTGCTGGACGGAAAGGAAGGACACGGACCGAGAGCAGTCGGCAGTTCTCCACCGGGGCAGCTTACTGGTGTCCTTAGCCAACTTGTTTTGTAAGTGCGCTGCCTGGAAGTTATTTTATAACCAACACTTATAAAACAGCCTCTTTGCTCTTTTGCATGTTAGAAAGCATGTTCTGTAACGTGCAGGCTGTTCCAGAATGGAAGGGTTTCAACTAACTGTTGTGAGCCATTTTACTCATTCTTGGAATAAAACAGAAGTGATTTACAAGATCAATAAAGCTGTAGGAAACCAGCTACATTTACAAACCAACCCATATGCACTTCGTGGCTCGTCATCAAGCATTTTCTTTTAAAATTCTCAAGATCACAATATTGAAAGTGCCTTGAGTAGTGTAGAAATTGTATGTTTTTCAAACAGGGAGACAGCAGGAGAGCATTTCACGCTCACCACTCTCAAACAGTGAGTGATTGATATGTACTCATAACTACACAACAATGGCCTCACTGGAAAAGGTAGAAATGGAAATTTCCCAGAAACAGGTTACTTCACACAATGAAATTTCTACCATCTTTCTGCTGTGCCAGAAATCCTGCCCAGTCTGTGGAAAGGCTCAGATTCAGTGAATATTCCTGTGCATTCCTGTTCGCACTGAACATCAAATACAGAAGCCGTTACACAGAGAAGATACTCTTTAATGCTAAACTACCAAATGCAGTCAGCAGCAGATACTTAAGCGAGGACTAAGAGAGTGTTTGCTGGAGAGACCTATCTTGATCTTATTTTTCCTGACTCTTCCACCTTACGGCACTATCCCTAAACGTTGTGAACATACTAGTCATCCACCATCTTGTACACAGTTATTTCTGGAAGACTGCAAGACAGTTCTAAATCCATTTTAGCCTTAATACCCACTGAGTGATTTTTGCAACTGGAGAATTTTCCAAAGGATGTTAAAAATGCTAAGCATTTTGCAAGGTCTAGAGAATGCAATATATAGTGGTGGAAGATAGTGACCCTCAAATAGACATTGGCAATTCAGCAGATACCCACCCGCTATCCCTTAGACTATCTGTAGTCTCTCATCAGGGTTTTTTTTTTAATCTGTAAAAGAAATGTTAAGTGCTGGAAGCAAAGCAAAATAATATCTCCAAGAAGGAAACATGCCAACATATGGTGCAGATTAGGAGCTAGATCTCAAAAAGTTCTTGCTCAGATAAAATTCAGTTTAACAGAAGTTTTATTCAAGTCGGCTTCTGTATTTGAGTGATACCAAGGGCCTAACTATTTATGTCTGACTTTAAAATAAACCCAGACTTTAGGAAAATAAAATTCTTATTTGTAACTGCAGAGGAAAATGTTGCACATCCTAAATACTAGAATTATTTACATTGGTCATGTTGCATCTAGAGAATACTGTGTCCATTTTTATGACCAATAATTAAATACTATAAGATTCCATTATCTTTTCCCCTCTACTCTGCTCACGTGAGACCCCACTTGGAGCACTGTGTGCAGTTCTGGTATCCTCAGCAGAAGAAGGACATGGAGCTATTCAAGCAAGTCCAGAGAAGGTCAGATATAAGGAAGAAGTTCTTTACTGTGAGGGTGGTGAGGCACTGGAACAGGTTGCCCAAAGAAGTGGCAAATGCTCCATCCCTGGCAGTGTTCAAGGCCAGGTTGGACAGAGCCTTGGGCAACATGGTCTAGTGCAAGGCATCCCTGCCCATGGGACCGTGTCACCCAAGACTCTGTCCAACCTGCCCTTGAACACTGCCAAGAATGGAGCATTCTCTCTTCAGAGAAACATAGATGGAATAAAAATATTTCCTATTCTGTATAGAAAATGTGGTTTTATCTAAATAACCAGCATTCTTTACCAGATTTTCCCTCTGCATGGCATTAGCAGTTCCACTGCTGATGTTGAGTCCTTACAGATGCTTCTCACTGCTTCACCCACTGTGCATCTCCCGCTTCACAAACTTTCACCTTCCTGCATAGCTGATATAGTCTCACATTCCTTGCTGCAGCTGAGGTCTGGACTCATCATTTGATCCAGGGCAGAGGGAAGGGACAGTGAGCTCTATACTATCTTAAAGGTACCTGCCTCAGTCAAGGTACCTGCAACGTCAGACTAGGTGCTGTACAGCTGATTTCTCAACTTCTGCCAAAGCTGGTTAAGCTGGCTGGAGCAGGTGCCATCTGGGGTCAGTGACTCCTATTCTCGAGCTGCTGCTCATGTTGCTCTGGAACAGCAGTTCATATGGCCAGGAGAAGTGCTATAAGGGAACAGTGCAGCTGAATTTCTGTTTTCTGCACAGTGAACCATAAGTGGAACTGAAGAATCACCCAACGACCATGCTGGTATTGCAAACAAGGCCTGAGTTGAAGAACAAGTGGTCAGGGCTGGGTAAGCCAATGCTGCGGACTCCCTGAAATGCCTACTGGAATCACAGCTTGGATTCACACATTCAACAGTGTTAGGAGATCAGTGCGTTTGCACTTCATCCACTAACAAACACTGACTTAGTATTTGTTAGTATCATCCATTTTGGTTCAACCCAAAATAAACCACAGATCAGTGTAAGACAACCAAATGCCTATATTTGTTTCTGTACTTTCTCAGTCAATCAGGAGAGTCTTCTTCTCTATCCTTCAGTGTTTAGGACTCTTCCTCCCTCAATCTGAAGTCAAGTCAGATTATAGAAATAGCCAACAAATCCCTTTCCCCCATGTTCTGGTGAAAATGGCTGTGAAGTTGCATGTGAAAAGCAAATAAAAAATTTTAAAGATTATGATTTTATATCCTGAGACTAATACCAGTAACTATATAAACTTTCAGCAAAAAGATGCAGGTATATCTGGTTTTATTCAGAACTAGGTTCGAATCGATTCATACCTTCTGTTTGGAAAAACCACAAGAGGGGGCTAGATTTCCATGAGGTTCTCCACGCGAAGACCTGTTGCTTGTTATTCCGTCAGAGAGAAAGGACTCGGATTTACCGCCTCATGAGCAAACCCGCCGCGAGGTTTGCACGCCTCTGAGCTTTGCCGTGTGAGAAAGGACAAGACGTGCTCCAGACAGAGATTCATTGCTGGGAACAAATCTGAAAGATACAGTCAAGACTTTTTTTTCAATATTTCAAAAATATTAATGAAAAATCAACATAAACCAAATGAAACATCCCCAAACAATAATAAAAAAGTCCCTTCCTTCTATGTCCTCTAGTTAAGCCTGGTTAGTTTGGCAAAAACATAAACTTACAAAAAACCTGGCTTATTGCTGGGCCAGTTTACTGCTGTAACTGGCTGCTCAACTGCACGACTGCAGCAGCAGCAAAATAGTGAGACAGGAACATATGGTCACATACAGTTTGACAACAGTATGATCTTAGACTAGTTTAAATCATTTTTAAAAGTATCACCTAAGTGGCCCTGCACATATTCACTATAGTATTTTACACCACATACTACCTGTCCAGCATATACTTGATCTGTACTTGATCCCCTGCTAGTGAAAGGATAAAAAGAACTGTCATTGGCAATGTGATCTCTGACATAGGTAGCCTGCAATGAATAATAAACACATGCATCCAAAAACATATTGCTTCTGCCTGCACCTTCCCAAAGGACTGAAAAAACCCAGGAGTTTTCAGATAACCTCTATATAAACAACAATCTTAAAGCATTGTTGTATGATCACCTTCCACATTTGTCTTCATCACAAGGACAAATGAAATATAAGCAGCAGGAATCCTGTGACACTCTGATTCAGAACATGTGTTTGCCTGGCCAGAAGGTTTTTTTATGCCAGAAAATTATGTAGCATGTAAACCTATGGAATGAAAATAAAGGACGGAGAAGTCAATTGATCATGGGGCAATACTGAACCCAGACTTGTACAATTTGATATATATGCTATTGCTCATGTACATGTCTTATTGCAGCAATGAAATGCAGTGAGTGCAAACCACAATATACAAGTTTGTCTCAGGCAGCTTTTCTTGTCTTTTTGGGGAAAAAAGATGACACAAAAGGCAGAGTGTATAGTCAGAATTATTCATCCTCAGATGCCAGATTCTATTTCCTGTGTCATAAAAAGGAAACATATACTTCCTTCTTATGACTAAAACCAGTAAGGTACTAACTCTTCCCCACAGACTTATATGCAGAGCCAGAATTTGTTTTCCAATATTGATTGCATAAAAGGATTCTTCCTGCAATTTCTTAATACATATATTTTTCTGCCACTTAAATCTTTTCATATCTATGTATGCATGCATAGCTGTTGTACAAAGGCCGTAGTCAAAAAGTGCTGATGTTCTCTAGTGTGATACAAGGAGCCAAAAAAAAAAAGGACGTAATTTCTTAACAATACTATTACAAATCTATTTCCTGTTTCAAAATGCTGCTCATTTCCTTCTCAGGCACATTTAAAATAGTCTGGCTCCCCAAGTAATTTCTAAGTTTTAAAGTAATACACGATCTTTTGAAAGCCACCTGAGATTTTTTTGTGGGAAGGAGGTCTCTCCATACTGGTGTTTCCACTTACTCAATAAAAGCAGTCAAATTACTAACTCATCAACTTGACTTACCAGGTTGCATACATTACTTCAACACTGGACAATTTTAGAAACTGTGGTTTGGTTATTATTTTGCTGAGATTCAATGGATCCCTCCATGGCAGTGACAGCAAATGGACAGAAGAACAGCATGTCTTTCTCTCAAGGCTGCAGATCTCTCTGTCAACTTTTTATTGCCACAGCAACTGGTTGAACTTTGGATAGGTGCCTACCCTACAGAAAAGGCCAAGCTTAGAAGTAAGTCACACACACTTCGTCAATTTTTACATGCTAACACATTTGCTTTGCTCACTATCTACACAAAGAGTTGCATACACAAATCACAGGACTTTGCTGTCTATGCCTGTAAATTTGCATCAAGAAACCTAGCAGGGGTACAAATTAGAGCTAGTTGAAGCTGAGAACATCAGCGAGATTGAGTTTTTGTGACCTAGCATTTAATGTTTCTCCCTTCCCTAAATAACCAGCACACCTTGGAAAACCGAACCAAACCAGCCCACCAACATCTCTCCCCAACTCCCCCTCCCCAAAAGAAAATTCAAACCCAGACATTATCTTTGCTTTAGAAGATTTAGCTAAAGTTAGGGTATATTAAAAAATGTATTTAACAGAATGATCTGGAACTACCCCTGGAGCCAACATTTGATTTTCAGATCCCTTTTATTTATTTTACTGCCAGAAAATATCCTAAGAGACCAAAAGCTGCACACCTTCAGAGTACTGTTGCCTCATATGCAAAATTGGCCAAGTACCTTCCTTATCAATCATTTGATACACCTACTGCAGTTGTGAAACATGCTGTCTAACACCGTCTACACTAACCAGTCTCTAATATTGTTTATATAAGATGAATGCAAATAATTGTTTTTCTTATCAGCTTTCTCTCCCACCTGACAACATACAAAATGTAAAAACTCAGTGTGCACACAGTCACACCCAGCTGGCCCTCTCATTGCCCCATCATTAGCATACTGGCTTCTCTAAGGTTAGGTCTTCCTCCTGCTGTCTGTGGTGGTTTGTTTAACATATTCATACCACATTACGAGTGCACTTTTATTTATGGTTTGCAGCAGAGCTCTTAAGCAGGCAGGTACAGAGTCCTTAAATGGCTTTTGGTGAGTGAATGATTTGATTTCAATTTAAAAACTGACTCAAAATTTGTAACAATATATGTGCTGTATGACTCATTAGAACTGCGAATTTTAATTTTTTCTTCAACAATTTTTTATTAAATTGTGCAATTTCCTTGACTTCCATAGCTCAGGGAGTTTGACTTGATTATGACTATACAAACAGTTCCATCTTCTCTGTGTCATTAGTGGGAGCAGCAGCTGCCACTGGGTGTTTAAGTTCAGTGCAGATGCACAATGGTGTACAGTTCATGGATGCAATATGACTATTCTGTTGTCTGGGAAACAGTCTCCTAAACTCTGCATAATATGACAGTTACCAGCCAGATAATGTTTTCTCTTGCAAGCATCACAAATGTGCATGTGATCAAGTAGGCAGATGATAATCACATGTTATCACCCACAACTCATGAGCAAGCACAGTAACAGCACAATTAAAGACAAAACCATATATTTTAAAGTACATTGAAATTGCTAATGTATTTGTGTTGTTTGGAAATAATCATGCTTCTTCACTACATCTGATCCTTGTTTAAATCTAAAGATGGCAACATTTGTTCTAAAACACAAATGCTGTCAAACATTCGTTGAATGCAAATTTATAGTGCAATTCTTGAAGAACCAGTGATGACAGGTCATGGTTAACATATTACATGTTAAATCACATACATAGCTCACAGTCTTCAAATACTGCTCTTTTATTCAAAATTTATATAAAACTCTCTTTCAGAAATCTTGTATTCCATCAGCTATCTTTTGACATAGCTTAGAGAAATCACAACCTGGAAACAAAAGTTGAGAATTCTTCATGCACAGACTACTGCATGAAAGTGGCTACTCAGTCATCAGTGCTGACATCTTAACTATCACAGAGACAATTATCAGATCAATTATAAGCAAATACTCTTGAGACACCTTTAGCTTACCTCTGTCAATGGCTGACTACAGAGCTATGATGAAAGCAAGCCATTAAAATCAGTTTTGTTCAAAATTTTGTGGGCCAGAGAAAACATAGATCCTGGATTTAAGTCTAGTTATGCTGTCTTTAGTACTGGGATTGTATCTGACACCTCTTTTGAAGGGGGAGGACCCAGTCTCAGCAATCAAGAGCCCAAGACCTTTCATCTCTGGGACTACAGGCCTTGGATCTTTAATAGTAGCAGCAATTAAGGCTCAGTCCTGACCTTCTCAGCTGGGCTTGACAGCAGGAATTCCCGACTCCAAGCTGAGAAGATATTCTGGTGTTTGGGTAGAACTGACAATCCAGGGAGAAACAGCTAGCTCAAAAGTGAAACATCACACCAGAGAGTGGCCCTTTCCCTTCTAGGGATGAAGCACGGGGCACTTCAAGGGTTTAAAAGTTTTGCTATCTTACCAGGCCACTGGTAGTTTCCTGCTTGTAGCTTCACTGAAAATAGATATCTTTTCCAAGTAGTCTTCTGAAGGTTTTCAAGGGTATTTCATCCAACCTAAGGGATAAACTATAAAAGAAAAACAAATTAAAAAAATACTAATTAAATAGGAGATATTAAGATGGAAGCATAATGCAGACATCTTCTACATAAATAAAGTAATGGAATACTCTTCATGCACAGTTGGGACAAAAGTATTTTGTTTCATGGTAATCTCTAATAAACATTTTGAACTAATAAACAGATTCCATAAAATCAAAGACGTTGAGGTGGTGTGATCAAAGTCAAGGGGCAGAGTCCAACTAGATAAAATGTGTGAATCTGCTGTGTACTGTAATTGCTGTCTGACATGACAGGCTATGGATTTTTGTAAAATACTTAACTGTGAAATATTATATAGCACTTAAACAAAACAAAAGGAATATGTGGGGAAACTTATAATCTCGGGAGTCTTGAAAAAGAACTCCACTATATTCTCTAGAACTGTCCTGATCCAGAGTCAAACACATTCAACAGGCTTGTACAAGTCTGGTACACACAGAATATGAAAATTTAAGTGAAAATTATGCAACAACTTAAAGAAGTTCTAATAATT
Organism: Ara ararauna; assembly: GCA_028858755.1. NCBI lineage: Eukaryota > Metazoa > Chordata > Aves > Psittaciformes > Psittacidae > Ara > Ara ararauna. The sequence continues at coordinate 10,657,737 of CM054384.1, forward strand.
TAGTAAGTCTTACAAGAACATATAAGCTGTTGAAAATACATTCTCAGAACAGTACTCGGAAGTGTTGCACTTCATCAGGAATAAAAAGTTAACGTCAGCACAGCCCTAACTCCTACCTGTGCATGCAGTATACCTGTAAAATCGAACACTTGGTTTTCTCCATACTGTTGCTGGTACTCTGTACCAAGGATGGAAAGTGTTCAGTGCACATGACGATTCTTAGATACAGAATTCAGGCGCAGAAACTTGGACTCTTCTAGGCCTTCCCCATCCCCACTGTTGTTATTAATTTGTGCATCACTAATTAATTAGTAATGATTAGTTAGCAATTCGTGAGACAAAAGCTTTGTCATCAGCATGATACCTGCACTTTATGCAGTGCTGAATACTGCAGTACTAAATACTGAATAATGCAGTGCTATATACTAAGCTGTCTGCAGCTTGGTGTTTCAGCAAAAGCAATAATTAAAGGAATAAACAATATGTCTAAATGAACAAAATGTTAAATTCAAAGCACTTTCCACAGGATGATTAAGCCATATTGGATTAATGCCGTCCATCTCTTCAGGATATACACACTGTTGCATCCACTGGTATATTCTTTGTTCTACGTGTATAGAGTCTAAAATGTTAACAGCCACAAACTGAAGTTTGAAATATTTAAAAAAGGAATAAATATTTGCATAAAGTAATTTTAAAAATTACTTGTCTTCTCACAAAACAACCATCTAAAATGTAATTTTTCAAATCTAGTTCTTGCACAGTGTACATTAAAGCACTTTCTTAGTAGCTGCCTCTATTTTTTTCTCTAAACTTGAGTCATTTAAGAACTACTTCAAGTTGCTGCACAAGTAAGTAATATTTTTATCAATTCTGCTGCACTAGTTCAATAGAATATGCATTGTTTTTTCAGCAGGTTAGTGATTAATAAGATGGCAAAACTGGAGTTTGACCTTCTTGGCTTGTGTCGATGTATGGCTTCCAAGCTCAGACATAAGAATTGTTTTTATATACACTTTCTACAGGTGACAACCTCCGAGCATACAGCAGCTCTCTGAAATACATAAAATACTGTAAACCAGTAATTAGAAATCAAGCTCTATAAAAAGTAAGATAAAAAGTACAGGAGCTACAGCAACTTTTCTTTTTAAACAAGATATGCATACTATGTGTCTTGCAAGTAAAAGGCTCCCAAATGTACAGTGGTATGAGTATCATAGGAACAGAAAAAACAAATACTGTCTGAACAGCTGAATACTCCCCTGAGCATATGGACTCCAACAGGGACTGACGCTGCCAGATACATTAGTAATGAAAGCAGCAGGCAAGGCAAGTTCTAAGTAAAAATATGATATTAATAAAAAACCTGCACAAAGCTTCATTAAACACAGAACTGGGAGACAACCCAGGATCAGAAGCAACTAAAACTAATTTAATTTAATTTAGTTACTCCAAAATCGGTCTTCCTTTTATAAATGTGTGTTTCAGTGTGTCATATAGATCTTAATTCTTGCTGATACACTTAAAATTAGAGGAGTACTTTCAAAACCATCTGGACACTCATATAAGGAATTTGCATGGATTTAAACAAAAGTTAACTACATCTACCTGTAAGACAGACCCTTCTTTAGAAATGTGATGGTGAATATTCTTTTTAGTTCAGTATTCATCTGATTATTTCAATAATTGTGAGGGTCAAAAACATGAACAAAAATGTCTGCAGAATTAGGACTTAGGCAAACCTCAGATGTTGAATCTTTTCTGGGCTCACTTAGAAAAGACTTCTTTCAAAAAGTAATTCCTACTTCATCTGCTTATAGTCTTGGGTTTTTTTAAGGCTTATATTGAGAGTATGGTATGTTGCCTGCTTTTTAATTACTATATTTTGCTGTAGCCTGTTGGGGAATCTAAGAAACAGGTGTGCATTCCAAAAACCTGAAATACTAAAACAATAAAGATCAGAAAATCTGTTTTCTGAAAAACATAGCTATAAATGGAGAGAAGGAGAACAATATTAGCCTCACTAGAACAATCACAATTTAGGGAGATGAACAAAATGGAATTATACCTGTCAGCTTTGTTAGTTAAATTGAGCAAATCAATTTATTCTGTCTTTTCAGAAATAATATGAGAAAGCACCAAGAGCTCTGACAGTTCATGGAGATTACTGACTAAGCCAAGGGGGAATACCACTGCTGCGAAGATGGAATCTTTCGCAGGTAACCATCTAGATAACAAACTCTTCTCTGTGGCAGTAGTGAATAGAAGAACAAAATAAGTTATGACACATAATATACACACCCTGTAAACATTTTGTAGGAAAAAAATAAACAATTCTGTGTTGACTTCTTAATTGTCCTGTTACATATCCCCAAAATGGAATGCCAACAAATTTTGCATGGACAGTTTGCATGAGAGCTTAGCTCTGCCCTACAAGCTGCACCAGGCCCAACAGCTCCTCATTCCAGTGGCTGTGCTGTCAGACTGCACACAGTCACGTTTGTGGCCCCCCCTTTTTGGGGGTAGAGATTCGATGGGCTAATTTTTAATGTTTTTTAAGCTAACTTCAAGAACACAGTAGTTTGGTTTAAGAAAGAGAAAGTGCCTAAGGAGTCAAACTCAAGACTAAATTAGGAGGACATGACAAAAACATTACTCCATTTAAACGATGGTAAGAGCTGAGGTATCACTGCATCACTGGCCTTATGACGGGAAACTGGCTGTGTTTCAAAACTGACATGTTTCCGAGTAGTTTTTGTTTTCCTGCTTCCCCAAAGCTCAGTGGAGGTACTTGAATTTTATCAATGAATTCATGGTGTTTGGATGTTTTCTTTATACATGTTAAAATGCTCTCTCTAGTTATCTTTGCAGTGTTAGGAAATGCTCCCATTACAAGCCATAATAACCAGTATTTTGTATAGGAATATAGTGGTGGGATATAACTTCCTTGGTATAGAAGATTTTTATTAAAAAGAAAACAAAAAAAAAAAAAAAAGAGAAAAAGATAGAAAGTGTGCATTTAGTCTTAAATTGTAGTAACAATGTGGTATAATCAATATAAATAGCCAGGAAGCTGTTTACATCTGACAAATTGAGTGATAAGTGACCACTAACTCAAAACCTTATTATTCCGTCACAGATTCTGCAATGGCTTTACTCAAGAAAATAAAGAAATACTTATGCCCACAGAACTCTTGTGAAATAAGTAAGTTGTAGTGACCCGGGGAACTACAGACCAGTCAGTCTCACCTCTGTGCCTGGCAAAATCTCTGAGCAGATTCTCCTGCAAGGCATGCTGAGGCACATGAAAAACAACAAGGTGCTTGGTGACAGCCAGCATGGCTTCACTAAGGGGAAATCCTGCCTGACCAATTTGGTGGCCTTCTATGATGGAGCTATGGAACTGATGGACGGGGGTAGAGCAGTTGATGTCATCTACCTGGACTTGTGCAAAGCTTTCAACACTGTCCCACACAACATCCTTGTCTCTAAGTTGGAGAGACATCAATTTGATAGGTGGACCACTTGGTGGATAAAGAACTGGCTGGATGGCCACACACAAAGAGTTGTGCTCAATGGCTCAATGTCCAGCTGGAGACCAGTAACGAGTGGTGTCCCTCAGGGATCGGGGTTGGGACCGGTCTTGTTCAACATCTTTGTTGGTGACATGGACAGTGGGATTGAGTGCGCCCTCAGCAAGTTTGCCGATGACACCAAGCTGTGTGGTTTGGTTGATACCTTGGAGGGAAAGAATGCCATCCAGAGGGACCTTGACACGCTTGTGAAGTGGGCTGATGCCAACCTGATGAAGTTTAACCATGCCAAGTGCAAGGTCCAGCATGTGGGTCAGAGCAATCCCAGGCACAGCTACAGGTTGGGCAGAGAAGAGATTTAGAGCAGTCCTGCAGAGAAGGACTTGGGGGTGTTGGTCGATGAGAAAATGAACATGAGCTGGCAGTGTGCACTCACAGCCCAGAAAGCCAACCATATCCTGGGCTGCATCAAAAGGAGCGTGACCAGCAGGTCGAGGGAGGTGATCCTGCCCCTCTACTCTGCTCTTGGGAGACCTCACTTGGAGTATTGTGTGCAGTTCTGGTGTCCTCAATATAAAAAGGACATGGAACTGTTGGAACAAGTCCAGAGGAGGGCCACGAGGATGATCAGGGGACTGGAGCACCTCCCATATGAAGATAGGCTGAGAAAGTTGGGGCTGTTCAGCCTGGAGAAGAGAAGGCTGTGTGGAGACCTCAGAGAAGCCTTCCAGTATCTGAAGGGGGCCTATAGGGATGCTGGGGAGGGACTCTTCATGAGGGATTGTAGTGATAGGTAACGGGTTCAAACTTAAACAGGGGAAGCTTAGATTGAATATGAGGAAGAAATTCTTTACTGTAGGGTGGTGAGGCACTGGAATGGGTTGCCCAGGGAAGTTGTGAATGCTCCATCCCTGGCAGTGTTCAAGGGTGGGCTGGACAGAGCCTTGGGTGGCATGGTTTAGCGGGAGGTGTCCCTGCCCATGGCAGGGGGGTTGGAACTAGATGATCTTAAGGTCCTTTCCAACCCTAACTATTCTATTATTCTATGTTTTTCTGAAAGCTCTAGGATCAGCTAAGGACTCAATTCCTGGGAAAAAGATAGTGGGAGTAGAGCTTTCAACTCACATGTATGTTTTTCAAGATATTAGATGGTTTTTTTCAAGACAAGAATGGTTCACTTTGAATTAAAATTTCAGAATTCCCAATCCCCAGTTCAGTCAGCTAAGCCCAAATTCCTCACTGTGCCTTCTTATTTCCACTCAGGCATGCAAAGGAGTCCTTGCCCAGAACACGTGGCTTAAAAATTTGTTTCCCTGAAGTAGTTTTACTAATGATTGTTGCGGAGGACAGACCATCTTTCCCCCCAGACCTCTGCAGGTGCCAGAGATTTGGAAAGGTCAGTAATTATTGAAAGGACACTGTAATCTTAATATAAATTGTTCTAATGTTGTATTTTTAATTTAGAGCAGCCTTGAGGTGTTTATAAAGTTGTTAAATACTTCAGAGAATTAGTTTTTATTAAAATGAATCCTGAAAGGATAGTCTAGAAATGGATCTTTATAAACACAATAACTGAAATATATAACATGAGAACAGCTGTTCAGATGACTGTTTCCATAACAGCACAAGCTACAATAAGGTCCACAATGACACAGGATACTGTTTCTATGGTAATATAATGTTTAAGCCTCAAGGATGCACAGAAAGTCCTTAGGAAAAGTAGGAACTAATATTTAAATTAAAGGGATTTCCTTGTTTATACTTATCTGTGTCTAACCACTTGTCACTATTTTCTTATACCTAGATTGGAAACTTTTTAGGCTGGTGACTCTCTTTAGCTTGTATTTCTAAAGAAATAGGTGTTATCCAGTCATTCTTTCTGTCCTCTTACAACTTTTTAAACTGTGGGTTAATTTTAATCAAGTTAGACTGTGGGACTAGTACGTATCTGCTGACTGGGGCTCAGTAGAAAGTGCAGAAACCCTGCTGCTTGGCTGGGCAGCCACAACAGGGGTGACTCCTAATTAGAGGGTGTGGGACAAGCCGTGCTGGGGACAGGTGGAAAGGGAGATACCAAAAAGGAAGGCTAAGGGTATAGAATATGAATTTATGGTGCTTTGTAGACACTTCAAATAGGCAAGTACATTGTAACAAATAAATAAGAAGTGTTAAAAGACAGCATAGTAACAATTTCAGCATGGTAGGAGTGTGCATACAGACAGACACGTGGAACAGCCTGTCTAGGAGTTTCAGTTTTTATCTTAAGAAAACATGAGTTATGCCCCTGCTAAGTAATACCAGTTTTTAGCAACACTGGTGCTCTCAATTCTTTGTCCTTTTTCCATGTTCCTGTATCCTGAGTTGGCTAGATACGTGGCTGTAAAAATTATCCCAGATTATTCATAATGGATCAAAACCATGTTAGATGTTGGGGTTAACACCTCCCAGATCCACAGTAGAACTTCTGCATTTATTTTCAGGTGCCCATCAGAAATTAAAACTAATACAACTGAAAAGCAGACTATTTTCAGTAATTTCAGCTCATATTTTGTGCCAAGATGAAGACATTATGGAACAGGTGCTTGGAAATTCAGCTTGTGTCAATGAGATGCTCATTCAGTACAGAGTAATTGGAGCTCTCTTCATTACCACACTGTCACCTGGTACTTCAGAAGCAAAGCACGGTCAGGGAAACCTACAATTAAAAGTTAACTGTCACATTTCATTGCGGTTATTTAAGGAACCTTTAGTAACTTGTAACAGAAGAACGAACAGGTTAAATCTCCACAGTTTTGCATATGACTTATTAGCATGGACAGAAAATTGCATTTAAATACAACAGCAGCTTGCCCATTCCTGTCAAGAACTAAATAACTTTGAGTCCCATTTACAAAGTCTGAGTCTGGGTGTAGCGAGTGTTTGGATGCTGAAGACTTTTCTTAGCATGTACCCAGTATTTCAGGACAAGGAGATAACAAATGTTAATAGCTAAAAAACTGCTGATACAGTTTTGGTGTCTGCTTTTGAAAATGGGAGCCATTAGTGGTGTCAATAAAATACAAAAAGTCACGGTAATCCAATTACTGCTATTTTAAAACACAGGTTGCTCTGTAGCTATGGAAACAAAAATGCAGCCATTAATGAGCAAGGGGGGAAAAAAATTGGTGTTTCCTTGACAACAGATAGAAGCATAGCTCCATGAAACCCAAAGGAGAGAATGACAGAAATACCTTTTACCATGATATACAACTGAAATACAAATCCAGTGCAATAATATACTTCACTCTGACAGGAAGCTACAAGTACTCTTTTCACATGACCACTTCCCATCTTTATATTGAAGTTAACCAGTAGTGTGAGGCATTCTGTATGTTTCACTGATCATCTTCATGCTGGTGAAAATTCAAATGGCATGCTCAAGTCTGTGATAAGAACTGGAACACCTGTGTGGCATGCATGGAGCAGGTGAGTGTTTTATACAGCATACTGAAAGAACTTGTCAGGCAGCAGGCACGAGACATAATCAGTAGGTGCCAACCCTGAGACCAACCTAGTGCTTTGCCATGGGGGCATGAGTAGTGTGCTCCACAGGAAGCTAACCATGGGCAGAGTGGGCACTACTATTGCATACCTGGGCACTGAAGAGCAGCTGTTCCCTGGAGTGCATCATAAATTCTGTGTACATTATACATAGAGTACCTTTTTTTCCAGTGAAGAACTGTGTACATATTAGGTAAGACCAAGAAAGAAAGGGATACAAGGAATGTGCAACTTTAACTTAATTACTAAAATTTAGCAGGCAGCTCTCACATAATCCAAAAGAAGAGGAACTCAACATTGTTCAAAGACAATAAAATGGGAGGAATTGTGATAGAGGTAAATTAAGAGGACACCAGTAAGATTATAGGGCTATTTTTCAGTGGATAGCATACAGCATAATAGAATGTAGAATATTTATATATGTATAAAATATAAAATGTAAAATAATTTAATAAAATTAATACATAGAAGTGTTAATTGGAAGATTTCCCACAGGAATTTTGGAAGGACTGAATCTTCAAGAACCAGGCCTTCCTTCCTCTCTATCCAGCCTGTAGTATTAAGAGCATTCACAGTGGGTGGGAAAGTATATCAATCAGTTCAAAATCCTAAACTGTTTTGTGTCTGTAGCAATCAAGAGCTGGATACTAAACTATAAGAAAGTAAGGTTTCCTTGACAACATGTTGAGAAAAAAACACAACTACATAGAACTACATAAACTACATAAGCCTACATAAAACCTCATGAGGAAAGCAACAACAAAAAAATAGTTGAGTTGGCTGCATGGTGGAACGTGGGCTTGCCTCTGGTACTGGCCTGGGGTCATGGTGACAGGACTGCTATTTCTACAGTCCTAGTTGATGCTTTAATGAATTTTGCCATTGAGCTGAAAGTTGGTTCAAATGATCGATGACCTTGTCAAATTCTAGTCCCATTTTCCATAAAGTACATTTAAGCTGGTTTAGCTGGTGGCTTTTAGAGCATTTCTGAATACTGTCAGAAACCCTGAAGTTATCTGTTTTTCTATGACAAACAAGAAACAGATGGAAAAATTAGGATGACTATACTCTAGTTTGTGCATGTGTAAAAAGCAGCTAGCCTTGGTGACTTTTTGAGTTGCAGCAACCGTTACTCTGAAAGCTACATTGCTTTTAACTGCATCATAATTGTAATTACTCATATTTGTGAGTGATAAGTCTGAAAATATTATAGTTCCAGCAGTCTAAAAGACCTGGGAAGATCTTTCATATTCCTTCTGCAAAACACCTATTTTGTAGAGAAGGCACAATAGCGTATTTCTCTTTTTAACCTTCTACCTGTCAGCAAAAGAATGACTTAAGCAAGGAGTAGTAATAGGAGCTCTCCTCATATCTACCGTGTCACCTGGTACTCTAGAAGCAAAGCTAGACTCACACATCTGCTTTTTCTCTAAGATATTTAAATCTTTTCTTGGGTTGTAGCCTATCCTTGTGAATTAATCCATAAAACAACCCTTCACCAGACCTGCTTATGCTGAATTAATACTAAAACCCCAAACCAAATAAACCCCTAAATCAAGCCTGTATGATGATGATGATTCAGCATTTGGAGCCTTCCCTAAAACATATTAAATCTCAATTTGCAAAAAAGCTCTGTGGCATTTTAATGGGAGATGGTTTGAGGCTAGCCTTCCCTCCCATGTCTGCATGGATGTGAAAATAATGCAAGCACTTTAAAGAAGAAATTCAATTCTTAGGAAACATTCAAGTTGTAAGCACAACCAGCTCAATCTTTTCATTTTTGTGACTGCCTTAGCATTTTCTCAGCAGCCCTCGAGCCTAATTCCCTATGGGATCTATTACTTTTGCCTTGTATTTTTTCTCCTTGTGCTGGCTTTTCTTTGGCAAGTAGACCCACGTTTGCTTCTTATGAATCTGTCTCTCTCCCTTTTGCTGTTGAAGCACATTTTTGCCTTAAAGTTCTTTTCTCTTGGACTTCTTTTTTCAATAAGGCCTGACCAATATGTGAGGGGTTACATTTCTCTTTAGGATGGTGGTTCTTGCTGTCTCAACAAACAGACCAAAGTACCATATGAATCTTACTAGTTGTTATGCAGTATTGAAATGAAGTCAATAGCTGGATGTCAATTTAGTAGAATGCTTCTCATTCCTCCTGCTTTAAATATTATTTGTTTTCATCTTTTTCTCAGATTCTTAATAATTGCTTTAAAAGAGTCTGTCAATTTATAGAGCTTGATCTTTGGGGGAAAAAATCCATGTTAAGTACCATGGTGGAAATGTGCCTTTAGTCAAATGGAAGTTGTGCAGTCAACCGCAACTTCTGTACATTCAAACTTAGGAGTTTACATCTATAAAAGAAATATTGCTTTTTGTGATGACTGATAGCAATATCATATAATGATTCTTCATGGGATTAGTCCTCAAAGGAGGATTAGGTACATTTAGACATTTCAGATGTTACTGTATCTGCAGCAAAGTGGCCAGTACTGTGGCAGAAATTGTGAATGCTGCAGTGGCTTGGAAATACAAGTACTAGAGTCACTATACGTAGTTGTTCAGGACATACTGAAACAAAACTAAGCAACATACACCTTTTAGAGTTACTGCCTTGGGCTGTGTATTTTGCTACTACAGTTTTCAAACTGGGTCAAGAAAATTGTAATTAGTACCTTTTTTTTTTTTTTAATATGACCTATAGTAAAGGATTCAAATGATACTGCTCACGAACAATGCAGAGTGTTAACTGGGCAAAAAGTGTCTTCACTAAGTAGAGAATACACAAAGATTAATTTAGAATTTAGAAAAAGACAAAGTAACACAAAAAGTAAAACCTGTCTTTTGTACTTCTATACACACCAAAAATGTACAATGCTAGAAAAATTACCAGTTTTACTTAATTGATTTAAGCAATTTCAGTTTGCAATCTACAGCATGTTACACAGTTGCCCTCAGTCTGCATGAATATAACCTTGCTGGGAGCCGTATTTCTTTTCTCTCTCTAAACACACTTTTCTGTATCAGCTGAGGCTACAGACGTTTCTCTGGCAAATTTTTCCTGGAGCTGACCTCAGCTAGTTTATACATGAAAGAAGAATTGAAGCTTCTACTGCGGCTAGTAGCCAGACCCCACTTAATAGCAAGTCAGGCTGTGCTTCTGTGTATTAGTAGTAATATCTCTTTGGTAGTTGTACCAGATAGGTATAGAACTGAAGATTGTTTTTAATTCACTGTAGTGAGATTCATATGTAGTGAGATAACTACCTTTATCAGATTCTTTGTTAAAGTTTGGGATTAGTAGTCTCAAATCCAGTCTTGCTGTTTTTACTCACACACTGAATTCTGATGACTTGGCATTCAGCTCTGGGTCCTTGACACTGGGATCTCCCAGCTGATTCCTTCACCTCATGGCCAGGATATGGGGTGAAGAACTGCCAGTGATACTATATAGCACTAAATAGCAATATGAGCATCACAAAGCGTCTCCCCTCTTTCCCCATTCCCCTTTGCCTATATATCCAGATGCCCTGCTTTTTGTTCTCTGTCAGCAGAATACCAAATGCAGTAGAAATCCTGGTTGATTTGGGGCTCATTTGAGTATCTGAGAAAATGCACACCTAAACCATTGCATTCAAGACTGCATACGCCTTGTGTCCAAGCACATGGTTTTCAAGCTGGATGTCTTCTCTCATATGTACATGAATATAGGCATTTAAGAAGAGCTCATCCCTTACTGTCATGGAGCAGACAAGTCATAAAGGCTTCTTGAAGTTTTTAAGCTCCTTCCTAAAACTATTTTGTCTCCATTTAAGTCTTTGTGGTCAAAAATATGCTTGAGAAGTGTTGTTTATCTGACAAAAGACTTCCACCTGTCTCTCCCAAAACCAGTGTATTCATAATCATTTATATTCAGATACTCTTGCAATAGCAATTGTATTTTAGCTCAAATAACATTTTCCTCTCCCATGATACTGTAGAGAACAGTCCCTTTGTCTCACTCCTGTTGGTATCCATCATAGCCAGTAGTTACAACAAACACTGAAGCCTGTTTTCTGCCTGATTTGGATGAGGAAGCCTGGCACATTGCTGGACTGCTGAACACAAATGGGCTACCAGGATGTCCCATTTCTCCTTGGCTGTATTTTGTGGAATATTCAAGGGAACTGCCATGGTCTTAAGATTGCCTATCTGGTTGCTTGTGGAGTGGCTGCTCTGTCTATTGTACCATAATACTTGGTGCTATCAAGATTTGGGTACCTATTTAGCATATTCAAAGGCAGAAATATAGGTGTCCTGTGAATACTTTTACTGTGGAAATCTGGATGCCTTTTGGAATAGAAGCCTTTAGGTTAATTAAAAAAAAATAGCAGCAAAAACCATAACAAAGTGGTCCCTGTAAAATCAACCCCTGCCTAAATACTTAATTTACCTTTTTTTTTTTTCTTTTAATTTAGGGGCTGAGAAAAAAACTTGACTGGATTTTATCTGCTAAATGAAAAAACACCCCACACATAAACCCCAGCAAACCAACCTCGGGAAAAGATAAAAGAAAAGACGGCAATAATTTTTCATTTGTGCCTGATGGGGTTGTGTTGTTTTTATGTTTTTAACTGTTTGCAAATCTTCAGTGTAATGGTTTCAAACCCAGTCGTGTCGTTTCTTTACGCCCCCACACAGAGCTGCAGTAGTGCAGACACTGTAGCAGCAAACCATATTACCAGCATCGGCCATTAAAACTCTTCCTACACCAGGCGTGGGCTGGCTTCACCCCCTCCTCTCTCCGCACACACCCCACCACCCACCTGTCAATTTTCACATGCTTAAAAAAAAAGAGAAGAGAAAGACACTGAAAAAAGAAAACAGGATGCTGCTTTTCTTCCAACGCTATTCCAGAGACCTGAACCTCTCCATCTGCCTCTGAATTGGCCACCAAAAGGTTAGCAAGTGTTTTGTTATCATTCTATACAGACAGAGAGATAATTAAATTCTAGATGGCGAGACGGAAATTTAAAAGTTATCATTTTCTTAATGTGATGGTTCTTTCACTTAGCAATGAGAAAGATTTTTTCCTGTAACACACAGCATTTTCCTGTCCCTACTTCTGTTTTTAAGAGGGCTTTAATCACTGTTCCTTCATCATTTAGTCCAACATCCTAAACTTTAAAAGACGGATTAGGGTTATTATTTTCTGTTAGAGCAACCTGTTGATTATAGACTGCTGGCTGGAGGCTGTTAACTCTTTCCTAACAAGGGAAATGCACAGGAGTGAATTTGATCAAAGGACAAAAGCCTGGAAATCCTTTGAGGTTTTTAGATTTTATAAGCACTAACAACCCTTTTTTTTTGTTTTTTTGTCCATTGTGAAGCCAACAACAGTGTTACAAAACCAACAGATGTGTTCGGTTTCTTTTTAGAAAGAAGTGGTGTCAATTTTAAATAAAGACATAAAATAAACTAGAAAGCATTTCTTACGGCTGGACCTGAGAAAAGTACCAGCATGAGAAGTAGAATAGGAAATATTCTCTCATACAAATTGCATGAAGAGATCAAAGGGCCAATACAATGTTTACTTATACTCTAAAATGTATTTTTGCTAAAAATATTCTTATGAAGACTTTTGAATGTTTTCGTTTATGGATATTCAAGAAAAGGAGAATCAAAAAGATATAAAACTATACTAATGACCAAAGCGGTGCTATTCTAGAGTGAAGGAAAGGTACTACAGATCACACTCTTCTTCACAGGTTTTAATACAGTATTCTGGTACAGTGTTAAAAAAATAAAATAAACCAATTTTGCTGATACCACACACTTGTGGAAGTGCAATGTCAGAAATATTTGTCCTCAGGATATGGTACAAGAAATTCTAAGTTCAATCAACATGTTTCCTAGTTGCTTTGTACTATTATAACATGAAGCAGGGCAAAACTTCAGGAACAATGACTTCTTAACAAGTAGCAAGATTTCTGAAAGTCACAGTTTGAGCAAGAAATGTTGTCATTGAAAGCCTGTGAGGGTTTCAGGAAATTAGACAGTCACACATGTTCAGCCTCATTCTGCAGGGGACTGAGGCTCTCAACTTTGCTACCATGGTTATAGCAGTGTGCACACTGCTGATGGAACTTGCAGCCTTGTAAGATCAGATACGTCCCTTAAGAGCAAGTGAAAAGGTGAAGTCACTACTTCTGTTATGAGACATTTCAAGGTATGAAGTCAAACTGAGAAAAGGGCAAAGGCAGAAATAGTTCTGAAGTAAAGCAAGATTAACTGTCATTTCTGGGCTAATCCAGAAATGTATCAGCTCCATTTTATTATTTTGAATTGAGGACTAGAAAGTGACAGAATTAGTGTAGGGTACATTCCCAAACTTTTCTTTTTCATGTAACTAGTAGTGTTTAAAGCATCCTGTGGGTCACTCTTACTTTATTATACTAATATTTAAGTAGAAGTTTCATTCAGTCACTCAAGGGAGTTCATGAACACTGGCAACTTGTGCTAGCAGTCAGTGGTAGGCTAGCAACTGGAAGCGATGACTCCAGTGTCTGTATCTTCTGCTAACAGTGTAAGGTGTTGTGTGCTGTCCTTAGCATCATTGTCCTCGTAAGAAAAATTAATAGTTTACAATCCTGTAAGTTGCTTTCTTTTAGTTTTAGTTTGTAAAGTACTTTAAATCATGTAGTTGGTGGGATCTTTAAAATCTATTTCCTTATTAGTATAGGATATTTATTGCTACTTTCACTCAATCACATTTTTGACTAACACCCTGCAGGTATCTTTGAAGAATGCAGGGCTTTAGACACCTGAAGGAGCCTTTTCCATAGGTTCTTGGACCCTAGAAATGCGCAACAATGGTGCGTGGGTTTAAGATCTGAGTTGAGAGTGAAGTACAGTATAGCACCATATACTCCCTACTGTGTAGTACCTGGCAGTAGGCTTGTTTTCATAGACAGTTAAGCCAGATACTTTGCTGTATATTGTGCCAACTGAAGTTAATCAGGTTTCTCTGAGTAGGATAATTTTTTGAACTTAAATGAATATAAGTAGACTTACATAGAGATTCCAGCTTCAGAAGTGACGCCCAAAAATAGATTGGTTAGTAAGAGAAAATAAAAATCACTTAATTTAGAATAGAACTAATGCAGTGTAATACTGGTCCTCTGTATTAAGTGTACAGTTGAAATACTTCTAGCCATTACAGCATCCGTATAAATGGGAAGAATCATAGTATGCTGTGGAGTCCAGGGGATTCCAGTCACTTATTCAAGATTTGCAGATTTTAGATCAAGCTTCAAAAGACTCTGCTAAGACCTGAAACTTTTGTGATAGTGGTAAACATCCATGCAGTCACTTGCTTTAGTTTTAACTTGCTTTATTCAATTATTGCTTCTTTAAGCCTTTCAGGATAAGAAGTTTTCAGTTTTAGCATTTAGAGTTTGATATGCTACTGAGTCTTCTAAGTAATGAATTTAAAAAGATTATATATGTTTTGAGTAGTCACTAGTTCCAGCATACTGCTGTAATTATTAGAGCTGTTTAAAGTGTTCCTTTTAATTAAATTCACCTTAACTTATACTAATAATAGTCTCAAAGTGGAATAAAATATAATGGACTTCAGATATGTGATAAAACTGAAGAGAAACTAGTTGTGACTGGTTATGTAAAATGCCCATAATCATCTGTTTGTATGATTTGATTCCTGCCAGGATTCTATTCTAAGATGTGCATCTTTTTTTCTCTGTTATTTTTTTGTTGACTGTAGCATGCACTACTCCTCCAGAAGATCTCACTTATATGTGAGAATCCATTCCTTTAGGAAAGTATCTCCCAGGAGAGCTGAAACTAGCTGCTGCAAGTAGTTTTATCCATATGGACAGAATGAGTCTGTGGATAAGCAGCATGAGTAATTGTAAAGCAGTTCACAGTGTCAAGTAGATTTTCTAGATTCACTGATTTTGAGCATTTGCAGTGCTATTACCAATTACTGGGAGCACTTAAGGGTGTAATAGAAACTAGAAGGAGTTTAAGCTACAATGCTAGGCCCTGTGAAAGGGCTTTTATTTTTTTTTTTTGTGCCCCCTGAATAACTAAATGGTAGGCAAGAAAGGAAGAATAAGACAAAAATATTTTTCTACCTCTCAAATTAGAAGCCTACTAAAATAAGGTCCAGAAACAAACTAAGAGCAATCCAAACAGTGGGCAAAACTCTCCAAGATCAAAAAAGCTACACAGAGTGAAGATCCACTGGCACATCTGGCATTAGACTGTCATCTGAATTACTAAAAGAAAGAGCTTCCACTATGGTGGATATTGGACAATCTTAACTTTACAGGTTCACCACTATCCAATTAACAAAATACAGGCTGCAGCCATCTGAACTGGACAGGTGCTCATCAGAATAAGGTTAAACGCTACCTCTTCCATAATAGTGTTCCTAAGGAATTTTTACAGGCCAGATATGCTGATTTTGTAACATAATAAGGAATGCATGTTCCAGTTCGGGATTCAGTCTAATAGCAGGAGGAAGTAGTCATCTGTAGTCCCTATTTTAAATGGTGTTTACCTAAAGAACAGCTGCTCCCTAACAGGATGCCCTGGCTCTGCTGCCTGCTTTACCTGAGCGCTCATTAGGAAGCAAACCCACAAATAAAATCTAAACCTCTTTTCACTTCTTTTGATTGTTGCCTATCCTGTTTTCCCTATAGCTTTTCACAAATTTCAGGGAAGTTTGTTGAACATGACCTAAACACTTTTAACATTCTTGAAGTATTTTCCCTTCTGGCTACTGCTTTTCTACCTTAATGCAGAGCACCATTCAAAGAAGCTGGTGGGTAATACCCATGCTGGACAAGCTTATAATTTCAAACGTAGCAAGTGTCTTTTCTCTACCATTTTCCTCTTTTTCAATACATTTTAAGAGCGACCTTTACTGTAAAGTTATCAGCAAATTATATTTAAGGGTATAAAGAAAAACAATCTACCATTGTGTCAGTGTGTGTCACTGAATGATATGATTGTGTACGGTGTACAAAATGCCTGTGTTTTAAAGACAGTTGATTCTGTTTACAGGTTCCTACATGAACAATGATAAAGGATATGAAGAGAGTGAAATGCTACTTCATTTTCTTCTGTTTCATCTCTTCCTGTTTTCTGAAGGTTGTTACAGTGACAGCAATGTAAAAAAAAAAAAAAAAGAAAACCCCAACTTCCTACTTCTAATCTGTTTCAAGTCTTTGTCCTCGTTTCTCTCTGCTTGCATCAAGTATTGACAGACATGAGACTTCTTTTGCTGATGCCTGGCTCAATAAAAGGTACGTAAGATGAAATTATTTAGAGACTAATGGGGATTCCACTTCTGTATGCTCTCTGGTGTTATTTTTAAGGTAGGGAGCACCAAAAGCTTTTAAAAAAGGCAGACTTCTAATATAGTATATTATGTATGTTTAGAAAGTTGAAAAGCTGCTTCTCTGTGGTTACAAAATTAATGCTATCATGTCTAGAGATTATACCTGTCAACCAAGCCAGGGGATTGATTGCTGCATCTGCTTCAAGACTATGACACTCCTTTCAATGGTGTGTCCCAAAATTGTATGTAAGTGCAGGAAATAAGTAGTTATATGTCTATTTAATGATTTTAGTAACAGTGGTGGGCAGTTGACCATGCATTTATGTGTGCCATGTAGAAGACAAAAATCTTTTGGTTGTATAATCCAAGATTATTACAACAGTGCTGATAAAATGAAGCAAGCTTTGTAAAATATATTTGTAATTAAAAAAAATATAGAGAAGAGGAACACTTTGGATTTTAAATGAGTTTTTTGTAGTACCCTCCACCCTTATTAGAGTACTTTATACTTATATACAGAATAAGATTTGTCATCTAAAACTACTCCACTCTCTGATTTTTCAGTGTTCCACAGACCTACCTGTGCTGTGTACCTGAAGATATAATTCAAACTAGGAACAAAGTAATTGTATGTAAGTGGAATTTTACTGAACAGTTTTGATAGTTTAAGAAGCTAATTTAGAAAATTTTGGACTGGCCAAATCCTGCTTTTAATTTTTAATTTCTCCTTATCTAATCAGGATCAAGTTTTTATATGAGTAGTTCAATGCCACAAGTTATGAATTGAGCTCAGAACATCAGGTGCATGCTCAGTAACAGAGCCTGACAATCAACAATGGAAGCTCTTCTACTTTAGGGAAGGACTACTGAGAATTAGCCTTGGGGTACAATTAGTTTGAGATAAGCTATTTTTGTGAATGTACAAAGAAATACAGTGGCTTTTTTTGTATATAAAAGACAGTTGTGAAAAGTATGATCATATTTACCACAGTAGAATACAAGCCACAGAAGCTTTACTTAGGAAGAAAGTATGTTTTGTTTGCTGTGAAAAGCAGCAAACTGCCACAGCTGGTAGGAATGTATTATTAAACTCTTGAAAGTAATGAGAGTGTGTGTCACCATTTAGTTTAATTGTTTAGCATTAGTTAAAACCTCCCTTTAAATTTTCTGTAATCAGTTAGGTATTGTCTTTGTGGAACATTACAGAGCACTGAAATGATTCTCAAAATTACACTGTATTTTGGGTCCCAGAAATTTACCAGAATAAGCAAAATCACACAGAGAATCTGGTACCTTGGAACTACAGGATTCATCCACCTCCAGTCCTACTAACATACAGGCTGGCCTTGAAGGGCCCCTCAACTACCCATGTGCATGAGGATATTCAAAGACAGGACATAGTTTGTGCTTATTGGGATGGAAATGTAAATTCCACATTTCCACACTTGTGTCCAGGGGAAGAAGTGGAGCATCAATACTATGGCTTGTTTCGTCTCTATGGTACTTGTTACATGTTCTAGCTACATGGTATTCAGAATTCACTTTTCTTCTGAGAGTCTTGTCTCTGCAGTGTACTTTTCCCCCTCAACTTTTCTTTATTTTCACATCTTTGGGAAAACTACTGCCTGCTTAGTTTATGAGTGTCATTGGCTTGTGTCTAATCACTTACTGCTGGTTTTACTGTATGCTGTTTAAATTGCTATAAATAAAGGTGACTGCATAGCTTAAGAACCATCTTAAATGGACTTGAAATGTCTATAACCTCACTTTGCAAATTAGAGGAATCCACTTTTATCCCATAGCATTAACCACACTGCAGAATATGGATAACAACTTAATTCCTTTAACAAGCTATTTTCTTTTAACATTTGTTCATGAATATAGTTAATAGCTACATTACAAAGCCACTTAAGTGATTGCTCCAGAAATCTCCGGACAAGCAAAGTCCACAGAGACTTTGGAGAAGAGGCAAAATCTAACATGTTGCTGTGTGCAGATCAGTTAATTTTGCACACAGTGGCTCATCAGCAGTTTTGTTGATGCATGTAATGGATGCAGAGGCACTAATGGCCTTGCTTGTGACTAGAAGCAAAGTCACAGGACACATCCCAGGTACTGTGTTTGCTGGTTTTTTCCTCCATTTTCCCAGTTCTTGCAATAAGCAGGTTTCAGAAAGAAACTGGAAGAAGGCTTGGCTGTGAAACAAAAAGTTGCCAGGCAGCAACAGAACTTCCAGAAGTGGTGCATAGTGGGGAGCACAAAGCAATAGCTGCCAGTTTCTTGGTACCTTAGTGTTGTGTTTTCTCAAGGAGGGAATATTTACAATTCCATTTTGAGCCACACATAGGGATGAAATAATAATTTGTGTTAAAGGCAATATCCTAATATGGATTTCCTTTGCAGAAGATAACCAAGAGGGTTGCTTTCTTTTTCAGTGTCAATGGTGTGTACATTTCATATGAAAACTACCTGAATTCCTACTCAATTTAATGAGATGCTAATAACATTTAGTACTGAGCACATAACTTACTGACCTTAACCTGTCCTATTTGATCATTAATAGAAAGTTATTTTCCCATTTTTTTCAGTTGTGACATGAGTGAGATATTGTAATTTTCAGTTGTGAAGTAACAGAACTTCTCTGTTAGAACAGAATCTCCATCCAACTTTGTATCATCTCACCAGCTTTATTAACCTCTCTAATGATAACCAAGGAATACTCCAAAACTATTACATTGAGTTTGCTGATTCTCCTTTATGTGAATTATTTGCAAAATTCTCACTACCTGTGTGCAACAGAGATACTGCTTTAACTAGGGGTAACATTGTGTGTGTGTTACATGGAACTAGTCCCAATTTCAAACTATTTTGAGCAATACTGTTTCTCTGTAATGATTACCTAATAAAATGATCCGAGGAAGGCACAGAAATGCCGCTACAGATTATGCAGTAAGACAACAAATAGCAGATTTCACATTTTGCCACTGATTATGTTATTTCAAATTGGGGTTTTATGACTGTTTGCACAAGAACAGCCTATTACTGCTAACAGCCAGTGGATACAGAGCTGTGAGTACAGCTGAATAAGAACTTGAACAAACATTCACAGATCACCTTCTATTTCTCACCCAAACTGTAATTACAAGAGGTTATGCTGATGCCTCTATCAGCTCTTCCTGAGATAATTTTCAACTAGCTTATTTTGACAGTTTCCTAGTTTGTTTCTAACAAAGAAAACAGACAAGATACATGTTTGTTAAAATAAGAAGTAGTCTGGACCAGCAGCACCCTGCTTATATCTGGAAAGATTTCAGAAGAACTTTTTCCAAGAACTGTGTCTGCAAAATGTTTTAATCTGGAATTGAAAGCATCTAAACCCAAGCAGTATATCATAGTATTGCCTTTAATTACAGAAAATTAATTTGGGCTACACAAAAGAGAGCTTTAAAATATCCCATTATTTGCCTCTGATAACATCTTTTCTATGTTATACATATTTATGTGCATCTCCCTTGTACAAGACACAAGTTTCATTTTGTTCACATATTTTCTTTTTGCATCACCTGTGCAGCGTGTTAAGCCTCACTTACTTTGGGTAAACACACATAATATGTTTCATGTTCTGTGTTTGGAACAGGCTGCTCACAGAAGCTGTGCAGGTTTCATCCTCAGAGTGTTTCAAAACCAGATTGGGTAGTACCCTGTACAACCTCATATGGCCCCAGCGCTAACTCTGCTTTGAGCAGGTGTCTAGACTTGACACCTTCTGAGGTTCCTTCTAACCTTAATTGTTCTGTGTTTCTATATTAACATACTGTCCTAGGTTCAGCAGTAGCAGACATTGTTTCTCCTTCTCAGGAGCTGGTGCAGTGCTGTGGTTTTGACTTTCAGCCTGGGAACAGCGCTGATAACACCAATGCTTTCAGTTGCTGCTCAGTAATGTTTAGTCTGGCCAAGGACTTTCTGAGTCTCCTGCTCTTGCCAGGGAGGAGGGGAAGCCAGGAGGAAGCAGAGACAGGACACCTGACCCAAACTAGCCAAAGAGGTATTCCATACCACAGCACGTCATGCCCACTATATAAACTGGGGGCAGTTACCTGGAAGGGTGAGATCACTGCTTGCTCGGGCTGGGTATTGGTCGGTGGGTGGTGAGAAGTTGTATTCTCTCCCCTTGTTATTTGCCTTATCATTATTATTACTGGTGATAGCAGCAGTGGTTTGTGTTATACCTCAGTTACTGGACTGTTCTTATCTCAACCCGTGGGAGTTACATTCTTTCGATTCTCCTCCCCATCCCTCCAGGAGCAGGTGGGGGAAGAAAGGGGGGGAGTGAGAGAGAGGCTGCATGGCTGACTGAACTTAAACCACAACAGTACTTTTTGTTGCCCAGCGTGGGGCACAAAGGGTTGAGATAATGACAGATCTGACCAGAGTGTCTCTGATCGTATTTGTGATAAGCAGTCATTGTTTCGGATTAATAGTCACTCATCACAATGCTGATTTACTGGCTCTCAAAGTTGTTGCTCTTGATCTCACAGTTTCAGCATGTCCTACCTTACTTAGAGCTGGTATTTCCTGTGTTAGTGTTTATCAGCTGGGGGCCTTGGGCTAAGGTTCTTGTCTCATTGTACTTTATGGTAATGACTTGTAATACAATAGACTCATTGATCATGAAACTGATCTAGCTTGCGTTCTCAGTGTGGTCACCACCTCTATAATTTGGGAGGTATATAATAGAAGTGTTTAGCAATTACACATCTTTTTTCCCCTCCTTCTGTGGTCAACCTGTGAAGGAGACATTCCCTTACATTCCCAGCCCCCCAATCAGACCATTTACAGCATCATTTGAGAGTTCTGAAGGGTTTGAATGGCATTTGGGTACCCTTGAGACCTACTTGCTGATTGTGATGGGATCACCAGGTTGGCACACATACAGAGTGTGTTTTACCCACGACATTTTGTCTGGTCCTGAGAGTTATGCAGAGTTGAGTTTGGGCCTTGTCTAGGGTTAGACAATGATATAGCAGGACCAAGAGATTTTCCTTGTGGCTGGACAGTGATGAGTGGCAGGGTGTGTGGGATAGTATGGGCACGTACCTAGGCCAGTGGGCCCATCCAGTGCTTTGGAACTTCATCACTGAACAAGTGCAAAATCCAGAAAAATTAGTAAAACACTTAAAGGAGGTGTGTTGTCATTCTGGTCATACCAGAGATGGACAAATCATGGCAACATGCTGGGGCTTGGCCTTTGCTTACAGAGCCCTGTTCAACACCATCCAGCACCTTCAAAAGGAAAAAAAAAGTTCCTGGATCTGAGGGCAAAGCAACAGACAGCGCAGCTGCTCCAGCTCCAAGCACAGCAGCTACGCCAAAACCAGCGACAAGCACAGCAGCTACCGAAACCCTGACAACAGATACTGCAGCCACTCCGACCACAGTGATAATCACTGCAGCTAAACCAGAGGACCAATTCATCCCAATATCGGTTGCCCCTATACACAAGGGGAAAAGCAAAAAAAAAGACAAGTTGCAGAAACTGCTGAAGGAGAGGGTGAATCGAGTCAGTTTGCAGAGGTGAAAGCCATCCAGCTGGCCTTGGACATTGCTGAACAAGAAAAGTGGCCAGTACTTTATCTCTATACTGACTCATGGATGGTGGCAAATGCCCTGTGGGGGTGGTTGCAGCAATGGAAGCAGAGCAACTGGCAACGCAGAGGTAAACCCATCTGGGCTGCTGCACTGTGGCAAGATATCGCTGCCTGGGTGCAAAACCTAGTGGTCAAGGTACGCCATGTAGATGCTCATGTACCCAAGAGTTGGTCCACTGAGGAACACCAGAACAACCAACAAGTGGATAAAGCTGCTAAAATTGAAGTGGCTCAGATGGACTTAGATTGGCAACATAAGGGTGAATTATTTTTGGCCCGGTGGGCCCATGACACTTCAGGCCATCAGGGCAGAGACGCAACATACAGACGGGCTCATGATCGAGGGGTGGACTTAACAATGGACACTATTGCCCCGGTTATTCATGACTGTGAAACATGTGCTGCAATTAAGCAAGCTAAACGGTTAAAGCCTCTGGTATGGAGGACGATGGCTGAAGTACAAATATGGGGAGGCCTGGCAGACTGATTATATCACACTCCCACCAAACCGCCAAGGCAAGCACCATGGGCTTACCATGGTGGAAGCAACCACTGGATGGCTGGAAACATGCGCTGTGCCCCACGCCACTGCCTGGAACACTATCCTGGGCCTTGAGAAACAGATTCTGTGGCAACACAGCACCCCAGAGAGAATTGAGTCCAACAATGGGACTCATTTCTGGAACAACCTTATAGACACTTGGGCCAAAGAGCATGGCACTGAGTGGGTATATCACATCCCCTACCATGCACCAGCCTCTGGGAAAATCGAACGGTACAATGGGCTGTTAAAAGCTACACTGAAAGCAATGGGTGGTGGGACTTTCAAACATTGGGATACACATTTACCAAAAGCCACCTGGTTGGTCAGCACCAGAGGATCTGCCAACAGGGCTGGCCCAGCCCAGTCAGAACTTTTACATGCTGTAGAAGGGGACAAGGCTACTGTGGTGCACATAAAGAATTTGCTGGAGAAGACAGTCTGGGTTATTCCTGCTCCAGGTAAAGGCAAATGCACTCAAGGGATTGCTTTTGCTCAGGGACCCGGACATACTTGGTGGGTGTCCTAGGTTCAGCAGTAGCAGTCATTGTTTCTCCTTCTTAGTAGCTGGTGCAGTGCTGTGGTTTTGACTTTCAGCCTGGGAACAGCGCTGATAACACCGATGCTTTCAGTTGCTGCTCAGTAATGTTTAGTCTGGCCAAGGACTTTCTGAGTCTTGTGCTCTGCCAGGGAGGAGGGGAAGCTGGGATGAAGCAGAGACAGGACACCTGACCCAAACTGACCAAAGAGGTATTCCATACCACAGCACGTCATGCCCACTATATAAACTGGGGGCAGTTACCCGGAAGGGTGAGATCACTGCGCAGTCAGGCTGAGTATCGGTTGGCGGGTGGTGAGCGGTGGTATTGTCTTCCCTTGTTATTTCCCTTATCATTATTATTATTGGTGGTAGCAGCAGTGGTTTGTGTTATACCTCAGTTACTGGACTGTTCTTATCTCAACCCGTGGGAGTTACATTCTTTCGATTCTCCTCCCCATCCCTCCAGGAGCAGCGGGGGTAGGAAGAGGGGGGGAGTGAGCTAACGACTGATTGGCTGATTTACAGCTGGGCGTAAACCGCAACAGTGGGTAATGCGGGAAGATGGGGAAGTTCGATGTATACCTCAAGGGGATTTGATTTTAGGGGAAAACAGCCAATGAACTCAATTGTATGCTGTTGCCTGCTATGTAGCACTTTTATAGCCCATCAACTAGGTGTCTTCAGGTCACCAGCGACTGGCCCTGACTTCCCTCTGACCATCATCCCAACAAAGAATGAACTCTGATGAAACCAGACGAGTTCTGCGGTAAAGGAACGATCAACATCAGCAGGCGATGATCCAACACTGCACACAGTCTCTCCTGCTCTGAAAGACTGTTACAAGAGATGGAGCCCAACATCATGGACCGGATGGACTCAGCAGCTTTACAGGGATTGGTCCATGCAATAAGGAATGATCTCTCTCTCTTTCTGTGCGTGTGTGTGTGTATGTATATATATGTATATATATATGAGATAAGAGTGATGGTATATTGAAAATGTGGGATCTGAGCATGATGTGAATGGTATGGAATAAGGGGTGGATACTGTCCTAGGTTCAGCAGTAGCAGTCATTTTTCTCCTTCTCAGGAGCTGGTGCAGTGCTGTGGTTTTGACTTTCAGCCTGGGAATAGCGCTGATAACACCAATGCTTTCAGTTGCTGCTCAGTAATGTTTTGATTTGACCAAGGACTTTCTGAGTCTTGTGCTCTGCCAGGGAGGAGGGGAAGCCGGATGAAGCAGAGACAGGACACCTGACCCAAACTGACCAAAGAGGTATCCCATACCACAGCACGTCATGCCCACTATATAAACTGGGGGCAGTTACCCGGAAGGGTGAGATCACTGCTTGCTCGGCCTGGGTATTGGTCGGCAGGTGGTGAGCGGTTGTATTGTCTTCCCTTGTTATTTCCCTCATCATTACTATTATTGGTGGTAGCAGCAGTGGTTTGTGTTATACCTCAGTTACTGGACTGTTCTTATCTCAACCTGTGGGAGTTATTGTTTTTCGATGCTCCTCCCCATCCGTCCTGGAGCAGGAGGGGAGGAAAGGGGGGGGAGTGAGAGAGAGGCTGCGTGGCTGACTGAGCTTAAAGTGCAACAAATATATTAATGTAAATTCTAAATTAAAGAACATGGTATAAATATGTAATTGGAATACCAATCCAGAAAATTAACACTGGATTATTTGGGGGGCCTGAGGGCCTCCATTTGCAAATCTAATACTTGGCTTTATTTCTAGTACTTTGGGTTCTTTCTGTAGGTTTTAAATGCAATATTCAATGTTCTTTACCTACCAAACTTTAATTCCTAACCAAGAAATGAAAGGTGAATCAAGTTAATTGGAAAATGATGTAATTTTGTCTGTACAACACTGGTATGTAAGATTTGTGATATTCTTAATGGTTGACTTTCCAAGACTAGCAGTTGAAAGAGTTTATTTTGCTATCTGAAGATTCTTACTTGTTTTGTTTCCCCTCCCTCATAGATACATGACCACATGGCAGATAACTTTTGAGATGGAGGCACAGAAGCAGCCGAGTTTGAGAGCTGCACTTGCAGATCAACCAGTTTCAACCTCATCTCTCCAGCCTGCACAGAACTCTTCAGGCCGCAGCCAAAGCAGTGTGATTCCTCAACAGGAACAAGTGCTGCCCCAACCTGTGTATCTAAAAGCCCTCACCATACCACTCTACCAGCCTGTCCAGGCAGGATGCATTCAGCCAAGCAGTCAGTTAGTGACTGGCAGAAGCTGTGCAAATCTAGACAGCAGCAACATACCTCTTATCCTGAATCCACTTCTTCCTTCAGAAGGCACAGATCAGCCTCAGTCAGTTTTTCATAAACAGCTTGGGCAAACTCTAACACTGAACATAGTGAGCACTTTACCAGTTTTATCATCATCAAATCCTTGTGTAAATGCATCTATTGGAAGCCCAGGAAAGTCAAAAAAAGCTGGGAAATACATCTGCAAACACTGTGGCCGAGATTGTTTGAAGCCAAGTGTCCTTGAGAAACATATTCGCTCTCACACTGGAGAGAGGCCCTTTCCATGCACCACGTGTGGTATTGCATTTAAAACTCAAAGCAATTTGTACAAACACAGAAGAACTCAAACACATGTCAACAATACCAGGCTGCCCTCAGACCCTGACAACAGTGGCACATCAGAGCAGAACGACAAATCCACAGAAAGCAGCACCTCACATCAAGGCAGCAAACTACTTAGTAACACCTGTGAAGACAAAGGGATACAGATGAAACAACTGAGTACAGAGCCCAGTGCTGTAACAGGCACTAAGAAA
This sequence comes from Ara ararauna, assembly GCA_028858755.1. Classification (NCBI taxonomy): domain Eukaryota; kingdom Metazoa; phylum Chordata; class Aves; order Psittaciformes; family Psittacidae; genus Ara; species Ara ararauna. The sequence goes on from CM054384.1 coordinate 10,683,684, forward strand.
CTTCTTAAGGACCTTCCACTACTGGCAACAAGTGATACATCATTCATTTCAGAAAATAAAGAAACAATGAATCAGTCCTTTAGTTCCAAAGGTAATCAGGGGGTTCCTGAAAGAGAGCCTCAGAGTTTGCCATCTACAGGAGCTTTGCCAAACAGTCAGTGCCAGAGAAAGAAGGTACAGGAGCAAAGAACTCCAACTACCAATAAGCATATTCAGTTGCAAAGGCAGCAAGCAACCTCTTCAGAAAAACAGTGGGATTACAAGCCATTTGACTGCAAGCTAAAGAAGTGTGAGAGCACTGACTCAGGGTATCTGTCACGCTCTGACAGCACAGAACAACAGATGGCATCATCCAGCCCATTGCACAGTCTCTATGAACACAGCACAGAACAGGAAAATGAAACTGCCTTCAGCAGCTTGAGCTGTACCTCCGGAAGCAGTGCAAAGCTGGATGCCGCTGAGAAAGCTATGGCCTTCATGCTAGAGAAAAAGAGGCTGGAAGAACACATTTCAAAGCTTATTTCTCATAACAAAAGTGTGGTGGATGATACTCAGTTAGACAACGTTAGGCCTAGAAAAACTGTCCTTTCTAAACAGGGAAGCATTGATCTGCCTATGCCTTATACATACAAAGACTCTTTCCATTTTGACATCAGAACTTGTGATGCAAATAGGAAGAAGAATCTTTCCCTTTGTTCAGCAAAATCTACCTTTGCACCCTTAGAAAAATGCAAGCCAATGTTTTTTCATTCCATTCCCACCCAGTTCTCCACAACGATAGATACTGTGACTGTTACACGGAGCAACTCTTTGCCGTTTGTGGAGGGCACGAGAATGGTACATGACAAAGCAGGTTGCTCAAAACTGCTTTCCCTTACTAAGCAGTCTGCAAACACAGGCCCTGTGAGTTTGCTGCCTAGCAACAGTCTCGCTGCAAATTCAGTGGATTTTGCAAATAGCCATCCCCGAGCTCTAGTCAGACAAATAGCAGTGGACGATTTGCCATTAAGTAATCTGGTTGACCATTCTCCTCCATCAGAGGAGTTGCAAGCGAGTAAAAAGGTTGGGACTGGAGAAGTAATCAGTACTAAAAATAAGAAACACAATCAAAGGAAGTTAAAGATGTTCTCTCAAGAAAAATGGCAAATGTATGGTGATGAAACATTTAAGAAAATCTACCAAAAAATGAAAAGCAGTCAAAATGCCAAGAAAACTAAACAAAGGGGGAATAAGATTACAGGTATTACAGGCTGCACTCCTGATTCAAAGGAATCGATCAGCAGTGCTGAAATTACTGAGGAAAGCAATGGCAGGAGCTCTGTACGTGACAGTCTTTCCTCCCTTGCGACAACATGTTTAAGCAGTGGTAAGTCCGAAACCTCTGCTAATGGTAATCATATTCTACAGAATGTGTCCTCTGAGGAACCTGCAAACAGTGTAACTTACCTAATGGAGATATCACATTCAATAAGTGCTGGTGCCCAGGCTGCAATGAGCAAACCTTCCCAAGGTCTCAGGGGCAGCGACACAAACAGACACACAGCGGGCAGCAGCACATTACTAGCTCCAAGCAGATGTGAGCTTCAGAACACTCAGTGTCAGTTGGACACCAGCAGAAGGAATGATGACTGCTTGCCAGTACAGAGGAGCAAATGGGAAAAACCAAGCCCTGGGAAAGAATCCAGTCCATTTGAATCAGATTGTAAGACCACTTCAAGCAATTATGGAAACTATAGCAGGAATAAGGAAACTGGCCAGCATGCCCTCATGCCCCAGTGGGTCCTCTGCAACAATAGAGAAGCCACAGGGAAATCCTGGAATTTACCAGAAAGAAAAAAGCTGAAATTTGAAGTGGAGAAGACACAAAACATCATTTCAAAGTCCTGCACTAGTCCCAGTAGTGAAAAGAATGCAGAAAATGAAGGAGGGGGAGTCTCCTGCAGTAGCACTCAGTGCCTTTCCACAGCACCAGTGACATTCTCCAGTAAAGCAGAGGAGCACAAATTAAGCACAGGAATTAATGAATCCACTGGAGATGCTGAGAGTGTGGAGTATATTAAAACAGTCAAACTCCCCGCGAAAGCTGTTAATTATAGTGATGCTAACCTTTCACATTCAGCAGGTATTCCAAAGAGTTCATTTGTGGGTTTTTTAGTGCCTGAATCAAGGGGAAGTGATTGCGACTCCTTTGTCTTGCACAGTGCAACAGATAAAGATGTCAAAACACGTCTTGTGAAAACAGGAGTAAAAGTACCACTTTGCAGTGACAATGCTGTTGTTGTGTCTTCTAAAAATCATCATCTGCAATCTGGTCACTTAACTCCAGCTCCACAGCAAAATGTCTTTTCTCCAAAATATATCCTTAAGCTACCACAAGAGAAGAGAGCCTCAGATGTATCACTTTTGCTTAGATCAGAACAGAAGATTACACCTTGCACATGTGTGACAGACACCTTAACCTACCCCCCCTGCTCTCCCAACAGCCCATCCCTCAATTCTCATTCTAATGGTGTCTTTTGGTCCCCTTTAAAATTTGAAGTGAAACAAAAAGCCAGCAGAGGAGAGCTGCGATGGAATGTACATGCAAACTGGAAAACTCCAGTGTTTTGTTCACCAGTCAATTCAGAAACAACAAATATCTTAACCACAACAGACAACACCTTCTATAACCAAAACTTGAGGCAGCAGGGTGCTGTAAGAGATGCTTGGAAAAACAAACAAACCAAAAATAAATTAAATTACCAAAAGCAAACAGAAGAGAAGTGGGTGAGCATAACTACTTCCTCTACCCAAACCCCAAAGAAGAAAATATGCTTTACCTCTATGTATACAAGTGGTTTTTTCATATCAGCTGACATTAAAGAAGAGAGAAAGGTTTTACATCATCTTTGCTCAAGAAGTGACTCTTTGATAATACCATCGGCCTCTGGCAAGGGTGCAGAGCCAACAGTCATGGGGTGGGACAGGAGTGGAACTCCATGTGTTCTTAAGGACATTTCACCAGCACTGCAGGTTACACAGCATGCTCACAGCTCAGCAGACAATCCCTCTTATTTTTGCCATTCTTTTGGCACTTTTTATTGCCACACTCTCACCACTCACTGTAAAGAATTCCCAGCACTACCCCACAATGATCTGACTTGCTGTTCTGGAAGTTTAACAGTGTCAAGCGTGAAGAGCACCTTCCCATCACTAAATGCTGAACCTCGATTAACTTGGTGTTGTTTAACAAGAAGCCTCCCTCTGCCTGCGGAGCAGAAGGGGAGTGCAGATTCTGTTTACTCCTCCATGCACAGCTGTGACAAGGAGTCTAGCAACGAATGCACACTGTCACAATATGATATTTCTATTTTCAAAATGAAAAATATTAGCAAGACTGTGGCATATGGCTTAACAAACAGGAGTTTAAAAACATTGGTGTCATCCTTTTCTAAAGGACAACAGATGCAGGAGGTAATGGTAAGAATGCTATTTCATTTCTCAAGAGGGTGTAATTGGCTTACCCCCCCATTAGAAAAATAAAAGCATTATAAAAGTGGACATTGACAAGCATTTGTTGATACAGGATTTATGATTTATGTATTTATAAGAAAAGTTACATATTCATTTGATGCATGAAAAAATCCATACTTCCGTGTATTTAACTTTCACGCAAGAATTTCAGTAGGAATGCTGTCTTAGTGCAAAGAGAGTATTTCTTTTCTTGATTTTCCCCCTTATGAGTATATTTTATATTCTTCTGCAAGAGCCTATGTGTTTCACTGTTTTCATTTTAAATGAATGTCTGAATTAGAGTAGGACTTAAGTAGCCATTAATGTCAAGACTTTGTTATACTTGGACATGTGTGGAGTCAAAGAGACTGTGGACTACATCTCTCACTCTTCAGATACACTGAAATGTCAACAAAACCAAATCACGTTAATACCCTGTGAAGCGTTTAAGGCTTGAAAGCTTTTCTATTTTAGGTAAGTGAAGGTAGAGTAGTTTATCTGTTCAGATCCTAGAACAGCTCTGTAAGATGAAGCTGACTTTTTATACAGGAAGCAGAATATGAAAGAACATACACTAATTCTATGTAGATCCACAAAAGCAGTGTGTTGTTTTTATTTTATAAAAATAGATGGACAAAGTGATTAGAAAAAGCTAACGCACAAATTCCAGGAGAAACTCGGGAGTTGTGCTATTTAACTGCTGTGCCACTGGGTGCTATTTAAAAAGAGCGCAGATTTCCACTCTCCTGGTTGATGAATTCAGAAGTTTCATGTACTTAATTTCTTTTCCAATATTCTCAACAGTTGAGCTCAGCAGCTCCTGGTGGTGCTTTCAAAAATATTTCAGAGCAGAAGAAGAAAACAGTAGTTTGCAAAAAGGAAAAACTCTCAACAAATAAACTCAAGAGGAGCCACAAACAGAAAAAGATTAAAGTCACCCCAAAATGGTGAGTAAGTGGTTTTGTGCTTCCCTAGGTTTCATTTTGCTAAAATGCGTGTAAAAAGTCCACAGAAAAGAAAAAATTCCCAAAATTCAACCTCGTCAAAATGGGGGGAAGGAAGTGGAGGGGTGGGGAGTGGGGTGCTGAGGAAACCTCTCAGAAGGAGATTTTCCCACATTGCAGCAGTTCCACAGAGGTAAGCTATAAAAGATGTCAGTATGTTGTTTCCTATCAGGAGCAGACTTTTCTAAGCAAAAGAGACATATACCAAAGAAAGATGATGAGTGGTCCACTGACTCTCACTGTGCATTAGAAATTATTCTTATCTGTTAAAAGTGTCAGCATTTACTTTTGTGTGAAGGGAACCAAAATACTTCAGGTTTTAACCCTGTTACAGCTAAAAGCAGTGTGTGAGACCCTTTTGTCCTCATAAGATCTGTATCCTGAACTTGTATTCACACGAGAATGCAGAAGAAGAAATATCAAGTTCTAACACAAACTAACAAAACTATCTGTAGTTTAAAGGATCATTCGGTTTAAATAAAAAGCAGGAAGAAACTGAGTATAAAACTATCAAAGGCACATTGTATCAATCAGCACAGCAGCTCCGTATTTAATGGGAGTTCCTATCGGGAAGATTTAGCCTCTAATCTTTCAGGAGTGTGGGGTAGCAGCATGTCTGATGAATTGCTTCAATAAGAAACACATATTGTGTGCATACATCCCTCTTATTTTATTGCATGACCAAAATCGGAGTGACTCCCTTGAGGACAAATCAATGTCAGTAACTTAATCACCGGGTCTAGTTTGGCAAACAGCGCCACAGTTTTGAACAATCATAAGAATAAAAACAGGAGACTCAGGGCTGTATTATCCGGTCTCATGACATTCTTCTGGGGCTTTCTTCTGGTTTGGTTTTTGGGTGGGTTTTTGTCCTGGTTTTTTTTTTTTGTTGTTGTTGTTGTTGTTGGTTGTTTTTTTTTTCCCTGGTGGTCTCAGAATTTATTTATTTGTCTTTATAAAATATCTTCAGAGTCTCAATTAAGTACAGGGCCCTGAAAGGTCAGGTCATGCTGATCAATACCTAACTGGCCAGATTCTTAATTGTAAAATGCAATGTCTTTTTCGAATACACCAAACACTAGAATAAACACCCCGGTTTAGATTTACTTACTGCTCTGTGTATAGTGACTGATTCTACTGAAACAGGAATGGGATCTTGCAATGTACTTTAGCCTCAATCATGGAGTTACTGAAAGATCTAGCTAGAGTAGAAAACAAAGCAGAGTTGGATTATTCAGTAAGCTTTCTAAGGAAGTGAAATATTGATGTTGTTCATTAGTGACGATGAATAGGTAGCATGTAAGTGAAAGGTAAAAAAGGCAACAACTGTGCAGTCTCAGGTGATTCCTGTGTGATTCAAGTCTTTATGAAGTATGTTGTTTCAATATCCCACATACAGGAAAAAGGATCTGTTATTCCTGAATCCTTTTCTCTTATCAAACCTGGGATTTACTGAACCCTACTGAGAAAAAAATTAATAAAATAATTGTGGGTCTCCTGCCTAAACTCCTGGATTTTTTTTGAGTTGACATAAACAAGCATCTCCTCCACAGTCGTAAATTGTTGTTAGACTTAAATTTACCTGATGATGTGGCATTATTCTACTCTGGCTGCTTTTAAATCACAAGTATTGTTGATCCTTTCAATGCCATTGGCAATGCAGGTACAGAGGAAGGCATATACACCGATCTGCTCAACTGAAAATGAACCGACAAAGCAAGAAGCATTGTTTCCCGAACAGAACACTGGATGCTTTTAGGAAGGGCTATTCATCCCATCCCTGTAAATTCAAGTATAAGAAGTACCATTCTCCTCAGTCAAAGGCACAAGGTAAGTATTTTGAATACTTTTTAATATATTGAATATATTTTTAAGAGCATGAATGTTTGCATTGTCTCTGATGTGCAGCACATGGAACTGCAAAAACACTTTTTGCCCTTCAGTATGTTCTGTGAGTAAAAACACGAACATCCTGCACGTTTTGGGAACTGAACGCACGGTGATTTTCATGCACATTCTTACATATGTTTATTTGTCAATTAGGAGGGCATTTTAAAAGAAAGTAACTCAAAATAACCTTCCACTAGAAGTCTAAAAAGTTTTAAGATGCATCTTTACCATTTTCTGAAACAAGACTGTGCGTTTGCAGCGTGAATTGAGTTTGGTGTTGACTTGCTTTCTGCATTTCAGTAACCACCCCCCATTTAATTAGCAGTATTAATGCAAATGATGTTTATGCCACAACCATCTGGAAGCAGACACAATTCCTTGTGGTCATTCATAGCAGATACAAACAACTATTATTTTGCAGGACAGTAATGGCAAATGAAAAAACAACCAAACAGACCAGCCAAACATGTATAAGGGAAATGGGAAAATGCATTAGACTTTGAATAAAATTTACAGAAAATTGTCAGAATATAGAATTTAGTTCAGTGAGACGATGAAAAATTTAGCAATTTTGAGCATGTGGGGGAATAAAAATCAAAATAAAAGCTTCTTCAACCTCTTTTCAATAGGAGATTACCTACACCAGCAAAAAGAAACATCTTGTTCCACCTCAGACAAGCCACATTGCAGAAAGAAAAAAGAAGGAAAGGTTAACTCAGGAATATCTGCCCATACTGAGAATCTACACCATGTTAGACAAAAAGACAAAACGGATAAAAAAGTAGGTATTGTGCATTATTTCATATATTACTTTTTATTAAAAATAAAAAAAAGGATATTGGTAATTAAAACTTGAATCACATTCAGCTGCTTTAAGTTCAAGTTGGGAATACCTCGTATCACAGATTCTTCAAAAATATCTTAATGGCATTTTCGGGTTTAAAATCTAATAAAAACTTACTAATGTTAGAATTAGCTTTTTAAAAGAACCATTAAACTTGCATCAGTTGAATAGGATATTTCTCGTGCTTGCTGTCAGAGATTTAGCACTGATGTTGGAGGTGCCAGCAGAAGTAGCACATGGTATCCTGAGGCAGAGACAGTGAGCTTGGAACTGGAGAAGTGGGAAGGGCAGTAATGGAAGAATATGTGCCCAACTGAATGTATTTAGGCCAGTGTAGAAGCCAGTGCTGCTCTGGTTTCAATGCTTCCAACAGCTGCATTAGCTAGAGAGGGCCTGAGACACATCTGCTGCGCTGCAAGGCCGCTGCAGTATGCAGTGTCAGCACAGCTCCTGGAGCATTCTGTGCTTGCCCTCGTTACACTCCTCCCTGGGCATTCACTGGCCCCACTTGAAGACAAAAGCTTGTGAGCCACACTGCTGTTACACACCGTGAGCACTGGTTCCTCATGTAGCATAAGCAGTATCATATTTAGGAACCTAATCCTTAAAACATTTTTTACTAAGTAGTTTTATTTCCAACATGTATCTCGCCACCACAGACACTAATATTTCTGACAGATTCATCACAAACCTTTCCCTCTTATGTTGCACAAACATCATTGCAATATGCATATTAAAATACCTTAATGAAAAGAATGCCATCCTGGAGACTACATAAGAATGAGGGGTGAAAGCCCTGACCTCCATCCGCCCTAAATTATGATGATCTATGATGAGCCCTAAATTAGCATGATCTGTCACCTACCCATGAAAAAAGAAAAACTATATCCTTTACTATACTCCCACACACACTGGGAGAGAAGAGGTTCCAGTGACACAGTCAGCTTAGTTATTGTGGCACTTTCATGAAGGATGGAATTGCTTTGGTCTGAAAATTTAAACTGTATTTTCTCTCTCCTCCTCCCCTCCCACCCCCCAGTTTCTACAGGATATTTCTGGGCAAATCAGGGAACACACAAGAACAAGACTCTCTTTTCAGAACATTACAGCTCCTCTGGAAATATCTGTGACAGCTCATTCCTTTTCATCCACAGTTACTACAGCCATGCAGCAGGTCAGTAGTGACGTGGAAATCTGCTGTGTAGTGACACAACCACTTGCACTTCAGCGACCAGTCCCAGCGGACTCACAGCCAAACATTCAGGGTGACCCAATGGCACCTTCTTTTTGGTCTTGCACTTCTGATTTTACAAATACAGCCACAGGCGACAGCAAAAACTCAGAGACTACTGGTCCTCTTTCCTTACACCTAGAAGCCAGCCAGGAAAACATACTATGTGGAGAGTCAGAGTGTCAAAGATTTGGTACATTGGACCCAGTGATGCAGGCCTCAGGAAGGAAGAAGCCTCCAGTTGAAGAGAACACATGTTCATCTCCAAAAGAAAACTCAACTCCCAGCTCCAAGCCTGGATGTTCAAGTTTCTTCAGATCAAAAGCAGAGTCCCTTCCTGAGGCAGTCTCAAGGGCTGAATTACCCAGTACAGAACACCCAGAGCAGGCAAGCTTTTCTCAAAGAATCCTTGACCTTTCCAGGAGTGCAGACAACAACAGAACCCACCTGCAGCCAGATAGCAATGGAAGGCCACACGACACTGCTGCTACTGCTTTTAAAGAGTCCCCAATTACTCTCAGGTCCCCTGAGTTCAAGACTTACACTGCAACACCTTCCAAGACATACAAAAAGAGAGGCTTAGAGATGATGAGGAAGCAAACCAGAATTGAGTATGATGACATTAGCAGTGATGATGAGGATAGGCTTGTTATAGAGATATAGCAGATAGACTGCTAACAAGATGATGTTAGCAGGATGTTAGCCCATTACAGAAGGAGATACCATGGATGTTTAATCTGTATTTCTGAAGCACCTTAAAATCAGAAAATCCATTCCCCTGCATAGGCTTCTCTCTTCTGAAGAGTCCTTTCTTTCAAGGGGTCAAACCTTTTAAAAAGGTTTATTTGAAGCAAAAAGGGAGCTGGCACCACACATTTAAATGCAAGTGGTAAACCTGTGTTTATGAGAGGTTTCCAACATTGTTACAGTCTTACACAATCTCCAGAGGTGCTCATTGGCAGAGGTTATGTTTCTGAGAGGCTGCAGTGATTTACTTACTACTAACAATACAATAGCAGCGGCTTTCTCAGTACAGAAGTTAAGATCTCCCGGAAGGGATAGGTGTATCCTCTTCTATGGACTCCTCTTTCCTTGTAGTTGCTGGCATCTGTACTGGGACTGACACACTGGCATTAGTGTTTCCTACAGATCCGTGATACTGGAAGAGCCTGGAAAAACGCCGATCCTTTTCCATGTTGCACAAATGTCAGTGCTTCTTTGTGACAAATGACACAAGCATGCTTGGCTTTGTGTTTTGTGCCTTTTATGCCAAGATCTACTCAAGTACTCTTGATTTCTAGTTGGAGAACATGGCTGTTAGCTATTGATAGTTCCTTGTGGTAACATTTCTAACAAGGATGTTCTCATATTCATCACGTTGTGCTCCAACTGATATAACATGGAATGTTTCATTTCTATGTACTCCTAACTGTGATGATGTTACTTTATTGAGAGTGAGGAAGCTATATGGCATAGCTCATTTTCTTTTTTAACAAAAAGTTTTGTGCTACCAACCCTAAAATTTACTGGTTTCTATGTGAATAAATAATTAGATATTTTAATTTGACCAAGTGTATTCACTTGCTTGATGAGACTGATAAACATGAAAACCTTTCTACTTGTACATTATAGTCAAATTCTATACTTAAACTTCTACTATTCTTGCACAGTGAATCATACAAAGGGTTTAATGGATTAACCTAGGTGGGATGTTTGGAATTGCTTTTGCTTTAGTCACACACAGGTAAGTTGATGTAGGTCATACTCAGAAAGAAATCTAGTATATGCTACAAGAGAAAAATAAATGCCTTTGTGCACAAAGAACAGCTCACAGATATGAAACAAGTGCTGAGCCCCACGCAGTTCCTGGCTTTTCACATCTTACAAACATGACAAGACTTGAGGTCATCCATACAGAGCTTCACTGTTAGCTTCAAATGCTGTTCATTAATTTATTGATACAAAAAAATCATGATCAAAATACAACAGCAATTCCTAATTCTAATGTGTATATATATATCAAAAAAGTTAGGAAAAAACCTACTCATACAGAATAGACAATGAGCCATGAAAGGTATTTTTCCTTTTCTAAAAATATTACAATATTACACCAATCACACTGAAGTATACTGGTGTCAAAACTGCAGGAAAATTCCTAGGAATATAAGTTTAAGGAATTTTGCATTTTTATTCCTCTGCTTTCCTTCTCATTTGCCAAGTGCTGGGGATTTATAACAATAGTGCTGCTACCAATATTTCGGGTTGTGATCAGCAGTTGCAGCTCAGCCGTACAGTGACCTGGCCTGTTCTTGTGCTTCACTTCCTGGCAGACTTCTGTAAACCTCCATTTATCTCACACACCACATTGTGGAGGCCAGGGTGAAGTAAGAGCCCCTCGACCTGGGAAAGTTGGTGTTCAGAGCTCAGTCAGCACAGGCATGGAGCTGGAGCACGAATGGCATCAGGAGGGGAGGCTTGCAGGGCTCTGGGCACTGCACAGCATGTATTTTGTGGGCTGAGGTATAGCTGAAAGAATGATACAGCTGTAGATTGGTTTTATATTAGATTTTTATCTTTATACTGTTAAATTATTTGGCGCTAGTACTACAGTTCACACGTATTAATGTTTAATGATTTTAGTAGCAATTATCCTAAATTTGTTAGTCTACATCAAACCTCAGCAGGTCTCTTGGTTTAAATTAGGGAACTCTTGGCATTTGCATATCCAGATCACACTGGCCACATGACAAACAGCGTATTTTGGCTTTCCAGCAGATGCTGTGCTCACAGAGGACCATGCAAGGCTATACAGGGAAATCATTCGCTACCTTTTACACAGCCAAAGTGTCAGCCATGCAGTGATGTATTCAGTTAATTCACAAGAACCTGAACATCAAAGCCACAGGAGGGCACCAGGCACAGAGTAAAAACTCTATCCTTCAAAATCAGCAGCCATCCTGATGCACCACTGCTTTTCTGTAAGTAGATTTGAAATTCTTTGCACACGAATGCATCTCATTAACTTGTTCTGCTTCTGTTGAAGGAAGCAAATTAATAAGGAATGCTGATCACCGATAAGATCTACATTCAACATGTACGTCTACTCAATCAGACTGAGTGGGTGTTTCAGATTTGCCCTCTTTAGATGTGAACAGACTATTTCTTACTATTTCAAACTTTTATATTGGATCTTATGAATTACTGACACTTCACTGATCTGCCTGGCAACCCCAACTCCTCCACAAGAGCTGCAAGGGGTGAGAACCAAGTGGGGCAAGCCCAGAGATCACCAACAAATACAAAAATATACCTCGAATACATAATTTATGAGAAGAGATAGCAAGAGCTGGCTAGTTATCAGAAGAGAAAAGGGAATATGCACAAAAAAGATCAGCAGGAGAACATGGGAAAGCTAGCAGTCATCTGTCTTTCACATCTATTCTGGGAGAATATGAAATGATGAACTTAATTTGCATCATATAAAGTAGATATTAAGAAATTCTTCCTATTTAAGGAAGCAACTAAGCATGTTACAAATAACCCAGGGAGATTATAGAGCCTCCATCACCTGGGAACTTCAGTAACAGTTAAGGCAAGTGTTTCTTACCACAGGTGTATGGGGTTGACACTGGCTGGGAGCCAGGTGCCCATCAAAGCTGCTCCAGCACCGCCTGCCTCAGCAGGACATGGGAGAGAAAACGTAACAGAAGGCTTGCGAGTAGAGACAAAGGCAGGGAGATCACTCACCGACTGCTGTCAGGGGCAGAACGGACATAACTTGGGAAATCAGTTTAATTTACTATCAGTCAAATCAGAGTAGGATAATGAGACACAAAGCTAAACCTAAACACCTTTTCCCACCTCTCCCTTCTTTCTAGGCTCAACTTTAATACTGAATTCTCCACCTGGTCCCTCACAGCAGTGCAGGAGGATGGGGAATAGGAGCTGTGGTCAGATCATCACACATTTTCTCTGCCACTCTTTCCTGCTCAGGAGTGGACTCCCTACACTTGTCCCCTGCTCCAGCACAGGTCCCCTGCAGTGTCACAGCTCCTGCCAGCAAACCAGCTCCATGTGGGCTCCTCTTTCCACGGGGACACAGGTCCTGCCAGGACCCTGCTCCAGTGCAGACTTCCCATGGGGTCACTGCCTCCTTCGGGCATCCCCCTGCTCACCATGGGGTCCTCCCCAGGCTACAGGCGGATATCTGCTCCACCATGGACCTCCACTGGCTGCAGAGGCACAGCCTGCCTCATCACTGTCTGCACTACAGGCTGCAGTGGAATCTCTGCCCTGACACACGGAGCACCTCCTTCCCTCCTTCTGCACTGACCTTGGGTCTGCAGGGCAGTTTCTCTCACACAGTCTCCCTCCCCTCTCCCAGCTGCAGTTGTGCAGGTTTTTTCCCCCCTTCTTAAATACATTATCCCAGAGGCACTATCACCATTGCTGGTGGGCTCAGCCTTGGCCAGCGGTGGGTCTGTCTTGGAGCCGGCTGGTGGTGGCTCCATCAGGCATGGGGGAAGCTTCTAGCAGCTTCTCACAGAAGCCACCCCTGCAGCCCCTCTGCTACCAGAACCTTGCCACATAAACCCAGTACAGTATAACATTATTTTGGGCTGGAAGAGATTTTCTTTCCAGGCCTACTTTTTATTCATAAATTCTTGTTTGTCAATAGCTTCCCCAAAATACAATGCCTGGAACATTCAGTATTCCTGTGGCTGTCCTTGCACCACGGATACACACTGAGAGCAGTACCTAAACACGCTTGCTTTGTATTACTCACAATATACATCTGATTTTGTATGTTGCCTGTATTTTATTGACACAACCAAATGTGTTCCTATTCATGAATGCTTAAGTTAGAATAATTTTCATGTAGTTAAGTAGCTCTGTTAAACCATTAAATCCACCTTAAGGATTCGTGTGGAGTTATGGCTGCAGATTAAGACTCCTGGCCTGTATTTTTCATTTACCATCAGCATTCCACAAAAGTCCCACGGGTGAAGAGGTTAACACTATTTTTTTTAGGCTTTAAAATCCTGTGAGATTTTAACAGCATATTAAAAGTGTCCCAGTGGAACCAGATAAATGTCACGTAGAAGCACACACTGAAAAGCTGTGTCTTCCAGGGAACTGTAATGTCACCACAGTTTGTTATAAACCATTCTCTTACATTTAAGCAGTACTTGAAAATAAAAAACCAGGTTTCTTTCTCCCAGTCAAAGTCAGTGCACCTATTGACTCCTTGTGACGACTGCTTAAATATGTTATGTATTTATGCAGTGCTTGAGTTTAGAAGAGCTACAGGAACCAGCTAAACAAGGGATGAACTTACCTGAACGTATCTGTGGGTGCTTTTCAAAGCAGTCAAGAAGGATTGAGGTAACAGCCCCAAGGTGCACCAGGGAACGTTTAGATTGGATGTTAGGAACAATTTCTTCCCCAAAGGGTGCTCAGGCATTGGAACAGGCTGCCCAGGGCAGTGGTGGAATCACTGTCCCAGGAAGTATTCACAGACTGTGTAGACAAGGCCCTCAGTGTCATGGGTTAGTGGTGGCCTTGGCAGTGCTGGGGAATGGTTGGACTGGATGATCTTGAAGGTCTTTTCAAACCTAGTTCATTCTGTGATTCTTGTCCCATGAGTGTGTATAGGCTATTCTGGCTCTAAAAACCCTGCTGTGTAAGTTTCATTATCAGTCCCTAAGGATGGTTAGGGTTTAAAAAACAAAACAAAACAGAGTGATTCTAATACAATCAATTACTCAGTTTTTAAGCATCACAAGTTTTGTGTATATGCATTTGTAGCATGTCTCAGTGGTTGACAAACCAAGCAATTCTATGTACAACACTGGATATAATAGCGGGAGTAACTACTTCATCCGGCAATGACTGGAAGTGTTTCAGTGAGCCAGTTCAGCTCTATTAGACTCTGACTCTTCAAAGATTCTTACACCATTAAGAAAACAAGCAATTGGACGAAAGCCATGGGAGCTGTTTCATAACCTACCCTGCTCTTTTTTTCCAGATGTCTTTAAATGCTACTTAGGTTCAATAGTACTGCTGATGTCAATCACTCTAGACAAATGTAGACACCTCAGTTTTTATGGAGTCAAGCTTCAATGTATCTGTCTGAACTACACTTAACCTCTGCAAAGCAAAGCCTCATTAAAAATATATTTTTCTATATTTATATTTCTATAAATATAAAAACTACTCTTACATAATGTTTTATGTAATTATTTTTATAATATAATTACACATTACAGAGGCATTCACAGGGCAAAATTAAGGTCACATCAACTGCTTTCTCCATTCTTCTTACACTGATAGAGATATAGTCAATGTTAGATCTAAAAACCTTTCTGTGATTTATCATTCTTTATTATATGCAGCATATTTGGCTTTTTCTTGAAAACATCCTTCTCATTTCATTGTACATTCCCAGATAAAGCATTCTGACTCAAATACAAAGCTGGGACTATGACAGGGTGCAGGTGAGCTGCTATTGTCCTCCCTCCTCTGTAAAAAGGAGCCCTTAAAGAATGTTCCTGCTCTCCATCAAAATGGTTAATGCAAAAAAGAACAGAACAGAATTCATTTCCATAGCACACTTTGGCAGCAATTCAGATTAGCAACTGAACAGGAGAAAGGGAGCCACCATTTTTCCTACCTGTGTTAGGAGACCACAGTCTGAGAAGAGGAATACTTTGCTGGGAAGCTAAGCCAGGGCTATAATAGCTTGAATCTCAACACCTGTACGTACAAATGCAATTACAAGATTGGCACAGTTAGCAATGTAGATAGCTATGTGCACATACACGTTATGTGTGTTGGCTGGAAGGAGGAACAGGGAAAATTACACCTCTTAAAAAGTAATTTGACCCTTAACTCTGCAATGCCTCTTAATTTTCCCATTACAGAGAATGATTTGCATTGAGCTCCTCAAATGGAAGGCAATAATGGCATAAACCACATCATCACAACTCCTGCAGCCCACGAGTGGTTTTAACTTCAACTCAGCCCTCTTATGAAGAAGTTTTGCATAACTTTGTTGATTCTAGTTGTGGGTTATGCTAGCTCCAAGTGGAGCAAACATTCAAAAGGAACGTCTTAGACCCCAAATCACTAGTTGTCCAGAAGCAAGAAAGTAATTATAACTAAGTAAAGCATTAAAAAGCTGCCTAATCCTGCATAATATTACAAAAGTTAAGAGATTATATAAAAAGGGTTTACAAACTTTGATTTAGAAATAAAATCAAAAGCAAAATGGTCATTATTCCATGTTTGATATGAAAAACAAATCCCTTTTTTATTTGTACCAGATGTGGATATGCAGATGTGAGCTGCTGGACAATAGTCAGAGAACTGGAATTAGAGAGATCCATAATTAACAACATGCCTGCGGAAACACGTTCCATGCTTCAAAAAGAATTCAGATGCCAGGAGAACCTCCTTACCCTGAAGATGTTGACAAATTTGAAGAATATCCAAGCAGGGGAAAAACATTGATTGGGGAAAGAGATTACTTATGACGAAAGATTAAAGCAGATTATCTTCTGCTCTCAACTGTACTAATGTGGTCCAATTACATCCAGTGACAGTGTACCAATACAAGCAGGAGAAAAGCTTGACTGAAACGAATGACAAGAAGAATTTGCTTGGATGTGCTCAGGGAAATAATTCCCTTTAGGAGAGAAAGAAATTGGTATTTAAATTGAAAAGAAGGAAAATACAGCCAAGGGATGTCCCACGGCAGTTACATCTACTAAATACCTCCTCTGGGATATCTAACATAAAACTAGAACATAGCCACTCACTGTACAAAATAATTACACACAGGAGGTTGCCAGAGAATGAGATCAAGCAGTTCTTCTCTTAGATGTCCCTGTCATTCATGGAATCACACACAATGTCTACTATAATTGTTTCTACCCCTATGTCCATTATTTCTCTTCACCTTCAGAGAAAAATAGTAGTGACTAATCAATTATGAAAATTTACAACCAAGCTGGATCAATTACTCAAAGGTACTTTATGTACTTTATGTACAATGTCTACCAGATGTTCCACTCTGTACACTGTGTAAGAACAGCTCTTTGGGAAAAAAAAAAGAACAAAACCCACCATTTTGGTTTAATTACAATGACACTGCAAAAAAGAAGCAGGGCCAGAAGGACAGCGATCTTATCACTTTTCCCTGCCTCCTGGATAACATGATGAAGAGAGTTTCTAAGAAAATACATGTATTTGCTGGTATTTTGCTTTTGGCAATACTGAAAACACTGCTTGCCAGTATTTTAACTTACTAACTACGAGGCAAAGAGATTCAGAGCACGTGCACTTATGACCAAAATGCACCACAATTCTGCAAGTGGGAATCCAGACAGAAGGCAGAAAAATACTGGTATTCAAACCAAAAGACATCTTCTCTTCCCCAGGGTGAACATGGCCTCAGCCTCACCTCACTGATCAGGGACTCCAGCCTTCAGGTCATCTTGGTGGCCCAACACTAAACTTGCTCAAGTTTGCCATCTCTGCTGTTTTGTGGAGTCTAAAAGCGGACACAATAATCCGGATGGGGTCTAATGAATGCGAGTAAAGGGGGCTAACCACTTCCCTCAATCTACTGGTCATGTTCCTTTTGACACACCCCAGGATCCCACTGGCTTGTGTTTAGCCCACCAGAACTCTTGATCCTGTTCAGAAGAGCTACTATCCAGCAAGTTATCCATTGAATGAGGTCAGTCCATCCCTGGTGCAGGACTTGCATTTGTCCCTGCTGAATTTCATGATGTTGGGGGTTGGTCCATTCCTCCAGGGTTAAGTTATAACGTTAAGGCAGACAATGCCCACTGCAATCCCCTCATCCATAGATGTAGTAATTTCATCAGAGACAGAAATGAATCCATCCTGACTATTCCCAGTCATGACCCTCTTTGCGTGTCCAGGAATTTCTGCAGGATATGGCTGAGGTTCACATGCTGAAAGATGAAGATCTGCTATTGTGTAAATGGAATAAAGAAAAAAGGTATTAAGTCAGCTTGATGCTACCTATATATGAGCATCTATATTGCATGAATAGGAATTCCAGAAGCACTGTGTTCATTGAACTCTTAATTAAGCTCAGCTGGAACAAAGTTAGATTGATATGAAACATTTTGAATAAATACCTATCTTAGTCTACAGACATCCCATGCCAAGTCACTTGAGCCATCTGAATGACTGGGCTACCCCTGCCTGCAACTCTACAGTGTTTCTGGCTTCAGAAATCAATAGAAATCTTAAGCCAAAAAAGTAGCAAAAACCAAATCTGATCTTTAGAACAGCAACGAATCCATCTAAAGTTAAACGGGATTTAATTTGCCTCCCAAGCTGTAGATGTGATAAATTTCAGAACAATGAGAGATGAAACATTTAGGAGTCAGTACACAAAATAGCTTTTCTGATGGAAAGATTCCAGATTGGACTGTAGCAACAGTAACTATGTTGCAGTAAGGCCCAGCCTAAAAAAGCCACTAAGATACACAAGGACTGCATGCCATCTCTTCATGCTCCCTTCACATGCATATTTCCACCACCCTTGATCTCATGGTGCATGACAACGAGAGTGCTTGAGTCAACAGAAAACTATTTACTTGACTATCCCTAAGCTCTTTATATAGCTTGTATTGCTTTAAATATCTTTGCCCTCTGAAAAGTTAAATTCATTCTACATTCTCCTGGGAAGGCTCAGGGCTAGCATTCCAACAGGCAGTTAACTGGGATGCTGAATTCCATCTTTAAAGTGTGTCAGATAGTTTTGTTGAAAAAAAAAGAATATGTTTAAATTACCCATGGATGGATCTTTCAGTTATTTGCCATGATCTACGTAAATGATAACACAAGCATTGTTTCAAACATCTTCTGAAAAGAAAGCCCAAAAAGGCAGTTACGTGCAGTAGGTATTTAACTAGTGCCTGACTTCTGCTTAAAAAAAGTCTTTTTAATAAACGGACACCAGTGGCAGAACATGTTTACAGCTTGATCTTCTTTTGTCTCACTATATGCATTCTCCTACTCAAAAATCTACAACTTGGTATTTTAATGAAGTACTTTCATTGCAGATAGTCAAAACATTTACTACTAAAAATAAACGTAAACCTTAGCAAGTTGTTTTGAACTAGTTTGCTCACAGCAAGTACAGTGGCTGCTGGCTGAGCTCTTCAGTAATACGTTCATTTCTTACTTCCCCTGGCACCATTTACATGATGGTTTTCTGCATTTCCACGCCAGGTGGGCATTCCCACATGCTTCTGGGTTCAGAAAGAACTAAGCTGGCTCTGCTCAAACTCTCTTACCTCAGCTTAATACTGGAAACATGGAATATCAGAACACACAATTCAAGTTGGCTTAAAGGAAATAAATTCAGTCTATTCATGCCTATAGGGAGATGCAACAACCCCTGTTTAGAAGCCTTGGAAATTCCACAGGTAATAAACCCCCCCTGATTTCAAAGCATTTAATGAATAGCTGTGTCAACAGACTGCTTCCAACATATCCTTGAAAACTACATTTTAGGCCTAAGAATGTTGCTACTCCACTCACAAATTCTCTACTTCACCAAGTCCATCTTCACTTGCCAAGTTAACATACTTAAGTGAACTGAAGAAAAAGCAGCAAGGGGACCCAGCCAGGTAGCGTTTTAATTCATTTGCTAGTTCTTTATTTCCAAATCTGAACGGGTGACGAGGGAAATGGCCATGCTGTGGGGCATTGTGGAAAAAATACAAGAGGAAGGATAGCAATAGCTATCTGCCAGAAGACAACTCTTACTCAAGCAACCAAAGAGAGGAAGAGTCATTCTGGAGTAAGGGAATTCAGGGAAGGAAATGAAGCACAAGAATGCAACAGCAACAGGAGTCTCAGGAGGAACTAGATGTAACTGCAGAGCAAAGTTCAGATAGAAAAACTTCCATAGTTTACGGAGTGAATGCTAAAAAGCTCCATTTTTAGGGCAGAGAGCCTCAAAGAGAGCCCTGGAGCTTTCCCTTGCTATGAGAGATTGAAGAGGCTCAGGGGATTAGCTGATGAGCAAGTGCTGAAACCAGCAGAGATAACAGCCTGAAAAATGGGCACGGGAGCAAGATCAGCAGCAGATAAAGGAAAGCTGTGAACACGAATTAGGAAGAACATTGCCTATATACTTGGAAAAGTGCAGGTTTGTGAAGCCTCTTCCTCTGTGCAGTACAAGCAGCGTCAGGAGGAGGCTGGGAGAATCACAGCAATCTCAGACCAAGAAGAGCCCTTGCTCTGTTTCCTGGAGAACTGAGTGGCAGAATTAGCAGCCATTAGCAGCACCTAAGAGAAGCCTCACAGAACTGAAACATATTCACAGGTGTTTTCCCTTCCTCCACCAAGTGAGAAATCAAAATTATGCAATGTGGGCAGGATTAACATCATCTGGGAGAGAAATAGCACAACTTAAAAGAGACCACAAGTCTGCACTAAACACACTCAACTCCAAAAAAAATTACAGAAAGCAATAAATTGCTCCAAGGGTTCTAAAACATACAAGTTTTTATCTTTTTTATCTTTTTTTTTCCCCTTTCTTTTTCCTTTTCTTTCTTTTGTGGGAGAACACTGTTCTGCAAGAAAGCAGAAACATCAAGTCCTCCTAAAAGCACTGAGATCCCAATAGTTCTTTATCAGACTAAAAGGATTTAAATTCTTCCACTAAATCAATCAAGACATAATATTAATTTAGAAAAAAATTATACTTTACCAAGCTTACAGGATTGTATGACCCTCGCAAATATAAATATTGTAGTCAATGAAACTAAGACTTGTTCTTCCACTCAGAGCTGCAGATCTGATCATGCCTCAGGTTATTTGTAGAGTTGATATGTTCTGGTATGTCTTAGATGAAGGTGAGTCTGAATGTAGAGTACATTACAACACTGAACATTTCTTGTGAATGTAGGGAAAACGGCTGTTTTCAAATTTTCTAACTATGTTTTGCCATCACAGTGAATTTAGCACAATATTTTCCTCTAAGCACCCTCTGAGGGGGTATGAGATGCAAACAAATGCATATGACAAGATTTTCAGACAGAAAGTAGGTGCTTTTCTCTGTAACTAATAATTACTTTAATAGCTCTCACCTCTGGGATTGCGGCGTCCTGCCTCCCTGGAAAGATGTCGGCGTGTTGGTGAGGTGTAACTAGCGAGTATCTTCACTTTACCAATGTAACTTTGGCTTCACCAGTTTACGTGGCACATTCAGAGCAAATGTCAGGTATTCTGCTAATTCCTATTACACTCCCCTTATAACAAATATGAGATGCTTTTCTATTCTTCTTTCCCCTAAACAGGGATGAAGTGTAACTCTGGCAACAGCACATTTCAATAGAAAATGTAAACTCCGTTTGTGAATATTATTGACCCATTTTGTTCAACAGTAGAACAGAAATACTTGTTAGTCATTGCAGCTTAAGCTATTTTACAAGCGGCCTAGTCAAAATTGGTAAGAAACCAATTCCTTGTGCCAGCTGCATAATTTCATCCACAATTATACTTCAACTTTCAAGTAATCTCAAAAGCCCTCCAGCCCTCCCTAGGTGCAGACAGAAGGAAGCCTGTATTATTTTGTTTTAAGAATACCCTCAATTGCCCGTTCAATTTAACATTATTATGGACTTCTAGACATCCAAATTTTTTAGGTTGCCATTGCAATGCAGGTACTTTTACTCGCAGAATAAAATTATCTGCTACAATGCACTTGTGACTTGCACATCTGGTTGCCAAGTAATTGCAGAATTGTCTATAAATATTTCTTTAATATACAACCTTTTCTTTCAGATAATACAGAATGGTTTTAGCCAGCAGTATTTGTAGGCTTTTTATCTACCCAATGAGCATTTCTAGTTCTACCTAGTTCTAACAATGGGGTTTTCTTCCATGAGTAGTTCATGTCACAAGCATCAGCTCATAAGTTTCATCTTTACCTTAGTCATAGAGGCCTTAGCACCTTCTATGGCATTTTATTACAGGGGAAGAATATGATCCCTTATGAAAAATATAAATTACTGACTTAATCCTTAATTCCAGAGCTATCAATGTGCTAAAAAAGAACGCTCTTCCAATTGGGAGTAAAGGTTTTAGGCTTCTTTAAAGGATAAATTAAAAAGACCCTGCATGACATGACTATGATACTGTCAACGATCCCCACACGAACTACAAGTTTCCACTTTTCTGTTGACAGAGAACAGCCATTCACAGTACTAAAAAAGAAATTTCCCCATTTGGTACCCTCATGAAGTTTTCAAACTATTTAAACACAGAGGCATAAATCAAGAAAACAACACTGGCGCAAAATGTTACAGCTAAGTTACACTAAAATCTTAAAGAAAACCATCTGGGCATAAAATGTAAACCCAGCCAGCACACAAAAATTAAGACGAAAATAAAACAACTGCACATTACAAAAGCCCCAAATACAGAGCCTTTATTCTGTAAAACCACCGAATTTTAACTCCAAACATCCACCTGAGACAAAACATTCAGCTTTCAAAATATCACTGAAAAAGAATACTAAAGCTTATCCAAGCTGCAGCTTATTTCAGCTTTTCAGCTTCCTTAAGATACAGTTCTTTAATATGCGGAATAATCAGTATTATCTTCAGTGGTAGTTATGAATCAAAGCTGGAGCTTACTAGAGTGACTTACCACTACTTATTTTACACCTCAGCTGTACTCAGAGTCAAAACGCAACACCAAGGCAGTATTCACACAAAAGATGAAGAGAATCTGCCTCAAACGGCATATAACCTAGGTAGATAGGCCTGAAGAACACTGCTTGCCCAGCTGATAAAATACCACCAGAAAGAGATGGTGACTTCCTAAATCATAATGGAAGACATCTATCAGAATTAAACCTAAACGGTTTGGTTCAGCTTCATGTACTGCTGTATCTTCAGTTTCTGAATGCTAAAGCAACCTGGACATGCTTTATAGACCCATGAGGTTCTCAGTAATCCTGGGAAACAGAAAGAAAGGAGAAAAACCAAATGGCTAGCTTGATACCCCAGAGACAGAAGGAGACTGCGGCACTGGGGGAAGTTCAGAAAATAAACCTCAAAAGGCACCATATCTGTAAAGCAATTTTTGTCAGAGGTGTCTCAAACACGCAAGTAAGCAAAGAATCTTTTAAAAAACGAAACCTAGTTCTTAAGGAGATAAAATCCCAGAACTCTGGATTCTCTGTGCGCAGTTCAGATCACTTGCATAAGCAGCACACTTGAGATTTGATTACATAGCTAGGGGGTTTTGTTTATTTATTTACTTTTAAACAGGATGCTTGCTTCGGTTTAATTTACTTTGGGAAAGGGAAGGAAGATTTTGAAAACAAACAAATTCGGAGGAGACAAGTTAAAAAAACAAATGAAAATATAAAAATCTGCTATGCCAAAGCAAACCTCTAGAGGTTGGTACCTTTGGATTCCCAGCACATTCCTCATCCTCCTGAGCTAACGCAATAGCCACTAGTGACCCGCAGCCCATCACCCTTGACAGCCCAGCTTGCAGATGATGAGACTCAGTTTGTCACCAACTTCTGAGCTACTTCTCAAGATAGAGAATCCTGCTTCAGTTCCCAGTTCAAGAAGGGAGTACGTGATCCCCATTATAAACTATACTCTGAGCAGCAGATGATGTCTTAACAGCACTTAGAGCTGAAGCTTAAAATACCCATGCAGTATAAAACAAATGTGAATTTTCAAACTAAACAACAGATTTTTACTAAGAAGAAAGAAACTGAAGCACCAAAGGAAAGCAGAGTGTCCTCCTCTGCTTCTGAGCAATCAAAGCGAATGATTGTTCTCTGACAGCTAACGGACTTAAGTTTCGGTTTTCCCGCTGATCTGTTTTTATTCTTTTTCCCAACAAATTTTTCCTATTCTGCTTTTCATGTTTCTAGGAAATTTTAGCTACATATGACTTTGTTGATAGGTCTCACCTGTTTATTTAAAAATATATGGATTTTTTCCCAACAAATATGATTTTTTATTAGTCTTCAGTGTTGAAGCTATTGCCTCAGATACTGTATTTACTTGGGCCTTTTGCCTGGAATCTGCATCCTTCCTTAAGCTATCTATAGGAGCCCTAATATATCTATAGTAGTATCTGAAACCACT
Organism: Ara ararauna; assembly: GCA_028858755.1. Lineage (NCBI taxonomy): Eukaryota > Metazoa > Chordata > Aves > Psittaciformes > Psittacidae > Ara > Ara ararauna. Next base: position 10,707,318 of record CM054384.1, read on the forward strand.
AGCGTGTTAATTTTTTCTCTCCCTGCTCTCCCAGATCACATAATGTAGAATAGCCTGGGCCATGTCCTGGAAGGACAATATTTTCTAGTGGACAGATCAGTTTCTGGATTTAATTGCACTTGGCTTCATCATGCTTTGTGCAATAAAGAGGGACTGCTAGAGACAGCTCATATTGAACATGGTCTGTATAAAAAAAGTTACTGTCAGGTATTTATTCTATCTTACGTCAGGCAAAGGTGTTTCACAGTATTTTCCTTTTCTAGTCAATCTTTCCTAATCATCTGACCTATCACTGCCTTCAGTTTTCCAACTGTGCGAACCTACTGTTGTAATCAGGGACAATCAGTGGAGGAGGTAGGAACTGCTTCTGATGCACATGCAGTGTATGCAGCAATAACGTCCTTCTTCTGGTTTAGCCCTTTAAGTTGTTGCTACAAACCAAACATTGAAATAAAATTAAAAAAAAAAACCTCTGAAAAGCATATATTGAAAAATTTGTACTCCGCATTATTTAGCTGCGAAGTCATGGGAAGTGTCAGGAAGGCCGGAGCCACAAAATAAAACAGTGAATAAAAGTGTTCACTGAAAACTGGCAACTAAATCTGAACCACAGACTTAGAGGAGGCTTTTCTTTATGCATAAAGCATATCCCTTAATTAAAGCTTAACATGTTCTGCCAAAGTATTGATGGGAACACATGCAGAAAGTACAATGCAGATTTCCACTGCCTGATGTGGCATTGCTTCAAGTGGTGGAAAAGAAGTGGGGTTTTATAACAGTTGACATGTGACCCAAAACTGTCATGAATTACAATCTCAATGGGTTGAGACATTCTGAAATTACAGGAACAGTTTTCTGGAGGAAAAATATAAAAAAAATCTATCCTTTTATATCCAGATTATCAGGAAAATTACTTAATTTTTTGAAAAATACACAAGAAGTAACAAGGGCACAGTGTCACATTACCTGCACTCTGCAGAGCAGAAGAAACACCTTCAGTTAAGTCAGCATCCAACCCCCTTGCTGCCAGATCCATGAAAAGTGGCTTCCGATTGTTGTAATGAATAATCATGGGGGATTTGCTACATATGAGAAGCCTACTGAGCTCGAACAGTGTTATGCTCTTTATCCCACTGTGAACTGCAATATCTGGACATCTGGCATAGCTGCTGACCCTGGATATACTCACAGGTTGCTAACAGGAGCCACAAACATAATACCTCTGATACCTGTAAATTTGCTACACTGTCTTGCTGCCTCATAACTTCCCCTTCATCTTGCTTTCCCTACTTATTTTACTTGCAGTAAAACTCAGTAGATTAATAATGCTATTAGTACTTTACTTTCTCTGCCAGATCTTCTTGGGTGGCCACTTTCCAGCAGTGTAACTATCTTTATTTGCACATATCTCCTTACTCTCAGTGACAACCCTTTTTAGCATTTTTATTATATTCTACAAATTTTAAGATCCCAGTGCATTTTGATAACTCCAAATATAAACTATTTGAAGCAAATATATTAAAGCAATAGTTATAATCTGTAACTCATGCACCTTTTCACTGAATAACTGAAAGCAAATAGAGTTATCTGAACAAATCTCTATCTGATCAAATACCTATTAGACTCAGTGAAGAACTGTTCAGTGAAAACCTGACAGTGATTACTCAGTTTGAATTTTATGCTATTTACGTGGAGCTTATAACAATCCACATAATCCTTTTGGCAGCTACCTTATGGTAAGACAGTGAATTTCGGCCCATCACTGTTATAACAACGATGCACATATAAAATCCTTGCCCCTAGATTCTGACTCATCACAAAATGAACGAGAGTCCTGTGTCCTCTTCCACTGTACATTGTTAGGACAGACAGTCACTACCAGTTTAACTATAACAGGTCTAGACAATCTTTGCTTGCAAAATTACAGATATCAAAAACAAAAAGTCTGACTCTTAGTTCTCTATTCCTAGCCTGAGAAAAGATAAAATATCCTGGAGGAAGACAGAAAGGTGGAGAGCAAGAGAGAAATGGTGAGGACAAAAAGGGAATGGAAGGGAGGAGAAGGGGAATGTTAAAACAACAATAAATTATTTCAGAGCCAGAGATAACAGATTTCATTATGGCCCTTCTAATGTGTGGAGGGCCTTTATTCCAAACTCAAAAGGCATGGAAAGAATTTCACTTCAGAGTGAGAGAAGTACAATCACAAATGTGTGTACAAATGTGTATACACACATGCAATCCTTGCTAGCAGCTGTGATGCATTCTCGCTCATTAGCTCAGCAAGTTATGTCAAGATTTCACAGAACAGCTTGAAGCATCATTGTTTCTTTGGAAGTGAAATTCAATAAAAATACTGACAAAGGAATGCAGCCAGACTGTTAACAGAGTTGTACAAATTCCAGTTCTTCTTCATTCCCTCCCTCATCAAGTCCTTCAGTCAATAAAACAGCTTTTTGAACTTACCTTCTGTTCTAGTTTGCCTCAGTAATCTTTTCAATGCTCACCACAATGTATATGAAAAGTAATACTGTACTAGGAAATCATCTGAGATTATCTTTTTTTTCCATGCTCTTAACAACACAACTGGGGCCTGAAAATGTTTGCAGCGGAAGAATTTTCATCACAGAAATAATGTAATAGCTAGGAAGCTCAAATGACATCAAGTAATCTAAACAGCCTGGTGTCTGGTGAGCTATTTGCTTCAAAGAAGCACTTGGAGGCAAAAAGCAGAAGCAAAATCCTAGCCATGCTGTTAGAGGGATATACTTGACCCTTGGAAAGAGATTAGCATCTTGTGTTCTTCCTCTACCCTGTTTCTTTATACCTTTTCTCTACTTCCCCATTAAGTCTCCTATTGTATTTTTAAACTGTTTATTTCTCCTGCTTTTCCCTTTTGTTGTCTTTCTATAGAAAAGACACCTCTGTGAAAACCAAATTAATTTACTTTCTCTTTTCCCCTTCTTTTGCCTATTGTTTTTCCCCGTTATCTTCCCTATTTTTCCACAAAACACTGTCACCTTCCCTGTCCTATTTTGGTTAATGCCGCAGTATTCTTCCCTCAAAACTAGTGGATAACATTCTTTTGGTACCCACTCTTTTCTTATAATCTTATTTACAAGCACTGGCTTCACAGCCCTAATAAGGTAGAGTGAAATGCATTGTGGAAAATGTGAGAAAGGGAGAAGGTACATCAGCTGCATTCAAAACATAAACGCAGTTTTCTGGTGCACTTTCTCTTCTTCTCCCTCTCTTCCTATCCTGATGTTTCAACCACAGAGAAAGTAATACATGTGCTTAAACGTATAAAATATATAGAACTCCTGCCATGTCTGGAGTACTGCAATTCCCAGACTTAAGTTATAAAAGTGAATGTGAGGCCAAGACCCTCCATAATAAGTACAATCATATTAATGAGAATGGCTAATAGATTAATAATTCCCAGGTTACATTAGTCTTATGCTCATCTTATAACTCAGTATGTTTGTTTTGCAGACTTAAGCTTCTTCTGGAAAGCACTGCTCCTTTTGAACCATCAAGAAGGATACTGCCAACTCTTGTTCTTCCAACAAATCAGATAGACATGACATAGCCACAGACATGGATTTCATAATGATGACCACATGGGATATCTGTGCTACCTGTTATTTACCACCAGCATCTCAAGATGAAAACAACCTGGTAATCTGGATCTGAATGGCAATTATCTCTTTGCCGTAAGATGTGCTAGGCCCACAACTCATACCTACATGGATTTTTAGAACGCACAAAATTAGCAGTGCGCCCTATAGGCACTGCAGAAAAGGTTAGAGCACAGCACATACACTTGTGCGATGCAAGAGCTTCCTTAGCCTCACTTAGTTAAAACTGCACCAGCTCTTGACACACAACCCTCACAGATGGTCTGCAGTTATTACCCCAGATTTCATAACACAGCCTCCTGATGCCCATACACACAGTCTTTCTAGATTTGAATGATTTAAATTACTCAACTTCTACACCAAACTTTAATACTCCCAGAGAACTGAAGAGTCAGACCACTCACAACACTGATGCCTAACTTGGCCCTGTGTTTGTGTTCATTTGCATTGTTTCATCCCAACAAATGGTCTGACAAAAATCTGGAGGACTACAATATCATGCCACTGCAATATGTAATGTATTCACAAAGCTAGGTTCAGTAAGTAAAGGTTCAGGTTCAGTCAAAGCTTATCAACAAAGCAAGCTGCTCTCAGAGGGCTAGGTGTGAGCAGCACTCGCAGTTTGTCATGTCACACTGTTTAAATAATAAAGGTTCATTTTTCATTTTATTTTCCCTCTACTAGTTCACAAGGGCAGACACTTGTTTATTTCTCTCTGAAAGTCTTTTCTTAGTGAGAGATAAGTTACTTGGGGAGAGGAGAGGTTACCTATTCAAACACAGTGTCACGCTTGTTGCTAGGCTGATGAGTCTCAGCTGTGGATCCTCCAGAGAAAGAAATGGTCAGACCTGTACTTGTCTTTAAATTTGGATTTCCCAAGAAGTTGCAATGAGAAGACACTAAATTTATTAGTAGCTAGTAACTGCAGCAGATCTTTCATTTGCAGTATCCTACAAGGCAGCACCACAAACATTAAGCTTTTACTGATGTTAAGTACAAATTTTAAGAGGACATTTGCCATGGAATAAATGTAATTATGACCAGCCTGTTTGTTTTTCATTTAGCTGAATAAATTACTAGCACACAGTATACTGACTGCTGCATGCACATCAACAGTCTTGCCATTCCGGGCACAACATACAAAATAAATTAGATTTTTGTTACTCAATGTGCACATTTTTTGTTACTGCACATTTTATTAAGCTTTGTTCCAGACCCCCCTTCTCATGTAACACAATGGGCTGGTAGAAGACACTTATCTACAGATGTGTAAAAAGATGCTCCTGCATATCAGTGGTCCAACAGAGGGGTTTTAAACTCCTGCAATCACCTGTATGTCACATCACAAAGCCACACTAAGAAGAAAGCCCCCAGCAGACTGCTTAACTAGGCAAACAGGAATTCTCACCACAAAAAGAGGCCAACCATTTCTGAAAAATCTACGCTCTTAATTAAAATCCAGATGTTGTAAAGCTCCCTTCAGAGCCAGAAGGGCTACAAAACAACATGATTTGCAACACAAGATTTAGGCTTCCATTTCACCCAAGCTGCTACATCTCTGACCAACATGAGCTGTAAAAAGCAGCCTCACTGCAGTGCCCCAGTACACTTTGTGCTGCTGCACCATCCAGCTCCACAGACCACAGCAGTGGCAATGGCAGGCACTCACCTCTCCAGTAGTCCAGTGGATCCCTCCCTGCAGATTCTGTTCCAGACAGGACAGTTAATTCAAGGTTTCTGGCCCTTTGGCTTTCCAACAAATGCAAACAATGCCCTCTTCAAAGGCATCCAGGCAGGCTTCAGCTCAGCACATTCCAAGAAGGGCAGCTCTCAAGTAAGTGCTGTCAGGGAAGCACATGAATTTAACTTTTTGTATAATAGCCTGAGGGCCAGCCATAGTCTTCAGAACACAACCTGGTCTCTAGCCACCCCCCCCCCCCCCCCCATCTTATCTTTACACCTTCCTTTCCTCCCAGGACTACAGGCTTCCCCAATCACTCATGCTAGTAACAACTGACCACAAGCTCTCTACTAGGCTGCTGAGGAAGGAAAACCAAGCCAGAACCCAAACCCTTTTATGTGCACATCACTCTCTCCCTCTTCTCATCACCCTCCACACTGGCTTCTGCCCAAACTGCTTTCTTTGGTGCTCATGTTTTCTTTCTCCTGCAAGTGCACCTCCAGAAACAAGCTGTCCCTCCCAAGTGGTCTGTATCTCTTACTCGTTTTTAAACATGCTGTTCTTCTGGCAAGACAGCCACCCCAGTTTTTTGCCTCCAGCTTCTCGTTTGCTGGCAGCTCTGTCCATTCTTTACAAACACAAGAGTTGAGATTGATCATATTTTGATATGAAATTCTCTTTGTTCAGTAACATGCCCAAACCTGAATAAATGTTGAGGAAAAGAACTGTTTCATGTAATAATTACAGAAAATTCTCTTCCTGTAAAATCCTGTCACAGAGATTGTTTGGATCCAGGAAGTGAGGTCAGGTTCAGATCCTGGGGAGAGTGGTGTATAGTGATAATAACACTTAGGATTTTTGCAGCATTCCTTATCCACAGATCTGAGCCCTGTCTCCAGTATATTACAACAGCAGGATATGTTATCTTATGCAAACTCCTTCCTAAATTTCACAATAGCTGAACCGAGCAGGAATCATTAAATTTCTGTGCTCTACTGCTAGGAAGGCTGCAAAACAGCCATACAGTTCTTTCTTTACTTTGCTTTTACCTAAATAAACTATAATGTGATCAGGGCAGAAGCATTGAACCTCTTCACTGTTTGCCAAGTACCGACATTACTTTTAATGGTGTACAAATATTAAAAATCATAAAAAGAATGGGAAAACAGAAATAGGTAACAGAACTCTCCTCCTTTAAGCAAGTTACCCAACTGCAACCCCTACAAAATGCTCAGTTGCCGTTTTTACTACATCTGGTTCAAAGGCCATTAAAAATGGGCTTCTTTGCCCTGACATCAAAGAGCTTCAAATAGGGCTGTCTGTGACAGGAAGGGAGACAAGATTAACTTCAGCTTTTTTGGCTATAGATCCCAAGCAAAAAGTAACAAATAATAATCAGAAGATAAGGTTTTCTTGCTTTCAGCACATTTTTTCAAACATCAACTACCATCTATGAAGCTGCTTGCTTCGTGAGAATGATGTAGGGCGCTATTAGTGTTTGCAGCTTAATATGATCTGTTCTTTCAGTAACACTAAAGAACATTGTGATTAAGAAAGAAGCAACAGAGTGGGAAAAGAGAAAGGAATGGTTTGTAAATGTAATAAATAGATTGGTTGCTTTTACTTATTATCATATGTGTATTGATCAGGCTTTCCTCTTGGCCTGCTGTGAAGGTATCAGTGCCAAAACATTCTCCACTGCTGCTGAAATCCTACCGTACCTTTTAAATACAGGCCTTATTACTAGAGTAAACATAGCTTAGAAGATTTAGCTTTTAAAGTGGTTTCTCTCAGTAACCAACCTTATTTAAACACATCTGGAACTTCTTTGTAACTCGTAACTATTTTGTGTAGTCACCTGTATGATGAAGGTTTAATGCTGTGGAATTACTGCTAGGGTCTGATTGGTACACAATCATGAGTGTATTTATAAAGCAGGGATACAAGGGGCAGAGAAGCACTAAACAAAACCAAGATTATATTCCTAATTGAAATGGCAGTCCAGGGGTTTCAAATATAAAATATGGAATCTGAGCTTACTTTTCTTAACATCATCTGTTTCAGCTGCTCTGCATTCCAGGACTCCTTCAGCCTTGACCTCATCTCTAAGATATATTCTCCCTTCAGTCAATTAGAAGGTCTAAAATATACAATATTTACACCCAGCAACACGGTGGATCTGCTGACTGCCTTCCTTAAGCTGCTTGGGTGGCCCTAAGAACCAGGAAGTGTCCTGGCACAGGGGAATTCTGATTGTGTGGAGAGTGTAGCCGGCTCCTGCAGCACTCTGGTGCTGCTCCTACGCAAAGGCAGGAAGGAGTGTGCTGGAGGTGGGACTATTAGAAGGTATAAAGAGAAGGATTCACTCCACACATCTTGTCCAGGACTCTCAAGATTTTTGCAAAGTACCCATCTACCCTAGAGATACTGAAACTGAAACAGAAAAAGGAACCCACAAAGTTAAAATGATTTTAAAGGAAAAGATGTAGAATAATAAGAATTGGAGCTCTTGGCTTCCAATCTACGCCAGCTACTGTAATAGCTGCTACTTTTATTTTGTGTTTCAACCAAATTAAAGTATAATCGTTAAACAGATTTATACAACCATTCTGCATCACATTGGTATCACTAACATTGGTTGATATCCAGACACTACAGGCCCTGGGGTTTTAAAATCTTTTTGTTGCTGTTTGCTTAACCAGCATTCTTCTGAGTGCTCTATTTATCAAATAAATAGCTATCACATTAGGTAATACGTGACACAAACAACTTGACAATCAATGTAAATGAGATCAGGCCCGGAAGTATTAATTCCTTTTAATGAGAGTCTCTTTCTTCCTGCAGAGCCTATGTCTCACCTTCTTTTGAAGCTTACATAAGGTCATTTGACCAAACCCTTACCCTTCTTAATTTCTGAACCCTGATAGCTAGTTTCAGAATATATTTTATTACTCCTTTTGTTTGCACAGCACTCAGTATCAGTGCTGATATGGTCTCCCTGGCTTTCCAGAGATTAAACAGCACATGAAAGAAAAGGTAGTGCAATGAGGAAGAGGCCTCCAAAATAGCACTTTAAAAAGTAAACCAATATTTTATAGGGAAATGTGGTTCAATCACAACACAACCTTTTGTACCATAACAAACGTATGGTACAAAATATATGATAGTTATATTTAAGCATTTTGTTACTATGATAGCTCTAAATCACTGTTAACAAAAAAAGAAAAAAGTGTAATGAAGAAAATGAAATTCATAATCAGAATTCAGACTTACGGCATTTGTTACTTATCACACCAACAGCACGCAACCAGTACTTGCTACTCACTGCTGTGAAGGGCTCTGTTCAACAGTAACTGCACAACAACCCCTATTTTTTTTCCTTTTCAGGTAAGTTAAAATGCAGTCATAAGCCTTTATCAAAACTAATCCTGTATCCAATCAAATCAGAGTGCAATATATAGAACATCCTGATTTGAAAAAATTTTTCTCCTTATGTAAGATATGGAAATAATTTCAAAGCCATTCTTTTTTTCAGAGATGTTTTGTCAAGATGATCTTAAATGTCTTTTCAAACCTAGTTGATTCTGATTCTATTCTTTTTCAAAACAGCAGCAGCTATAGACCTATGAAGCCTGTGTCTCTGCTGAGGCTTGGGTAACAACCCCCCAGTCCAGCAAAGCAAATGACAGAAATACTCAGGTCATTGCAGCTAATCATCCTCACAGATAACCAAGTGCTGACTTTCCTCGGTCAGGTATGAACTTCAATATGACATTAAGTTCAGTAATTCCCACAGGACCTATTTCCAACCCAGTGTATTAGTTATGAGAACACTGGCGACTGCCGTGAAACTAAAATTCGCAGAACTAAAATCCACACAGTACTTTCACAGTCCTGTTTCAGTACTTGAATATTGACAACACCTGAGCAAACTACTTGCAGCTACATCCGGATGAACAGCATGGGGTACAAACCTTAGAAATCTACTGAAATCTTGGCTCTTCTAACTGGGTTTTGGAGACATGGCATGATGAATGTTTTGGACGCTTCAACTTTATATTGCAAAGACTTGTCATTTTGCACAAACTGTGCAAAAGAAAAGCAATTTAAGTTTCCACAAACAGCTGTGATCTCTGTAAAACTTGGGAAAAAGGAACTTTTCAGTTCTTACCCTGCCTTTAGTATCTATTATGCATTTCTTATTAGCTGGGAGTATGGTCACCTAAAGTTCTCCCACAAAACCCTCCATCTTTAGAAGCAGACAAAGGGCAAGGTTTGACAACCTGACAAAACATGACATCTTAATGAGGTTTTCTTTTTTTGCCAGTGTTGTTACTGAATAGTCTACACAAGAAGCTGGAACTGGGGGCAGGGCTGGAGAAGAATGTGGTGCAGCAGAGAATGGCGTTGCTCCTTCAGATAACGTAACCCAAATGATCCTGCAACTGATTTTCTACTCACAAAACAGATTTCAGTGAACATGATACGTAAAAGCAATTTTAGCTGCAGCTCTTCCTGTTAGTACTGAAACATTCTTAAAACATTGTGCTTTGGTTTAAAATATCCACAATTAAATTTGCTAACCTTTCTCCACGTGCTATCTATCACATATGTTTCCTAGAAAAGGATATATTATACATACTGCAAGAAAAGGTATAGCTAATTAATTCCCTTACCCCTTGAACCCTTACCTATTATCACTCAATAGCTGATATGATAATACCAAAAGGGGCCATGTGCAGGAGTGTTTTCCTAGCACAAGTGTCAGATATTTCACACAACATGAAATCTTTTTACCTTAAATTTTGCATTCTAGCCAGATTTCCCCGCAAAGAGGTGGACAGAGTTAAACTGGGGGAAAACAAAGTATTAATAAATTGGTGACTTAATTTCACCTAGTAAATCACTGGCAGACCCTGGGGAAAAAAGCCTCAAACAATTCCCAAACGCATAGCCCACATTTGAGTGAAAACTTCGCGGTTTTATAGCACAAGCAATCCTCCGTCCTGCTGGAATTACACCGGGAACAACAGGACCAGCTTATTCAAACGTGAAGAGCCACGATCAGCATTAGCAGTAACCGCTCCGGAGGGGGGGGGGGGGGGGGGGGGGGGGGGCCTGGAGGGGATGTGCTGCTCCACGGCCTTTTACCTGCCGGGCAGAGAGCGGGGGCCAGGCGAGGGGCCGGGGGGGGACAGTGCTGCCCGCGGGAGGGAGCAGGCAGCTCTCGGCGGGTGGGAGGCGTCTGCAGCTGGAAAACAGCAGCTCCGGTTTCTGATGGGTTTGGGGGTGGGGTGGGAGGTGTGTGTGGGAAAAGCCCAGCGATGGATCTTCCCTGCTATTGACAACACTCTCCCCTTCAGGCCTAATCCTGCACTGGAGGAAATAACTGCGAGGAGAACCACTAATCACACCTCCGTGTGGGAACTACCTCCGGTAGCAGCGTGTGCCGCCAGCCCTGCCTCCAACCTGCAGCGGTTGCTTCGGGACGGGCTCTCGCCCCTGCAGTTCACCTTTGCCTCCACTTCACACGCGTGCAAATTGGGTTTAATGGAGCTGAGTTTATTGTTCCTCTTTGGCCTTACAATTACGTCGGCTGCAGGTAACGTGAATTCCTTTCTTTCTTTCTTTCTTTGCCACTTCCACGCATGCACACAAAGGCTGGGTTTTTTTTTTTTCACTTCTTCCAAAAGGCTGTGAGCAACAGTTCACTCCCATGCGTGGTGGTAACTAGACGCCAAAGACATCGCTTGGCCGTATGTAGGTTTAAAACCAAACCACTGGCTAGCGATGCACCCGGAGCCCGCGGGGCCGGGGTGAATACAAACATAACGGTGCTTTTCACAGCCCTGAACCCCATCCGGGTGTAGCTGGCGGCTCGTGTCCCGTTACGGAGGGGGCTACGAGGCGCCTGGGCTGTGGGGGGTTGGCTCTTGACGGGGGCGCGAGAACTGAGCAGAGCTGAGCTCTTCTTTCTCGCGGTGCAGGGTCCGCGCTGCCCCGGCCCCGCTCGCTGCCGGTGGGCGCGGAGCCGCGCCCCGCGGCGCTGGGGCAGAAGGAGCGGGAGCAGAGCGAATCGGCGGCGCTGCTGGCCGGGGGCAGGGCCCGGGTGGACGGCGGGGGGCTGCGGACCCGAGCCCGGCGCTGCACTTGCTACACCTACAAGGACAAGGAGTGCGTCTACTACTGCCACCTCGACATCATCTGGATCAACACCCCCGAGTGAGTGAGTGCTGCGGGACGCGAAATGGCGGGCCGGGCTGCCGAGGGCGCGACCCCCGCGGCGGCGGGAGGTTCCCCGCCCGCCCCCGGGAACCCCCGTGGGAGGCGGAGCCATCGCCCCCCAGGTAGCCCGGGCCGAGCCGCCGGAGCGGAGAGGGGCTGGGGCGGCTCTGCCCGCGGAGCCTCCCGCGCCCCTCCGCCCCGACACCTGCGAGGCCCGGCGGGGGGGGGGCCGGCGAGCGGAACGGGCCGCGGGTAAGCGCCTTCGGCCCGGCTGCCTCCGGGCCCGTTCGCGGTACCTGCCGGGTACGCGGCGGTGAGCGGGTGCCTTGGCGTGCGCGTGTGCAGCCGCGTGTGATCATGCACGGGGGGAAAGCACTTAACTGTGCAGTAGAAATCTGCTTCCAATAAACCATTTGCTGGGAAAGGAAGAATAGTTTGTGCTGTTCTAAATAAGGAAAATAGCCTGGAAGTGCACTTTATGATTAAAACAATTGTCGAAAACCTCAATCTACCAGATCTAAGATGTTGCAAAAGGCCCTCTTTTACAATAATGTTTTATGGCAATGGCATGTAAGGTTTTGTTTCAGCTCATAATAACGTAGCACTCCCCAGGAGAGGGAAAGTCTGAGTTCCCCACGGGTTGGTAGGTGCAGAGAAGTGAGCCCTGGCACTAGCATCATGAAAAGAAACAAATTCTTTTCTATGCCTACACTGTGCCTACAGCCTGAAGGACAGAGGCCTCCTTTTCCTGCACCCCCGGGTATATATATCCTGTCTCTCTGAGTAACTAAAACACTCCTAAGGATTTGTAAAGGTTCTCATAGGCTGATAGGTCACAGTCCTGCAGCAACCACAGCAGTCTTGTTCATTAAAAAAATAATCAGTGGAGCAGATGAATCTTCAAGAATTAAAGATCCCTGGGCTCTGTGACTGTAAACTTCTACACGTGTCATCAAGTACACCACTGACTACAGGTTGGGAACAATTGTACTCATTCAGATCTGCCTTTGAATCAATTGCAAAGCTTTTAATTAAAATAACAAAAGGAATATTAAAAATAGAAAGTAGCATTGAAATACGTTAAGTCAGACGCGGTTTAGGGCACTTAATTTGTAAATTCACCTGTGTGTCCTGGCTAGAGGCCATGTCTGATGACAAGTCTTTTGAACTCCTACCAACCTGTAAGTATCATGTGTTCACACAAGTCATTCAATTGTTGGAGTGCCATACCTGCACTAATCCACCCAGGATTACTTGGAATTATTTTAGCCAAATATTTACGACTCAGTATATTTAAGTCAGAGCTCACCAGTGAAAACAGGAGAATGACATTCCTTTTCCCCCTACACACTGAATAAATAGAATTCGGCTAATTTTAAACACATACACACACCCCCTTTTCTTTTTAGGATATCCTGGTTTAAGTCTACAGGAATTATAATGTTCATTCCAGTGGGAAAAGTATTTAGTGTGCATTAAAAGTGGAGGACTTTTTCCTACCTGAAAGTTTGGTGCAAACATCACCAAAGAAAGAACAAAATTCAAGAGTAAAAATATGTGACATTTTCATGATATCTACAGCATTAGCAATGAAGTACATACAATAATCCAAATATTAAACAGTTGGGGCTGTAAGTCTCTGCTTTCTTAACTGCTCAGTTGTACATAAAATAAAGGCAGAGCTCTCAGATATGTAAAGTCTACCCCTGCTGTCCGGTGTATAGGTTAGCCTGTAATGACCCAATGTGAGGTCTAGGAAATTCTGAATATCCCACTTATGTTTTGTGCCATGTTACTGGACATTTTAATGCAAGCTATAGAATATATTTCAATATTCAATTCGAATATTAAGTATTCACATAGAATGATAGGTTTTGGCCACTGTGCTCCAAAGATGTGAACCTGTATAACTTAGCAACACTGTTGGAACTAGATTGATCAGGATGCTGAGGACCCACTGGGGTTGATAAGTAGTGGGTGGAAAGTAAGGGAATTAGTCCAGTAGGAACTGAATTCTCTTGGATGTGTCAGTGCTCATTAGAACTGGACTGCTTTGCTGTCCTGCTCCTCTCCCTGAGTCATGAGACTTGGCTGCTCTGAGCCAGCAAGGTGAGCAATGAAAGGAAAGGCTCTGTGCTGGGCTGAGGGAGATACACAGATCTCCCTCTGAGCTGAAAGAGCGCTGTCCTGGTTTTCAAGGAGTGTAGGATTTTCTTCCTAGGAATGCTTCCATATATGAGAGCAGAGGTAGTCACTGAAATAAGTACAGATATTAGATATTTTGGATCGTGTTCAGTGCAACAAAGGCAGGATTAAGAATTCATGTCACACGTCTGAATGATCAGGCACTAATTCTGGCATGGTGTCCCACTTGGAACAAGGTCTCTGTAAGCAAGAAGGTACTTCTGGATGTGGATGAGAGAAATCAGGCCTGCTTGTGTAATTTCATATCCCAAGCAAGTTATGCTACTTCTTTTAAATGGAAGTAACCACTGGATCTGTACAGACTGGCAGTTTGTAAATGGAGTTTTTACATGGCTATTGAAGGTTTTCATATTTACTAAAAATTTGGCTCAAATGCAATTTTGAGAGCCATACACATAATAGGAGGCCAGACAGAGGGTGTTAAAGACTTGGGAAGTTTTCCAGACATCTGTTAATTCTGATCTTCTCCCTGCTTATTTAACTACCACGTCTATTTCGGGTTTATTTTCTACATTAAACTCTACAATTGCCTTTTATTACTTTTTATTTCTTATTGCCCCTGACTAATATCATTCACTTTATCATTTCTTATTCCTGTTAGAAATTCCTTGTTATTTTCTGTTTCCAGGTTACTCTCTCCTCCATACTTCAAAGACAAATGTTACTTCCTTGCATTCTTCCCCCTGCTTTTCCCAACAGAAGATACCGTTAAGCATTGTTGTGATACATTCATAACGAATCTTGGTCATGGCCTCTCTCTTCTCCTGTTCTAGAAAAGTGGTTAATATTCTTATTGAAACTGTTGGAGGCAGAGTGGTGACAGAGGATCTGTTCCTATCCTTGTGGAGAAACCACTTAGATCAGCCGGGTGACAGTTGTAGGAAAGCACGAAATTGAAGAATATGCAGTTTTTGACTCTCTGTAGCTATTGCCAGTTAAATGAGAAGTCATTACTACGCAAGTTTGAGTACTGCTTTATACTTGTCCATGAACCACTGCTGTTAGTTCAGACCAGTAAGTGCACCAGTGTTATTCTGACATAGCAAGGCTTTTTTGCTGGGAACAGTGAGAGCCCTAAGTGGAAAAGACGATGACCTTAAGAAAGTCAGGTAAATCAGAGCAAGTAATGCAATTATGTGGTATAGACAAAGGCTGCATAACAAAGCTAATTAAAAGCTGGTAATTGTTCTCACTGATAAAATGGATTATTCAGGAATTAGTTTGCAGTGTATTTTTTTGTCAAGTGATTAAACATGCTTATCTTGATCTACAGCTGGACACGTTTTAAAGAAGAAGGAATGAATAGTCTTTTAAACAATACCTACTGATGTAATACTGCCAAAACTTGATGCTTACTTCTCTCTAAGTTAAAGAAGAAAATACAGACAAGATTTCTTTTAGATCTGCACTTCTTCAAAGGGGTTCTATATTTCAGTATAAGCTGAACATGTGCATCTGACTATAAAATGTGGTTCAATCCATAACATTAGTGTTGCTAAAGCAACACTAGAAGCTTTAGAGATGCTCAGAATGATTAGTAAGAGATTAAAAAGTGACAACTATTAGAAAATAATACTATCATGAGAACAATATTGGATACTCAAGCAGTCTTCAATTCTGAAATAGAAGTATAGTGAGAATTTATGGCAATAAGCTGGACACTTTCAAAGGAATATTAGCATAGATCCACAATGGTAAAGTTACTTCCTGGCTCAAACCAGGCGCCAAAAATAATAATTTCTTGAAGTGTTAAATCAAAGGGGAGTTTATTTCCTATATGACGTCTTATTTCAGTATTTGCCTCTATGCTCAAAAAAGGACTAACGAACGAATGAAATTATGTTATAAAGACCAGCTTACATGACGATCTAAAGAGTCTGCCAATTACATGAATTTCTGAATCAGGAGAATTGGATGGATAAAGTGAAAGAAAGAATTTGATCTAACACTGTGTTTGCAGCCCTGATCCCCTGCAGTTACACGTTCCATTTCCTCTGTGGAAGGACAAGGGCATGTACGCACTTGCTTTGCTCTGTGGGAATATATTGGTAGAGGATACGGTGAGTGTGTGGTCACCTGGTGACACTACAAGGATGTGGTGTTTGTCACTTCAATAAAGAAGAAATTTGTTTCCGTAACATATGCAAGTCAGATATTCCTTAGCACTAGGTTGGCTCCAGATAGCTTCCTCTGCAGAAATCTGTTTTCCTGACCTAATATGACCATGTGTTGGGGTGAGAAAGGCTTTTTGTACATTTTCGTTCTTTTGGTCTTTCCTGAAAGCGATGACAGATAGGTTTGTTTGGGGTTCAGGACTTGTCAGAAGCTGAACAGACAACAGCAGCTGATTCCACATACAGTCAGTTCTCTAACAGTTATCTTTGCTCATTACTGGCTTAGGTCACCATCAGAAAGTCATCTCAGAATGAAAACAATTTGTGCCCTATGATGGCTTCACTCATAGTTTTGCTCATATATAGAGAGGAAGTGATGTCTTGGGATGTTGTTACAAAAGAGATGACTTAAGACAACCAGTTGGATACTCATTCTGACCATATGGTCTGCTGGCTAGCTTCTCCTTCATAACACCTTTTGCTACCTGCATCTCACTGGTGATTGCATTTTGTTGAATGGAAGCCCACATAGAATCATGGAATGGTTTGGGTTGGAAAATACCTTAAGATCATTCAGTTCCAACCCCCTGCCATGGGCAGGGATGCCTTACACAAGACCAAGGCTCTGTCCAGCCCAGCCCTGAACACTGCCAGGAATGAAGCATTTACCAGTTCTTGGGCAACCTGTTCCAGTGCCTCACCACCCTCACAGTAAAGAACTTCTTCCTTATATCTAACCTGAACTTCTCCTGTTCAAGTTGAAACCCATTCCCCCTTATCCTATCGCTACAGTCCCTGATGAAGTCTCTCTCCAGCATCCATGTAGGCATACAGATATTCAAAGGCTGGTATGAGATCACCATAATGTAATTGAAAATGCTTTTCATCCTTATGGATATTAAGTAGTATTATAAAGTATCAGTTACCCCGTTTTTTGAGAATTCATCATTGGATAAGGCTGGATGATATCCTGTATATTACTGGACATAAAAGTACACAGCTAAAGATCTGTTGTTCAGCAAAACAATTAAGCATGTGCTTATAATCTTAATAGATCAGACTGAAAATACCTGCTAGCCAAAGGCATGATGATAAAACTGGCTGCACGCCAGGCCATTCAAATAAGGAAGCTGGTGTGTCGTTTAAACAGTGAGCATGGTTAACCATCAGAACTGAGTGTCAAAAGAGAAGTGCTGAATCTTCTGTTGAGTTTATTTTACTTTTCTGAATTAAGTTTGCCCTGCATTTTGCAGGCTTTACTGTCCACATGTTCACTGAAATCTATTCGTCTTACATGTGTGAACGCTACCAAGATTAGACTGCGTATAGGGACTGTATGTCCTAATCATGTTTAAATCATACACTGACTTCACACTTTCAGTGTCTTACTGAAATGCGCACAGCTTGCATGCCCTCCACAGTCTAAAAGTAGAATATATCCTCTTAGTCTTCCTGCAAGGCTTTTTTACAGTACTCACAGTGTTGATGTTTTAACAGCAGCACCCTCAGAAAGACTTGAAATGATTTGGTTCTGCAGATTAAAACCCCACGGCATGTAGGAGCTGGCCCTGCAGAGAATGGGGTCAGGGGTGAGACAGACAAATAGCCAGAGCCTTGAAAATTCACAACTGGTGTTCATGCTGGTCTAATTCTAAGAGTCAACAGTCTCAAGGGCTGCCAAACCACAGTCACTTCCATGTGTCTGGAATTTTAGCGACATGTTTATGTCCCCCCAGATTTTTTGTTTATTTGTTTTTAAACCAGCAGTGGATTTTGAGCTATACACAATGCAGAGAGTGGTACATACATGATATTCTGTGTGCATGTGATGGTATGGTGGCTTCAGAAGCTGGCAGTAAGCACTCTGAAGTTTAGGTTGAGAAAGCTACCATTTGACACTTCATTTGATTCCTTTCATCCATATTTTCCAGCTGCTCTGCCTTTTGGGATTTACCTCAGCGTATCTGCATTATAACCATCCCACTTACTAATAATATTCCCTGACAGCCAGAGGAAGTGGAATAATGGGAACTTGGGCCTCACAGACAGAAAATTCTGCACCGGATTTCCCTTATATATTTAAACAATCATGTATCTTGCCACAAAATTGGGAGCAAATTAGGACTGGAATGAGAATATGGGAAGTGTTGCTTTGAGAGAAGTATTTCTGTGAAAGAGTGGCTCAGTTTATTAGATCAGATGAGCTCTACCCAACCTCTCTGGGTATTTGGGGTGTTCATGGAATAACCCCTCCCTCCCATGCCTGCTTCGTACTTCTTACCTCAAGAAAGGTAGCCCAGCTTTTCACTCAATAACTCAGATATTTTTCTGATCATATTTGAAAAAGAAAACATGTAGTAACATCATTTTGAGACCTACAGGAGGAGGGTGACTAGTGATAAAAAGCTTTCAGAGTCTCTCACAGTACATAATTTGAATACCATGAAGTCCCAGTGGGAGGGAAATCAAAGAATTCATGTAATCAGTGAGACTGGATGGTGAAGTAGATATATGCAATCCTTCGCTAGTTACCTTAGTTATTAATAATGAACTATAACTAACCTGGGTCCTCAGAAACGCTGACTACTACTAAATGGAGGATGTGGAAAATACAGGCGTGGCTATAAAGGATAAAAGTTTGTTACTTCTGAAAACAGTTTTGTGGCAAAAAGCTACTTGGAAAAAGTACAAGTTCTGTGAATGGAGCATATGGTTAGGATGACAGAAGACAGGCACTTCTCTGAAGATGGTTTTACTTCTTAAGCGATGACAATGAGAAGGAAGGGATAATATTGGAGGTACACCTACTGTGAGCTACTCTTAAAAAGTGTGCCTGTTATGGAAAGAGTTGGAGCCAGCTTTCAGAGCAGCCAGTGATCTCTTCATCTACAGAGCTACACAGTATTACTGCAGTAGCTATATGTGAAAGTATATACAGGAATATCTTTTATTTCCTCCAAATATTTTTTCATTCTGGAGACATTTTGTTTCACTTGGAGGATGATAAATTTTGCTTCCTTTCCATGTTCTTTGTTCTCAGTGGTCCTTACAGGGATCTCATACATTTTAAGATTGTCTGGAAACACTGGAGACTGTTGGGAGCCTTGCTGGCCTGGATGCATGCCAGAAAATATATTGCTGAATACTGAAATCACAGCTTCTAAGACGGTTGCTGCAACCCCCTCATCCCTTTGTTTTGGCTGAAACTCTTAAGTGCCCTGGAGGTATCTACTGTGTTTAAGTGGCTGGGAAAGTAGAAAATAATAGCAGCTCATAGGTCAATTATAACACAGCATGAGAAACTCAACCACACATAATAAGAATTAAAATAAAATGATTGGTTTTGTCTGAACAGTCACTGAAAATTTGTATGAACATTGTCTGAATTGGATCTGGACACTGACTATAAATCAGGGATAGCTAGACTTAGGCAAATCACACTTCCCAATCAAACCTGAAGGTAGCAGTTATTCAAGGGGCAGTTTGTTTTCTGTGGGAAATTTTCACCCAGATCACTGGTTCAGGATGGCTGTTTTCACTGTTCCTTGGTTTTTCTTGTCTTTTTCATCAAACAGATGCCTACTTCTAATAATTTAATGGTAAAAACTTGCTTCAAAAGCTAGCTGACTTCTAATAATCTAATGGTAAAAACTTGCTTCAAAAGCTAGCTGACTTTTAGGAGGAGAGCTTTGAGGATTGTATTTTGTGGACACAAAGTACAGAAATAATATAGGTTATTTCAGCATCTGAGTATCCAATCTGCAGGTCTATACTTTTTTCTTTTAAAATTCTAGGAGAACACTGTCTGACTTAAAGACTGCTGTGTGTTCCTTCTACTGCAGAAATCCAAAGTATGTTGCAAGGAACAAGAGTACACTGTGCTTTGATTAGCTTTGTGCTGTCTATATTATGCATGGAATTATCTTCAATTAACAGATCTGTTGCACTAATTTTATCATTTGGAATAATTACAGGTAGTGGAGAGTTGCATTAGCATCTTTCTTTGCATTTAGAACAAAGAAAAAGCAGCTTATACTGAAGAAGCAGCTATTTCCTTAAAATCAGACCTTCTGTAATTTAAAAAGTGCTTTAAAACTGAAGATGCAGACTTTTGTGCACCTACTCACTGGCCACAGTAATCACAGTGGTAACTGAACTCTGCAATAGAAGGTTGCTTCCCCAGAGATGGCCACACAGATACCAGTTCAAGGTAGCACCTTGGGAAAGCTGATCCAGACTTCCATAGATTTGCTTGTTCTCCACTTTGTAGAGAACAAAGGCATAAAGAACACACAATGCACATTAGCTTTTAAGTATGTAGAAACCCATTTCATGGCTTCAGGAGAATTTTGTTCTCCTAAAGGAAAAAGTGAGGCTTACAGAGTTAAAAGTCAGAAATTCAAAGTTTCTTGTGAAATGCTTTTGGGTTGTTTTTTGTATTTTTTAAAAAAATCTGTGGATTTGGGGTAGAAATATCCAAGAAGTTTGTAAATGGCTCTTAGCTGGTACTTTGTCCAGGGATCTGGATGCAACCACAAGGAACACAGCGTAAGGGAACTGGTTGTTCAGGATCCCCAAAAGCTTTGCAGATTGCTAACCAACAAATCTGCCTCTGCCTGGTTCAGCTGTTTCTCATCTTCACTGCAGAGACACGAACTGTCTTGTGCATATTGAAGTCAGCGAGCTTTGGCTAAAGAAAAGAGATGCCTCAGCTGGAATAGAAAACAGAGTAGTGTCACAGATGCTTGGTGACAACTGAATTTTGACAGTAATTCCCATTCAGCATGTTGAAATTGCTTCAGTTTGAACCTGAGCATTGCAGCCTCATAAAAAAGGAATATAAAAACCAACAGGTAACACATGTAGCAACCTAAGATTAAGCATACTGCTAGGCAAATGCTTCCGATGCTTGTTCAGCTGAATCTCTTCGGTATCTCACTTCTGAACTTCTGAGAAAGAGGCATGAACTAACGTGAAATACTAATGTTTTCAGCTGCTGGAATGATAGTCATACACATAATAACATTTGCTTAAATAGTGTGATTTATCAGTTGCATCAGACTAGCTGACAGGCAAGAAAACATCTGTGATATATTTTTTCTCTTTATTATGAATATGTTGAAAGCCTCTGGGTTGCTATTGAAATTTATTTGGTTTGGGCTTGAATTTTTTATTAGAAATCAAAAGCAGGCATATTGGGAGAATTACGGTCATTACTTCAGAAAAACAAGGAATGTATAAAAAAATATGACCATACAGCAGTTATTTGTGTCAGAAGTTACCTACATTAGCTGTTTGGCATTCATTATTCTAAAGTAGACGGAAGTACAGAATTATTAATACTCTTCACTTACAACATGGGACTTATCCCTAACCCTGAAGACAATGAAGAGTGTTTTAAATGACTGACTGAGAAGGGGCAGCCAAGAGTTCTGAAGTCTTTTAAGACTAACATGCATAGTCTTGGTCTCTCCCAGTATCTAGGAATAGCCACAGAACAAAGTAGTGAAAATACACAACAGTGTGTGCATATAGGGGCCACAAACCAGCACCTGCTGGAGAAGCACCATCTCATGGTCTCTGACACACAGGATTTTCTGTGCTCCAGTATGATTTCATGATAAATTTCTATATGACAGGTATGCTTTGGTTCAGGCTGTGAAAGATGCACTGCACTAGTACAAGCTCACACATACTGTAAGTGCAGAGATTTGAAGAAATTATTTACATCAACAGCACTGATGTTACATCAAAAATTATAGCAGAAATGAAGAAAACAGTGTTTCAGAATCTTTCAGCCCACCACAAGTGCAGGAAAATGTCAGATTTGCAGCTTTCCCATTAATAACCTAATGACGTTTTTGTGAAAGCAAATGAAAGAACAGCAACTATGTGATTAGTGGTTCCAGACAGATTATTCAGGCTTTGTTCTGTAACCTTCCCAGATCTATCCTTACTTATCCTTATTTCCTCTTCCCTGCCTCTTGAGGGTGTTTTTCTTTATCCTGCCCCCCCCCCCCCTTTGAATTCTGCAGTTCTTGTCAGATTTTCAGTGTGTGTGGCTTTGTGGCTTGCTTAGCCCATCCCTCAAGTACACAGGAATGTTTATGGGTCTCCAGAAGTTCCGTATGGTGTATGCCTGCTGTCAATTGAGATTCTTTAACAACTTCTAGGAGAATAATTTATAACATCAGCCTAAACTATCCAATGCTTTTTGGGGATGTTAGCAGGCAGATGTTAGAACCGTGTCCTTTTCTGATAATAATATTGATTCTAATCCATTAAAGAACAGAGCATGCCAGATTGCAGGGAAATAAAGAGAACCACCTCTTACTATTTCTTGGTGTGCTGCAGCACAGTATATGATCTCTCATAGAAAAGCACTAGCAGATACATACAAGGAAGATTATCTCGCTGTTTCTCACGTTTGTAACTCCATAGGTCATGTTCCAACCATGGTGCAATAACTCATGCTTACAATTTTCTCAGTGATAAAATTAACGGCAGATCAGGCTCTGAATCGTGAGGATGACAGCAATGATATGATGTTATTTATCTGGGGGAAATCAGCACAGCTCCTTTTTTGTGTCATACCAGCTGCACCGCTGAACAGGACACGTTTTGTGCATTTTTTTTGGGGGGTGGGGGAGGGGGGGAGTGGGGTAGGGAGCCAACACAATAAAGGAATAAGCAGTAGAAGAAGCGATAACCTGGGGATGTATTTGTATCAGCTGTTGGGTAATAATTGTTTTAGGTAGCCAGTGTAGTTGCCAGTTAATTCTACCAGTTGAGCTGGTTGTCTGATACTTTATAACTGTGCGAAAACCTCAGTTGAAGAGCAGAAGTTATGATCTGTTACTGGGGGAACTTCTTACATAAGCATATGGTTTGATTTTTGTGCTGCTATTTATTGCTGTGCATCAAGAGATCTATTTTTAAACCAGAAAAATATATGGAATATAATTTTAATTGGCACCTAAAATGTACCATTATTTATGGTTCTCACAACAGGAGGACTGTGCCGTATGGGCTGTCTAACTACAAAGGCAATTTTAGAGGCAAAAGATCTACAGGGCAGATTCAAAATACTTTCCAGTCTTCAATTAGGTGTTCTTGTATGAATGCTCATGACGAACGGTGTATGCAGTTTTGCAGAAGAATGCAAGACAGAAGAAGGTGAGTAGCCTTTTTTAATATTGCAAACTTCAAATAGTCAAACATGATTTGCCTGTTTCATGGAGGTGACTTAGTCAAGTTGCATGTATCATATGAAGCCGATTAACAAATAGATTGATTTTTAAATAAACATTCTCCTTTCCAGTTGTGGTGAGTTAACCCTGGCCAGCAGCCAAGCACTTACACAGCTGCTTGCTCACTTCCCGCTTTAAGAGGGATGGGGGAGTGAACAGGAAGAACAGTGAGAAAACTCATGTGTCACAATCAGGAGAGTTTAATAGGTGAAGGAAAGAGGCCAAGCCTGCTGCAGTACTGCTATTTGCTGTTTCTTTTTATGATGTGGTATTCTTGAAACAGCAGATCTCCTGTCCAGTTAGGGGCATGCACTGTTTTAGAGTGGTTTAAGTTTAATCTAATAATGAGTAAAATGACACTATCATTTTATGAATGGCTCTGTGAGGATAATTGATGAGAACACAGTAACAATCTTTCTTTTCCAGAAATCATGGATCAGTGAAAAAGACAGAGGAGAAAGACCAGTGCAGGGAAGAAGAACACACTTTGATTCAGTAGCACAGAGAGTTTGGAGGATTCAGGTATGCTACAGATATTAGTATTTCTTTTCAACATTAAACATTGCATCAACTTTCCTTATATTTGCAAAATAAATCTCTTTAACTGAGTACTATCAGTGCTTGCTACATAAGGGCAGAATCTGGCTCAGGAGTTGTTTGGGGTTTTATTTTTTTAGTGGTTTTTTCAATTACTGTTTTTGTTAAATAACCTTTAGTATACACAGAACTACGTTAGCTTTCCTCACGCTGTTGTAGCTCCTCGAAAAGTTGGATTCTTTGGCTATAAGCTGATACATATTTTGGCAACAGTCCCCCGATTTCTATTTTTTTTTAGGGCAAGGGCTGTTCCTGTCTCCCTCATTTAGCACTGCAACAGCTTCAGCTATATGTCCCCATGCAGTGCTTCAGTAAAGCTTAAACTGTCAAGGTAAAGAAACAGAGCAAACTTTGTGGATAAAGTATTTGGAGGGAAAAATAAACGTAGTTTAGATATTAGATACAAAGAGGTTACTGTGACCTAATAGCTAGTTTCAAAATGTTCCAAGTTCTAAATCTACCCTTAATGCTACTGCTACATACAAAATGCATATGATGTCAGGATAAGCAACTACTTGTAGGTAAAATGAAGCAGCCATTTGAACTAGAAAAGTTGGTGGGGTTTTTTTTAAGTAATTAATCACACCATTATTCAAAAATTCTTGCTATGAAGGGAAGCAGTTGGATTTGAAGTCCCCAGACTGACTTTATTGCAATGATAATGTGATCAGAGGCAATTAGACAACTGGGTAGTATTCACTGTGCACAGTCAAGGAGATGAACCATAGTTCTATCAGATAATAGGCAGTCTGAATAATTAGGCACTTTTTTGTTTTGTTTTTAGAGCTTTAATGTTTATTTGCTGAAGCTCAGAAGCAAGAACTTAAACTACAGCTCTCCCTTGAGATGGACAAACTCGATGCTTCAGTCTGATGCCAGTGGAGAATTCAGCAGAGTGCAACACTTTCATTTCAACGATGCCACTTTGAGGGCATGTGAACGTATGTGAAGAAGCTTTCTCCCATGCTCCCTTGCAAGAGTCTCAGTAAAGGGTAATATTTATCACGTAACCTGGCAGGGAATGTATCACTATTGAAGAATTCAAAGGCAGATCCGAACTTCATCAATACAAAGCTTCAGAAACATTTTTCTATGTGATTTAAAAAAGGACAACAGAAACTTATTGTTCCACTTACTGCTCACTCTGTGTCTGAAGACTCCATCCCCAGCTTCATGCAGGCAACTGTAATTGGAGAATGTGATGAGTTAGAGAGAGACTGCCTATACATGAATTCTTATTAAGAATAAACTGATAAAAAATCTTGCTCTTATTAATGTATGCAAGCCTGAATCATCATATTTTAACTTTGTGGCAGATGTTTAAATGACAGCATCTATGCAGAATAAAGATGGATGGCTAATATAAATATTATTATAAACTATAGCAAGTTAAAAGTATACATTGAGTATTCAATAGATAACCTAATTTAGGCACAATTCTTCCTGCACTTCAAAGTTCCATTCAAAAACTTCCACAGTAGATGCACTGTAGTTGATGAACAGAACTCCAATTATTCATCCCAAAGAATTTCCTGAAGATGAAAGGGTAGGACTGTGGAACTTCAAATGAAACATCATAGAATCAGATCAACTCACTGTGCTAGACCATTTGCTGTTCTAAGCCTCTGCGTATGTTATCATCCACATTCCTCTTTGCTAGTGCTATAAATCACATTTTTATCTCTTCATTGAAACATCATCACTGATTAACTCAGAAACTTGGCAATAAGGATTATATCCAGCCCTTAACGTTTGCAGATGGCTTTTTTAGAAATTATGGACTTTGATAGAAGGATACAAGAGTAAGCTGGGAAAAAAAAAAAAGTAACTTTTGCAAATCCTGTTCTGTATTATTTAAAAAAAAGAGGAAATCCCTTACTTGTGACATTACAGATGCTTTTGTTTGATGGACCTTCACACAGACTTTCCCCAGTGCATAAAGGTTAAATAACCCAATGACATTAAATTATATTTTAGCGTAAGAAAGATGGAGACAAACAATAAAATGAAAATACATTAACAGCAGAAGTGGTTGTATGTAAGCTTAAAACAGTGGTAATAGACTTTGTTTGAAACAAGAAAGGGAGGTCTTTGCCAAAATATATGTATTTTATATATATGTGGATATATTTCATAAATTATTATAGTTATAAAATTAAATATATCTTTCAGTTATTGCATTTGTATCAGTTTCTTGGTATACAACTGATTTTGTACATTAATAGAAAATAGATTATTTATTGTATAAAAACACCTCACATACTATTTTCCCATAATTTTTAAAAGACACTGTATAGTTTTGGGGTTTTAAAAAATAATCAAGCTTTGTTATGAAGAATGCTTATAATCTTCCTTTATAACCATCAACTGGATTCCCCCCCTCCAATGCATATGCCCAGGTCATAAAAAAACTTGCTTTCTTCAGGGGATTGAGAGTTCTCCTGAGACTTTGAGAATTAAGTATGAAAACACAATAAAAATACTTTGATAATAATTATGCATAAAAAGTTTCATCACCATTTTGCGTCCCGTTTGCTATAAACATCACCCTCATCTGGCCTGGTTTGTATCCTGAGGCGTAGGAGGAGGTAATGTTCATTCGCACTGCGAGTTCTGTTTGTGAACAATGTTCACTGACTTCAGCTTCGGTCATTGTATTATTTTTTCTCTCTGGAACTGCAGACACATTCCAGTGCTGACAGGAGTGTCAGTGCTTCCTTGTCTGACACAATTCAGCTTTTACATGAACTACTCAGTCTGTGGGTCTATTTCTACTGTCTTCTTCCACATGAATTCTATTTAAATGTTTAATTTGAAGATGGATTCACACCTTCCCCAGTCTCACGTGCTGTTTTCACTCTACTTGAAATGTTCACAGAAAAACAGCCCAACAAAACCCCTCAAACTGGGTTCTTTCTTTCGCATGCAGGTGGATTTATCCCTTAAGAGGTAGGCTATGGGTGTTATTGTTGTGCTCTTTCCTCAAGAAAAAAAAATCCAACATTTTTCTCTGTGAATTCCACTTTCAAATCATTTGGGTTAGGGCCGCTGCACAGCAGCTGAAAACATTGTGTCAATGTACCACAAGCAGTTCATGCGAAAATCAGCCCATCAGGAATACAGCAGTGGAAAGAAAATGAGAAATAACTGTTATATCAAACCCAGAAGAGAAAAAAAAATAATCTAAAGTTCACTGTAGATATCTCCAAATAAATCTATAAACCATATACCTGAAAGTTGCATATGATGGGTTCTGGCGTCAAACTACCATCATTCTGTCTGGGAATAATTAGTGGCCATGAGATTAATTTTACCTAATTTCATACGTATATGTCACTATTAATATTTTTTTCACTCTTAGGGACTCACTTTGCCTATTTTTAATTTTTAACTAGAAGATAAGCTAGTTTGAAATCCAATTTTTCAAAAATTATATACAAAATTAACTTCATCTGCAACTAATGAACACTTTTCATAGAATCATAGAATAGTTAGGGTTGGAAAGGACCTTAAGATCATCTAGATCCAACCCCCCTGCCATGGGCAGGGACACCACACAATAAACCATGTCACCCAAGGCTCTGTCCAACCTGGCCTTGAACACCACCAGGGATGGAGCATTGACCCCTACGGTGCTGGTGCCCATTGCTACCTATGGCGTTGGGGCTGTTCAGCCTGGAGAAGAGAAGGCTGCGTGGAGAACTCAGAGCAGCCTTCCAGTATCTGAAGGGGGCCTATGGGGATGCTGGGGAGGGACTCTTCATTAGGGACTGTAGTGATGGGACAAGGGGTAACAGGTTCAAACTTAAACAGGGGAAGTTTAGATAGGATATAAGGAAGAAATTCTTTACTGTAAGGGTGGTGAAGCACTGGAATGGGTAGCCCAGGGAAGCTGGGAATGCTCCATCCCTGGCAGTGTTCAAGGCTGGGTTGGACAGAGCCTTTGGTGGCATGGTTTAGTAGGACATGTCCCTGCCCATGGCAAGGGGGTTGGAACTAGATGGATCTTAAGGTCCTTTCCAACCCTAGCTGTTCTATGATTCACAACTTCTTTGGGCAGCCCATTCCAGTGCCTCACCACCCTTACAGTAAAGAATTTCCTCCTTATAGCCAATCTAAACTTCCCCTGTTTAAGTTTGAACCCGTTACCCCTATTCCTCTCACTACAGTCCCTCATGAAGAGTCCCTCCCCAGCATCCCTATAGGCCCCCTTCAGACACTGGAAGGCTGCTCTGAGGTCTCCACGCAGCCTTCTCTTCTCCAGGCTGAACAGCCCCAACTTTCTCATCCTATCTTCATACGGGAGGTGCTCCAGTCACCTGATCATCCTCGTGGCCCTCCTCTGGACTTGTTCCAACAGTTCCATGTCCTTTTTATGTTGACGACACCAGAACTGCACACAACACTCCAAGTGAGGTCTCACAAGAGCAGAGTAGAGGGGCAGGATCACCTCCCTTGACCTGCTGGTCACGCTCCTTTTGATGCAGCCCAGGATATGGTTGGCTTTCTGGGCTGTGAGCACACACTGAAGCCAGCTCATATTCATTTTCTCATCGACCAACACCCCCAAGTCCTTCTCTGCAGGACTACTCTGTATCTCTTCTCTGCCCAACCTGTAGCTGTACCTGGGATTGCCCAGACCCAGGTGTAGGACCTTGCACTTGTCATGGTTAAACTTCATCAGGTTGGCGTCAGCCCACCTCACAAGTGTGTCAAGGTCCCTCTGGATGGCATTCCTTCCCTCCAGCGTATCAACCGAACCACACAACTTGGTGTCATCGGCAAACTTGCTGAGGGCGCACTCAATCCCACTGTCCATGTCACCAACAAAGATGTTGAACAAGACCGGTCCCAACACGGATCCCTGAGGGACACCACTCGTTACTGGTCTCCAGCTGGACATTGAGCCATTGAGCACAACTCTTTGTGTGCGGCCATCCAGCCAGTTCTTTATCCACCGAGTGGTCCACCTACCAAATTGATGTCTCTCCAAGTTAGAGACAAGGATGTTGTGTGGGACAGTGTTGAAAGCTTTGCACAAGTCCAGGTAGATGATGTCAACTCTCTACCCCTGTCCATTAGTTCCATAGCCCCATTTCTTTTTCATAGCCCATTTTCTTTTAAGAAACTACTCTTAAATTGTGATAAGCCATAGGAAAAAAAGAAAAAAAAAGTTTATTTGCAGAAGTTAGAAATAATGTTCTTTCAACATGTAACACTAGCAAATTTAGCTGCACTCAGCACTACTCATCTGGGATATTATTTTGAGGACACTTGTGTTTACTTTTGGACCAACAAGTGAGTTCCCATTCTTACTCTATTTCATGTAAAACCATTTATATGTAACTCTGCTCCAATTCTGTCAGAGTTGCATAGCTCTCATTTTAGTTCTCATTAATAAAAGTTCATTTTTCAGTTGTTAACTGAAGTTGTTAGCAATAAGAACAATAAATGATCAGAAATCTAGAAAGCAGTGTAGAAGGGAGGTCTGGAAGAATTTCAGGGTCTTAGCCTGTGAAGGAGAAGAAGGAGACCTGACTGCAGTTGTCAAATGTAAAGGGCTTGGACAGAAAGGAAAGCCATTCTTTGTTCCCTGTGTTCCCAAAAGGAAGTACAACACATAGAGCCTTAGACTGCAGCAAAGGTACCTGCATGCATGGTTAAGTGCTGTGAAGACACTGGTCTCCATCACCAATTCCACCTCTGACTCCTTGGCTGGGCCTGGTAAAAGGCTTTCATGTCAGAGTCCAGAGGGCTGTCAAAGATGAGAGTGTGAAGGGGCTACATCTTCCTGCAGACTCGGGTGACTATTTCCTGAGCAGAGCTCCTGTACATGAGAACAAATGGCTCCCTTGCCTGCTTGTGCTGTAGATCCTTCTCCTGTTATGTCAGTAAAGGGATAGCAAAATAAGGCATGTAGGAGGAAAGGAAACTGATTTTTAATTGACTTCACCAGGAAAGATGTTTCACTTTTATAAAGAATTCTACACAAATTAAAATAGACCCTTGATTTATTCATTCAGTAATCTTTACCCTTACTAAAGTTGGAGGGTTTTTTTGTAACACACTAGAGTCTACCAGAGTAGGAGGTTATTTTATCATACAGGCAGAAGTAGTTTCTCTTGGCTAAACTGTGATGACTTACATTATTCCTCATGGGCTTTAAAATGTGCTAAATGGTATTTATTATATCTTCCAACTATTTATTAAATACTGAACTGAATTGTTTTTTCCTGCCTAAGAAGCATAGAGCATCTGGAAGGGATGCCATGCAGGGGACCTTGACACGCTTGTGAGCTGGGCCAATGCCAACCTCATGAAGTTTAACCATGCCTAGTGGAAGGTCTTACACCTGAGTCGGGGCAATCCCAGGCACAGCTACAGGTTGGGCAGAGAAGAGATTCAGAGCAGCCCTGCGGAGAAGGATTTGGGGGTGTTGGTTGATGAGAAACTTAACATGAAGTTCTTTACTGTGAGGGTGGTGAGGCACTGGAATGGGTTTGCCCAAAGAAGTTGTGAGTGCCCCATCCCTGGCATTGCTCAAGGCCAGGCTGGACAGAGCCTTGGGCAACATGGTCTAGTGTGGGTTCCAAAGTGATTTCAGGTTCCATAGTGGTTTCAAATTCCAAAGAAGTTTCAGGTACCAAAGTGGTTTCAAATTCCAAAGTGCTTTCAGATTCCAAAGCGATTTCAGATTCCAAAGTGGTTTCAGATTCCAGAGGTTCCAGCTTCAAAAGTGCATCCCGATATAAAGAGGTTCCAGATTGAAAAAGTGGTTTCAGATTCCAAAGTGGATTCAGATTCCAAAGTGCTTTCAGATTCCAAAGTGGTTCCAGATTAAAAGTAGATTCAGATTCCAAAGTGGTTTCAGGTTAGGAAGTGGTTTCAGATTCCAAAGTGGTTTCAGATTCCAAATTGGTTTAAGATTCCAAAGTGGTTTCAGGTTCCAAAGTGGTTTCAGATTCCAAATTGGATTAATGTTCCAAAGTGCATTCAGATTCCAAAGTGGTTTCAGATTCCAAAGTGGTTACAGGTTCGAAAGTGCTTTCAGATTCCAAAGTGGATTCAGATTCCAAAGTGGTTTCTTATTCCAAAGAGGTTTCAGATTCCAAAGTGTTTCCAGGTTTCAAAGACGTTCCAGTATCCAAAGTGGGTTCAAATTCCAAAGTGGTTTCAGATTCCAAATTCGTTCCAGGTTCCAAAGTGGTTTCAAGTTCTAAGGTGGTTGCAGGTTCCAAAGGGATTTCAGATTCCAAAGTGGCTTCAGGTTCTAAAGGGTTTCAGCTCCTAAAGTGCATTCAGATTCCAAAGAGGTTTCAGGTTCCAATGTGGTTTAGGGTTCCCAAGTGGTTTCAGATTCCAAAGTGATTTCAGGTTCCAAAGTGGTTTTAGGCTCCAAAGTGTGTTCAAAATCCAAAGTGGTTCCAGGTTCCAAAGTGGTTACACCTTCCAAAGTGGTTGCAGGCTCCAAAGTGGTTTCAGGTTCCAAAGTGGTTTCAAATTCCAAATTGGTTCCAGGTTCCAAAGTGGTTTCACCTTCCAAACTGGTTTCATATTCAAAAGTGATTTCAGATTCCAAAGTGGTTTTAGGTTCCAAAGTGGGTTCAAATTCCAAAGTGGTTTCAGGTTCCAAAGTGGAGTCTGGTAACAAAGGGGTTACAGGTTCCAAAGTGGTTTCAGATTCCAAAGTGGTTCCAGATTCCAAAGCGGTTCCAGGTAACAAAATGGTTGCGGGTTCAGAAGTGGTTTCAGATTCCAAAGCGATTTCTGGTTCTAAAGTGGTTTCAGATTTCGAAGTGGTTGGAGGTTCCAAGGTGGTTTCACCTTCCAAAGTGGTTTCACCTTCCAAAGTGGTTGCAGGTTCCAAAGTGGTTTCAGGTTCCAAAGTGGTTTGATTCCGAATTGGTTCCAGGTTCCAAAGTGGTTTCCAATTCCAAACTAGTTCCAGGTTCCAAAGTGGTTTCACCTTCCAAACTGGTTTCAGATTCCAAAGTGATTTCAGGTTCCAAAGTGGTTTTAGGTTCCAACGTGGTTCCAGTAACAAAAGTACTTCCTGTTACCAAAGTGGTTTCATGTTCCACAGTGGTTTCAGGCTCAAAAGGTTGCAGGTTCCAAAGTGGTTACAGATTCCAAAGTGGTTCTAGATTCCAAAGCGGTTCTAGGTAACAAAATGGTTGCAGTTTCAGAAGTGGTTTCTGATTCCAAAGTGATTTCAGGTTCTAAAGTGGTTCCAGATTCCAAAGTGGTTTCATGTTCCAAAGTGGTTCCAGGTTCCAAAGTGGTTTCACCTTCCAAAGTGGTTCCAGATTCCAAAGTGGTTTCAGATTCCAAAGTGGTTGCAGGTTCCAAAGTGGTTCAACTTCCAAGGCATTTGCCGGTTCCAAAGTGGTTTCAGATTCTAAAGTGTTTCCAGGTTCTAAAGTGGTTCCAGGTTCCAAAGTCGTTGCAGGTTCCAAAGTCGTTGCAGGTTCCAAAGTGCATTCAGATTCCAAAGTGATTTCAGGTTCCATTGTGGTTTCAAATTCCAAAGAAGTTTCAGGTACCCAAGTGGTTTCAAATTCCAAAGTGCTTTCAGATTCCAAAGCGATTTCAGGTTCCAAAGTGGTTTCAGATTCCAGAGGTTCCAGCTTCAAAAGTGCATCCCGATATAAAGAGGTTCCAGATTGAAAAAGTGGTTTCAGATTCCAAAGTGGATTCAGATTCCAAAGTGCTTTCAGATTCCAAAGTGGTTCCAGATTAAAAGTAGATTCAGATTCCAAAGTGGTTTCAGGTTAGGAAGTGGTTTCAGATTCCAAATTGGATTAATGTTCCAAAGTGCATTCAGATTCCAAAGTGGTTTCAGATTCCAAAGTGGTTACAGGTTCGAAAGTGCTTTCAGATTCCAAAGTGGATTCAGATTCCAAAGTGGTTTCTTATTCCAAAGAGGTTTCAGATTCCAAAGTGTTTCCAGGTTTCAAAGACGTTCCAGTATCCAAAGTGGGTTCAAATTCCAAAGTGGTTTCAGATTCCAAATTCGTTCCAGGTTCCAAAGTGGTTTCAAGTTCTAAGGTGGTTGCAGGTTCCAAAGGGATTTCAAATTCCAAAGTGGCTTCAGGTTCTAAAGGGTTTCAGCTCCTAAGGTGCATTCAGATTCCAAAGAGGTTTCAGGTTCCAATGTGGTTTAGAGTTCCAAAGCGGTTTCAGATTCCAAAGTGATTTCAGGTTCCAAAGTGGTTTCAGGTTCCAAAGTGTGTTCAAAATCCAAAGTGGTTTCAGGTTCTAAAGTGGTGTCAGGGTCCAAGGTGGTTCCAGATTCCAAAGCGGTTCCAGGTAACAAAATGGTTGCAGGTTCAGAAGTGGTTTCAGATTCCAAAGTGATTTCAGGTTCTAAAGTGGTTTCACCTTCCAAAGTGGTTTCAGGCTCCAAAGTGGTTCCAGGTTCCAAAGTGGTTACACCTTCCAAAGTGGTTGCAGGCTCCAAAGTGGTTTCAGGTTCCAAAGTGGTTTCAAATTCCAAATTGGTTCCAGGTTCCAAAGTGGTTTCACCTTCCAAACTGGTTTCATATTCAAAAGTGATTTCAGATTCCAAAGTGGTTTTAGGTTCCAAAGTGGGTTCAAATTCCAAAGTGGTTTCAGGTTCCAAAGTGGAGTCAGGTAACAAAGGGGTTACAGGTTCCAAAGTGGTTTCAGATTCCAGAGTGGTTCCAGATTCCAAAGTGGTTCCAGGTAACAAAATGGTTGCGGGTTCAGAAGTGGTTTCAGCTTCCAAAGCGATTTCTGGTTCTAAAGTGGTTTCAGGTTTCGAAGTGGTTGGAGGTTCCAAAGTGGTTTCACCTTCCAAAGTGGTTTCACCTTCCAAAGTGGTTGCAGGTTCCGAATTGGTTCCAGGTTCCAAAGTGGTTTCCAATTCCAAACTGGTTCCAGGTTCCAAAGCGGTTTGACTTTCCAAACTGGTTTCAGATTCAAAAGTGTTTTGAGAGTCCAAAGTGGTTTTAGGTTCCAAAGTGGGTTCAAATTCCAAAGTGGTTTCAGATTCCAAAGTGGTTTCAGGTTCCAAAGTGGTGTCAGGTAAGAATGGGGTTACAGGTTCCAAAGTGTTTTCAGATTCCAAAGTGGTTCCAGATTCGAAAGCGGTTCCTGGTAACAAAATGGTTGCAGGTTCAGAAGTGGTTTCAGATTCCAATGTGATTTCTGGTTCTAAAGTGGTATCAGATTTCGAAGTGGTTCCAGGTTCCAAAGTGGTTTCACCTTCCAAAGTGGTCGCAGGCTCCAAAGTGGTTTCAGGTTCCAAAGTGGTTTTAGGTTCCAAAGTGGTTCCAGTAACAAAAGTACTTCCCGTTACCAAAGTGGTTCCAGGTTCCAAAGTGCTTTCATGTTCCAAAGTGGTTTCAGATTCCAAAGTGGTTTCAGATTCCAAAGTGGTTTCAGGATGAAAAGGTTGCAGGTTCCAAAGTGGTTGCAGGTTCCAAAGTGGTTACAGATTCCAAAGTGGTTCTAGATTCCAAAGCGGTTCTAGGTAACAAAATGGTTGCAGTTTCAGAAGAGGTTTCTGATTCCAAAGTGATTTCAGGTTCTAAAGTGGTTTCAGATTTCAAAGTGGTTTCAGATTCCAAAGTGGTTGCAGGTTCCAAAGTGGTTCAACTTCCAAGGAATTTGCCGGTTCCAAAGTGGTTTCAGATTCTAAAGTGGTTCCAGGTTCTAAAGTGGTTCCAGGTTCCAAAGTGGTTGCAGGTTCCAAAGTGTTTTCAGGTTCCAAAGCAGTTTCAGATTCCAAAGTGATTTCAGGTTCCATTGTGGTTTCAAATTCCAAAGAAGTTTCAGGTACCCAAGTGGTTTCAAATTCCAAAGTGCTTTCAGATTCCAAAGCGATTTCAGGTTCCAAAGTGGTTTCAGATTCCAGAGGTTCCAGCTTCAAAAGTGCATCCCGATATAAAGAGGTTCCAGATTGAAAAAGTGGTTTCAGATTCCAGAGTGGATTCAGACTCCAAAGTGCTTTCAGATTCCAAAGTGGTTCCAGATTAAAAGTAGATTCAGATTCCAAAGTGGTTTCAGGTTAGGAAGTGGTTTCAGATTCCAAAGTGGTTTCAGATTCCAAAGTGGTTTCAGATTCCAAATTGGTTTCAGATTCCAAAGTGGTTTCAGGTTCCAAAGTGGTTTCAGATTCCAAATTGGATTAATGTTCCAAAGTGGTTTCAGATTCCAAAGTGGTTACAGGTTCGAAAGTGCTTTCAGATTCCAAAGTGGATTCAGATTCCAAAGTGGTTTCTTATTCCAAAGAGGTTTCAGATTCCAAAGTGTTTCCAGGTTTCAAAGATGTTCCAGTATCCAAAGTGGGTTCAAATTCCAAAGTGGTTTCAGATTCCAAATTCGTTCCAGGTTCCAAAGTGGTTTCAAGTTCTAAGGTGGTTGCAGGTTCCAAAGGGATTTCAGATTCCAAAGTGGCTTCAGGTTCTAAAGGGTTTCAGCTCCTAAGGTGCATTCAGATTCCAAAGAGGTTTCAGGTTCCAATGTGGTTTAGGGTTCCCAAGTGGTTTCAGATTCCAAAGTGGATTCAGATTCCAAAGTGCTTTCAGATTCCAAAGTGGTTCCAGATTAAAAGTAGATTCAGATTCCAAAGTGGTTTCAGGTTAGGAAGTGGTTTCAGATTCCAAAGTGGTTTCAGATTCCAAATTGGTTTAAGATTCCAAAGTGGTTTCAGGTTCCAAAGTGGTTTCAGATTCCAAATTGGATTAATGTTCCAAAGTGCATTCAGATTCCAAAGTGGTTTCAGATTCCAAAGTGGTTACAGGTTCGAAAGTGCTTTCAGATTCCAAAGTGGATTCAGATTCCAAAGTGGTTTCTTATTCCAAAGAGGTTTCAGATTCCAAAGTGTTTCCAGGTTTCAAAGACGTTCCAGTATCCAAAGTGGGTTCAAATTCCAAAGTGGTTTCAGATTCCAAATTCGTTCCAGGTTCCAAAGTGGTTTCAAGTTCTAAGGTGGTTGCAGGTTCCAAAGGGATTTCAGATTCCAAAGTGGCTTCAGGTTCTAAAGGGTTTCAGCTCCTAAAGTGCATTCAGATTCCAAAGAGGTTTCAGGTTCCAATGTGGTTTAGGGTTCCCAAGTGGTTTCAGATTCCAAAGTGATTTCAGGTTCCAAAGTGGTTTTAGGCTCCAAAGTGTGTTCAAAATCCAAAGTGGTTCCAGGTTCCAAAGTGGTTACACCTTCCAAAGTGGTTGCAGGCTCCAAAGTGGTTTCAGGTTCCAAAGTGGTTTCAAATTCCAAATTGGTTCCAGGTTCCAAAGTGGTTTCACCTTCCAAACTGGTTTCATATTCAAAAGTGATTTCAGATTCCAAAGTGGTTTTAGGTTCCAAAGTGGGTTCAAATTCCAAAGTGGTTTCAGGTTCCAAAGTGGAGTCTGGTAACAAAGGGGTTACAGGTTCCAAAGTGGTTTCAGATTCCAAAGTGGTTCCAGATTCCAAAGCGGTTCCAGGTAACAAAATGGTTGCGGGTTCAGAAGTGGTTTCAGATTCCAAAGCGATTTCTGGATCTAAAGTGGTTTCAGATTTCGAAGTGGTTGGAGGTTCCAAGGTGGTTTCACCTTCCAAAGTGGTTTCACCTTCCAAAGTGGTTGCAGGTTCCAAAGTGGTTTCAGGTTCCAAAGTGGTTTGATTCCGAATTGGTTCCAGGTTCCAAAGTGGTTTCCAATTCCAAACTAGTTCCAGGTTCCAAAGTGGTTTCACCTTCCAAACTGGTTTCAGATTCCAAAGTGATTTCAGGTTCCAAAGTGGTTTTAGGTTCCAACGTGGTTCCAGTAACAAAAGTACTTCCCGTTACCAAAGTGGTTTCATGTTCCACAGTGGTTTCAGGCTCAAAAGGTTGCAGGTCCCAAAGTGGTTACAGATTCCAAAGTGGTTCTACATTCCAAAGCGGTTCTAGGTAACAAAATGGTTGCAGTTTCAGAAGTGGTTTCTGATTCCAAAGTGATTTCAGGTTCTAAAGTGGTTCCAGATTCCAAAGTGGTTTCATGTTCCAAAGTGGTTCCAGGTTCCAAAGTGGTTTCACCTTCCAAAGTGGTTCCAGATTCCAAAGTGGTTTCAGATTCCAAAGTGGTTGCAGGTTCCAAAGTGGTTCAACTTCCAAGGCATTTGCCGGTTCCAAAGTGGTTTCAGATTCTAAAGTGTTTCCAGGTTCTAAAGTGGTTCCAGGTTCCAAAGTCGTTGCAGGTTCCAAAGTCGTTGCAGGTTCCAAAGTGCATTCAGATTCCAAAGTGATTTCAGGTTCCATTGTGGTTTCAAATTCCAAAGAAGTTTCAGGTACCCAAGTGGTTTCAAATTCCAAAGTGCTTTCAGATTCCAAAGCGATTTCAGGTTCCAAAGTGGTTTCAGATTCCAGAGGTTCCAGCTTCAAAAGTGCATCCCGATATAAAGAGGTTCCAGATTGAAAAAGTGGTTTCAGATTCCAAAGTGGATTCAGATTCCAAAGTGCTTTCAGATTCCAAAGTGGTTCCAGATTAAAAGTAGATTCAGATTCCAAAGTGGTTTCAGGTTAGGAAGTGGTTTCAGATTCCAAATTGGATTAATGTTCCAAAGTGCATTCAGATTCCAAAGTGGTTTCAGATTCCAAAGTGGTTACAGGTTCGAAAGTGCTTTCAGATTCCAAAGTGGATTCAGATTCCAAAGTGGTTTCTTATTCCAAAGAGGTTTCAGATTCCAAAGTGTTTCCAGGTTTCAAAGACGTTCCAGTATCCAAAGTGGGTTCAAATTCCAAAGTGGTTTCAGATTCCAAATTCGTTCCAGGTTCCAAAGTGGTTTCAAGTTCTAAGGTGGTTGCAGGTTCCAAAGGGATTTCAGATTCCAAAGTGGCTTCAGGTTCTAAAGGGTTTCAGCTCCTAAGGTGCATTCAGATTCCAAAGAGGTTTCAGGTTCCAATGTGGTTTAGAGTTCCAAAGCGGTTTCAGATTCCAAAGTGATTTCAGGTTCCAAAGTGGTTTCAGGTTCCAAAGTGTGTTCAAAATCCAAAGTGGTTTCAGGTTCTAAAGTGGTGTCAGGGTCCAAGGTGGTTCCAGATTCCAAAGCGGTTCCAGGTAACAAAATGGTTGCAGGTTCAGAAGTGGTTTCAGATTCCAAAGTGATTTCAGGTTCTAAAGTGGTTTCACCTTCCAAAGTGGTTTCAGGCTCCAAAGTGGTTCCAGGTTCCAAAGTGGTTACACCTTCCAAAGTGGTTGCAGGCTCCAAAGTGGTTTCAGGTTCCAAAGTGGTTTCAAATTCCAAATTGGTTCCAGGTTCCAAAGTGGTTTCACCTTCCAAACTGGTTTCATATTCAAAAGTGATTTCAGATTCCAAAGTGGTTTTAGGTTCCAAAGTGGGTTCAAATTCCAAAGTGGTTTCAGGTTCCAAAGTGGAGTCAGGTAACAAAGGGGTTACAGGTTCCAAAGTGGTTTCAGATTCCAGAGTGGTTCCAGATTCCAAAGTGGTTCCAGGTAACAAAATGGCTGCGGGTTCAGAAGTGGTTTCAGCTTCCAAAGCGATTTCTGGTTCTAAAGTGGTTTCAGGTTTCGAAGTGGTTGGAGGTTCCAAAGTGGTTTCACCTTCCAAAGTGGTTTCACCTTCCAAAGTGGTTGCAGGTTCCGAATTGGTTCCAGGTTCCAAAGTGGTTTCCAATTCCAAACTGGTTCCAGGTTCCAAAGCGGTTTGACTTTCCAAACTGGTTTCAGATTCAAAAGTGTTTTGAGAGTCCAAAGTGGTTTTAGGTTCCAAAGTGGGTTCAAATTCCAAAGTGGTTTCAGATTCCAAAGTGGTTTCAGGTTCCAAAGTGGTGTCAGGTAAGAATGGGGTTACAGGTTCCAAAGTGGTTTCAGATTCCAAAGTGGTTCCAGATTCGAAAGCGGTTCCTGGTAACAAAATGGTTGCAGGTTCAGAAGTGGTTTCAGATTCCAATGTGATTTCTGGTTCTAAAGTGGTATCAGATTTCGAAGTGGTTCCAGGTTCCAAAGTGGTTTCACCTTCCAAAGTGGTCGCAGGCTCCAAAGTGGTTTCAGGTTCCAAAGTGGTTTTAGGTTCCAAAGTGGTTCCAGTAACAAAAGTACTTCCCGTTACCAAAGTGGTTCCAGGTTCCAAAGTGCTTTCATGTTCCAAAGTGGTTTCAGATTCCAAAGTGGTTTCAGATTCCAA
This sequence comes from Ara ararauna, assembly GCA_028858755.1. NCBI lineage: Eukaryota > Metazoa > Chordata > Aves > Psittaciformes > Psittacidae > Ara > Ara ararauna. The sequence continues at coordinate 10,746,161 of CM054384.1, forward strand.
AGTGGTTTCAGGATGAAAAGGTTGCAGGTTCCAAAGTGGTTGCAGGTTCCAAAGTGGTTACATATTCCAAAGTGGTTCTAGATTCCAAAGCGGTTCTAGGTAACAAAATGGTTGCAGTTTCAGAAGAGGTTTCTGATTCCAAAGTGATTTCAGGTTCTAAAGTGGTTTCAGATTTCAAAGTGGTTTCAGATTCCAAAGTGGTTGCAGGTTCCAAAGTGGTTCAACTTCCAAGGAATTTGCCGGTTCCAAAGTGGTTTCAGATTCTAAAGTGGTTCCAGGTTCTAAAGTGGTTCCAGGTTCCAAAGTGGTTGCAGGTTCCAAAGTGTTTTCAGGTTCCAAAGCAGTTTCAGATTCCAAAGTGATTTCAGGTTCCATTGTGGTTTCAAATTCCAAAGAAGTTTCAGGTACCCAAGTGGTTTCAAATTCCAAAGTGCTTTCAGATTCCAAAGCGATTTCAGGTTCCAAAGTGGTTTCAGATTCCAGAGGTTCCAGCTTCAAAAGTGCATCCCGATATAAAGAGGTTCCAGATTGAAAAAGTGGTTTCAGATTCCAGAGTGGATTCAGACTCCAAAGTGCTTTCAGATTCCAAAGTGGTTCCAGATTAAAAGTAGATTCAGATTCCAAAGTGGTTTCAGGTTAGGAAGTGGTTTCAGATTCCAAAGTGGTTTCAGATTCCAAAGTGGTTTCAGATTCCAAATTGGTTTCAGATTCCAAAGTGGTTTCAGGTTCCAAAGTGGTTTCAGATTCCAAATTGGATTAATGTTCCAAAGTGCATTCAGATTCCAAAGTGGTTTCAGATTCCAAAGTGGTTACAGGTTCGAAAGTGCTTTCAGATTCCAAAGTGGATTCAGATTCCAAAGTGGTTTCTTATTCCAAAGAGGTTTCAGATTCCAAAGTGTTTCCAGGTTTCAAAGATGTTCCAGTATCCAAAGTGGGTTCAAATTCCAAAGTGGTTTCAGATTCCAAATTCGTTCCAGGTTCCAAAGTGGTTTCAAGTTCTAAGGTGGTTGCAGGTTCCAAAGGGATTTCAGATTCCAAAGTGGCTTCAGGTTCTAAAGGGTTTCAGCTCCTAAGGTGCATTCAGATTCCAAAGAGGTTTCAGGTTCCAATGTGGTTTAGGGTTCCCAAGTGGTTTCAGATTCCAAAGTGATTTCAGGTTCCAAAGTGGTTTTAGGCTCCAAAGTGTGTTTAAAATCCAAAGTGGTTTCAGGTTCCAAAGTGGTGTCAGGGTCCAAGGTGGTTCCAGATTCCAAAGCGGTTCCAGGTAACAAAATGGTTGCAGGTACAGAAGTGGTTTCAGATTCCAAAGTGATTTCAGGTTCTAAAGTGGTTTCACCTTCCAAAGTGGTTTCAGGCTCCAAAGTGGTTCCAGGTTCCAAAGTGGTTACACCATCCAAAGTGGTTGCAGGCTCCAAAGTGGTTTCAGGTTCCAAAGTGGTTTCAAATTCCAAATTGGTTCCAGGTTCCAAAGTGGTTTCAAATTCCAAAGTGGTTTCAGGTTCCAAAGTGGAGTCAGGTAACAAAGGGGTTACAGGTTCCAAAGTGGTTTCAGATTCCAAAGTGGTTCCAGATTCCAAAGCGGTTCCAGGTAACAAAATGGTTGCGGGTTCAGAAGTGGTTTCAGATTCCAAAGCGATTTCTGGTTCTAAAGTGGTTTCAGATTTTGAAGTGGTTGGAGGTTCCAAAGTGGTTTCACCTTCCAAAGTGGTTTCACCTTCCAAAGTGGTTGCAGGTTCCAAAGTGGTTTCAGGTTCCAAAGTGGTTTGATTCCGAATTGGTTCCAGGTTCCAAAGTGGTTTCCAATTCCAAACTGGTTCCAGGTTCTAAAGTGGTTTCACCTTCCAAACTGGTTTCAGATTCCAAAGCGATTCCAGGTTCCAAAGTGGTTTTAGGTTCCAACGTGGTTCCAGAAACAAAAGTACTTCCTGTTACCAAAGTGGTTTCATGTTCCAAAGTGGTTTCAGATTCCAAAGTGGTTTCAGGCTCAAAAGGTTGCAGGTTCCAAAGTGGTTGCAGGTTCCAAAGTGGTTGCAGGTTCCAAAGTGGTTACAGATTCCAAAGCGGTTCTTGGTAACAAAATGGTTGCAGTTTCAGAAGTGGTTTCTGATTCCAAAGTGATTTCAGGTTCTAAAGTGGTTCCATTTTCCAAAGTGGTTCCAGGTTCCAAAGTGGTTTCACCTTCCAAAGTGGTTCCAGATTCCAAAGTGGTTTCAGATTCCAAAGTGGTTTCAGGTTCCAAAGTGGTTTCAGGTTCCAAAGTGGTTGCACGTTCCAAAGTGGTTTCAGGTCCCAAAGTCGCTTCAGATTGCAAAGTGGTTGCAGTTCCTAATGTCCTTGCAGATTCCAAATTTGTTCCAGTTTCCTAAGTGTTTCCAGATTCCAAAGGGCTTTCAGGTTCCAAAGTGTTTTCAGGTTCCAAAGCAGTTTCAGATTCCAAAGTGGTTCCAGGTTTCAAAGTCATTCCAGGATCCAAAGTGGTTTCAAACTCCAAAGAGATTTCTGGTTCCATCGTGGTTTCAGATTCCAAATTAGTTCCAGGTTCCAAAGAGGTTTCAAATTCTAAAGTGGTTGCAGGTTCCAAAGGGATTTCAGATTCCAAAGTGGCTTCCGGTTCCAAAGCGATTTCAGGTTCCAAAGCGATTTCAGATTCCAAAGTTTTTTCGGTTTCCAAAGTGGTTTCAGATTCCAACGTGGTTTCACAATCCAAAGTGCATTCAGCTTCAACTTTGGTTCCAGATTCCAAAGTGGTCCCAATTTCCAAAAGTGATTGCCGTACCCAAAGAGGTTCCAGAATCCAAAGAGGTTCGGGATTCAAATTTGGTTCCAGATTCCAAAGTGGTTTCATGTTCCAAAGTGGTTCCTGGTTCCAAAGTGGTTTCAGGTTCCAAAGTGGTTTCAAATTCCAAAGTGGTTTCAGATTCCAAAGTGGTTCCAGGTTCCAAAGAGGTTGCAGGTTCCAAAGTGGTGTCAGGTAACAATGGGGTTTCAGATTCCAAAGTGGTTCCAGATTCCAAAGCGGTTCCAGGTAACAAATGGTTGCAGGTTCAGAAGAGGTTTCAGATTCTAAAGTGATTTCAGGTTCTAAAGTGGTTTCAGATTTCGAAGTGGTTTCAGATTCCAAAGTGGTTGCAGGTTCCAAAGTGGTTCAACTTCCAAGGCATTTGCCGGTTCCAAAGTGGTTTCAGATTCTAAAGTGGTTGCAGGTTCTAAAGTGGTTCCAGGTTCCAAAGTCGTTGCAGGTTCCAAAGTCGTTGCAGGTTCCAAAGTATATTCAGATTCCAAAGTGATTTCAGGTTCCATTGTGGTTTCAAATTCCAAAGAAGTTTCAGGTACCCAAGTGGTTTCAAATTCCAAAGTGCTTTCGGATTCCAAAGCGATTTCAGGTTCCAAAGTGGTTTCAGATTCCAGAGGTTCCAGCTTCAAAAGTGCATCCCGATATAAAGAGGTTCCAGATTGAAAAAGTGGTTTCAGATTCCAAAGTGGATTCAGATTCCAAAGTGCATTCAGATTCCAAAGTGGTTCCAGATTAAAAGTAGATTCAGATTCCAAAGTGGTTTCAGGTTAGGAAGTGGTTTCAGATTCCAAAGTGGTTTCAGATTCCAAAGTGGTTTCAGATTCCAAATTGGTTTAAGATTCCAAAGTGGTTTCAGGTTCCAAAGTGGTTTCAGATTCCAAATTGGATTAATGTTTCAAAGTGCATTCAGATTCCAAAGTGGTTTCAGATTCCAAAGTGGTTTCTTATTCCAAAGAGGTTTCAGATTCCAAAGAGGTTTCAGATTCCAAAGTGTTTCCAGGTTTCAAAGACGTTCCAGTATGCAAAGTGGGTTCAAATTCCAAAGTGGTTTCAGATTCCAAATTCGTTCCAGGTTCCAAAGTGGTTTCAAGTTCTAAGGTGGTTGCAGGTTCCAAAGGGATTTCAGATTCCAAAGTGGCGTCAGGTTCTAAAGGGTTTCAGCTCCTAAGGTGCATTCAGATTACAAAGAGGTTTCAGGTTCCAATGTGGTTTAGGGTTCCAAAGTGGTTTCAGATTCCAAAGTGATTTCAGGTTCCAAAGTGGTTTTAGGCTCCAAAGTGTGTTCAAAATCCAAAGTGGTTCCAGGTTCCAAAGTGGTTACACCTTCCAAAGTGTTTTCAGGCTCCAAAGTGGTTTCAGGTTCCAAAGTGGTTTCAAATTCCAAATTGGTTCCAGGTTCCAAAGTGGTTTCACCTTCCAAACTGGTTTCAGATTCAAAAGTGATTTCAGATTCCAAAGTGGTTTTAGGTTCCAAAGTGGGTTCAAATTCCAAAGTGGTTTCAGGTTCCAAAGTGGAGTCAGGTAACAAAGGGGTTACAGGTTCCAAAGTGGTTTCAGATTCCAAAGTGGTTCCAGATTCCAAAGTGGTTCCAGGTAACAAAATGGTTGCGGGTTCAGAAGTGGTTTCAGATTCCAAAGCGATTTCTTGTTCGAAAGTGGTTTCAGATTTCGAAGTGGTTGGAGGTTCCAAAGTGGTTTCACGTTCCAAAGTGGTTTCACCTTCCAAAGTGGTTTCACCTTCCAAAGTGGTTTCAGGTTCCAAGGTGGTTTGATTCCGAATTGTTTCCAGGTTCCAAAGTGGTTTCCAATTCCAAACTGGTTCCAGGTTCTAAAGTGGTTTCACCTTCCAAACTGGTTTCAGATTCCAAAGTGATTTCAGGTTCTAAAGTGGTTTTAGGTTCCAACGTGGTTCCAGTAACAAAAGTACTTCCCGTTACCAAAGTGGTTTCATGTTACAAAGTGGTTTCAGGCTCAAAAGGTTGCAGGTTCCAAAGTGGTTACAGATTCCAAAGTGGTTCTACATTCCAAAGCGGTTCTAGGTAACAAAATGGCTGCAGTTTCAGAAGTGGTTTCTGATTCCAAAGTGATTTCAGGTTCTAAAGTGGTTCCAGATTCCAAAGTGGTTCAGGTTCCAAAGTGGTTCCAGGTTCCAAAGTGGTTTCACCTTCCAAAGTGGTTCCAGATTCCAAAGTGGTTTCAGATTCCAAAGTGGTTGCAGGTTCCAAAGTGGTTCAACTTCCAAGGCATTTGCCGGTTCCAAAGTGGTTTCAGATTCTAAAGTGTTTCCAGGTTCTAAAGTGGTTCCAGGTTCCAAAGTCGTTGCAGGTTCCAAAGTCGTTGCAGGTTCCAAAGTGCATTCAGATTCCAAAGTGATTTCAGGTTCCATTGTGGTTTCAAATTCCAAAGAAGTTTCAGGTACCCAAGTGGTTTCAAATTCCAAAGTGCTTTCAGATTCCAAAGCGATTTCAGGTTCCAAAGTGGTTTCAGATTCCAGAGGTTCCAGCTTCAAAAGTGCATCCCGATATAAAGAGGTTCCAGATTGAAAAAGTGGTTTCAGATTCCAAAGTGGATTCAGATTCCAAAGTGCTTTCAGATTCCAAAGTGGTTCCAGATTAAAAGTAGATTCAGATTCCAAAGTGGTTTCAGGTTAGGAAGTGGTTTCAGATTCCAAATTGGTTTAAGATTCCAAAGTGGTTTCAGGTTCCAAAGTGGTTTCAGATTCCAAATTGGATTAATGTTCCAAAGTGCATTCAGATTCCAAAGTGGTTTCAGATTCCAAAGTGGTTACAGGTTCGAAAGTGCTTTCAGATTCCAAAGTGGATTCAGATTCCAAAGTGGTTTCTTATTCCAAAGAGGTTTCAGATTCCAAAGTGTTTCCAGGTTTCAAAGACGTTCCAGTATCCAAAGTGGGTTCAAATTCCAAAGTGGTTCCAGGTAACAAAATGGCTGCGGGTTCAGAAGTGGTTTCAGCTTCCAAAGCGATTTCTGGTTCTAAAGTGGTTTCAGGTTTCGAAGTGGTTGGAGGTTCCAAAGTGGTTTCACCTTCCAAAGTGGTTTCACCTTCCAAAGTGGTTGCAGGTTCCGAATTGGTTCCAGGTTCCAAAGTGGTTTCCAATTCCAAACTGGTTCCAGGTTCTAAAGTGGTTTCACCTTCCAAACTGGTTTCAGATTCCAAAGTGATTTCAGGTTCCAAAGTGGTTTTAGGTTCCAACGTGGTTCCAGTAACAAAAGTACTTCCCGTTACCAAAGTGGTTTCATGTTCCAAAGTGGTTTCAGATTCCAAAGTGGTTTCAGGCTCAAAAGGTTGCAGGTTCCAAAGTGGTTACAGATTCCAAAGTGGTTCTAGATTCCAAAGCGGTTCTTGGTAACAAAATGGTTGCAGTTTCAGAAGTGGTTTCAGATTCCAAAGTGATTTCAGTTTCTAAAGTGGTTCCATTTTCCAAAGTGGTTCCAGATTCCAAAGTGGTTCCAGGTTCCAAAGTGGTTTCACCTTCCAAAGTGGTTCCAGATTCCAAAGTGGTTTCAGATTCCAAAGTGGTTACAGGTTCCAAAGTGGTTCAACTTCCAAGGCATTTGCCGGTTCCTAAGTGGTTTCAGATTCTAAAGTGGTTCCAGGTTCTAAAGTGCTTCCAGGTTCCAAAGTCGTTGCAGGTTCCAAAGTCGTTGCAGGTTCCAAAGTGCATTCAGATTCCAAAGTGATTTCAGGTTCCATAGTGGTTTCAAATTCCAAAGAAGTTTCAGGTACCCAAGTGGTTTCAAATTCCAAAGTGCTTTCAGATTCCAAAGCGATTTCAGGTTCCAAAGTGGTTTCAGATTCCAGAGGTTCCAGCTTCAAAAGTGCATCCCGATATAAAGAGGTTCCAGATTGAAAAAGTGGTTTCAGATTCCAAAGTGGATTCAGATTCCAAAGTGGTTTCAGATTCCAAAGTGGTTCCAGATTAAAAGTAGATTCAGATTCCAAAGTGGTTTCAGGTTAGGAAGTGGTTTCAGATTCCAAAGTGGTTTCAGGTTCCAAAGTGGTTTCAGATTCCAAAGTGGTTACAGGTTCGAAAGTGCTTTCAGATTCCAAAGTGGCTTCAGGTTCTAAAGGGTTTCAGCTCCTAAGGTGCATTCAGATTCCAAATTTGTTTCAGGTTACAAAGTGTTTCCAGGTTTCAAAGACGTTCCAGTATCCAAAGTGGGTTCAAATTCCAAAGTGGTTTCAGATTCCAAATTCGTTCCAGGTTCCAAAGTGGTTTCAAGTTCTAAGGTGGTTGCAGGTTCCAAAGGGATTTCAGATTCCAAAGTGGCTTCAGGTTCTAAAGGGTTTCAGCTCCTAAGGTGCATTCAGATTCCAAAGAGGTTTCAGGTTCCAATGTGGTTTAGGGTTCCCAAGTGGTTTCAGATTCCAAAGTGATTTCAGGTTCCAAAGTGGTTTTAGGCTCCAAAGTGTGTTCAAAATCCAAAGTGGTTTCAGGTTCTAAAGTGGTGTCAGGGTCCAAGGTGGTTCCAGATTCCAAAGCGGTTCCAGGTAACAATATGGTTGCAGGTTCAGAAGTGGTTTCAGATTCCAAAGTGATTTCAGGTTCTAAAGTGGTTTCACCTTCCAAAGTGGTTTCAGGCTCCAAAGTGGTTCCAGGTTCCAAAGTGGTTACACCTTCCAAAGTGGTTGCAGGCTCCAAAGTGGTTTCAGGTTCCAAAGTGGTTTCAAATTCCAAATTGGTTCCAGGTTCCAAAGTGGTTTCACCTTCCAAACTGGTTTCAGATTCCAAAGTGATTTCAGATTCCAAAGTGGTTTTAGGTTCCAAAGTGGGTTCAAATTCCAAAGTGGTTTCAGGTTCCAAAGTGGAGTCAGGTAACAATGGGGTTACAGGTTCCAAAGTGGTTTCAGATACCAAAGTGGTTCCAGATTCCAAAGTGGTTCCAGATTCCAAAGCGGTTCCAGGTAACAAAATGGTTGCGGGTTCAGAAGTGGTTTCAGATTCCAAAGCGATTTCTGGTTCTAAAGTGGTTTCAGATTTCGAAGTGGTTGGAGGTTCCAAAGTGGTTTCACCTTCCAAAGTGGTTTCACCTTCCAAAGTGGTTGCAGGTTCCAAAGTGGTTTCAGGTTCCAAAGTGGTTTGATTCCGAATTGGTTCCAGGTTCCAAAGTGGTTTCCAATTCCAAACTAGTTCCAGGCTCCAAAGGGGTTTCACCTTCCAAACTGGTTTCAGATTCCAAAGTGATTTCAGGTTCCAAAGTGGTTTTAGGTTCCAACGTGGTTCCAGTAACAAAAGTACTTCCCGTTACCAAAGTGGTTTCATGTTCCAAAGTGGTTTCAGATTCCAAAGTGATTTCAGATTCCAAAGTGGTTTCAGGCTCAAAAGGTTGCAGGTTCCAAAGTGGTTACAGATTCCAAAGTGGTTCTAGATTCCAAAGCGGTTCTAGGTAACAAAATGGTTGCAGTTTCAGAAGTGGTTTCTGATTCCAAAGTGATTTCAGGTTCTAAAGTGGTTCCATTTTCCAAAGTGGTTCCGGGTTCCAAAGTGGTTCCGGGTTCCAAAGTGGTTTCACCTTCCAAAGTGGTTCCAGATTCCAAAGTGGTTTCAGATTCCAAAGTGGTTTCAGGTTCCAAAGTGCTTTCAGGTTCCAAAGTGGTTGCACGTTCCAAAGTGGTTTCAGGTCCCAAAGTCGCTTCAGATTGCAAAGTGGTTGCAGTTCCTAATGTCCTTGCAGATTCCAAATTTGTTCCAGTTTCCTAAGTGTTTCCAGATTGCAAAGGGCTTTCAGGTTCCAAAGTGTTTTCAGGTTCCAAAGCAGTTTCAGATTCCAAAGTGGTTCCAGGTTTCAAAGTCATTCCAGGATCCAAAGTGGTTTCAAAGTCCAAAGAGATTTCTGGTTCCATCGTGGTTTCAGATTCCAAATTAGTTCCAGGTTCCAAAGAGGTTTCAAATTCTAAAGTGGTTGCAGGTTCCAAAGGGATTTCAGATTCCAAAGTGGCTTCCGGTTCCAAAGCGATTTCAGGTTCCAAAGCGATTTCAGATTCCAAAGTTTTTTCGGTTTCCAAAGTGGTTTCAGATTCCAACGTGGTTTCACAATCCAAAGTGCATTCAGCTTCAACTTTGGTTCCAGATTCCAAAGTGGTCCCAATTTCCAAAAGTGATTGCCGTACCCAAAGAGGTTCCAGAATCCAAAGAGGTTCGGGATTCAAATTTGGTTCCAGATTCCAAAGTGGTTTCATGTTCCAAAGTGGTTCCTGGTTCCAAAGTGGTTTCAGGTTCCAAAGTGGTTTCAAATTCCAAAGTGGTTTCAGATTCCAAAGTGGTTCCAGATTCCAAAGTGGTTCCAGGTTCCAAAGAGGTTGCAGGTTCCAAAGTGGTGTCAGGTAACAATGGGGTTTCAGATTCCAAAGTGGTTCCAGATTCCAAAGCGGTTCCAGGTAACAAAATGGTTGCAGGTTCAGAAGTGGTTTCAGATTCCAAAGTGATTTCTGGTTCTAAAGTGGTTTCAGATTTCGAAGTGGTTCCAGGTTCCAAAGTGGTTTCACCTCCCAAAGTGGTCGCAGGCTCCAAAGTGGTTTCAGGTTCCAAAGTGGTTTCAGGTTCCAAATTGGTTCCAGGTTCCAAAGTGGTTTGACCTTCCAAACTGGTTTCAGATTCAAAAGTGTTTTGAGAGTCCAAAGTGGTTTTAGGTTCCAAAGTGGTTTCAAATTCCAAAGTGGTTTCAGGTTCCAAAGTGGCGTCAGGTAACAATGGGGTTACAGGTTCCAAAGTGCTTTCAGATTCCAAAGTGGTTCCAGACTCGAAAGCGGTTCCAGGTAACAAAATGGTTGCAGGTTCAGAAGTGGTTTCAGATTCCAATGTGATTTCTGGTTCTAAAGTGGTTTCAGATTTCGAAGTGGTTCCAGGTTCAAAAGTGGTATCACCTTCCAAAGTGGTTGCAGGTTCCAAAGTGGTTTGATTCCAAAGTGGTTTCAGGTTCCAAAGTGGTTTCAAATTCCATAGCGGTTTCAGAATCCAAAGTGATTTCAGGTTCCAAAGTGGTTTTAGGTTCCAAAGTGGTTCCAGGTTCCAAAGTGGTTCCAGTTACCAAAGTGGTTTCATGTTCCAAAGTGGTTCCTGTTACCAAAGTGGTTTCATGTTCCAAAGTGGTTTCAGATTCCAAAGTGGTTTCAGGCTGAAAAGGTTGCAGGTTCCAAAGTGGTTACAGATTCCAAAGTGGTTCTAGATTCCAAAGCGGTTCTAGGTAACAAAATGGTTGCAGTTTCAGAAGTGGTTTCAGATTCCAAAGTGATTTCAGTTCTAAAGTGGTTTCAGATTTCAAAGTGGTTTCAGATTCCAAAGTGGTTGCAGGTTCCAAAGTGGTTCAACTTCCAAGGCATTTGCCGGTTCCAAAGTGGTTTCAGATTCTAAAGTGGTTCCAGGTTCTAAAGTGGTTCCAGGTTCCAAAGTCGTTGCTGGTTCCAAAGTGGTTTCACGTTCCAAAGTGGTTTCACCTTCCAAAGTGGTTTCAGGTTCCAAGGTGGTTTGATTCCGAATTGTTTCCAGGTTCCAAAGTGGTTTCCAATTCCAAACTGGTTCCAGGTTCTAAAGTGGTTTCACCTTCCAAACTGGTTTCAGATTCCAAAGTGATTTCAGGTTCTAAAGTGGTTTTAGGTTCCAACGTGGTTCCAGTAACAAAAGTACTTCCCGTTACCAAAGTGGTTTCATGTTACAAAGTGGTTTCAGGCTCAAAAGGTTGCAGGTTCCAAAGTGGTTACAGATTCCAAAGTGGTTCTACATTCCAAAGCGGTTCTAGGTAACAAAATGGCTGCAGTTTCAGAAGTGGTTTCTGATTCCAAAGTGATTTCAGGTTCTAAAGTGGTTCCATTTTCCAAAGTGGTTCCGGGTTCCAAAGTGGTTCCGGGTTCCAAAGTGGTTTCACCTTCCAAAGTGGTTCCAGATTCCAAAGTGGTTTCAGATTCCAAAGTGGTTGCAGGTTCCAAAGTGGTTCAACTTCCAAGGCATTTGCCGGTTCCAAAGTGGTTTCAGATTCTAAAGTGTTTCCAGGTTCTAAAGTGGTTCCAGGTTCCAAAGTCGTTGCAGGTTCCAAAGTCGTTGCAGGTTCCAAAGTGCATTCAGATTCCAAAGTGATTTCAGGTTCCATTCTGGTTTCAAATTCCAAAGAAGTTTCAGGTACCCAAGTGGTTTCAAATTCCAAAGTGCTTTCAGATTCCAAAGCGATTTCAGGTTCCAAAGTGGTTTCAGATTCCAGAGGTTCCAGCTTCAAAAGTGCATCCCGATATAAAGAGGTGCCAGATTGAAAAAGTGGTTTCAGATTCCAAAGTGGATTCAGATTCCAAAGTGCTTTCAGATTCCAAAGTGGTTCCAGATTAAAAGTAGATTCAGATTCCAAAGTGGTTTCAGGTTAGGAAGTGGTTTCAGATTCCAAATTGGTTTAAGATTCCAAAGTGGTTTCAGGTTCCAAAGTGGTTTCAGATTCCAAATTGGATTAATGTTCCAAAGTGCATTCAGATTCCAAAGTGGTTTCAGATTCCAAAGTGGTTACAGGTTCGAAAGTGCTTTCAGATTCCAAAGTGGATTCAGATTCCAAAGTGGTTTCTTATTCCAAAGAGGTTTCAGATTCCAAAGTGTTTCCAGGTTTCAAAGACGTTCCAGTATCCAAAGTGGGTTCAAATTCCAAAGTGGTTTCAGATTCCAAATTCGTTCCAGGTTCCAAAGTGGTTTCAAGTTCTAAGGTGGTTGCAGGTTCCAAAGGGATTTCAGATTCCAAAGTGGCTTCAGGTTCTAAAGGGTTTCAGCTCCTAAGGTGCATTCAGATTCCAAAGAGGTTTCAGGTTCCAATGTGGTTTAGAGTTCCAAAGCGGTTTCAGATTCCAAAGTGATTTCAGGTTCCAAAGTGGTTTCAGGTTCCAAAGTGTGTTCAAAATCCAAAGTGGTTTCAGGTTCTAAAGTGGTTTCAAATTCCAAATTGGTTCCAGGTTCCAAAGTGGTTTCACCTTCCAAACTGGTTTCAGATTCAAAAGTGATTTCAGATTCCAAAGTGATTTCAGGTTCTAAAGTGGTTTCACCTTCCAAAGTGGTTTCAGGCTCCAAAGTGGTTCCAGGTTCCAAAGTGGTTACACCTTCCAAAGTGGTTGCAGGCTCCAAAGTGGTTTCAGGTTCCAAAGTGGTTTCAAATTCCAAATTGGTTCCAGGTTCCAAAGTGGTTTCACCTTCCAAACTGGTTTCATATTCAAAAGTGATTTCAGATTCCAAAGTGGTTTTAGGTTCCAAAGTGGGTTCAAATTCCAAAGTGGTTTCAGGTTCCAAAGTGGAGTCAGGTAACAAAGGGGTTACAGGTTCCAAAGTGGTTTCAGATTCCAAAGTGGTTCCAGATTCCAAAGCGGTTCCAGGTAACAAAATGGCTGCGGGTTCAGAAGTGGTTTCAGCTTCCAAAGCGATTTCTGGTTCTAAAGTGGTTTCAGGTTTCGAAGTGGTTGGAGGTTCCAAAGTGGTTTCACCTTCCAAAGTGGTTTCACCTTCCAAAGTGGTTGCAGGTTCCGAATTGGTTCCAGGTTCCAAAGTGGTTTCCAATTCCAAACTGGTTCCAGGTTCTAAAGTGGTTTCACCTTCCAAACTGGTTTCAGATTCCAAAGTGATTTCAGGTTCCAAAGTGGTTTTAGGTTCCAACGTGGTTCCAGTAACAAAAGTACTTCCCGTTACCAAAGTGGTTTCATGTTCCAAAGTGGTTTCAGATTCCAAAGTGGTTTCAGGCTCAAAAGGTTGCAGGTTCCAAAGTGGTTACAGATTCCAAAGTGGTTCTAGATTCCAAAGCGGTTCTTGGTAACAAAATGGTTGCAGTTTCAGAAGTGGTTTCAGATTCCAAAGTGATTTCAGGTTCTAAAGTGGTTCCATTTTCCAAAGTGGTTCCAGGTTCCAAAGTGGTTCCAGGTTCCAAAGTGGTTTCACCTTCCAAAGTGGTTCCAGATTCCAAAGTGGTTTCAGATTCCAAAGTGGTTACAGGTTCCAAAGTGGTTCAACTTCCAAGGCATTTGCCGGTTCCTAAGTGGTTTCAGATTCTAAAGTGGTTCCAGGTTCTAAAGTGCTTCCAGGTTCCAAAGTCGTTGCAGGTTCCAAAGTCGTTGCAGGTTCCAAAGTGCATTCAGATTCCAAAGTGATTTCAGGTTCCATAGTGGTTTCAAATTCCAAAGAAGTTTCAGGTACCCAAGTGGTTTCAAATTCCAAAGTGCTTTCAGATTCCAAAGCGATTTCAGGTTCCAAAGTGGTTTCAGATTCCAGAGGTTCCAGCTTCAAAAGTGCATCCCGATATAAAGAGGTTCCAGATTGAAAAAGTGGTTTCAGATTCCAAAGTGGATTCAGATTCCAAAGTGGTTTCAGATTCCAAAGTGGTTCCAGATTAAAAGTAGATTCAGATTCCAAAGTGGTTTCAGGTTAGGAAGTGGTTTCAGATTCCAAAGTGGTTTCAGATTCCAAAGTGGTTTCAGATTCCAAAGTGATTTCAGGTTCTAAAGTGGTTTCACCTTCCAAAGTGGTTTCAGGCTCCAAAGTGGTTCCAGGTTCCAAAGTGGTTACACCTTCCAAAGTGGTTGCAGGCTCCAAAGTGGTTTCAGGTTCCAAAGTGGTTTCAAATTCCAAATTGGTTCCAGGTTCCAAAGTGGTTTCACCTTCCAAACTGGTTTCATATTCAAAAGTGATTTCAGATTCCAAAGTGGTTTTAGGTTCCAAAGTGGGTTCAAATTCCAAAGTGGTTTCAGGTTCCAAAGTGGAGTCAGGTAACAAAGGGGTTACAGGTTCCAAAGTGGTTTCAGATTCCAAAGTGGTTCCAGATTCCAAAGCGGTTCCAGGTAACAAAATGGCTGCGGGTTCAGAAGTGGTTTCAGCTTCCAAAGCGATTTCTGGTTCTAAAGTGGTTTCAGGTTTCGAAGTGGTTGGAGGTTCCAAAGTGGTTTCACCTTCCAAAGTGGTTTCACCTTCCAAAGTGGTTGCAGGTTCCGAATTGGTTCCAGGTTCCAAAGTGGTTTCCAATTCCAAACTGGTTCCAGGTTCTAAAGTGGTTTCACCTTCCAAACTGGTTTCAGATTCCAAAGTGATTTCAGGTTCCAAAGTGGTTTTAGGTTCCAACGTGGTTCCAGTAACAAAAGTACTTCCCGTTACCAAAGTGGTTTCATGTTCCAAAGTGGTTTCAGATTCCAAAGTGGTTTCAGGCTCAAAAGGTTGCAGGTTCCAAAGTGGTTACAGATTCCAAAGTGGTTCTAGATTCCAAAGCGGTTCTTGGTAACAAAATGGTTGCAGTTTCAGAAGTGGTTTCAGATTCCAAAGTGATTTCAGGTTCTAAAGTGGTTCCATTTTCCAAAGTGGTTCCAGGTTCCAAAGTGGTTCCAGGTTCCAAAGTGGTTTCACCTTCCAAAGTGGTTCCAGATTCCAAAGTGGTTTCAGATTCCAAAGTGGTTACAGGTTCCAAAGTGGTTCAACTTCCAAGGCATTTGCCGGTTCCTAAGTGGTTTCAGATTCTAAAGTGGTTCCAGGTTCTAAAGTGCTTCCAGGTTCCAAAGTCGTTGCAGGTTCCAAAGTCGTTGCAGGTTCCAAAGTGCATTCAGATTCCAAAGTGATTTCAGGTTCCATAGTGGTTTCAAATTCCAAAGAAGTTTCAGGTACCCAAGTGGTTTCAAATTCCAAAGTGCTTTCAGATTCCAAAGCGATTTCAGGTTCCAAAGTGGTTTCAGATTCCAGAGGTTCCAGCTTCAAAAGTGCATCCCGATATAAAGAGGTTCCAGATTGAAAAAGTGGTTTCAGATTCCAAAGTGGATTCAGATTCCAAAGTGGTTTCAGATTCCAAAGTGGTTCCAGATTAAAAGTAGATTCAGATTCCAAAGTGGTTTCAGGTTAGGAAGTGGTTTCAGATTCCAAAGTGGTTTCAGATTCCAAAGTGGTTTCAGATTCCAAAGTGGTTACAGGTTCGAAAGTGCTTTCAGATTCCAAAGTGGCTTCAGGTTCTAAAGGGTTTCAGCTCCTAAGGTGCATTCAGATTCCAAAGAGGTTTCAGGTTACAAAGTGTTTCCAGGTTTCAAAGACGTTCCAGTATCCAAAGTGGGTTCAAATTCCAAAGTGGTTTCAGATTCCAAATTCGTTCCAGGTTCCAAAGTGGTTTCAAGTTCTAAGGTGGTTGCAGGTTCCAAAGGGATTTCAGATTCCAAAGTGGCTTCAGGTTCTAAAGGGTTTCAGCTCCTAAGGTGCATTCAGATTCCAAAGAGGTTTCAGGTTCCAATGTGGTTTAGGGTTCCCAAGTGGTTTCAGATTCCAAAGTGATTTCAGGTTCCAAAGTGGTTTTAGGCTCCAAAGTGTGTTCAAAATCCAAAGTGGTTTCAGGTTCTAAAGTGGTGTCAGGGTCCAAGGTGGTTCCAGATTCCAAAGCGGTTCCAGGTAACAAAATGGTTGCAGGTTCAGAAGTGGTTTCAGATTCCAAAGTGATTTCAGGGTCTAAAGTGGTTTCACCTTCCAAAGTGGTTTCAGGCTCCAAAGTGGTTCCAGGTTCCAAAGTGGTTACACCTTCCAAAGTGGTTGCAGGCTCCAAAGTGGTTTCAGGTTCCAAAGTGGTTTCAAATTCCAAATTGGTTCCAGGTTCCAAAGTGGTTTCACCTTCCAAACTGGTTTCAGATTCCAAAGTGATTTCAGATTCCAAAGTGGTTTTAGGTTCCAAAGTGGGTTCAAATTCCAAAGTGGTTTCAGGTTCCAAAGTGGAGTCAGGTAACAAAGGGGTTACAGGTTCCAAAGTGGTTTCAGATACCAAAGTGGTTCCAGATTCCAAAGTGGTTCCAGATTCCAAAGCGGTTCCAGGTAACAAAATGGTTGCGGGTTCAGAAGTGGTTTCAGATTCCAAAGCGATTTCTGGTTCTAAAGTGGTTTCAGATTTCGAAGTGGTTGGAGGTTCCAAAGTGGTTTCACCTTCCAAAGTGGTTTCACCTTCCAAAGTGGTTGCAGGTTCCAAAGTGGTTTCAGGTTCCAAAGTGGTTTGATTCCGAATTGGTTCCAGGTTCCAAAGTGGTTTCCAATTCCAAACTAGTTCCAGGCTCCAAAGGGGTTTCACCTTCCAAACTGGTTTCAGATTCCAAAGTGATTTCAGGTTCCAAAGTGGTTTTAGGTTCCAACGTGGTTCCAGTAACAAAAGTACTTCCCGTTACCAAAGTGGTTTCATGTTCCAAAGTGGTTTCAGATTCCAAAGTGATTTCAGATTCCAAAGTGGTTTCAGGCTCAAAAGGTTGCAGGTTCCAAAGTGGTTACAGATTCCAAAGTGGTTCTAGATTCCAAAGCGGTTCTAGGTAACAAAATGGTTGCAGTTTCAGAAGTGGTTTCTGATTCCAAAGTGATTTCAGGTTCTAAAGTGGTTCCATTTTCCAAAGTGGTTCCATTTTCCAAAGTGGTTCCGGGTTCCAAAGTGGTTTCACCTTCCAAAGTGGTTCCAGATTCCAAAGTGGTTTCAGATTCCAAAGTGGTTTCAGGTTCCAAAGTGCTTTCAGGTTCCAAAGTGGTTGCACGTTCCAAAGTGGTTTCAGGTCCCAAAGTCGCTTCAGATTGCAAAGTGGTTGCAGTTCCTAATGTCCTTGCAGATTCCAAATTTGTTCCAGTTTCCTAAGTGTTTCCAGATTCCAAAGGGCTTTCAGGTTCCAAAGTGTTTTCAGGTTCCAAAGCAGTTTCAGATTCCAAAGTGGTTCCAGGTTTCAAAGTCATTCCAGGATCCAAAGTGGTTTCAAAGTCCAAAGAGATTTCTGGTTCCATCGTGGTTTCAGATTCCAAATTAGTTCCAGGTTCCAAAGAGGTATCAAATTCTAAAGTGGTTGCAGGTTCCAAAGGGATTTCAGATTCCAAAGTGGCTTCCGGTTCCAAAGCGATTTCAGGTTCCAAAGCGATTTCAGATTCCAAAGTTTTTTCGGTTTCCAAAGTGGTTTCAGATTCCAACGTGGTTTCACAATCCAAAGTGCATTCAGCTTCAACTTTGGTTCCAGATTCCAAAGTGGTCCCAATTTCCAAAAGTGATTGCCGTACCCAAAGAGGTTCCAGAATCCAAAGAGGTTCGGGATTCAAATTTGGTTCCAGATTCCAAAGTGGTTCCTGGTTCCAAAGTGGTTTCAGGTTCCAAAGTGGTTTCAAATTCCAAAGTGGTTTCAGATTCCAAAGTGGTTCCAGATTCCAAAGTGGTTCCAGGTTCCAAAGAGGTTGCAGGTTCCAAAGTGGTGTCAGGTAACAATGGGGTTTCAGATTCCAAAGTGGTTCCAGATTCCAAAGCGGTTCCAGGTAACAAAATGGTTGCAGGTTCAGAAGTGGTTTCAGATTCCAAAGTGATTTCTGGTTCTAAAGTGGTTTCAGATTTCGAAGTGGTTCCAGGTTCCAAAGTGGTTTCACCTCCCAAAGTGGTCGCAGGCTCCAAAGTGGTTTCAGGTTCCAAAGTGGTTTCAGATTCCAAATTGGTTCCAGGTTCCAAAGTGGCTTGACCTTCCAAAGTGGTTTCAGATTCAAAACTGTTTTGAGAGTCCAAAGTGGTTTTAGGTTCCAAAGTGGTTTCAAATTCCAAAGTGGTTTCAGGTTCCAAAGTGGTTTCAGGTTCCAAAGTGGCGTCAGGTAACAATGGGGTTACAGGTTCCAAAGTGCTTTCAGATTCCAAAGTGGTTCCAGACTCGAAAGCGGTTCCTGGTAACAAAATGGTTGCAGGTTCAGAAGTGGTTTCAGATTCCAATGTGATTTCTGGTTCTAAAGTGGTTTCAGATTTCGAAGTGGTTCCAGGTTCCAAAGTGGTTTCACCTTCCAAAGTGGTTGCAGGTTCCAAAGTGGTTTGATTCCAAATCGGTTCCAGGTTCCAAAGTGGTTTCAAATTCCATAGCGGTTTCAGAATCCAAAGTGATTTCAGGTTCCAAAGTGGTTTTAGGTTCCAAAGTGGTTCCAGTGACAACAGTACTTCCCGTTACCAAAGTGGTTCCAGGTTCCAAAGTGGTTCCAGTTACCAAAGTGGTTTCATGTTCCAAAGTGGTTTCAGATTCCAAAGTGGTTTCAGGCTGAAAAGGTTGCAGGTTCCAAAGTGGTTACAGATTCCAAAGTGGTTCTAGATTCCAAAGCGGTTCTAGGTAACAAAATGGTTGCAGTTTCAGAAGTGGTTTCAGATTCCAAAGTGATTTCAGTTCTAAAGTGGTTTCAGATTTCAAAGTGGTTGGAGATTCCAAAGTGGTTGCAGGTTCCAAAGTGGTTCAACTTCCAAGGCATTTGCCGGTTCCAAAGTGGTTTCAGATTCTAAAGTGGTTCCAGGTTCTAAAGTGGTTCCAGGTTCCAAAGTCGTTGCTGGTTCTAAAGTCGTTGCAGGTTCCAAAGTGCATTCAGATTCCAAAGTGATTTCAGGTTCCATAGTGGTTTTAAATTCCAAAGAATTTTCAGGTACCAAAGTGGTTTCAAATTCCAAAGTGCTTTCAGATTCCAAAGCGATTTCAGGTTCCAAAGTGGTTTCAGATTCCAGAGGTTCCAGCTTCAAAAGTGCATCCCGATATAAAGAGGTTCCAGATTGAAAAAGTGGTTTCAGATTCCAAAGTGGATTCAGATTCCAAAGTGCTTTCAGATTCCAAAGTGGTTCCAGATTAAAAGTAGATTCAGATTCCAAAGTGGTTTCAGGTTAGGAAGTGGTTTCAGATTCCAAAGTGGTTTCAGATTCCAAAGTGGTTTCAGATTCCAAAGTGGTTTAAGATTCCAAAGTGGTTTCAGGTTCCAAAGTGGTTTCAGATTCCAAAGTGGTTACAGGTTCGAAAGTGCTTTCAGATTCCAAAGTGGTTTCTTATTCCAAAGAGGTTTCAGATTCCAAAGTGTTTCCAGGTTTCAAAGACGTTCCAGTATCCAAAGTGGGTTCAAATTCCAAAGTGGTTTCAGATTGCAAATTCGTTCCAGGTTCCAAAGTGGTTTCAAGTTCTAAGGTGGTTGCAGGTTCCAAAGGGATTTCAGATTCCAAAGTGGCTTCAGGTTCTAAAGGGTTTCAGCTCCTAAGGTGCATTCAGATTCCAAAGAGGTTTCAGGTTCCAATGTGGTTTAGGGTTCCCAAGTGGTTTCAGATTCCAAAGTGATTTCAGGTTCCAAAGTGGTTTTAGGCTCCAAAGTGTGTTCAAAATCCAAAGTGGTTTCAGGTTCTAAAGTGGTGTCAGGGTCCAAGGTGGTTCCAGATTCCAAAGCGGTTCCAGGTAACAAAATGGTTGCAGGTTCAGAAGTGGTTTCAGATTCCAAAGTGATTTCAGGTTCTAAAGTGGTTTCACCTTCCAAAGTGGTTTCAGGCTCCAAAGTGGTTCCAGGTTCCAAAGTGGTTACACCTTCCAAAGTGGTTGCAGGCTCCAAAGTGGTTGCAGGCTCCAAAGTGGTTTCAAATTCCAAATTGGTTCCAGGTTCCAAAGTGGTTTCACCTTCCAAACTGGTTTCAGATTCCAAAGTGATTTCAGATTCCAAAGTGGTTTTAGGTTCCAAAGTGGGTTCAAATTCCAAAGTGGTTTCAGGTTCCAAAGGGGTTACAGGTTCCAAAGTGGTTTCAGATACCAAAGTGGTTCCAGATTCCAAAGTGGTTCCAGATTCCAAAGCGGTTCCAGGTAACAAAATGGTTGCGGGTTCAGAAGTGGTTTCAGATTCCAAAGCGATTTCTGGTTCTAAAGTGGTTTCAGATTTCGAAGTGGTTGGAGGTTCCAAAGTGGTTTCACCTTCCAAAGTGGTTTCACCTTCCAAAGTGGTTGCAGGTTCCAAAGTGGTTTCAGGTTCCAAAGTGGTTTGATTCCGAATTGGTTCCAGGTTCCAAAGTGGTTTCCAATTCCAAACTAGTTCCAGGCTCCAAAGGGGTTTCACCTTCCAAACTGGTTTCAGATTCCAAAGTGATTTCAGGTTCCAAAGTGGTTTTAGGTTCCAACGTTGTTCCAGTAACAAAAGTACTTCCCGTTACCAAAGTGGTTTCATGTTCCAAAGTGGTTTCAGATTCCAAAGTGGTTTCAGATTCCAAAGTGATTTCAGATTCCAAAGTGGTTTCAGGCTCAAAAGGTTGCAGGTTCCAAAGTGGTTACAGATTCCAAAGTGGTTCTAGATTCCAAAGCGGTTCTAGGTAACAAAATGGTTGCAGTTTCAGAAGTGGTTTCTGATTCCAAAGTGATTTCAGGTTCTAAAGTGGTTCCATTTTCCAAAGTGGTTCCGGGTTCCAAAGTGGTTCCGGGTTCCAAAGTGGTTTCACCTTCCAAAGTGGTTCCAGATTCCAAAGTGGTTTCAGATTCCAAAGTGGTTTCAGGTTCCAAAGTGCTTTCAGGTTCCAAAGTGGTTGCACGTTCCAAAGTGGTTTCAGGTCCCAAAGTCGCTTCAGATTGCAAAGTGGTTGCAGTTCCTAATGTCCTTGCAGATTCCAAATTTGTTCCAGTTTCCTAAGTGTTTCCAGATTGCAAAGGGCTTTCAGGTTCCAAAGTGTTTTCAGGTTCCAAAGCAGTTTCAGATTCCAAAGTGGTTCCAGGTTTCAAAGTCATTCCAGGATCCAAAGTGGTTTCAAAGTCCAAAGAGATTTCTGGTTCCATCGTGGTTTCAGATTCCAAATTAGTTCCAGGTTCCAAAGAGGTTTCAAATTCTAAAGTGGTTGCAGGTTCCAAAGGGATTTCAGATTCCAAAGTGGCTTCCGGTTCCAAAGCGATTTCAGGTTCCAAAGCGATTTCAGATTCCAAAGTTTTTTCGGTTTCCAAAGTGGTTTCAGATTCCAACGTGGTTTCACAATCCAAAGTGCATTCAGCTTCAACTTTGGTTCCAGATTCCAAAGTGGTCCCAATTTCCAAAAGTGATTGCCGTACCCAAAGAGGTTCCAGAATCCAAAGAGGTTCGGGATTCAAATTTGGTTCCAGATTCCAAAGTGGTTTCATGTTCCAAAGTGGTTCCGGGTTCCAAAGTGGTTTCAGGTTCCAAAGTGGTTTCAAATTCCAAAGTGGTTTCAGATTCCAAAGTGGTTCCAGATTCCAAAGTGGTTCCAGGTTCCAAAGAGGTTGCAGGTTCCAAAGTGGTGTCAGGTAACAATGGGGTTTCAGATTCCAAAGTGGTTCCAGATTCCAAAGCGGTTCCTGGTAACAAAATGGTTGCAGGTTCAGAAGTGGTTTCAGATTCCAATGTGATTTCTGGTTCTAAAGTGGTTTCAGATTTCGAAGTGGTTCCAGGTTCCAAAGTGGTTTCACCTTCCAAAGTGGTTGCAGGTTCCAAAGTGGTTTGATTCCAAATCGGTTCCAGGTTCCAAAGTGGTTTCAAATTCCATAGCGGTTTCAGAATCCAAAGTGATTTCAGGTTCCAAAGTGGTTTTAGGTTCCAAAGTGGTTCCAGTGACAACAGTACTTCCCGTTACCAAAGTGGTTCCAGGTTCCAAAGTGGTTCCAGTTACCAAAGTGGTTTCATGTTCCAAAGTGGTTTCAGATTCCAAAGTGGTTTCAGGCTGAAAAGGTTGCAGGTTCCAAAGTGGTTACAGATTCCAAAGTGGTTCTAGATTCCAAAGCGGTTCCAGGAAACAAAATGGTTGCAGTTTCAGAAGTGGTTTCAGATTCCAAAGTGATTTCAGTTCTAAAGTGGTTTCAGATTTCAAAGTGGTTGGAGATTCCAAAGTGGTTGCAGGTTCCAAAGTGGTTCAACTTCCAAGGCATTTGCCGGTTCCAAAGTGGTTTCAGATTCTAAAGTGGTTCCAGGTTCTAAAGTGGTTCCAGGTTCCAAAGTCGTTGCTGGTTCTAAAGTCGTTGCAGGTTCCAAAGTGCATTCAGATTCCAAAGTGATTTCAGGTTCCATAGTGGTTTTAAATTCCAAAGAATTTTCAGGTACCAAAGTGGTTTCAAATTCCAAAGTGCTTTCAGATTCCAAAGCGATTTCAGGTTCCAAAGTGGTTTCAGATTCCAGAGGTTCCAGCTTCAAAAGTGCATCCCGATATAAAGAGGTTCCAGATTGAAAAAGTGGTTTCAGATTCCAAAGTGGATTCAGATTCCAAAGTGGTTTCAGATTCCAAAGTGGTTCCAGATTAAAAGTAGATTCAGATTCCAAAGTGGTTTCAAGTTAGGAAGTGGTTTCAGATTCCAAAGTGGTTTCAGATTCCAAATTGGTTTAAGATTCCAAAGTGGTTTCAGGTTCCAAAGTGGTTTCAGATTCCAAATTGGATTAATGTTCCAAAGTGCATTCAGATTCCAAAGTGGTTTCAGATTCCAAAGTGGTTACAGGTTCGAAAGTGCTTTCAGATTCCAAAGTGGATTCAGATTCCAAAGTGGTTTCTTATTCCAAAAATGGTTTCAGATTCCAAAGTGTTTCCAGGTTTCAAAGACGTTCCAGTATCCAAAGTGGGTTCAAATTCCAAAGTGGGTTCAGATTCCAAATTCGTTCCAGGTTCCAAAGTGGTTTCAAGTTCTAAGGTGGTTGCAGGTTCCAAAGGGATTTCAGATTCCAAAGTGGCTTCAGGTTCTAAAGGTTGCAGGTTCCAAAGTGGTTACAGATTCGAAAGTGGTTCAAGATTCCAAAGCGGTTCTAGGTAACAAAATGGTTGCAGTTTCAGAAGTGGTTTCTGATTCCAAAGTGATTTCAGGTTCTAAAGTGGTTCCATTTTCCAAAGTGGTTCCATTTTCCAAAGTGGTTCCGGGTTCCAAAGTGGTTTCACCTTCCAAAGTGGTTCCAGATTCCAAAGTGGTTTCAGATTCCAAAGTGGTTTCAGATTCCAAAGTGGTTTCAGGTTCCAAAGTGCTTTCAGGTTCCAAAGTGGTTGCACGTTCCAAAGTGGTTTCAGGTCCCAAAGTCGCTTCAGATTGCAAAGTGGTTGCAGTTCCTAATGTCCTTGCAGATTCCAAATTTGTTCCAGTTTCCTAAGTGTTTCCAGATTCCAAAGGGCTTTCAGGTTCCAAAGTGTTTTCAGGTTCCAAAGCAGTTTCAGATTCCAAAGTGGTTCCAGGTTTCAAAGTCATTCCAGGATCCAAAGTGGTTTCAAAGTCCAAAGAGATTTCTGGTTCCATCGTGGTTTCAGATTCCAAATTAGTTCCAGGTTCCAAAGAGGTTTCAAATTCTAAAGTGGTTGCAGGTTCCAAAGGGATTTCAGATTCCAAAGTGGCTTCCGGTTCCAAAGCGATTTCAGGTTCCAAAGCGATTTCAGATTCCAAAGTTTTTCCGGTTTCCAAAGTGGTTTCAGATTCCAACGTGGTTTCACAATCCAAAGTGCATTCAGCTTCAACTTTGGTTCCAGATTCCAAAGTGGTCCCAATTTCCAAAAGTGATTGCCGTACCCAAAGAGGTTCCAGAATCCAAAGAGGTTCGGGATTCAAATTTGGTTCCAGATTCCAAAGTGGTTTCATGTTCCAAAGTGGTTCCTGGTTCCAAAGTGGTTTCAGGTTCCAAAGTGGTTTCAAATTCCAAAGTGGTTTCAGATTCCAAAGTGGTTCCAGATTCCAAAGTGGTTCCAGGTTCCAAAGAGGTTGCAGGTTCCAAAGTGGTGTCAGGTAACAATGGGGTTTCAGATTCCAAAGTGGTTCCAGATTCCAAAGCGGTTCCAGGTAACAAAATGGTTGCAGGTTCAGAAGTGGTTTCAGATTCCAAAGTGATTTCTGGTTCTAAAGTGGTTTCAGATTTCGAAGTGGTTCCAGGTTCCAAAGTGGTTTCACCTTCCAAAGTGGTCGCAGGCTCCAAAGTGGTTTCAGGTTCCAAAGTGGTTTCAGATTCCAAATTGGTTCCAGGTTCCAAAGTGGTTTGACCTTCCAAAGTGGTTTCAGATTCAAAAGTGTTTTGAGAGTCCAAAGTGGTTTTAGGTTCCAAAGTGGTTTCAAATTCCAAAGTGGTTTCAGGTTCCAAAGTGGTTTCAGGTTCCAAAGTGGCGTCAGGTAACAATGGGGTTACAGGTTCCAAAGTGCTTTCAGATGCCAAAGTGGTTCCAGACTCGAAAGCGGTTCCTGGTAACAAAATGGTTGCAGGTTCAGAAGTGGTTTCAGATTCCAATGTGATTTCTGGTTCTAAAGTGGTTTCAGATTTCGAAGTGGTTCCAGGTTCCAAAGTGGTTTCACCTTCCAAAGTGGTTGCAGGTTCCAAAGTGGTTTGATTCCAAATCGATTCCAGGTTCCAAAGTGGTTTCAAATTCCATAGCGGTTTCAGAATCCAAAGTGATTTCAGGTTCCAAAGTGGTTTTAGGTTCCAAAGTGGTTCCAGTGACAACAGTACTTCCCGTTACCAAAGTGGTTCCAGGTTCCAAAGTGGTTCCAGTTACCAAAGTGGTTTCATGTTCCAAAGTGGTTTCAGATTCCAAAGTGGTTTCAGGCTGAAAAGGTTGCAGGTTCCAAAGTGGTTACAGATTCCAAAGTGGTTCTAGATTCCAAAGCGGTTCTAGGTAACAAAATGGTTGCAGTTTCAGAAGTGGTTTCAGATTCCAAAGTGATTTCAGTTCTAAAGTGGTTTCAGATTTCAAAGTGGTTGGAGATTCCAAAGTGGTTGCAGGTTCCAAAGTGGTTCAACTTCCAAGGCATTTGCCGGTTCCAAAGTGGTTTCAGATTCTAAAGTGGTTCCAGGTTCTAAAGTGGTTCCAGGTTCCAAAGTCGTTGCTGGTTCTAAAGTCGTTGCAGGTTCCAAAGTGCATTCAGATTCCAAAGTGATTTCAGGTTCCATAGTGGTTTTAAATTCCAAAGAATTTTCAGGTACCAAAGTGGTTTCAAATTCCAAAGTGCTTTCAGATTCCAAAGCGATTTCAGGTTCCAAAGTGGTTTCAGATTCCAGAGGTTCCAGCTTCAAAAGTGCATCCCGATATAAAGAGGTTCCAGATTGAAAAAGTGGTTTTAGATTCCAAAGTGGATTCAGATTCCAAAGTGCTTTCAGATTCCAAAGTGGTTCCAGATTAAAAGTAGATTCAGATTCCAAAGTGGTTTCAGGTTAGGAAGTGGTTTCAGATTCCAAAGTGGTTTCAGATTCCAAATTGGTTTAAGATTCCAAAGTGGTTTCAGGTTCCAAAGTGGTTTCAGATTCCAAATTGGATTAATGTTCCAAAGTGCATTCAGATTCCAAAGTGGTTTCAGATTCCAAAGAGGTTACAGGTTCGAAAGTGCTTTCAGAGTCCAAAGTGGTTTCTTATTCCAAAGAGGTTTCAGATTCCAAAGTGTTTCCAGGTTTCAAAGACGTTCCAGTATCTAAAGTGGGTTCAAATTCCAAAGTGGTTTCAGATTCCAAATTCGTTCCAGGTTCCAAAGTGGTTTCAAGTTCTAAGGTGGTTGCAGGTTCCAAAGGGATTTCAGATTCCAAAGTGGCTTCAGGTTCTAAAGGGTTTCAGCTCCTAAGGTGCATTCAGATTCCAAAGAGGTTTCAGGTTCCAATGTGGTTTAGAGTTCCAAAGCGGTTTCAGATTCCAAAGTGATTTCAGGTTCCAAAGTGGTTTCAGGTTCCAAAGTGTGTTCAAAATCCAAAGTGGTTTCAGGTTCTAAAGTGGTGTCAGGGTCCAAGGTGGTTCCAGATTCCAAAGCGGTTCCAGGTAACAAAATGGTTGCAGGTTCAGAAGTGGTTTCAGATTCCAAAGTGATTTCAGGTTCTAAAGTGGTTTCACCTTCCAAAGTGGTTTCAGGCTCCAAAGTGGTTCCAGGTTCCAAAGTGGTTACACCTTCCAAAGTGGTTGCAGGCTCCAAAGTGGTTTCAGGTTCCAAAGTGGTTTCAAATTCCAAATTGGTTCCAGGTTCCAAAGTGGTTTCACCTTCCAAACTGGTTTCATATTCAAAAGTGATTTCAGATTCCAAAGTGGTTTTAGGTTCCAAAGTGGGTTCAAATTCCAAAGTGGTTTCAGGTTCCAAAGTGGAGTCAGGTAACAAAGGGGTTACAGGTTCCAAAGTGGTTTCAGATTCCAAAGTGGTTCCAGATTCCAAAGCGGTTCCAGGTAACAAAATGGTTGCGGGTTCAGAAGTGGTTTCAGCTTCCAAAGCGATTTCTGGTTCTAAAGTGGTTTCAGGTTTCGAAGTGGTTGGAGGTTCCAAAGTGGTTTCACCTTCCAAAGTGGTTTCACCTTCCAAAGTGGTTGCAGGTTCCGAATTGGTTCCAGGTTCCAAAGTGGTTTCCAATTCCAAACTGGTTCCAGGTTCTAAAGTGGTTTCACCTTCCAAACTGGTTTCAGATTCCAAAGTGATTTCAGGTTCCAAAGTGGTTTTAGGTTCCAACGTGGTTCCAGTAACAAAAGTACTTCCCGTTACCAAAGTGGTTTCATGTTCCAAAGAGGTTTCAGATTCCAAAGTGGTTTCAGGCTCAAAAGGTTGCAGGTTCCAAAGTGGTTACAGATTCCAAAGTGGTTCTAGATTCCAAAGCGGTTCTTGGAAACAAAATGGTTGCAGTTTCAGAAGTGGTTTCAGATTCCAAAGTGATTTCAGGTTCTAAAGTGGTTCCATTTTCCAAAGTGGTTCCAGGTTCCAAAGTGGTTCCAGGTTCCAAAGTGGTTTCACCTTCCAAAGTGGTTCCAGATTCCAAAGTGGTTTCAGATTCCAAAGTGGTTACAGGTTCCAAAGTGGTTCAACTTCCAAGGCATTTGCCGGTTCCTAAGTGGTTTCAGATTCTAAAGTGGTTCCAGGTTCTAAAGTGCTTCCAGGTTCCAAAGTCGTTGCAGGTTCCAAAGTTGTTGCAGGTTCCAAAGTGCATTCAGATTCCAAAGTGATTTCAGGTTCCATAGTGGTTTCAAATTCCAAAGAAGTTTCAGGTACCAAAGTGGTTTCAAATTCCAGAGTGCTTTCAGATTCCAAAGCGATTTCAGGTTCCAAAGTGGTTTCAGATTCCAGAGGTTCCAGCTTCAAAAGTGCATCCCGATATAAAGAGGTTCCAGATTGAAAAAGTGGTTTCAGATTCCAAAGTGGATTCAGATTCCAAAGTGGTTTCAGATTCCAAAGTGGTTCCAGATTAAAAGTAGATTCAGATTCCAAAGTGGTTTCAGGTTAGGAAGTGGTTTCAGATTCCAAAGTGGTTTCAGGTTCCAAAGTGGTTTCAGATTCCAAAGTGGTTACAGGTTCGAAAGTGCTTTCAGATTCCAAAGTGGTTTCTTATTCCAAAGAGGTTTCAGATTCCAAAGTGTTTCCAGGTTTCAAAGACGTTCCAGTATCCAAAGTGGGTTCAAATTCCAAAGTGGTTTCAGATTCCAAATTCGTTCCAGGTTCCAAAGTGGTTTCAAGTTCTAAGGTGGTTGCAGGTTCCAAAGGGATTTCAGATTCCAAAGTGGCTTCAGGTTCTAAAGGGTTTCAGCTCCTAAGGTGCATTCAGATTCCAAAGAGGTTTCAGGTTCCAATGTGGTTTAGAGTTCCAAAGCGGTTTCAGATTCCAAAGTGATTTCAGGTTCCAAAGTGGTTTCAGGTTCCAAAGTGTGTTCAAAATCCAAAGTGGTTTCAGGTTCTAAAGTGGTGTCAGGGTCCAAGGTGGTTCCAGATTCCAAAGCGGTTCCAGGTAACAAAATGGTTGCAGGTTCAGAAGTGGTTTCAGATTCCAAAGTGATTTCAGGTTCTAAAGTGGTTTCACCTTCCAAAGTGGTTTCAGGCTCCAAAGTGGTTCCAGGTTCCAAAGTGGTTACACCTTCCAAAGTGGTTGCAGGCTCCAAAGTGGTTTCAGGTTCCAAAGTGGTTTCAAATTCCAAATTGGTCCCAGGTTCCAAAGTGGTTTCACCTTCCAAACTGGTTTCATATTCAAAAGTGATTTCAGATTCCAAAGTGGTTTTAGGTTCCAAAGTGGGTTCAAATTCCAAAGTGGTTTCAGGTTCCAAAGTGGAGTCAGGTAACAAAGGGGTTACAGGTTCCAAAGGGGTTTCAGATTCCAAAGTGGTTCCAGATTCCAAAGCGGTTCCAGGTAACAAAATGGTTGCGGGTTCAGAAGTGGTTTCAGCTTCCAAAGCGATTTCTGGTTCTAAAGTGGTTTCAGGTTTCGAAGTGGTTGGAGGTTCCAAAGTGGTTTCACCTTCCAAAGTGGTTTCACCTTCCAAAGTGGTTGCAGGTTCCGAATTGGTTCCAGGTTCCAAAGTGGTTTCCAATTCCAAACTGGTTCCAGGTTCTAAAGTGGTTTCACCTTCCAAACTGGTTTCAGATTCCAAAGTGATTTCAGGTTCCAAAGTGGTTTTAGGTTCCAACGTGGTTCCAGTAACAAAAGTACTTCCCGTTACCAAAGTGGTTTCATGTTCCAAAGAGGTTTCAGATTCCAAAGTGGTTTCAGGCTCAAAAGGTTGCAGGTTCCAAAGTGGTTACAGATTCCAAAGTGGTTCTAGATTCCAAAGCGGTTCTTGGAAACAAAATGGTTGCAGTTTCAGAAGTGGTTTCAGATTCCAAAGTGATTTCAGGTTCTAAAGTGGTTCCATTTTCCAAAGTGGTTCCAGGTTCCAAAGTGGTTCCAGGTTCCAAAGTGGTTTCACCTTCCAAAGTGGTTCCAGATTCCAAAGTGGTTTCAGATTCCAAAGTGGTTACAGGTTCCAAAGTGGTTCAACTTCCAAGGCATTTGCCGGTTCCTAAGTGGTTTCAGATTCTAAAGTGGTTCCAGGTTCTAAAGTGCTTCCAGGTTCCAAAGTCGTTGCAGGTTCCAAAGTTGTTGCAGGTTCCAAAGTGCATTCAGATTCCAAAGTGATTTCAGGTTCCATAGTGGTTTCAAATTCCAAAGAAGTTTCAGGTACCAAAGTGGTTTCAAATTCCAGAGTGCTTTCAGATTCCAAAGCGATTTCAGGTTCCAAAGTGGTTTCAGATTCCAGAGGTTCCAGCTTCAAAAGTGCATCCCGATATAAAGAGGTTCCAGATTGAAAAAGTGGTTTCAGATTCCAAAGTGGATTCAGATTCCAAAGTGGTTTCAGATTCCAAAGTGGTTCCAGATTAAAAGTAGATTCATATTCCAAAGTGGTTTCAGGTTAGGAAGTGGTTTCAGATTCCAAAGTGGTTTCAGGTTCCAAAGTGGTTTCAGATTCCAAAGTGGTTACAGGTTCGAAAGTGCTTTCAGATTCCAAAGTGGTTTCTTATTACAAAGAGGTTTCAGATTCCAAAGTGTTTCCAGGTTTCAAAGACGTTCCAGTATCCAAAGTGGGTTCAAATTCCAAAGTGGTTTCAGATTCCAAATTCGTTCCAGGTTCCAAAGTGGTTTCAAGTTCTAAGGTGGTTGCAGGTTCCAAAGGGATTTCAGATTCCAAAGTGGCTTCAGGTTCTAAAGGGTTTCAGCTCCTAAGGTGCATTCAGATTCCAAAGAGGTTTCAGGTTCCAATGTGGTTTAGGGTTCCCAAGTGGTTTCAGATTCCAAAGTGATTTCAGGTTCCAAAGTGGTTTTAGGCTCCAAAGTGTGTTCAAAATCCAAAGTGGTTTCAGGTTCTAAAGTGGTGTCAGGGTCCAAGGTGGTTCCAGATTCCAAAGCGGTTCCAGGCAACAAAATGGTTGCAGGTTCAGAAGTGGTTTCAGATTCCAAAGTGATTTCAGGTTCTAAAGTGGTTTCACCTTCCAAAGTGGTTTCAGGCTCCAAAGTGGTTCCAGGTTCCAAAGTGGTTACACCTTCCAAAGTGGTTGCAGGCTCCAAAGTGGTTTCAGGTTCCAAAGTGGTTTCAAATTCCAAATTGGTTCCAGGTTCCAAAGTGGTTTCACCTTCCAAACTGGTTTCAGATTCCAAAGTGATTTCAGATTCCAAAGTGGTTTTAGGTTCCAAAGTGGGTTCAAATTCCAAAGTGGTTTCAGGTTCCAAAGTGGAGTCAGGTAACAAAGGGGTTACAGGTTCCAAAGTGGTTTCAGATACCAAAGTGGTTCCAGATTCCAAAGTGGTTCCAGATTCCAAAGCGGTTCCAGGTAACAAAATGGTTGCGGGTTCAGAAGTGGTTTCAGATTCCAAAGCGATTTCTGGTTCTAAAGTGGTTTCAGATTTCGAAGTGGTTGGAGGTTCCAAAGTGGTTTCACCTTCCAAAGTGGTTTCACCTTCCAAAGTGGTTGCAGGTTCCAAAGTGGTTTCAGGTTCCAAAGTGGTTTGATTCCGAATTGGTTCCAGGTTCCAAAGTGGTTTCCAATTCCAAACTAGTTCCAGGCTCCAAAGGGGTTTCACCTTCCAAACTGGTTTCAGATTCCAAAGTGATTTCAGGTTCCAAAGTGGTTTTAGGTTCCAACGTGGTTCCAGTAACAAAAGTACTTCCCGTTACCAAAGTGGTTTCATGTTCCAAAGTGGTTTCAGATTCCAAAGTGATTTCAGATTCCAAAGTGGTTTCAGGCTCAAAAGGTTGCAGGTTCCAAAGTGGTTACAGATTCCAAAGTGGTTCTAGATTCCAAAGCGGTTCTAGGTAACAAAATGGTTGCAGTTTCAGAAGTGGTTTCTGATTCCAAAGTGATTTCAGGTTCTAAAGTGGTTCCATTTTCCAAAGTGGTTCCGGGTTCCAAAGTGGTTCCGGGTTCCAAAGTGGTTTCACCTTCCAAAGTGGTTCCAGATTCCAAAGTGGTTTCAGATTCCAAAGTGGTTTCAGGTTCCAAAGTGCTTTCAGGTTCCAAAGTGGTTGCACGTTCCAAAGTGGTTTCAGGTCCCAAAGTTGCTTCAGATTGCAAAGTGGTTGCAGTTCCTAATGTCCTTGCAGATTCCAAATTTGTTCCAGTTTCCTAAGTGTTTCCAGATTGCAAAGGGCTTTCAGGTTCCAAAGTGTTTTCAGGTTCCAAAGCAGTTTCAGATTCCAAAGTGGTTCCAGGTTTCAAAGTCATTCCAGGATCCAAAGTGGTTTCAAAGTCCAAAGAGATTTCTGGTTCCATCGTGGTTTCACATTCCAAATTAGTTCCAGGTTCCAAAGAGGTTTCAAATTCTAAAGTGGTTGCAGGTTCCAAAGGGATTTCAGATTCCAAAGTGGCTTCCGGTTCCAAAGCGATTTCAGATTCCAAAGTTTTTCCGGTTTCCAAAGTGGTTTCAGATTCCAACGTGGTTTCACAATCCAAAGTGCATTCAGCTTCAACTTTGGTTCCAGATTCCAAAGTGGTCCCAATTTCCAAAAGTGATTGCCGTACTCAAAGAGGTTCCAGAATCCAAAGAGGTTCGGGATTCAAATTTGGTTCCAGATTCCAAAGTGGTTTCATGTTCCAAAGTGGTTCCTGGTTCCAAAGTGGTTTCAAATTCCAAAGTGGTTTCAAATTCCAAAGTGGTTTCAGATTCCAAAGTGGTTCCAGATTCCAAAGTGGTTCCAGGTTCCAAAGAGGTTGCAGGTTCCAAAGTGGTGTCAGGTAACAATGGGGTTTCAGATTCCAAAGTGGTTCCAGATTCCAAAGCGGTTCCAGGTAACAAAATGGTTGCAGGTTCAGAAGTGGTTTCAGATTCCAAAGTGATTTCTGGTTCTAAAGTGGTTTCAGATTTCGAAGTGGTTCCAGGTTCCAAAGTGGTTTCACCTTCCAAAGTGGTCGCAGGCTCCAAAGTGGTTTCAGGTTCCAAAGTGGTTTCAGATTCCAAATTGGTTCCAGGTTCCAAAGTGGTTTGACCTTCCAAACTGGTTTCAGATTCAAAAGTGTTTTGAGAGTCCAAAGTGGTTTTAGGTTCCAAAGTGGGTTCAAATTCCAAAGTGGTTTCAGGTTCCAAAGTGGTTTCAGGTTCCAAAGTGGCGTCAGGTAACAATGGGGTTACAGGTTCCAAAGTGCTTTCAGATTCCAAAGTGGTTCCAGACTCGAAAGCGGTTCCTGGTAACAAAATGGTTGCAGGTTCAGAAGTGGTTTCAGATTCCAATGTGATTTCTGGTTCTAAAGTGGTTTCAGATTTCGAAGTGGTTCCAGGTTCCAAAGTGGTTTCACCTTCCAAAGTGGTTGCAGGTTCCAAAGTGGTTTGATTCCAAATCGGTTCCAGGTTCCAAAGTGGTTTCAAATTCCATAGCGGTTTCAGAATCCAAAGTGATTTCAGGTTCCAAAGTGGTTTTAGGTTCCAAAGTGGTTCCAGTGACAACAGTACTTCCCGTTACCAAAGTGGTTCCAGGTTCCAAAGTGGTTCCAGTTACCAAAGTGGTTTCATGTTCCAAAGTGGTTTCAGATTCCAAAGTGGTTTCAGGCTGAAAAGGTTGCAGGTTCCAAAGTGGTTACAGATTCCAAAGTGGTTCTAGATTCCAAAGCGGTTCTAGGTAACAAAATGGTTGCAGTTTCAGAAGTGGTTTCAGATTCCAAAGTGATTTCAGTTCTAAAGTGGTTTCAGATTTCAAAGTGGTTGGAGATTCCAAAGTGGTTGCAGGTTCCAAAGTGGTTCAACTTCCAAGGCATTTGCCGGTTCCAAAGTGGTTTCAGATTCTAAAGTGGTTCCAGGTTCTAAAGTGGTTCCAGGTTCCAAAGTCGTTGCTGGTTCTAAAGTCGTTGCAGGTTCCAAAGTGCATTCAGATTCCAAAGTGATTTCAGGTTCCATAGTGGTTTTAAATTCCAAAGAATTTTCAGGTACCAAAGTGGTTTCAAATTCCAAAGTGCTTTCAGATTCCAAAGCGATTTCAGGTTCCAAAGTGGTTTCAGATTCCAGAGGTTCCAGCTTCAAAAGTGCATCCCGATATAAAGAGGTTCCAGATTGAAAAAGTGGTTTCAGATTCCAAAGTGGATTCAGATTCCAAAGTGCTTTCAGATTCCAAAGTGGTTCCAGATTAAAAGTAGATTCAGATTCCAAAGTGGTTTCAGGTTAGGAAGTGGTTTCAGATTCCAAAGTGGTTTCAGATTCCAAAGTGGTTTCAGATTCCAAATTGGTTTAAGATTCCAAAGTGGTTTCAGGTTCCAAAGTGGTTTCAGATTCCAAATTGGATTAATGTTCCAAAGTGCATTCAGATTCCAAAGTGGTTTCAGATTCCAAAGTGGTTACAGGTTCGAAAGTGCTTTCAGATTCCAAAGTGGATTCAGATTCCAAAGTGGTTTCTTATTCCAAAGTGGTTTCAGATTCCAAAGTGTTTCCAGGTTTCAAAGAAGTTCCAGTATCCAAAGTGGGTTCAAATTCCAAAGTGGTTTCAGATTCCAAATTCGTTCCAGGTTCCAAAGTGGTTTCAAGTTCTAAGGTGGTTGCAGGTTCCAAAGGGATTTCAGATTCCAAAGTGGCTTCAGGTTCTAAAGGTTGCAGGTTCCAAAGTGGTTACAGATTCAAAAGTGGTTCTAGATTCCAAAGCGGTTCTAGGTAACAAAATGGTTGCAGTTTCAGAAGTGGTTTCTGATTCCAAAGTGATTTCAGGTTCTAAAGTGGTTCCATTTTCCAAAGTGGTTCCATTTTCCAAAGTGGTTCCGGGTTCCAAAGTGGTTTCACCTTCCAAAGTGGTTCCAGATTCCAAAGTGGTTTCAGATTCCAAAGTGGTTTCAGGTTCCAAAGTGCTTTCAGGTTCCAAAGTGGTTGCACGTTCCAAAGTGGTTTCAGGTCCCAAAGTTGCTTCAGATTGCAAAGTGGTTGCAGTTTCTAATGTCCTTGCAGATTCCAAATTTGTTCCAGTTTCCTAAGTGTTTCCAGATTCCAAAGGGCTTTCAGGTTCCAAAGTGTTTTCAGGTTCCAAAGCAGTTTCAGATTCCAAAGTGGTTCCAGGTTTCAAAGTCATTCCAGGATCCAAAGTGGTTTCAAAGTCCAAAGAGATTTCTGGTTCCATCGTGGTTTCAGATTCCAAATTAGTTCCAGGTTCCAAAGAGGTTTCAAATTCTAAAGTGGTTGCAGGTTCCAAAGGGATTTCAGATTCCAAAGTGGCTTCCGGTTCCAAAGCGATTTCAGGTTCCAAAGCGATTTCAGATTCCAAAGTTTTTCCGGTTTCCAAAGTGGTTTCAGATTCCAACGTGGTTTCACAATCCAAAGTGCATTCAGCTTCAACTTTGGTTCCAGATTCCAAAGTGGTCCCAATTTCCAAAAGTGATTGCCGTACCCAAAGAGGTTCCAGAATCCAAAGAGGTTCGGGATTCAAATTTGGTTCCAGATTCCAAAGTGGTTCCTGGTTCCAAAGTGGTTTCAGGTTCCAAAGTGGTTTCAAATTCCAAAGTGGTTTCAGATTCCAAAGTGGTTCCAGATTCCAAAGTGGTTCCAGGTTCCAAAGAGGTTGCAGGTTCCAAAGTGGTGTCAGGTAACAATGGGGTTTCAGATTCCAAAGTGGTTCCAGATTCCAAAGCGGTTCCAGGTAACAAAATGGTTGCAGGTTCAGAAGTGGTTTCAGATTCCAAAGTGATTTCTGGTTCTAAAGTGGTTTCAGATTTCGAAGTGGTTCCAGGTTCCAAAGTGGTTTCACCTTCCAAAGTGGTCGCAGGCTCCAAAGTGGTTTCAGGTTCCAAAGTGGTTTCAGATTCCAAAGCGATTTCAGGTTCCAAAGTGGTTTCAGATTCCAGAGGTTCCAGCTTCAAAAGTGCATCCCGATATAAAGAGGTTCCAGATTGAAAAAGTGGTTTCAGATTCCAAAGTGGATTCAGATTCCAAAGTGCTTTCAGATTCCAAAGTGGTTCCAGATTAAAAGTAGATTCAGATTCCAAAGTGGTTTCAGGTTAGGAAGTGGTTTCAGATTCCAAAGTGGTTTCAGATTCCAAAGTGGTTTCAGATTCCAAATTGGTTTAAGATTCCAAAGTGGTTTCAGGTTCCAAAGTGGTTTCAGATTCCAAAGTGGTTACAGGTTCGAAAGTGCTTTCAGATTCCAAAGTGGTTTCTTATTCCAAAGAGGTTTCAGATTCCAAAGTGTTTCCAGGTTTCAAAGACGTTCCAGTATCCAAAGTGGGTTCAAATTCCAAAGTGGTTTCAGATTGCAAATTCGTTCCAGGTTCCAAAGTGGTTTCAAGTTCTAAGGTGGTTGCAGGTTCCAAAGGGATTTCAGATTCCAAAGTGGCTTCAGGTTCTAAAGGGTTTCAGCTCCTAAGGTGCATTCAGATTCCAAAGAGGTTTCAGGTTCCAATGTGGTTTAGGGTTCCCAAGTGGTTTCAGATTCCAAAGTGATTTCAGGTTCCAAAGTGGTTTTAGGCTCCAAAGTGTGTTCAAAATCCAAAGTGGTTTCAGGTTCTAAAGTGGTGTCAGGGTCCAAGGTGGTTCCAGATTCCAAAGCGGTTCCAGGTAACAAAATGGTTGCAGGTTCAGAAGTGGTTTCAGATTCCAAAGTGATTTCAGGTTCTAAAGTGGTTTCACCTTCCAAAGTGGTTTCAGGCTCCAAAGTGGTTCCAGGTTCCAAAGTGGTTACACCTTCCAAAGTGGTTGCAGGCTCCAAAGTGGTTTCAGGTTCCAAAGTGGTTTCAAATTCCAAATTGGTTCCAGGTTCCAAAGTGGTTTCACCTTCCAAACTGGTTTCAGATTCCAAAGTGATTTCAGATTCCAAAGTGGTTTTAGGTTCCAAAGTGGGTTCAAATTCCAAAGTGGTTTCAGGTTCCAAAGTGGAGTCAGGTAACAAAGGGGTTACAGGTTCCAAAGTGGTTTCAGATACCAAAGTGGTTCCAGATTCCAAAGTGGTTCCAGATTCCAAAGCGGTTCCAGGTAACAAAATGGTTGCGGGTTCAGAAGTGGTTTCAGATTCCAAAGCGATTTCTGGTTCTAAAGTGGTTTCAGATTTCGAAGTGGTTGGAGGTTCCAAAGTGGTTTCACCTTCCAAAGTGGTTTCACCTTCCAAAGTGGTTGCAGGTTCCAAAGTGGTTTCAGGTTCCAAAGTGGTTTGATTCCGAATTGGTTCCAGGTTCCAAAGTGGTTTCCAATTCCAAACTAGTTCCAGGCTCCAAAGGGGTTTCACCTTCCAAACTGGTTTCAGATTCCAAAGTGATTTCAGGTTCCAAAGTGGTTTTAGGTTCCAACGTGGTTCCAGTAACAAAAGTACTTCCCGTTACCAAAGTGGTTTCATGTTCCAAAGTGGTTTCAGATTCCAAAGTGGTTTCAGATTCCAAAGTGATTTCAGATTCCAAAGTGGTTTCAGGCTCAAAAGGTTGCAGGTTCCAAAGTGGTTACAGATTCCAAAGTGGTTCTAGATTCCAAAGCGGTTCTAGGTAACAAAATGGTTGCAGTTTCAGAAGTGGTTTCTGATTCCAAAGTGATTTCAGGTTCTAAAGTGGTTCCATTTTCCAAAGTGGTTCCGGGTTCCAAAGTGGTTCCGGGTTCCAAAGTGGTTTCACCTTCCAAAGTGGTTCCAGATTCCAAAGTGGTTTCAGATTCCAAAGTGGTTTCAGGTTCCAAAGTGCTTTCAGGTTCCAAAGTGGTTGCACGTTCCAAAGTGGTTTCAGGTCCCAAAGTCGCTTCAGATTGCAAAGTGGTTGCAGTTCCTAATGTCCTTGCAGATTCCAAATTTGTTCCAGTTTCCTAAGTGTTTCCAGATTGCAAAGGGCTTTCAGGTTCCAAAGTGTTTTCAGGTTCCAAAGCAGTTTCAGATTCCAAAGTGGTTCCAGGTTTCAAAGTCATTCCAGGATCCAAAGTGGTTTCAAAGTCCAAAGAGATTTCTGGTTCCATCGTGGTTTCAGATTCCAAATTAGTTCCAGGTTCCAAAGAGGTTTCAAATTCTAAAGTGGTTGCAGGTTCCAAAGGGATTTCAGATTCCAAAGTGGCTTCCGGTTCCAAAGCGATTTCAGGTTCCAAAGCGATTTCAGATTCCAAAGTTTTTCCGGTTTCCAAAGTGGTTTCAGATTCCAACGTGGTTTCACAATCCAAAGTGCATTCAGCTTCAACTTTGGTTCCAGATTCCAAAGTGGTCCCAATTTCCAAAAGTGATTGCCGTACCCAAAGAGGTTCCAGAATCCAAAGAGGTTCGGGATTCAAATTTGGTTCCAGATTCCAAAGTGGTTTCATGTTCCAAAGTGGTTCCTGGTTCCAA
This sequence comes from Ara ararauna, assembly GCA_028858755.1. Classification (NCBI taxonomy): domain Eukaryota; kingdom Metazoa; phylum Chordata; class Aves; order Psittaciformes; family Psittacidae; genus Ara; species Ara ararauna. Next base: position 10,782,603 of record CM054384.1, read on the forward strand.
AGTGGTTTCAGGTTCCAAAGTGGTTTCAAATTCCAAAGTGGTTTCAGATTCCAAAGTGGTTCCAGATTCCAAAGTGGTTCCAGGTTCCAAAGAGGTTGCAGGTTCCAAAGTGGTGTCAGGTAACAATGGGGTTTCAGATTCCAAAGTGGTTCCAGATTCCAAAGCGGTTCCAGGTAACAAAATGGTTGCAGGTTCAGAAGTGGTTTCAGATTCCAAAGTGATTTCTGGTTCTAAAGTGGTTTCAGATTTCGAAGTGGTTCCAGGTTCCAAAGTGGTTTCACCTTCCAAAGTGGTCGCAGGCTCCAAAGTGGTTTCAGGTTCCAAAGTGGTTTCAGATTCCAAATTGGTTCCAGGTTCCAAAGTGGTTTGACCTTCCAAACTGGTTTCAGATTCAAAAGTGTTTTGAGAGTCCAAAGTGGTTTTAGGTTCCAAAGTGGGTTCAAATTCCAAAGTGGTTTCAGGTTCCAAAGTGGTTTCAGGTTCCAAAGTGGCGTCAGGTAACAATGGGGTTACAGGTTCCAAAGTGCTTTCAGATTCCAAAGTGGTTCCAGACTCGAAAGCGGTTCCTGGTAACAAAATGGTTGCAGGTTCAGAAGTGGTTTCAGATTCCAATGTGATTTCTGGTTCTAAAGTGGTTTCAGATTTCGAAGTGGTTCCAGGTTCCAAAGTGGTTTCACCTTCCAAAGTGGTTGCAGGTTCCAAAGTGGTTTGATTCCAAATCGGTTCCAGGTTCCAAAGTGGTTTCAAATTCCATAGCGGTTTCAGAATCCAAAGTGATTTCAGGTTCCAAAGTGGTTTTAGGTTCCAAAGTGGTTCCAGTGACAACAGTACTTCCCGTTACCAAAGTGGTTCCAGGTTCCAAAGTGGTTCCAGTTACCAAAGTGGTTTCATGTTCCAAAGTGGATTCAGATTCCAAAGTGGTTTCAGGCTGAAAAGGTTGCAGGTTCCAAAGTGGTTACAGATTCCAAAGTGGTTCTAGATTCCAAAGCGGTTCTAGGTAACAAAATGGTTGCAGTTTCAGAAGTGGTTTCAGATTCCAAAGTGATTTCAGTTCTAAAGTGGTTTCAGATTTCAAAGTGGTTGGAGATTCCAAAGTGGTTGCAGGTTCCAAAGTGGTTCAACTTCCAAGGCATTTGCCGGTTCCAAAGTGGTTTCAGATTCTAAAGTGGTTCCAGGTTCTAAAGTGGTTCCAGGTTCCAAAGTCGTTGCTGGTTCTAAAGTCGTTGCAGGTTCCAAAGTGCATTCAGATTCCAAAGTGATTTCAGGTTCCATAGTGGTTTTAAATTCCAAAGAATTTTCAGGTACCAAAGTGGTTTCAAATTCCAAAGTGCTTTCAGATTCCAAAGCGATTTCAGGTTCCAAAGTGGTTTCAGATTCCAGAGGTTCCAGCTTCAAAAGTGCATCCCGATATAAAGAGGTTCCAGATTGAAAAAGTGGTTTCAGATTCCAAAGTGGATTCAGATTCCAAAGTGCTTTCAGATTCCAAAGTGGTTCCAGATTAAAAGTAGATTCAGATTCCAAAGTGGTTTCAGGTTAGGAAGTGGTTTCAGATTCCAAAGTGGTTTCAGATTCCAAAGTGGTTTCAGATTCCAAATTGGTTTAAGATTCCAAAGTGGTTTCAGGTTCCAAAGTGGTTTCAGATTCCAAAGTGGTTACAGGTTCGAAAGTGCATTCAGATTCCAAAGTGGTTTCTTATTCCAAAGAGGTTTCAGATTCCAAAGTGTTTCCAGGTTTCAAAGACGTTCCAGTATCCAAAGTGGGTTCAAATTCCAAAGTGGTTTCAGATTCCAAATTCGTTCCAGGTTCCAAAGTGGTTTCAAGTTCTAAGGTGGTTGCAGGTTCCAAAGGGATTTCAGATTCCAAAGTGGCTTCAGGTTCTAAAGGGTTTCAGCTCCTAAGGTGCATTCAGATTCCAAAGAGGTTTCAGGTTCCAATGTGGTTTAGGGTTCCCAAGTGGTTTCAGATTCCAAAGTGATTTCAGGTTCCAAAGTGCTTTTAGGCTCCAAAGTGTGTTCAAAATCCAAAGTGGTTTCAGGTTCTAAAGTGGTGTCAGGGTCCAAGGTGGTTCCAGATTCCAAAGCGGTTCCAGGTAACAAAATGGTTGCAGGTTCAGAAGTGGTTTCAGATTCCAAAGTGATTTCAGGTTCTAAAGTGGTTCCATTTTCCAAAGTGGTTCCGGGTTCCAAAGTGGTTCCGGGTTCCAAAGTGGTTTCACCTTCCAAAGTGGTTCCAGATTCCAAAGTGGTTTCAGATTCCAAAGTGGTTACAGGTTCCAAAGTGGTTCAACTTCCAAGGCATTTGCCGGTTCCTAAGTGGTTTCAGATTCTAAAGTGGTTCCAGGTTCTAAAGTGCTTCCAGGTTCCAAAGTCGTTGCAGGTTCCAAAGTTGTTGCAGGTTCCAAAGTGCATTCAGATTCCAAAGTGATTTCAGGTTCCATAGTGGTTTCAAATTCCAAAGAAGTTTCAGGTACCAAAGTGGTTTCAAATTCCAGAATGCTTTCAGATTCCAAAGCGATTTCAGGTTCCAAAGTGGTTTCAGATTCCAGAGGTTCCAGCTTCAAAAGTGCATCCCGATATAAAGAGGTTCCAGATTGAAAAAGTGGTTTCAGATTCCAAAGTGGATTCAGATTCCAAAGTGGTTTCAGATTCCAAAGTGGTTCCAGATTAAAAGTAGATTCAGATTCCAAAGTGGTTTCAGGTTAGGAAGTGGTTTCAGATTCCAAAGCGATTTCAGGTTCCAAAGTGGTTTCAGATTCCAGAGGTTCCAGCTTCAAAAGTGCATCCCGATATAAAGAGGTTCCAGATTGAAAAAGTGGTTTCAGATTCCAAAGTGGATTCAGATTCCAAAGTGCTTTCAGATTCCAAAGTGGTTCCAGATTAAAAGTAGATTCAGATTCCAAAGTGGTTTCAGGTTAGGAAGTGGTTTCAGATTCCAAAGTGGTTTCAGATTCCAAAGTGGTTTCAGATTCCAAATTGGTTTAAGATTCCAAAGTGGTTTCAGGTTCCAAAGTGGTTTCAGATTCCAAAGTGGTTACAGGTTCGAAAGTGCATTCAGATTCCAAAGTGGTTTCTTATTCCAAAGAGGTTTCAGATTCCAAAGTGTTTCCAGGTTTCAAAGACGTTCCAGTATCCAAAGTGGGTTCAAATTCCAAAGTGGTTTCAGATTCCAAATTCGTTCCAGGTTCCAAAGTGGTTTCAAGTTCTAAGGTGGTTGCAGGTTCCAAAGGGATTTCAGATTCCAAAGTGGCTTCAGGTTCTAAAGGGTTTCAGCTCCTAAGGTGCATTCAGATTCCAAAGAGGTTTCAGGTTCCAATGTGGTTTAGGGTTCCCAAGTGGTTTCAGATTCCAAAGTGATTTCAGGTTCCAAAGTGCTTTTAGGCTCCAAAGTGTGTTCAAAATCCAAAGTGGTTTCAGGTTCTAAAGTGGTGTCAGGGTCCAAGGTGGTTCCAGATTCCAAAGCGGTTCCAGGTAACAAAATGGTTGCAGGTTCAGAAGTGGTTTCAGATTCCAAAGTGATTTCAGGTTCTAAAGTGGTTTCACCTTCCAAAGTGGTTTCAGGCTCCAAAGTGGTTCCAGGTTCCAAAGTGGTTACACCTTCCAAAGTGGTTGCAGGCTCCAAAGTGGTTTCAGGTTCCAAAGTGGTTTCAAATTCCAAATTGGTTCCAGGTTCCAAAGTGGTTTCACCTTCCAAACTGGTTTCAGATTCCAAAGTGATTTCAGATTCCAAAGTGGTTTTAGGTTCCAAAGTGGGTTCAAATTCCAAAGTGGTTTCAGGTTCCAAAGTGGAGTCAGGTAACAATGGGGTTACAGGTTCCAAAGTGGTTTCAGATACCAAAGTGGTTCCAGATTCCAAAGTGGTTCCAGATTCCAAAGCGGTTCCAGGTAACAAAATGGTTGCGGGTTCAGAAGTGGTTTCAGATTCCAAAGCGATTTCTGGTTCTAAAGTGGTTTCAGATTTCGAAGTGGTTGGAGGTTCCAAAGTGGTTTCACCTTCCAAAGTGGTTTCACCTTCCAAAGTGGTTGCAGGTTCCAAAGTGGTTTCAGGTTCCAAAGTGGTTTGATTCCGAATTGGTTCCAGGTTCCAAAGTGGTTTCCAATTCCAAACTAGTTCCAGGCTCCAAAGGGGTTTCACCTTCCAAACTGGTTTCAGATTCCAAAGTGATTTCAGGTTCCAAAGTGGTTTTAGGTTCCAACGTGGTTCCAGTAACAAAAGTACTTCCCGTTACCAAAGTGGTTTCATGTTCCAAAGTGGTTTCAGATTCCAAAGTGGTTTCAGATTCCAAAGTGATTTCAGATTCCAAAGTGGTTTCAGGCTCAAAAGGTTGCAGGTTCCAAAGTGGTTACAGATTCCAAAGTGGTTCTAGATTCCAAAGCGGTTCTAGGTAACAAAATGGTTGCAGTTTCAGAAGTGGTTTCTGATTCCAAAGTGATTTCAGGTTCTAAAGTGGTTCCATTTTCCAAAGTGGTTCCGGGTTCCAAAGTGGTTCCGGGTTCCAAAGTGGTTTCACCTTCCAAAGTGGTTCCAGATTCCAAAGTGGTTTCAGATTCCAAAGTGGTTTCAGGTTCCAAAGTGCTTTCAGGTTCCAAAGTGGTTGCACGTTCCAAAGTGGTTTCAGGTCCCAAAGTCGCTTCAGATTGCAAAGTGGTTGCAGTTCCTAATGTCCTTGCAGATTCCAAATTTGTTCCAGTTTCCTAAGTGTTTCCAGATTGCAAAGGGCTTTCAGGTTCCAAAGTGTTTTCAGGTTCCAAAGCAGTTTCAGATTCCAAAGTGGTTCCAGGTTTCAAAGTCATTCCAGGATCCAAAGTGGTTTCAAAGTCCAAAGAGATTTCTGGTTCCATCGTGGTTTCAGATTCCAAATTAGTTCCAGGTTCCAAAGAGGTTTCAAATTCTAAAGTGGTTGCAGGTTCCAAAGGGATTTCAGATTCCAAAGTGGCTTCCGGTTCCAAAGCGATTTCAGGTTCCAAAGCGATTTCAGATTCCAAAGTTTTTCCGGTTTCCAAAGTGGTTTCAGATTCCAACGTGGTTTCACAATCCAAAGTGCATTCAGCTTCAACTTTGGTTCCAGATTCCAAAGTGGTCCCAATTTCCAAAAGTGATTGCCGTACCCAAAGAGGTTCCAGAATCCAAAGAGGTTCGGGATTCAAATTTGGTTCCAGATTCCAAAGTGGTTCCTGGTTCCAAAGTGGTTTCAGGTTCCAAAGTGGTTTCAAATTCCAAAGTGGTTTCAGATTCCAAAGTGGTTCCAGATTCCAAAGTGGTTCCAGGTTCCAAAGAGGTTGCAGGTTCCAAAGTGGTGTCAGGTAACAATGGGGTTTCAGATTCCAAAGTGGTTCCACATTCCAAAGTGGTTCCAGGTAACAAAATGGTTGCAGGTTCAGAAGTGGTTTCAGATTCCAAAGTGATTTCTGGTTCTAAAGTGGTTTCAGATTTCGAAGTGGTTCCAGGTTCCAAAGTGGTTTCACCTTCCAAAGTGGTCGCAGGCTCCAAAGTGGTTTCAGGTTCCAAAGTGGTTTCAGATTCCAAATTGGTTCCAGGTTCCAAAGTGGTTTGACCTTCCAAACTGGTTTCAGATTCAAAAGTGTTTTGAGAGTCCAAAGTGGTTTTAGGTTCCAAAGTGGGTTCAAATTCCAAAGTGGTTTCAGGTTACAAAGTGGTTTCAGGTTCCAAAGTGGCGTCAGGTAACAATGGGGTTACAGGTTCCAAAGTGCTTTCAGATTCCAAAGTGGTTCCAGACTCGAAAGCGGTTCCTGGTAACAAAATGGTTGCAGGTTCAGAAGTGGTTTCAGATTCCAATGTGATTTCTGGTTCTAAAGTGGTTTCAGATTTCGAAGTGGTTCCAGGTTCCAAAGTGGTTTCACCTTCCAAAGTGGTTGCAGGTTCCAAAGTGGTTTGATTCCAAATCGGTTCCAGGTTCCAAAGTGGTTTCAAATTCCATAGCGGTTTCAGAATCCAAAGTGATTTCAGGTTCCAAAGTGGTTTTAGGTTCCAAAGTGGTTCCAGTGACAACAGTACTTCCCGTTACCAAAGTGGTTCCAGGTTCCAAAGTGGTTCCAGTTACCAAAGTGGTTTCATGTTCCAAAGTGGTTTCAGATTCCAAAGTGGTTTCAGGCTGAAAAGGTTGCAGGTTCCAAAGTGGTTACAGATTCCAAAGTGGTTCTAGATTCCAAAGCGGTTCTAGGTAACAAAATGGTTGCAGTTTCAGAAGTGGTTTCAGATTCCAAAGTGATTTCAGTTCTAAAGTGGTTTCAGATTTCAAAGTGGTTGGAGATTCCAAAGTGGTTGCAGGTTCCAAAGTGGTTCAACTTCCAAGGCATTTGCTGGTTCCAAAGTGGTTTCAGATTCTAAAGTGGTTCCAGGTTCTAAAGTGGTTCCAGGTTCCAAAGTCGTTGCTGGTTCTAAAGTCGTTGCAGGTTCCAAAGTGCATTCAGATTCCAAAGTGATTTCAGGTTCCATAGTGGTTTTAAATTCCAAAGAATTTTCAGGTACCAAAGTGGTTTCAAATTCCAAAGTGCTTTCAGATTCCAAAGCGATTTCAGGTTCCAAAGTGGTTTCAGATTCCAGAGGTTCCAGCTTCAAAAGTGCATCCCGATATAAAGAGGTTCCAGATTGAAAAAGTGGTTTCAGATTCCAAAGTGGATTCAGATTCCAAAGTGCTTTCAGATTCCAAAGTGGTTCCAGATTAAAAGTAGATTCAGATTCCAAAGTGGTTTCAGGTTAGGAAGTGGTTTCAGATTCCAAAGTGGTTTCAGATTCCAAAGTGGTTTCAGATTCCAAATTGGTTTAAGATTCCAAAGTGGTTTCAGGTTCCAAAGTGGTTTCAGATTCCAAAGTGGTTACAGGTTCGAAAGTGCTTTCAGATTCCAAAGTGGTTTCTTATTCCAAAGAGGTTTCAGATTCCAAAGTGTTTCCAGGTTTCAAAGACGTTCCAGTATCCAAAGTGGGTTCAAATTCCAAAGTGGTTTCAGATTCCAAATTCGTTCCAGGTTCCAAAGTGGTTTCAAGTTCTAAGGTGGTTGCAGGTTCCAAAGGGATTTCAGATTCCAAAGTGGCTTCAGGTTCTAAAGGGTTTCAGCTCCTAAGGTGCATTCAGATTCCAAAGAGGTTTCAGGTTCCAATGTGGTTTAGGGTTCCCAAGTGGTTTCAGATTCCAAAGTGATTTCAGGTTCCAAAGTGCTTTTAGGCTCCAAAGTGTGTTCAAAATCCAAAGTGGTTTCAGGTTCTAAAGTGGTGTCAGGGTCCAAGGTGGTTCCAGATTCCAAAGCGGTTCCAGGTAACAAAATGGTTGCAGGTTCAGAAGTGGTTTCAGATTCCAAAGTGATTTCAGGTTCTAAAGTGGTTTCACCTTCCAAAGTGGTTTCAGGCTCCAAAGTGGTTCCAGGTTCCAAAGTGGTTACACCTTCCAAAGTGGTTGCAGGCTCCAAAGTGGTTTCAGGTTCCAAAGTGGTTTCAAATTCCAAATTGGTTCCAGGTTCCAAAGTGGTTTCACCTTCCAAACTGGTTTCAGATTCCAAAGTGATTTCAGATTCCAAACTGGTTTCAGATTCCAAAGTGATTTCAGATTCCAAAGTGGTTTTAGGTTCCAAAGTGGGTTCAAATTCCAAAGTGGTTTCAGGTTCCAAAGTGGAGTCAGGTAACAATGGGGTTACAGGTTCCAAAGTGGTTTCAGATACCAAAGTGGTTCCAGATTCCAAAGTGGTTCCAGATTCCAAAGCGGTTCCAGGTAACAAAATGGTTGCGGGTTCAGAAGTGGTTTCAGATTCCAAAGCGATTTCTGGTTCTAAAGTGGTTTCAGATTTCGAAGTGGTTGGAGGTTCCAAAGTGGTTTCACCTTCCAAAGTGGTTTCACCTTCCAAAGTGGTTGCAGGTTCCAAAGTGGTTTCAGGTTCCAAAGTGGTTTGATTCCGAATTGGTTCCAGGTTCCAAAGTGGTTTCCAATTCCAAACTAGTTCCAGGCTCCAAAGGGGTTTCACCTTCCAAACTGGTTTCAGATTCCAAAGTGATTTCAGGTTCCAAAGTGGTTTTAGGTTCCAACGTGGTTCCAGTAACAAAAGTACTTCCCGTTACCAAAGTGGTTTCATGTTCCAAAGTGGTTTCAGATTCCAAAGTGGTTTCAGATTCCAAAGTGATTTCAGATTCCAAAGTGGTTTCAGGCTCAAAAGGTTGCAGGTTCCAAAGTGGTTGCAGGTTCCAAAGTGGTTACAGATTCCAAAGTGGTTCTAGATTCCAAAGCGGTTCTAGGTAACAAAATGGTTGCAGTTTCAGAAGTGGTTTCTGATTCCAAAGTGATTTCAGGTTCTAAAGTGGTTCCATTTTCCAAAGTGGTTCCGGGTTCCAAAGTGGTTCCGGGTTCCAAAGTGGTTTCACCTTCCAAAGTGGTTCCAGATTCCAAAGTGGTTTCAGATTCCAAAGTGGTTTCAGGTTCCAAAGTGCTTTCAGGTTCCAAAGTGGTTGCACGTTCCAAAGTGGTTTCAGGTCCCAAAGTCGCTTCAGATTGCAAAGTGGTTGCAGTTCCTAATGTCCTTGCAGATTCCAAATTTGTTCCAGTTTCCTAAGTGTTTCCAGATTGCAAAGGGCTTTCAGGTTCCAAAGTGTTTTCAGGTTCCAAAGCAGTTTCAGATTCCAAAGTGGTTCCAGGTTTCAAAGTCATTCCAGGATCCAAAGTGGTTTCAAAGTCCAAAGAGATTTCTGGTTCCATCGTGGTTTCAGATTCCAAATTAGTTCCAGGTTCCAAAGAGGTTTCAAATTCTAAAGTGGTTGCAGGTTCCAAAGGGATTTCAGATTCCAAAGTGGCTTCCGGTTCCAAAGCGATTTCAGGTTCCAAAGCGATTTCAGATTCCAAAGTTTTTCCGGTTTCCAAAGTGGTTTCAGATTCCAACGTGGTTTCACAATCCAAAGTGCATTCAGCTTCAACTTTGGTTCCAGATTCCAAAGTGGTCCCAATTTCCAAAAGTGATTGCCGTACCCAAAGAGGTTCCAGAATCCAAAGAGGTTCGGGATTCAAATTTGGTTCCAGATTCCAAAGTGGTTTCATGTTCCAAAGTGGTTCCTGGTTCCAAAGTGGTTTCAGGTTCCAAAGTGGTTTCAAATTCCAAAGTGGTTTCAGATTCCAAAGTGGTTCCAGATTCCAAAGTGGTTCCAGGTTCCAAAGAGGTTGCAGGTTCCAAAGTGGTGTCAGGTAACAATGGGGTTTCAGATTCCAAAGTGGTTCCAGATTCCAAAGCGGTTCCAGGTAACAAAATGGTTGCAGGTTCAGAAGTGGTTTCAGATTCCAAAGTGATTTCTGGTTCTAAAGTGGTTTCAGATTTCGAAGTGGTTCCAGGTTCCAAAGTGGTTTCACCTTCCAAAGTGGTCGCAGGCTCCAAAGTGGTTTCAGGTTCCAAAGTGGTTTCAGATTCCAAATTGGTTCCAGGTTCCAAAGTGGTTTGACCTTCCAAAGTGGTTTCAGATTCAAAAGTGTTTTGAGAGTCCAAAGTGGTTTTAGGTTCCAAAGTGGTTTCAAATTCCAAAGTGGTTTCAGGTTCCAAAGTGGTTTCAGGTTCCAAAGTGGCGTCAGGTAACAATGGGGTTACAGGTTCCAAAGTGCTTTCAGATTCCAAAGTGGTTCCAGACTCGAAAGCGGTTCCTGGTAACAAAATGGTTGCAGGTTCAGAAGTGGTTTCAGATTCCAATGTGATTTCTGGTTCTAAAGTGGTTTCAGATTTCGAAGTGGTTCCAGGTTCCAAAGTGGTTTCACCTTCCAAAGTGGTTGCAGGTTCCAAAGTGGTTTGATTCCAAATCGGTTCCAGGTTCCAAAGTGGTTTCAAATTCCATAGCGGTTTCAGAATCCAAAGTGATTTCAGGTTCCAAAGTGGTTTTAGGTTCCAAAGTGGTTCCAGTGACAACAGTACTTCCCGTTACCAAAGTGGTTCCAGGTTCCAAAGTGGTTCCAGTTACCAAAGTGGTTTCATGTTCCAAAGTGGTTTCAGATTCCAAAGTGGTTTCAGGCTGAAAAGGTTGCAGGTTCCAAAGTGGTTACAGATTCCAAAGTGGTTCTAGATTCCAAAGCGGTTCTAGGTAACAAAATGGTTGCAGTTTCAGAAGTGGTTTCAGATTCCAAAGTGATTTCAGTTCTAAAGTGGTTTCAGATTTCAAAGTGGTTGGAGATTCCAAAGTGGTTGCAGGTTCCAAAGTGGTTCAACTTCCAAGGCATTTGCCGGTTCCAAAGTGGTTTCAGATTCTAAAGTGGTTCCAGGTTCTAAAGTGGTTCCAGGTTCCAAAGTCGTTGCTGGTTCTAAAGTCGTTGCAGGTTCCAAAGTGCATTCAGATTCCAAAGTGATTTCAGGTTCCATAGTGGTTTTAAATTCCAAAGAATTTTCAGGTACCAAAGTGGTTTCAAATTCCAAAGTGCTTTCAGATTCCAAAGCGATTTCAGGTTCCAAAGTGGTTTCAGATTCCAGAGGTTCCAGCTTCAAAAGTGCATCCCGATATAAAGAGGTTCCAGATTGAAAAAGTGGTTTCAGATTCCAAAGTGGATTCAGATTCCAAAGTGCTTTCAGATTCCAAAGTGGTTCCAGATTAAAAGTAGATTCAGATTCCAAAGTGGTTTCAGGTTAGGAAGTGGTTTCAGATTCCAAAGTGGTTTCAGATTCCAAAGTGGTTTCAGATTCCAAATTGGTTTAAGATTCCAAAGTGGTTTCAGGTTCCAAAGTGGTTTCAGATTCCAAAGTGGTTACAGGTTCGAAAGTGCATTCAGATTCCAAAGTGGTTTCTTATTCCAAAGAGGTTTCAGATTCCAAAGTGTTTCCAGGTTTCAAAGACGTTCCAGTATCCAAAGTGGGTTCAAATTCCAAAGTGGTTTCAGATTCCAAATTCGTTCCAGGTTCCAAAGTGGTTTCAAGTTCTAAGGTGGTTGCAGGTTCCAAAGGGATTTCAGATTCCAAAGTGGCTTCAGGTTCTAAAGGGTTTCAGCTCCTAAGGTGCATTCAGATTCCAAAGAGGTTTCAGGTTCCAATGTGGTTTAGGGTTCCCAAGTGGTTTCAGATTCCAAAGTGATTTCAGGTTCCAAAGTGCTTTTAGGCTCCAAAGTGTGTTCAAAATCCAAAGTGGTTTCAGGTTCTAAAGTGGTGTCAGGGTCCAAGGTGGTTCCAGATTCCAAAGCGGTTCCAGGTAACAAAATGGTTGCAGGTTCAGAAGTGGTTTCAGATTCCAAAGTGATTTCAGGTTCTAAAGTGGTTTCACCTTCCAAAGTGGTTTCAGGCTCCAAAGTGGTTCCAGGTTCCAAAGTGGTTACACCTTCCAAAGTGGTTGCAGGCTCCAAAGTGGTTTCAGGTTCCAAAGTGGTTTCAAATTCCAAATTGGTTCCAGGTTCCAAAGTGGTTTCACCTTCCAAACTGGTTTCAGATTCCAAAGTGATTTCAGATTCCAAAGTGGTTTTAGGTTCCAAAGTGGGTTCAAATTCCAAAGTGGTTTCAGGTTCCAAAGTGGAGTCAGGTAACAATGGGGTTACAGGTTCCAAAGTGGTTTCAGATACCAAAGTGGTTCCAGATTCCAAAGTGGTTCCAGATTCCAAAGCGGTTCCAGGTAACAAAATGGTTGCGGGTTCAGAAGTGGTTTCAGATTCCAAAGCGATTTCTGGTTCTAAAGTGGTTTCAGATTTCGAAGTGGTTGGAGGTTCCAAAGTGGTTTCACCTTCCAAAGTGGTTTCACCTTCCAAAGCGGTTGCAGGTTCCAAAGTGGTTTCAGGTTCCAAAGTGGTTTGATTCCGAATTGGTTCCAGGTTCCAAAGTGGTTTCCAATTCCAAACTAGTTCCAGGCTCCAAAGGGGTTTCACCTTCCAAACTGGTTTCAGATTCCAAAGTGATTTCAGGTTCCAAAGTGGTTTTAGGTTCCAACGTGGTTCCAGTAACAAAAGTACTTCCCGTTACCAAAGTGGTTTCATGTTCCAAAGTGGTTTCAGATTCCAAAGTGGTTTCAGATTCCAAAGTGATTTCAGATTCCAAAGTGGTTTCAGGCTCAAAAGGTTGCAGGTTCCAAAGTGGTTACAGATTCCAAAGTGGTTCTAGATTCCAAAGCGGTTCTAGGTAACAAAATGGTTGCAGTTTCAGAAGTGGTTTCTGATTCCAAAGTGATTTCAGGTTCTAAAGTGGTTCCATTTTCCAAAGTGGTTCCGGGTTCCAAAGTGGTTCCGGGTTCCAAAGTGGTTTCACCTTCCAAAGTGGTTCCAGATTCCAAAGTGGTTTCAGATTCCAAAGTGGTTTCAGGTTCCAAAGTGCTTTCAGGTTCCAAAGTGGTTGCACGTTCCAAAGTGGTTTCAGGTCCCAAAGTCGCTTCAGATTGCAAAGTGGTTGCAGTTCCTAATGTCCTTGCAGATTCCAAATTTGTTCCAGTTTCCTAAGTGTTTCCAGATTGCAAAGGGCTTTCAGGTTCCAAAGTGTTTTCAGGTTCCAAAGCAGTTTCAGATTCCAAAGTGGTTCCAGGTTTCAAAGTCATTCCAGGATCCAAAGTGGTTTCAAAGTCCAAAGAGATTTCTGGTTCCATCGTGGTTTCAGATTCCAAATTAGTTCCAGGTTCCAAAGAGGTTTCAAATTCTAAAGTGGTTGCAGGTTCCAAAGGGATTTCAGATTCCAAAGTGGCTTCCGGTTCCAAAGCGATTTCAGGTTCCAAAGCGATTTCAGATTCCAAAGTTTTTCCGGTTTCCAAAGTGGTTTCAGATTCCAACGTGGTTTCACAATCCAAAGTGCATTCAGCTTCAACTTTGGTTCCAGATTCCAAAGTGGTCCCAATTTCCAAAAGTGATTGCCGTACCCAAAGAGGTTCCAGAATCCAAAGAGGTTCGGGATTCAAATTTGGTTCCAGATTCCAAAGTGGTTCCTGGTTCCAAAGTGGTTTCAGGTTCCAAAGTGGTTTCAAATTCCAAAGTGGTTTCAGATTCCAAAGTGGTTCCAGATTCCAAAGTGGTTCCAGGTTCCAAAGAGGTTGCAGGTTCCAAAGTGGTGTCAGGTAACAATGGGGTTTCAGATTCCAAAGTGGTTCCACATTCCAAAGTGGTTCCAGGTAACAAAATGGTTGCAGGTTCAGAAGTGGTTTCAGATTCCAAAGTGATTTCTGGTTCTAAAGTGGTTTCAGATTTCGAAGTGGTTCCAGGTTCCAAAGTGGTTTCACCTCCCAAAGTGGTCGCAGGCTCCAAAGTGGTTTCAGGTTCCAAAGTGGTTTCAGATTCCAAATTGGTTCCAGGTTCCAAAGTGGTTTGACCTTCCAAACTGGTTTCAGATTCAAAAGTGTTTTGAGAGTCCAAAGTGGTTTTAGGTTCCAAAGTGGGTTCAAATTCCAAAGTGGTTTCAGGTTCCAAAGTGGTTTCAGGTTCCAAAGTGGCGTCAGGTAACAATGGGGTTACAGGTTCCAAAGTGCTTTCAGATTCCAAAGTGGTTCCAGACTCGAAAGCGGTTCCTGGTAACAAAATGGTTGCAGGTTCAGAAGTGGTTTCAGATTCCAATGTGATTTCTGGTTCTAAAGTGGTTTCAGATTTCGAAGTGGTTCCAGGTTCCAAAGTGGTTTCACCTTCCAAAGTGGTTGCAGGTTCCAAAGTGGTTTGATTCCAAATCGGTTCCAGGTTCCAAAGTGGTTTCAAATTCCATAGCGGTTTCAGAATCCAAAGTGATTTCAGGTTCCAAAGTGGTTTTAGGTTCCAAAGTGGTTCCAGTGACAACAGTACTTCCCGTTACCAAAGTGGTTCCAGGTTCCAAAGTGGTTCCAGTTACCAAAGTGGTTTCATGTTCCAAAGTGGTTTCAGATTCCAAAGTGGTTTCAGGCTGAAAAGGTTGCAGGTTCCAAAGTGGTTACAGATTCCAAAGTGGTTCTAGATTCCAAAGCGGTTCTAGGTAACAAAATGGTTGCAGTTTCAGAAGTGGTTTCAGATTCCAAAGTGATTTCAGTTCTAAAGTGGTTTCAGATTTCAAAGTGGTTTCAGATTCCAAAGTGGTTGCAGGTTCCAAAGTGGTTCAACTTCCAAGGCATTTGCTGGTTCCAAAGTGGTTTCAGATTCTAAAGTGGTTCCAGGTTCTAAAGTGGTTCCAGGTTCCAAAGTCGTTGCTGGTTCTAAAGTCGTTGCAGGTTCCAAAGTGCATTCAGATTCCAAAGTGATTTCAGGTTCCATAGTGGTTTTAAATTCCAAAGAATTTTCAGGTACCAAAGTGGTTTCAAATTCCAAAGTGCTTTCAGATTCCAAAGCGATTTCAGGTTCCAAAGTGGTTTCAGATTCCAGAGGTTCCAGCTTCAAAAGTGCATCCCGATATAAAGAGGTTCCAGATTGAAAAAGTGGTTTCAGATTCCAAAGTGGATTCAGATTCCAAAGTGCTTTCAGATTCCAAAGTGGTTCCAGATTAAAAGTAGATTCAGATTCCAAAGTGGTTTCAGGTTAGGAAGTGGTTTCAGATTCCAAAGTGGTTTCAGATTCCAAAGTGGTTTCAGATTCCAAATTGGTTTAAGATTCCAAAGTGGTTTCAGGTTCCAAAGTGGTTTCAGATTCCAAAGTGGTTACAGGTTCGAAAGTGCATTCAGATTCCAAAGTGGTTTCTTATTCCAAAGAGGTTTCAGATTCCAAAGTGTTTCCAGGTTTCAAAGACGTTCCAGTATCCAAAGTGGGTTCAAATTCCAAAGTGGTTTCAGATTCCAAATTCGTTCCAGGTTCCAAAGTGGTTTCAAGTTCTAAGGTGGTTGCAGGTTCCAAAGGGATTTCAGATTCCAAAGTGGCTTCAGGTTCTAAAGGGTTTCAGCTCCTAAGGTGCATTCAGATTCCAAAGAGGTTTCAGGTTCCAATGTGGTTTAGGGTTCCCAAGTGGTTTCAGATTCCAAAGTGATTTCAGGTTCCAAAGTGGTTTTAGGCTCCAAAGTGTGTTCAAAATCCAAAGTGGTTTCAGGTTCTAAAGTGGTGTCAGGGTCCAAGGTGGTTCCAGATTCCAAAGCGGTTCCAGGTAACAAAATGGTTGCAGGTTCAGAAGTGGTTTCAGATTCCAAAGTGATTTCAGGTTCTAAAGTGGTTTCACCTTCCAAAGTGGTTTCAGGCTCCAAAGTGGTTCCAGGTTCCAAAGTGGTTACACCTTCCAAAGTGGTTGCAGGCTCCAAAGTGGTTTCAGGTTCCAAAGTGGTTTCAAATTCCAAATTGGTTCCAGGTTCCAAAGTGGTTTCACCTTCCAAACTGGTTTCAGATTCCAAAGTGATTTCAGATTCCAAAGTGGTTTTAGGTTCCAAAGTGGGTTCAAATTCCAAAGTGGTTTCAGGTTCCAAAGTGGAGTCAGGTAACAAAGGGGTTACAGGTTCCAAAGTGGTTTCAGATACCAAAGTGGTTCCAGATTCCAAAGTGGTTCCAGATTCCAAAGCGGTTCCAGGTAACAAAATGGTTGCGGGTTCAGAAGTGGTTTCAGATTCCAAAGCGATTTCTGGTTCTAAAGTGGTTTCAGATTTCGAAGTGGTTGGAGGTTCCAAAGTGGTTTCACCTTCCAAAGTGGTTTCACCTTCCAAAGTGGTTGCAGGTTCCAAAGTGGTTTCAGGTTCCAAAGTGGTTTGATTCCGAATTGGTTCCAGGTTCCAAAGTGGTTTCCAATTCCAAACTAGTTCCAGGCTCCAAAGGGGTTTCACCTTCCAAACTGGTTTCAGATTCCAAAGTGATTTCAGGTTCCAAAGTGGTTTTAGGTTCCAACGTGGTTCCAGTAACAAAAGTACTTCCCGTTACCAAAGTGGTTTCATGTTCCAAAGTGGTTTCAGATTCCAAAGTGGTTTCAGATTCCAAAGTGATTTCAGATTCCAAAGTGGTTTCAGGCTCAAAAGGTTGCAGGTTCCAAAGTGGTTGCAGGTTCCAAAGTGGTTACAGATTCCAAAGTGGTTCTATATTCCAAAGCGGTTCTAGGTAACAAAATGGTTGCAGTTTCAGAAGTGGTTTCTGATTCCAAAGTGATTTCAGGTTCTAAAGTGGTTCCATTTTCCAAAGTGGTTCCGGGTTCCAAAGTGGTTCCGGGTTCCAAAGTGGTTTCACCTTCCAAAGTGGTTCCAGATTCCAAAGTGGTTTCAGATTCCAAAGTGGTTTCAGGTTCCAAAGTGCTTTCAGGTTCCAAAGTGGTTGCACGTTCCAAAGTGGTTTCAGGTCCCAAAGTCGCTTCAGATTGCAAAGTGGTTGCAGTTCCTAATGTCCTTGCAGATTCCAAATTTGTTCCAGTTTCCTAAGTGTTTCCAGATTGCAAAGGGCTTTCAGGTTCCAAAGTGTTTTCAGGTTCCAAAGCAGTTTCAGATTCCAAAGTGGTTCCAGGTTTCAAAGTCATTCCAGGATCCAAAGTGGTTTCAAAGTCCAAAGAGATTTCTGGTTCCATCGTGGTTTCAGATTCCAAATTAGTTCCAGGTTCCAAAGAGGTTTCAAATTCTAAAGTGGTTGCAGGTTCCAAAGGGATTTCAGATTCCAAAGTGGCTTCCGGTTCCAAAGCGATTTCAGGTTCCAAAGCGATTTCAGATTCCAAAGTTTTTCCGGTTTCCAAAGTGGTTTCAGATTCCAACGTGGTTTCACAATCCAAAGTGCATTCAGCTTCAACTTTGGTTCCAGATTCCAAAGTGGTCCCAATTTCCAAAAGTGATTGCCGTACCCAAAGAGGTTCCAGAATCCAAAGAGGTTCGGGATTCAAATTTGGTTCCAGATTCCAAAGTGGTTTCATGTTCCAAAGTGGTTCCTGGTTCCAAAGTGGTTTCAGGTTCCAAAGTGGTTTCAAATTCCAAAGTGGTTTCAGATTCCAAAGTGGTTCCAGATTCCAAAGTGGTTCCAGGTTCCAAAGAGGTTGCAGGTTCCAAAGTGGTGTCAGGTAACAATGGGGTTTCAGATTCCAAAGTGGTTCCAGATTCCAAAGCGGTTCCAGGTAACAAAATGGTTGCAGGTTCAGAAGTGGTTTCAGATTCCAAAGTGATTTCTGGTTCTAAAGTGGTTTCAGATTTCGAAGTGGTTCCAGGTTCCAAAGTGGTTTCACCTCCCAAAGTGGTCGCAGGCTCCAAAGTGGTTTCAGGTTCCAAAGTGGTTTCAGATTCCAAATTGGTTCCAGGTTCCAAAGTGGTTTGACCTTCCAAACTGGTTTCAGATTCAAAAGTGTTTTGAGAGTCCAAAGTGGTTTTAGGTTCCAAAGTGGTTTCAAATTCCAAAGTGGTTTCAGGTTCCAAAGTGGTTTCAGGTTCCAAAGTGGCGTCAGGTAACAATGGGGTTACAGGTTCCAAAGTGCTTTCAGATTCCAAAGTGGTTCCAGACTCGAAAGCGGTTCCTGGTAACAAAATGGTTGCAGGTTCAGAAGTGGTTTCAGATTCCAATGTGATTTCTGGTTCTAAAGTGGTTTCAGATTTCGAAGTGGTTCCAGGTTCCAAAGTGGTTTCACCTTCCAAAGTGGTTGCAGGTTCCAAAGTGGTTTGATTCCAAATCGGTTCCAGGTTCCAAAGTGGTTTCAAATTCCATAGCGGTTTCAGAATCCAAAGTGATTTCAGGTTCCAAAGTGGTTTTAGGTTCCAAAGTGGTTCCAGTGACAACAGTACTTCCCGTTACCAAAGTGGTTCCAGGTTCCAAAGTGGTTCCAGTTACCAAAGTGGTTTCATGTTCCAAAGTGGTTTCAGATTCCAAAGTGGTTTCAGGCTGAAAAGGTTGCAGGTTCCAAAGTGGTTACAGATTCCAAAGTGGTTCTAGATTCCAAAGCGGTTCTAGGTAACAAAATGGTTGCAGTTTCAGAAGTGGTTTCAGATTCCAAAGTGATTTCAGTTCTAAAGTGGTTTCAGATTTCAAAGTGGTTGGAGATTCCAAAGTGGTTGCAGGTTCCAAAGTGGTTCAACTTCCAAGGCATTTGCCGGTTCCAAAGTGGTTTCAGATTCTAAAGTGGTTCCAGGTTCTAAAGTGGTTCCAGGTTCCAAAGTCGTTGCTGGTTCTAAAGTCGTTGCAGGTTCCAAAGTGCATTCAGATTCCAAAGTGATTTCAGGTTCCATAGTGGTTTTAAATTCCAAAGAATTTTCAGGTACCAAAGTGGTTTCAAATTCCAAAGTGCTTTCAGATTCCAAAGCGATTTCAGGTTCCAAAGTGGTTTCAGATTCCAGAGGTTCCAGCTTCAAAAGTGCATCCCGATATAAAGAGGTTCCAGATTGAAAAAGTGGTTTCAGATTCCAAAGTGGATTCAGATTCCAAAGTGCTTTCAGATTCCAAAGTGGTTCCAGATTAAAAGTAGATTCAGATTCCAAAGTGGTTTCAGGTTAGGAAGTGGTTTCAGATTCCAAAGTGGTTTCAGATTCCAAAGTGGTTTCAGATTCCAAATTGGTTTAAGATTCCAAAGTGGTTTCAGGTTCCAAAGTGGTTTCAGATTCCAAAGTGGTTACAGGTTCGAAAGTGCATTCAGATTCCAAAGTGGTTTCTTATTCCAAAGAGGTTTCAGATTCCAAAGTGTTTCCAGGTTTCAAAGACGTTCCAGTATCCAAAGTGGGTTCAAATTCCAAAGTGGTTTCAGATTCCAAATTCGTTCCAGGTTCCAAAGTGGTTTCAAGTTCTAAGGTGGTTGCAGGTTCCAAAGGGATTTCAGATTCCAAAGTGGCTTCAGGTTCTAAAGGGTTTCAGCTCCTAAGGTGCATTCAGATTCCAAAGAGGTTTCAGGTTCCAATGTGGTTTAGGGTTCCCAAGTGGTTTCAGATTCCAAAGTGATTTCAGGTTCCAAAGTGCTTTTAGGCTCCAAAGTGTGTTCAAAATCCAAAGTGGTTTCAGGTTCTAAAGTGGTGTCAGGGTCCAAGGTAGTTCCAGATTCCAAAGCGGTTCCAGGTAACAAAATGGTTGCAGGTTCAGAAGTGGTTTCAGATTCCAAAGTGATTTCAGGTTCTAAAGTGGTTTCACCTTCCAAAGTGGTTTCAGGCTCCAAAGTGGTTCCAGGTTCCAAAGTGGTTACACCTTCCAAAGTGGTTGCAGGCTCCAAAGTGGTTTCAGGTTCCAAAGTGGTTTCAAATTCCAAATTGGTTCCAGGTTCCAAAGTGGTTTCACCTTCCAAACTGGTTTCAGATTCCAAAGTGATTTCAGATTCCAAAGTGGTTTTAGGTTCCAAAGTGGGTTCAAATTCCAAAGTGGTTTCAGGTTCCAAAGTGGAGTCAGGTAACAAAGGGGTTACAGGTTCCAAAGTGGTTTCAGATACCAAAGTGGTTCCAGATTCCAAAGTGGTTCCAGATTCCAAAGCGGTTCCAGGTAACAAAATGGTTGCGGGTTCAGAAGTGGTTTCAGCTTCCAAAGCGATTTCTGGTTCTAAAGTGGTTTCAGATTTCGAAGTGGTTGGAGGTTCCAAAGTGGTTTCACCTTCCAAAGTGGTTTCACCTTCCAAAGTGGTTGCAGGTTCCAAAGTGGTTTCAGGTTCCAAAGTGGTTTGATTCCGAATTGGTTCCAGGTTCCAAAGTGGTTTCCAATTCCAAACTAGTTCCAGGCTCCAAAGGGGTTTCACCTTCCAAACTGGTTTCAGATTCCAAAGTGATTTCAGGTTCCAAAGTGGTTTTAGGTTCCAACGTGGTTCCAGTAACAAAAGTACTTCCCGTTACCAAAGTGGTTTCATGTTCCAAAGTGGTTTCAGATTCCAAAGTGGTTTCAGATTCCAAAGTGATTTCAGATTCCAAAGTGGTTTCAGGCTCAAAAGGTTGCAGGTTCCAAAGTGGTTACAGATTCCAAAGTGGTTCTAGATTCCAAAGCGGTTCTAGGTAACAAAATGGTTGCAGTTTCAGAAGTGGTTTCTGATTCCAAAGTGATTTCAGGTTCTAAAGTGGTTCCATTTTCCAAAGTGGTTCCGGGTTCCAAAGTGGTTCCGGGTTCCAAAGTGGTTTCACCTTCCAAAGTGGTTCCAGATTCCAAAGTGGTTTCAGATTCCAAAGTGGTTTCAGGTTCCAAAGTGCTTTCAGGTTCCAAAGTGGTTGCACGTTCCAAAGTGGTTTCAGGTCCCAAAGTCGCTTCAGATTGCAAAGTGGTTGCAGTTCCTAATGTCCTTGCAGATTCCAAATTTGTTCCAGTTTCCTAAGTGTTTCCAGATTGCAAAGGGCTTTCAGGTTCCAAAGTGTTTTCAGGTTCCAAAGCAGTTTCAGATTCCAAAGTGGTTCCAGGTTTCAAAGTCATTCCAGGATCCAAAGTGGTTTCAAAGTCCAAAGAGATTTCTGGTTCCATCGTGGTTTCAGATTCCAAATTAGTTCCAGGTTCCAAAGAGGTTTCAAATTCTAAAGTGGTTGCAGGTTCCAAAGGGATTTCAGATTCCAAAGTGGCTTCCGGTTCCAAAGCGATTTCAGGTTCCAAAGCGATTTCAGATTCCAAAGTTTTTCCGGTTTCCAAAGTGGTTTCAGATTCCAACGTGGTTTCACAATCCAAAGTGCATTCAGCTTCAACTTTGGTTCCAGATTCCAAAGTGGTCCCAATTTCCAAAAGTGATTGCCGTACCCAAAGAGGTTCCAGAATCCAAAGAGGTTCGGGATTCAAATTTGGTTCCAGATTCCAAAGTGGTTCCTGGTTCCAAAGTGGTTTCAGGTTCCAAAGTGGTTTCAAATTCCAAAGTGGTTTCAGATTCCAAAGTGGTTCCAGATTCCAAAGTGGTTCCAGGTTCCAAAGAGGTTGCAGGTTCCAAAGTGGTGTCAGGTAACAATGGGGTTTCAGATTCCAAAGTGGTTCCACATTCCAAAGCGGTTCCAGGTAACAAAATGGTTGCAGGTTCAGAAGTGGTTTCAGATTCCAAAGTGATTTCTGGTTGTAAAGTGGTTTCAGATTTCGAAGTGGTTCCAGGTTCCAAAGTGGTTTCACCTTCCAAAGTGGTCGCAGGCTCCAAAGTGGTTTCAGGTTCCAAAGTGGTTTCAGATTCCAAATTGGTTCCAGGTTCCAAAGTGGTTTGACCTTCCAAACTGGTTTCAGATTCAAAAGTGTTTTGAGAGTCCAAAGTGGTTTTAGGTTCCAAAGTGGGTTCAAATTCCAAAGTGGTTTCAGGTTCCAAAGTGGTTTCAGGTTCCAAAGTGGCGTCAGGTAACAATGGGGTTACAGGTTCCAAAGTGCTTTCAGATTCCAAAGTGGTTCCAGACTCGAAAGCGGTTCCTGGTAACAAAATGGTTGCAGGTTCAGAAGTGGTTTCAGATTCCAATGTGAT
This sequence comes from Ara ararauna, assembly GCA_028858755.1. Classification (NCBI taxonomy): domain Eukaryota; kingdom Metazoa; phylum Chordata; class Aves; order Psittaciformes; family Psittacidae; genus Ara; species Ara ararauna. Next base: position 10,803,722 of record CM054384.1, read on the forward strand.
TTCTGGTTCTAAAGTGGTTTCAGATTTCGAAGTGGTTCCAGGTTCCAAAGTGGTTTCACCTTCCAAAGTGGTTGCAGGTTCCAAAGTGGTTTGATTCCAAATCGGTTCCAGGTTCCAAAGTGGTTTCAAATTCCATAGCGGTTTCAGAATCCAAAGTGATTTCAGGTTCCAAAGTGGTTTTAGGTTCCAAAGTGGTTCCAGTGACAACAGTACTTCCCGTTACCAAAGTGGTTCCAGGTTCCAAAGTGGTTCCAGTTACCAAAGTGGTTTCATGTTCCAAAGTGGTTTCAGATTCCAAAGTGGTTTCAGGCTGAAAAGGTTGCAGGTTCCAAAGTGGTTACAGATTCCAAAGTGGTTCTAGATTCCAAAGCGGTTCTAGGTAACAAAATGGTTGCAGTTTCAGAAGTGGTTTCAGATTCCAAAGTGATTTCAGTTCTAAAGTGGTTTCAGATTTCAAAGTGGTTTCAGATTCCAAAGTGGTTGCAGGTTCCAAAGTGGTTCAACTTCCAAGGCATTTGCTGGTTCCAAAGTGGTTTCAGATTCTAAAGTGGTTCCAGGTTCTAAAGTGGTTCCAGGTTCCAAAGTCGTTGCTGGTTCTAAAGTCGTTGCAGGTTCCAAAGTGCATTCAGATTCCAAAGTGATTTCAGGTTCCATAGTGGTTTTAAATTCCAAAGAATTTTCAGGTACCAAAGTGGTTTCAAATTCCAAAGTGCTTTCAGATTCCAAAGCGATTTCAGGTTCCAAAGTGGTTTCAGATTCCAGAGGTTCCAGCTTCAAAAGTGCATCCCGATATAAAGAGGTTCCAGATTGAAAAAGTGGTTTCAGATTCCAAAGTGGATTCAGATTCCAAAGTGCTTTCAGATTCCAAAGTGGTTCCAGATTAAAAGTAGATTCAGATTCCAAAGTGGTTTCAGGTTAGGAAGTGGTTTCAGATTCCAAAGTGGTTTCAGATTCCAAAGTGGTTTCAGATTCCAAATTGGTTTAAGATTCCAAAGTGGTTTCAGGTTCCAAAGTGGTTTCAGGTTCCAAAGTGGTTTCAGATTCCAAAGTGGTTACAGGTTCGAAAGTGCTTTCAGATTCCAAAGTGGTTTCTTATTCCAAAGAGGTTTCAGATTCCAAAGTGTTTCCAGGTTTCAAAGACGTTCCAGTATCCAAAGTGGGTTCAAATTCCAAAGTGGTTTCAGATTGCAAATTCGTTCCAGGTTCCAAAGTGGTTTCAAGTTCTAAGGTGGTTGCAGGTTCCAAAGGGATTTCAGATTCCAAAGTGGCTTCAGGTTCTAAAGGGTTTCAGCTCCTAAGGTGCATTCAGATTCCAAAGAGGTTTCAGGTTCCAATGTGGTTTAGGGTTCCCAAGTGGTTTCAGATTCCAAAGTGATTTCAGGTTCCAAAGTGGTTTTAGGCTCCAAAGTGTGTTCAAAATCCAAAGTGGTTTCAGGTTCTAAAGTGGTGTCAGGGTCCAAGGTGGTTCCAGATTCCAAAGCGGTTCCAGGTAACAAAATGGTTGCAGGTTCAGAAGTGGTTTCAGATTCCAAAGTGATTTCAGGTTCTAAAGTGGTTTCACCTTCCAAAGTGGTTTCAGGCTCCAAAGTGGTTCCAGGTTCCAAAGTGGTTACACCTTCCAAAGTGGTTGCAGGCTCCAAAGTGGTTTCAGGTTCCAAAGTGGTTTCAAATTCCAAATTGGTTCCAGGTTCCAAAGTGGTTTCACCTTCCAAACTGGTTTCAGATTCCAAAGTGATTTCAGATTCCAAAGTGGTTTTAGGTTCCAAAGTGGGTTCAAATTCCAAAGTGGTTTCAGGTTCCAAAGTGGAGTCAGGTAACAATGGGGTTACAGGTTCCAAAGTGGTTTCAGATACCAAAGTGGTTCCAGATTCCAAAGTGGTTCCAGATTCCAAAGCGGTTCCAGGTAACAAAATGGTTGCGGGTTCAGAAGTGGTTTCAGATTCCAAAGCGATTTCTGGTTCTAAAGTGGTTTCAGATTTCGAAGTGGTTGGAGGTTCCAAAGTGGTTTCACCTTCCAAAGTGGTTTCACCTTCCAAAGTGGTTGCAGGTTCCAAAGTGGTTTCAGGTTCCAAAGTGGTTTGATTCCGAATTGGTTCCAGGTTCCAAAGTGGTTTCCAATTCCAAACTAGTTCCAGGCTCCAAAGGGGTTTCACCTTCCAAACTGGTTTCAGATTCCAAAGTGATTTCAGGTTCCAAAGTGGTTTTAGGTTCCAACGTGGTTCCAGTAACAAAAGTACTTCCCGTTACCAAAGTGGTTTCATGTTCCAAAGTGGTTTCAGATTCCAAAGTGGTTTCAGATTCCAAAGTGATTTCAGATTCCAAAGTGGTTTCAGGCTCAAAAGGTTGCAGGTTCCAAAGTGATTGCAGGTTCCAAAGTGGTTACAGATTCCAAAGTGGTTCTAGATTCCAAAGCGGTTCTAGGTAACAAAATGGTTGCAGTTTCAGAAGTGGTTTCTGATTCCAAAGTGATTTCAGGTTCTAAAGTGGTTCCATTTTCCAAAGTGGTTCCGGGTTCCAAAGTGGTTCCGGGTTCCAAAGTGGTTTCACCTTCCAAAGTGGTTCCAGATTCCAAAGTGGTTTCAGATTCCAAAGTGGTTTCAGGTTCCAAAGTGCTTTCAGGTTCCAAAGTGGTTGCACGTTCCAAAGTGGTTTCAGGTCCCAAAGTCGCTTCAGATTGCAAAGTGGTTGCAGTTCCTAATGTCCTTGCAGATTCCAAATTTGTTCCAGTTTCCTAAGTGTTTCCAGATTGCAAAGGGCTTTCAGGTTCCAAAGTGTTTTCAGGTTCCAAAGCAGTTTCAGATTCCAAAGTGGTTCCAGGTTTCAAAGTCATTCCAGGATCCAAAGTGGTTTCAAAGTCCAAAGAGATTTCTGGTTCCATCGTGGTTTCAGATTCCAAATTAGTTCCAGGTTCCAAAGAGGTTTCAAATTCTAAAGTGGTTGCAGGTTCCAAAGGGATTTCAGATTCCAAAGTGGCTTCCGGTTCCAAAGCGATTTCAGGTTCCAAAGCGATTTCAGATTCCAAAGTTTTTCCGGTTTCCAAAGTGGTTTCAGATTCCAACGTGGTTTCACAATCCAAAGTGCATTCAGCTTCAACTTTGGTTCCAGATTCCAAAGTGGTCCCAATTTCCAAAAGTGATTGCCGTACCCAAAGAGGTTCCAGAATCCAAAGAGGTTCGGGATTCAAATTTGGTTCCAGATTCCAAAGTGGTTTCATGTTCCAAAGTGGTTCCTGGTTCCAAAGTGGTTTCAGGTTCCAAAGTGGTTTCAAATTCCAAAGTGGTTTCAGATTCCAAAGTGGTTCCAGATTCCAAAGTGGTTCCAGGTTCCAAAGAGGTTGCAGGTTCCAAAGTGGTGTCAGGTAACAATGGGGTTTCAGATTCCAAAGTGGTTCCAGATTCCAAAGCGGTTCCAGGTAACAAAATGGTTGCAGGTTCAGAAGTGGTTTCAGATTCCAAAGTGATTTCTGGTTCTAAAGTGGTTTCAGATTTCGAAGTGGTTCCAGGTTCCAAAGTGGTTTCACCTCCCAAAGTGGTCGCAGGCTCCAAAGTGGTTTCAGGTTCCAAAGTGGTTTCAGATTCCAAATTGGTTCCAGGTTCCAAAGTGGTTTGACCTTCCAAAGTGGTTTCAGATTCAAAAGTGTTTTGAGAGTCCAAAGTGGTTTTAGGTTCCAAAGTGGTTTCAAATTCCAAAGTGGTTTCAGGTTCCAAAGTGGTTTCAGGTTCCAAAGTGGCGTCAGGTAACAATGGGGTTACAGGTTCCAAAGTGCTTTCAGATTCCAAAGTGGTTCCAGACTCGAAAGCGGTTCCTGGTAACAAAATGGTTGCAGGTTCAGAAGTGGTTTCAGATTCCAATGTGATTTCTGGTTCTAAAGTGGTTTCAGATTTCGAAGTGGTTCCAGGTTCCAAAGTGGTTTCACCTTCCAAAGTGGTTGCAGGTTCCAAAGTGGTTTGATTCCAAATCGGTTCCAGGTTCCAAAGTGGTTTCAAATTCCATAGCGGTTTCAGAATCCAAAGTGATTTCAGGTTCCAAAGTGGTTTTAGGTTCCAAAGTGGTTCCAGTGACAACAGTACTTCCCGTTACCAAAGTGGTTCCAGGTTCCAAAGTGGTTCCAGTTACCAAAGTGGTTTCATGTTCCAAAGTGGTTTCAGATTCCAAAGTGGTTTCAGGCTGAAAAGGTTGCAGGTTCCAAAGTGGTTACAGATTCCAAAGTGGTTCTAGATTCCAAAGCGGTTCTAGGTAACAAAATGGTTGCAGTTTCAGAAGTGGTTTCAGATTCCAAAGTGATTTCAGTTCTAAAGTGGTTTCAGATTTCAAAGTGGTTGGAGATTCCAAAGTGGTTGCAGGTTCCAAAGTGGTTCAACTTCCAAGGCATTTGCCGGTTCCAAAGTGGTTTCAGATTCTAAAGTGGTTCCAGGTTCTAAAGTGGTTCCAGGTTCCAAAGTCGTTGCTGGTTCTAAAGTCGTTGCAGGTTCCAAAGTGCATTCAGATTCCAAAGTGATTTCAGGTTCCATAGTGGTTTTAAATTCCAAAGAATTTTCAGGTACCAAAGTGGTTTCAAATTCCAAAGTGCTTTCAGATTCCAAAGCGATTTCAGGTTCCAAAGTGGTTTCAGATTCCAGAGGTTCCAGCTTCAAAAGTGCATCCCGATATAAAGAGGTTCCAGATTGAAAAAGTGGTTTCAGATTCCAAAGTGGATTCAGATTCCAAAGTGCTTTCAGATTCCAAAGTGGTTCCAGATTAAAAGTAGATTCAGATTCCAAAGTGGTTTCAGGTTAGGAAGTGGTTTCAGATTCCAAAGTGGTTTCAGATTCCAAAGTGGTTTCAGATTCCAAATTGGTTTAAGATTCCAAAGTGGTTTCAGGTTCCAAAGTGGTTTCAGATTCCAAAGTGGTTACAGGTTCGAAAGTGCATTCAGATTCCAAAGTGGTTTCTTATTCCAAAGAGGTTTCAGATTCCAAAGTGTTTCCAGGTTTCAAAGACGTTCCAGTATCCAAAGTGGGTTCAAATTCCAAAGTGGTTTCAGATTCCAAATTCGTTCCAGGTTCCAAAGTGGTTTCAAGTTCTAAGGTGGTTGCAGGTTCCAAAGGGATTTCAGATTCCAAAGTGGCTTCAGGTTCTAAAGGGTTTCAGCTCCTAAGGTGCATTCAGATTCCAAAGAGGTTTCAGGTTCCAATGTGGTTTAGGGTTCCCAAGTGGTTTCAGATTCCAAAGTGATTTCAGGTTCCAAAGTGCTTTTAGGCTCCAAAGTGTGTTCAAAATCCAAAGTGGTTTCAGGTTCTAAAGTGGTGTCAGGGTCCAAGGTGGTTCCAGATTCCAAAGCGGTTCCAGGTAACAAAATGGTTGCAGGTTCAGAAGTGGTTTCAGATTCCAAAGTGATTTCAGGTTCTAAAGTGGTTTCACCTTCCAAAGTGGTTTCAGGCTCCAAAGTGGTTCCAGGTTCCAAAGTGGTTACACCTTCCAAAGTGGTTGCAGGCTCCAAAGTGGTTTCAGGTTCCAAAGTGGTTTCAAATTCCAAATTGGTTCCAGGTTCCAAAGTGGTTTCACCTTCCAAACTGGTTTCAGATTCCAAAGTGATTTCAGATTCCAAAGTGGTTTTAGGTTCCAAAGTGGGTTCAAATTCCAAAGTGGTTTCAGGTTCCAAAGTGGAGTCAGGTAACAAAGGGGTTACAGGTTCCAAAGTGGTTTCAGATACCAAAGTGGTTCCAGATTCCAAAGTGGTTCCAGATTCCAAAGCGGTTCCAGGTAACAAAATGGTTGCGGGTTCAGAAGTGGTTTCAGATTCCAAAGCGATTTCTGGTTCTAAAGTGGTTTCAGATTTCGAAGTGGTTGGAGGTTCCAAAGTGGTTTCACCTTCCAAAGTGGTTTCACCTTCCAAAGTGGTTGCAGGTTCCAAAGTGGTTTCAGGTTCCAAAGTGGTTTGATTCCGAATTGGTTCCAGGTTCCAAAGTGGTTTCCAATTCCAAACTAGTTCCAGGCTCCAAAGGGGTTTCACCTTCCAAACTGGTTTCAGATTCCAAAGTGATTTCAGGTTCCAAAGTGGTTTTAGGTTCCAACGTGGTTCCAGTAACAAAAGTACTTCCCGTTACCAAAGTGGTTTCAGATTCCAAAGTGGTTTCAGATTCCAAAGTGATTTCAGATTCCAAAGTGGTTTCAGGCTCAAAAGGTTGCAGGTTCCAAAGTGGTTGCAGGTTCCAAAGTGGTTACAGATTCCAAAGTGGTTCTATATTCCAAAGCGGTTCTAGGTAACAAAATGGTTGCAGTTTCAGAAGTGGTTTCTGATTCCAAAGTGATTTCAGGTTCTAAAGTGGTTCCATTTTCCAAAGTGGTTCCGGGTTCCAAAGTGGTTCCGGGTTCCAAAGTGGTTTCACCTTCCAAAGTGGTTCCAGATTCCAAAGTGGTTTCAGATTCCAAAGTGGTTTCAGGTTCCAAAGTGGTTGCACGTTCCAAAGTGGTTTCAGGTCCCAAAGTCGCTTCAGATTGCAAAGTGGTTGCAGTTCCTAATGTCCTTGCAGATTCCAAATTTGTTCCAGTTTCCTAAGTGTTTCCAGATTGCAAAGGGCTTTCAGGTTCCAAAGTGTTTTCAGGTTCCAAAGCAGTTTCAGATTCCAAAGTGGTTCCAGGTTTCAAAGTCATTCCAGGATCCAAAGTGGTTTCAAAGTCCAAAGAGATTTCTGGTTCCATCGTGGTTTCAGATTCCAAATTAGTTCCAGGTTCCAAAGAGGTTTCAAATTCTAAAGTGGTTGCAGGTTCCAAAGGGATTTCAGATTCCAAAGTGGCTTCCGGTTCCAAAGCGATTTCAGGTTCCAAAGCGATTTCAGATTCCAAAGTTTTTCCGGTTTCCAAAGTGGTTTCAGATTCCAACGTGGTTTCACAATCCAAAGTGCATTCAGCTTCAACTTTGGTTCCAGATTCCAAAGTGGTCCCAATTTCCAAAAGTGATTGCCGTACCCAAAGAGGTTCCAGAATCCAAAGAGGTTCGGGATTCAAATTTGGTTCCAGATTCCAAAGTGGTTTCATGTTCCAAAGTGGTTCCTGGTTCCAAAGTGGTTTCAGGTTCCAAAGTGGTTTCAAATTCCAAAGTGGTTTCAGATTCCAAAGTGGTTCCAGATTCCAAAGTGGTTCCAGGTTCCAAAGAGGTTGCAGGTTCCAAAGTGGTGTCAGGTAACAATGGGGTTTCAGATTCCAAAGTGGTTCCAGATTCCAAAGCGGTTCCAGGTAACAAAATGGTTGCAGGTTCAGAAGTGGTTTCAGATTCCAAAGTGATTTCTGGTTGTAAAGTGGTTTCAGATTTCGAAGTGGTTCCAGGTTCCAAAGTGGTTTCACCTTCCAAAGTGGTCGCAGGCTCCAAAGTGGTTTCAGGTTCCAAAGTGGTTTCAGATTCCAAATTGGTTCCAGGTTCCAAAGTGGTTTGACCTTCCAAACTGGTTTCAGATTCAAAAGTGTTTTGAGAGTCCAAAGTGGTTTTAGGTTCCAAAGTGGGTTCAAATTCCAAAGTGGTTTCAGGTTCCAAAGTGGTTTCAGGTTCCAAAGTGGCGTCAGGTAACAATGGGGTTACAGGTTCCAAAGTGCTTTCAGATTCCAAAGTGGTTCCAGACTCGAAAGCGGTTCCTGGTAACAAAATGGTTGCAGGTTCAGAAGTGGTTTCAGATTCCAATGTGATTTCTGGTTCTAAAGTGGTTTCAGATTTCGAAGTGGTTCCAGGTTCCAAAGTGGTTTCACCTTCCAAAGTGGTTGCAGGTTCCAAAGTGGTTTGATTCCAAATCGGTTCCAGGTTCCAAAGTGGTTTCAAATTCCATAGCGGTTTCAGAATCCAAAGTGATTTCAGGTTCCAAAGTGGTTTTAGGTTCCAAAGTGGTTCCAGTGACAACAGTACTTCCCGTTACCAAAGTGGTTCCAGGTTCCAAAGTGGTTCCAGTTACCAAAGTGGTTTCATGTTCCAAAGTGGTTTCAGATTCCAAAGTGGTTTCAGGCTGAAAAGGTTGCAGGTTCCAAAGTGGTTACAGATTCCAAAGTGGTTCTAGATTCCAAAGCGGTTCTAGGTAACAAAATGGTTGCAGTTTCAGAAGTGGTTTCAGATTCCAAAGTGATTTCAGTTCTAAAGTGGTTTCAGATTTCAAAGTGGTTGGAGATTCCAAAGTGGTTGCAGGTTCCAAAGTGGTTCAACTTCCAAGGCATTTGCCGGTTCCAAAGTGGTTTCAGATTCTAAAGTGGTTCCAGGTTCTAAAGTGGTTCCAGGTTCCAAAGTCGTTGCTGGTTCTAAAGTCGTTGCAGGTTCCAAAGTGCATTCAGATTCCAAAGTGATTTCAGGTTCCATAGTGGTTTTAAATTCCAAAGAATTTTCAGGTACCAAAGTGGTTTCAAATTCCAAAGTGCTTTCAGATTCCAAAGCGATTTCAGGTTCCAAAGTGGTTTCAGATTCCAGAGGTTCCAGCTTCAAAAGTGCATCCCGATATAAAGAGGTTCCAGATTGAAAAAGTGGTTTCAGATTCCAAAGTGGATTCAGATTCCAAAGTGCTTTCAGATTCCAAAGTGGTTCCAGATTAAAAGTAGATTCAGATTCCAAAGTGGTTTCAGGTTAGGAAGTGGTTTCAGATTCCAAAGTGGTTTCAGATTCCAAAGTGGTTTCAGATTCCAAATTGGTTTAAGATTCCAAAGTGGTTTCAGGTTCCAAAGTGGTTTCAGATTCCAAAGTGGTTACAGGTTCGAAAGTGCATTCAGATTCCAAAGTGGTTTCTTATTCCAAAGAGGTTTCAGATTCCAAAGTGTTTCCAGGTTTCAAAGACGTTCCAGTATCCAAAGTGGGTTCAAATTCCAAAGTGGTTTCAGATTCCAAATTCGTTCCAGGTTCCAAAGTGGTTTCAAGTTCTAAGGTGGTTGCAGGTTCCAAAGGGATTTCAGATTCCAAAGTGGCTTCAGGTTCTAAAGGGTTTCAGCTCCTAAGGTGCATTCAGATTCCAAAGAGGTTTCAGGTTCCAATGTGGTTTAGGGTTCCCAAGTGGTTTCAGATTCCAAAGTGATTTCAGGTTCCAAAGTGCTTTTAGGCTCCAAAGTGTGTTCAAAATCCAAAGTGGTTTCAGGTTCTAAAGTGGTGTCAGGGTCCAAGGTAGTTCCAGATTCCAAAGCGGTTCCAGGTAACAAAATGGTTGCAGGTTCAGAAGTGGTTTCAGATTCCAAAGTGATTTCAGGTTCTAAAGTGGTTTCACCTTCCAAAGTGGTTTCAGGCTCCAAAGTGGTTCCAGGTTCCAAAGTGGTTACACCTTCCAAAGTGGTTGCAGGCTCCAAAGTGGTTTCAGGTTCCAAAGTGGTTTCAAATTCCAAATTGGTTCCAGGTTCCAAAGTGGTTTCACCTTCCAAACTGGTTTCAGATTCCAAAGTGATTTCAGATTCCAAAGTGGTTTTAGGTTCCAAAGTGGGTTCAAATTCCAAAGTGGTTTCAGGTTCCAAAGTGGAGTCAGGTAACAAAGGGGTTACAGGTTCCAAAGTGGTTTCAGATACCAAAGTGGTTCCAGATTCCCAAGTGGTTCCAGATTCCAAAGCGGTTCCAGGTAACAAAATGGTTGCGGGTTCAGAAGTGGTTTCAGATTCCAAAGCGATTTCTGGTTCTAAAGTGGTTTCAGATTTCGAAGTGGTTGGAGGTTCCAAAGTGGTTTCACCTTCCAAAGTGGTTTCACCTTCCAAAGTGGTTGCAGGTTCCAAAGTGGTTTCAGGTTCCAAAGTGGTTTGATTCCGAATTGGTTCCAGGTTCCAAAGTGGTTTCCAATTCCAAACTAGTTCCAGGCTCCAAAGGGGTTTCACCTTCCAAACTGGTTTCAGATTCCAAAGTGATTTCAGGTTCCAAAGTGGTTTTAGGTTCCAACGTGGTTCCAGTAACAAAAGTACTTCCCGTTACCAAAGTGGTTTCATGTTCCAAAGTGGTTTCAGATTCCAAAGTGGTTTCAGATTCCAAAGTGATTTCAGATTCCAAAGTGGTTTCAGGCTCAAAAGGTTGCAGGTTCCAAAGTGGTTACAGATTCCAAAGTGGTTCTAGATTCCAAAGCGGTTCTAGGTAACAAAATGGTTGCAGTTTCAGAAGTGGTTTCTGATTCCAAAGTGATTTCAGGTTCTAAAGTGGTTCCATTTTCCAAAGTGGTTCCGGGTTCCAAAGTGGTTCCGGGTTCCAAAGTGGTTCCGGGTTCCAAAGTGGTTCCAGATTCCAAAGTGGTTTCAGATTCCAAAGTGGTTTCAGGTTCCAAAGTGCTTTCAGGTTCCAAAGTGGTTGCACGTTCCAAAGTGGTTTCAGGTCCCAAAGTCGCTTCAGATTGCAAAGTGGTTGCAGTTCCTAATGTCCTTGCAGATTCCAAATTTGTTCCAGTTTCCTAAGTGTTTCCAGATTGCAAAGGGCTTTCAGGTTCCAAAGTGTTTTCAGGTTCCAAAGCAGTTTCAGATTCCAAAGTGGTTCCAGGTTTCAAAGTCATTCCAGGATCCAAAGTGGTTTCAAAGTCCAAAGAGATTTCTGGTTCCATCGTGGTTTCAGATTCCAAATTAGTTCCAGGTTCCAAAGAGGTTTCAAATTCTAAAGTGGTTGCAGGTTCCAAAGGGATTTCAGATTCCAAAGTGGCTTCCGGTTCCAAAGCGATTTCAGGTTCCAAAGCGATTTCAGATTCCAAAGTTTTTTCGGTTTCCAAAGTGGTTTCAGATTCAAAGGTGGTTTCACAATCCAAAGTGCATTCAGCTTCAACTTTGGTTCCAGATTCCAAAGTGGTCCCAATTTCCAAAAGTGATTGCCGTACCCAAAGAGGTTCCAGAATCCAAAGAGGTTCGGGATTCAAATTTGGTTCCAGATTCCAAAGTGGTTTCATGTTCCAAAGTGGTTCCTGGTTCCAAAGTGGTTTCAGGTTCCAAAGTGGTTTCAAATTCCAAAGTGGTTTCAGATTCCAAAGTGGTTCCAGATTCCAAAGTGGTTCCAGGTTCCAAAGAGGTTGCAGGTTCCAAAGTGGTGTCAGGTAACAATGGGGTTTCAGATTCCAAAGTGGTTCCAGATTCCAAAGCGGTTCCAGGTAACAAAATGGTTGCAGGTTCAGAAGTGGTTTCAGATTCCAAAGTGATTTCTGGTTCTAAAGTGGTTTCAGATTTCGAAGTGGTTCCAGGTTCCAAAGTGGTTTCACCTTCCAAAGTGGTCGCAGGCTCCAAAGTGGTTTCAGGTTCCAAAGTGGTTTCAGATTCCAAATTGGTTCCAGGTTCCAAAGTGGTTTGACCTTCCAAACTGGTTTCAGATTCAAAAGTGTTTTGAGAGTCCAAAGTGGTTTTAGGTTCCAAAGTGGGTTCAAATTCCAAAGTGGTTTCAGGTTCCAAAGTGGTTTCAGGTTCCAAAGTGGCGTCAGGTAACAATGGGGTTACAGGTTCCAAAGTGCTTTCAGATTCCAAAGTGGTTCCAGACTCGAAAGCGGTTCCTGGTAACAAAATGGTTGCAGGTTCAGAAGTGGTTTCAGATTCCAATGTGATTTCTGGTTCTAAAGTGGTTTCAGATTTCGAAGTGGTTCCAGGTTCCAAAGTGGTTTCACCTTCCAAAGTGGTTGCAGGTTCCAAAGTGGTTTGATTCCAAATCGGTTCCAGGTTCCAAAGTGGTTTCAAATTCCATAGCGGTTTCAGAATCCAAAGTGATTTCAGGTTCCAAAGTGGTTTTAGGTTCCAAAGTGGTTCCAGTGACAACAGTACTTCCCGTTACCAAAGTGGTTCCAGGTTCCAAAGTGGTTCCAGTTACCAAAGTGGTTTCATGTTCCAAAGTGGATTCAGATTCCAAAGTGGTTTCAGGCTGAAAAGGTTGCAGGTTCCAAAGTGGTTACAGATTCCAAAGTGGTTCTAGATTCCAAAGCGGTTCTAGGTAACAAAATGGTTGCAGTTTCAGAAGTGGTTTCAGATTCCAAAGTGATTTCAGTTCTAAAGTGGTTTCAGATTTCAAAGTGGTTGGAGATTCCAAAGTGGTTGCAGGTTCCAAAGTGGTTCAACTTCCAAGGCATTTGCCGGTTCCAAAGTGGTTTCAGATTCTAAAGTGGTTCCAGGTTCTAAAGTGGTTCCAGGTTCCAAAGTCGTTGCTGGTTCTAAAGTCGTTGCAGGTTCCAAAGTGCATTCAGATTCCAAAGTGATTTCAGGTTCCATAGTGGTTTTAAATTCCAAAGAATTTTCAGGTACCAAAGTGGTTTCAAATTCCAAAGTGCTTTCAGATTCCAAAGCGATTTCAGGTTCCAAAGTGGTTTCAGATTCCAGAGGTTCCAGCTTCAAAAGTGCATCCCGATATAAAGAGGTTCCAGATTGAAAAAGTGGTTTCAGATTCCAAAGTGGATTCAGATTCCAAAGTGCTTTCAGATTCCAAAGTGGTTCCAGATTAAAAGTAGATTCAGATTCCAAAGTGGTTTCAGGTTAGGAAGTGGTTTCAGATTCCAAAGTGGTTTCAGATTCCAAAGTGGTTTCAGATTCCAAAGTGGTTACAGGTTCGAAAGTGCTTTCAGATTCCAAAGTGGTTTCTTATTCCAAAGAGGTTTCAGATTCCAAAGTGTTTCCAGGTTTCAAAGACGTTCCAGTATCCAAAGTGGGTTCAAATTCCAAAGTGGTTTCAGATTCCAAATTCGTTCCAGGTTCCAAAGTGGTTTCAAGTTCTAAGGTGGTTGCGGGTTCCAAAGGGATTTCAGATTCCAAAGTGGCTTCAGGTTCTAAAGGGTTTCAGCTCCTAAGGTGCATTCAGATTCCAAAGAGGTTTCAGGTTCCAATGTGGTTTAGGGTTCCCAAGTGGTTTCAGATTCCAAAGTGATTTCAGGTTCCAAAGTGGTTTTAGGCTCCAAAGTGTGTTCAAAATCCAAAGTGGTTTCAGGCTCCAAAGTGGTTCCAGGTTCCAAAGTGGTTACACCTTCCAAAGTGGTTGCAGGCTCCAAAGTGGTTTCAGGTTCCAAAGTGGTTTCAAATTCCAAATTGGTTCCAGGTTCCAAAGTGGTTTCACCTTCCAAACTGGTTTCAGATTCCAAAGTGATTTCAGATTCCAAAGTGGTTTTAGGTTCCAAAGTGGGTTCAAATTCCAAAGTGGTTTCAGGTTCCAAAGTGGAGTCAGGTAACAATGGGGTTACAGGTTCCAAAGTGGTTTCAGATACCAAAGTGGTTCCAGATTCCAAAGTGGTTCCAGATTCCAAAGCGGTTCCAGGTAACAAAATGGTTGCGGGTTCAGAAGTGGTTTCAGATTCCAAAGCGATTTCTGGTTCTAAAGTGGTTTCAGATTTCGAAGTGGTTGGAGGTTCCAAAGTGGTTTCACCTTCCAAAGTGGTTTCACCTTCCAAAGTGGTTGCAGGTTCCAAAGTGGTTTCAGGTTCCAAAGTGGTTTCAGGTTCCAAAGTGGTTCCAGGTTCCAAAGTGGTTTCCAATTCCAAACTAGTTCCAGGCTCCAAAGGGGTTTCACCTTCCAAACTGGTTTCAGATTCCAAAGTGATTTCAGGTTCCAAAGTGGTTTTAGGTTCCAACGTGGTTCCAGTAACAAAAGTACTTCCCGTTACCAAAGTGGTTTCATGTTCCAAAGTGGTTTCAGATTCCAAAGTGATTTCAGATTCCAAAGTGGTTTCAGGCTGAAAAGGTTGCAGGTTCCAAAGTGGTTACAGATTCCAAAGTGGTTCTAGATTCCAAAGCGGTTCTAGGTAACAAAATGGTTGCAGTTTCAGAAGTGGTTTCTGATTCCAAAGTGATTTCAGGTTCTAAAGTGGTTCCATTTTCCAAAGTGGTTCCATTTTCCAAAGTGGTTCCGGGTTCCAAAGTGGTTTCACCTTCCAAAGTGGTTCCAGATTCCAAAGTGGTTTCAGATTCCAAAGTGGTTTCAGGTTCCAAAGTGCTTTCAGGTTCCAAAGTGGTTGCACGTTCCAAAGTGGTTTCAGGTCCCAAAGTCGCTTCAGATTGCAAAGTGGTTGCAGTTCCTAATGTCCTTGCAGATTCCAAATTTGTTCCAGTTTCCTATGTGTTTCCAGATTCCAAAGGGCTTTCAGGTTCCAAAGTGTTTTCAGGTTCCAAAGCAGTTTCAGATTCCAAACTGGTTCCAGGTTTCAAAGTCATTCCAGGATCCAAAGTGGTTTCAAAGTCCAAAGAGATTTCTGGTTCCATCGTGGTTTCAGATTCCAAATTAGTTCCAGGTTCCAAAGAGGTTTCAAATTCTAAAGTGGTTGCAGGTTCCAAAGGGATTTCAGATTCCAAAGTGGCTTCCGGTTCCAAAGCGATTTCAGGTTCCAAAGCGATTTCAGATTCCAAAGTTTTTCCGGTTTCCAAAGTGGTTTCAGATTCCAACGTGGTTTCACAATCCAAAGTGCATTCAGCTTCAACTTTGGTTCCAGATTCCAAAGTGGTCCCAATTTCCAAAAGTGATTGCAGTACCCAAAGAGGTTCCAGAATCCAAAGAGGTTCGGGATTCAAATTTGGTTCCAGATTCCAAAGTGGTTTCATGTTCCAAAGTGGTTCCTGGTTCCAAAGTGGTTTCAGGTTCCAAAGTGGTTTCAAATTCCAAAGTGGTTTCACCTTCCAAAGTGGTTGCAGGTTCCAAAGTGGTTTCAGGTCCCAAAGTGGTTTGATTCCGAATTGGTTCCAGGTTCCAAAGTGGTTTCCAATTCCAAACTGGTTCCAGGTTCTAAAGTGGTTTCACCTTCCAAACTGGTTTCAGATTCCAAAGTGATTTCAGGTTCCAAAGTGGTTTTAGGTTCCAACGTGGTTCCAGTAACAAAAGTACTTCCCGTTACCAAAGTGGTTTCATGTTCCAAAGTGGTTTCAGATTCCAAAGTGGTTTCAGGCTCAAAAGGTTGCAGGTTCCAAAGTGGTTACAGATTCCAAAGTGGTTCTAGATTCCAAAGTGGTTCTTGGTAACAAAATGGTTGCAGTTTCAGAAGTGGTTTCTGATTCCAAAGTGATTTCAGGTTCTAAAGTGGTTTCATGTTCCAAAGTGGTTCCGGGTTCCAAAGTGGTTTATGGTTCCAAAGTGGTTTATGGTTCCAAAGTGGTTTCAGATTCCAAAGTGGTTCCAGATTCCAAAGTGGTTCCAGGTTCCAAAGAGGTTGCAGGTTCCAAAGTGGTGTCAGGTAACAATGGGGTTTCAGATTCCAAAGTGGTTCCAGATTCCAAAGGGGTTCCAGGTAACAAAATGGTTGCAGGTTCAGAAGTGGTTTCAGATTCCAAAGTGATTTCTGGTTCTAAAGTGGTTTCAGATTTCGAAGTGGTTCCAGGTTCCAAAGTGGTTTCACCTTCCAAAGTGGTCGCAGGCTCCAAAGTGGTTTCAGGTTCCAAGGTGGTTTCAGATTCCAAATTGGTTCCAGGTTCCAAAGTGGTTTGACCTTCCAAACTGGTTTCAGATTCCAAAGTGATTTCAGGTTCCAAAGTGCTTTCAGGTTCCAAAGTGGTAGCACGTTCCAAAGTGGTTTCAGGTCCCAAAGTCGCTTCAGATTGCAAAGTGGTTGCAGTTCCTAATGTCCTTGCAGATTCCAAATTTGTTCCAGTTTCCTAAGTGTTTCCAGATTCCAAAGGGCTTTCAGGTTCCAAAGTGTTTTCAGGTTCCAAAGCAGTTTCAGATTCCAAAGTGGTTCCAGGTTTCAAAGTCATTCCAGGATCCAAAGTGGTTTCAAAGTCCAAAGAGATTTCTGGTTCCATCGTGGTTTCAGATTCCAAATTAGTTCTAGGTTCCAAAGAGGTTTCAAATTCTAAAGTGGTTGCAGGTTCCAAAGGGATTTCAGATTCCAAAGTGGCTTCCGGTTCCAAAGCGATTTCAGGTTCCAAAGCGATTTCAGATTCCAAAGTTTTTTCGGTTTCCAAAGTGGTTTCAGATTCCAACGTGGTTTCACAATCCAAAGTGCATTCAGCTTCAACTTTGGTTCCAGATTCCAAAGTGGTCCCAATTTCCAAAAGTGATTGCCGTACCCAAAGAGGTTCCAGAATCCAAAGAGGTTCGGGATTCAAATTTGGTTCCAGATTCCAAAGTGGTTTCATGTTCCAAAGTGGTTCCTGGTTCCAAAGTGGTTTCAGGTTCCAAAGTGGTTTCACCTTCCAAAGTGGTTTCAGATTCCAAAGTGGTTCCAGATTCCAAAGTGGTTCCAGGTTCCAAAGAGGTTGCAGGTTCCAAAGTGGTGTCAGGTAACAATGGGGTTTCAGATTCCAAAGTGGTTCCAGATTCCAAAGCGGTTCCAGGTAACAAAATGGTTGCAGGTTCAGAAGTGGTTTCAGATTCCAAAATGATTTCTGGTTCTAAAGTGGTTTCAGATTTCGAAGTGGTTCCAGGTTCCAAAGTGGTTTCACCTTCCAAAGTGGTCGCAGGCTCCAAAGTGGTTTCAGGTTCCAAAGTGGTTTCAGATTCCAAATTGGTTCCAGGTTCCAAAGTGGTTTGACCTTCCAAACTGGTTTCAGATTCAAAAGTGTTTTGAGAGTCCAAAGTGGTTTTACGTTCCAAAGTGGGTTCAAATTCCAAAGTGGTTTCAGGTTCCAAAGTGGTTTCAGGTTCCAAAGTGGCGTCAGGTAACAATGGGGTTACAGGTTCCAAAGTGCTTTCAGATTCCAAAGTGGTTCCAGACTCGAAAGCGGTTCCTGGTAACAAAATGGTTGCAGGTTCAGAAGTGGTTTCAGATTCCAATGTGATTTCTGGTTCTAAAGTGGTTTCAGATTTCGAAGTGGTTCCAGGTTCCAAAGTGGTTTCACCTTCCAAAGTGGTTGCAGGTTCCAAAGTGGTTTGATTCCAAATCGGTTCCAGGTTCCAAAGTGGTTTCAAATTCCATAGCGGTTTCAGAATCCAAAGTGATTTCAGGTTCCAAAGTGATTTTAGGTTCCAAAGTGGTTCCAGTGACAACAGTACTTCCCGTTACCAAAGTGGTTCCAGGTTCCAAAGTGGTTCCAGTTACCAAAGTGGTTTCATGTTCCAAAGTGGTTTCAGATTCCAAAGTGGTTTCAGGCTGAAAAGGTTGCAGGTTCCAAAGTGGTTACAGGTTTCAAAGTGGTTACAAATTCCAAAGTGGTTCTAGATTCCAAAGCGGTTCTAGGTAACAAAATGGTTGCAGTTTCAGAAGTGGTTTCAGATTCCAAAGTGATTTCAGTTCTAAAGTGGTTTCAGATTTCAAAGTGGTTGGAGATTCCAAAGTGGTTGCAGGTTCCAAAGTGGTTCAACTTCCAAGGCATTTGCCGTTTCCAAAATGGTTTCAGATTCTAAAGTGGTTCCAGGTTCTAAAGTGGTTCCAGGTTCCAAAGTCGTTGCTGGTTCTAAAGTCGTTGCAGGTTCCAAAGTGCATTCAGATTCCAAAGTGATTTCAGGTTCCATAGTGGTTTTAAATTCCAAAGAATTTTCAGGTACCAAAGTGGTTTCAAATTCCAAAGTGCTTTCAGATTCCAAAGCGATTTCAGGTTCCAAAGTGGTTTCAGATTCCAGAGGTTCCAGCTTCAAAAGTGCATCCCGATATAAAGAGGTTCCAGATTGAAAAAGTGGTTTCAGATTCCAAAGTGGATTCAGATTCCAAAGTGGTTTCAGATTCCAAAGTGGTTCCAGATTAAAAGTAGATTCAGATTCCAAAGTGGTTTCAGGTTAGGAAGTGGTTTCAGATTCCAAAGTGGTTTCAGATTCCAAAGTGGTTTCAGATTCCAAATTGGTTTAAGATTCCAAAGTGGTTTCAGGTTCCAAAGTGGTTTCAGATTCCAAATTGGATTAATGTTCCAAAGTGCATTCAGATTCCAAAGTGGTTTCAGATTCCAAAGTGGTTACAGGTTCGAAAGTGCTTTCAGATTCCAAAGTGGATTCAGATTCCAAAGTGGTTTCTTATTCCAAAGTGGTTTCAGATTCCAAAGTGTTTCCAGGTTTCAAAGACGTTCCAGTATCCAAAGTGGGTTCAAATTCCAAAGTGGTTTCAGATTCCAAATTCGTTCCAGGTTCCAAAGTGGTTTCAAGTTCTAAGGTGGTTGCAGGTTCCAAAGGGATTTCAGATTCCAAAGTGGCTTCAGGTTCTAAAGGGTTTCAGCTCCTAAGGTGCATTCAGATTCCAAAGAGGTTTCAGGTTCCAATGTGGTTTAGGGTTCCCAAGTGGTTTCAGATTCCAAAGTGATTTCAGGTTCCAAAGTGGTTTTAGGCTCCAAAGTGTGTTCAAAATCCAAAGTGGTTTCAGGTTCTAAAGTGGTGTCAGGGTCCAAGGTGGTTCCAGATTCCAAAGCGTTTCCAGGCAACAAAATGGTTGCAGGTTCAGAAGTGGTTTCAGATTCCAAAGTGATTTCAGGTTCTAAAGTGCTTTCACCTTCCAAAGTGGTTTCAGGCTCCAAAGCGGTTCCAGGTTCCAAAGTGGTTTCAGGTTCCAAAGTGGTTTCAGGTTCCAAAGTGGTTGCACGTTCCAAAGTGGTTTCAGGTCCCAAAGTCGCTTCAGATTGCAAAGTGGTTGCAGTTCCTAATGTCCTTGCAGATTCCAAATTTGTTCCAGTTTCCTATGTGTTTCCAGATTCCAAAGGGCTTTCAGGTTCCAAAGTGTTTTCAGGTTCCAAAGCAGTTTCAGATTCCAAAGTGGTTCCAGGTTTCAAAGTCATTCCAGGATCCAAAGTGGTTTCAAAGTCCAAAGAGATTTCTGGTTCCATCGTGGTTTCAGATTCCAAATTAGTTCCAGGTTCCAAAGTGGTTTCAAATTCTGAAGTGGTTGCAGGTTCCAAAGGGATTTCAGATTCCAAAGTGGCTTCCGGTTCCAAAGCGATTTCAGGTTCCAAAGCGATTTCAGATTCCAAAGTTTTTTCGGTTTCCAAAGTGGTTTCAGATTCCAACGTGGTTTCACAATCCAAAGTGCATTCAGCTTCAACTTTGGTTCCAGATTCCAAAGTGGTCCCAATTTCCAAAAGTGATTGCCGTACCCAAAGAGGTTCCAGAATCCAAAGAGGTTCGGGATTCAAATTTGGTTCCAGATTCCAAAGTGGTTTCATGTTCCAAAGTGGTTCCTGGTTCCAAAGTGGTTTCAGGTTCCAAAGTGGTTTCAAATTCCAAAGTGGTTTCAGATTCCAAAGTGGTTCCAGATTCCAAAGTGGTTCCAGGTTCCAAAGAGGTTGCAGGTTCCAAAGTGGTGTCAGGTAACAATGGGGTTTCAGATTCCAAAGTGGTTCCAGATTCCAAAGCGGTTCCAGGTAACAAAATGGTTGCAGGTTCAGAAGTGGTTTCAGATTCCAAAGTGATTTCTGGTTCTAAAGTGGTTTCAGATTTCGAAGTGGTTCCAGGTTCCAAAGTGGTTTCACCTTCCAAAGTGGTCGCAGGCTCCAAAGTGGTTTCAGGTTCCAAAGTGGTTTCAGATTCCAAATTGGTTCCAGGTTCCAAAGTGGTTTGACCTTCCAAACTGGTTTCAGATTCAAAAGTGTTTTGAGAGTCCAAAGTGGTTTTAGGTTCCAAAGTGGTTTCAAATTCCAAAGTGGTTTCAGGTTCCAAAGTGGTTTCAGGTTCCAAAGTGGCGTCAGGTAACAATGGGGTTACAGGTTCCAAAGTGCTTTCAGATTCCAAAGTGGTTCCAGACTCGAAAGCGGTTCCTGGTAACAAAATGGTTGCAGGTTCAGAAGTGGTTTCAGATTCCAATGTGATTTCTGGTTCTAAAGTGGTTTCAGATTTCGAAGTGGTTCCAGGTTCCAAAGTGGTTTCACCTTCCAAAGTGGTTGCAGGTTCCAAAGTGGTTTGATTCCAAATCGGTTCCAGGTTCCAAAGTGGTTTCAAATTCCATAGCGGTTTCAGAATCCAAAGTGATTTCAGGTTTCAAAGTGGTTTTAGGTTCCAAAGTGGTTCCAGTGACAAAAGTACTTCCCATTACCAAAGTGGTTCCAGGTTCCAAAGTGGTTCCAGTTACCAAAGTGGTTTCATGTTCCAAAGTGGTTTCAGATTCCAAAGTGGTTTCAGGCTGAAAAGGTTGCAGGTTCCAAAGTGGTTACAGATTCCAAAGTGGTTCTAGATTCCAAAGCGGTTCTTGGTAACAAAATGGTTGCAGTTTCAGAAGTGGTTTCAGATTCCAAAGTGATTTCAGTTCTAAAGTGGTTTCAGATTTCAAAGTGGTTTCAGATTCCAAAGTGGTTGCAGGTTCCAAAGTGGTTCAACTTCCAAGGCATTTGCCGTTTCCAAAGTGGTTTCAGATTCTAAAGTGGTTCCAGGTTCTAAAGTGGTTCCAGGTTCCAAAGTCGTTGCTGGTTCTAAAGTCGTTGCAGGTTCCAAAGTGCATTCAGATTCCAAAGTGGATTCAGATTCCAAAGTGGTTTCAGATTCCAAAGTGGTTCCAGATTAAAAGTAGATTCAGATTCCAAAGTGGTTTCAGGTTAGGAAGTGGTTTCAGATTCCAAAGTGGTTTCAGGTTCCAAAGTAGTTTTAGGCTCCAAAGTGTGTTCAAAATCCAAAGTGGTTTCAGGTTCTAAAGTGGTGTCAGGGTCCAAGGTGGTTCCAGATTCCAAAGCGGTTCCAGGTAACAAAATGGTTGCAGGTTCAGAAGTGGTTTCAGATTCCAAAGTGATTTCAGGTTCTAAAGTGTTTTCACCTTCCAAAGTGGTTTCAGGCTCCAAAGCGGTTCCAGGTTCCAAAGTGGTTTCCAGATTCCAAAGTGGTTCCAGATTCCAAAGTGGTTTCAGGTTCCAAAGTGGTTTCAGGTTCCAAAGTGGTTGCACGTTCCAAAGTGGTTTCAGGTCCCAAAGTCGCTTCAGATTGCAAAGTGGTTGCAGTTCCTAATGTCCTTGCAGATTCCAAATTTGTTCCATTTTCCTAAGTGTTTCCAGATTCCAAAGGGCTTTCAGGTTCCAAAGTGTTTTCAGGTTCCAAAGCAGTTTCAGATTCCAAAGTGGTTCCAGGTTTCAAAGTCATTCCAGGATCCAAAGTGGTTTCAAAGTCCAAAGAGATTTCTGGTTCCATCGTGGTTTCAGATTCCAAATTAGTTCCAGGTTCCAAAGAGGTTTCAAATTCTAAAGTGGTTGCAGGTTCCAAAGGGATTTCAGATTCCAAAGTGGCTTCCGGTTCCAAAGCGATTTCAGGTTCCAAAGCGATTTCAGATTCCAAAGTTTTTCCGGTTTCCAAAGTGGTTTCAGATTCCAACGTGGTTTCACAATCCAAAGTGCATTCAGCTTCAACTTTGGTTCCAGATTCCAAAGTGGTCCCAATTTCCAAAAGTGATTGCCGTACCCAAAGAGGTTCCAGAATCCAAAGAGGTTCGGGATTCAAATTTGGTTCCAGATTCCAAAGTGGTTTCATGTTCCAAAGTGGTTCCGGGTTCCAAAGTGGTTTCAGGTTCCAAAGTGGTTTCAAATTCCAAAGTGGTTTCAGATTCCAAAGTGGTTCCAGATTCCAAAGTGGTTCCAGGTTCCAAAGAGGTTGCAGGTTCCAAAGTGGTGTCAGGTAACAATGGGGTTTCAGATTCCAAAGTGGTTCCAGATTCCAAAGCGGTTCCAGGTAACAAAATGGTTGCAGGTTCAGAAGTGGTTTCAGATTCCAAAGTGATTTCTGGTTCTAAAGTGGTTTCAGATTTCGAAGTGGTTCCAGGTTCCAAAGTGGTTTCACCTTCCAAAGTGGTCGCAGGCTCCAAAGTGGTTTCAGGTTCCAAAGTGGTTTCAGATTCCAAATTGTTTCCATGTTCCAAAGTGGTTTGACCTTCCAAACTGGTTTCAGATTCAAAAGTGTTTTGAGAGTCCAAAGTGGTTTTAGGTTCCAAAGTGGGTTCAAATTCCAAAGTGGTTTCAGATTCTAAAGTGGTTCCAGGTTCTAAAGTGGTTCCAGGTTCCAAAGTGGTTGCAGGTTCCAAAGTGTTTTCAGGTTCCAAAGCAGTTTCAGATTCCAAAGTGATTTCAGGTTCTAAAGTGGTTTCAGATTTCAAAGTGGTTTCAGATTGCAAAGTGGTTCCAGGTTCCAAAGTGGTTCAACTTCCAAGGCATTTGCCGGTTCCAAAGTGGTTTCAGATTCCAAAGTGGTTCCAGGTTCTAAAGTGGTTCCAGGTTCCAAAGTCATTGCAGGTTCCAAAGTGCTTTCAGATTCCAAAGTGATTTCAGGTTCCATAGTGGTTTCAAATTCCAAAGAAGTTTCAGGTACCAAAGTGGTTTCAAATTCCAAAGTGCTTTCAGATTCCAAAGCGATTTCAGGTTCCAAAGTGGTTTCAGATTCCAGAGGTTCCAGCTTCAAAAGTGCATCCCGATATAAAGAGGTTCCAGATTGAAAGAGTGGTTTCAGATTCCAAAGTGGATTCAGATTCCAAAGTGCTTTCAGATTCCAAAGTGGTTCCAGATTAAAAGTAGATTCAGATTCCAAAGTGGTTTCAGGTTAGGAAGTGGTTTCAGATTCCAAAGTGGTTTCAGATTCCAAAGTGGTTTAAGATTCCAAAGTGGTTTCAGGTTCCAAAGTGGTTTCAGATTCCAAATTGGATTAATGTTCCAAAGTGCATTCAGATTCCAAAGTGGTTTCAGATTCCAAAGTGGTTACAGGTTCGAAAGTGCTTTCAGATTCCAAAGTGGATTCAGATTCCAAAGTGGTTTCTTATTCCAAAGAGGTTTCAGATTCCAAAGTGTTTCCAGGTTTCAAAGATGTTCCAGTATCCAAAGTGGGTTCAAATTCCAAAGTGGTTTCAGATTCCAAATTCGTTCCAGGTTCCAAAGTGGTTTCAAGTTCTAAGGTGGTTGCAGGTTCCAAAGGGATTTCAGATTCCAAAGTGGCTTCAGGTTCTAAAGGGTTTCAGCTCCTAAGGTGCATTCAGATTCCAAAGAGGTTTCAGGTTCCAATGTGGTTTAGGGTTCCCAAGTGGTTTCAGATTCCAAAGTGATTTCAGGTTCCAAAGTGGTTTTAGGCTCCAAAGTGTGTTCAAAATCCAAAGTGGTTTCAGGTTCTAAAGTGGTGTCAGGGTCCAAGGTGGTTCCAGATTCCAAAGCGGTTCCAGGCAACAAAATGGTTGCAGGTTCAGAAGTGGTTTCAGATTCCAAAGTGATTTCAGGTTCTAAAGTGGTTTCACCTTCCAAAGTGGTTTCAGGCTCCAAAGTGGTTCCAGGTTCCAAAGTGGTTACACCTTCCAAAGTGGTTGCAGGCTCCAAAGTGGTTTCAGGTTCCAAAGTGGTTTCAAATTCCAAATTGGTTCCAGGTTCCAAAGTGGTTTCAAATTCCAAAGTGGTTTCAGGTTCCAAAGTGGAGTCAGGTAACAAAGGGGTTACAGGTTCCAAAGTGGTTTCAGATTCCAAAGTGGTTCCAGATTCCAAAGCGGTTCCAGGTAACAAAATGGTTGCGGGTTCAGAAGTGGTTTCAGATTCCAAAGCGATTTCTGGTTCTAAAGTGGTTTCAGATTTTGAAGTGGTTGGAGGTTCCAAAGTGGTTTCACCTTCCAAAGTGGTTTCACCTTCCAAAGTGGTTGCAGGTTCCAAAGTGGTTTGATTCCGAATTGGTTCCAGGTTCCAAAGTGGTTTCCAATTCCAAACTGGTTCCAGGTTCTAAAGTGGTTTCACCTTCCAAACTGGTTTCAGATTCCAAAGTGATTTCAGGTTCCAAAGTGGTTTTAGGTTCCAACGTGGTTCCAGTAACAAAAGTACTTCCCGTTACCAAAGTGGTTTCATGTTCCAAAGTGGTTTCAGATTCCAAAGTGGTTTCAGGCTCAAAAGGTTGCAGGTTCCAAAGTGGTTACAGATTCCAAAGTGGTTCTAGATTCCAAAGCGGTTCTTGGTAACAAAATGGTTGCAGTTTCGAAGTGGTTTCTGATTCCAAAGTGATTTCTGGTTCTAAAGTGGTTCCATTTTCCAAAGTGGTTCCGGGTTCCAAAGTGGTTTCACCTTCCAAAGTGGTTCCAGATTCCAAAGTGGTTTCAGATTCCAAAGTGGTTTCAGGTTCCAAAGTGGTTTCAGGTTCCAAAGTGGTTGCACGTTCCAAAGTGGTTTCAGGTCCCAAAGTCGCTTCAGATTGCAAAGTGGTTGCAGTTCTTAATGTCCTTGCAGATTCCAAATTTGTTCCAGTTTCCTAAGTGTTTCCAGATTCCAAAGGGCTTTCAGGTTCCAAAGTGTTTTCAGGTTCCAAAGCAGTTTCAGATTCCAAAGTGGTTCCAGGTTTCAAAGTCGTTCCAGGATCCAAAGTGGTTTCAAAGTCCAAAGTGATTTCTGGTTCCATCGTGGTTTCAGATTCCAAATTAGTTCCAGGTTCCAAAGAGGTTTCAAATTCTAAAGTGGTTGCAGGTTCCAAAGGGATTTCAGATTCCAAAGTGGCTTCCGGTTCCAAAGCGATTTCAGGTTCCAAAGCGATTTCAGATTCCAAAGTTTTTTCGGTTTCCAAAGTGGTTTCAGATTCCAACGTGGTTTCGCAATCCAAAGTGCATTCAGCTTCAACTTTGGTTCCAGATTCCAAAGTGGTCCCAATTTCCAAAAGTGATTGCCGTACCCAAAGAGGTTCCAGAATCCAAAGAGGTTCGGGATTCAAATTTGGTTCCAGATTCCAAAGTGGTTTCATGTTCCAAAGTGGTTCCTGGTTCCAAAGTGGTTTCAGGTTCCAAAGTGGTTTCAAATTCCAAAGTGGTTTCAGATTCCAAAGTGGTTCCAGATTCCAAAGTGGTTCCAGGTTCCAAAGAGGTTGCAGGTTCCAAAGTGGTGTCAGGTAACAATGGGGTTTCAGATTCCAAAGTGGTTCCAGATTCCAAAGCGGTTCCAGGTAACAAAATGGTTGCAGGTTCAGAAGTGGTTTCAGATTCCAAAGTGATTTCTGGTTCTAAAGTGGTTTCAGATTTCGAAGTGGTTCCAGGTTCCAAAGTGGTTTCACCTTCCAAAGTGGTCGCAGGCTCCAAAGTGGTTTCAGGTTCCAAAGAGGTTTCAGATTCCAAATTGGTTCCAGGTTCCAAAGTGGTTTGACCTTCCAAACTGGTTTCAGATTCAAAAGTGTTTTGAGAGTCCAAAGTGGTTTTAGGTTCCAAAGTGGGTTCAAATTCCAAAGTGGTTTCAGATTCTAAAGTGGTTCCAGGTTCTAAAGTGGTTCCAGGTTCCAAAGTCGTTGCTGGTTCTAAAGTCGTTGCAGGTTCCAAAGTGCATTCAGATTCCAAAGTGATTTCAGGTTCCATAGTGGTTTTAAATTCCAAAGAATTTTCAGGTACCAAAGTGGTTTCAAATTCCAAAGTGCTTTCAGATTCCAAAGCGATTTCAGGTTCCAAAGTGGTTTCAGATTCCAGAGGTTCCAGCTTCAAAAGTGCATCCCGATATAAAGAGGTTCCAGATTGAAAAAGTGGTTTCAGATTCCAAAGTGGATTCAGATTCCAAAGTGGTTTCAGATTCCAAAGTGGTTCCAGATTAAAAGTAGATTCAGATTCCAAAGTGGTTTCAGGTTAGGAAGTGGTTTCAGATTCCAAAGTGGTTTCAGATTCCAAAGTGGTTTCAGATTCCAAATTGGTTTAAGATTCCAAAGTGGTTTCAGGTTCCAAAGTGGTTTCAGATTCCAAATTGGATTAATGTTCCAAAGTGCATTCAGATTCCAAAGTGGTTTCAGATTCCAAAGTGGTTACAGGTTCGAAAGTGCTTTCAGATTCCAAAGTGGATTCAGATTCCAAAGTGGTTTCTTATTCCAAAGTGGTTTCAGATTCCAACGTGGTTTCACAATCCAAAGTGCATTCAGCTTCAACTTTGGTTCCAGATTCCAAAGTGGTC
The DNA here is from genome assembly GCA_028858755.1 of Ara ararauna. Taxonomy (NCBI): domain Eukaryota; kingdom Metazoa; phylum Chordata; class Aves; order Psittaciformes; family Psittacidae; genus Ara; species Ara ararauna. The sequence continues at coordinate 10,829,312 of CM054384.1, forward strand.
CCAATTTCCAAAAGTGATTGCCGTACCCAAAGAGGTTCCAGAATCCAAAGAGGTTCGGGATTCAAATTTGGTTCCAGATTCCAAAGTGGTTTCATGTTCCAAAGTGGTTCCTGGTTCCAAAGTGGTTTCAGGTTCCAAAGTGGTTTCAAATTCCAAAGTGGTTTCAGATTCCAAAGTGGTTCCAGATTCCAAAGTGGTTCCAGGTTCCAAAGAGGTTGCAGGTTCCAAAGTGGTGTCAGGTAACAATGGGGTTTCAGATTCCAAAGTGGTTCCAGATTCCAAAGCGGTTCCAGGTAACAAAATGGTTGCAGGTTCAGAAGTGGTTTCAGATTCCAAAGTGATTTCTGGTTCTAAAGTGGTTTCAGATTTCGAAGTGGTTCCAGGTTCCAAAGTGGTTTCACCTTCCAAAGTGGTCGCAGGCTCCAAAGTGGTTTCAGGTTCCAAAGAGGTTTCAGATTCCAAATTGGTTCCAGGTTCCAAAGTGGTTTGACCTTCCAAACTGGTTTCAGATTCAAAAGTGTTTTGAGAGTCCAAAGTGGTTTTAGGTTCCAAAGTGGGTTCAAATTCCAAAGTGGTTTCAGATTCTAAAGTGGTTCCAGGTTCTAAAGTGGTTCCAGGTTCCAAAGTGGTTGCAGGTTCCAAAGTGTTTTCAGGTTCCAAAGCAGTTTCAGATTCCAAAGTGATTTCAGGTTCTAAAGTGGTTTCAGATTTCAAAGTGGTTTCAGATTGCAAAGTGGTTCCAGGTTCCAAAGTGGTTCAACTTCCAAGGCATTTGCCGGTTCCAAAGTGGTTTCAGATTCCAAAGTGGTTCCAGGTTCTAAAGTGGTTCCAGGTTCCAAAGTCATTGCAGGTTCCAAAGTGCTTTCAGATTCCAAAGTGATTTCAGGTTCCATAGTGGTTTCAAATTCCAAAGAAGTTTCAGGTACCAAAGTGGTTTCAAATTCCAAAGTGCTTTCAGATTCCAAAGCGATTTCAGGTTCCAAAGTGGTTTCAGATTCCAGAGGTTCCAGCTTCAAAAGTGCATCCCGATATAAAGAGGTTCCAGATTGAAAAAGTGGTTTCAGATTCCAAAGTGGATTCAGATTCCAAAGTGCTTTCAGATTCCAAAGTGGTTCCAGATTAAAAGTAGATTCAGATTCCAAAGTGGTTTCAGGTTAGGAAGTGGTTTCAGATTCCAAAGTGGTTTCAGATTCCAAAGTGGTTTAAGATTCCAAAGTGGTTTCAGGTTCCAAAGTGGTTTCAGATTCCAAATTGGATTAATGTTCCAAAGTGCATTCAGATTCCAAAGTGGTTTCAGATTCCAAAGTGGTTACAGGTTCGAAAGTGCGTTCAGATTCCAAAGTGGATTCAGATTCCAAAGTGGTTTCTTATTCCAAAGAGGTTTCAGATTCCAAAGTGTTTCCAGGTTTCAAAGACGTTCCAGTATCCAAAGTGGGTTCAAATTCCAAAGTGGTTTCAGATTCCAAATTCGTTCCAGGTTCCAAAGTGGTTTCAAGTTCTAAGGTGGTTGCAGGTTCCAAAGGGATTTCAGATTCCAAAGTGGCTTCAGGTTCTAAAGGGTTTCAGCTCCTAAGGTGCATTCAGATTCCAAAGAGGTTTCAGGTTCCAATGTGGTTTAGGGTTCCCAAGTGGTTTCAGATTCCAAAGTGATTTCAGGTTCCAAAGTGGTTTTAGGCTCCAAAGTGTGTTCAAAATCCAAAGTGGTTTCAGGTTCTAAAGTGGTGTCAGGGTCCAAGGTGGTTCCAGATTCCAAAGCGGTTCCAGGCAACAAAATGGTTGCAGGTTCAGAAGTGGTTTCAGATTCCAAAGTGATTTCAGGTTCTAAAGTGGTTTCACCTTCCAAAGTGGTTTCAGGCTCCAAAGTGGTTCCAGGTTCCAAAGTGGTTACACCTTCCAAAGTGGTTGCAGGCTCCAAAGTGGTTTCAGGTTCCAAAGTGGTTTCAAATTCCAAATTGGTTCCAGGTTCCAAAGTGGTTTCAAATTCCAAAGTGGTTTCAGGTTCCAAAGTGGAGTCAGGTAACAAAGGGGTTACAGGTTCCAAAGTGGTTTCAGATTCCAAAGTGGTTCCAGATTCCAAAGCGGTTCCAGGTAACAAAATGGTTGCGGGTTCAGAAGTGGTTTCAGATTCCAAAGCGATTTCTGGTTCTAAAGTGGTTTCAGATTTTGAAGTGGTTGGAGGTTCCAAAGTGGTTTCACCTTCCAAAGTGGTTTCACCTTCCAAAGTGGTTGCAGGTTCCAAAGTGGTTTGATTCCGAATTGGTTCCAGGTTCCAAAGTGGTTTCCAATTCCAAACTGGTTCCAGGTTCTAAAGTGGTTTCACCTTCCAAACTGGTTTCAGATTCCAAAGTGATTTCAGGTTCCAAAGTGGTTTTAGGTTCCAACGTGGTTCCAGTAACAAAAGTACTTCCCGTTACCAAAGTGGTTTCATGTTCCAAAGTGGTTTCAGATTCCAAAGTGGTTCTAGATTCCAAAGCGGTTCTAGGTAACAAAATGGTTGCAGTTTCAGAAGTGGTTTCAGATTCCAAAGTGATTTCAGTTGTAAAGTGATTTCATTTGTAAAGTGGTTTCAGATTTCAAAGTGGTTGGAGATTCCAAAGTGGTTGCAGTTTCCAAAGTGGTTCAACTTCCAAGGCATTTGCCGTTTCCAAAGTGGTTTCACCTTCCAAAGTGGTTCCAGGTTCTAAAGTGGTTCCAGGTTCCAAAGTCGTTGCTGGTTCTAAAGTCGTTGCAGGTTCCAAAGTGCATTCAGATTCCAAAGTGGATTCAGATTCCAAAGTGGTTTCAGATTCCAAAGTGGTTCCAGATTAAAAGTAGATTCAGATTCCAAAGTGGTTTCAGGTTAGGAAGTGGTTTCAGATTCCAAAGTTGTTTCAGGTTCCAAAGTGGTTTTAGGCTCCAAAGTGTGTTCAAAATCCAAAGTGGTTTCAGGTTCTAAAGTGGTGTCAGGGTCCAAGGTGGTTCCAGATTCCAAAGCGGTTCCAGGCAACAAAATGGTTGCAGGTTCAGAAGTGGTTTCAGATTCCAAAGTGATTTCAGGTTCTAAAGTAGTTTCACCTTCCAAAGTGGTTTCAGGCTCCAAAGCGGTTCCAGGTTCCAAAGTGGTTTCCAGATTCCAAAGTGGTTCCAGATTCCAAAGTGGTTTCAGGTTCCAAAGTGGTTTCAGGTTCCAAAGTGGTTGCACGTTCCAAAGTGGTTTCAGGTCCCAAAGTCGCTTCAGATTGCAAAGTGGTTGCAGTTCCTAATGTCCTTGCAGATTCCAAATTTGTTCCAGTTTCCTAAGTGTTTCCAGATTGCAAAGGGCTTTCAGGTTCCAAAGTTTTTTCAGGTTCCAAAGCAGTTTCAGATTCCAAAGTGGTTCCAGGTTTCAAAGTCATTCCAGGATCCAAAGTGGTTTCAAAGTCCAAAGAGATTTCTGGTTCCATCGTGGTTTCAGATTCCAAATTAGTTCCAGGTTCCAAAGAGGTTTCAAATTCTAAAGTGGTTGCAGGTTCCAAAGGGATTTCAGATTCCAAAGTGGCTTCCGGTTCCAAAGCGATTTCAGGTTCCAAAGCGATTTCAGATTCCAAAGTTTTTTCGGTTTCCAAAGTGGTTTCAGATTCCAACGTGGTTTCACAATCCAAAGTGCATTCAGCTTCAACTTTGGTTCCAGATTCCAAAGTGGTCCCAATTTCCAAAAGTGATTGCCGTACCCAAAGAGGTTCCAGAATCCAAAGAGGTTCGGGATTCAAATTTGGTTCCAGATTCCAAAGTGGTTTCATGTTCCAAAGTGGTTCCTGGTTCCAAAGTGGTTTCAGGTTCCAAAGTGGTTTCAAATTCCAAAGTGGTTTCAGATTCCAAAGTGGTTCCAGATTCCAAAGTGGTTCCAGGTTCCAAAGAGGTTGCAGGTTCCAAAGTGGTGTCAGGTAACAATGGGGTTTCAGATTCCAAAGTGGTTCCAGATTCCAAAGCGGTTCCAGGTAACAAAATGGTTGCAGGTTCAGAAGTGGTTTCAGATTCCAAAGTGATTTCTGGTTCTAAAGTGGTTTCAGATTTCGAAGTGGTTCCAGGTTCCAAAGTGGTTTCACCTTCCAAAGTGGTCGCAGGCTCCAAAGTGGTTTCAGGTTCCAAAGTGGTTTCAGATTCCAAATTGGTTCCAGGTTCCAAAGTGGTTTGACCTTCCAAACTGGTTTCAGATTCAAAAGTGTTTTGAGAGTCCAAAGTGGTTTTAGGTTCCAAAGTGGGTTCAAATTCCAAAGTGGTTTCAGATTCTAAAGTGGTTCCAGGTTCTAAAGTGGTTCCAGGTTCTAAAGTGGTTCCAGGTTCCAAAGTCGTTGCTGGTTCAAAAGTCGTTGCAGGTTCCAAAGTGCATTCAGATTCCAAAGTGATTTCAGGTTCCATAGTGGTTTTAAATTCCAAAGAATTTTCAGGTACCAAAGTGGTTTCAAATTCCAAAGTGCTTTCAGATTCCAAAGCGATTTCAGGTTCCAAAGTGGTTTCAGATTCCAGAGGTTCCAGCTTCAAAAGTGCATCCCGATATAAAGAGGTTCCAGATTGAAAAAGTGGTTTCAGATTCCAAAGTGGATTCAGATTCCAAAGTGCTTTCAGATTCCAAAGTGGTTCCAGATTAAAAGTAGATTCAGATTCCAAAGTGGTTTCAGGTTAGGAAGTGGTTTCAGATTCCAAAGTGGTTTCAGATTCCAAATTGGTTTAAGATTCCAAAGTGGTTTCAGGTTCCAAAGTGGTTTCAGATTCCAAATTGGATTAATGTTCCAAAGTGCATTCAGATTCCAAAGTGGTTTCAGATTCCAAAGAGGTTACAAGTTCGAAAGTGCTTTCAGAGTCCAAAGTGGTTTCTTATTCCAAAGAGGTTTCAGATTCCAAAGTGTTTCCAGGTTTCAAAGACGTTCCAGTATCTAAAGTGGGTTCAAATTCCAAAGTGGTTTCAGATTCCAAATTCGTTCCAGGTTCCAAAGTGGTTTCAAGTTCTAAGGTGGTTGCAGGTTCCAAAGGGATTTCAGATTCCAAAGTGGCTTCAGGTTCTAAAGGGTTTCAGCTCCTAAGGTGCATTCAGATTCCAAAGAGGTTTCAGGTTCCAATGTGGTTTAGAGTTCCAAAGCGGTTTCAGATTCCAAAGTGATTTCAGGTTCCAAAGTGGTTTCAGGTTCCAAAGTGTGTTCAAAATCCAAAGTGGTTTCAGGTTCTAAAGTGGTGTCAGGGTCCAAGGTGGTTCCAGATTCCAAAGCGGTTCCAGGTAACAAAATGGTTGCAGGTTCAGAAGTGGTTTCAGATTCCAAAGTGATTTCAGGTTCTAAAGTGGTTTCACCTTCCAAAGTGGTTTCAGGCTCCAAAGTGGTTCCAGGTTCCAAAGTGGTTACACCTTCCAAAGTGGTTGCAGGCTCCAAAGTGGTTTCAGGTTCTAAAGTGGTGTCAGGGTCCAAGGTGGTTCCAGATTCCAAAGCGGTTCCAGGTAACAAAATGGTTGCAGGTTCAGAAGTGGTTTCAGATTCCAAAGTGATTTCAGGTTCTAAAGTGCTTTCACCTTCCAAAGTGGTTTCAGGCTCCAAAGCGGTTCCAGGTTCCAAAGTGGTTTCCAGATTCCAAAGTGGTTCCAGATTCCAAAGTGGTTTCAGGTTCCAAAGTGGTTTCAGGTTCCAAAGTGGTTGCACGTTCCAAAGTGGTTTCAGGTCCCAAAGTCGCTTCAGATTGCAAAGTGGTTGCAGTTCCTAATGTCCTTGCAGATTCCAAATTTGTTCCAGTTTCCTATGTGTTTCCAGATTCCAAAGGGCTTTCAGGTTCCAAAGTGTTTTCAGGTTCCAAAGCAGTTTCAGATTCCAAACTGGTTCCAGGTTTCAAAGTCATTCCAGGATCCAAAGTGGTTTCAATTCCAAAGAGATTTCTGGTTCCATCGTGGTTTCAGATTCCAAATTAGTTCCAGGTTCCAAAGTGGTTTCAAATTCTAAAGTGGTTGCAGGTTCCAAAGGGATTTCAGATTCCAAAGTGGCTTCCGGTTCCAAAGCGATTTCAGGTTCCAAAGCGATTTCAGATTCCAAAGTATTTTCGGTTTCCAAAGTGGTTTCAGATTCCAACGTGGTTTCACAATCCAAAGTGCATTCAGCTTCAACTTTGGTTCCAGATTCCAAAGTGGTCCCAATTTCCAAAAGTGATTGCCGTACCCAAAGAGGTTCCAGAATCCAAAGAGGTTCGGGATTCAAATTTGGTTCCAGATTCCAAAGTGGTTTCATGTTCCAAAGTGGTTCCTGGTTCCAAAGTGGTTTCAGGTTCCAAAGTGGTTTCAAATTCCAAAGTGGTTTCAGATTCCAAAGTGGTTCCAGATTCCAAAGTGGTTCCAGGTTCCAAAGAGGTTGCAGGTTCCAAAGCGGTGTCAGGTAACAATGGGGTTTCAGATTCCAAAGTGGTTCCAGATTCCAAAGCGGTTCCAGGTAACAACATGGTTGCAGGTTCAGAAGAGGTTTCAGATTCCAAAGTGATTTCAGGTTCTAAAGTGGTTTCAGATTTCGAAGTGGTTTCAGATTCCAAAGTGGTTGCAGGTTCCAAAGTGGTTCAACTTCCAAGGCATTTGCCGGTTCTAAAGTGGTTTCAGATTCTAAAGTGGTTCCAGGTTCTAAAGTGGTTCCAGGTTCCAAAGTGGTTGCAGGTTCCAAAGTGTTTTCAGGTTCCAAAGCAGTTTCAGATTCCAAAGTGATTTCAGGTTCCATAGTGGTTTCAAATTCCAAAGAAGTTTCAGGTACCAAAGTGGTTTCAAATTCCAAAGTGCTTTCAGATTCCAAAGCGATTTCAGGTTCCAAAGTGGTTTCAGATTCCAGAGGTTCCAGCTTCAAAAGTGCATCCCGATATAAAGAGGTTCCAGATTGAAAAAGTGGTTTCAGATTCCAAAGTGGATTCAGATTCCAAAGTGCTTTCAGATTCCAAAGTGGTTCCAGATTAAAAGTAGATTCAGATTCCAAAGTGGTTTCAGGTTAGGAAGTGGTTTCAGATTCCAAAGTGGTTTCAGATTCCAAAGTGGTTTAAGATTCCAAAGTGGTTTCAGGTTCCAAAGTGGTTTCAGATTCCAAATTGGATTAATGTTCCAAAGTGCATTCAGATTCCAAAGTGGTTTCAGATTCCAAAGTGGTTACAGGTTCGAAAGTGCTTTCAGATTCCAAAGTGGATTCAGATTCCAAAGTGGTTTCTTATTCCAAAGAGGTTTCAGATTCCAAAGTGTTTCCAGGTTTCAAAGACGTTCCAGTATCCAAAGTGGGTTCAAATTCCAAAGTGGTTTCAGATTCCAAATTCGTTCCAGGTTCCAAAGTGGTTTCAAGTTCTAAGGTGGTTGCAGGTTCCAAAGGGATTTCAGATTCCAAAGTGGCTTCAGGTTCTAAAGGGTTTCAGCTCCTAAGGTGCATTCAGATTCCAAAGAGGTTTCAGGTTCCAATGTGGTTTAGGGTTCCCAAGTGGTTTCAGATTCCAAAGTGATTTCAGATTCCAAAGTGGTTCCAGATTCCAAAGCGGTTCCAGGTAACAAAATGGTTGCGGGTTCAGAAGTGGTTTCAGATTCCAAAGCGATTTCTGGTTCTAAAGTGGTTTCAGATTTCGAAGTGGTTGGAGGTTCCAAAGTGGTTTCACCTTCCAAAGTGGTTTCACCTTCCAAAGTGGTTGCAGGTTCCAAAGTGGTTTCAGGTTCCAAAGTGGTTTGATTCCGAATTGGTTCCAGGTTCCAAAGTGGTTTCCAGTTCCAAACTGGTTCCAGGTTCCAAAGTGGTTTCACCTTCCAAACTGGTTTCAGATTCCAAAGTGATTTCAGGTTGCAAAGTGGTTTTAGGTACCAACGTGGTTCCGGTAAAAAAAGTACTTCCCGTTACCAAAGTGGTTTCATGTTCCAAAGTGGTTTCAGATTCCAAAGTGATTTCAGATTCCAAAGTGGTTTCAGGCTCAAAATGTTGCAGGTTCCAAAGTGGTTACAGATTCCAAAGTGGTTCTAGATTCCAAAGCGGTTCTAGGTAACAAAATGGTTGCAGTTTCAGAAGTGGTTTCTGATTCCAAAGTGATTTCAGGTTCCAAAGCGGTTTTAGATTACAAAGTGGTTCCAGTAACAAAATTACTTCCCGTTAGCAAAGTGGTTTCATGTTCCAAATAGGTTTCAGGTTGCAAAGTGGTTTTAGATTACAAAGTGGTTCCAGTAACAAAATTACTTCCCGTTAGCAAAGTGGTTTCATGTTCCAAATAGGTTTCATGTTCCAAAGTGGTTTCAGATTCCAATGTGGTTTCAGGCTCAAAAGGTGCAGGTTCCAAAGAGGTTTCAGTCTCAAAAAGTTGCAGGTTCCTAAGTGGTTTCAGGTTCCAAAGTGGTTTCAGGTTCTAAAGTGGATCCAGATTCCAAAGTGGTTCTAGATTCCAAAGTGGTTCCAGGTAACAAAATGGTTGCAGTTTCAGAAGTTGTTTCAGATTCCAAAGTGATTTCAGGTTCTAAAGTGGTTTCAGATTTCGAAGTGGTCTGAGGTTCCAAAGCGTTTTCAGGTTCCAAAGTGATTTCAGGTCCCAAAGTTGCTTCAGATTGCAACGTGGTTGCAGTTCCTGATGTCCTTGGAGATTCCAAATTTGTTCCAGTTTCCTAAGTGATTCCAGATTCCAAAGTGCTTTCAGGTTCCAAAGTGCTTTCAGGTTCCAAAGCAGTTTCAGATTCCAAAGCGGTTTCAGGCTGAAAAGTGGTTTCAGGTCCTAAAGGGGATTCAAATTCCATAGTGGTTTCAAGTTTCAATGTGGTTTCATATTCCAAAGTGCATTCAGATTCCAAAGTGATTTCAGTTTCCAAAGTGGTTCCAGATTCCGAAGTGGTTTGAGATTCCAAAGTGGTTTCAGGCTTCAAAGGGATTTCTGATTCCAAAGTGATTCCAGGTTCCAAAGTGTTTTCAGATTCCAAAGTGGTTTCAGGCTTCAAAGTGGTTTCATATACGAATGTGGTTTCTGGTTCCACAGTGATTACAGGTTCCAAAGCGATTTGTGATTCCAAAGTGATTTCAGGTTCCAAAGTTTTTTCAGTTTCCAAAGTGGTTTCAGATTCCAACGTGGTTTCACGCTCCAAAGTGCATTCAGATTCAAAATTGATTACAGATTCCAAAGTGGTCCCAATTTCCAAAGTGATTGCAGTACCCAAAGAGGTTCTAGAATCCAAAGAGGTTCGAGATTCAAATTTGGTTCTAGATTCCAAAGTGGTTTCATGTTCCAAAGTGGTGTCAGGTAACAAAGGGGTTACAGGTTCCAAAGTGGTTTCAGATTCCAAAGAGGTTTCAGGTTCCAAAGTGGATTCAGGTTCCAAAGTGGTTACAGGTTCCAAAGTGGTTTCACCTTCCAAAGTGGTTGCTGGTTCCAAAGTGGTTTCAGGCTCCAAAGTGGTTTCAGATTCCAAATTGTTTACAGGTTCCAAAGTGGTTTCAGATTCCAAAGTGGTTTCAGATTCCAAAGTGATTTCAGATTCCAAAGTGCTTTTAGGTTCCAAAGTGTGTTCAAATTCCAAAGTGGTTTCAGGTTCCAAAGTGGAGTCAGGTAACAAAGGGGTTACAGGTTCCAAAGTGGTTTCAGATTCCAAAGTGATTCCAGATTCAAAAGCGGTTCCAGGTAACAAAATGGTTGCGGGTTCAGAAGTGGTTTCAGGTTCCAAAGTGATTTCAGATTCCAAAGTGGTTTTAGGTTCCAAAGTGGTTCCAGGTTCCAAAGTGGGTTCAGGTTCCAAAGTGGTGCTTGTTAACAAAGGGATTACATGTTCCAAAGTGGTTTTAGGAACCAAAGTGGTTCTAGTAACAAAAGTTCTTCCCGTTACCAAAGTGGTTCCAGGTTCCAAAGTGGTCTCACCTTCCAAAGTGGTTCCAGGTTCCAAAGTGGTTGCAGGTTCCAAAGTGGTTTGATTCCAAATTGGTTCCAGGTTCCAAAGTGGTTTCAAATTCCATAGTGGTTTCAGATTCCAAAGTGATTTCAGGTTCCAAAGTGTCTTCATAATCCAATGTGGTTTAAGATTCTTAAGAGGTTTCAGGTTTCATAGTGTTTTCAGGTTCCAAAGTGGAGACTTCGATACAGGACGGTGAGGGGGTGCACCACTGATGTTGTGCTCAAGCAGGCATGGAGCAGGTAAACCAAGCAGCGACTGCAAAGCAAGTGTCATCTTAGCAATTCCACCTGTGTGCAGAAGAGATCCAGCAGCCTTTTTCAGTCCTGGCTCTTCGTCTGTGCGAGCAGAGACCAATCGTTCGTGCACTCCAAACTGGGATTCAGAACGGCTGGGGAGGACACCACAGATGTGGTGCCCAAAAAATTTTAGCTGGCAAACCAAGCAGCGACTGCAAAGCAAGTGTCATCTTAGCAAATCCTGCTGTGTGCAGAAGAGATCCAGCAACCATTTTCAGTCCTGGCTCTTCGTTTATGCGGGCGGTGACAAATCGTTCGTACACTCCAAACTGGGATTCCGGACAGCGGGGGGTGCACTACAGATGTTGCTCGCATACGGACTTTTTGCTGGTAAAACAAACTGCGACTGCAAAGCAAGTGTCACCGTGGCAAATCGTGCTGTGTGCACAAGAGATCCAGCAGCCTTTTTCAGTCCTGGACTTCTTCTGTGTGAGTAGAGACCACTCCTTCGTGCACTCCAATCTCGGATTCAGGACACCTGGAGGATGCACCACAGATGTTGTGCTCAAACGGACTTTTTCCTTGTAAACCAAGCAGCGACTGCAAAGCAAGTGCCACCGTAGCAAATCGTGCTGTGTGCACAAGAGATCCAGCAACCTTTTTCAGTCCTGGCACTTCGTTTGTGCGGGCGGTGACAAATCGTTCGTACGCTCCAATCTGGGATTCCGGACAGCGGGGGGCGACTGCACCACAGATGTTGTTCTCATACGTACTTTTTGCTGGTAAAACAAGCAGCGACTGCAAAGCAAGTGTCAGCGTAGCAAATCTCGCTGTGTGCACAAGAGATCCAGCAGCCTCTTTGAGTCCGGGCTCTTCGTCTGTGCGAGCAGAGACCACTCATTCGTGCGCTCCAATCTCGGATCCAGGACAGCGGTGTGGTGCACCACAGATGCAGTTCTCATACGTACTTTTTGCTGGTAAACCAAGCAGAGACTGCAAAGCAAGTGTCACCGTAGCAAATCGTGCTGTGTGCACAAGAGATCCAGCAGCCTTTTTCAGTCCTGGCACTTCGTTTGTGCGGGCGGTGACAAATAATTCGTACACTCCAAACTGGGATTCCGGACAGCGGGGGGGTGCACCACAGATGTTGTTCTCATACGTACTTTTTGCTGGTAAAACATGTAGAGACTGCAAAGCAATTGTCACCGTACCAAATCCTGCTGTGTGAGGAAGAGATCCAGCAGCCTCTTTCAGTCTGGTCTCTTCGTATGTGCGAGAAGTGACCACTCATTCGTGCACTCCAATCTGGGATTCAGGATGGCGGGGGGGTGCACCACAGATGTTGTGTTCAAACTGACTTTTTGCTAGTAAAACGTGCAGAGACTGCAAAGCAAGCGTCACCGTAGCAAATCGTGCTGTGTGCACAAGAGATCCAGCAACCTGTTTCTGTACTGGCTCTTCGTTTGTGCGGGCAGTGACAAATCGTTCGTACTCTCCAAACTGGGATTCCGGACAGCGGGGGGGTGCACCACAGATGTTGTGTTCAAACGGACTTTTTCCTTGTAATCCAAGCAGCGACTGCAAAGCAAGTGTCACCGTAGCAACTCCTGCTGTGCGCAGAACAGATCCAGCAGCCTCTTTCAGTCCCGGCTCTTCGTCTGTGCGAGCAGAGACAACTCGTTCGTGCACTCCAATCTCGGATTCAGGACACCTGGAAGATGCACCACAGATGTTGTGCTCAAACGGACTTTTTCCTTGGAAACCAAGCAGCGGCTGCAAAGCAAGTGCCACTGTAGCAAATCGTGCTGTGTGCACAAGAGATCCAGCAGCCTTTTTCAGTCCTGGCACTTCGTTTGTGCGGGCGGTGACAAATCGTTCGTACGCTCCAAACTGGGATTCCGGTCAGCGGGGGGCGACTGCACCACAGATGTTGTTCTCATACGTACTTTTTGCTAGTAAAACAAGCAGAGACTGCAAAGCAAGTGTCATCTTAGCAAATCTCGCTGTGTGCACAAGAGATCCAGCAGACTCTTTCAGTCCGGGCTCTTCGTCTGTGCGAGACGAGACCACTCGTTCGTGCGCACGAATCTCGGATACAGGACGACGGGGGGGGGGCACCACAGATGTGCTCAAACAGACTTTTTCCTTGTAAACCAAGCAGCGACTGCAAAGCAGGTGCCACTGTAGGAAATCGTGCTGTGTGCACAAGAGATCCAGCAGCCTCTTTCAGACTGGGCTCTTCGTCTGTGCGAGCGGAGACCACTCGGGCGTGCGCACGAATCTCGGATTCAGGACAACGGGGGGTGCACCACAGATGTTGTGCTCAAGCGGAGTTTTTCCTGGTAAACCAAGCAGCGGCTGCAAAGCAGGTGTCACCGTATCAAATCGTGCTGTGTGCACAAGAGATCCAGCAGCCTTTTTCAGTCCTGGACTTCTCCTGTGTGAGTAGAGACCACTCCTTCGTGCACTCCGATCGCGGATTAAGGACACCTGGAGGATGCACCACAGATGTTGTGTTCAAACTGACTTTTTGCTAGTAAAACATGCAGAGACTGCAAAGCAAGCGTCACCGTAGCAAATCGTGCTGTGTGCACAAGAGATCCAGCAGCCTTTTTCAGTCCTGGCACTTCTTCTGTGCGAACAGAGAAAAATCATTCATGAACTCCAAACTCGGATACAGGGCACCTGGAGGATGCACCACAGATGTTGTGCTCAAAAGGAGTTTTTCCTTCTAAACCAGAGACTGCAAAGCAAGTGTCACCGTAGCAAATCGTGCTGTGTGCACAAGAGAACCAGCAGCCTTTTTCAGTCCTGGCACTTCGTTTGTGCGGGCGGTAACAAATCTTTCGTACACTCGAAACTGGGATTCCGGACAGCGGGGGGGTGCACCACAGATGTTGTTCTCATACTTACTTTTTGCTAGTAAAACAAGCAGCGACTGCAAAGCAAGTGTCACCGTACCAAATCCCGCTGTGTGAGGAACAGATCCAGCAGCCTCTTTCAGTCCGGGCTCTTCGTCTGTGCGAGATGAGACCACTCGTTCGTGCACTCCAATCTCGGATTCAGGACGGCTGGGTGCTGCACCACAGATGTTGTGCTCAAACGGACTTTTTACTTCTAAAACAAGCAGCGACTGCGAAGCAAGTGCCACCGTAGCATATCGTGCTGTGTGCACAAGAGATCCAGCAACCTTTATCAGTACTGGCTCTTCGTTTGTGCGGGCGGTGAGAAATCGTTCGTACACTCCAAACTGGGATTCCGGACAGCGGGGGGGGACTGCACCACAGATGTTGTTCTCATACGTACTTTTTGCTAGTAAAACAAGCAGCGACTGCAAAGCAAGTGTCACCGTAGCAAATCTCGCTGTGTGCACAAGAGATCTAGCAAACTTGTTCAGTCCTTTCTCTTCGTTTTTGGGGGCGGTGACAAATCGTTTGTACACTCCATCCTGGGATTCCGGATGCCGGGAGGGTGCACCACAGATGTTGTGCTCATAAGGACTTTTTGTTGTTAAAACAAGCAGAGACTGCAAAGCAAGAGTCACCGTAGCAAATCGTGCTGTGTGCAGAAAAGATCCAGCAGCCTCTTTCAGTCCCGGCTCTTCCTCTGTGCGAGCAGAGACAACTCGTTCGTACACTCCAACCTCGGCTTTAGTACGGCGGGGGGGTGCACCACAGATGTTGTGTTCAAACGGACTTTTTCCTTGTAAAACAAGCAGCGACTGCACAGCAAGTATCACCGTAGCACATCCTGCTGTGTGCAGAACAGATCCAGCAGCCTTTTTCAGTCCGGGCTCTTCGTCTGTGCGAGAAGAGACCACTCATTCGTGCACTCCAATCACGGCTTCAGGACGGCGGGGGGGTGCACCACAGATGTGCTTCTCATACGGACTTTTTGCTAGTAAAACATGCTGAGACTGCAAAGCAAGCGTCACCGTAGCAAATCGTGCTGTGTGCACAAGAGATGCAGCAACCTTTTTCAGTCCTGTCTCTTCGTTTGTGCGGTTGGTGACTAATCGTTCGTACACTCCATACTGGGATTCCGGACGCCGGGGGGTTGCACCACAGATGTTGTGCTCATAAGGACTTTTTGCTGGTAAAACAAGCAGCGACTGCAAAGCAAGTGTCACCGTAGCAAATCGTGCTGTGTGTAGACGAGATCTAGCAGCCTCTTTCAGTCCCGGCTCTTCCTCTGTGCGAGACGAGACCACTCGTTCGTACACTCCAATCTCGGATTCAGGACGGAGGGGGGGTGCACCACAGATGTTGTGTTCAAATGGACTTTTTCCTTGTAAACCAAGCAGCGGCTGCAAAGCAAATGCCACCGTAGCAAATCGTGCTGTGTGCGCAAGAGATCCAGCAGCCTTTTTCAGTCCGGGCTCTTCTTCTGTGCAAGCAGAGACAAAACATTCATGAACTCCAAACTCGGATACAGCACAGATGCTGTGCTCAAACGGACATTTTCCTTATAAACCAAGCAGCGGCTGCAAAGCAGGTGCCACCGTAGCAAATCGTGCTGTGTGAAGAAGAGATCCAGCAGCCTTTTTCAGTCCGGGCTCTTCTTCTGTGCGAGGAGAGACAAAACATTCATGAACTCCAAACTCGGATACAGGACACCTGGATGATGCACCACAGATGCTGTGCTCAAAAGGACATTTTCCTTACAAACCAAGCAGCGGCTGCAAAGCAGGTGCCGCCGTATCAAATCGTGCTGTGTGCACAGGAGATCCAACAACCTTTTTCAGTCCTGGCTCTTCGTTTGTGCGGGCGGTGACAAATCGCTCTTACCCTCCAAACTGGGATTCCTGACAGCGGAGCGGGGCACCACAGATGTACTTCTCATCCGGACTTTTTGCTAGTAAAAAAAGAAGAGACTGCAAAGCAAGTGCTACCGCAGCAAATCCTGCTGTGTGCAGAAGAGATCCAGCAGCCTTTTTCAGTCCGGGCTCTTCGTCTGTGCGAGAAGAGACCACTCGTTCGTGCGCACGAATCTCGGATACAGGACGGCGGGGGGACGCACCACAGATGTTGTGCTCAAACGGACTTTTTCCTTGCAAACCAAGCAGCGACTGCAAAGCAAGTGCCACCGTAGCAAATCGTGCTGTGTGCACAGGAGATCCAGCAACCTTCTTCAGTCCTGGCTCTTCCTTTGTGCGGGCGGTGACAAATCGTTCGTACACTCCAAACTGGGATTCCGGACAGCGGGGGGCGACTGCACCACAGAAGTTGTTCTCATACGTACTTTTTGCTAGTAAAACAAGCAGCGACTGCAAAGCAAGTGTCACAGTAGCAAATCCTGCTGTGTGAGGAACAGATCCAGCAGCCTTTTTCAGTCCCGGCTCTTCGTCTGTGCGAGCAGAGGCAACTCGTTCGTGCACTCCAATCACGGCTTCAGGACGGCTGGGAGGTGCACCACAGATGTGGTACTCATACGGACTTTTTGCTAGTAAAACATGCAGAGACTGCAAAGCAAGCGTCACCGTAGCAAATCGTGCTGCGTGCACAACAGATCCAGCAACCTCTTTCAGTCCCGGCTCATCCTCTGTGCGAGCATAGACAACTCGTTCGTGCACTCCAATCTCGTATTCAGGACGGCTGGGAGGTGCACCACAGATGTTGTTCAAACGGACTTTTTCCTTGCAAACCAAGGAGCGACTGCAAAGCAAGTGCCGCCGTATCAAATCGTGCTGTGTGCACAGGAGATCCAGCAAGATTTTTCAGTCCTGGCTCTTCGTTTGTGCGGGAGGTGACAAATCGTTCCTACACTCCAAACTGGGATTCCGGACGGGGGGGGGTGCACCACAGATGTTGTTCTCATACGGACTTTTTGCTAGTAAAACAAGCAGAGACTGCAAAGCATGTGTCACCGTAGGAAATCCTGCTGTGTGAGGAACAGATCCAGCAGCCTTTTTCAGTCCGGGCTCTTCGTCTGTGCGAGAAGAGACCACTCATTCGTGCACTCCAATCACGGCTTCAGGACGGCGGGGGGGTGCACCACAGATGTGGTTCTCATACGGACTTTTTGCTAGTAAAACATGCAGAGACTGCAAAGCAAGCGTCACTGTAGCAAACCCTGCTCTGCGCACAAGAGATCCAGCCGCCTTTTTCAGTCCTGGCACTTCTTCTTTGCGGGCAGAGAGCAATCAATCATGAACTCCAAACTCAGATACGGGACACCTGGAGGATGCACCACAGATGCTGTGCTCAAACGGACATTTTCCTTATAAACCAAGCAGCGGCTGCAAAGCAGGTGCCACCGTAGCAAATCGTGCTGTGTGCACAGGAGATCCAGCAACCTTTTTCAGTCCTGGCTCTTCATCTTTGCGAGCAGAGACCACTCATTCGTGCACTCCAATCTCGGATTCATGACGCCGGGGGGGTGCATCACAGATGTTGTGTTCAAACGGACTTTTTTATTGCAAACCTATCAGCGACTGTAAATCAAGTGCCACCGTAGCAAATCGTGCTCTGTGCACAAGAGATCCAGCAGCCTTTTTCAGTCCGGGCTCTTCGTTTGTGCGGGCAGTGACAAATCGCTCGTACACTCTTAACTGGGATTCCCGACAGCGGGAGGGGGGCACCACAGATGTGCTCAAACGGACTTTTTGCAAGTAAACCAAGCAGAGACTTCAAAGCAAGTGCTACCGTAGCAAATCACGCTGTGTGCAGAACAGATCCAGCAACCTTTTTCAGTCCTGTCTCTTCGTTTGTGCGGGCGGTGACAAATCGTTCGTACACTCCAATCTCGGATTCAGGACACCTGGAGTTTGCACCACAGTTGTTCTCATACGTACTTTTTGCTAGTAAAACAATTAGAGATTGAAAGCATGTGACACTGTAACAAATCCTGCTGTGTGAGGAACAGATCCAGCAGCCTCTTTGAGTCCGGGCTCTTCGCCTGTGCGAGAAGAGACCACTCATTCGTGCGCACAAATCTCGGATTCAGGCCGACGGGGGGGTGCACCACAAATGTTGTTCTCATACGTAATTTTTGCTAGTAAAACATGCAGAGACTGCAAAGCAAGTGTCACCGTAGCAAATCGTGCTGTGTGCACAAGAGATAAAGCAGCCTTTTTCAGTCCGGGCTCTTCTTCTGTGCGAGCAGAGACAAATCATTCATGAACTCCAAACTCGGATACAGGACACCTGGGGGATGCACCACAGATGTTGTGCTCAAACGGACTTTTTCCTTGCAAACCAAGCAGCGACTGCAAAGCAAGTGTCACCATAGGAAATCCTGCTGTGTGCGGAACAGATCCAGCAGCCTCTTTCAGTCGGGGCTCCTCGTCTGTGCGAGAAGAGACCACTCGTTCGTGCGCACGAATCTCGGATTCAGGACGCCGGGTGGTACACCACAGATGTTGTGCTCAAACGGACTTTTAAATTGTAAACTAAGCAGCGGCGGCAAAGCAGGTGCCACCGTAGCAAATCGTGCTGTGTGCACAGGAGATCCAGCAACCTTTTTCAGTCCTGGCTCTTCTTTTGTGCGGGCCGTGACAAATCGCTCTTACCCTCCAAACTGGGATTCCCGACAGCGGAGGGGGGCACCACAGATGTACTTCTCATACGTTCTTTTTGCTAGTAAAACAAGAAGAGACTGCAAAGCAAGTGCTACCGCAGCAAATCCTGCTGTGTGCAGAAGAGATCCAGCAGCCTTTTTCAGTCTGGGCTCCTTGTCTGTGCGAGAAGAGACCACTCGTTCGTGCGCACGAATCTCGGATTCAGGACGGCGGGGGGATGCACCACAGATGTTGTGCTCATAAGGACTTTTTGCTGGTAAAACATGCAGCGACTGCAAAGCAAGTGTCACCGTAGCAAATCGTGCTGTGTGTAGACGAGATCTAGCAGCCTCTTTCAGTCCCGGCTCTTCCTCTGTGCGAGCAGAGACCACTCGTTCATGCACACCAATCTCGGCTTTAGGGCGGCGGGGGGGGTGCACCACAGATGTTGTTCTCATACGGTCTTTTTTCTAGTAAAACATGCAGAGACTGCAAAGCAAGCGTCGCCGTAGCAAATCCTGCTGTGTGCAGAAGAGATCCAGCGGCCTTTTTCAGTCCCGGTTCTTCTTCTCTGCGAGCAGGGACCACTCGTTCGTGCACTCCAAACTGGGATTCAGGATGCCTGGGGAGGGCACCACTGATGTTGTTCTCACACGGTCTTTTAGCTGGTAAACCAAACAGCGACTTCAAAGCAAGTGTCACCGTAGCAAATCGTGCTGTGTGCAGAACAGCTCCAGCAGCCTTTTTCAGTTCTTGCTCTTCGTCTGTGCGAGCAGAGACCAATCTTTATTGAACTCCATCCTCGATTTCAGGACAGTTTTAGGGTGCACCACAGATTTTGTGCTCAAACGGACGTGCAGCTGGTAAAAAAGCAGTGACTGCAAAGCAAGTGTCATCGTAGCAAATCGTGCTGTGTGCAGAAGAGATCCGGCAGCCTCTTTCAGTCCTGGCTCTTCTTCTGTGCGAGCAGAGACCAATCGTTCGTGCACTCCAAAGTGTGATTCAGGACGCCTGGGGAGAGCACCACTGATGTTGTTCTCATACGGACTTTTTTGTGGTAAACGAAGCAGAGACTGCAAAGGAAGTGTTACCGCAGCAAATCCTGCGGTGTGCAGAGCAGATCCAGCAGCATTTTTCAGTCCTGGCTCTTCGTCTGTGCAAGCCGAGACCACTCGTTCGGCCACTCCAAACACGGATTCTGGACGGCTGCGGAGGACACCACTGATATTTTCCCCATAGTACTTTTAGCTGGCAAACCAAGCAGCAACTTCAAAGCAAGTGTCACCGTAGGAAATCCCGCTGATTGCCAAAGAGATCCAGCAGCCTTTTTCAGTCCTGCCTCTTCGTCTGTGCGAGCAGAGACCAATCGTTCGTGCACTCCGAACTCGGACGCAAGACGGCGGGGGGGTGCACCACAGATGTGCTCTAACGGACTTTTAGCTAGAACATCAAGCAGCGACAGCAAAACAAGTGTCGTCGTAGCAAATCCTGCTGTGTGCAGAAGAGATCCAGCAGCCTCTTTCAGTCCTGGCTCTTCATCTTTGAGAGACAAGACCAATCGTTCGTGCACTCCAGTCTCGGATTCAAGACGGCGGGGGGGTGCACCACAGATGTTGTGCTCAAACGGACTTTTAGCTGGAACACGAAGCAGCGACTGCAAAGCACGTGTCACTGTAGCAAATCCTCCTGTGTGCAGAAGAGATCCAGCTGCCTCTTTCAGTCCTAGCTCTTCGTCTGTGCCAGCGGAGACCCCTCATTTGTGCACTCCAAACTGGGATTCAGGGCGCCTGGGGCGGGCACCACAGATGTTGTTCTCATACGGACTTTTTGGTGGTAAACCAAGAAGCGACTGCAAAGGAAGTCTTACCGTAGGAAATCGTGCTGTGTGCAGAAGAGATCCAGCAGCCTCTTTCAGTCCTGCCTCTTCGTCTGTGCGAGCAGAGAGCAATCGTCCGCGCACTCCAATCTCAGATTCAGGACGGTGGGGGGATGCACCGCAGATGTGCTCAAATGGACTTCTAGCTAGAACACCAAGCAGCGACTGCAAAGCAAGTGTCGTCGTAGGAAATCCTTCTGTGTGCAGAAGAGATCCAGCAGCCTCTTTCAGTCCTGGCTCTTCGTCTGGCACCAGAGATGTACTCAAGGAGACATCGAGTAGGTAAACCAAGGTGCGACTGCAATTCAGGTGGCACCATAGCAAAATTTACAGTCTGCAGAAGGCGCCCATCAGCATCTTTCATTCCTGGCTCTTTTTATGTGGCAGCGGAGGACAAACATTTGTGCTCTACTCAGATACAGGACTGCAGAACTGCCTTGAGAGGGCAACAAAAGAGCTGCAATATTTTGGAATCTGAGGCGGGAAAGGATGGAGCTCAACAATCAGGTTGCACCTTTTCAAAAGTTACTGCGTGCAGAAGAGTTCTAGTGGCAACTTTGAGACCTGGATCTTCGTCTGAAATATCAGAGGCAAAACATTTGCGCTCTACTCACTTATCTGCAGGACGTTTGAGATTTGGTGCTGGAGAGGTTGGACACAAATGGACTTTCAGATGAGAAAGCAAGGAGCGAAAGTAATACAGGTGGCAATTGCCCTCTCCTATCTTCCTCTCTCCTATCTTCCCCTCTCCTCTCCTCTCCTATCCTCCTCTCCCCTCTCCACGGCACTCCATTCCTCTCCACTCCACTCCTCTCCACTCTCCCTCTCCTCTCATCGTCTCTCCTTTCAATTTCTCTCCTCTCCTCTCCTGTCCTTTCCTCTCCTCTTCTCCTCTCTCCTCCTCTCTCCTCTTTTCTCTTCTGCACTCTTCTTCTCTCCCATCCCCTCCCCACCCTTCCACTCCTTTCTACTCTCTCCTCTCCTCTCCTCTCCTCTCCTCTCCTCTCCTCTCCTCTCCTCTCCTCTCCTCTCCTCTCCTCTCTTCTCCTCTTTTCATCTCTTCTCTCTTTCTCATCATCTCATTGCATCCCATTGCATCTCAAACCATCTCAATGCATCCCATCTCATTGCACCTCATCTCCTCATTGCATCCCTCCCATTCATACCTCATCCCATCTTATCCCATCCCAATTTTTTTATCCCCCATCCCATCCCACCCCATCCCCTTGTGAGTGACTGAACTGAAATAAGACTGGACTCTCCATTGTTTGAATTATTGCTGTGAGGAACTGGACTGGGACTCTTGGCTATTAAATTGGACATGATTAAAGAAGTTGTTCCTGATAGATTTATTTGTGTTTGCACCCTACGAATGCTTCAATGTTTCAACGTTGACCTTCACAATGGTCCTTCAGCATTACATATTGGAAACTAATTGGAGATGAGGCTTATAGGATCTATGTGTATCCTGTGAGATTCAAAGAGGGGAATTGTAAGCTGTAAATCAAAACCACCCTTAATTGTAGACTGTACATTGGGACCTCTCTGTTGAGAGTAAGATGGGGCTGGTTCTTCAAGGTAATGAAGAAATCAGAGCAAACTTGTTATAAATGATCAAAGTCCAATTATAAAATCAAAGGTAATTTATTGCAATTTAATACAAAGAGGTAATAAGCAAAGCAGCGCTGGGTGCGTGGGGAGTCACTGCTCCACCAACACGCACACCAGGGAAGTGACAATGTCCTATATTTATTGTACCAAGGTATGCATATTCATTCAGGTGTCGCAACATGTTAATTTTCCTTTGCTTTGTATTACAATTACTTTCGCAACACTGTTCCGCATGCGCACTGCCTCCTGGTGGTCTTGGGCAGGGGTCCCGGGATGAAGTAAGGGTCTTCCTCGTTGCTGCACTTTTCACCTCAGTGGGACTGGCGCATGCTCAGTTCATTTCTTCTTGATCTCATCATTTCTGTACTGGTTCGTACTAGTCGTCCCGGATGCGTTCTATTCTTTATCAGTGAAACAGGATATTGTGATTTGACATTTACAAATTATTACTTGTTTTAGGATCGCTCAAGCATCTTGTACCAGCCTTGCTCAATAAGCGAGTTAACAATTATAAGTGAATTAACAATTAGCAATCTCTCATAATCAGCAAATTCATAGTTTACATTTATTACAATTCCCCCCTTTTTCTCTTTATTCCCCAATTTGCTGATTCAAATTTTGAACCACTTCTCTTGCGGCTGATGGTATACCCGTATTTTCTAATTCAATTTCTGATTGTTCTTCATCTGGTGTAATGTCATTGTTATTAATGCTTTGTTGATTCGTGTATTTGAGGTCTCCCCTCTCATTCTCCCATTTGTCTCTATCTGATTATAACATGTGGCATATCAGTGATTCTTACACACCATGTAGCAGGTCAGAATAATGGGGGATTTAGATTAGATGATATCTGCAACATATGCCAACCATAGGCTTCTTGGCCTGCCCTTCTCTCCTATATCTCTTTGATAACAGGGGAGGCCATCCTTCACATCAAGGTCTGGCATGGCATGTGTCCCCACCACTCAACGCCTGCTGGGTTGCAACCAGCAGCGGAGTGAAAAGTTCTTCTTGGTGGCAAACACAGAGGCCAACCCAGTCTTGCCCTTGACTGTGGTGGTAGGCATTTGGCCAACCTCAGTCCTGGCACCTCGTTGTCAATGCAGAGTTTCACCTGCTTCATTCAGTAACAAATCACCACTATGGCAAAACACATGCGGATTAACATTAGCAGTATGTATACTACAGGGTGCAGCAGCATGTTGAAGATGCTTGTGGCAGTGAGTGACCAGCCAAAGAAATTTCTCATCAGTAGAGTTCTCTCACCCTCTTAATTTGTCCCATTGTCTGCTCTATAACGTTATTATTGTATTAAACTCTTTCTCATTTCTGCCTTAGCATTTTCTAGTAGCTGCTGCAAATTTGCATGCTTTAATATCTGTTTTACAATTGACAAATCTATACAGTACAAGGTGTAGTTTCTTATTAGCAACTGGCTAGTAAGTACAGGTGGTGTTATACAAAATCACAACTTCTAATAAGAGCTACTTTACAAGGACACATATTCAGGCTGTTACTTTTCAGTTGCTCCCAAGTGATGTTTTGCAGTCATTCGTTTCTTTCTTCCTCTATCTCCTTCTGCTCAGGATATTCACGGTCAGCTCCTGTAGCTGAGGCATTGGGTTTTTCCACTTGTCTGTCCAGCTCATGGTGAGGCTTGAGAAACTTTGCAGGCAGCTGCCATGGACCTGTGGGTAGGGGGACACAAATATACCCCTTCCCCAGGGTTATCAGTTAAAGCATTTCCTTAAAGCAAAGGCATTCTGATGAAACAGGAATGTGAAGCAGCTGCAGAAGTAAACTGCACAGCGTTAACAGTCAAGGAGTTTGCTGCATCATTGCCCATTTCTTTTTTCTTTCTCTGCCACCCTGATGCTGCTTGGGTGGCGGCTGGTAAAGCTTGTGGTTGCACCACCCCTCTCACTTTTTTTTTCAGTTAGCAGTCACCCCCAGGTTACTTAAAACACACTGTGGTGTCTCTACAAACTGCTCCGATATTTCAGTAGATCGAGAGGTGTTTTTACTCTAGCACATAACTTTTTATGTTGCTCCCCCTGCTTTGGGCGGTTACAAACGTCCATCTGCTTGGCAGTAGCCATAAATACCTGCCTGCTCAACAGCAGCTCTGTATTAACCCTTTCTTGTCCAAAATGTTAATCTGTTACACATTTAAAACTTTTACATGAATAAATAACAAAAAAAAAAAAAAAAAATACACAGAAAACACAAAATGTAGACAAAATGTGGTACAATGACCTTATAAAGACAAAAAACCAGCTCCAAACAGCGTCATCGCAATGTAAGGTGGCAGGCTCAATCTCAGCAGGCGTCCCCGCAGAGGCTCTGCCTCCCTCACTTCGTATGAGGCTTGGGCTTTTAAACTAACCAAAATGCACACTCATTCCGACACAGGTGGCCAGCCCTCATCGGAAGAAGTGGCCAGCAGTATCTATAAAGGTCTACAAGGGTCGATAAAAACATGAACATACTTATATTTGCCAACTTTTAGTGCATAAATATCACAGAGAGACTATAAGCACACAATACATCTGCATCCCCCACCCATCTTACTTTTCCCTTTACAGCTGCCCATTTATCATGAGGATCTGGGGGATATAAACCAGGCTTCTTTTCCGGATCAACAGGCACCGGGTCAAAAGGACTATCCAGGTCAGCATCAGAATTATCAGGAGTCAGAAACTCAGGAGCAGCAACAGTAGTTTGATGAACGTGTACAGGCTTCTCATAAATGTCGTCTGGAATTTCAGCGTTATCGAGTGCAATTAAAACTTTTCCTCCCCAAATTTCTATGCAATAATGTACCATTTTTTCCTTATTTTTTTTCCTTCTTGGGAGGGCCAAGAGCCCCAATATTTAATCATCAACCCTAAAAGACTGTCAGGAGGTATTTTGGGTAATTTATTCTTATAACCCTCATGGAAATTTTTTTTTTTTCTTGTTTTCGAGCTCGACTTTTGTTTTGACCCATTTTATTCTTCCGATCGGTTATCTATTGTAGTGATCACTATAATCTAAAAGATGAGGTCCAGGAATTTTATGGCAATTCCTCCAGCCCTTGGTTACCAGTGAGAGTGTCTTGCAGGGGGTCTTAGGACCTATTACCCACCCATGAATTCCCCTAAAAATCGCTTCAGTCCTTCACCGGCCAAGTCCCTCGCGGGAGATTGGAACCGCGGTTAGAAGACCTCCGCATTCGCTTTGGAGCTTTGTCCTAATCCGCCCTGGACTTTTGTTGCAATGCATCTCAGAACCTTGCTCCGTCTCAATCACACTCTCACACAAGCAGGCAACTGTATCCCACCCAACCGAACGGTATTCCTTATCCTTACACTTACGACTCTGTCGTCTTCGTTCGGATCTTCGTGCACCAGAATTACGGGTATCTTAGACTGCAGTTTCCTTCTTTACCTAGGAGCTCCAATTCCTTTGCTTATTGCCTCTCCTGTCCGTTGATCTCCGAAGGTCAATCCCAATTAGAATCTCCTCAAGCCCCTCTCGGGGAGACCTAATCCAGGAGATCACCTGGAGATCACGTCGGGGTCACCAAATTGTTATAAATGATCAAAGTCCAATTATAAAATCAAAGGTGATTTATTGCAATTTAATACAAAGAGGTAATAAGCAAAGCAGCGCTGGGTGCACGGGGAGTCACTGCTCCACCAACACGCACACCAGGGAAGTGACAATGTACTATATTTATTGTACCAAGGTATGTATATTCATTCAGGTGTCGCAACATGTTAATTTTCCTTTGCTTTGTATTACAATTACTTTCGCAACACTGTTCCGCATGCGCACTGCCTCCTGGTGGTCTTGGGCAGGGGTCCCGGGATGAAGTAAGGGTCTTCCTCGTTGCTGCACTTTCCACCTCAGTGGGATTGGCGCATGCTCAGTTCATTTCTTCTTGATCTCATCATTTCTGTACTGGTTCGTACTAGTCATCCCGGATGCGTTCTATTCTTTATCAGTGAAACAGGATATTGTGATTTGACATTTACAAATTATTACTTGTTTTAGGATCACTCAAGCATCTCGTACCAGCCTTGCTCAATAAGCGAGTTAACAATTATAAGTGAATTAACAATTAGCAATCTCTCATAATCAGCAAATTCATAGTTTACATTTATTACAAACTGAAGAAGACTCCCTCTCCAGGGTCCTTGTAGCCCCCTTCAGACACTGGAAGCTGCTCAGAGGTCTCCACGCAGCTTCTCTTTTAAAGCCCCAATGCTCCCTGCCTGGCTTCCTTCAAGGAGCTTCTGCCACCTGCAGGAGCTCTGGCACCCTCCACAGCCAACACAGACCCATGAGGCCTCATGCCCAGCTTACAGCTCTGCAACATCCCCCACCCCACAGCTTCCGTGCCTTCACACGGGGGTCCTGCTTCACCTCAGTGCCAGGCATCTCCATCACTCCCAACATTCCTGCTCCCTCCCAGTAGCCCTGCTACTCTTAAAGCTCCCCATAACCCATCTGGTACCCAGAAATCCACCCTGTCCCAGCCATCTCCATCCATTCTGGCACCCCTAAGCCACCCCAAAAGTACATGGTACCCCAAAACCCAATCAACCACAGGCATCTTTATCCCTTCCAATCCCCATGGTACCCCAGAACCACCCCAAAATCCACCTTGTACACCAAACCCACCCAGCCCCAGGTATCTCCATCTCTCCCAACACTGCTAGTACCCCTAAACAACCTCAAACCCCAGCTTTATTGAGCCCCAGGTGGAAGGATCCCCACATACAGCACGTTGGGGTGTAGGGATGCTGCTTTGGGTGAGAGCCCCAGCCCATGGCCCTTCAGCAGTTTCTCCCACAGCTTCAGCCTAGAACCCAGGTGGGTCACCCTGGCAACGGGTCAAAATGGGGCCCTTTGTGACCTCTTTTGTGTCACCCCACTTCACTGCTTTGCTCAGGGCAGCAGACAGTGACAGAAAAAGGCAGGAGAAAGGAGCTATTGATTTGCATCTGAGCTCAAGCCCCTTTGCATTCCATGCTTCTCGATTCCATGATCCCATCCCATGCCCAGCTGCAGTGATCCCAACCCTTCTGCCCAGCGGTTGGTACCCTGCTGGATCCCCATCCCCTCCACGAGGTCTGGCAGGTGGCTACAGAGTGGGAGCAAGTGAAGACCCATTGGCAAGAGTGGCAGAAGCAAGCAAAGGCAGAAAAAGCAGTGTGGGAAAGCTGGGCTGCAGGTGAGGACCAGCAGCCTCCCCAGGTATGGGAATAGCAATTGACCCTCACCTGCTACAGGCTCCTTCCATGAGGTCCTCTGGCATACAACGCTGTGAGGCTTGCTGAGAGCATCTCCTGCATGGCAGGAACTTGGCTTTTGGGGACTTTGGTTTCCCACCCTCCAACTCAACCCAGGAGAAAGGAGAGGTGGAGAAAGGCTGAAACCCCTGTGCCAGCAGAGGAGATGGCAGCAGCAGCCCAGCTGGAGAGAGCCCAGCCTGAATAAGTGTGGACACTGCCTGTTGGGCACCCCCAGTCCTGCATCCTGGCATCTGCACCCACTGCCCTGTGCCCAGAGGGGATGGGGGTTCGAACCCTCCTGCCATCAGCTTGTCCCCCCACTGCAGAAGCATCTGCTCCAGGAGAACCCCAGCCGGGAATATTTGTTGTTATTCCCAGAGTGACATTAAGACGCAAACGAGAACAAATACTGCTAATCAAAAGATTTATTGCTTACTTATCCAAACAAAGAAGTTATTTGCTGCAGTTAAGAAAAGAGTGACAGGAAATGGGGAGAAAATAGAAAAGAAGGAAATGTGGCAAGCAGTCGGGATAGAGTTGCAGCAAGAGATATCAACATCATGGACCCAGAGGCATTCTGCTGGTCTGTAGTCTCTGTGTAATTTGGTGGTGGTGGGGGGGGGGCTCCACTCACCATCGGATCACAGAGTCTTTTATAGCGTCTTACTGCATCCCTGCACATGCTCTCAGTCCTGGCACACTGGTCCCAAGGGGCACACGTGGGGTGCGTGCCAACACTGTGATCATTTGCTGTGGGCTGCACATGCTCCACCACAACCCGCCTGCCTTAGCCTTGGTCGAGACTGGTTTTGGGTGGCTGATGATTCCTTATCTGTTCACAGCACCTGAGCTTGGCTCAACTGTACATCTCACAGTGAGCTCACAAGACTGCAAACAAGCTTTGCGACAGCTTAAAATAGGGTTTCCCACACCTCCCCGTGGCTCAGAGATTGTTGTGTCTTTATGCATGGTGGTGACAAAGTAGGGAAAATAGTTAAGCATGGAAAAAAGCATCATCTATACATCTTTACAACTCAGGTGTTAGGTTTAGGCTTGCTCAGCTAACAAGCAGGGTACACCACAAAACGACCACAAGCTGCAGCTTCTAAAGCGAACACACTAAAGCAAATAAGCACACTAATGCAAATCAGGTATATATCTCTCTTTATATAGAAAATAAGTACAAGAAAACAAATCAGATACATATATATAAGTAAAATACAGAGGAAAATGAGCAACACATCAAATCAATACTTGATAGAGAAAATAGAGATTAAGAAGAAATACATCACCAATTTGGGTGACATGGTTTAGTGTGTGGCGTCCCTGCCTATGTCAGGATTGGAACTCCATGATCTTAAGGTCTTTTCCACGCCTAACTATTCTATGATTCTATGGTTCTATGGATCACCGCGAAATCATCCTCCAGCCCCACACTTGAGCTGGGAAGCCCCGTTGCAGCCGATGCTGGGAGTCTCAAGTGATTGGGAAAGTTCCTGCACTGTGTGTCCATCCACAGGTGAGGCCTCAGATTAAGGGCTTCAGGAGACTTGAAGACTACAAGAGGCTCCTGCTTTTATACCCTTAGAAACACAACAGGCCGTACGCCAGCTCTGTCACTGTTTACTCGTGGGGCCCTGCAGTTTCTCATCATCTCAGTGTTGCCCACACTGAGAGCATTGGCCAGCCACACCGGCTTGCCCAAGTGGCAAGCTCATAGAACAGCTGCACCCTCATAGGTTCTTGCCCCTTTCCGACAAACAGTCCTTATGACCATACACATATGTACCCTGCCAAGTACACTGTCACAAAACCATCCTGTGTTATGTCTCTAAGTCATGAGAGGGAATCAGCTCTTCAGCTAGGTTCCCATCTGTTACACACCGTAACAGTCAAATCCAAGCAGAGGAGCGGTAGGCATGTAGAGGAAGCAGCAAATGGAGATAAGAAAGATAATGAAAAGAATATTTTATTTTATTTTATTTTCACAAAATAATGGAAAACAACAAAAATTGTCTCCCTGATGTAGACACTCAAGTTTGCTTCTGCAGGTGAAAATAATCTGAATACGAATAAAACTCCCTTGGAGCCAAGACAATACATTTTCTAAGAGCCTCTGAGCTTTCACAATGGCACACACAATCCTGACTTCCTCAGGAGGAACTCAAAGGTACTCTTCTGTTTAACTGCACATTTGTGATGGAGGATCTGTGGGAGTACTGGGATTGAATATCCCATGAGGCAGGGAATCTCTGCTTTTACAATAAGGACACAGGGCTATAACTTCAGTTTTCCAGAGAAAAAGAATGTTCGGCTTCGATTTGATTAACCCCTGTAGGACTGATGGAAGAAGCCTTAGCATTTCAGGCAGCTTGCTTTCACAAGTCACACAGTGTTTATGGTGATTTCCTGTGCCACACACCTGACAAATTACTTTGCCCTTTATTTAAAAAAAAGAATACGCTTCACATAGTATCTGCAAACTATGAACAACACTAATAAAAAGAGTACTTGATCTTAGAAATTGCCGTGCTTATTCAACCCTGCAAGTAGAAGTGATCCTTCAAGTCTGTGCTGAGGGGTCTCTGTTTTATTTAGGCCATAGTGCCTACCCATCACAAATCGATGGATCTTGGTGACAATTCATTTTCAACTATGGCACAGTTCCTTCAGGAGATCCAGCATCAACACCTCCAGATGTTCGTATAGACTGGTGCCAGTTTGCTTAGTCACTGCACTCACACAAAACAGCAAGTCCAGTGTCTGCAAGGAAAATGATTCTTATCCCCCTGAGGGTGCCCGAGCACAGTCACTGTATCTCACAAGTGTGATCCCATCAGAGCTGAGACTAACGAGTCTTCTATTTTGAGTTTTAAGTGCAGGGTTTATTGTGTTTTTTAATAAGAGTCTGTGAGACTTAGTTTATCCCAGTGATGCTTCTTTGAGAGTCTAAATTTATTGGGAAATTCCAGCCAAAAAG
This sequence comes from Ara ararauna, assembly GCA_028858755.1. NCBI lineage: Eukaryota > Metazoa > Chordata > Aves > Psittaciformes > Psittacidae > Ara > Ara ararauna. Next base: position 10,858,654 of record CM054384.1, read on the forward strand.
CAGGTTTATTGTCATTCAGCTCTACTGTGCTCTAACAGGATATGAGTGCATTTGACTACTGCTGAAATGTAGGCAGGGTGAACTGATTTGCATCAGCATGCCAGGCACCTATTAGTATTACTGAATCTTCAGTCTGCTCTGCATTTGTACTTTCAAGGTGGGTTTTAGGCTGATTCTCAGTGCTTGGTAACTCTTAGCTTAAAGACAGTGGTGTTAATTGTGAGCCAAGTGAGGCATTCTGCTGTGGAGTTAACTTACAGGTTTAAGCTTTTCCTGTTCAGTAGTTGTTTGGGCTCACGTATGTTTGGCTAGTGGGTTGGCCGCAGTTTTCTTAGTTATTTTTCAGAACTAAAGGCTATGGTAGATGTTGGTTTCTTGTCCTTTAGCCTCCTTCCTATCTGTTAAATAAGTTATTTAGCTCCTGGTTGGTTCCTCAACCAAATGTTTTGAAAAGCAGGAAATTCTTCATTTGCTGATGAAGTTTATGGCCTTTTTTCCCTCAGCAAAGTATGGAAGTGGCGGTGAAACTTGTCCAGTTTCATGTAGGACTTTGTCCTGTACCCGTTGTAGAGCTTTAGCTTTATATTTAATGTGTCCCCCAGCGAGTATATCATCATCGATTCTTATTTTTAAGGGTGAGAAAACCCAACGTGGTGTGTAAGTTATTTTATCCATTTGTACCTTGTACTTGCTGCTTAACGCAGCCTGACTTCACTATCTCATGGTCCTCTGTTAAAGACGGAGCTGTCAACTGAGTTGAAGAGTTAATCTACAACATCAAAGCTGAACTTCTTTGGCCACAAAGTATACACTAGGTTACCAGCTGAGGTAACACTTGAATTGGTGTTGACTTCATGACTTCTTTCCCCATACCTGCCTGACCACTGTTAGTATCCCAAACTGTGGACAGCGCTTCAATCTTTATTTCCATGTTGGCTGAGCCATCACTTAGTGAGAGCTGTCAGCAAAGTCGGAGTTGCTGTGTACTGGAATGAAGCCATGCAGTGTCGGCTTTTATTGCCCTCTTTTCCTGTCTCCTAATGAAGCCAATGGCAATGCCAGTGAAGGGAGGTGAGCCTGCATACTTGAACCAGTGTTTACATTGGACTGGTTCCTGTAGTCTGTTTTCATTTCAACTCTGCTACTGCTGTCTAAAAAGTCTTAAAGATGTTAATTATTTTTGTTGGCATACCCTAACACATCAATATGTTCAGTGCGAATTGCCAGCAAGGACATCTTTTCCCCGTAATAAATGTTGCTTAAAGTTTGAAGATATTCCGTTATCCCCTTTTGCTTTATTTATCTTGTCACCAAGTTGACAGCAGCACAGTTCTGCTAAGGCAGACGGTGAGGAGTGGCTGTAGTTGTGGGCTATAAGGTTGTGGATCCCAGCTCATCTGGCAGAACTGAGCTACTGCCAAATGTTTCACAGCCTCATCCGGTCCTCGTTTCCTGAACACCCAAGGAGACCACAGGCCATGCTCCTGAGTGCATTTTGCCATCTGACACTCCTTCTTATGGATGCACTTCGTGGTAATCTGAAATCTAGTGGGTTGCCATATAGCGTCCCAGCCTCAGCACTGATTTGGACACTTGCATTAATGCTGCCACGTTAGTTCCTAAAAAAAATCCTAAAAGCAAGCCCTCGTTCAGAGTCAGGGCTGGAGCTGCTGTGAAGTTACCCAGGGTGGAAGTCTGGAGCCTGAAGGAAGGTGAGATGTTCTTGTTCCATGTGCACCTCCTCTATGAAGACTGGCTGAGAAAGTTGGGGCTGTTCAGCCTGGAGAAGAGAAGGCTGCATGGAGACCTCATAGCAGCCTTCCATATCTGAAGGGGGGCTATCGGGATGCTGGGGAGGGACTCTTCATTAGGTGCTGTAGTGATAGGACAAGGGGTAACGGGTTCAAACTTCAACAGGGGAAGTGTAGATTGGATATGAGGAAGAAGTTCTCTACTGTAAGTGTGGTGAGGCACTGGAATGGGTTGCCCAGGGAAGCTGTGAATGCTTCACCGCTGGTGGTGTTCAAAGCCAGGTTGGGCGTAGCCTTGGGCGACATGGTTTAGTGGGAGGTGTCCCTGTCCCTGGCAGGGGGGTTGGAACTGGATGATCTTAAGGTCCTTTCCAACCCTAACTATTCTATGATTCTATATTGGTGCATTTTCACATTTTGAGGAAGTGAGACTGTTTGTAGGAGTTCAGCAAGTACAGCATAAAAAACCAAGGGTGAAGACTGGTAAAGGTTTTCTGTAGACCTTCCTAAGTAAAAGCACATGTTTCCTTATCCACCTCTTGTAAAAGAACCGTAGAAAGAGCATCTCCTTACACCTAATGCTGCCATGCAGGGGTGTGCAGCTACTTGCAAAGCCTCTGTAAGTTTGCAATGTTTGGTGCGGTAACTCACAAGGACCTGCATTAGCATTTAAAAACCATCAATCAATTGTTAATCACCTTCTTCAACCAGGTTCGGGACTCGCCAAACTGGTGAGTTCCATGGGGAGTGAGTTCTGGAAATGAGATTTTGCTTTTCCAAATCGACTGTGACTTCAGAGATTCCCTTTTGTGCTGCTTCAGACATTGGGGATTGTGTTCACCTTTAAATCCCACCTCCTGAGGGTTTGCAGTGAGCATAGGAGGGAGCTGAGTCCCCTTCCAGTCTCAGGGCTACAATCCCAGGATGAGATGCTTCAACTGACCAGGCAGAATCCCTTCTTTCTTCAGGGTTAAAGGAGATCCAAGCCTGTCCTGGCCTGGCTCTCCTGTCGGATGATGGGACAAGAAACAGGCTGTGCACAGAAGTGGTGGTGTCACCACATCTGGAGGTATATAAAAGACCTCTTAGATATGAAAAAATAATTTATATATACATGGAGGTATATAAAAGACCTATTAGGTATATAAAAAGACCTTTTAAATACCTGGAGGTATTTAAAAGACATGTAGATATGGAACCTGTAGACATGGCTCAGTGGCGGACTTAGTGTTTGGTTAATGGTCGGATTCAATGTTCTTAAGGGTCTTTTCCAACCTAAATATTCCACAATTCTACAAAATACTGTTGTTTATACCCAGCTCTGTCTCTCACGGTAGAAATGACCCTGCAGGAAGGCAGTGTGTCTGCCAGCTGAGGGAGGGAACATCACTGCTGGCTTCAGGCTCTTTCCCATGGGGTTCCCCTGCAGCCCCAGGGAGCCCTAGAGGGAGCCCAAAGGGGCAGAGGCAGAGCCACCTTGGGCTGGGCCTCTGCTGCTGAGCTGGACCGGGCTCCTGGGACACAGAGAGATGGTGGCAATGGGGCAGCACTGCAGAGAGACAGCTGTGCCCAGGAGCAGGGCTGGGGCACTGCCTGCAGGCGCCTGGGGAGACCTGCGAGCCTGAGAGAGCTTAAAGGCCCCTGGCGGTGGAGGATGCTGAGAGCCCCCTGCAGGAGAAACCTTCCCAGCCCTGTGCATGGTAAGGCTCTGGGTGCAGGGCAATGCAGCTGCAGTTGCTGGTGGGATCTCCTGAAGCTGCTGCCTCAGACAGTCCATGGGATCTGTCAGGAGGACTCTCTTGGTTTCCCTGTGTAGGTAAGGAGGAGGATGTGCTGCAGAACAGGGCTTCTCTCTGCACCATGCAAGGGACAGGACAAGGCAGGTCCCTTGTCCCGGGCTGGCTGCAGGGTGTGAATGTGGGTGTGCAGCCAGGGGTGCCTAGCGCTGTCCTTGCGAGCAGGGTCCCTGCAGCCCAGGGTCTGTGTGCTGGGGCAGAGACTCTGCTGCCTGCCAGGGTCGGCACTCAGCCTGCCCGGGAGCTTCCCATGGTGCTGGGGGAGAAGGTGGGGTGGAAGGAAGGAAGTACCCCTGGCAGGGAAGGAAAAGTGTTGTTGTGCACTGGAGAGGGTGCTGTGTGGGTCAGGGCTGCTCCGAGCTCCACATCACTCTGAGCACGTTTGCATTGGGTCCTTCTGAGAGCCACTGAGGCAGCATTTGCCTGATAGGGAAGGATGCTGAGCTTTGATGTTTTTCCCTCTTGGTGGGCAGGTTGGGCAGTGGGAGGTGGGAATTTACTTCTCTGCTTTGGAGAAGGCAGCGAGAGTCTCGTCAGGACTTGTGTGAGCTCCTCCTGAGCTCCTGCACAGGCAGAGATGGCCCTGGGCAGAACCCTGCTGCCGGGAGGGGTGTGCAGGGCAGAGCTGAGCATACAGCCCATGGGATAGGCTCTGGGAGCACTGAGAGGGAGCAGAGGTGGGTCCAGAGCAGCAGCTCCTGGCAGGGACAGCTCCAGGCAGCAGAGACATGGGCAGGGAGTGGGGGGAAGTGCAGCCCAGGCCTGGGGAGGGTGCATTCAGTCAGCTCTCTTGGTGTCTGGCACTGGAGGTGGCTGCTGGCCATGCTCTGCTGGGCGCAGTCCTTTGCTTCTCCCCATGAGAACTCCATGATCTGCCCTTCAAAAGCGTGCTGCCTGGCTCTCAGCGCAGGACAGATGGTTGTTCTGAAGACCAATTTGTGTGTGAAGGCATCTTAAAGGCAGTGCAAGTGTAAGCAGAGGGCAAATGGGAAAGGACTGATGGACACTGTATCTCTCCTGTCTCTGAACTAAGCTACAAAGAGCTGAGAACTTCTCCCTCTTTCAATACTCTTCAGGTTTTCAGGCATACAAAGAAGGAATTATGCCCCTAGAACGAAGCCTCAGCACTGTTAAGCCAGGAAATAAATAACATAGTCCAAAGGACTTTGAGGCCATGCTGAGCCTCTGTGGTGCAGCCCAGACTCATTCTAGTCTTGAGTGCAAGTACTGAACATTACAATCAAGTTGGATTTCATTTCACATCCTTTGTGAACATCAGAGCTGGGCAATCCACTGCTTCAGAGCAAAGCTGACTCCATGGCAGAGGTCCTGCTCCTCACAGCACTTTCAGCCAGCACAAACCAGAGAAAGGAAACGCATTTCGGTTGGGGGGATTTCTATGGGAAATGCAGTGGATTTGCTCAGAAGTTTGCTGTAATTTCTCCCTCTCCTTCTCCATGGAATAGGCTCAATGCCCAGAGCAGCAGATGTCCAACAGCAGCTCCATCACCCACTTCCTCCTCCTGCCTTTCACAGACACACAGGAGCTGCAGCTCTGCCACTTCTGGCTCTTCCTGGGCATCTCCCTTGCTGCGCTCGTGGGCAATGGCCTCATCATCACCAGCACAGCCTGCGACCAGCACAGCCTGCGACCAGCACAGCCTGCGACCAGCACCTCCACACCACCAGGTACTTCTTCCTCCTCAACCTCTCCCTGCTGGACCTTTGCTGCATCTCCACCACTCTCCCCAAATCCATGGCCAATTCCCTCAGGGACACCAGGGACATCTCCCACACAGGTTGTGCTGCACAGCTCTTTTTCTTTCTCTTTTTCATTTCAGCAGAGTATTTTCTCCTCACCATTATGTCCTATGACCGCTACGTGGCCATCTGCAAGCCCCTGCATTACAGGGCCCTCCTGGGCAGCAGAGCTTGTGTGCACATGGCAGCAGCTGCCTGGGGCGCTGCGTTTCTCCATGCTCTGCTGCACACAGCCAATACATTTTCACTACCCCTCTGTGGAGGCAATGCTGTGGAGCAGTTCTTCTGTGTAGCCCCCCACATCCTCAAGCTCTCCTGCTCACATTCCTACCACAGGGAAGTTGGGCTTCTTGTGCTAAGTTGCCTTTTGGCACTCGTCTGTTTTGTTTTCATTGTGGGGTCCTATGCGCAGATCTTCAGGGCTGTGCTGAGGATCCCCTCTGAGCAGGGACGCCACAAAGCCTTTTCCACGTGCCTCCCTCACCTGGCTGTGGTCTCCCTCTTTGTCAGCACCGGTACCTTTGTCTACCTGAAGCCCCCCTCCTTTCCTCCCCATCCCTGGATCTGGTGCTGTCAGTGCTGTACTCAGTGGTGCCTCCAGCGGTGAACCCCCTCATCTACAGCCTGAGGAACCAGGAGCTCAAGGATGCTGTGAGGAAGCAGATGACTGGATGTGTCTCAGCAGCCATCCACTGTCTGCTGTCCTCTGCAAAGGGCTCTCAGTGTAGGTCATGAGTGGCCATGTCTGTCTTTGCTGCTTTACATTTGTTTTCCTGTTTCAATTTGTGGTGATGTTGTCTTCATAGAAAGGTCACTTTTCTTCTCCTCCTGCTTAATTAGCCTCTCGTGTTGAGTCACTTGGCTTCTCATTTTATTTAAGGGAAATAAATGACTCGGCAGCAAGTTCTTCTCTGTGATATGTCCTTACATGGCAGGAATGAAGGGTGTTGCGAGCGGGGCCCACAGGCTCCTCTTGCCTGTGTGGTAGGCAAGGACTGCAGGCTCCCTCTGCCTGCGGCAGGCCCCCCCTGCCTGCTCTCCGTGGTGGGAGAATGAAGACAATCAATATGATCATTCATCAGACTCGGTTTATTTCAGCTGAGGGTTCCAGTTATATACTCTATGCAGGCACACTTGCTAATATACGATTGGCTACTTATGCTACTAATTGATACATGATTGGTTACATGATCGGTTTGTGCTTGGTCACAGCTCAAAGGTTACATTCACATCCCACCCCCCTCTGGAGTTTTCCTCTTGGTTATGTTCCAGGGGGTTTCCAGCTTGCAGCTGTGCTTCAAGGTTGCAGTTATCAGTTGCTCCCTACATATCCCGACTTCTCAGGCTCCTCTGCCAACTCCCTCAAACTCTTCTCACGCACACGTTCTCTAGTAACCTTCAGCCAAGGCCTCAAAGCCTTTGGTTCACTACTGCTGGGCCTATGGTCTCATTGTGTCCGGTCTCCAGCAGCCATACCCCAACAATACCCCTCTTTTCTTTTTGCATCCACAACAATTCCCCCTTTTTCTTTTTGAACAAGTAAGATTTGGTTAGTTATTTTTGTTACACTAGACATGATACACCTATAAGCTATGCCAACTATTAAAAGAATTTGTAGTAGAATACCAATGATTCTAACCCCTTCCTTTATGAACCCCGACAGCCATTCAGATAGTCCCCCAAACAGTGATTTCAACCAGCCCTCAAAAAGTCCCGAACTTTCCCTCAAGGCATGTAAACCCTCTTTTAGTTGCATATAGTTGACCAATTCAGTTAACAGAGCCACATACATATTACCATCAACGACAGCGTAACAAACTGACAATAGACGACATAGGCCTACGCTGGTCCGAATTCCTGGGTATCCCATCCCTTTTATAATCTACTAAGTGCTAAGCAGTAACTTTCCACTCTCTCACTCCCTTATCATCCTGATGTAGCAAAAGTAAGGGTTACAAATATTCACATAGTTTGGTCTGTCTTTGAGATGCACATCCTGCTTTATCTTGCAAACTCTGCTCTGTTTTGCTAACCAATCTTCACCCTTCATTGTTGTCTTTACAGTTCTCAGGGCTTAGGCCTGCCCAGGGCATTAACACCTGTTGTTTTCTTTGCTGTTCCCAGGGCTGAAGCCAGACCAGGGTGATAATGCCTGAATCCATTTTGTTAACTATCTCTATCCCTTCACCCACATCAAAAGACAGTTTTTATAGATTTATGATCTACCTTGCCAAAGTTTCTATATTCTCCATTAGCTATTGTAGCAAACAAGGCACACAGATATAATACCTAAAAAGACTGACAAAATTATTAAGATAAAGTAAAGCCATCCTGTAATGCTCAAGCCAGAACCAAAAAAAATTTCTTATCAGTGGAGTTCTTTCACCCTTTTAATTTGTTCCATTGTCTACTCTATAACACTATCATTGTATCAAACTTTCTCACTTTTGCCTTAGCATTTTCTAGCAGCTGCTGCAAATTTGCATGCTTTAACATCTGTTTTACAATTGACAAATCCATACAATACAAGGTGTAGTTTCTTATTAGCAACTGGCTGGTAAGTACAGGTGGTATTATACACAAAATCACAGCCTCTAATAAGAGCTACTTTACAAGGACACATATTTCAGGCTGTTACTTTTCAGTTGCCCCCAAGTGACGTTTTGCAGTCATTTTGTACCCTATGCTCCTGCATCTCTGCACCTCCACACCCTGCACCTCTGCACTCCTGCTCTGTGCACCATGTACTCTATACTCCTGCATCCTGCACCTCTGCATCCTGCGCCTCTGCATCCTGCACCTCTGCACTCCTGCTCTGTGCACCATGTACTCTATACTCCTGCATCCTGCACCTCTGCACCCTGCACCTCTGCACTCCTGCTCTGTGCACCAGTGCGCTGCAGGCCTCTTTAAGCCTTATCTGTGGTGTCCCTACAAACTGCTCCGAAACACTGGCGTTACCAGCGCCGTTCCCAGCACAAAATCAAAAACACAGCGCTGCACCAGCCACCAAGAAGCAGAAAAATGACTGCTACCGCTGAACCCATGACAATATTCACTTCTTATTCCATACCATTCATGTCATGCTCAGATCTCACATCTTCAATATGCCATCACATGTATATATATACATCCACACACACACACACACACAGAGAGAAATCATCCCTCAGTGCCGCTTTGTGCAGCTACAAACGCCGGTCTGCTTGGCAGCAGCTATAAACACTGGCCTGCTCAGCAGCAGCTACAGCTGGCAGTCTGCCGAGCAGTAACCATAAATACCTGTCAGCAACAGCACTTCTGTATTAACCTTTTCCTGTCCGAAATGTTAATCTGTTACACCCTTAAAACTTCTACATGAATCCAATAACAAAACAAAAATACACAGAACAGTGTCTGCCCTCAATGCACATACGCACACATACATACACATGGGATCCCATAAACAGACTTCACACCAATACAAAATTTAAAACAGAAAATGTAGACAAAATGTGGTGCAATGACCCTGTGAAGAATCAAGAAATCAGCTCCAAACAGCGTCAGTGCAATGTAAGGTGGCAAGCTCAATCTCAGTGGGCGTCCCCGCAGAGGCTCTGCCTCCCTCACATCGTATGAGGCTTGGGCTTTTAAACTGACCAAAATGCACACTCATTCCGACACAGGTGGCCAGCCCTCATCGGAAGAAGTGGCCAGCAATATCTATAAGGGTCTGCAAGGGTCGGTAGAAACATGAACATACTTATATTTGTTAACTTTTCGGTGCATGAATATCACAGAGAGACTATAAGCACACAATACATCTGCATCCCCCACCCATCTTACTTTTCCCTTTACAGCCGGCAATTTATCATGAGGATCTGGGGGATATAAATCAGGCTCCTTTTCTGGATCAACAGGCACCGGGTCAAAAGGACTATCCAGGTCAGCATCAGAATTATCAGGAGTCAGAAACTCAGGAGTAGCAACAGTACTTTGATGAACGTGCACAGGCTTCTCATAAATGTCGTCTGGAGTCTCAGCGTTATCAAGTTTCGGAGTAATATTTCTTCTCCTTCCCCCGCGGCTTCTCCGGCAGCCGTACCTCTCACAGGCACGGGTAGCCCCATTGGTGGCGGCACCCAGTCCTCTCCCAACTTTTTGGACACTTTTCCTGCCACCTTTCTCTCGGCATGGTACTTTTGCAAACAGTTCATAACCTCTCTCCATGGGGTCGACATCCCTTTTTGCGGTCTTATTGTCCTTTATCACATCCTCCCACAGTTCATCTCCCAACCGTCTCCATTCAGCAGTGTCAAAACACCCAGCCGATTCTCGAAACAAACCGGCCAATCCTCCTATGGCTCTTCCTATGGCTATCAGGGTCTCCACCTCCTTAGACCCTACAGTCTTTACTCCCCGTTTCTCAAGAAACTTTACAAGTAAACTTACGGCTACCTCATGTTCCATTTCTCGTGTCCCCGACACCTCGTCAGCCACTGTCCATCCACAGGTAGCTCCAGACGTCTTGCGCACCGGGCGTCCCCTGGTGCAGGCTCCCTCTGCCCTACAGCTGTGGCGCGCTGCAGCCTGTCGGCACCACTCCTACGACTCTACCGCTCTCCTTCCACGACTTCTTGGCCCCGCTGGTCCGGTCCCACCGGTCCTTCCTTGTCCTTCTTGTCCCTCTGGTCCCTGTTCGGGAGCCACTTGTTGTGAGCAGGGCCCACAGGCTCCTCTTGCCTGTGCGGTAGGCAAGGACTGCAGGCTCCCTCTGCCTGCGGCAGGCCCCCCCTGCCTGCTCTCCGTGGTGGGAGAATGAAGACAATCAATATGATCATTCATCAGACTCGGTTTATTTCAGCTGAGGGTTCCAGTTATATACTCTATGCAGGCACACTTGCTAATATACGATTGGCTACTTATGCTACTAATTGATACATGATTGGTTACATGATCGGTTTGTGCTTGGTCACAGCTCAAAGGTTACATTCACATCCCACCCCCCTCTGGAGTTTTCCTCTTGGTTATGTTCCAGGGGGTTTCCAGCTTGCAGCTGTGCTTCAAGGTTGCAGTTATCAGTTGCTCCCTACATATCCCGACTTCTCAGGCTCCTCTGCCAACTCCCTCAAACTCTTCTCACGCACATGTTCTCTAGTAACCTTCAGCCAAGGCCTCAAAGCCTTTGGTTCACTACTGCTGGGCCTATGGTCTCATTGTGTCCGGTCTCCAGCAGCCATACCCCAACAATACCCCTCTTTTCTTTTTGCATCCGCAGCAAAGGGGAATGAAATCAGCTTTCTTGCTGCTCCAGCTCTGGGATGGGTGCTCTGTACCTGGAGTGGGAATAGCTCTTGGGAAGCCCAAGGGCCGGGACTGTTGTGCTGACTGCCTGTACCTGCAAGGAGGAAATGGAGAATACAGAGCCAGACTCCTCACCATGGTGCTTCGTGGGAGGACAAAAGACGATGGGGAGTAGTGACAGAGGAGAGGTTCAGCCAGGACAGAAGCAAACCTTGTTCCCATCAGTTTAGGCAAGTGCTACCTCAGGTCGCCCAGAGAGGCTGTGCAGTCTCTGGCCTTGGGGAATTTCCAACTCAGACTGAATCAAGCACTGAATCACTTACTCTCACCCTGTTTCTGATGGTTTGGACTTGAGACCTTCTGGGGTCCCTTCCAACCTCTGTTCTCTTATGATCCTACAATGATGGGCTTATGAAGGGTCACAAAGATGCTCTGAGGGCTGGAGCACACCTCCACACATTCATCTCCAGATGAAGACAGGCTGAGAGAGCTGGGGGTGCTCAGCCTGAGGAAGAGAAGGCTCCAGGGAGACATCTTAGCAATCTGCCCATGCCTAAACTGGGCCTACAGGAAAGCTGGAGAGGGGCTTTTTGCATGGGCGTGCAGTGACAGGAAGAACTGGAATGGCTTTCAGCTGAGAGAGGGGGATAAGATCAGACATTATTAAGTGATTTGACTTTGTGAGGGTGCTGAGACGCTGGCACAGGGTGCCCAGAGAAGCTGTGGCTGTCCCATCACTGGACGTGTTCAAGGCCAGGTTGGAAGGTGCTTGGAGCAACCTGCTCTTTGGACCAACATAAAACACCCCCATAACACCCAGAAATACCCTTGAGACACCTCAGAAAAACACCAAACCACCTGCACAACACCCAATGGACACCCTAAAACATCCCCCGAGCCCCCAAAACTCCACTGGCATCCCCCAAACTCCTCATGACCTTGTCCTCACCCTCCTGTGATGCTGTGTCCTAAACCAAAACATAAACCTTAACCCTAAACCCTATCCCTGGCCTAAACCCCTGTTCCTGACCCTAACTCTAAAACTCATTTATTTTTCCAATGTTATACTATTATAATAAAATGTAATTAAAATTATGAAAAAATAATTAAAAAACTCAAAACAATAAATAAAATAAAATAAAAAGATAAAATAAAAGAAATAATTTTTTTAAAAAAACAAACCCTAATTTGGTAAAAAGAAAGAAACCTGCCTTTCTGCTTTACCTTCTTCGTCTGTCTATTCTGTCTCTGTGAAGAAATGGTTCATTGAATCCTGGAATAACTCAGGATGGAAGAGACCCCTGAACATCATCTTGTCTGTCTGCCAGGTGAGATCATTCAAAGGCTCTTCCTTTCCTGCTGTCATCCACCAAGGAGCTCAAAAGGCACAACATCCTATTAGACAGGGAGTTAATAAAGACATTCAACAGTGTGGGCCCAACTGCTTGCACTGAGGGGTGTCGCTGGTAAGTGGCCGCCTGGAGAAATCTACCACTGGTGACATCTGGGCTTGATCCACCAGCCCACTTCCCACTCCTTCCATCATCCGTTTCTTCAGCCCAGAGATCACCAACTGGCTGTAAAGAGATTATTAATGGTCCAGGTACAAAACATGCCCTTTTTCCCCCTACCCATACAGGTTGGGCAATCGCTTTCTTGTCCTACAAGCACCTCGAGATGGCTGCAGGTGTATTTGGTCCATCACCTTCCAAGGGACTGGGGTGAGTGGACCAGCCTGTGATTATCCGGAGCCTCCTTGTTGCCCTTCCTGAGGAAAGGTTTGATGCCCGCCTTTTCCAAGGACCCCAGAACCTCTCTGATGGCTCTGACACGTTTGAGGGCACGATCCAGAAAGGATGATGTGAGTTTTTACCACGAGCCTGCACAAAGCATGCGAGAAAAATCCCACTGGGACATTGGGGGCTGTTCCTGGGGTCACACTCAGAAATGGCAAGGCCCTGGTGTCCACATCTGAGCTGTCCCCATGCACTCCTGCCACGGTTTAAGCCCAGCCTCATACACTCAGGGCTGTTCAGAAACACGAGTCCTCCCCTTGCACACGCAGAGCCGTGCACTGCAGCAGCAGCGTCTCTCTGGCTCCAGCTGCCACTGCCAGAGGCTGGAGGCACCTCAGCCCTGCGGTGTTGTCGCCCTGCTCTGCACTACCCTGAGGGCCCTGCGGCACAAGGAATGGGCACGGAGACCTCGGCTCAAGGAAGCACATCCCAGTGCTGCATTCAGAAAGGTTCCCAAGGAACACTGCTATCAAAGGGAAGTGACCTCAAGACACTGTCTGCCCCACGGGCCTTCATGGAAGCCCAAGGAAGAGCTGAGGCTGTCTGTGCTCACCTGGGTTCATCTCCCCAACCGCACACTGTGTGCATGCTTACATCTCACCTGTGCAGTGCAAACTCCTGACCTAGTCATCAGTTGTCCCTCCATGGAGTTGTCCCTTCCTGGAGGTTTGGTGAGAGGCCAGTGCTGGGCATGGCGGTTCCAAGGGGCTGCTGTGTGCCGATTGCCCTGGGGCACCTTGCGAGGCAGCCCAGCAAGCAAGGTCACAGCCCAGGCCCTGCTCTGCTGATGCTTCAGTTCTGCCCCAGGAGGCCTGGCTGTGTCAGGGACACTGCGTGCACCCCGTCCTGCACAGGTACACACGGGAGCTGGTCACTGGCGTTTTCCTCACCAGGGCACTTTGCTGAGCGTGTTCTTGACAGCAGCTGTGAGAGAAGACCTGAACGTTCAGGCACTGCCCACAGGAGATCACCTTTCTTTATGGAAACGCTGCTGTCATGGGTTCAGCAGCAGCAGTCATTTTTTCTGCTTCTTGGTAGCTGGTGCAGCACTGTGTTTTTGATTTTGGGCCTAGGAACAGCGCTGATAACACCAGTGTTTCAGTTACTGCTTAGTGATGTTTTGGTCTGGCCAAGGACTTTCTGAGTTTCATGCTCTGCCAGGGAGGAGGGGAGCCGGGAGGAAGCAGAGACAGGACACCTGACCCAAACTGACCAAAGAGGTTATTCCATAGCAGAGCACGTCATGCCCAAGATGGAGGACGAAGAGGAGAGACCCAGAAGGGTGGGGGGTGCACTGCGTGGTCGGGCTTGGTTTTAGGTGGTGAGAAATTGTATTCTTTCCTTGTATTTGCCTTGTCATTATTATTATTGGTGGTAGCAGTAGTGATTTGTGTTATACTTTAGTTACTAAACTGTTCTTATCTCAACCTGTGGGAGTTGCATTTTTTTCGGTTCTCCTTCCCATCCCTCCGGGAGTGGGGGGCAAGATAGAGGGGGGAGTGGGTGAGCAAAACTGCGTGGCTGACTGGACTTAAACCACGACAGTTCTTTTTGGCGCCCAACGTGGGGCTCGAAGGGTTGAGATAACGACAGGATTAATAGCCACTCGTCACAATGCTGATTTATTGGCTCTTAAAGTTGTTGCTTTTGGTTCTCCTGCGTTCATGGTTTCAGCCTGTTGTACCTTACTTACAGCCGGTATTTCTTATCTTAGCATGTTTCAGATATGGGTTTTGGTTTAAGGTTCTTGTTTTATTGTACTTTATTGGAATGGCTTGTGATACGGGCAGGCTCGAGAAGCCGTGGGGGGCGAATGTGTACCTGGCAGTTCGGCTGCTCTTCACCGTCCTGGCGAGGCTGTGGAGAGCCGAGGGGGGGCTGCCTCGGGAGCCGCCGGCTGCCGAAACGGCCCGGGGGAGCGGACCCGGGGAGCAGGAGCTGAGCCCCCCCACCGAGCCCAGCCTGACGGCTGCCGAGCAGAGGAAGGAGGTAGCAGAAGGGGTGAGCCCCCCGACTGAGCCCAGCCCGGCGGCTGCCGAGCCGCGGGAGGGGGAGGCTACCGAGCGGCAGGAGGAGACGGCAGAGAAGCCGGGCCCCGAGGCTGAACAGAGTCCCGTGGCCGAGCCCAGCCTCGTGGCGGCCGAGAGCATTCCCCGGCAGCTGCCCGCGGAGCCACAGGAGAACGCAGGAGACCCCGCAGCACTTCCCAGCAAGGCAGAGAAGGAAGCTCTGGACTCAGACAAAGAGCAGCTGGTGGTGAGAGAGCCGGCAAGCACAGCAGCTGCACCAGCCCCAGTGACAAGCACAGCAGCCTCATTTGAGAGCTCTGAAGGGTTTGAATGGCCTTTGGGTACCCTTGAGACCTGCCTGCTGATTGTGATGGGGATCAGCATGGTGGCATGCATACAGAGTGTGTTTTACCCACAACCATTTTGTCTGGTCCCCAGAGTTAAGCAGAGTGGGGTGTGGGCATTGTCTGGGGTTAGTCTGCAATCTATGATGACTAAGAGATTTTCCCCAAGCCTGGACAGTTATGAGTGGCAGGGTGTGTGGGACTGTATGGGCAAGTATCTTGTCCACTGGGCCCCTCCAGTGCTTTGGAAGCATTGGAGATGGAAGGCAGCTGTATGGAGTCCCCAGTGACAAGCTGCAGAAACTGCTGGAGGGGAGAGTGAATTACTTTGAGCCTGGTGGGCTCATGACACCTCAGGCCATCAGGGCAGAGATGCAGCATACAGATGGACTTATGATCGAGGGGTGGACTTGGCAATGGACACTGTGGCCCAGGTTACTGACGAGTGTGAACTCTGCACACAGCCTCTCCTGCTCTAAAAGGCTGTTACAGAAGATGGAGCTTGACGTCACGGACCGAATGGACTCAGCAGCTTTGTAGGGATTGGTCTATGCACTGAGGGATGATCTCTCTCCCTCTCTCTGTGTGTGTATGTATATATATACATGTGATGGTATATTGAAAATGTGAGATCTGAGCATGACGTGAATGGTATGGAATAAGGGGTGGATAATGTCATGGGTTCAGCAGCAGCAGTCATTTTTTCTGCTTCTTGGTAGCTGGTGCAGCACTGTGTTTTTGATTTTGGGCCTAGGAACAGCGCTGATAACACCAGTGTTTCAGTTACTGCTTAGTGATGTTTTGGTCTGGCCAAGGACTTTCTGAGTTTCATGCTCTGCCAAGGAGGAGGGGAGCCGGGAGGAAGCAGAGACAGGACACCTGACCCAAACTGACCAAAGAGGTTATTCCATAGCAGAGCATGTCATGCCCAAGATGGAGGACGAAGAGGAGAGACCCAGAAGGGTGGGGGGTGCACTGCGTGGTCGGGCTTGGTTTTAGGTGGTGAGAAATTGTATTCTTTCCTTGTATTTGCCTTGTCATTATTATTATTGGTGGTAGCAGTAGTGATTTGTGTTATACTTTAGTTACTAAACTGTTCTTATCTCAACCTGTGGGAGTTGCATTTTTTTCGGTTCTCCTTCCCATCCCTCCGGGAGTGGGGGGCAAGATAGAGGGGGGAGTGGGTGAGCAAAACTGAGTGGCTGACTGGACTTAAACCACGACAGCTGCCTTGGAGCACAGCTCTGCCAAAGAAATGCCCTTTGCATGTCCTGGCCTGAGCTCACAGCACTGCCACAAAACTTGCCACTGCCACAAAATATGTGACCATATGTGATGTCTGAATCACCGTCTGAATTATTATTTGTGTCATCTTCAAATCACTGAGAATTCACAGTTGAATTCAAATTCACTCTTTGCTTAATCACCTTTGGATTAACATTTCCTTTAATTTCAGTGATTAACTACCACTGGTCATTAATAAGGCCCTTTCAGTTCTCACCACAAGGATGACTCCCCTGAATCATTCCCATCTGAAGCACAATGAGCCACTGCCGCGATGGACTCAGTCAGAAATCAATATGATTAGACAAAAGCCATTTATTGCTTGTGAAGCTACTGTTTATACACTTCAGGTTTACAGCTCTAACATTACATGTCTTTCTACGATTGGTTACATATTCTTAGCAACAAGCATACTATTGGTTAATATGATTTGTGAGAACCTAAAATGTGGTTCCTGCAAGCAAACAAAGTTTACAGTCCATTTTCGCAACTTCCTTATCTTAGTTCCTTCTTATCTTCCAGGCCTGCATTCTTGTTTCATTAGCTATCCTGAAGTTACTTCTTTTCCACGGCCAGCTGCACAGAGGCAACCGGGAGTTACCTCTGCTACATGGCCAGCTGCATGTATTTGCTTTCATTCGGAGCAGGTATATGTCCGTTCTCTAATAAGAAATCATCCACAAGTCACAGCTCCAAGTCCATTTGCCTTCAGGTGTGCGGCAGCAGATCCAGCAGTGCCCCCATTCCCCACTGAGGGCCATGGCAGATGGAGGAAGCGCAGCACATCCCGGCTGGGTGCAAAGAGAGCTGCAGAGAAGGTTCCCGAGAGCAGGAGAGCTCCTGGCACAGGGACTATCCCAGCTCCAGCTCCAGCCTGCACTGGACGCCCTGCGCCTCCTGCCCTTGGGGGAGGGGTCACAGTAGGGCTGTCTGTGACCTGGTCTATGACAGCCCCCAGTGTGTGCTCACGTCCCTTGTGCTGCCCTTCCCTCCCCCTGCCCACATCCCTCCATCCCGCACGGGGGCAGAGAGACCTCACAGCCACCGCAGGGTGGCCTGGGAGGAGGTGGGGGCTCCCCAGGAGAGCAGCTCTGCGCTGGAGCCAGCCGAGGTGTGCCTGGGGCAGCCACTGCAGAGCGGGCAGTGAGGGCTCCCCCAGGCCTGGGCAGGGTCGGGACCAGGGGCTGCCCCCAGCTGGATGCTGGCGCTGCTGGATCCTGCCTCCTCCTCCCGCTGCCAGCAGGGGCCTGCGCTCTGCTCCTGCAGGGCTGCTGCAGGGTTCCCAGCACCCACCAGCACCATTGCCCCTGCCGCGATCCCTGGCAGGCTTCTGCAGGCGCTGCCAGAGCCCTCCTTGGATTTGCCATCTCTTGGAATGCCCGCTCGGCTCCCACTGGCTTTCCCAGTGCTCCGGAACCCTGCAACACCTTCAGGAGCCCACCAGGCCTTGTGGAATGTGGCAAGGCCTGGCGGGATCTGGCACAAGCTGTGCGGGCTAGTTGGTGTTCTGCAAGACAGGATGGACCCTGGTGTGCCCATGGAAGCTGGATGTGCAGTCGAGACAAAGGCAGCAGCCCTGGTGGCCTCCAGCAGTGCCCGTGGCAGCACATCAGGGCTGCTGGAAGGAGGCAAAGGCCCTGCTGTGAAACTGGTACATTCCAGCTATGCCCACAGAAGTCCTTCAGGAATTCTGGATGGAGGCACAGGCCTCAGTGGGCTCTGGCAAGGCTGTGGAATAACAGCAGACATTCCAGAATGAGGCAGGTGTGCTGGAACTGTGCTAAAGGTCACAGGAGCCCGTCCAGCATTCTGGAAGGTAGCAAAAGCCCTGGTGGAGCTCAGAAGCCCTGCAGGTATTCCAGGGGCACCAGGGCCCATGGTGAACAGGAAGACCCCTGGGCACTTTGGAAGACACAGGTGAATGCAGCAAAGGTCCTGGTGGGACCTGGCAATGCCAGTGGAAACCCATCGGACATTCCACAATGCTCAGCTGCCTTTGGAGCTTCTGCTAACACCTGCAGGAGCAGCCCAACATTCCCGACTGATGGTGGCACTGCTGGCTCTGTGGATACTGGGGCAGGAGAAGGGCCCTGGCTTATGCTGCTCCTTCTGGTGTCGTGGTGGCTGCAGAGGTGACAGCCCGGGAGCAGGCACCTGCATCTCCTGGTGCTTGGCATGTCCCTGGTGGCTCCTCAACTCCTGGAGCTCTTTCTGCTGACACAAGTGCTTCACCCTCCTCTTTATCCACCCACCCAGACTGCAATGGCTTCCCTTGGGTAGAGCAGCGCTGAGGGAGACTGTGCCAAGAACTGTGCTGAACCTGAAGGAAACCACATCTGCTCTTTGCCTCCTCACACACAACTGCAGGCTCTCAGCTTGGCCAGGCAGGAGTTACCCTTCATATGGCTTTCGGGTACACAGAGGTGTCACCCAGCAGGACTCTGATGCTGGCATTCGCCTCACCAGAGGCAGCTTGTACAGCCTGTGCTCCCCTGGGATGCACATGGAGCCTTTATCAAAGGTAGACTGCAACACATCCTTGTCCTCTCTCCCAAGAGACCTCTGCCAATCCAATGACCTTTCACGAGGGGGATCCCAAAGGAATGCTGATCTTCCCCTGTAACTGCACTGCCACTGTCCTGCCTGTTACACCACATGCTTCATTCCTCTCATCTTTCATTGATTTTCCCCTCTCCAGGACACAACAAACAGCTCTGAAGCCCTCTTTTCAGCAGGCTGCCTAGACAAAGGCCCTGTCCATCACTCGCTTCTTCTCTTCTCTTTGTTCATTCAGAGTCCTCTCCCCTAAGCTGCTGCTTTGAGCTTCAGGCAGGAAAGGCTCACAAGTCTCTCTGCGCCCTAATTGTCTCCTTGGACAACTCTTTAATCATGCTCACAGCTACCTCTTTGCATCTACCTGTGTCTCTACAACATTCCTCATGAGATTATCCCTGTGTCAGAACAGGACCTCGTGAGGCAATGCTTGTACCAAGCACGTGGTGCCAGAGTGTATTTTACTGTGTCTGACACTTTGCCATGCTTTTCTTTGCTTTCCTTGCCCAGAGGAACAATCCTGTTGTGTCCATGTGCAGGCAGGTCTCTAAGGCAGCCAGGCTGGGAGTTGGTGCACAGGAGCTGCACCATCCAGCCACCAGCTTCAGTGGAGAAGTCAGGTGTGAGGAGAAGTGATGCAAGTCCCAGGTGCACAACGAGAGCAATGTTGGGTGGGGGGGTAAGGAGCCAGGTGCTCAGTGCAGGGCTGGACCTTAAGGGCTGCTTTTCCTGCCTCTCCAGGCCTCTGGAAGAGACGCAAACTGAAAAGTGATAAAATAAACCCTTTCAAATCACTTTCATCAGATGCTCTTTGTTACCTTCCTCCATTCGGAAAGCTCCCGAATTCCCTGGAAGACAATCTGGAAGACTTGACAAAATCCACAGGGTGAGACATGGCTCATCAGGGTTTAATGAGCCCCTTGGTGTAATTGGGGTGAGTCCATGAACCTCAGGTGATGAGAGGAGACTGAAGAAACCTCTCAAGAAGTCCAAAGCCCCAAGTGCCCTTAGCATTAATGGGCCACACTGAGGGCTGTTACTGACAAAGCCTCCCCAGGGACTCATTAAAGCAAGTAAGTGTAGGCTGTGATTACAGGTAGATAAAGGCAAAATGCAGGTGTTTGATGGTGAGAAAACTCTTGGTTTGTTTGATGAAGCAGAAAGGCCAAGCCCTGACCACAGCCCTTGAAGAAGTAGAACCTGAAATCCTGAGAATGAAAGTTCTCCTCATAGGCCTTTGTTATAAATGCCAATTTTGTTATAAAAAAACCCAACGTCAGCACCGACATCAGCAGCCAATATCTATGGTGCTCATTGATGGGAGATAAGCAAGCAGCACTGGGTGCGCAGGGAGTCATCACTCCACCCAAGCTGCACATCGAGGGGTTAAGGGAGCAGATATTTATTACACACAAACTTGCATATTCAGTAGGTTTCCAAGAGAGAAGCGGGGATATTACAATTAGTTTAGGTACTCATTATCATAAGTCTCCTCCCTTTTGGCACTTGTGCACTGTCCTCCGACAGTCGTGGGCAGGAGTTTTCAAGATGAAGTAAGTAGTCTTCCTCAGGTGGGCAGGGGTCTTCAAGATGAAGTAAGAAGTCTTCCTCAGGATGCACTTTTCAAGTTTAGCACGGTTGAATGCCCTAATAGCCCCAATTAGCTGAAATCAGCCAAACTGGAGAGTTTCTGAGAGCCAGCAAAGATGTAGAGTAGTGTGATTTCCTTACAAGAGATAAGCAACACCATACGGGCAGATAAGGAGTGTTTGAAGCTTAGCGCATGCCCAGGAGGCACTGATTTCAGACTGACTGCTAAGTAAAAGGGCTACTAAATCTTATTACCACATCACAGACTTACAACACAAGCATTGTTCTAAAAGCTAACAGATAAGTAGAAGGGCCATTAAAGCTTATTATCACATCACAGACTTACAACACAAACATTGTTCTCTAAGTTAGACTGAAAGTATTTTAACCCATGTTTTCCGAACACTTATTTGTCTTTTACCCAAAGAAGTAACAGATGGTGACTTTTTATTAATATTGTCTTAGCAATGTGTGTATAATAACGGAGTTGCTTGTATAATTATTTCCCGCCCAATATTAATGGCTTCTCGTTTCATGAATTTTCACACCATATTTTGTAACAAACTATCATTTCTCTATTTCGTTTTTTAACACGAATCGTAGTCTATTCTATCACACCTTGATGAAAGAGGCAACTGCCACAGCCCAGGGGACAGAGACCTTTTGCTCTTTTGGGCCTTTCAGCCTTGCCAGAATCCTCAGTCATCTCTGCTGAAGGCTGTCCTTCACTGGCCCATGCCTGCACCTCTTTCCCTTCAGGCTGCTGACACCCATCTTGCTTTCCCACCTAGCCCTCACATGGCATTTCTGTACCTTCAGTCACATCTCTCCACCCATTGCTGTCTGTTCCTTGAAACACAAAGCCATGGGCTGAGCCAGACTCCCTCTGGGTGACTTCTTGCACCACAAGTCCACCTTTTGAGAGACATTTCTCTTTCCTAACTTGGAGCCTGAACCTTCCAATCTGCACTCTGTAGAGGTGTCTTTACCCTCCCGCTAGCAAGATAAACTCCATCATCTCTGAAGCCACATTTCAAGTAATTGTAGGCTGCTACTATAGCATCAATGGGTGATGCCAATGGCATGGAGAACTAAGCACCCTGGGAGAGCAGTGGGAAAAGCCAATGGTCTGGATGGAGGGCTTCCTGGCAAGAGCCAAAAGCCAAGGTGGTGTCCTTGTGTGCAAGGTACCCCATGCTCTGGGGACAAGGCACCTCATGTGGGACAGCTTCCTGCCTGTATCACCTTCTCTGCAGCGCACACCCTGCTCTCTGCCCACACTCACAAGTGCCTTGCAGAAACTTCTCACTTCCCATGCAGCAGCGACTCCTCCAGACAAATTTGGGCAGTGCAGGAGAGGCAGACAGGCAGGTCGGCTCATGGGGCATGATGAGCAGTGTTGAGGCACCTCCAGCAGTGGCCATTCCCCATGTGCCATGCTGAGGCATGTTCCCTGAGGGAAACTTCTCAGAGAGCCTCTGGTTTGTCCAGGGTCTGCAGCCACACTCCAGGATCTCCTCCTCACCTACAGACATCAACTGCTCTCCGTTGCTCTGCTCCATCCTCCTTCTAAGGATTTGTTAAAGCCCTGAACCATCACCTTGCTTCTTGCTGACTTCCCTCCACCCTCTCTCACCTCCCTACACACTGCTCATTGCCACCAGTAACTAACTGAAGAGTTAAGAAGCTCTCAAGGTTTTCCTTAGAGGGTGACCATGTTTCTCCATTCATGGTTTATGGATCCATTGAGTGTAAGGTGTGAGGTTCTTGCACAGGCAGAGATGGCCCTGGGCAGAGCCCTGCTGCCGGGAGGGGTGTTGCAGGCTGAGTTTAGCACACAGCCCATGGGATGGGCTCTGGGAGCACTGAGAGGGAGCAGAGGTGGGCCCAGAGCAGCAGCTCCTGGCAGGGACAGCTCCAGGCAGCAGAGACATGGGCAGGGAGTGGGGGGAAGTGCAGCCCAGGCCTGGGGAGGGTGCATTCAGTCAGCTCTCTTGGTGTCTGGCACTGGAGGTGGCTGCTGGCCATGCTCTGCTGGGCAAGGAGCTGACTGTCTCTCCAGAACATCTCCTCTGCACTTCCCTGGCTGTCTGCTCTGACTGTCCTGCTGGGCTTGTGACCTGCCGCCAGATAGGCACAGCTCTGCCATAGGGTCCTCACAAGTGTGGAGCTTTCCCCTGGGCTCAGCACTCTGTGCTCAGAGTCCTTTGCTTCTGCTTCCAAGGGCTGTGTCCTGCTCTGTGTATCACAGCTGCACCCTGCACTGGGAGAGGGGAGTTCTGCCCTTTGTAACAGCAGGGCTCCCTGCCTGGCACCAGAGTCCAGTTGGTCTTTATCTCCTTCTTTCTCCTTTTCTCTCTCGATTTATCTGGGAGAGACACTTATTTCTGCAGTGCCATTTCTCTGATGAGAGACAGAATCTGGTTTAAACTACAACGTTTCTCAGAATTATGGAATCACTTAACTTGGAAAAGACCCTTAAGATCTATTCCAATCATAAACCAAGCACTGTCAAGTCCACCACTGAGCCATATCAACAAGTGCCACATCTCCATGTCTTTTCAATTCCTCCAGGGATGGTGACACAACCACTTCTGTGCTCAGCCTCTTTCCTGTCCCACCATCAGACAGGAGAGCCTTCCTTTATCCCTGCTGAAGGAAGGGATTCAGCCTGGTTAGCTGAGGCATCTCCTCCTGGGATTGCAGCCCTGGTGCTGGAATGGGACTCAGCTCCCTCCCGTGCTCACCACAAACCCACAGGAGGTGGGATTCCTCCTGCCTCTGATCAGGTCTTCATTAGAAATAGAAAGGCACCTACAAGAGAGTTTCTTGTCTCAGCATTACCACTGATGGCTGCCAGGAGAGAGGTGTCTTGTTGCAAAAACCTTGGTGACATTTGGCTTTGCAGGGCTGGTCAAAGTTACATGCAGGTAATAGAGACAGGTTGAAGAGAAGTGCAGGCTGATATAGAGACGAGACAAGACAATATGGTTGGGACTATTCTTGTAGCACTCAGAAGCATCAGCCATCAGTTGCTACCCCTGATGCTAGGTCTGTCCCTTCTGCCACCCATTAGCTGCAGGCATTGGGCGAACACAAAGCACATCACTGCACGGTCTTTACTCAGTCCCTTGATGATTCAACTAAGGAACATCCAAAGCTTTTTAACTGTGTGCCTGGGTACACCTGGCCTTCAGAGACGGCATCCTCCATGCACAGCGATGGGTCATAGCAAAACTCAAACTCCAACAGGAACTCAAGGGCACCAGGATGAGCTGCTGCTACTTCAGGAACAGTTAAAGAAGAACCAAATAACACAGGACCACCACGAAATAAAGCTAGAGTACGTGCAGGTAAATCACAGATAGCCTATCTCCTCTTTGCCTCAGTTGCCACCAGAAAGATCTCCCACCACTCTGTGCTTTGAGGAAGGACTCTGGATGGGAAAGGGCAACTGCCAGCACTGGATGGGGATCAAGCCAGGAGTTACTTTGCAGACTACACCCTTACCAGTCCATGGGACCAAAGGAGATGCATGCAAGGTGCTGACAGAAGGTTTTTCACCAGGACGTGCTGGTCTGTTCCTGTCCCAGGAAGAAAGGCACTGGATTCTGTGAGGCACCATTTAAAATGCTGTTCTTCAGATCCAGCTCTGTAAGGAGAGAATTGTGCAGATAATCTCATGTCCCTTTGAGACACAGGTCTGTGTCACCTGAGACCCAGCAGGTGTAGCATAGAGGCAAGAAGGATGAAGAGGGTGAATGCCCCCTGCATGAAGGGGAAGCTTGGATTTCTGGAGGTCCCCTGTGTGACAAACAACAGGTTGGGTTGGCTTTTGTCACTGAGGATCAGAGGAGTCAATAAGAGGGACATCATGCTCATAGTTACAAAGTACTTGCTCAGGGAGGGGAACCAGAAAAGGTCTTTTGTCAGCACCTGAGGAAGCCTCCAGGTTAATGAGCAGGTTCCAAACGAACTGTAATTGCCCCAGCGTTCCCTGGCCATGCAAGGCAACAGGGTGCGACAGTGGGGAGGATCTTGGCCCAACCGGTTAACACAGATGGAGGCCAGGCCAACACGGGTGATGTTGTCCTGGACCTGATCCTGGCCACCAAGGAAAAGCTGGTCAGGATGTGACTATCAGTGTCAGCCTTGGCTATCATGAGCATGCAATAGTGGGAACTCAGATGCCAAAGGGCATGAGGAAGGCCAGCAGCAGAGAACAGACTCTGGACTCCTGAGAAGACTTGGACTTACTTGGGGACAATTCCAGGAGTTTCCATAGCAAGCAGCTCTGATGGTGAAGGAGCATGAGCAAGTCTGATAAGGATCCCTGAGCCTGGAATACCTGGAGGGCTTCCAAGGTCCACCAGGGCTTTTGCCACCTTCTTGAATTCCGGACGAGCTCCTGTGGGCTTTAGCAGAGTTCCAGACACTTGCTGCATTCTGGAATGCCTGGTGGAATTCAGCAGCATCGCCAGAGCCTGATGAGCCCTCTGCCTCCATCCAGAATGCTTGAGGAGCTTCTGCTGGGTTGGTGCAGACTGCCAGGGCCCTGTCATGTTCTGGAATGTTGGGTGTCCTTCCAAGTGTGCTGGTGGCAGCGCTTCCATGGGCATTGCCAGAGCCTGCCAGGGCCTTTGCCACCTTCTAGCAGCTCTGATGCTAGCTCCTGGGGAGCCCCCACCTCCTCCCAGTTTCACCCTGGGATGGCTGCGGGGTCTCTCTGCCCCCGTGCGGGATGGAGGGATGTGGGCAGGGGGAGGGAAGGGCAGCACAAGGGACATGCCAGGCTGAGGACTGTCACAGAGCAGGGCACAAAGGGCCCCTCTGTGACCCCATCACCAAGGGCAGGAGGTGCAGGGCGTCCAGTGCAGGCTGGAGCTGGGATAGTCCCTGTGCCAGGAGCTCTCCTGCTCTCGGGAACCTTCTCTGCAGCTCTCTTTGCACCCAGCCGGGATGTGCTGCGCTTCCTTCATCTGCCATGGCCCTCAGTGGGGAATGGGGGCACTGCTGGATCTGCTGCTGCACACCTGAAGGGAAATGGACTTGGAGCTGTGCCTCATTGTGCTTCACAGGGGAATGGTTCAGAGAAGTCATCCTTGTGGGGATAACTGAAAGGGCTTTATTAATGACCAATGGTAATTAATCAGTGACTTAATTAAAAGAAATGGGAATCCAATGTTGATTAAGCAATGACTGATTTTTTCTTCAGGAGTTGTTTCAGAATGATTTGAAGATGATGTAAATAATGATTCAGAGAATGATTTTGACAATGAGCTTGCCTTCCAGCACCTAACGGATTTCCTGCAGTGAAGCTAGAGAGCAATTCTTTTACAGGGTGTGTAGCGATAGGACAAGGGGGAACGGCTTTAACTTGACAAAGAAGGAAGATAAAATGAGATCTCAGGAAGAAGTTGTTCTCTGTGAGGGTGGTGAGACACTGGCACAGGGTGCCCAGAGAAGCTGTGGCGGCCCCATCCGTGGCAGTGTTCAAGGCCAGGTTGGACACAGGGGCTTGGAGCAAGCTGCTCTAGTGGAAGGTGTCCCTGCCCGTGACAGGGGCTGGGCCTTGATGAGCTTCAAGGTCCCTTCTCCCCAGCCCATCCTGTGCTTATAGGATTCCATGAGGGGCGGCTGCTCCATGAGGAAAGGCCCTTCCCATCCCGCACGAGGGTTCCCTACACCCCCTCTGCCCTGTCCTGCTGCACTGTGAGCATGGGCTGGAGCCCGGACTTCAGCTCCTGGCATGCCCCACTCAGGGGAGCTGCACACTGGCTGCGGCGGAGGCGATACCACCCACTGCAAGTGACTGGGAGGGTGCAGGGCACATTGGGAGCAACTGGGATTACACTGGGATGAACTGGGAGTGACTGGCAGCGTGCTGGGATCATGCAGGACTGGGATTACACTGGGATGAACTGGGAGTGACTGGCAGCGTGCTGGGATTATGCAGGACTGGGATTACACTGGGATGAGCTGGGAGTGACTGGCAGCGTGCTGGGATCATGCAGGACTGGGATTACACTGGGATGAGCTGGGAGTGACTGGCAGCGTGCTGGGATCATGCAGGACTGGGATTACACTGGGATGAGCCGGGAGTGACTGGCAGCGTGCTGGGATCATGCATGATTGGGATTGTGCTTGAGGCAACTGTGACTGCACTTAAAGTGACTTGGAGAGATTAGTATATACTGGGAGCTACTGGGACTGTGTTTAGGGTAAGTGGAACCACACTGGAGACAACTGAGATAGCAGAGAGAGAGACACATAGAGCCCATTGAGACCCCACACAGACCCCCAGAGAGACCTCTCCAGAAAGACTCCCCGATAGGTACACCCATAGTCCCCTCGTAGAGATCACCATGTCCCCCATGTCCCCCCATGTCCCACATGTCCCCCAGGATGCCATCCCGGCCAGTGGGTGCTCCAAGAGATACGGTGGTACCAAAGCAGCACCCGCCACTGCTGCGCCCCATGGCCTTCACCCACCCTGAGACTTTGAAACAGCCTGAAACACCCCCCAAAACACCCTCAGGCATACCTGGAACCTCCCAGAACTACCCAAGCACCCCAACATATCCCCAAACACCCTCAAACCACCCCCAAATCACCCTGAAACAGCCCAGAACACCCAAACCCACCCACAAAAACACCCCCAAAATTTCCCAAACATCCAGAAACACAAAACATCCAAATATCCAAAATGCCCCCAGATACCCCAAACACCAAAGGAGCTCCCCAAAACACCCTGCAACACTTCAAGACTCCCACAAAAACACCCAAAAATATCCAAAGCCTCTAAAACACTTAAAATACCCCTGAAACAGCACAAAGTACACACAAACCACCCCCTGAATAAACCCAAACCCCCTGAAACAGCTCTCAAAAGCACCTCTCACAGTGCATCAAATACCCCCAAGAACCACCTAAACACCCTTCAAATACACAAAACCACCCCAAAGCACCCCCCCCTCCAAGCAGCAAACCACTGCAAAACACCCCACAGAACACCCAGAAGCACCCATGAAACACCTCAAAAAAACCCCAAACCACTCCCATACACCCAACGGACACTCTAAAACATCCCCAGAACCCCCAAAACACAACTGGGATCTCCCAATCTCCTCATGTCCTTGTCCACTCCCTGCCATGTTGCTGTGGCCTAACCCTAACCCTAACCCTAACCCTATCCCTGAACATAACCCCTATTTCTGACCCTAACTCTAAACTTCATTTATTTTTATAGGAAGTTATAACATCATGCAATTTAAATTATCTATTATAATAATAGAGATGATTTTTAATACATACAAATTTATAAGTCATACACTCCAATATAACTGTCCTTCAGCCCTGTGGGCCCATGATACCTCAGGCCATAGAAACTGGGGGAGTCACTCAGAAGGGATGGGTTGCTGCTCGGATCAGGCTGCGTGTCACTCAGAAGGTGCTGAGAAATTGTATTGGGCATCACTGCTGCTATTGGTGTTTTGTTTCCCCACTTAGTTCCATATCTCTCCCCTTCTTGTTTCCATTATTATCAATACCAATAACCCTAATAGAATATTGGGGTTTTTTTCATTTCCTGTCCTGTTCTCATCTCCACCCATGGGTTTTACATTGTTCCCATTCTCCTCCTCATCCCTCCTGGGCTCTGAGTGAGCAGATGCTGGTGTTGAGTTCCCAGCTGGGATTCAACACTGACCCTGTCCTGGCCCCTTTGCTGTGGCAGCAGGGGCTGGACGTTTGCGCTCTTGGAGCTGGGCTCTTTCTATGGGCACACAGCTGCAAGCAGCATTTCCTGGCTCGGGAAGCGCAGCTCCCGAGTGGTGCTGGGGCTGGGGCAGTGCTGGCCAAGGGCAGGGGAGGCCCAGCAACAGCTCCTGCCCTGGCACTGTTGAAGTGGGGGAGCACAGGGGCTCCCACGGGCATTGCCGCAGTCAGGATTGCGCTGGTGTGCCCAGAGCCCACCAGCTCCTTCCCACCTTGCGCAATGCCCGGTGGGCTTCTGGGCTGTGCCTGAGCCTGCAGGGCCAATGTCACCTTCCAGAATGCATTGCCAGAGCCCAGCAGAGCACTGGAGCCTTGCGCAATGCCCGGCACTGGCATGGCCTTTACCAGAGCCCACCAGCACCCCTCCTGCATTCCGCAGTGCCCCGAGAGCTTCTGCGGGCATTGCCGGAGCCAGGCAGGTCCCCTTGTGCTGAGCTGCCAGTGACAGCAGCAGCAGCTGCACTGCCCTGGGGCTGCTCCTGCCCTGACACCTTCTCAGCACCTCTGACACCAGCAGCTCCTGCACACAGAAGGCTCCTGCTTCGCCCCCAGCACCTCTGCAGGCAGAGGGGAGCTGCAAGCACATGAACAAGCCCAGTGCCTCCTCCTCACCCATGCCCTGCTCCCACAGCTGGCATGGCACCAGCACATCTCCTGACACCTTCTCCTCCCTTTGCAGCATGCACCCACAATGTCTTTCAAGCCAACACTAAACCAGGATTGCAAAGTCAAAGACCACGTACCTGGATGCGCAGGGCAGCCAGGGGAGATGCAGCCTCCTGAGGGAGGGGTCTCCTCTGCACTGGTTCCTTAAACACTCCTTAAACAGCCCATACTCACTGTGTGGGCGTCATCACAATGGGTGCCTCTACAGCAACTGCCATGGCTTTGTGATGGAGGCAGCATCGTGCACATGGCCACTGGGCACCTGGGGGCAGTGCCTCCTGTGAAGGGTTCCATGGGGTTCCATGGCCCCGCACACCTGAATATGGTGAGTTCCAGAATCAGCTGCCCCTGAGGTCCACATGTCCCCATGGTCATTGTGATACATGAGCTCTGGTTGGGTCCATGGGGTGCTCTGGACGTACTGCAATCATTCTCTGGGATTCTCTAGGGGTATCCCTGGGATGCTCTCTGGGTCCTGAGAAAGCCCGAAGGGTGCTTTAGGGATCACCGCAACCCAAATCCCACCCAAATATGTCAATCTGGTGTTTATTTTTTATATTTACTCCAATCTTGCCATGAGCAGGAAGCATTTTCTCAATCCTGACCATTATTCAACAGAATTTCTCTCCTTCTCGTCAAATCTATAGTAAATCAGTGGTAAATCTGGGCAGAACTGCCTCCCTGTATGCCTTGAAGCAGCAAAGACTCGCTGACGGACGGATATCATTCTGGGCAGCTTGTGACAGTGTCCCACCACGCTCACAGGGAAGAACTTCTTCCTAAGGTCTCATCTTCTTCAACCCCTCTGTCAAATTAAAGCATTTTCCACATGTCTGATCCCTACATACCCTTGCAAAGAATCCCCCTCCAGCTTTCTTAGAGGCATCAAACAGATATTGGAAGGCAAACTCATTGTCGAAGTCATCATCTAAATTGTCATTTACAGCATCTTCAAATCACTGCGAATTCACAGTTGAATTAAAATTCAATTCTTGCTGAATCACCTTTGGATTCCCATTTGATTTTAATTCAGTCGCTGATTAATTAGCATTGGTCATTAATAAAGCCCTTTCAGTTATCCCCACAAGGATGACTTCCTTGAATCATTCCCTGTGAAGCACAATGTGGCACAGCTCCAAGTCCATTTCCCTTCAGGTGTGCAGCAGCAGATCCAGCAGTGCCCCCATTCCCCACTGAGGGCCATGGCAGATGGAGGAAGCGCAGCACATCCTGGCTGG
Source organism: Ara ararauna (assembly GCA_028858755.1). NCBI lineage: Eukaryota > Metazoa > Chordata > Aves > Psittaciformes > Psittacidae > Ara > Ara ararauna. Next base: position 10,888,501 of record CM054384.1, read on the forward strand.
GTGCAAAGAGAGCTGCAGAGAAGGTTGCATTGCATCTCACCGCATCTCATCTCGTCTCGTCTCGTCTCATCTCATCATCTTATCTCATGTCATCCCATCTCACCTCATCATCTCATCTCATCTCATCGCATCTCATCTCATCGCACCGCATCTCATCACATCATCTCATCTCATCGTATCGCATCGCATCGCATCGCATTGCATTGCATCGCATCGCATCTCATTGCATCCCATCCACCTGCGCTTCATCGCATCCCATTCCGTCCAATCCCACCGCATCTCATAGCATCACAACCCATCCCATCCCATCGCATCCCATCCCATCCCATCGCATAGCATCCCATCCCATCGCATGTCACCTCTTCTCATCACATCGCTTCTCATCCCATCCCATCCTATCGCATCGCATCGCATCGCATCGCATCTCATCTCATCTCATCTCATCTCATCTCATCTCATCTCATCTCATCTCATCCCATCTCATCTCATCTCAATCTCATCCCATCCCATCGTATCCCATCCCATTGCATCCTATTTCATCCCATCCCATCGCATCTCATCTCATTTAAGCTCATCTCATTGCATTGTATCTCATCTCATTATCTTGTATCCTATCCCATTACACCTGATTGCATCCCATTGCATCTCATCACATCCCATCCTATCACATCTCACCTCATCGCATCTCATCGCAACTCATCTCATCTCATTGCATCTCTTCGCACCGCATCTAATCTCATTGCATCCTATCCCGTTGCAACATATCTCATCCCATCTCATCTCATGTCATCCCATCTCATCATCTCATCACATCACATCACATCGCATCTCATGTCATGTCATCTCATCTCATCTCATTGCATTTCATCTCATCTCAACTCATCTCATTGCATCATCTCATCTCATCTCATCCCATCCCATCGTATCTCATCCCATCTCATCCCATCCCATCGCATCCCATCCCATTGCATCTCATCTCAACACATTTCATTGCATCACATCTCATCATATTGCATCCCATTGCATCTCATCACATCCCATCGCATCGCATCTTATCTCATCTCATTTCATCTCATCTCATTGCATCACATCGCATCACATATAATCTCATTGCATCCCATCCCCTTGCAACATATCTCATCCCATCGGATCTCATCTCATCTCATCGCGTCTCGTCTCGTCTCGTCTCATCTCATCATCTCATCTCATCTCATCTCATCATCTCATTTCATCTCATCATCTCATCTCATCGCATCGCATCGCATCTCATCTCATCTCATCTCATCTCATCTCATCTCATCTCATCTCATCTCATCATCTCATCACACTGCATCTCATCTCATCATCTCATCTCATCATCTCATCGCATCGCATCGCATCGCATCTCATCTCATCCCATCCACCTGCGCTTCATTGCATCCCATTCCATCCAATCCTGCCGCATCTCATCGCATCCCATCCCATCCCATCGCATGGCATCCCATCCCATCACATCTCACCTCATCTCATCGCATTGCATCTCATCGCATCTCATCAAATCTCATCTCATCTCATCTCGTCTTCTCTCATCATCTCATCTCATCTCATCTCATCTCATCTCATCTCATCTCATCTCATCGCACCTCATCTCATCTCATCTGATCTCATCTCATCTCATCTCATCTCATCATCTCATCTCATCTCATCTCATCTCATCTCATCTCATCTCATCACATCTCATCACATCTCATCACATCTCATCTCCTCATCGCATCGCATCGCATCTCATTGCATCCCATCCACCTGCAGTTCATTACATCCCATTCCATCCAATCCCACCGCATCTCATCGCACCACATCCCATCCCATGCCATCGCATCCCGTCCCATCCCATCGCATAGTATCCCATCCCATCACACGTCACCTCATCTCATCGCATTGCATCTCATCGCATTGCATCTCACCGCGTCTCATCTCATCTCGTCTTGTCTCGTCTCGTCTCATCTCATCATCTCATCTCATCTCATCATCTCACCTCATCTCACCTCATCTCATCTCATCGCATCGCATCGCATCTCATCTCATCATCTCATCTCATCTCACCATCTCATCTCATCCCATCTCATCTCATCGCATCGCATCGCATTGCATCGCATCCCATCTCATTGCATCCCATCCACCTGCGCTTCATTGCATCCCATTCCGTCCAATCCCACCGCATCTCATAGCATCACAACCCATCCCATCCCATCGCATCCCATCACATGTCACCTCATCTCATCGCATTGCATCTCATCGCATTGCATCTCATCGCATCTCATCAAATCTCATCTCGTCTCATCTCATCATCTCGTCTCGTCTCATCTCATCTCATCTCATCTCATCTCATCTCATCTCATCTCATCTCATCTCATCTCATCATCTCATCCCATCTCATCTCATCTCATCAATCTCATCTCCTCCTTGCATCGCATCGCATCTCATTGCATCCCATCCACCTGCACTTCATCGCATCCCATTCCATCCAATCCCACCGCATCTCATCGCACCACATCCCATCCCATGCCATCGCATCCCGTCCCATCCCATTGCATAGTATCCCATCCCATCACACGTCACCTCATCTCATCACATTGCATCTCATCGCATTGCATCTCATCGCATTGCATCTCACCGCATCTCATCTCATCTCGTCTCGTCTCGTCTTGTCTCATCTCATCATCTCATCTCATCTCATCTCATCTCATCTCATCTCATCTCATCTCATCATCTCATCTCATCTCATCTCACTGCATCTCATCTCATCATCTCATCTCATCGCATCGCATCGCATCGCATCTCATTGCATCCCATTCACCTGTGCTTCATCGCATCCCATTCCATCCAATCCCGCCGCATCTCATCGCATCCCATCCCATCCCCTCCCATTGCATCCCGTACCATCCCATCCCATCACATGTCACCTCATCTCATCGCATTACATCTCATCGCATCTCATCAAATCTCATCGGGTCTCGTCTCATCTCGTCTCATCATCTCATCTCATCTCATCTCATCTCATCTCATCTCATCTCATCTCACTCATCTCACCTCTCTGCATCGCATCGCATCTCATCGCATCCCATCCCATTGCAACACATCTCATCCCATCGAGTCCCATCCCATCACATCCCATCCCATCGCATGTCACCTCATCTCATCACATCGCTTCTCATCTCATCATTTTTCTCTTCCTCTCTTATTCTGCTTGGGGTATTCACGATCAGCTCTTATAGCTGAGGCATCAAGTTCTTCCACTCGTCTGTCCAGCTCATGGTGAGGCTTGACAAACTTTGCAGGCGGCCGCCATGGACCTGTAGGTATGCGGATACAAATACACCCCCTCCCCCAGGTTATCAGTTCTTAAGAAGTAAGATATGAAACAGGAATGTGAAGCAGCTGCAGAAGCAAACTGCACGGTGTTAACAGTCAAGGAGTTTGCTGTGTCATAAACCATTTTTTTTCTTTTTCTGCCACCCCGATGCTGCTTGGGTGGCGGCTGGTAAAGCTCGTGGTTGTACTACCCCTCTTGCTTTTTCAGTCAGGATTCCTTCCCGGTGCCCGGTGTGTTGCAGGCTTTTTTAGGCTTTGTTTGTGGTGTCTCTACAAAACTGCTCCAATACTTTAATAGATCGAGAGGTTTTTTATGCTTTCTTTTTTTTTTTTTTTCAAAGTCGCTCACTCTGCTTTGCCAGCTACAAACGCCAGCCTGCAGCGCAGCAGCCATAAATACCTGCCAGCAACAAAACTTTTGCATTAACCCTTTCTTGCTCAAAATGTTAATCTGCTACCCATTAAAAACTTTTACATAAATCTGACAACAAATAAATACACAAAACACTGTCTGCCTTCAATACACACACACACACATGGGATCCCATAAACACACTCCACACAACTACAATATTTAAAACACAAAATCCAAACAATCATTACTTCCACTCCACGGTCTCACATACAAAACGTGATACAATGACCCTGTAAAGACAACCAATAAAACCAGCTCTGAGCAGCATCATTGCAGTGCAAGGTGGCAGGCTCAATCTCAGCAGGCGTCCCCGCGGAGGCTCTGCCTCCCCCACATTGCATGAGGCTTGGGCTTTTTTATACTAACTAAAATGCACACTCATTCCGACGCAGGTGGCCAGCCTACATCGGAAGAAGTGGCCAATAATATCTATAAAGGTCTACAAGGGTCGATAAAAACACAAACATACTTATATTTACAAACCTCTAATACATAAATATTACAAAGAGACTATATCTTTTGAGAAGAACATACTAGAGACCTTCCCGCTGCAGGTCTCGATCCAGCACATATACCACCAAAAAAACACACAATACATCTGCATCCCCCACCATCTCGCTTCTCTCTTTACAGCTGCCCATTTATCATGCGGATCTGGGGGATATAAATCAGGCTCCTTTGCCGGATCAACAGGCACCGGGTCAAAAGGATTATACAGGTTTTATTTTTGCTCTTGAGTTGATAATTTTGAGCTTCCAAGTTTTCTCCTGTCTCCCTGTGAAAGGCTAATGATGATTTTAGCACTTCATTTTCTGATCTCAGAGCAGCATATTCTGCATCAAAAGTCAGATTAGGAGCAGGGGCATTTTTAGCTTCCTCTTGTGCACAAGATAAACAAACACCTAACACTTCACACATAGCATTTTTACATTTTCCCACTTTAAGCTTGTGTAAAGCCCGACACTGTTTAATACGTTCTACCACTTTCTCTTCATCCTTCCAAAACTTTTGGGCCCACTCCTTCCCAGCTGGGGAAGGGGCACAATCATATTTTTGCAGCAGTTTATCCATGGTAATCCTGCCGACTACGCCAATTTTCTGTTGCGTTAAATGAAGAGGGGGAAACAAACCCCTAAGTTTATAAAGAGAGCCAGAAACAGCCCCAATACACAACTATCAGTCCGAGCTTGTCTGGTATCGGATTCACTGACAATAACTGTCAGTCCAAGCACGTCTGGTATCGGATTCACTGATAATTCACCGCAGGGACAGCTCCTATATGCAACTATCAGTCCGAGCACGACTGGTATCGGATTCACTGACAATAACTGTCAGTCCAAGCACGTCTGGTATCGGATTCACTGATAATTCACCGCAGGGACAGCTCCTATATGCAACTATCAGTCCGAGCGCGACTGATATCGGATTCACTGATAATGCACCACACTTTGCTCACAGTTATACTGAATTTATTAATGCAACAGGTACAGGTTCTTATGGATTGCCGGTGATAAATACTGTCTGCAAAAGCACGTGCATATAATAGTTACATGAATACAAGCGCTTGATAAAGTTGACACAGCATAGCTCTAGAATATACAGGTGACAATAAGAGTGACTCTATAGAGATTCTAACTTTTCCTAGGAAAGCACTGGATACAGTGCAAGTCTTACCCACAGGCATCCCTATGGGGGGGGAAGAGAGGTCCAGCCCGTCGACCGGTCCCAGGAGTCGGTTGATGTTATCTTCCGTGACTTGTCCACGATGGTATCTACCCCAAAATCCCCCTTTCTCTTGGGTCATTTTATATTATTTTTACCTTCTAGGTGGAGCTTGAGTGACTCTAGTCATACATACCTTTATTACCATTGGTGCAAATTTCTCTCGCCTCGATTTAAAGGTATTTGAGACTAAAAATCCAGAGCTCATGCTCAGAGAGAGGTGGTCTTATTTCGGAGGGGGGTCACACTGGAGAGGGGTGTGTATTTTAGCATTATAATGAAGCAAAGTTCACACTGAAGACGGTATTTTGTCGAAAGATGACAGGCCACTGGCTCAGGGTAGCAAGTATGCAGCTTATCAGTTTCTTGTACTACCTAGTTCCCGTTTTATCTGCTGAAGTTAGGACAGAGCATAACCGCGAGATCTCCACCTCGCTCTATCCTCCGCCTGTTACGGGAATTGCTGTGGATTGCACATTCCTGGAGTACCAGGTATGGCTGCATCTCGCCCCGAGAGGCCCTGACAGTCCATTTTTCTCTCATGTGTGGACAATGCTGCACTTTGAATATAGATTCAATTCCCAATTATCCCAAATTTCCTAATAATTCCACAGCATTGCATCGCATCACATCTCATCTCATGTCAACTCATCTCATCTCATCTCATTGCATTTCATCTCATTTCATCTCAACTCATCTCATCGCATCATCTCATCTCATCTCATCCCATCCCATCGTATCTCATCCCATCCCATCGTATCCCATCTCATCCCATCCCATTGTATCCTATCTCATCCCATCCCATCGCATCCCATCCCATTGCATCTCATCTCATCTCATTTCATTGCATCACATCTCATCATATTGCATCCATAGCATCTCATCACATCCCATCCCATCGCATCGCATCTCATCTCATTTCATCTCATCTCATCTCATTGCATCACATCGCATCACATATAATCTCATTGCATCCCATCCCGTTGCAACACATCTCATCGCATCGCATCTTATCTCATCGCATCGCATCGCATTGCATGTCATCTCATCCCATCGTATCTCATCACATCTCATCACACCTCATGGCATCTCTTCTCATCTCATCTCATCTCATCTCATCGCATCCCATCACATCACATCTCATCACATCTCATTGCATCTCATGGCATCTCTTCTCTTCTCATCTCATCTCATCTCATCTCATCTCATCTCATCTCATCTCATCATCTCATCTCATCTCATCTCATCTCATCTCATCTTACCGCATCTCATCTCATTGCATCTCATCTCTTCGTATCGCATCACATCTCATCGCATCTCATGGCATCTAATCTCATCACATTGCATCGCATCTCATCGCATCGCATCGCATCTCATCTCATCCCATCCCATCCCATCCCATTCCACCCCATCCCCTTGTGAGCGACTGGACTGTCCCGTGTTTGACTGATTGCTGTGTGGAACTGGACTGTGCCTTTTGACTGTTAAATTGGACTTGATTAAAGAATTTGTTTCTAAGATATTCATTTGTGTTTGAACCCTACGAGGGTTTCAATGGTTCCATGTTGCTCTTCGCAATGGGGTTTCAGTATTATGGGAAAATAATAGGAGATGAGGCTTATAGGATCTATGTGTATCCTGTGAGTTTCAAAGAGGGGAATTGTAAGTTGTAAATCAAAACCACGCTTAATTGGAAACTGTGCATTGGGACCTCTCTGTTGAGAGCAAGTTGGGGCTGGTCCTTCAAGGTAATGAAGAAATCAGAGCCAACTGCAGAATAGTTCCTCTCCAGCATCCTTAGAACCCCCTGCAGACACTGGAAGGTGCTCAGAGGTCTCTTCTCCAGCCCCAGTGTTCTCAGCCTGGCTCTCAGCAGCTTCCTTCAAGGGGCTTCCATCACTTGCAGCAGCTCTGCTGGTGCAGCACCGTCCATAGCCACCACAGATCCATGAGGCTTGATGCCCAGCTTACCGATCTGCCACCCCCACCCCCACCCCCCACTCCACAGCTTCCGTGTCTTCACACAGGGGCCCTGGTTCACCTCAGTCCCCGGCATCTCCATCACTCCCAACATTCCTGCTCCTCAAATAGCACTGCTACCCTTAAAGCATCCCATAACCCATCTGGTATGCAGAAACCCACCCTGTCCCAGCCTTCTCCATCCATCCCAGTACCCCTAATTCACCCCAAAAGTACATGGTACCCAAAATCCAACCAATTCCACTGATTGGGTTTGTATCTGCAGGAAGCCTGATCACCAATGTAGGTCACAAATCTGTCTGGGCACTTTGAGACACAGAGCTGCAAGGAAAGAAGACACACTGGGGGTCGAGAAGGGTAAGGAATGTCAGTGCAATCACAAAGCAAGAAAAAAGGCCCCGTTTTATGGAATTACCTTCAGTAATGTTTACTGCAGCATTTGGAAAGGGGCACAATGCATTTGTGAGTGCATTTCGAGGGATATGAATTTTTAAATCAAGCTAATGTATGTCTAGTTCTTAAGTGTCATGACTAAGAGGCAGGGAGAATACATCATCTCGGTATTTTGCTCACCTGTGTTGTAGGGCACTGTAGGTTTATTAGCACTACGGGGCTTGCACATTTCAGGGTGTTGAAGTGAAACAGAATGATCTTGCTCCTATGGAAGTGGACATAAGATAAGTGATATTATGATTATGGGTGCTTGCACATCCTGCTATTCAAAACCTGACAGCGTATATAGGTATTTAATTCTATTAAATATCAATATTGACATTAAAATAAATAAATAAACATAATATATAAATATATAAATAAATATTTATAAACATATAAAAATGAATAGATATATTGACATTAAAATAAATAAAATATACAAATATATAAATAAATATCAATGTTTATAAATATGTAAATGAATATCAATATTGATATTGAAATTCTATTAAATATCCATAACATAATAATATAAGGATAAAAATATCAATAATAATTAAATATCAATTAAACTGGGATTATTAAATCCCAAGCAGACCTTGGGTGTTTCATGCCAAGACATCTCCGAAACCAGAAGCATTTGGTCTAAAGAGCTATGATAGCTACAGAATGGTAACTTTTGAGAAGGTGTTTTCCACAGCATGGTTTTAAGCGGAAACAACCCAGGCACTGTTACAGGCATCTATAGTCCTGCCTCTGAGAAGTGAGGTCTGTAAAATGCCCCTGCAGAAGCTCCATGGTCTCTCTGCTTGCACTGAACATACTGTGTGTGCCCTGCGTGCTAAATCACTATCGGCGGACGCTGCAGTGGCAAAGCTGCCTCTTTCTGGCTGGTCAGAAGGTGGCACCAAAATCAGGCTGAAACCTGAAAGCAGCTGGCCAGGAAGCGCAACGATAATAGCGGCATCCGCTCGTAACGCTGCTAAGCCTCCTGTAATGCAAAGAAGGGGCAGTCTGAGGAGTTTGCACCCCAGATCCACACACTTCCCGGCTTCTGGAATTTCGCGGCACATTCAAGCTCCCTTTAAAACCGGGGTGAGCTCGCCTGCCTGCCGTTTTACACGGTTAAACTCTGTTCACCAAGGTCTGCTCTGCGGTGCACTGGTAACAAACCACGCATCCTGGCAAAACCAGGTTCACTTCCATTAGCTGTGACTTCTTCAGATCCTCAGAGTTAACGTTTGGACTGAAATGTCATCGCTCTCCAACAGCTTCTTGACAGTGCTCACGCCTACTCCCCAGTGAGACCGCTGTGAATGCTTGTTCCAAGCACAAGACTCCAAACACAGAGACCGTGATCACTTTCCAAGGAAAACTTCTCAGACTAAAGCCTTAGGGACCCAGGGAAACCATAGTCCCGAGTTAGCCTTTCACAGTACTTACTTTCAGGACATCAGAAAACCCTGACAATGGCATCACTGAAGGCATGATGAGCACATCCCACACCTCCACCTTTAGGGACCAGAGGGACTTGTTCAGAGGGGCCTCCTGCTTTCCCAGTAGGTTGTGTTATGTCTCTTTTGGCTTATATCTTTATCAGAAACTCCTCAACGTAGCCAGTAAGTGCCAAAGTGCAGTCTCAGTAGCTGTATGACTGTCCAACAGTCGTACAGACGGAGGGACATTTGTGGATAGGAACTGGAAATCACACTGTAAAAAACAACTGAAGGGAAGACATGATTAACAAAGAGAAAGAGGGAATGGGAGTGTAACAAAGCAGAAGAAGGAATGGGAGTGGATGATAACAGAGACGCACATCTGGCTACACACCACACAGTGCATGGACACTGTGTGTCTGAGGCTCCCAAACCCACCTGAGGGTCAGGACAAAGCAGTGGGCACAAGGGCAAATTGGGAGCGAGAAGTGGAGAAGAGAAGGGGTGCAGTGAGGGGAACACACAACACAACAACTTTTGCTCTTAGTTTTTCCTCTTCCCGAAGCTGGCCTCTCCAAAAACTGCTGTGAAGACTCTCAGGGGGTGGAAGAGGTCTTCTTACACCATTCAGTCTGTTCCCTCTGTAACAAAAACTTGGGGGGATATGAGGTCCTAGCTCTGCCTCTGTTCCACTCCCCATCTCCTGCTCCTTCCCTTCTGAATGCCCTTTGGGCAGAGGCTTCCTCACGTTTTCTCCACATTAGAAGAATTAACGATCCAAACTCGAGTAGTTAGAAGCTGTGCCAGCTACTCCCTCTCTATGCAATTGGTGATGCCATCTTTAAGCTATGTTGATCCTTTACCAGAACTATTCTCTGAATGATGGAAACAACTGCATTCTGGTAATAATTTGGACCTACTCATGCACGCAATAGGTCATCTATTTCTGACCTTGATGTGCCATAAAAATGCAGTAAGAGTGTTGCTGTTTCTTTAGCTTCTCAAGAGAACCCCAAGCAGACGAACTTGAAAGCTCACACCGTAGTCACACTGCATGAGCAATAGAGGCATGTGAATGCATCCAATACTCACTCACTGGGGGCATCTTCCTGGCCGCAGAGCTGCCCATAGCTGTCAGTTGGATAAACCACTTTCCTGGGGTCGCCATGCACCCAACCTACATCATCAGACATACATGAACCCAAACATACACGCACCCAAACATACACATCATCTTTTAGCATGCTACTCAAGTGCACGCAGTGAACAGCTGAAGCAGGGCTGCATGAATATCACTTCTAATGTGCCGTTTAATGTCTGTTGATCACCGCTGAAGAGTATTGATTTGTAGAGTTCCTAATGAAACACCAAAATATAAACCAAGCTAAACGGAACTATGAGGTGGATGAATCAGGAAGAAAGCAAACCAGTCCACTTGTTACCTTCAGGGCATGCATGTCTCGATTGTATCCAAAATATGGACTTAAAAACTGATGGCTATTAAAAGGGGAAAGAAGAGGAGTTAACTATGTAGACAAATCTGAGTGCTGACAACATTTCAATGGCATTGAAATTCATGGGACTAACTGGAGGGGTGACAGATACACACAAGGTGTGACCGAATCTAACGGAGCCCATTTGTGCCATGAATGGAAACAAACCCTCGCTTTGGAAATTAAAACATTTCCTGACCTTTCACTGGGCAGCTTTCCTGGTTTTCAGTTATTAGGTCTGTGCCTGGCAACTTGTGTGTTCTATGGACTAGTCACAACCATGGTACTGAACGGGAAGAGGTTTATATTGAACTTCAAACTTCTTTTCTCCACTTCAAAGCAGGATTTCTTCTCCAAGCCATTTCCACCTGCACCATGCAAATTGCAAGAGATGGCAACTTCTTGACCTCCATCCTTGGACTTCGTCCCTTTTCCCCCTTCAAATCCTTCCCACTCACTGGAGAATTCAAGCAAAAATCTGTCCCACGGTGCACATTCCATCCTGCTCATACTGCAGTGTTAGAAGTGTTTCAGTTGTTCTGCAAAGTGCATAGCCAGAATTAAGTACATCAAGCCAAACAGAGTTCTGGTCATTAGGTATTAAGACCTATTATTTCTGGAGTACTGTAGTACTTTGTCAGTGTTGTGTCTGTACAACTGCATTTCCAGTTCTTTGAGAGGATACTCACTAAAGAAGTCCAGAGGAGGCCACGAGGATGATCAGGGGGCTGGAGCACCTCCCGTATGAAGGTAGGATGAGAGAAAGTTGGGGCTGTTTAGCCTGGAGAAGAGAAGGCTGCGTGCAGACCTCCTAGCAGCCTTCCAGTATCTGAAGGGGACCTATAGGGATGCTGGGGAGGGACTCTTCGTTAGGGACTGTAGTGACAGGACAAGGGGTAACGGGTTCAAACTTAGGGGATGTTTAGATTGGATATGAGGAAGAAATTCTTTCCTGTAAGGGTGGTGAGGCACTGGAATGGGTTGTCCAGGGAAGTTGTGAATGCTCCATCGCTGGCAGTGTTCAAGGCCAGGCTGGATGGAGTCTTGGATGACATGGTTTAGTGGGAGGTGTCCCTGCCCATGGCAGGGGGGGTGGAAGTGGATGCTCTTAAGGTCTTTTCCAATCCAAACCATTCTATGATTGTATGATTGTATTCTATTTTATGCATATAATAGACATCTATATAATATATGTATAACGTATGCATATATATGCATGTGTAGATAATATATTCTATGCATATTATATATGTATATAATACAAATCTGCATAATATAGGTATGTATATATTATATTTATATATAGGATATGTATATATGTATGCATTAATATATTATTTTATATATTATATAATATATATTATACACATCTATATTATATACGTATATATTAATATATTAAATATATAATATAGATCTGTATATAGACATTTTAATATGCTATAAATATAATATGAATATATAATATATATTTTCTGTATGCATTTATATTATAAATATAAACCTTTTATAATAGATGCTTATTTATAGTACATCTGTGTTTATAGTATATATACATCTATTTCATTGTCTGCATCTTTCATGGCCAGCATCAAGAAAGGAGCAGAGTCCACCCCAAAAGTACTTCTTTCTATATACTTTTATATCAATATATTAAAAACTATGCACAGAAACTGTAATGCTATATTCTTTCACGTTAAACACCACCTTATAATAGAGTACATTTCATTTTATATTATTTATATTCTCACGTATCTATAAATACCTTCTATACACATATATTAAAAAAGCCTTATATAGTACATCTGTTTAGAGCAGAAAGGAGCAGAGTCCACCTGAAAATGCATTTATTCACATGTTTGTATGTAAAGCAAGATTTATTGATATGTAAGGAATTTTTTATATATTTATATGTGTATACATGTATATACTTGCTTTATATATTTATAGAGAGATGTTAAATCATCTTGTATTATGTCAGTCATGTTGAGTCATGTTGTTATATCATTATGTTGTTACTATAACACAATGTGTTATGTCCGGTTATTGATATTCCATATCATCTTATATTAATTATATTCAGTTATTTATAGGTAGTATCTTTATTCATATATAGTATAGACATAAGAATTTCATAGTATGCCTATATGTTACATTAATGATATTCAGTTATTTATATGTAGTAGATTTATTCCTATATAGTATATATATAAGAATTTAAAATTATGTCAATTTCATATAGTGTGTATGCTATATATGAGACCTATCCATGCACACTCTATAGCCTTTATTGTTCACACCCAGCGAAGAGACAGGAGCAGAGCCCACCCAAAGCATCGCTGTGCTGCTATAAACCTGTCACCATGTGAGCCGTAAATAGGGAATAGAGACAGACCCAGCCCCGCTCCTTATCTCCAGATGATAAGGTGATACCCCTATAGCAACCGGAACTCCTGAACTCCGGCTGAGGGCAGCAGCAGGACCACAATGGAACGGCCCCCATTGCATTCCACAGACCCACAGAACTCAACCAGTGCCAAGAGGACACCCCCAGAGCATCCAGTCTCGATGGGGGCATCTTCTTGCCTCTGTAACCTTTGTGTTTGTAGGCAGCAAGAGATTAATGGGCACCAAACCTCCTCCACCGTATGCGTGGTTCATTGAACCATGGATGGTTTGAGTTGAAAGACCATCTGGCTCCACAGACCATCTGATTCCAAAGACCATCTGATTCCACAGACCATCTGGTTCCAAAGACCATCTGGTTCCAAAGACCATCTGGTTCCACAGACCATCTGGTTCCAAAGACCATCTGGTTCCACAGACCATCTGATTCCAAAGACCATCTGGTTCCAAAGACCATCTGGTTCCAAAGAGCATCTACTCTGTGCTCAAAGATGGTCAAAGATCATCCAGTTCTATGGTTCTTAGGGTCCCAGAATCATTTGGGTTGGAAAAGACCAACCAGAAATCATCTTGCAAAGCTCTTTTTGTGCCAAATTCTGCCTTGCACCAAACCCCCAGTTTCTGGAGGGTTCTCACCAGTGGGAGTTCGCAGAGCACACTGGGAAGGAAATGGGATTCTCAGCTCTTTGCTCCCTAGAAAAATCCTAGTGGGATGTTTGGGGAGATGCAAAGCATCCAGTTTTGATTCCGTTTCCTATTGCGTCTCATTTTCCTGACGCTCCAGAAGGAAAAGTGCCCATTTGGGATTGTCTTTTTGCCACCAAATTTGTGCTTTTTCTATGTAAAGGAGGAGATTAATTTGTCCTAAATATAGAATTCATATGAATTCTTATACATGAATTATATTCATTTATATAGTCTATAGTATATATTCTATGTTATATATTATAATCTATATTCGATTATATATAATATCATCTACAACATGACATATATTATTTATTATTGAATATAGTACAATATAAAACATATTATATATTAATTATGTAATTATATCATATAGATATGAATTACATTCATATATTCATGTATATATTCACATATATATGTACAAACATTGGAAGATGATTATTTGGAAGAGAATAGCCTGAACAGTCCCCCCAGAATCCATGAAAACTAATTATATAATAATAGCATATATTAATAAGATAATAAACAATAATATTATAATGTGATAATAAAGATATAAAAATATAATATAAAAATAATTATAATAATAATAATGGAAGAATTCCATGGCTCTGCCTCTCTGCAACTGCCTTTTACATTGCCCCAGCATTGGCCAAGAGCCCTAAGAACTGGCATTCGTTGGGGTGAAAACTAATAATACAGATAACATAAGTTTTATTAATTGTCTAATCTAATTACTATTTAATTAGTATTATTAGATAATTATCTAATGCCATCAGAATTAATAACAATAATTATTCTTATCAATAATACAGGCTAAATGTTTAAACTTAGGATGTGTTATCCTTGGTGTTGCTGCTGCTACTACTGTTAGTAGTATTATGTATATAGTAATATTACGAATATGTTATTATTATTAATATATTAAAATATTATTAGTAAATTATTATTAATAATGCAGTAACATTAGTATTACTAGCATTGTTCACTTTCTATTGCCCTCAAAACCCATCCCAACCAACCAAGACATTCCTTCTTCCCTCCTTTCATTCCCAAGTATTTCGATGTTCAAAATCAGGGTGTTTCCTTCCCAGATGGCCATTCCAGAGCGCCTACAACAAGCGGGAAAGCCCTGGCAAAATCCAGGGCATCTCCTTGGCTCCCAATTGGATGGGCAGGAATCAAGAGCCAAACATGGCCTGGATTATTGGGAATTATGGAATTATTCAGTTCCATTATTAAGGTCGATTATGAGCTGATGTATGAAGAGTCCTGACAAGGAGCCAATTGGAAAAAAGGGGATTCTGGCCAATCCATAGGCATCTCCTTGGCCTCTTCTTGGGGGCTGGAGGACCCCCAACCCAGCTGGGGCTGGACCCCCTCTTTCCTCACTGGGATCACTCTTGGGATACTGGTTTATACCGGAATGACCCCAAGGTAGAGCTGGGGAGGGGGCAAGAAACCACCACCACCACCCCTTTGAGAGGCTTGTTTCGGGGTGACACCTTCCCCATCACCCCCTTTCCATTGCCATCCCTCCATCCATGCATCATCCATCATCCATCCATCCATCCATCCATCCATCCATCCATCCATCCATCCATCATCCATCCATAACCCATCCATTCATCATCCATCCATGGCCACCACCAGCATCACTCAAAGTTGTCTCCTTCACAGCTCTCATTGCAGGTGGTGGAGCTGGTGATGGCGTTGATGAGTTCGTTGGAGATGGTCTTCAGTGTCTCGTTGGCCTTGGTGCTGGCAGGAACCTTCAGGAGCACCATGTAGTTCACCACGATGCTGCCCTGGCTGCAAAGAGAAGGGACACGGGTGGCTTCCCGTCTGGTCCCAACTGGGACCAATGTGGGCTGGAGGGATGCAGATGCCCTGTCCCTGGAGAGCATCATGAGCACCCTGGATAGAACACAGCTTGGAGGAATGTGGATGCTCCATCCTTGGGGAGCATCATGGACCACCCCCTGGATAGAATATGGCTTGGAGGGATGTGGATACCCTATCCTTGGGGAGCGTAACTTCTAATTGACCCCCATGGGTCCTCTCATCCCACATCCCGCTGCTGGAGCAGGTGCAGCATGTCAGGAGCACTCACGTCAGTTCATGGATCAGCACATCTTGGTAGCCCTCAATGTGCTTGTAGAGGTCTCTCATCTGGAAGACAAAGAGAAGCCATGGGGAGATCAGACCCCAGGCACCCCAAGGGGGTGTCCCTGGTGCTGCCAGGTCCTGACCTGCTCCTTGAACTCCTTCTCAAAGGCCTGGAAAGATGCCGAGGATTTGTTCTGGAGCTCGGGTGTGAATTCCCGGTTCTCAACCTTGGTCTTCATCCCCACCGTGGCATCCAGCAGCACTTCCCAAGCAGGGAGAGAGCCATGGGCAACCGAGCCAGGTGCCCCTGCCCCTCCAGGGTGCTCTTCAGCAGGGGACCTGCTCAGGGCCTCATGGTAGCCCCATTCCCAATTTGGTCCCTCCATGGTGTTCCCATTCCCACCTCAGTCCCTCCATGATGTTCCCATTCCCAGCTCAGTCCACCTTTAGAGGCCCTATTCCCAGGTTGGTTCCTCCATGATGTTCCCATTCCCAGCTCAATTACCCATGGCACCCCATTCCCAAGCCACTCCCTCTCTGGTGTCCCCATTCCCAGGTTGCTCCCTCTTTGGTGGCCCCATTCCCAGCTCAGTACCTCCATGGTGGCCCATTCTCAGGCTGGTCCCTCTTTGGTGACCCCATTCCCAGATTGGTCCCTCTTGGGTGTCCCCATTCCCATGTTGGTCCCCCCATGGTGTTCTCATTCCCAGCTCAGTTACACATGGTGGCCCATTCCCAAGCCGGTCCCTCTGTGGTGTCCCCATTCCCAAGCTGGTCCCTCTATGGTGGCACTGTTCCCAATTTGGTCCGTCTTTGGTGTTCCCGTTCCCAGCTCAGTCCCTCTTTAATGGCCCCATTCCCAGCTCAGTCCCTCCATGGTGCCCCATTCCCAGCTCAGTTACTCATGATGGCCTATTCCCAGGTCAGTCCACCTGTGGTGGCCCCATTTCCAGCTCAATTCCTCTTCTGGGACTCCATTCTCAGCTCAGTTACACATGGTGGCCCTTTCCCAAGCCGGTCCCTCTTTGGTGTCCCCATTCCCAAGCTGGTCCCTCTTTGGTGTCCCCATTCCCAAGCTGGTCCTTCTATGGTGGCACTGTTCCCAATTTGGACCGTCTTTGGTGTTCCCGTTCCCAGCTCAGTCCCTCCATGGTGTACCATTCCCATCTCAGTTACTCATGATGGCCTATTACCTGTGGTGGCCCCATTCCCAGCTCAGTTCCTCTCTTGGGACTCCATTCCCAGCTCAGTTACACCTGGTGGCCCTTTCCCAAGCAGGTCCCTCTTTGATGCCTCCGTTCCCATGTTGGTCCCTCCATGGTGCTCAGTTCTCAGCTGAGTCCCTCCATGGTGGCTCCATTCCCAAGACACTTCCTCTTAGGTGCCCCCATTCCCAGCTCAATCCCACCATGGTGTTCCCATTCCCAGCTTGGTTACTCATGGTGGCCCATTCCCAATTTGGTCCCCCTATGGTAGCCCCATTCCCAGGTTCATCCCTCTTTGATGGTCCATTCCCAGCTCAGTTACTCATGGCAGCCCCTTCTCAAGCCGGTCCCTCTTTGGTGTCTTCATTCCCAGCTCAGTCCACCTTTAGAGGCCCTAATCCCAGGTTGCTTCCTCCATGGTGTGCCCATTCCCAGCTCAGTCCCTCTTTAGTGGCCCCATTCCCAATTTGGTCCCTCCATGGTGTTGCCATTGCCAGTGCAGTTACTGATGGTTGCCCATTCCCAAGCTGGTCCCTCTTTGGTGTCCCCATTCTCATGTTGGTCCCTCCACGGTGCCCAATTCCCAGCTCAATTCCTCCATGGTGGCCCATTCCCAATTTGATCCCTCCATGGTGTGCCCATTCCCAGCTCAGTCCCTCCAGAGTGTTCCCCCCCATTCCCAGCTCAGTCACTCCATGGTGTTCCCATTCCCAGCTGTTACACTTGGTGGCCCATTCCAAAGCTAGTCCCTCTATGGTGACCCCATTCCCAGTTTGGTCCCTCTCTGGTGACCCCATTTCTGTGTTGATCACACAATGGTGTTCCCATTCCCAGCTCAGTCCCTCCATGGTGTTCCCATTCCCAGCTCAGTCCCTCCATAGTGGCCCCGTTTCCATTTCAGTTACTCATGGTGGCCCGTTCCCAGGTCAGTCTCTCTTTGGTGGCCCCATTCCCAGTTTGGTCCCTCTTTGGTGGCCCCATTCCCAGCACAGTTACTCATGGTGTTTCCATTCCCAAGCTGGTCCCTCTATGGTGGCTCCATTCCCAGGTTTGTCCCTCCATGGTGGCCCATTCCCATCGCGGCTACTCATGGTGCCCCATTCCCAGCTCAGCCCCTCCATGATGCCCCATTCCCAGGTTGGTCCCTCTACGATGGCCCATTCCCAGCTCAGTCCCTCCATGTTGTTCCCATTCCCAGCTCAGTCCCTCCATGTTGTTCCCATACCCAGCTCAGTCCTTCCATTGTCCCCCCATTCCCATCTCCATCTCACCTCCAGGTAACCCCATTCCCACCCAGCTCCTGGGATTGGGTTCCTACCATCCTTGACCTCGATGCTGTCCTTGGCCTCCTGGCACTCGGTTCCCTGGAAGTTCTCGGGGCAGAAGCAGAATCCATTGCTATAGATGCCCCCATTCCGGCAGATTGGGAATTGGCAGAATTCCCCATAGAATCCATCGGCAAACTTGCACTTGCACTCGATCCAAGAGCCCCCATTAAGGCATGGATCTGCAGGGATACAAGGGTAGGACATAGCTGCATACACCCAGAGCCCATAGGGAAAGGCAGAGGGAAAGAAGAGGCCTTACCTGAAAATGTGCTACTGTGGAAGGCTGTAGGGAGGGTGGGGCTGGAAGTGCTGGAAATGCGAATGGTAGACTAGGATGGAGCAGTGGAAGAGACACTAAGAGCCATGGTGATGGTAGAGATGGAGGTGGAGCTATGAGAAGGGGTAGAGCTGGGATGCCCTGATCCAGTATCTAAAGTGGTAAAAGGTTCCAAAGTGGTTTCAGGTTCCAAAGTGGATCGAAGTACCAAAGATGTTGCAGTCAAAAAAAAGTGGTTTCAGCACTCAAAGTTGTGCCACTTTCCAAAGAGGTTCCAGTTTCAAAAGTGGTTCCAGGTTCCAAAGTGGTTTCAGATTCCAAAGTGGTTGCAGGTTCCAAAGTGGTTTCGAATTCCAAAGTGGTTTCAGATTCCATGTGGTTTCAGATTCCAAAGTGGTTCCAGGTTCTAAAATGGTTCCAGGTTCCAAAGTCGTTGCCAGTTCCAAAGTCGTTGCAGGTTCCAATGTGCATTCAGATTCCAAAGTGATTTCAGGTACCATAGTGGTTTCAAATTCCAAAGAAGTTTCAGGTACCAAAGTGGTTTCAAATTCCAAAGTGGTTTCAGATTCCAAGGCGATTTCAGGTTCCAAAGTGGTTTCAGATTCCAAAGAGGTTCCAGCTTCAAAAGTGCAACCTGATACAAAAGAGGTTCCAGATTGAAAAAGTGGTTTCAGATTCCAAAGTGGTTTCAGATTCCAAAGTGGTTTAAGATTCCAAAGTGGTTTCAGGTTCCAAAGAGATTTCAGATTCCAAATTGGTTTAATGTTCCAAAGTGCATTCAGATTCCAAAGTGCTTTCAGATTCCAAAGAGGTTTCATGTTTGAAAGTGCTTTCAGATTCCAAAGTGCTTTCAGATTAAAAAGTGGTTTCTGATTCCAAAGAGGCATCAGATTCCAAAGTGGTTCCAGGTTTCAAAGTCGTTCCAGGATCCAAAGTGGGTTCAAATTCCAAAGTGATTTCAGGTTCCATAGTGGTTTCAGATTCCAAATTCATTCCAGGTTCCAAAGTGGATTCAAATTCTAAGGTGATGGCTGGTTCCAAAGGGATTTCAGGTTCCAAAGTGGCTTCAGGTTCTAAAGGGTTTCAGCTCCTAAGGTGGATTCAGATTCCAAACAGGTTTCAGGGTCCAATGTGGTTTCATATTCCAAAGTGGTTTTAGGTTCCAAAGTGGGTTCAGGTTCCAAAGTGGTTTCAGGTTCCAAAGCGGTGTCAGGTCCCAAAGGGGTTACAGGTTCCAACGGGGTCTCAGCTTCCAAAGTGGTTTCAGATTCCAAAGTGGCTCCAGATTCCAAAGTGGTTCCAGGTTCCGAAGTGGTTTTAGGTTGCAAAGTGTTACAAGATTCAAAAGAGGTTTCAGGTTCCATAGTGGTTTCAAATTCCAAAGAAGTTTCAGGTAATAAAAAGTGGTTTCAAATTCCAAAGTGGTTTCAGGTTCCAAAGCGATTTCAGGTTCCAAAGTGGTTTCAGATTCCAAAGAGGTTCAGGCTTCAAAAGTGCATCCCGATATAAAGAGGTTCCAGATTGAAAAAGTGGTTTCAGATTCCAAAGTGGATTCAGATTCCAAAGTGCTTTCAGATTCCAAAGTGGTTCCAGATTAAAAGTAGTTTCAGATACAAAAGTGGTTTCAGGTTAGGAAGAGGTTTCAGATTCCAAAGTGGCTTCAGATTCCAAAGTGGTTTAAGATTCCAAAGTGGTTTCTTATTCCAAAGAGTTTTCAAATTCCAAAGTGTTTCCAGTTTCCAAAGATGTTCCAGTATCCAAAGTGGGTTCAAATTCCAAAGTGATTTCAGGTTCCATAGTGGTTTCAGATTCCAAATTCTTTCCAGGTTCCAAAGTGGTTTCAAGTTCTAAGGTGGTTTCACATTCCAAAGTGGTTTCAGGCTCCAAAGTGGTTCCAGGTTCCAAAGTGGTTACACCTTCCAAAGTGGTTGCAGGTTCCAAATTGGTTCCAGGTTCCAAAGTGATTTCAGGTACCAAAGCGATATCAGATTCCAAAGTTTTTCGGTTTCCAAAGTGGTTTCAGATTCCAACGTGGTTTCACAATCCAAAGTGCATTCAGCTTCAAATTTCGTTCGAGATTCCAAAGTGGTCCCAATTTCCAAAGTGATTGCCGTACCCAAAGAGGTTCCAGAATCCAAAGAGGTTCGAGATTCAAATATGGTTCCAGATTCCAAAGTGGTTTCATGTTCCAAAGTGGTTCCTGGTTCCAAAGTGGTTTCAGGTTCCAAAGTGGTTTCAAATTCCAAAGTGCTTTCAGATTCCAAAGTGGTTTCAGATTCCAAAGTGGTTCCAGGCTCTAAAGTGGTTTCAGGTTCCAAAGTCGTTGCATGTTCCAAAGTTGTTCCAGTTTCCAAAGTCCATTCAGGTACCAAAGTGCATTCAGATTCCAAAGTGATTTCAGGTTCCATAGTGGTTTCAAATTCCAAAGAAGTTTCAGGTACCCAAGTGGTTTCAAATTCCAAAGTGCTTTCAGATTCCAAAGCGATTTCAGGTTCCAAAGTGGTTTCAGATTCCAAAGAGGTTCCAGCTTCAAAAGTGCATCCCGATATAAAGAGGTTTCAGATTGAAAAAGTGGTTTCAGATTCCAAAGTGGATTCAGATTCCAAAGTGCTTTCAGATTCCAAATTGGTTTAAGATTCCAAAGTGGTTTCAGATTAAAAGTAGTTTCAGATTCCAAAGTGGTTTCAGGTTAGGAAGTGGTTTCAGATTCCAAAGTGGTTTCAGAGTCCAAATTGGTTTAAGATTGCAAAGTGGTTTCAGGTTCCAAAGTGGTTTCAGATTCCAAATTGGATTAATGTTCCAAAGTGCATTCAGATTAAAAAGTGGTTTCAGATTCCAAAGTGGTTTCATGTTCGAAAGTGCTTTCAGATTCCAAAGTGGATTCAGATTCCAAAGTGGTTTCTTATTCCAAAGAGGTTTCAGATTCCAAAGTGTTTCCAGGTTACAAAGACGTTCCAGTATCCAAAGTGGGTTCAAATTCCAAAGTGATTTCAGGTTCCATAGTGGTTTCAGATTCCAAATTCGTTCCAGGTTCCAAAGTGGTTTCAAGTTCTAAGGTGGTTGCAGGTTCCAAAGGGATTTCAGATTCCAAATAGGTTTCAGGTTCCAATGTGGTTTAGGATACCAAAGTGGTACCAGATTCCAAAGTGATTTCAGGTTCCAAAGTGGTTTTAGGTTCCAAAGTGGGTTCAAATTCCAAAGTGGTTTCAGCTTCCAAAGTGGTGTCAGGGTCCAAAGTGGTTTCAGATTCCAAAGCGGTTCCAGGTAACAAAATGGTTGCAGGTTCAGAAGTGGTTTCAGATTCCAAAGCGATTTCAGGTTCTAAAGTGGTTTCACCTTCCAAAGTGGTTTCAGGCTCCACAGTGGTTCCAGGTTCCAAAGTGGTTACACCTTCCAAAGTGGTCACAGGCTCCAAAGTGGTTTCAGGTTCCAAAGTGGATTCAGATTCCAAATTGTTTCCAGGTTCCAAAGTGGTTTGACCTTCCAAACTGGTTTCAGATTCAAAAGTGTTTAGAGAGTCCAAAGTGGTTTTAGGTTCCAAAGTGGGTTCAGGTTCCAAAGTGGTTTCAGGTTCCAAAGTGGAGTCAGGTAACAAAGGGGTTACAGGTTCCAAAGTGTTTTCAGATTCCAAAGTGGTTCCAGATTCCAAAGTGATTTCAGGTTCCAAAGTGCTTTTAGGTTATAAAGTGGTTTCAGGTTCCAAAGTGCTTTCAGGTTCCAAAGCGGTGTCAGGTCCCAAAGGGGTTACAGGTTCCAACGGGGTCTCAGCTTCCAAAGTGGTTTCAGATTCCAAAGTGGCTCCAGATTCCAAAGTGGTTCCAGGTTCCGAAGTGGCTTTAGGTCGCAAACTGTCACAAGATTCAAAAGAGGTATCAGGTTCCATAGTGGTTTCAAATTCCAAAGAAGTTTCAGGTAATAAAAAGTGGCTTCAAATTCCAAAGTGGTTTCAGGTTCCAAAGCGATTTCAGGTTCCAAAGCGATTTCAGGTTCCAAAGTGGTTTCAGATTCCAAAGAGGTTCAGGCTTCAAAAGTGCATCCCAGTACCAAAGAGGTTCCAGATTGAAAAAGTGGTTTCAGATTCCAAAGTGGATTCAGATTCCAAAGTTCTTTCAGATTCCGAAGTGGTTCCAGATTAAAAGTAGTTTCAGATTCCAAAGTGGTTTCAGGTTAGGAAGAGGTTTCAGATTCCAAAGTGGCTTCAGATTAAAAAGTGGTTTAAGATTCCAAAGTGGTTTCTTATTCCAAAGAGTTTTCAAATTCCAAAGTGTTTCCAGGTTTCAAAGACGTTCCAGTATCCAAAGTGGGTTCAAATTCCAAAGTGATTTCAGGTTCCATAGTGGTTTCAGATTCCAAATTCTTTCCAGGTTCCAAAGTGGTTTCAAGTTCTAAGGTGGTTTCATATTCCAAAGCGGTTTCAGGCTCCAAAGTGGTTCCAGGTTCCAAAGCGGTTACACCTTCCAAAGTGGTTACAGGTTCCAAATTGGTTCCAGGTTCCAAAGTGATTTCAGGTTCCAAAGCGATAGCAGATTCCAAAGTTTTTCGGTTTCCAAAGTGGTTTCAGATTCCAAAGTGGATTCACATTCCAAAGTGCTTTCAGATTCCAAACTGGTTCCAGATTAAAAGTAGTTTCAGATTCCAAAGTTGTTTCAGGTTAGGAAGTGGTTTCAGATTCCAAAGTGGTTTCAGATTCCAAAGTGGTTTCAGGTTCCAAAGTGGTTTCAGATTCCAAATTGGTTCCAGGTTCCAAAGTGGTTTCAGATTCCAAAGAGGTTTCATTTTCCAAGTTGGTACTAGGTCCTAAAGTGGTTTCATGCCCAAAAGTGGTTTCAGATTCCAAAGTGATTTCAGTTTCCAAAGTGGTTCCTGGTTCCAAAGTGGTTTCAGATTCCAAAGTGGTTTCAGGTTCCAAAGCGGTGTCAGGTAACAACATGGTTGCAGGTTCAGAAGTGACTTCAGAGTCCAAAGTGATTTCAGGTTCCAAAGTGGTTTTAGGTTCCAAAGTGGTTTTAGGTTCCAAAGTGGTTCCAGTAACAAAAGTACTTCCCGTTACCAAAGTGGTTCCAGTTTCCAAAGTGGTTTCATGTTCCAAAGTGGTTTCAGATTCCAAAGTGGTTTCAGATTCCAAAGTGGTTTCAGGCTCAAAAGGTTGCAGGTTCCAAAGAGGTTACAGATTCCAAAGTGGTTCTAGATTCCAAAGCGGTTCTAGGTAACAAAATGGTTGCAGTTTCAGAAGTGGTTTCAGATTCCAAAGTGATTTCAGGTTCTAAAGTGGTTTCAGATTTCGAAGTGGTTTCAGATTCCAAAGTGGTTGCTGGTTCCAAAGTGGTTTCACCTTCCAAAGTTTTTCCAGATTCCAAAGTGGTTTCAGATTCCAAAGTGGTTTCAGGTTCCAAAGTGGTTTCAGGTTCCAAAGTGGTTGCACGTTCCAAAGTGCTTTCAGGTCCCAAAGTCGCTTCAGATTGCAAAGTGGTTGCAGTTCCTAATGTCCTTGCAGATTCCAAATTTGTTCCAGTTTCCTAAGTGTTTCCAGATTCCAAAGGGCTTTCAGGTTCCAAAGTGTTTTCAGGTTCCAAAGCAGTTTCAGATTCCAAAGTGGTTCCAGGTTTCAAATTCGTTCCAGGATCCAAAGTGGTTTCAAAGTCCAAAGTGATTCCTGGTTCCATAGTGGTTTCAGATTCCAAATTGGTTCGAGGTTCCAAAGTGGTTTGAAATTCTAAAGTGGTTGCAGGTTCCAAAGGGATTTCAGATTCCAAAGTGGCTTCAGGTTCCAAAGTAATTTCAGGTTCCAAAGGGGTTTTAGCTTCCAAAGTGGTTCCAGAAACAAAAGTACTTCCCGTTACCAAAGTGGTTCTAGGTTCTAAAGTGGCTTCATGTTCCAAAGTGGTTTCAGATTCCAAAGTGGTTTCAGATTCCAAAGTGGTTTCAGGCTCAAAAGGTTGCAGGGGCCAAAGTGGTTACAGGTTCCAAAGTGGTTTCAGGCTCAAAAGGTTGCAGGGGCCAAAGTGGTTACAGATTCCAAAGTGGTTCTAGATTCCAAAGCGGTTCTAGATTCCAAAGCGGTTCCAGGTAACAAAATGGTTGCAGTTTCAGAAGTGGTTTCAGATTCCAAAGTGATTTCAGGTTCCAAAGTGGTTGCAGGTTTCAAAGTGGTTTCAGGTTCCAAAGTCGCTTCAGATTGCAAAGTGGTTGCAGTTCCTAATGTCCTTGCAGATTCCAAATTTGTTCCAGTTTCCTAAGGGATTCCAGATTCCAAAGTGCTTTCAGGTTCCAAAGTGTTTTCAGGTTCCAAAGCAGATTCAGATTGCAAAGTGGTTTCAGGCTAAAAAGTGGTTTCAGGTCCTAAAGTGGTTTCATGTTCCAAAGTGGTTTCAGATTCCAAAGTGATTTCAGATTCCAAAGTGATTTCAGGTTCCAAAGTTTTTTCGGTTTCCAAAGTGGTTTCAGATTCCATAGTGATTTCAGATTCCAAAGTGATTCCAGATTCCAAAGTGGTTTTACATTCCAAAGTGGTTTCAGGCTTCAAAGGGATTTCTGATTCCAAAGTGGTTGCAGGTTTCAAAGTGTTTTCAGATTCCAAAGTGGTTTCAGGCTCCAAAGTGGTTTCAGATTCAAAAGTGGTTTCTGGTTCCAAAGTGATTTCAGGTTCCAAAGCGATTTCAGATTCCAAAGTGATTTCAGGTTCCAACGTTTTTTCGGTTTCCAAAGTGGTTTCAGATACCAATGTGGTTTCACGCTCCAAAGTGCATTCAGATTCAAAATTGATTACAGATTCCAAAGTGGTCCCAATTTCCAAAGTGATTGCAGTACCCAAAGAGGTTCCAGAATCCAAAGAGGTTCGAGATTCCAATTTGGTCCCAGATTCTGAAGTGGTTGCAGGTTCCAAAGTGGTTCCTGGTTCCAAAGTGGTTTCTGGTTCCAAAGTGGTTTCAAATTCCAAAGTGGTTTCAGATTCCATGTGGTTTCAGATGCCAAAGTGGTTCCAGGTCCCAAAGTGGTTGCAGGTTCCAAAGTGGTTCAACTTCCAAAGCGTTTGATAGTTCCAAAGTGGTTTCAGTTTCCAAAGTGGTTCCAGGCACCAAAGTGGTTGCAGTTCCCATTGTACTTGCAGATTCCAAAGTTGTTCCAGTTTCCAAAGTGGTTTCAGATTCCAAAGTGATACCAGATTCCAAAGAAGTTCCAGGTTCCACAGTGTACCCACATTCCAAAGTGGTTCCAGTTTCCAAAGTGGTTTCAGGTTCCAAAGTGGTTTCTGATTCCAAATTGGTTCCAGGTTCCAAAGAGGTTTCAAATTCCAAAGTGGTTTCAGATTCCAAAGTGATTTCAGGTTCCAAAGCGGTTTTAGGTTCAAAAGTGGTTCCAGTAACAAAAGTACTTCCCGTTACCAAAGTGGTTCCAGTTCCAAAGTGGTTTCAAATTCCAAAGTGGTTTCAGATTCCAAAGTGATTTCAGGTTCCAAAGCGGTTTTAGGTTCAAAAGTGGTTCCAGTAACAAAAGTACTTCCCGTTACCAAAGTGGTTCCAGTTCCAAAGTGGTTTCATATTCCAAAGTGGTTTCAGATTCCAAAGTGGTTTCAGATTCCAAAGTGGTTTCAAGCTCAAAAGGTTGCAGGGTCCAAAGTGGTTACAGATTCCAAAGTGGTTCTAGATTCCAAAGCGGTTCCAGATTCCAAAGCGGTTCCAAGTAACATAATGGTTGCAGTTTCAGAAGTGGTTTCAGATTCCAAAGTGATTTCAGGTTCTAAAGTGGTTGCAGGTTTCAAAGTGGTTTCAGGTTCCAAAGTCGCTTCAGATTGCAAAGTGGTTGCAGTTCCTAATGTCCTTGCAGATTCCAAATTTGTTCCAGTTTCCTAAGTGATTCCATATTCCAAAGTGCTTTCAGATTCCAAAGTGGTTCCAGATTAAAAGTAGTTTCAGATACAAAAGTGGTTTCAGGTTAGGAAGAGGTTTCAGATTCCAAAGTGGCTTCAGATTCCAAAGTGGTTTAAGATTCCAAAGTGGTTTCTTATTCCAAAGAGTTTTCAAATTCCAAAGTGTTTCCAGTTTCCAAAGATGTTCCAGTATCCAAAGTGGGTTCAAATTCCAAAGTGATTTCAGGTTCCATAGTGGTTTCAGATTCCAAATTCTTTCCAGGTTCCAAAGTGGTTTCAAGTTCTAAGGTGGTTTCACATTCCAAAGTGGTTTCAGGCTCCAAAGTGGTTCCAGGTTCCAAAGTGGTTACACCTTCCAAAGTGGTTGCAGGTTCCAAATTGGTTCCAGGTTCCAAAGTGATTTCAGGTACCAAAGCGATATCAGATTCCAAAGTTTTTCGGTTTCCAAAGTGGTTTCAGATTCCAACGTGGTTTCACAATCCAAAGTGCATTCAGCTTCAAATTTCGTTCGAGATTCCAAAGTGGTCCCAATTTCCAAAGTGATTGCCGTACCCAAAGAGGTTCCAGAATCCAAAGAGGTTCGAGATTCAAATATGGTTCCAGATTCCAAAGTGGTTTCATGTTCCAAAGTGGTTCCTGGTTCCAAAGTGGTTTCAGATTCCAAAGTGGTTTCAGGCTCAAAAGGTTGCAGGGGCCAAAGTGGTTACAGATTCCAAAGTGGTTTCAGGCTCAAAAGGTTGCAGGGTCCAAAGTGGTTTCAGATTCCAAAGTGGTTCTAGATTCCAAAGCGGTTCCAGGTAACAAAATGGTTGCAATTTCAGAAGTGGTTTCAGATTCCAAAGTGATTTCAGGTTCTACAGTGGTTGCAGGTTTCAAAGTGGTTTCAGGTTCCAAAGTCGCTTCAGATTGCAAAGTGGTTGCAGTTCCTAATGTCCTTGCAGATTCCAAATTTGTTCCAGTTTCCTAAGGGATTCCAGATTCCAAAGTGCTTTCAGGTTCCAAAGTGTTTTCAGGTTCCAAAGCAGTTTCAGATTCCAAAGTGGTTTCAGGCTAAAAAGTGGTTTCAGGTCCTAAAGTGGTTTCATGTTCCAAAGTGGTTTCAGATTCCAAAGTGATTTCAGTTTCCAAAGTGATTCCAGATTCCAAAGTGGTTTTACATTCCAAAGTGGTTTCAGGCTTCAAAGGGATTTCTGATTCCAAAGTGGTTGCAGGTTTCAAAGTGTTTTCAGATTCCAAAGTGGTTTCAGGCTCCAAAGTGGTTTCAGATTCAAAAGTGGTTTCTGGTTCCAAAGTGATTTCAGGTTCCAAAGCGATTTCAGATTCCAAAGTGATTTCAGGTTCCAAAGTTTTTTCGGTTTCCAAAGTGGTTTCAGATTCCAATGTGGTTTCACGCTCCAAAGTGCATTCAGATTCAAAATTGATTACAGATTCCAAAGTGGTCCCAATTTCCAAAGTGATTGCAGTACCCAAAGAGGTTCCAGAATCCAAAGAGGTTCGAGATTCCAATTTGGTCCCAGATTCTGAAGTGGTTGCAGGTTCCAAAGTGGTTCCTGGTTCCAAAGTGGTTTCTGGTTCCAAAGTGGTTTCAAATTCCAAAGTGGTTTCAGATTCCATGTGGTTTCAGATGCCAAAGTGGTTCCAGGTCCCAAAGTGGTTCCAGGTCCCAAAGTGGTTGCAGGTTCCAAAGTGGTTCAACTTCCAAAGCGTTTGATAGTTCCAAAGTGGTTTCAGTTTCCAAAGTGGTTCCAGGCACCAAAGTGGATGCAGTTCCCATTGTACTTGCAGATTCCAAAGTTGTTCCAGTTTCCAAAGTGGTTTCAGATTCCAAAGTGATACCAGATTCCAAAGAAGTTCCAGGTTCCAAAGTGTACCCACATTCCAAAGTGGTTCCAGTTTCCAAAGTGGTTGCAGGTTCCAAAGTGGTAGCAGGTTCCAAAGTGGTTTCTGATTCCAAATTGGTTCCAGGTTCCAAAGTGGTTTCAAATTCCAAAGTGGTTTCAGATTCCAAAGTGATTTCAGTTTCCAAAGCGGTTTTAGGTTCAAAAGTGGTTCCAGTAACAAAAGTACTTCCCGTTACCAAAGTGGTTCCAGTTCCAAAGTGGTTTCATATTCCAAAGTGGTTTCAGATTCCAAAGTGGTTTCAGATTCCAAAGTGGTTTCAGGCTCAAAAGGTTGCAGGGTCCAAAGTGGTTACAGATTCCAAAGTGGTTCTAGATTCCAAAGCGGTTCCAGGTAACAAAATGGTTGCGGTTTCAGAAGTGGTTTCAGATTCCAAAGTGATTTCAGGTTCTAAAGTGGTTGCAGGTTTCAAAGTGGTTTCAGGTTCCAAAGTCGCTTCAGATTGCAAAGTGGTTGCAGTTCCTAATGTCCTTGCAGATTCCAAATTTGTTCCAGTTTCCTAAGGGATTCCAGATTCCAAAGTGCTTTCAGGTTCCAAAGTGTTTTCAGGTTCCAAAGTGGTTTCAGGCTAAAAAGTGGTTTCAGGTCCTAAAGTAGTTTCATGTTCCAAAGTGGTTTCAGATTCCAAAGTGATTTCAGATTCCAAAGTGGTTCCAGATTCCAAAGTGGTTTCAGGCTTCAAAGGGATTTCTGATTCCAAAGTGATTCCAGGTTCCAAAGTGTTTTCCGATTCCAAAGTGGTTTCAGGCTTCAAAGTGTTTTGAGATTTGAAAGTGGTTTCACCTTCCAAAGTGATTTCAGGTTCCAAAGCGATTTCAGATTCCAAAGTGATTTCAGATTCCAAAGTGATTTCAGGTTCCAAAGTTTTTTCGGTTTCCAAAGTGGTTTCAGATTCCAATGTGGTTTCACGCTCCAAAGTGCATTCAGATTCAAAATTGATTACAGATTCCAAAGTGGTCCCAATTTCCAAAGTGATTGCAGTACCCAAAGAGGTTCCAGAATCCAAAGAGGTTCGAGATTCAAATTTGTTTTCAGGTTCCAAAGTGGTTTCATGTTCCAAAGTGGTTCCTGGTTCCAAAGTGGCTTCAGGTTCCAAAGTGGTTTCAGATTCCAAAGTGGTTTCAGATTCCATGTGGTTTCAGATGCCAAAGTGGTTCCAGGTCCCAAAGTGGTTGCAGGTTCCAAAGTGGTTCAACTTCCAAAGCGTTTGCCGGTTCCAAAGTGGTTTCAGATTCCAAAGTGGTTCCAGGCACCAAAGTGGTTGCAGTTCCCATTGTACTTGCAGAGTCCAAAGTTGTTCCAGTTTCCAAAGTGGTTTCAGATTCCAAAGTGATTCCAGATTCCAAAGTGGTTCCAGGTTCCAAAGTGTACCCACATTCCAAAGTGGATCCAGTTTCAAAAGGGGTCTTCGATTCCAAAGTTGTTTGAGATTTAAAAATTGTTTCAGGTAATAATTGGTTTTAATTTCCAAAGTGGCTTCAGATTCGAAAGTGGTTTCCGGTTGCAAAGTTGTTTCAGTTTCCAAAATGGTTTCAGATTCCAAAGTGGTTCCAGGTTCCACAGTGATTACAGGACCCAAAGAGGTTCCATTTTCCATAGTGGTTCGGGAATCAAAATTAGTTACAGATTCCAAAGTGTTTGCAGATACCAAAGTGATTTAGGGTTCCAAAGTGGTTTCAGATTCCAAATTGGTTCCAGGTTCCAAAGTGGTTTCAAATTCTGAAGTGGTTGCAGGTTCCAAAGGGTTTTCAGATTCCAAAATGGCTTCAGGTTCTAAAGTGGTTTCAGGTCCTAAAGTGGATTCAGATTCCAAAGAGGTTTCAGGTTCCAATGTGGTTTCAGATTCCAAATTGGTTCCAGGTTCCAAAGTGGTTTCAAATTCTAAAGTGGTTGCAGGTTCCAAAGGGATTTCAGATTCCAAAGTGGCTTCAGGTTCTAAAGTGGTTTCAGGTCCTAAAGTGATTTCAGGTTCCAAAGTGGTTTTAGGTTCCAAAGTGGTTTCAAATTCTAAAGTGGTTGCAGGTTCCAAAGGGATTTCAGATTCCAAAATGGCTTCAGGTTCCAAAGTGGTGTCAGGTCCTAAAGTGGGTTCAGATTCCAAAGTGGCTTCAGGTTCCAAAGTGGTGTCAGGCCCTAAAGCGGATTCAGATTCCAAAGAGGTATCAGGTTCCAAAGTGGTTTCAGATTCCAAAGTGATTTCAGGTTCCAAAGTGTTTCGAGGTTCCAAAGTGGTTTCACCTTCCAAAGTGGTTGCAGGTTCCAAAGTGGTTTCAGGTTCCAAAGTGATTTCAGATTCCAAATTGGTTCCAGGTTCCAAAGTGGTTTCAAATTCCACGGTGGTTTCAGATTCCAAAGTGATTTCAGGTTCCAAAGTGGTTTTAGGTTCCAAAGTGGTTTTAGGTTCCAAAGTGGTTCCAGTAACTAAAGTACTTCCCGTTACCAAAGTGGTTCCAGGTTCCAACGTGGTTTCATGTTACAAAGTGGTTTCAGATTCCAAAGTGGTTTCAGGCTCAAAAGGTTGCAGGTTCCGAAGTGGTTACAGATTCCAAAGTGGTTCTAGATTCCAAAGCGGTTCCAGGTAACAAAATGGTTGCAGTTTCAGAAGTGGTTTCAGATTCCAAGGTGATTTCAGGTTCTAAAGTGGTTGCAGGTTTCAAAGTGGTTCCAGATTCCAAAGTGGTTTCAGATTCCAAAGTGGTTTCAGGTTCCAAAGTGGTTTCAGGTTCCAAAGTGGTTGCATGTTCCAAAGTGGTTTCAGGTCCCAAAGTCGCTTCAGATTGCAAAGTGGTTGCAGTTCCTAATGTCCTTGCAGATTCCAAATTTGTTCCAGTTTCCTAAGTGTTTCCAGATTGCAAAGGGCTTTCAGGTTCCAAAGTGTTTTCAGGTTCCAAAGCTGTTTCAGATTCCAAAGTGGTTCCAGGTTTCAAATTCGTTCCAGGATCCAAAGTGGTTTCAAAGTCCAAAGTGATTCCTGGTTCCATAGTGGTTTTAGATTCCAAATTGGTTCCAGGTTCCAAAGTGGTTTCAAATTCTAAAGTGGTTGCAGGTTCCAAAGGGATTTCAGATTCCAAAGTGGCTTCCTGTTCCAAAGTGATTTCAGGTTCCAAAGGGGTTTTAGGTTCCAAAGTGGTTCCAGTAACAAAAGTACTTCCCGTTACCAAAGTGGTTCCAGGTTCTAAAGTGGCTTCATGTTCCAAAGTGGTTTCAGATTCCAAAGTGGTTTCATGTTCCAAAGTGGTTTCAGATTCCAAAGTGGTTTCAGATTCCAAAGTGGTTTCAGGCTCAAAAGGTTGCAGGGGCCAAAGTGGTTACAGATTCCAAAGTGGTTTCAGGCTCAAAAGGTTGCAGGGTCCAAAGTGGTTTCAGATTCCAAAGTGGTTCTAGATTCCAAAGCGGTTCCAGGTAACAAAATGGTTGCGGTTTCAGAAGTGGTTTCAGATTCCAAAGTGATTTCAGGTTCTACAGTGGTTGCAGGTTTCAAAGTGGTTTCAGGTTCCAAAGTCGCTTCAGATTGCAAAGTGGTTGCAGTTCCTAATGTCCTTGCAGATTCCAAATTTGTTCCAGTTTCCTAAGGGATTCCAGATTCCAAAGTGCTTTCAGGTTCCAAAGTGTTTTCAGGTTCCAAAGCAGTTTCAGATTCCAAAGTGGTTTCAGGCTAAAAAGTGGTTTCAGGTCCTAAAGTGGTTTCATGTTCCAAAGTGGTTTCAGATTCCATAGTGATTTCAGATTCCAAAGTGATTCCAGATTCCAAAGTGGTTTTAGATTCCAAAGTGGTTTCAGGCTTCAAAGGGATTTCTGATTCCAAAGTGGTTGCAGGTTTCAAAGTGTTTTCAGATTCCAAAGTGGTTTCAGGCTCCAAAGTGGTTTCAGATTCAAAAGTGGTTTCTGGTTCCAAAGTGATTTCAGGTTCCAAAGCGATTTCAGATTCCAAAGTGATTTCAGGTTCCAAAGTTTTTTCGGTTTCCAAAGTGGTTTCAGATTCCAATGTGGTTTCACGCTCCAAAGTGCATTCAGATTCAAAATTGATTACAGATTCCAAAGTGGTCCCAATTTCCAAAGTGATTGCAGTACCCAAAGAGGTTCCAGAATCCAAAGAGGTTCGAGATTCCAATTTGGTCCCAGATTCTGAAGTGGTTGCAGGTTCCAAAGTGGTTCCTGGTTCCAAAGTGGTTTCTGGTTCCAAAGTGGTTTCAAATTCCAAAGTGGTTTCAGATTCCATGTGGTTTCAGATGCCAAAGTGGTTCCAGGTCCCAAAGTGGTTCCAGGTCCCAAAGTGGTTGCAGGTTCCAAAGTGGTTCAACTTCCAAAGCGTTTGATAGTTCCAAAGTGGTTTCAGTTTCCAAAGTGGTTCCAGGCACCAAAGTGGATGCAGTTCCCATTGTACTTGCAGATTCCAAAGTTGTTCCAGTTTCCAAAGTGGTTTCAGATTCCAAAGTGATACCAGATTCCAAAGAAGTTCCAGGTTCCAAAGTGTACCCACATTCCAAAGTGGTTCCAGTTTCCAAAGTGGTTGCAGGTTCCAAAGTGGTAGCAGGTTCCAAAGTGGTTTCTGATTCCAAATTGGTTCCAGGTTCCAAAGTGGTTTCAAATTCCAAAGTGGTTTCAGATTCCAAAGTGATTTCAGTTTCCAAAGCGGTTTTAGGTTCAAAAGTGGTTCCAGTAACAAAAGTACTTCCCGTTACCAAAGTGGTTCCAGTTCCAAAGTGGTTTCATATTCCAAAGTGGTTTCAGATTCCAAAGTGGTTTCAGATTCCAAAGTGGTTTCAGGCTCAAAAGGTTGCAGGGTCCAAAGTGGTTACAGATTCCAAAGTGGTTCTAGATTCCAAAGCGGTTCCAGGTAACAAAATGGTTGCAGTTTCAGAAGTGGTTTCAGATTCCAAAGTGATTTCAGGTTCTAAAGTGGTTGCAGGTTTCAAAGTGGTTTCAGGTTCCAAAGTCGCTTCAGATTGCAAAGTGGTTGCAGTTCCTAATGTCCTTGCAGATTCCAAATTTGTTCCAGTTTCCTAAGGGATTCCAGATTCCAAAGTGCTTTCAGGTTCCAAAGTGTTTTCAGGTTCCAAAGTGGTTTCAGGCTAAAAAGTGGTTTCAGGTCCTAAAGTAGTTTCATGTTCCAAAGTGGTTTCAGATTCCAAAGTGATTTCAGATTCCAAAGTGGTTCCAGATTCCAAAGTGGTTTCAGGCTTCAAAGGGATTTCTGATTCCAAAGTGATTCCAGGTTCCAAAGTGTTTTCCTATTCCAAAGTGGTTTCAGGCTTCAAAGTGTTTTGAGATTTGAAAGTGGTTTCACCTTCCAAAGTGATTTCAGGTTCCAAAGCGATTTCAGATTCCAAAGTGATTTCAGGTTCCAAAGTTTTTTCGGTTTCCAAAGTGGTTTCAGATTCCAATGTGGTTTCACGCTCCAAAGTGCATTCAGATTCAAAATTGATTACAGATTCCAAAGTGGTCCCAATTTCC
Source organism: Ara ararauna (assembly GCA_028858755.1). Lineage (NCBI taxonomy): Eukaryota > Metazoa > Chordata > Aves > Psittaciformes > Psittacidae > Ara > Ara ararauna. Next base: position 10,922,568 of record CM054384.1, read on the forward strand.
AAAGTGATTGCAGTACCCAAAGAGGTTCCAGAATCCAAAGAGGTTCGAGATTCAAATTTGTTTTCAGGTTCCAAAGTGGTTTCATGTTCCAAAGTGGTTCCTGGTTCCAAAGTGGCTTCAGGTTCCAAAGTGGTTTGAGATTCCAAAGTGGTTTCAGATTCCATGTGTTTTCAGATGCCAAAGTGGTTCCAGGTCCCAAAGTGGTTGCAGGTTCCAAAGTGGTTCAACTTCCAAAGCGTTTGCCGGTTCCAAAGTGGTTTCAGATTCCAAAGTGGTTCCAGGCACCAAAGTGGTTGCAGTTCCCATTGTACTTGCAGAGTCCAAAGTTGTTCCAGTTTCCAAAGTGGTTTCAGATTCCAAAGTGATTCCAGATTCCAAAGTGGTTCCAGGTTCCAAAGTGTACCCACATTCCAAAGTGGATCCAGTTTCAAAAGGGGTCTTTGATTCCAAAGTTGTTTGAGATTTAAAAATTGTTTCAGGTAATAATTGGTTTTAATTTCCAAAGTGGCTTCAGATTCGAAAGTGGTTTCCGGTTGTAAAGTTGTTTCAGTTTCCAAAATGGTTTCAGATTCCAAAGTGGTTCCAGGTTCCACAGTGATTACAGGACCCAAAGAGGTTCCATTTTCCATAGTGGTTCGGGAATCAAAATTAGTTACAGATTCCAAAGTGTTTGCAGATACCAAAGTGATTTAGGGTTCCAAAGTGGTTTCAGATTCCAAATTGGTTCCAGGTTCCAAAGTGGTTTCAAATTCTGAAGTGGTTGCAGGTTCCAAAGGGTTTTCAGATTCCAAAATGGCTTCAGGTTCTAAAGTGGTTTCAGGTCCTAAAGTGGATTCAGATTCCAAAGAGGTTTCAGGTTCCATAGTGGTTTCAGATTCCAAATTGGTTCCAGGTTCCAAAGTGGTTTCAAATTCTAAAGTGGTTGCAGGTTCCAAAGGGATTTCAGGTTCCAAAGTGATTTCAGATTCCAAAGTGGCTTCAGGTTCTAAAGTGGTTTCAGGTCCTAAAGTGATTTCAGGTTCCAAAGTGGTTTTAGGTTCCAAAGTGGTTTCAAATTCTAAAGTGGTTGCAGGTTCCAAAGGGATTTCAGATTCCAAAATGGCTTCAGGTTCCAAAGTGGTGTCAGGTCCTAAAGTGGGTTCAGATTCCAAAGTGGCTTCAGGTTCCAAAGTGGTGTCAGGCCCTAAAGCGGATTCAGATTCCAAAGAGGTATCAGGTTCCAAAGTGGTTTCAGATTCCAAAGTGATTTCAGGTTCCAAAGTGTTTCGAGGTTCCAAAGTGGTTTCACCTTCCAAAGTGGTTGCAGGTTCCAAAGTGGTTTCAGGTTCCAAAGTGATTTCAGATTCCAAATTGGTTCCAGGTTCCAAAGTGGTTTCAAATTCCCCAGTGGTTTCAGATTCCAAAGTGATTTCAGGTTCCAAAGTGGTTTTAGGTTCCAAAGTGGTTTTAGGTTCCAAAGTGGTTCCAGTAACAAAAGTACTTCCAGTTACCAAAGTGGTTCCAGGTTCCAACGTGGTTTCATGTTACAAAGTGGTTTCAGATTCCAAAGTGGTTTCAGGCTCAAAAGGTTGCAGGGTCCAAAGTGGTTACAGTTTCCAAAGTGGTTACAGATTCCAAAGTGGTTCTAGATTCCAAAGCGGTTCCAGGTAACAAAATGGTTGCAGTTTCAGAAGTGGTTTCAGATTCCAAAGTGATTTCAGGTTCTAAAGTGGTTGCAGGTTTCAAAGTGGTTTCAGGTCCCAAAGTTGCTTCAGATTGCAAAGTGGTTGCAGTTCCTAATGTCCTTGCAGATTCCAAATTTGTTCCAGTTTCCTAAGTGATTCCGGATCCCAAAGTGCATTCAGGTTCCAAAGCAGTTTCAGATTTTAAAGTGGTTTCTGGCTAAAAAGTGTTTTCAGGTCCTAAAGTGGATTCAGATTCCAAAGCGGTTTCAGATTCTAAATTGGTTGAAGATTCCAAAGTGGTTGGGGGTTCCAAAGTGGTTTCAGATTCGAAATTGGATTAATGTTCCAAAGTTCATTCAGATTCCAAAGTGGTTTCAGATTCCAAAGTGGTTCCAGATTCCAAAGCGGTTCCAGGTAACAAAATGGTTGCAGGTTCAGAAGTGGTTCCAGGTTCCAAAGTGGTTTCAACTTCCAAAGTGGTTGCAGGTTCCAAAGTGGTTGCAGGTTCCAAAGTGGTTTGATTCCAAATTCGTTCCTGGTTCCAAAGTGGTTTCAGGTTCCATAGTGGTTTCAGAATCCAAAGTGATTTCAGGTTCCAAAGTGGTTTTAGGTTCCAAAGTGGTTCCAATAACAAAAGTACTTCCCGTTACCAAAGTGTTTCCAGTTTCCAAAGTGGTTTCATGTTCCAAAGTGGTTTCAGATTCCAAAGTGGTTTCAGATTCCAAAGTGGTTTCAGGCTGAAAAGGTTGCAGGTTCCAAAGAGGTTACAGAATCCAAAGTGGTACTAGATTCCAAAGCGGTTCTAGGTAACAAAATGGTTGCAGTTTCAGAAGTGGTTTCAGATTCCAAAGTGATTTCAGATTCTAAAGTGGTTTCAGATTTCGAAGTGGTTTCAGATTCCAAAGTGGTTGCAGGTTCCAAAGTGGTTCAACTTCCAAGGCATTTGCCGGTTCCAAAGTGGTTTCAGATTCCAAAGTGGTTCCGGGTTCTAAAGTGGTTCCAGGTTCCAAAGTCGTTGCAGATTCCAAAGTGCATTCAGATTCCAAAGTGATTTCAGGATCCATAGTGGTTTCAAATTCCAAAGAAGTTTCAGGTAAAAAAGTGGTTTCAAATTCCAAAGTGCTTTCAGATTCCAAAGCGATTTCAGGTTCCAAAGTGGTTGCAGATTCCAGAGGTTCCAGCTTCAAAAGTGCATCCCGATATAAAGAGATTCCAGATTGGAAAAGTGATTTCAGATTCCAAAGTGGATTCAGATTCCAAAGTGGTTCTAGATTCCAAAGCGGTTCCAGGTAACAAAATGGTTAGAGTTTCAGAAGTGGTTTCAGATTCCAAAGTGTTTTCAGGTTCTAAAGTGGTTTCAGATTTCGAAGTGGTTTCAGATTCCAAAGTGGTTTCAGATTCCAAAGTGATTTCAGGTCCCAAAGTCGCTTCAGATTGCAATGTGGTTACAGTTCCTAGTGTCCTTGCAGATTCCAAATTTTTCCAGTTTCCTAAATGATTCCAGATTCCAAAGTGCTTTCAGGTTCCAAAGTGTTTTCAGGTTCCAAAGCAGTTTCAGATTCCAAAGTGGTTTCAGGCTAAAAAGTGGTTTCAGGTCCTAAAATGGATTCAGATTCCATAGTGGTTTCAAGTTCCAATGTGGTTTCATATTCCAAAGTGCATTCAGATTCCAAAGTGGTTTCAGGTTCCAAAGTGGTTTCAGATGCCAAGTTGGTACCAGGTCCTAAAGTGGTTTCATGTTCCAAAGTGGTTTCAGGTTCCAAAGTGGTTTCAGATTCCAAATTGGTTCCAGGTTCCAAAGTGGTTTCAGATTCCAAAGTGGTTTCATTTTCCAAGTTGGTACCAGGTCCTAAAGTGGTTTCATGCTCTAAAGTGGTTTCAGATTCCAAAGTGATTTCAGTTTCCAAAGTGGTTCCTGGTTCCAAAGTGGTTTCAGGTTCCAAAGCGGTGTCAGGTAATAACATGGTTGCAGGTTCAGAAGTGGTTTCAGATTCCATAGTGGTTTCAGAATCCAAAGTGATTTCAGGTTCCAAAGTGGTTTTAGGTTCCAAAGTGGTTCCAGTAACAAAAGTACTTCCCGTTACCAAAGTTTTTCCAGTTTCCAAAGTGGTTTCATGTTCCAAAGTGGCTTCAGATTCCAAAGTGGTTTCAGATTCCAAAGTGGTTTCAGGCTCAAAAGTTTGCAGGTTTCAAAGTGGTTACAGATTCCAAAGTGGTTCTAGATTCCAAAGTGGTTCTAGGTAACAAAATGGTTGCAGTTTCAGAAGTGGTTTCAGATTCCAAAGTGATTTAAGGTTCTAAAGTGGTTTCAGATTTCGAAGTGGTTTCAGATTCCAAAGTGGTTTCAGGTTCCAAAGTGGTTTCAACTTCCAAAGTGGTTGCAGGTTCCAAAGTGGTTGCAGGTTCCAAAGTGGTTTGATTCCAAATTCGTTCCTGGTTCCAAAGTGGTTTCAGATTCCATAGTGGTTTCAGAATCCAAAGTGATTTCAGGTTCCAAAGTGGTTTTAGGTTCCAAAGTGGTTCCAGTAACAAAAGTACTTCCCGTTACCAAAGTGGTTCCAGTTTCCAAAGTGGTTTCATGTTCCAAAGTGGTTTCAGATTCCAAAGTGGTTTCAGATTCCAAAGTGGTTTCAGGCTCAAAAGGTTGCAGGTTCCAAAGAGGTTACAGAATCCAAAGTGGTACTAGATTCCAAAGCGGTTCTAGGTAACAAAATGGTTGCAGTTTCAGAAGTGGTTTCAGATTCCAAAGTGGTTGCAGGTTCCAAAGTGGTTCAACTTCCAAGGCATTTGCCGGTTCCAAAGTGGTTTCAGATTCCAAAGTGGTTCCGGGTTCTAAAGTGGTTCCAGGTTCCAAAGTCGTTGCAGATTCCAAAGTGCATTCAGATTCCAAAGTGATTTCAGGATCCATAGTGGTTTCAAATTCCAAAGAAGTTTCAGGTAAAAAAGTGGTTTCAAATTCCAAAGTGCTTTCAGATTCCAAAGCGATTTCAGGTTCCAAAGTGGTTGCAGATTCCAGAGGTTCCAGCTTCAAAAGTGCATCCCGATATAAAGAGATTCCAGATTGGAAAAGTGATTTCAGATTCCAAAGTGGATTCAGATTCCAAAGTGGTTCTAGATTCCAAAGCGGTTCCAGGTAACAAAATGGTTAGAGTTTCAGAAGTGGTTTCAGATTCCAAAGTGTTTTCAGGTTCTAAAGTGGTTTCAGATTTCGAAGTGGTTTCAGATTCCAAAGTGGTTTCAGATTCCAAAGTGATTTCAGGTCCCAAAGTCGCTTCAGATTGCAATGTGGTTACAGTTCCTAGTGTCCTTGCAGATTCCAAATTTTTTCCAGTTTCCTAAATGATTCCAGATTCCAAAGTGCTTTCAGGTTCCAAAGTGTTTTCAGGTTCCAAAGCAGTTTCTGATTCCAAAGAGGTTTCAGGCTAAAAAGTGGTTTCAGGTCCTAAAATGGATTCAGATTCCATAGTGGTTTCAAGTTCCAATGTGGTTTCATATTCCAAAGTGCATTCAGATTCCAAAGTGGTTTCAGGTTCCAAAGTGGTTTCAGATGCCAAGTTGGTACCAGGTCCTAAAGTGGTTTCATGTTCCAAAGTGGTTTCAGGTTCCAAAGTGGTTTCAGATTCCAAATTGGTTCCAGGTTCCAAAGTGGTTTCAGATTCCAAAGTGGTTTCATTTTCCAAGTTGGTACCAGGTCCTAAAGTGGTTTCATGCTCTAAAGTGGTTTCAGATTCCAAAGTGATTTCAGTTTCCAAAGTGGTTCCTGGTTCCAAAGTGGTTTCAGGTTCCAAAGCGGTGTCAGGTAATAACATGGTTGCAGGTTCAGAAGTGGTTTCAGATTCCATAGTGGTTTCAGAATCCAAAGTGATTTCAGGTTCCAAAGTGGTTTTAGGTTCCAAAGTGGTTCCAGTAACAAAAGTACTTCCCGTTACCAAAGTTTTTCCAGTTTCCAAAGTGGTTTCATGTTCCAAAGTGGCTTCAGATTCCAAAGTGGTTTCAGATTCCAAAGTGGTTTCAGGCTCAAAAGTTTGCAGGTTTCAAAGTGGTTACAGATTCCAAAGTGGTTCTAGATTCCAAAGTGGTTCTAGGTAACAAAATGGTTGCAGTTTCAGAAGTGGTTTCAGATTCCAAAGTGATTTAAGGTTCTAAAGTGGTTTCAGATTTCGAAGTGGTTTCAGATTCCAAAGTGGTTTCAGGTTCCAAAGTGGTTTCAACTTCCAAAGTGGTTGCAGGTTCCGAAGTGGTTGCAGGTTCCAAAGTGGTTTGATTCCAAATTCGTTCCTGGTTCCAAAGTGGTTTCAGATTCCATAGTGGTTTCAGAATCCAAAGTGATTTCAGGTTCCAAAGTGGTTTTAGGTTCCAAAGTGGTTCCAGTAACAAAAGTACTTCCCGTTACCAAAGTGGTTCCAGTTTCCAAAGTGGTTTCATGTTCCAAAGTGGTTTCAGATTCCAAAGTGGTTTCAGATTCCAAAGTGGTTTCAGGCTCAAAAGGTTGCAGGTTCCAAAGAGGTTACAGAATCCAAAGTGGTACTAGATTCCAAAGCGGTTCTAGGTAACAAAATGGTTGCAGTTTCAGAAGTGGTTTCAGATTCCAAAGTGGTTGCAGGTTCCAAAGTGGTTCAACTTCCAAGGCATTTGCCGGTTCCAAAGTGGTTTCAGATTCCAAAGTGGTTCCGGGTTCTAAAGTGGTTCCAGGTTCCAAAGTCGTTGCAGATTCCAAAGTGCATTCAGATTCCAAAGTGATTTCAGGATCCATAGTGGTTTCAAATTCCAAAGAAGTTTCAGGTAAAAAAGTGGTTTCAAATTCCAAAGTGCTTTCAGATTCCAAAGCGATTTCAGGTTCCAAAGTGGTTGCAGATTCCAGAGGTTCCAGCTTCAAAAGTGCATCCCGATATAAAGAGATTCCAGATTGGAAAAGTGATTTCAGATTCCAAAGTGGATTCAGATTCCAAAGTGGTTCTAGATTCCAAAGCGGTTCCAGGTAACAAAATGGTTAGAGTTTCAGAAGTGGTTTCAGATTCCAAAGTGTTTTCAGGTTCTAAAGTGGTTTCAGATTTCGAAGTGGTTTCAGATTCCAAAGTGGTTTCAGATTCCAAAGTGATTTCAGGTCCCAAAGTCGCTTCAGATTGCAATGTGGTTACAGTTCCTAGTGTCCTTGCAGATTCCAAATTTTTTCCAGTTTCCTAAATGATTCCAGATTCCAAAGTGCTTTCAGGTTCCAAAGTGTTTTCAGGTTCCAAAGCAGTTTCTGATTCCAAAGAGGTTTCAGGCTAAAAAGTGGTTTCAGGTCCTAAAATGGATTCAGATTCCATAGTGGTTTCAAGTTCCAATGTGGTTTCATATTCCAAAGTGGTTTCAGATTCCAAAGTGGTTTCATTTTCCAAGTTGGTACCAGGTCCTAAAGTGGTTTCATGCTCCAAAGTGGTTTCAGATTCCAAAGTGATTTCAGTTTCCAAAGTGGTCCCTGGTTCCAAAGTGGTTTCAGGTTCCAAAGCGGTGTCAGGTAATAACATGGTTGCGGGTTCAGAAGTGGTTTCAGATTCCATAGTGGTTTCAGAATCCAAAGTGGTTTTAGGTTCCAAAGTGGTTCCAGTAACAAAAGTAATTCCCGTTACCAAAGTGGTTCCAGTTTCCAAAGTGGTTTCATGTTCCAAAGTGGTTTCAGATTCCAAAGTCGTTTCAGATTCCAAAGTGGTTTCAGGCTCAAAAGTTTGCAGGTTTCAAAGTGGTTACAGATTCCAAAGTGGTTCTAGATTCCAAAGTGGTTCTAGGTAACAAAATGGTTGCAGTTTCAGAAGTGGTTTCAGATTCCAAAGTGATTTAAGGTTCTAAAGTGTTTTCAGATTTCGAAGTGGTTTCAGATTCCAAAGTGGTTTCAGGTTCCAAAGTGGTTTCAACTTCCAAAGTGGTTGCACGTTCCAAAGTGGTTTCAGGTCCCAAAGTCGCTTCAGATTGCAAAGTGGTTGCAGTTCCTAATGTCCTTGCAGATTCCAAATTTGTTCCAGTTTCCTAAGTGTTTCCAGATTCCAAAGTGCTTTCAGGTTCCAAAGTGTTTTCAGGTTCCAAAGCAGTTTCAGATTCCAAAGTGGTTCCAGGTTTCAAATTCGTTCCAGGATCCAAAGTGGTTTCAAAGTCCAAAGTGATTCCTGGTTCCATCGTGGTTTCAGATTCCAAATTGGTTCCAGGTTCCAAAGTGGTTTCAAATTCTAAAGTGGTTGCAGGTTCCAAAGGGATTTCAGATTCCAAAGTGGCTTCAGGTTCCAAAGTGATTTCAGGTTCCAAAGGGGTTTTAGCTTCCAAAGTGGTTCCAGTAACAAAAGTAATTCCCGTTACCAAAGTGGTTCCAGTTCCAAAGTGGTTTCATATTCCAAAGTGGATTCAGATTCCAAAGTGGTTTCAGATTCCAAAGTGGTTTCAGGCTCAAAAGGTTGCAGGGTCCAAAGTGGTTACAGTTTCCAAAGTGGTTACAGATTCCAAAGTGGTTCTAGATTCCAAAGCGGTTCCAGGTAACAAAATGGTTGCAGTTTCAGAAGTGGTTTCAGATTCCAAAGTGATTTCAGGTTCTAAAGTGGTTGCAGGTTTCAAAGTGGTTTCAGGTCCCAAAGTTGCTTCAGATTGCAAAGTGGTTGCAGTTCCTAATGTCCTTGCAGATTCCAAATTTGTTCCAGTTTCCTAAGTGATTCCGGATCCCAAAGTGCATTCAGGTTCCAAAGCAGTTTCAGATTTTAAAGTGGTTTCTGGCTAAAAAGTGTTTTCAGGTCCTAAAGTGGATTCAGATTCCAAAGCGGTTTCAGATTCTAAATTGGTTGAAGATTCCAAAGTGGTTGGGGGTTCCAAAGTGGTTTCAGATTCGAAATTGGATTAATGTTCCAAAGTTCATTCAGATTCCAAAGTGGTTTCAGATTCCAAAGTGGTTCCAGATTCCAAAGCGGTTCCAGGTAACAAAATGGTTGCAGGTTCAGAAGTGGTTCCAGGTTCCAAAGTGGTTTCAACTTCCAAAGTGGTTGCAGGTTCGAAAGTGGTTGCAGGTTCCAAAGTGGTTTGATTCCAAATTCGTTCCTGGTTCCAAAGTGGTTTCAGGTTCCATAGTGGTTTCAGAATCCAAAGTGATTTCAGGTTCCAAAGTGGTTTTAGGTTCCAAAGTGGTTCCAATAACAAAAGTACTTCCCGTTACCAAAGTGTTTCCAGTTTCCAAAGTGGTTTCATGTTCCAAAGTGGTTTCAGATTCCAAAGTGGTTTCAGATTCCAAAGTGGTTTCAGGCTGAAAAGGTTGCAGGTTCCAAAGAGGTTACAGAATCCAAAGTGGTACTAGATTCCAAAGCGGTTCTAGGTAACAAAATGGTTGCAGTTTCAGAAGTGGTTTCAGATTCCAAAGTGATTTCAGATTCTAAAGTGGTTTCAGATTTCGAAGTGGTTTCAGATTCCAAAGTGGTTGCAGGTTCCAAAGTGGTTCAACTTCCAAGGCATTTGCCGGTTCCAAAGTGGTTTCAGATTCCAAAGTGGTTCCGGGTTCTAAAGTGGTTCCAGGTTCCAAAGTCGTTGCAGATTCCAAAGTGCATTCAGATTCCAAAGTGATTTCAGGATCCATAGTGGTTTCAAATTCCAAAGAAGTTTCAGGTAAAAAAGTGGTTTCAAATTCCAAAGTGCTTTCAGATTCCAAAGCGATTTCAGGTTCCAAAGTGGTTGCAGATTCCAGAGGTTCCAGCTTCAAAAGTGCATCCCGATATAAAGAGATTCCAGATTGGAAAAGTGATTTCAGATTCCAAAGTGGATTCAGATTCCAAAGTGGTTCTAGATTCCAAAGCGGTTCCAGGTAACAAAATGGTTAGAGTTTCAGAAGTGGTTTCAGATTCCAAAGTGTTTTCAGGTTCTAAAGTGGTTTCAGATTTCGAAGTGGTTTCAGATTCCAAAGTGGTTTCAGATTCCAAAGTGATTTCAGGTCCCAAAGTCGCTTCAGATTGCAATGTGGTTACAGTTCCTAGTGTCCTTGCAGATTCCAAATTTTTCCAGTTTCCTAAATGATTCCAGATTCCAAAGTGCTTTCAGGTTCCAAAGTGTTTTCAGGTTCCAAAGCAGTTTCAGATTCCAAAGTGGTTTCAGGCTAAAAAGTGGTTTCAGGTCCTAAAATGGATTCAGATTCCATAGTGGTTTCAAGTTCCAATGTGGTTTCATATTCCAAAGTGCATTCAGATTCCAAAGTGGTTTCAGGTTCCAAAGTGGTTTCAGATGCCAAGTTGGTACCAGGTCCTAAAGTGGTTTCATGTTCCAAAGTGGTTTCAGGTTCCAAAGTGGTTTCAGATTCCAAATTGGTTCCAGGTTCCAAAGTGGTTTCAGATTCCAAAGTGGTTTCATTTTCCAAGTTGGTACCAGGTCCTAAAGTGGTTTCATGCTCTAAAGTGGTTTCAGATTCCAAAGTGATTTCAGTTTCCAAAGTGGTTCCTGGTTCCAAAGTGGTTTCAGGTTCCAAAGCGGTGTCAGGTAATAACATGGTTGCAGGTTCAGAAGTGGTTTCAGATTCCATAGTGGTTTCAGAATCCAAAGTGATTTCAGGTTCCAAAGTGGTTTTAGGTTCCAAAGTGGTTCCAGTAACAAAAGTACTTCCCGTTACCAAAGTTTTTCCAGTTTCCAAAGTGGTTTCATGTTCCAAAGTGGCTTCAGATTCCAAAGTGGTTTCAGATTCCAAAGTGGTTTCAGGCTCAAAAGTTTGCAGGTTTCAAAGTGGTTACAGATTCCAAAGTGGTTCTAGATTCCAAAGTGGTTCTAGGTAACAAAATGGTTGCAGTTTCAGAAGTGGTTTCAGATTCCAAAGTGATTTAAGGTTCTAAAGTGGTTTCAGATTTCGAAGTGGTTTCAGATTCCAAAGTGGTTTCAGGTTCCAAAGTGGTTTCAACTTCCAAAGTGGTTGCAGGTTCCAAAGTGGTTGCAGGTTCCAAAGTGGTTTGATTCCAAATTCGTTCCTGGTTCCAAAGTGGTTTCAGATTCCATAGTGGTTTCAGAATCCAAAGTGATTTCAGGTTCCAAAGTGGTTTTAGGTTCCAAAGTGGTTCCAGTAACAAAAGTACTTCCCGTTACCAAAGTGGTTCCAGTTTCCAAAGTGGTTTCATGTTCCAAAGTGGTTTCAGATTCCAAAGTGGTTTCAGATTCCAAAGTGGTTTCAGGCTCAAAAGGTTGCAGGTTCCAAAGAGGTTACAGAATCCAAAGTGGTACTAGATTCCAAAGCGGTTCTAGGTAACAAAATGGTTGCAGTTTCAGAAGTGGTTTCAGATTCCAAAGTGGTTGCAGGTTCCAAAGTGGTTCAACTTCCAAGGCATTTGCCGGTTCCAAAGTGGTTTCAGATTCCAAAGTGGTTCCGGGTTCTAAAGTGGTTCCAGGTTCCAAAGTCGTTGCAGATTCCAAAGTGCATTCAGATTCCAAAGTGATTTCAGGATCCATAGTGGTTTCAAATTCCAAAGAAGTTTCAGGTAAAAAAGTGGTTTCAAATTCCAAAGTGCTTTCAGATTCCAAAGCGATTTCAGGTTCCAAAGTGGTTGCAGATTCCAGAGGTTCCAGCTTCAAAAGTGCATCCCGATATAAAGAGATTCCAGATTGGAAAAGTGATTTCAGATTCCAAAGTGGATTCAGATTCCAAAGTGGTTCTAGATTCCAAAGCGGTTCCAGGTAACAAAATGGTTAGAGTTTCAGAAGTGGTTTCAGATTCCAAAGTGTTTTCAGGTTCTAAAGTGGTTTCAGATTTCGAAGTGGTTTCAGATTCCAAAGTGGTTTCAGATTCCAAAGTGATTTCAGGTCCCAAAGTCGCTTCAGATTGCAATGTGGTTACAGTTCCTAGTGTCCTTGCAGATTCCAAATTTTTTCCAGTTTCCTAAATGATTCCAGATTCCAAAGTGCTTTCAGGTTCCAAAGTGTTTTCAGGTTCCAAAGCAGTTTCTGATTCCAAAGAGGTTTCAGGCTAAAAAGTGGTTTCAGGTCCTAAAATGGATTCAGATTCCATAGTGGTTTCAAGTTCCAATGTGGTTTCATATTCCAAAGTGGTTTCAGATTCCAAAGTGGTTTCATTTTCCAAGTTGGTACCAGGTCCTAAAGTGGTTTCATGCTCCAAAGTGGTTTCAGATTCCAAAGTGATTTCAGTTTCCAAAGTGGTCCCTGGTTCCAAAGTGGTTTCAGGTTCCAAAGCGGTGTCAGGTAATAACATGGTTGCGGGTTCAGAAGTGGTTTCAGATTCCATAGTGGTTTCAGAATCCAAAGTGGTTTTAGGTTCCAAAGTGGTTCCAGTAACAAAAGTAATTCCCGTTACCAAAGTGGTTCCAGTTTCCAAAGTGGTTTCATGTTCCAAAGTGGTTTCAGATTCCAAAGTCGTTTCAGATTCCAAAGTGGTTTCAGGCTCAAAAGTTTGCAGGTTTCAAAGTGGTTACAGATTCCAAAGTGGTTCTAGATTCCAAAGTGGTTCTAGGTAACAAAATGGTTGCAGTTTCAGAAGTGGTTTCAGATTCCAAAGTGATTTAAGGTTCTAAAGTGTTTTCAGATTTCGAAGTGGTTTCAGATTCCAAAGTGGTTTCAGGTTCCAAAGTGGTTTCAACTTCCAAAGTGGTTGCACGTTCCAAAGTGGTTTCAGGTCCCAAAGTCGCTTCAGATTGCAAAGTGGTTGCAGTTCCTAATGTCCTTGCAGATTCCAAATTTGTTCCAGTTTCCTAAGTGTTTCCAGATTCCAAAGTGCTTTCAGGTTCCAAAGTGTTTTCAGGTTCCAAAGCAGTTTCAGATTCCAAAGTGGTTCCAGGTTTCAAATTCGTTCCAGGATCCAAAGTGGTTTCAAAGTCCAAAGTGATTCCTGGTTCCATCGTGGTTTCAGATTCCAAATTGGTTCCAGGTTCCAAAGTGGTTTCAAATTCTAAAGTGGTTGCAGGTTCCAAAGGGATTTCAGATTCCAAAGTGGCTTCAGGTTCCAAAGTGATTTCAGGTTCCAAAGGGGTTTTAGCTTCCAAAGTGGTTCCAGTAACAAAAGTAATTCCCGTTACCAAAGTGGTTCCAGTTCCAAAGTGGTTTCATATTCCAAAGTGGATTCAGATTCCAAAGTGGTTTCAGATTCCAAAGTGGTTTCAGGCTCAAAAGGTTGCAGGGGCCAAAGTGGTTACAGATTCCAAAATGGTTTCAGGCTCAAAAGGTTGCAGGGTCCAAAGTGGTTTCAGATTCCAAAGTGGTTCTAGATTCCAAAGCGGTTCCAGGTAACAAAATGGTTGCGGTTTCAGAAGTGGTTTCAGATTCCAAAGTGATTTCAGGTTCCAAAGTGGTTGCAGGTTTCAAAGTGGTTTCAGGTTCCAAAGTCGCTTCAGATTGCAAAGTGGTTGCAGTTCCTAATGTCCTTGCAGATTCCAAATTTGTTCCAGTTTCCTAAGAGATTCCAGATTCCAAAGTGCTTTCAGGTTCCAAAGTGTTTTCAGGTTCCAAAGCAGTTTCAGATTCCAACGTGGTTTCGGGCTAAAAAGTGGTTTCAGGTCCTAAAGTGGTTTCATGTTCCAAAGTGGTTTCAGATTCCAAAGTGATTTCAGTTTCCAAAGTGATTCCAGATTCCAAAGTGGTTTTACATTCCAAAGTGGTTTCAGGCTTCAAAGGGATTTCTGATTCCAAAGTGGTTGCAGGTTTCAAAGTGTTTTCAGATTCCAAAGTGGTTTCAGGTTCTAATGTGGTTTGTGATTCCAAATTGGTTCCAGGTTCCAAAGTGGTTTAAAATTCTGAAGTGGTTGCAGGTTCCAAAGGGATTTCAGATTCCAAAATGGCTTCAGGTTCTAAAGTGGTTTCAGGTCCTAAAGTGGATTCAGATTCCAAAGAGGTTTCAGGTTCCAATGTGGTTTCAGATTCCAAATTGGTTCCAGGTTCCAAAGTGGTTTCAAATTCTAAAGTGGTTGCAGGTTCCAAAGGGATTTCAGGTTCCAAAGTGATTTCAGATTCCAAAGTGGCTTCAGGTTCTAAAGTGGTTTCAGGTCCTAAAGTGATTTCAGGTTCCAAAGTGGTTTTAGGTTCCAAAGTGGTTTCAAATTCTAAAGTGGTTGCAGGTTCCAAAGGGATTTCAGATTCCAAAATGGCTTCAGGTTCCAAAGTGGTGTTAGGCCCTAAAGTGGATTCAGATTCCAAAGAAGTTTCAGGTTCCAAAGTGGTGTCAGGCCCTAAAGCGGATTCAGATTCCAAAGAGGTATCAGGTTCCAAAGTGGTTTCAGATTCCAAAGTGATTTCAGGTTCCAAAGTGTTTCGAGGTTCCAAAGTGGTTTCACCTTCCAAAGTGGTTGCAGGTTCCAAAGTGGTTTCAGGTTCCAAAGTGATTTCAGATTCCAAATTGGTTCCAGGTTCCAAAGTGGTTTCAAATACCCCAGTGGTTTCAGATTCCAAAGTGATTTCAGGTTCCAAAGTGGTTTTAGGTTCCAAAGTGGTTCCAGTAACAAAAGTACTTCCCGTTACCAAACTGGTTCCAGTTTCCAAAGTGGTTTCATGTTCCAAAGTGGTTTCAGATTCCAAAGTGGTTTCAGATTCCAAAGTGGTTTCAGGTTCTAAAGTGGTTTCAGATTTCTAAGTGGTTTCAGATTCCAAAGTGGTTGCAGGTTCCAAAGTTGTTCAACTTCCAAGGCATTTGCCGGTTCCAAAGTGGTTTCAGGTTCCAAAGTGGTTCCAGGTTCCAAAGTGGTTCCAGGTTCTAAAGTGGTTCCAGGTTCCAAAGTCGTTGCAGGTTCCAAAGTGCATTCAGATTCCAAAGTGATTTCAGGATCCATAGTGGTTTCAAATTCAAAGAAGTTTCAGGTTCCAAAGTGGTTTCAGATTCCAGAGGTTCCAGCTTCAAAAGTGCATCCCGATATAAAGAGATTCCAGATAGGAAAAGTGGTTTCAGATTCCAAAGTGGATTCAGATTCCAAAGTGGTTCTAGATTCCAAAGCAGTTCCAGGTAACAAAATGGTTGCAGTTTCAGAAGTGGTTTCAGATTCCAAAGTGATTTCAGGTTCTAAAGTGGTTTCAGATTTCGAAGAGGTCTCAGGTTCCAAAGTGGTTTCAGATTCCAAAGTGATTTCAGGTCCCAAAGTCGCTTCAGATTGCAATGTGGTTACAGTTCCTAATGTCCTTGCAGATTCCAAATTTTTTCAAGTTTCCTAAATGATTGCAGATTCCAAAGTGCTTTCAGGTTCCAAAGCAGTTTCAGATTCCAAAGAGGTTTCAGGCTAAAAAGTGGTTTCAGGTCCTAAAGTGGATTCAGATTCCATAGTGGTTTCAAGTTCCAATATGGTTTCATACTCCAAAGTGCATTCAGATTCCAAAGTGGTTTCAGGTTCCAAAGTAGTTTCAGATGCCAAGTTGGTACCAGGTCCTAAAGTGGTTTCATGTTCCAAAGTGGTTTCAGGTTCCAAAGTGGTTTCAGATTCCAAATTGGTTCCAGGTTCCAAAGTGGTTTCAGATTCCAAAGTGGTTTCAGATTCCAAAGTGGTTTCATTTTCCAAGTTGGTACCAGGTCTTAAAGTGGTTTCATGCTCCAAAGTGGTTTCAGATTCCAAAGTGATTTCAGTTTCCAAAGTGGTTCCTGGTTCCAAAGTGGTTTCAGATTCCAAAGTGGTTTCAGGTTCCAAAGCGGTGTCAGGTAACAACATGGTTGCAGGTTCAGAAGTGACTTCAGAGTCCAAAGTGATTTCAGGTTCCAAAGTGGTTTTAGGTTCCAAAGTGGTTTTAGGTTCAAAAGTGGTTCCAGTAACAAAAGTACTTCCCGTTACCAAAGTGGTTCCAGTTTCCAAAGTGGTTTCATGTTACAAAGTGGTTTCAGATTCCAAAGTGGTTTCAGATTCCAAAGTGGTTTCAGGCTCAAAAGGTTGCAGGTTCCAAAGTGGTTACAGATTCCAAAGTGTCTCTAGATTCCAAAGTGGTTCTAGGTAACAAAATGGTTGCAGTTTCAGAAGTGGTTTCAGATTCCAAAGTGATTTCAGGTTCTAAAGTGGTTTCAGATTTCGAAGTGGTTTCAGATTCCAAAGTGGTTGCAGGTTCCAAAGTGGTTTCACCTTCCAAAGTGTTTCCAGATTCCAAATTGGTTTCAGATTCCAAAGTGCTTTCAGGTTCCAAAGTGGTTTCAGGTTCCAAAGTGGTTGCACGTTCCAAAGTGGTTTCAGGTCCCAAAGTCGCTTCAGATTGCAAAGTGGTTGCAGTTCCTAATGTCCTTGCAGATTCCAAATTTGTTCTAGTTTCCTAAGTGTTTCCAGATTCCAAAGTGCTTTCAGGTTCCAAAGTGTTTTCAGGTTCCAAAGCAGTTTCAGATTCCAAAGTGGTTCCAGGTTTCAAAGTCGTTCCAGGATCCAAAGTGGTTTCAAAGTCCAAAGTGATTCCTGGTTCCATAGTGGTTTCAGATTCCAAATTGGTTCCAGGTTCCAAAGTGGTTTCAAATTCTAAAGTGGTTGCAGGTTCCAAAGGGATTTCAGATTCCAAAGTGGCTTCAGGTTCCAAAGTGATTTCAGGTTCCAAAGGGGTTTTAGGTTCCAAAGTGGTTCCAATAACAAAAGTACTTCCCGTTACCAAAGTGGTTCCAGGTTCTAAAGTGGCTTCATGTTCCAAAGTGGTTTCAGATTCCAAAGTGGTTTCAGATTCCAAAGTGGTTTCAGGCTCAAAAGGTTGCAGGGGCCAAAGTGGTTACAGATTCCAAAGTGGTTTCAGGCTCAAAAGGTTGCAGGGTCCAAAGTGGTTTCAGATTCCAAAGTGGTTCTAGATTCCAAAGCGGTTCCAGGTAACAAAATGGTTGCGGTTTCAGAAGTGGTTTCAGATTCCAAAGTGATTTCAGGTTCCAAAGTGGTTTCAGGTTTCAAAGTGGTTTCAGGTTCCAAAGTCGCTTCAGATTGCAAAGTGGTTGCAGTTCCTAATGTCCTTGCAGATTCCAAATTTGTTCCAGTTTCCTAAGGGATTCCAGATTCCAAAGTGCTTTCAGGTTCCAAAGTGTTTTCAGGTTCCAAAGCAGTTTCAGATTCCAAAGTGGTTTCAGGCTAAAAAGTGGTTTCAGGTCCTAAAGTGGTTTCATGTTCCAAAGTGGTTTCAGATTCCAAAGTGATTTCAGTTTCCAAAGTGATTCCAGATTCCAAAGTGGTTTTACATTCCAAAGTGGTTTCAGGCTTCAAAGGGATTTCTGATTCCAAAGTGGTTGCAGGTTTCAAAGTGTTTTCAGATTCCAAAGTGGTTTCAGGCTCCAAAGTGGTTTCAGATTCAAAAGTAGTTTCTGGTTCCAAAGTGATTTCAGGTTCCAAAGCGATTTCAGATTCCAAAGTGATTTCAGGTTCCAAAGTTTTTTCGGTTTCCAAAGTGGTTTCAGATTCCAATGTGGTTTCACGCTCCAAAGTGCATTCAGATTCAAAATTGATTACAGATTCCAAAGTGGTCCCAATTTCCAAAGTGATTGCAGTACCCAAAGAGGTTCCAGAATCCAAAGAGGTTCGAGATTCCAATTTGGTCCCAGATTCTGAAGTGGTTGCAGGTTCCAAAGTGGTTCCTGGTTCCAAAGTGGTTTCTGGTTCCAAAGTGGTTTCAAATTCCAAAGTGGTTTCAGATTCCATGTGGTTTCAGATGCCAAAGTGGTTCCAGGTCCCAAAGTGGTTGCAGGTTCCAAAGTGGTTCAACTTCCAAAGCGTTTGATAGTTCCAAAGTGGTTTCAGTTTCCAAAGTGGTTCCAGGCACCAAAGTGGTTGCAGTTCCCATTGTACTTGCAGATTCCAAAGTTGTTCCAGTTTCCAAACTGGTTTCAGATTCCAAAGTGATACCAGATTCCAAAGAAGTTCCAGGTTCCAAAGTGTACCCACATTCCAAAGTGGTTCCAGTTTCCAAAGTGGTTTCACCTTCCAAAGTGGTTGCAGGTTCCAAAGTGGTTGCAGGTTCCAAAGTGGTTTCTGATTCCAAATTGGTTCCAGGTTCCAAAGTGGTTTCAAATTCCAAAGTGGTTTCAGATTCCAAAGTGATTTCAGGTTCCAAAGCGGTTTTAGGTTCAAAAGTGGTTCCAGTAACAAAAGTACTTCCCGTTACCAAAGTGGTTCCAGTTTCCAAAGTGGTTTCATGTTACAAAGTGGTTTCAGATTCCAAAGTGGTTTCAGATTCCAAAGTGGTTTCAGGCTCAAAAGGTTGCAGGTTCCAAAGTGGTTACAGATTCCAAAGTGTCTCTAGATTCCAAAGTGGTTCTAGGTAACAAAATGGTTGCAGTTTCAGAAGTGGTTTCAGATTCCAAAGTGATTTCAGGTTCTAAAGTGGTTTCAGATTTCGAAGTGGTTTCAGATTCCAAAGTGGTTGCAGGTTCCAAAGTGGTTTCACCTTCCAAAGTGTTTCCAGATTCCAAATTGGTTTCAGATTCCAAAGTGCTTTCAGGTTCCAAAGTGGTTTCAGGTTCCAAAGTGGTTGCGCGTTCCAAAGTGGTTTCAGGTCCCAAAGTCGCTTCAGATTGCAAAGTGGTTGCAGTTCCTAATGTCCTTGCAGATTCCAAATTTGTTCTAGTTTCCTAAGTGTTTCCAGATTCCAAAGTGCTTTCAGGTTCCAAAGTGTTTTCAGGTTCCAAAGCAGTTTCAGATTCCAAAGTGGTTCCAGGTTTCAAAGTCGTTCCAGGATCCAAAGTGGTTTCAAAGTCCAAAGTGATTCCTGGTTCCATAGTGGTTTCAGATTCCAAATTGGTTCCAGGTTCCAAAGTGGTTTCAAATTCTAAAGTGGTTGCAGGTTCCAAAGGGATTACAGATTCCAAAGTGGCTTCAGGTTCCAAAGTGATTTCAGGTTCCAAAGGGGTTTTAGGTTCCAAAGTGGTTCCAATAACAAAAGTACTTCCCGTTACCAAAGTGGTTCCAGGTTCTAAAGTGGCTTCATGTTCCAAAGTGGTTTCAGATTCCAAAGTGGTTTCAGATTCCAAAGTGGTTTCAGGCTCAAAAGGTTGCAGGGGCCAAAGTGGTTACAGATTCCAAAGTGGTTTCAGGCTCAAAAGGTTGCAGGGTCCAAAGTGGTTTCAGATTCCAAAGTGGTTCTAGATTCCAAAGCGGTTCCAGGTAACAAAATGGTTGCGGTTTCAGAAGTGGTTTCAGATTCCAAAGTGATTTCAGGTTCTAAAGTGGTTGCAGGTTTCAAAGTGGTTTCAGGTTCCAAAGTCGCTTCAGATTGCAAAGTGGTTGCAGTTCCTAATGTCCTTGCAGATTCCAAATTTGTTCCAGTTTCCTAAGGGATTCCAGATTCCAAAGTGCTTTCAGGTTCCAAAGTGTTTTCAGGTTCCAAAGCAGATTCAGATTGCAAAGTGGTTTCAGGCTAAAAAGTGGTTTCAGGTCCTAAAGTGGTTTCATGTTCCAAAGTGGTTTCAGATTCCAAAGTGATTTCAGTTTCCAAAGTGATTCCAGATTCCAAAGTGGTTTTAGATTCCAAAGTGGTTTCAGGCTTCAAAGGGATTTCTGATTCCAAAGTGGTTGCAGGTTTCAAAGTGTTTTCAGATTCCAAAGTGGTTTCAGGCTCCAAAGTGGTTTCAGATTCAAAAGTGGTTTCGGTTTCCAAAGTGATTTCAGGTTCCAAAGCGATTTCAGATTCCAAAGTGATTTCAGGTTCCAAAGTTTTTTCGGTTTCCAAAGTGGTTTCAGATTCCAATGTGGTTTCACGCTCCAAAGTGCATTGAGATTCAAAATTGATTACAGATTCCAAAGTGGTCCCAATTTCCAAAGTGATTGCAGTACCCAAAGAGGTTCCAGAATCCAAAGAGGTTCGAGATTCCAATTTGGTCCCAGATTCTGAAGTGGTTGCAGGTTCCAAAGTGGTTCCTGGTTCCAAAGTGGTTTCTGGTTCCAAAGTGGTTTCAAATTCCAAAGTGGTTTCAGATTCCATGTGGTTTCAGATGCCAAAGTGGTTCCAGGTCCCAAAGTGGTTGCAGGTTCCAAAGTGGTTCAACTTCCAAAGCGTTTGATAGTTCCAAAGTGGTTTCAGTTTCCAAAGTGGTTCCAGGCACCAAAGTGGTTGCAGTTCCCATTGTACTTGCAGATTCCAAAGTTGTTCCAGTTTCCAAAGTGGTTTCAGATTCCAAAGTGATACCAGATTCCAAAGAAGTTCCAGGTTCCAAAGTGTACCCACATTCCAAAGTGGTTCCAGTTTCCAAAGTGGTTTCACCTTCCAAAGTGGTTGCAGGTTCCAAAGTGGTTGCAGGTTCCAAAGTGGTTTCTGATTCCAAATTGGTTCCAGGTTCCAAAGTGGTTTCAAATTCCAAAGTGGTTTCAGATTCCAAAGTGATTTCAGGTTCCAAAGCGGTTTTAGGTTCAAAAGTGGTTCCAGTAACAAAAGTACTTCCCGTTACCAAAGTGGTTCCAGTTTCCAAAGTGGTTTCATGTTACAAAGTGGTTTCAGATTCCAAAGTGGTTTCAGATTCCAAAGTGGTTTCAGGCTCAAAAGGTTGCAGGTTCCAAAGTGGTTACAGATTCCAAAGTGGTTCCAGATTCCAAAGTGGTTCTAGGCAACAAAATGGTTGCAGTTTCAGAAGTGGTTTCAGATTCCAAAGTGATTTCAGGTTCTAAAGTGGTTTCAGATTTCGAAGTGGTTTCAGATTCCAAAGTGGTTGCAGGTTCCAAAGTGGTTTCACCTTCCAAAGTGGTTCCAGATTCCAAAGTGGTTTCAGATTCCAAAGTGCTTTCAGGTTCCAAAGTGCTTTCAGGTTCCAAAGTGGTTGCGCGTTCCAAAGTGGTTTTAGGTCCCAAAGTCGCTTCAGATTGCAAAGTGGTTGCAGTTCCTAATGTCCTTGCAGATTCCAAATTTGTTCCAGTTTCCTAAGTGTTTCCAGATTCCAAAGGGCTTTCAGGTTCCAAAGTGTTTTCAGGTTCCAAAGCAGTTTCAGATTCCAAAGTGGTTCCAGGTTTCAAAGTGGTTTCAAATTCTAAAGTGGCTTCAGGTTCCAAAGGGGTTTTAGGTTCCAAAGTGGTTCCAGTAACAAAAGTACTTCCCGTTACCAAAGTGGTTCCAGGTTCTAAAGTGGCTTCATGTTCCAAAGTGGTGTTAGATTCCAAAGTGGTTTCAGATTCCAAAGTGGTTTCAGGCTCAAAAGGTTGCAGGGGCCAAAGTGGTTACAGATTCCAAAGTGGTTTCAGGCTCAGAAGGTTGCAGGGTCCAAAGTGGCTTCAGATTCCAAAGTGGTTCTAGATTCCAAAGCGGTTCCAGGTAACAAAATGGTTGCGGTTTCAGAAGTGGTTTCAGATTCCAAAGTGATTTCAGGTTCCAAAGTGGTTGCAGGTTTCAAAGTGGTTTCAGGTTCCAAAGTCGCTTCAGATTGCAAAGTGGTTGCAGTTCCTAATGTCCTTGCAGATTCCAAATTTGTTCCAGTTTCCTAAGGGATTCCAGATTCCAAAGTGCTTTCAGGTTCCAAAGTGTTTTCAGGTTCCAAAGCAGTTTCAGATTCCAAAGTGGTTTCAGGCTAAAAAGTGGTTTCAGGTCCTAAAGTGGTTTCATGTTCCAAAGTGGTTTCAGATTCCAAAGTGATTTCAGTTTCCAAAGTGATTCCAGATTCCAAAGTGGTTTTACATTCCAAAGTGGTTTCAGGCTTCAAAGGGATTTCTGATTCCAAAGTGGTTGCAGGTTTCAAAGTGTTTTCAGATTCCAAAGTGGTTTCAGGCTCCAAAGTGGTTTCAGATTCAAAAGTGGTTTCTGGTTCCAAAGTGATTTCAGGTTCCAAAGCGATTTCAGATTCCAAAGTGATTTCAGGTTCCAAAGTTTTTTCGGTTTCCAAAGTGGTTTCAGATTCCAATGTGGTTTCACGCTCCAAAGTGCATTCAGATTCAAAATTGATTACAGATTCCAAAGTGGTCCCAATTTCCAAAGTGATTGCAGTACCCAAAGAGGTTCCAGAATCCAAAGAGGTTCGAGATTCCAATTTGGTCCCAGATTCTGAAGTGGTTGCAGGTTCCAAAGTGGTTCCTGGTTCCAAAGTGGTTTCTGGTTCCAAAGTGGTTTCAAATTCCAAAGTGGTTTCAGATTCCATGTGGTTTCAGATGCCAAAGTGGTTCCAGGTCCCAAAGTGGTTGCAGGTTCCAAAGTGGTTCAACTTCCAAAGCGTTTGATAGTTCCAAAGTGGTTTCAGATTCCAAAGTGGTTCCAGGCACCAAAGTGGTTGCAGTTCCCATTGTACTTGCAGATTCCAAAGTTGTTCCAGTTTCCAAAGTGGTTTCAGATTCCAAAGTGATACCAGATTCCAAAGAAGTTCCAGGTTCCAAAGTGTACCCACATTCCAAAGTGGTTCCAGTTTCCAAAGTGGTTTCAGGTTCCAAAGTGGTTTCTGATTCCAAATTGGTTCCAGGTTCCAAAGTGGTTTCAAATTCCAAAGTGGTTTCAGATTCCAAAGTGATTTCAGGTTCCAAAGCGGTTTTAGGTTCAAAAGTGGTTCCAGTAACAAAAGTACTTCCCGTTACCAAAGTGGTTCCAGTTCCAAAGTGGTTTCATATTCCAAAGTGGTTTCAGATTCCAAAGTGGTTTCAGATTCCAAAGTGGTTTCAGGCTCAAAAGGTTGCAGGGTCCAAAGTGGTTACAGATTCCAAAGTGATTCTAGATTCCAAAGCGGTTCTAGGTAACAAAATGGTTGCAGTTTCAGAAGTGGTTTCAGATTCCAAAGTGATTTCAGGTTCTAAAGTGGTTGCAGGTTTCAAAGTGGTTTCAGGTTCCAAAGTCGCTTCAGATTGCAAAGTGGTTGCAGTTCCTAATGTCCTTGCAGATTCCAAATTTGTTCCAGTTTCCTAAGGGATTCCAGATTCCAAAGTGCTTTCAGGTTCCAAAGTGTTTTCAGGTTCCAAAGTGGTTTCAGGCTAAAAAGTGGTTTCAGGTTCCAAAGTGTTTTCAGGTTCCAAAGTGGTTTCAGGCTAAAAAGTGGTTTCAGGTCCTAAAGTAGTTTCATGTTCCAAAGTGGTTTCAGATTCCAAAGTGATTTCAGATTCCAAAGTGGTTCCATATTCCAAAGTGGTTTCATTTTCCAAAGTGGTTTCAGGCTTCAAAGGGATTTCTGATTCCAAAGTGATTCCAGGTTCCAAAGTGTTTTCCGGTTCCAAAGTGGTTTCAGGCTTCAAAGGGTTTTGAGATTTGAAAGTGGTTTCACCTTCCAAAGTGATTTCAGGTTCCAAAGCGATTTCAGATTCCAAAGTGATTTCAGGTTCCAAAGTTTTTTCGGTTTCCAAAGTGGTTTCAGATTCCAATGTGGTTTCACGCTCCAAAGTGCATTCAGATTCAAAATTGATTACAGATTCCAAAGTGGTCCCAATTTCCAAAGCGATTGCAGTACCCAAAGAGGTTCCAGAATCCAAAGAGGTTCGAGATTCCAATTTGGTCCCAGATTCTGAAGTGGTTACAGGTTCCAAAGTGGTTCCTGGTTCCAAAGTGGTTTCTGGTTCCAAAGTGGTTTCAAATTCCAAAGTGGTTTCAGATTCCATGTGGTTTCAGATGCCAAAGTGGTTCCAGGTCCCAAAGTGGTTGCAGGTTCCAAAGTGGTTCAACTTCCAAAGCGTTTGATAGTTCCAAAGTGGTTTCAGATTCCAAAGTGGTTCCAGGCACCAAAGTGGTTGCAGTTCCCATTGTACTTGCAGATTCCAAAGTTGTTCCAGTTTCCAAAGTGGTTTCAGATTCCAAAGTGATACCTGTTGCGTTAAATGGCAAGTGGGGAAACAAACCCCTGGTTTTATGAAGAGAGGGGCCAGGAACAGCCCCAGTGCACAATTATCAGTCCGAGTCCGTTTAATATCGGATTTATAGACTACTGTCAGACCGAGCGCTTTAAGTACCGGATTTATAGACTACCGTCAGACCGAGCGCTTTGAGTACCGGATTTATAGACTACTGTCAGACCGAGCGCTTTGAATACCGGATTTATAGACTACTGTCAGACCGAGCGCTTTAAATACCGGATTTATAGACTACTGTCAGACCGAGCGCTTTGAGTACCGGATTTATAGACTACTGTCAGACCGGGCGCTTTAAGTACGAGAATTACGGTCGGATACTGAAACAGTGCAGTTTATTGTGATTGGCTACCAAAACAGAGCAGTTAATTAATGCAACAGGTACAGGTTCTTATGGATTGCCGGTGATAAATACTGTCTGCAAAAGCACGTGCATATAATAGTTACATAAATACAAGCGCTTGGTAAAGTTAACACAGCTTAGCTCTAAAAGATACAGATGACAATAAAAATAACTCTATAGAGATTCTAAGGTTTTCCTAGGAAAGCACTGAATACAGTGCGAGTCTTACCCACAGGCGTCCCTATGGGGGGGGAAGAGAGGTCCAGCCCGTCGACCGGTCCCAGGAGTCGGTTGATGTTATCTTCCGTGACTCGTCCACGATGGTATCTTCCCCAAAATCCCCCTTTCTCTTGAGTCATTTTATATTATTTTTACCTTCAAGGTGGAGCTTGAGTGACTCTAGTCATACATACCTTTATTATCATTGGTGAAAATTTCTCTCGCCTCGATTTAAAGGTATATGAGACTAAAAATTCAGAGAGCATGCTCAGAGAGAGGTGGTCTTATTTCGGGGGGGGGGTCGCACTGGAGAGGGGTGTGTATTTTAGTAGTATAATGAAGCAAAGTTCACACTAGGACGGTATTTTGTCAAAAAGATGACAGGCCGCTGGCTCAGGGTAGCAAGTATGCAGCTTATCAGTTTCTTGTACGACCTAGTTCCCGTTTTATCTGCTGAAGTTAGGACAGAACATAACCGCAAGATCTCCACCTCGCTCTATCCTCCGCCTGTTACGGGAACCGCTGTGGAGTGCACATTCCTGGCATACCAGGTACGGCTGCATCTTAGCCCGAGAGGCCTTGAAAGCCCGTCTCTTTCTTATTGTGTGGACAATGCTGCATTTTGAATATAGATTTAATTCCCAATTATCCCAAATTTCCTAATTATTCCACAATACCAGATTCCAAAGTGGTTTTAGGTTCCAAAGTGTACCCACATTCCAAAGTGGATCCAGTTTTAAATGGGGTCTTCGATTCCAAAGTTGTTCGAGATTTAAAAATTGTTTCAGGTAATAATTGGTTTTAATTTCCAAAGTGGCTTCAGATTCGAAAGTGGTTTCAGGTTGCAAAGTTGTTTCAGTTTCCAAAATGGTTTCAGATTCCAAAGTGGTTCCAGGTTCCACAGTGATTACAGGACCCAAACAGGTTCCATTTTCCATAGTGGTTCGGGAATCAAAAATAGTTACAGATTCCAAAGTGTTTGCAGATACCAAAGTGATTTAGGGTTCCAAAGTGGTTTCAGATTCCAAATTGGTTCCAGGTTCCAAAGTGGTTCCAAATTCTGAAGTGGTTGCAGGTTCCAAAGGGATTACAGATTCCAAAATGGCTTCAGGTTCTAAAGTGGTTTCAGGTCCTAAAGTGGATTCAGATTCCAAAGAGGTTTCAGGTTCCAATGTGGTTTCAGATTCCAAATTGGTTCCAGGTTCCAAAGCAGTTTCAAATTCTAAAGTGGTTGCAGGTTCCAAAGGGATTTCAGATTCCAAAGTGGCTTCAGGTTCCAAAGTGGTTTCAGGTCCTTAAGTGGATTCAGATTCCAAAGAGGTTTCAGGTTCCAATGTGGTTTCAGATTCCAAAGTGGCTTCAGATTCCAAAGTGGTTTCAAATTCTAAAGTGGTTGCAGGTTCCAAAGGGATTTCAGATTCCAAAGTGGCTTCAGGTTCTAAAGTGGTTTCAGGTCCTAAAGTGATTTCAGGTTCCAAAGTGGTTTTAGGTTCCAAAGTGGTTTCAAATTCTAAAGTGGTTGCAGGTTCCAAAGGGATTTCAGATTCCAAAGTGGCTTCAGGTTCCAAAGTGGTTTCAGGTCCTAAAGTGGTTTCAGATTCCAAAGTGGCTTCAGGTTCCAAAGTGGTGTCAGGCCCTAAAGTGGATTCAGATTCCAAAGAGGTTTCAGGTTCCAAAGTGGTTTCAGATTCCAAAGTGATTTCAGGTTCCAAAGTGTTTTCAGGTTCCAAAGCAGTTTCAGATTCCAAAGAGGTTTCAGGCTAAAAAGTGGTTTCAGGTCCTAAAGTGGATTCAGATTCCATAGTGGTTTCAAGTTCCAATGTGGTTTCATATTCCAAAGTGCATTCAGATTCCAAAGTGGTTTCAGGTTCCAAAGTGGTTTCAGATGCCAAGTTGGTACCAGGTCCTAAAGAGGTTTCATGTTCCAAAGTGGTTTCAGGTTCCAAAGTGGTTTCAGATTCCAAATTGGTTCCAGGTTCCAAAGTGGTTTCAGATTCCAAAGTGGTTTCATTTTCCAAGTTGGTACCAGGTCCTAAAGTGGTTGCAGGTTCCAAAGTGGTTTCAGATTCCAAAGTGATTTCAGTTTCCAAAGTGGTTCCTGGTTCCAAAGTGGTTTCAGATTCCAAAGTGGTTTCAGGTTCCATAGCGGTGTCAGGTAACAACATGGTTGCAGGTTCAGAAGTGGTTTCAGATTCCAAAGTGATTTCAGGTTCCAAAGTGGTTTTAGGTTCCAAAGTGGTTTTAGGTTCCAAAGTGGTTCCAGTAACAAAAGTACTTCCCGTTACCAAAGTGGTTTCAGTTTCCAAAGTGGTTTCATGTTCCAAAGTGGTTTCAGATTCCAAAGTGGTTTCAGATTCCAAAGTGGTTTCAGGCTCAAAAGGTTGCAGGTTCCAAAGTGGTTACAGATTCCAAAGTGGTTGCAGATTCCAAAGTGGTTCTAGGCAACAAAATGGTTGCAGTTTCAGAAGTGGTTTCAGATTCCAAAGTGATTTCAGGTTCTAAAGTAGTTTCAGATTTCGAAGTGATTTCAGATTCCAAAGTGGTTGCAGGTTCCAAAGTGGTTTCACCTTCCAAAGTGTTTCCAGATTCCAAAGTGGTTTCAGATTCCAAAGTGCTTTCAGGTTCCAAAGTGCTTTCAGGTTCCAAAGTTGTTGCACGTTCCAAAGCGGTTTCAGGTCCCAAAGTCGCTTCAGATTGCAAAGTGGTTGCAGTTCCTAATGTCCTTGCAGATTCCAAATTTGTTCCAGTTTCCTAAGTGTTTCCAGATTCCAAAGTGCTTTCAGGTTCCAAAGTGTTTTCAGGTTCCAAAGCAGTTTCAGATTCCAAAGTGGTTCCAGGTTTCAAAGTCGTTCCAGGATCCAAAGTGGTTTCAAAGTCCAAAGTGATTCCTGGTTCCATAGTGGTTTCAGATTCCAAATTGGTTCCAGGTTTCAAAGTGGTTTCAAATTCTAAAGTGGTTGCAGGTTCCAAAGGGATTTCAGATTCCAAAGTGGCTTCAGGTTCCAAAGTGATTTCAGGTTCCAAAGGGGTTTTAGCTTCCAAAGTGGTTCCAGTAACAAAAGTACTTCCCGTTACCAAAGTGGTTCCAGGTTCTAAAGTGGCTTCATGTTCCAAAGTGGTTTCAGATTCCAAAGTGGTTTCAGATTCCAAAGTGGTTTCAGGCTCAAAAGGTTGCAGGGGCCAAAGTGGTTACAGATTCCAAAGTGGTTTCAGGCTCAAAAGGTTGCAGGGTCCAAAGTGGTTTCAGATTCCAAAGTGGTTCTAGATTCCAAAGCGGTTCCAGGTAACAAAATGGTTGCAATTTCAGAAGTGGTTTCTGGTTCCAAAGTGATTTCAGGTTCTAAAGTGGTTGCAGGTTTCAAAGTGGTTTCAGGTTCCAAAGTCGCTTCAGATTGCAAAGTGGTTGCAGTTCCTAATGTCCTTGCAGATTCCAAATTTGTTCCAGTTTCCTAAGTGTTTCCAGATTCCAAAGTGCTTTCAGGTTCCAAAGTGTTTTCAGGTTCCAAAGCAGTTTCAGATTCCAAAGTGGTTCCAGGTTTCAAATTCGTTCCAGGATCCAAAGTGGTTTCAAAGTCCAAAGTGATTCCTGGTTCCATAGTGGTTTCAGATTCCAAATTGGTTCCAGGTTCCAAAGTGGTTTCAAATTCTAAAGTGGTTGCAGGTTCCAAAGGGATTTCAGATTCCAAAGTGGCTTCAGGTTCCAAAGTGATTTCAGGTTCCAAAGGGGTTTTAGCTTCCAAAGTGGTTCCAGTAACAAAAGTAATTCCCGTTACCAAAGTGGTTCCAGTTCCAAAGTGGTTTCATATTCCAAAGTGGATTCAGATTCCAAAGTGGTTTCAGATTCCAAAGTGGTTTCAGGCTCAAAAGGTTGCAGGGGCCAAAGTGGTTACAGATTCCAAAATGGTTTCAGGCTCAAAAGGTTGCAGGGTCCAAAGTGGTTTCAGATTCCAAAGTGGTTCTAGATTCCAAAGCGGTTCCAGGTAACAAAATGGTTGCGGTTTCAGAAGTGGTTTCAGATTCCAAAGTGATTTCAGGTTCCAAAGTGGTTGCAGGTTTCAAAGTGGTTTCAGGTTCCAAAGTCGCTTCAGATTGCAAAGTGGTTGCAGTTCCTAATGTCCTTGCAGATTCCAAATTTGTTCCAGTTTCCTAAGGGATTCCAGATTCCAAAGTGCTTTCAGGATCCAAAGTGTTTTCAGGTTCCAAAGCAGTTTCAGATTCCAAAGTGGTTTCGGGCTAAAAAGTGGTTTCAGGTCCTAAAGTGGTTTCATGTTCCAAAGTGGTTTCAGATTCCAAAGTGATTTCAGTTTCCAAAGTGATTCCAGATTCCAAAGTGGTTTTACATTCCAAAGTGGTTTCAGGCTTCAAAGGGATTTCTGATTCCAAAGTGGTTGCAGGTTTCAAAGTGTTTTCAGATTCCAAAGTGGTTTCAGGTTCTAAAGTGGTTTCTGATTCCAAATTGGTTCCAGGTTCCAAAGTGGTTTAAAATTCTGAAGTGGTTGCAGGTTCCAAAGGGATTTCAGATTCCAAAATGGCTTCAGGTTCTAAAGTGGTTTCAGGTCCTAAAGTGGATTCAGATTCCAAAGAGGTTTCAGGTTCCAATGTGGTTTCAGATTCCAAATTGGTTCCAGGTTCCAAAGTGGTTTCAAATTCTAAAGTGGTTGCAGGTTCCAAAGGGATTTCAGGTTCCAAAGTGATTTCAGATTCCAAAGTGGCTTCAGGTTCTAAAGTGGTTTCAGGTCCTAAAGTGATTTCAGGTTCCAAAGTGGTTTTAGGTTCCAAAGTGGTTTCAAATTCTAAAGTGGTTGCAGGTTCCAAAGGGATTTCAGATTCCAAAATGGCTTCAGGTTCCAAAGTGGTGTCAGGCCCTAAAGTGGATTCAGATTCCAAAGAAGTTTCAGGTTCCAAAGTGGTGTCAGGCCCTAAAGCGGATTCAGATTCCAAAGAGGTATCAGGTTCCAAAGTGGTTTCAGATTCCAAAGTGATTTCAGGTTCCAAAGTGTTTCGAGGTTCCAAAGTGGTTTCACCTTCCAAAGTGGTTGCAGGTTCCAAAGTGGTTTCAGGTTCCAAAGTGATTTCAGATTCCAAATTGGTTCCAGGTTCCAAAGTGGTTTCAAATTCCCCAGTGGTTTCAGATTCCAAAGTGATTTCAGGTTCCAAAGTGGTTTTAGGTTCCAAAGTGGTTCCAGTAACAAAAGTACTTCCCGTTACCAAACTGGTTCCAGTTTCCAAAGTGGTTTCATGTTCCAAAGTGGTTTCAGATTCCAAAGTGGTTTCAGATTCCAAAGTGGTTTCAGGTTCTAAAGTGGTTTCAGATTTCTAAGTGGTTTCAGATTCCAAAGTGGTTGCAGGTTCCAAAGTTGTTCAACTTCCAAGGCATTTGCCGGTTCCAAAGTGGTTTCAGGTTCCAAAGTGGTTCCAGGTTCCAAAGTGGTTCCAGGTTCTAAAGTGGTTCCAGGTTCCAAAGTCGTTGCAGGTTCCAAAGTGCATTCAGATTCCAAAGTGATTTCAGGATCCATAGTGGTTTCAAATTCAAAGAAGTTTCAGGTTCCAAAGTGGTTTCAGATTCCAGAGGTTCCAGCTTCAAAAGTGCATCCCGATATAAAGAGATTCCAGATAGGAAAAGTGGTTTCAGATTCCAAAGTGGATTCAGATTCCAAAGTGGTTCTAGATTCCAAAGCAGTTCCAGGTAACAAAATGGTTGCAGTTTCAGAAGTGGTTTCAGATTCCAAAGTGATTTCAGGTTCTAAAGTGGTTTCAGATTTCGAAGAGGTCTCAGGTTCCAAAGTGGTTTCAGATTCCAAAGTGATTTCAGGTCCCAAAGTCGCTTCAGATTGCAATGTGGTTACAGTTCCTAATGTCCTTGCAGATTCCAAATTTTTTCCAGTTTCCTAAATGATTGCAGATTCCAAAGTGCTTTCAGGTTCCAAAGCAGTTTCAGATTCCAAAGAGGTTTCAGGCTAAAAAGTGGTTTCAGGTCCTAAAGTGGATTCAGATTCCATAGTGGTTTCAAGTTCCAATATGGTTTCATACTCCAAAGTGCATTCAGATTCCAAAGTGGTTTCAGGTTCCAAAGTAGTTTCAGATGCCAAGTTGGTACCAGGTCCTAAAGTGGTTTCATGTTCCAAAGTGGTTTCAGGTTCCAAAGTGGTTTCAGATTCCAAATTGGTTCCAGGTTCCAAAGTGGTTTCAGATTCCAAAGTGGTTTCAGATTCCAAAGTGGTTTCATTTTCCAAGTTGGTACCAGGTCTTAAAGTGGTTTCATGCTCCAAAGTGGTTTCAGATTCCAAAGTGATTTCAGTTTCCAAAGTGGTTCCTGGTTCCAAAGTGGTTTCAGATTCCAAAGTGGTTTCAGGTTCCAAAGCGGTGTCAGGTAACAACATGGTTGCAGGTTCAGAAGTGACTTCAGAGTCCAAAGTGATTTCAGGTTCCAAAGTGGTTTTAGGTTCCAAAGTGGTTTTAGGTTCAAAAGTGGTTCCAGTAACAAAAGTACTTCCCGTTACCAAAGTGGTTCCAGTTTCCAAAGTGGTTTCATGTTACAAAGTGGTTTCAGATTCCAAAGTGGTTTCAGATTCCAAAGTGGTTTCAGGCTCAAAAGGTTGCAGGTTCCAAAGTGGTTACAGATTCCAAAGTGTCTCTAGATTCCAAAGTGGTTCTAGGTAACAAAATGGTTGCAGTTTCAGAAGTGGTTTCAGATTCCAAAGTGATTTCAGGTTCTAAAGTGGTTTCAGATTTCAAAGTGGTTTCAGATTCCAAAGTGGTTGCAGGTTCCAAAGTGGTTTCACCTTCCAAAGTGTTTCCAGATTCCAAATTGGTTTCAGATTCCAAAGTGCTTTCAGGTTCCAAAGTGGTTTCAGGTTCCAAAGTGGTTGCACGTTCCAAAGTGGTTTCAGGTCCCAAAGTCGCTTCAGATTGCAAAGTGGTTGCAGTTCCTAATGTCCTTGCAGATTCCAAATTTGTTCTAGTTTCCTAAGTGTTTCCAGATTCCAAAGTGCTTTCAGGTTCCAAAGTGTTTTCAGGTTCCAAAGCAGTTTCAGATTCCAAAGTGGTTCCAGGTTTCAAAGTCGTTCCAGGATCCAAAGTGGTTTCAAAGTCCAAAGTGATTCCTGGTTCCATAGTGGTTTCAGATTCCAAATTGGTTCCAGGTTCCAAAGTGGTTTCAAATTCTAAAGTGGTTGCAGGTTCCAAAGGGATTTCAGATTCCAAAGTGGCTTCAGGTTCCAAAGTGATTTCAGGTTCCAAAGGGGTTTTAGGTTCCAAAGTGGTTCCAATAACAAAAGTACTTCCCGTTACCAAAGTGGTTCCAGGTTCTAAAGTGGCTTCATGTTCCAAAGTGGTTTCAGATTCCAAAGTGGTTTCAGATTCCAAAGTGGTTTCAGGCTCAAAAGGTTGCAGGGGCCAAAGTGGTTACAGATTCCAAAGTGGTTTCAGGCTCAAAAGGTTGCAGGGTCCAAAGTGGTTTCAGATTCCAAAGTGGTTCTAGATTCCAAAGCGGTTCCAGGTAACAAAATGGTTGCGGTTTCAGAAGTGGTTTCAGATTCCAAAGTGATTTCAGGTTCCAAAGTGGTTTCAGGTTTCAAAGTGGTTTCAGGTTCCAAAGTCGCTTCAGATTGCAAAGTGGTTGCAGTTCCTAATGTCCTTGCAGATTCCAAATTTGTTCCAGTTTCCTAAGGGATTCCAGATTCCAAAGTGCTTTCAGGTTCCAAAGTGTTTTCAGGTTCCAAAGCAGTTTCAGATTCCAAAGTGGTTTCAGGCTAAAAAGTGGTTTCAGGTCCTAAAGTGGTTTCATGTTCCAAAGTGGTTTCAGATTCCAAAGTGATTTCAGTTTCCAAAGTGATTCCAGATTCCAAAGTGGTTTTACATTCCAAAGTGGTTTCAGGCTTCAAAGGGATTTCTGATTCCAAAGTGGTTGCAGGTTTCAAAGTGTTTTCAGATTCCAAAGTGGTTTCAGGCTCCAAAGTGGTTTCAGATTCAAAAGTAGCTTCTGGTTCCAAAGTGATTTCAGGTTCCAAAGCGATTTCAGATTCCAAAGTGATTTCAGGTTCCAAAGTTTTTTCGGTTTCCAAAGTGGTTTCAGATTCCAATGTGGTTTCACGCTCCAAAGTGCATTCAGATTCAAAATTGATTACAGATTCCAAAGTGGTCCCAATTTCCAAAGTGATTGCAGTACCCAAAGAGGTTCCAGAATCCAAAGAGGTTCGAGATTCCAATTTGGTCCCAGATTCTGAAGTGGTTGCAGGTTCCAAAGTGGTTCCTGGTTCCAAAGTGGTTTCTGGTTCCAAAGTGGTTTCAAATTCCAAAGTGGTTTCAGATTCCATGTGGTTTCAGATGCCAAAGTGGTTCCAGGTCCCAAAGTGGTTGCAGGTTCCAAAGTGGTTCAACTTCCAAAGCGTTTGATAGTTCCAAAGTGGTTTCAGTTTCCAAAGTGGTTCCAGGCACCAAAGTGGTTGCAGTTCCCATTGTACTTGCAGATTCCAAAGTTGTTCCAGTTTCCAAAGTGGTTTCAGATTCCAAAGTGATACCAGATTCCAAAGAAGTTCCAGGTTCCAAAGTGTACCCACATTCCAAAGTGGTTCCAGGTTCCAAAGTGGTTTCACCTTCCAAAGTGGTTGCAGGTTCCAAAGTGGTTGCAGGTTCCAAAGTGGTTTCTGATTCCAAATTGGTTCCAGGTTCCAAAGTGGTTTCAAATTCCAAAGTGGTTTCAGATTCCAAAGTGATTTCAGGTTCCAAAGCGGTTTTAGGTTCAAAAGTGGTTCCAGTAACAAAAGTACTTCCCGTTACCAAAGTGGTTCCAGTTTCCAAAGTGGTTTCATGTTACAAAGTGGTTTCAGATTCCAAAGTGGTTTCAGATTCCAAAGTGGTTTCAGGCTCAAAAGGTTGCAGGTTCCAAAGTGGTTACAGATTCCAAAGTGTCTCTAGATTCCAAAGTGGTTCTAGGTAACAAAATGGTTGCAGTTTCAGAAGTGGTTTCAGATTCCAAAGTGATTTCAGGTTCTAAAGTGGTTTCAGATTTCAAAGTGGTTTCAGATTCCAAAGTGGTTGCAGGTTCCAAAGTGGTTTCACCTTCCAAAGTGTTTCCAGATTCCAAATTGGTTTCAGATTCCAAAGTGCTTTCAGGTTCCAAAGTGGTTTCAGGTTCCAAAGTGGTTGCACGTTCCAAAGTGGTTTCAGGTCCCAAAGTCGCTTCAGATTGCAAAGTGGTTGCAGTTCCTAATGTCCTTGCAGATTCCAAATTTGTTCTAGTTTCCTAAGTGTTTCCAGATTCCAAAGTGCTTTCAGGTTCCAAAGTGTTTTCAGGTTCCAAAGCAGTTTCAGATTCCAAAGTGGTTCCAGGTTTCAAAGTCGTTCCAGGATCCAAAGTGGTTTCAAAGTCCAAAGTGATTCCTGGTTCCATAGTGGTTTCAGATTCCAAATTGGTTCCAGGTTCCAAAGTGGTTTCAAATTCTAAAGTGGTTGCAGGTTCCAAAGGGATTTCAGATTCCAAAGTGGCTTCAGGTTCCAAAGTGATTTCAGGTTCCAAAGGGGTTTTAGGTTCCAAAGTGGTTCCAATAACAAAAGTACTTCCCGTTACCAAAGTGGTTCCAGGTTCTAAAGTGGCTTCATGTTCCAAAGTGGTTTCAGATTCCAAAGTGGTTTCAGATTCCAAAGTGGTTTCAGGCTCAAAAGGTTGCAGGGGCCAAAGTGGTTACAGATTCCAAAGTGGTTTCAGGCTCAAAAGGTTGCAGGGTCCAAAGTGGTTTCAGATTCCAAAGTGGTTCTAGATTCCAAAGCGGTTCCAGGTAACAAAATGGTTGCGGTTTCAGAAGTGGTTTCAGATTCCAAAGTGATTTCAGGTTCTAAAGTGGTTGCAGGTTTCAAAGTGGTTTCAGGTTCCAAAGTCGCTTCAGATTGCAAAGTGGTTGCAGTTCCTAATGTCCTTGCAGATTCCAAATTTGTTCCAGTTTCCTAAGGGATTCCAGATTCCAAAGTGCTTTCAGGTTCCAAAGTGTTTTCAGGTTCCAAAGCAGATTCAGATTGCAAAGTGGTTTCAGGCTAAAAAGTGGTTTCAGGTCCTAAAGTGGTTTCATGTTCCAAAGTGGTTTCAGATTCCAAAGTGATTTCAGTTTCCAAAGTGATTCCAGATTCCAAAGTGGTTTTACATTCCAAAGTGGTTTCAGGCTTCAAAGGGATTTCTGATTCCAAAGTGGTTGCAGGTTTCAAAGTGTTTTCAGATTCCAAAGTGGTTTCAGGCTCCAAAGTGGTTTCAGATTCAAAAGTGGTTTCTGGTTCCAAAGTGATTTCAGGTTCCAAAGCGATTTCAGATTCCAAAGTGATTTCAGGTTCCAAAGTTTTTTCGGTTTCCAAAGTGGTTTCAGATTCCAATGTGGTTTCACGCTCCAAAGTGCATTCAGATTCAAAATTGATTACAGATTCCAAAGTGGTCCCAATTTCCAAAGTGATTGCAGTACCCAAAGAGGTTCCAGAATCCAAAGAGGTTCGAGATTCCAATTTGGTCCCAGATTCTGAAGTGGTTGCAGGTTCCAAAGTGGTTCCTGGTTCCAAAGTGGTTTCTGGTTCCAAAGTGGTTTCAAATTCCAAAGTGGTTTCAGATTCCATGTGGTTTCAGATGCCAAAGTGGTTCCAGGTCCCAAAGTGGTTGCAGGTTCCAAAGTGGTTCAACTTCCAAAGCGTTTGATAGTTCCAAAGTGGTTTCAGTTTCCAAAGTGGTTCCAGGCACCAAAGTGGTTGCAGTTCCCATTGTACTTGCAGATTCCAAAGTTGTTCCAGTTTCCAAAGTGGTTTCAGATTCCAAAGTGATACCAGATTCCAAAGAAGTTCCAGGTTCCAAAGTGCACCCACATTCCAAAGTGGTTCCAGGTTCCAAAGTGGTTTCACCTTCCAAAGTGGTTGCAGGTTCCAAAGTGGTTGCAGGTTCCAAAGTGGTTTCTGATTCCAAATTGGTTCCAGGTTCCAAAGTGGTTTCAAATTCCAAAGTGGTTTCAGATTCCAAAGTGATTTCAGGTTCCAAAGCGGTTTTAGGTTCAAAAGTGGTTCCAGTAACAAAAGTACTTCCCGTTACCAAAGTGGTTCCAGTTTCCAAAGTGGTTTCATGTTACAAAGTGGTTTCAGATTCCAAAGTGGTTTCAGATTCCAAAGTGGTTTCAGGCTCAAAAGGTTGCAGGTTCCAAAGTGGTTACAGATTCCAAAGTGGTTCCAGATTCCAAAGTGGTTCTAGGCAACAAAATGGTTGCAGTTTCAGAAGTGGTTTCAGATTCCAAAGTGATTTCAGGTTCTAAAGTGGTTTCAGATTTCGAAGTGGTTTCAGATTCCAAAGTGGTTGCAGGTTCCAAAGTGGTTTCACCTTCCAAAGTGGTTCCAGATTCCAAAGTGGTTTCAGATTCCAAAGTGCTTTCAGGTTCCAAAGTGCTTTCAGGTTCCAAAGTGGTTGCGCGTTCCAAAGTGATTTTAGGTCCCAAAGTCGCTTCAGATTGCAAAGTGGTTGCAGTTCCTAATGTCCTTGCAGATTCCAAATTTGTTCCAGTTTCCTAAGTGTTTCCAGATTCCGAAGGGCTTTCAGGTTCCAAAGTGTTTTCAGGTTCCAAAGCAGTTTCAGATTCCAAAGTGGTTCCAGGTTTCAAAGTGGTTTCAAATTCTAAAGTGGCTTCAGGTTCCAAAGGGGTTTTAGGTTCCAAAGTGGTTCCAGTAACAAAAGTACTTCCCGTTACCAAAGTGGTTCCAGGTTCTAAAGTGGCTTCATGTTCCAAAGTGGTGTTAGATTCCAAAGTGGTTTCAGATTCCAAAGTGGTTTCAGGCTCAAAAGGTTGCAGGGGCCAAAGTGGTTACAGATTCCAAAGTGGTTTCAGGCTCAGAAGGTTGCAGGGTCCAAAGTGGCTTCAGATTCCAAAGTGGTTCTAGATTCCAAAGCGGTTCCAGGTAACAAAATGGTTGCGGTTTCAGAAGTGGTTTCAGATTCCAAAGTGATTTCAGGTTCCAAAGTGGTTGCAGGTTTCAAAGTGGTTTCAGGTTCCAAAGTCGCTTCAGATTGCAAAGTGGTTGCAGTTCCTAATGTCCTTGCAGATTCCAAATTTGTTCCAGTTTCCTAAGGGATTCCAGATTCCAAAGTGCTTTCAGGTTCCAAAGTGTTTTCAGGTTCCAAAGCAGTTTCAGATTCCAAAGTGGTTTCAGGCTAAAAAGTGGTTTCAGGTCCTAAAGTGGTTTCATGTTCCAAAGTGGTTTCAGATTCCAAAGTGATTTCAGTTTCCAAAGTGATTCCAGATTCCAAAGTGGTTTTACATTCCAAAGTGGTTTCAGGCTTCAAAGGGATTTCTGATTCCAAAGTGGTTGCAGGTTTCAAAGTGTTTTCAGATTCCAAAGTGGTTTCAGGCTCCAAAGTGGTTTCAGATTCAAAAGTGGTTTCTGGTTCCAAAGTGATTTCAGGTTCCAAAGCGATTTCAGATTCCAAAGTGATTTCAGGTTCCAAAGTTTTTTCGGTTTCCAAAGTGGTTTCAGATTCCAATGTGGTTTCACGCTCCAAAGTGCATTCAGATTCAAAATTGATTACAGATTCCAAAGTGGTCCCAATTTCCAAAGTGATTGCAGTACCCAAAGAGGTTCCAGAATCCAAAGAGGTTCGAGATTCCAATTTGGTCCCAGATTCTGAAGTGGTTGCAGGTTCCAAAGTGGTTCCTGGTTCCAAAGTGGTTTCTGGTTCCAAAGTGGTTTCAAATTCCAAAGTGGTTTCAGATTCCATGTGGTTTCAGATGCCAAAGTGGTTCCAGGTCCCAAAGTGGTTGCAGGTTCCAAAGTGGTTCAACTTCCAAAGCGTTTGATAGTTCCAAAGTGGTTTCAGTTTCCAAAGTGGTTCCAGGCACCAAAGTGGTTGCAGTTCCCATTGTACTTGCAGATTCCAAAGTTGTTCCAGTTTCCAAAGTGGTTTCAGATTCCAAAGTGATACCAGATTCCAAAGAAGTTCCAGGTTCCAAAGTGTACCCACATTCCAAAGTGGTTCCAGTTTCCAAAGTGGTTTCAGGTTCCAAAGTGGTTTCTGATTCCAAATTGGTTCCAGGTTCCAAAGTGGTTTCAAATTCCAAAGTGGTTTCAGATTCCAAAGTGATTTCAGGTTCCAAAGCGGTTTTAGGTTCAAAAGTGGTTCCAGTAACAAAAGTACTTCCCGTTACCAAAGTGGTTCCAGTTCCAAAGTGGTTTCATATTCCAAAGTGGTTTCAGATTCCAAAGTGGTTTCAGATTCCAAAGTGGTTTCAGGCTCAAAAGGTTGCAGGGTCCAAAGTGGTTACAGATTCCAAAGTGATTCTAGATTCCAAAGCGGTTCTAGGTAACAAAATGGTTGCAGTTTCAGAAGTGGTTTCAGATTCCAAAGTGATTTCAGGTTCTTAAGTGGTTGCAGGTTTCAAAGTGGTTTCAGGTTCCAAAGTCGCTTCAGATTGCAAAGTGGTTGCAGTTCCTAATGTCCTTGCAGATTCCAAATTTGTTCCAGTTTCCTAAGGGATTCCAGATTCCAAAGTGCTTTCAGGTTCCAAAGTGTTTTCAGGTTCCAAAGTGGTTTCAGGCTAAAAAGTGGTTTCAGGTTCCAAAGTGTTTTCAAGTTCCAAAGTGGTTTCAGGCTAAAAAGTGGTTTCAGGTCCTAAAGTAGTTTCATGTTCCAAAGTGGTTTCAGATTCCAAAGTGATTTCAGATTCCAAAGTCTTCCATATTCCAAAGTGGTTTCATTTTCCAAAGTGGTTTCAGGCTTCAAAGGGATTTCTGATTCCAAAGTGATTCCAGGTTCCAAAGTGTTTTCCGGTTCCAAAGTGGTTTCAGGCTTCAAAGGGTTTTGAGATTTGAAAGTGGTTTCACCTTCCAAAGTGATTTCAGGTTCCAAAGCGATTTCAGATTCCAAAGTGATTTCAGGTTCCAAAGTTTTTTCGGTTTCCAAAGTGGTTTCAGATTCCAATGTGGTTTCACGCTCCAAAGTGCATTCAGATTCAAAATTGATTACAGATTCCAAAGTGGTCCCAATTTCCAAAGTGATTGCAGTACCCAAAGAGGTTCCAGAATCCAAAGAGGTTCGAGATTCCAATTTGGTCCCAGATTCTGAAGTGGTTACAGGTTCCAAAGTGGTTCCTGGTTCCAAAGTGGTTTCTGGTTCCAAAGTGGTTTCAAATTCCAAAGTGGTTTCAGATTCCATGTGGTTTCAGATGCCAAAGTGGTTCCAGGTCCCAAAGTGGTTGCAGGTTCCAAAGTGGTTCAACTTCCAAAGCGTTTGATAGTTCCAAAGTGGTTTCAGATTCCAAAGTGGTTCCAGGCACCAAAGTGGTTGCAGTTCCCATTGTACTTGCAGATTCCAAAGTTGTTCCAGTTTCCAAAGTGGTTTCAGATTCCAAAGTGATACCTGTTGCGTTAAATGGCAAGTGGGGAAACAAACCCCTGGTTTTATGAAGAGAGGGGCCAGGAACAGCCCCAGTGCACAATTATCAGTCCGAGTCCGTTTAATATCGGATTTATAGACTACTGTCAGACCGAGCGCTTTAAGTACCGGATTTATAGACTACCGTCAGACCGAGCGCTTTGAGTACCGGATTTATAGACTACTGTCAGACCGAGCGCTTTGAATACCGGATTTATAGACTACTGTCAGACCGAGCGCTTTAAATACCGGATTTATAGACTACTGTCAGACCGAGCGCTTTGAGTACCGGATTTATAGACTACTGTCAGACCGGGCGCTTTAAGTACGAGAATTACGGTCGGATACTGAAACAGTGCAGTTTATTGTGATTGGCTACCAAAACAGAGCAGTTAATTAATGCAACAGGTACAGGTTCTTATGGATTGCCGGTGATAAATACTGTCTGCAAAAGCACGTGCATATAATAGTTACATAAATACAAGCGCTTGGTAAAGTTAACACAGCTTAGCTCTAAAAGATACAGATGACAATAAAAATAACTCTATAGAGATTCTAAGGTTTTCCTAGGAAAGCACTGAATACAGTGCGAGTCTTACCCACAGGCGTCCCTATGGGGGGGGAAGAGAGGTCCAGCCCGTCGACCGGTCCCAGGAGTCGGTTGATGTTATCTTCCGTGACTCGTCCACGATGGTATCTTCCCCAAAATCCCCCTTTCTCTTGAGTCATTTTATATTATTTTTACCTTCAAGGTGGAGCTTGAGTGACTCTAGTCATACATACCTTTATTATCATTGGTGAAAATTTCTCTCGCCTCGATTTAAAGGTATATGAGACTAAAAATTCAGAGAGCATGCTCAGAGAGAGGTGGTCTTATTTCGGGGGGGGGGTCGCACTGGAGA
The DNA here is from genome assembly GCA_028858755.1 of Ara ararauna. Taxonomy (NCBI): domain Eukaryota; kingdom Metazoa; phylum Chordata; class Aves; order Psittaciformes; family Psittacidae; genus Ara; species Ara ararauna. The sequence continues at coordinate 10,961,717 of CM054384.1, forward strand.
GGGGTGTGTATTTTAGTAGTATAATGAAGCAAAGTTCACACTAGGACGGTATTTTGTCAAAAAGATGACAGGCCGCTGGCTCAGGGTAGCAAGTATGCAGCTTATCAGTTTCTTGTACGACCTAGTTCCCGTTTTATCTGCTGAAGTTAGGACAGAACATAACCGCAAGATCTCCACCTCGCTCTATCCTCCGCCTGTTACGGGAACCGCTGTGGAGTGCACATTCCTGGCATACCAGGTACGGCTGCATCTTAGCCCGAGAGGCCTTGAAAGCCCGTCTCTTTCTTATTGTGTGGACAATGCTGCATTTTGAATATAGATTTAATTCCCAATTATCCCAAATTTCCTAATTATTCCACAATACCAGATTCCAAAGTGGTTTTAGGTTCCAAAGTGTACCCACATTCCAAAGTGGATCCAGTTTTAAATGGGGTCTTCGATTCCAAAGTTGTTCGAGATTTAAAAATTGTTTCAGGTAATAATTGGTTTTAATTTCCAAAGTGGCTTCAGATTCGAAAGTGGTTTCAGGTTGCAAAGTTGTTTCAGTTTCCAAAATGGTTTCAGATTCCAAAGTGGTTCCAGGTTCCACAGTGATTACAGGACCCAAACAGGTTCCATTTTCCATAGTGGTTCGGGAATCAAAAATAGTTACAGATTCCAAAGTGTTTGCAGATACCAAAGTGATTTAGGGTTCCAAAGTGGTTTCAGATTCCAAATTGGTTCCAGGTTCCAAAGTGGTTCCAAATTCTGAAGTGGTTGCAGGTTCCAAAGGGATTACAGATTCCAAAATGGCTTCAGGTTCTAAAGTGGTTTCAGGTCCTAAAGTGGATTCAGATTCCAAAGAGGTTTCAGGTTCCAATGTGGTTTCAGATTCCAAATTGGTTCCAGGTTCCAAAGCAGTTTCAAATTCTAAAGTGGTTGCAGGTTCCAAAGGGATTTCAGATTCCAAAGTGGCTTCAGGTTCCAAAGTGGTTTCAGGTCCTTAAGTGGATTCAGATTCCAAAGAGGTTTCAGGTTCCAATGTGGTTTCAGATTCCAAAGTGGCTTCAGATTCCAAAGTGGTTTCAAATTCTAAAGTGGTTGCAGGTTCCAAAGGGATTTCAGATTCCAAAGTGGCTTCAGGTTCTAAAGTGGTTTCAGGTCCTAAAGTGATTTCAGGTTCCAAAGTGCTTTTAGGTTCCAAAGTGGTTTCAAATTCTAAAGTGGTTGCAGGTTCCAAAGGGATTTCAGATTCCAAAGTGGCTTCAGGTTCCAAAGTGGTTTCAGGTCCTAAAGTGGTTTCAGATTCCAAAGTGGCTTCAGGTTCCAAAGTGGTGTCAGGCCCTAAAGTGGATTCAGATTCCAAAGAGGTTTCAGGTTCCAAAGTGGTTTCAGATTCCAAAGTGATTTCAGGTTCCAAAGTGTTTTCAGGTTCCAAAGCAGTTTCAGATTCCAAAGAGGTTTCAGGCTAAAAAGTGGTTTCAGGTCCTAAAGTGGATTCAGATTCCATAGTGGTTTCAAGTTCCAATGTGGTTTCATATTCCAAAGTGCATTCAGATTCCAAAGTGGTTTCAGGTTCCAAAGTGGTTACAGATGCCAAGTTGGTACCAGGTCCTAAAGAGGTTTCATGTTCCAAAGTGGTTTCAGGTTCCAAAGTGGTTTCAGATTCCAAATTGGTTCCAGGTTCCAAAGTGGTTTCAGATTCCAAAGTGGTTTCATTTTCCAAGTTGGTACCAGGTCCTAAAGTGGTTGCAGGTTCCAAAGTGGTTTCAGATTCCAAAGTGATTTCAGTTTCCAAAGTGGTTCCTGGTTCCAAAGTGGTTTCAGATTCCAAAGTGGTTTCAGGTTCCAAAGCGGTGTCAGGTAACAACATGGTTGCAGGTTCAGAAGTGGTTTCAGATTCCAAAGTGATTTCAGGTTCCAAAGTGGTTTTAGGTTCCAAAGTGGTTTTAGGTTCCAAAGTGGTTCCAGTAACAAAAGTACTTCCCGTTACCAAAGTGGTTTCAGTTTCCAAAGTGGTTTCATGTTCCAAAGTGGTTTCAGATTCCAAAGTGGTTTCAGATTCCAAAGTGGTTTCAGGCTCAAAAGGTTGCAGGTTCCAAAGTGGTTACAGATTCCAAAGTGGTTGCAGATTCCAAAGTGGTTCTAGGCAACAAAATGGTTGCAGTTTCAGAAGTGGTTTCAGATTCCAAAGTGATTTCAGGTTCTAAAGTAGTTTCAGATTTCGAAGTGATTTCAGATTCCAAAGTGGTTGCAGGTTCCAAAGTGGTTTCACCTTCCAAAGTGTTTCCAGATTCCAAAGTGGTTTCAGATTCCAAAGTGCTTTCAGGTTCCAAAGTGCTTTCAGGTTCCAAAGTTGTTGCACGTTCCAAAGCGGTTTCAGGTCCCAAAGTCGCTTCAGATTGCAAAGTGGTTGCAGTTCCTAATGTCCTTGCAGATTCCAAATTTGTTCCAGTTTCCTAAGTGTTTCCAGATTCCAAAGTGCTTTCAGGTTCCAAAGTGTTTTCAGGTTCCAAAGCAGTTTCAGATTCCAAAGTGGTTCCAGGTTTCAAAGTCGTTCCAGGATCCAAAGTGGTTTCAAAGTCCAAAGTGATTCCTGGTTCCATAGTGGTTTCAGATTCCAAATTGGTTCCAGGTTTCAAAGTGGTTTCAAATTCTAAAGTGGTTGCAGGTTCCAAAGGGATTTCAGATTCCAAAGTGGCTTCAGGTTCCAAAGTGATTTCAGGTTCCAAAGGGGTTTTAGCTTCCAAAGTGGTTCCAGTAACAAAAGTACTTCCCGTTACCAAAGTGGTTCCAGGTTCTAAAGTGGCTTCATGTTCCAAAGTGGTGTTAGATTCCAAAGTGGTTTCAGATTCCAAAGTGGTTTCAGGCTCAAAAGGTTGCAGGGGCCAAAGTGGTTACAGATTCCAAAGTGGTTTCAGGCTCAGAAGGTTGCAGGGTCCAAAGTGGCTTCAGATTCCAAAGTGGTTCTAGATTCCAAAGCGGTTCCAGGTAACAAAATGGTTGCGGTTTCAGAAGTGGTTTCAGATTCCAAAGTGATTTCAGGTTCCAAAGTGGTTGCAGGTTTCAAAGTGGTTTCAGGTTCCAAAGTCGCTTCAGATTGCAAAGTGGTTGCAGTTCCTAATGTCCTTGCAGATTCCAAATTTGTTCCAGTTTCCTAAGGGATTCCAGATTCCAAAGTGCTTTCAGGTTCCAAAGTGTTTTCAGGTTCCAAAGCAGTTTCAGATTCCAAAGTGGTTTCAGGCTAAAAAGTGGTTTCAGGTCCTAAAGTGGTTTCATGTTCCAAAGTGGTTTCAGATTCCAAAGTGATTTCAGTTTCCAAAGTGATTCCAGATTCCAAAGTGGTTTTACATTCCAAAGTGGTTTCAGGCTTCAAAGGGATTTCTGATTCCAAAGTGGTTGCAGGTTTCAAAGTGTTTTCAGATTCCAAAGTGGTTTCAGGCTCCAAAGTGGTTTCAGATTCAAAAGTGGTTTCTGGTTCCAAAGTGATTTCAGGTTCCAAAGCGATTTCAGATTCCAAAGTGATTTCAGGTTCCAAAGTTTTTTCGGTTTCCAAAGTGGTTTCAGATTCCAATGTGGTTTCACGCTCCAAAGTGCATTCAGATTCAAAATTGATTACAGATTCCAAAGTGGTCCCAATTTCCAAAGTGATTGCAGTACCCAAAGAGGTTCCAGAATCCAAAGAGGTTCGAGATTCCAATTTGGTCCCAGATTCTGAAGTGGTTGCAGGTTCCAAAGTGGTTCCTGGTTCCAAAGTGGTTTCTGGTTCCAAAGTGGTTTCAAATTCCAAAGTGGTTTCAGATTCCATGTGGTTTCAGATGCCAAAGTGGTTCCAGGTCCCAAAGTGGTTGCAGGTTCCAAAGTGGTTCAACTTCCAAAGCGTTTGATAGTTCCAAAGTGGTTTCAGTTTCCAAAGTGGTTCCAGGCACCAAAGTGGTTGCAGTTCCCATTGTACTTGCAGATTCCAAAGTTGTTCCAGTTTCCAAAGTGGTTTCAGATTCCAAAGTGATACCAGATTCCAAAGAAGTTCCAGGTTCCAAAGTGTACCCACATTCCAAAGTGGTTCCAGTTTCCAAAGTGGTTTCAGGTTCCAAAGTGGTTTCTGATTCCAAATTGGTTCCAGGTTCCAAAGTGGTTTCAAATTCCAAAGTGGTTTCAGATTCCAAAGTGATTTCAGGTTCCAAAGCGGTTTTAGGTTCAAAAGTGGTTCCAGTAACAAAAGTACTTCCCGTTACCAAAGTGGTTCCAGTTCCAAAGTGGTTTCATATTCCAAAGTGGTTTCAGATTCCAAAGTGGTTTCAGATTCCAAAGTGGTTTCAGGCTCAAAAGGTTGCAGGGGCCAAAGTGGTTACAGATTCCAAAGTGGTTCTAGATTCCAAAGCGGTTCTAGGTAACAAAATGGTTGCAGTTTCAGAAGTGGTTTCAGATTCCAAAGTGATTTCAGGTTCTAAAGTGGTTGCAGGTTTCAAAGTGGTTTCAGGTTCCAAAGTCGCTTCAGATTGCAAAGTGGTTGCAGTTCCTAATGTCCTTGCAGATTCCAAATTTGTTCCAGTTTCCTAAGGGATTCCAGATTCCAAAGTGCTTTCAGGTTCCAAAGTGTTTTCAGGTTCCAAAGTGGTTTCAGGCTAAAAAGTGGTTTCAGGTTCCAAAGTGTTTTCAGGTTCCAAAGTGGTTTCAGGCTAAAAAGTGGTTTCAGGTCCTAAAGTAGTTTCATGTTCCAAAGTGGTTTCAGATTCCAAAGTGATTTCAGATTCCAAAGTGGTTCCATATTCCAAAGTGGTTTCATTTTCCAAAGTGGTTTCAGGCTTCAAAGGGATTTCTGATTCCAAAGTGATTCCAGGTTCCAAAGTGTTTTCCGGTTCCAAAGTGGTTTCAGGCTTCAAAGGGTTTTGAGATTTGAAAGTGGTTTCACCTTCCAAAGTGATTTCAGGTTCCAAAGCGATTTCAGATTCCAAAGTGATTTCAGGTTCCAAAGTTTTTTCGGTTTCCAAAGTGGTTTCAGATTCCAATGTGGTTTCACGCTCCAAAGTGCATTCAGATTCAAAATTGATTACAGATTCCAAAGTGGTCCCAATTTCCAAAGTGATTGCAGTACCCAAAGAGGTTCCAGAATCCAAAGAGTTTCGAGATTCCAATTTGGTCCCTGATTCTGAAGTGGTTACAGGTTCCAAAGTGGTTCCTGGTTCCAAAGTGGTTTCTGGTTCCAAAGTGGTTTCAAATTCCAAAGTGGTTTCAGATTCCATGTGGTTTCAGATGCCAAAGTGGTTCCAGGTCCCAAAGTGGTTGCAGGTTCCAAAGTGGTTCAACTTCCAAAGCGTTTGATAGTTCCAAAGTGGTTTCAGATTCCAAAGTGGTTCCAGGCACCAAAGTGGTTGCAGTTCCCATTGTACTTGCAGATTCCAAAGTTGTTCCAGTTTCCAAAGTGGTTTCAGATTCCAAAGTGATACCTGTTGCGTTAAATGGCAAGTGGGGAAACAAACCCCTGGTTTTATGAAGAGAGGGGCCAGGAACAGCCCCAGTGCACAATTATCAGTCCGAGTCCGTTTAATATCGGATTTATAGACTACTGTCAGACCGAGCGCTTTAAGTACCGGATTTATAGACTACCGTCAGACCGAGCGCTTTGAGTACCGGATTTATAGACTACTGTCAGACCGAGCGCTTTGAATACCGGATTTATAGACTACTGTCAGACCGAGCGCTTTAAATACCGGATTTATAGACTACTGTCAGACCGAGCGCTTTGAGTACCGGATTTATAGACTACTGTCAGACCGGGCGCTTTAAGTACGAGAATTACGGTCGGATACTGAAACAGTGCAGTTTATTGTGATTGGCTACCAAAACAGAGCAGTTAATTAATGCAACAGGTACAGGTTCTTATGGATTGCCGGTGATAAATACTGTCTGCAAAAGCACGTGCATATAATAGTTACATAAATACAAGCGCTTGGTAAAGTTAACACAGCTTAGCTCTAAAAGATACAGATGACAATAAAAATAACTCTATAGAGATTCTAAGGTTTTCCTAGGAAAGCACTGAATACAGTGCGAGTCTTACCCACAGGCGTCCCTATGGGGGGGGAAGAGAGGTCCAGCCCGTCGACCGGTCCCAGGAGTCGGTTGATGTTATCTTCCGTGACTCGTCCACGATGGTATCTTCCCCAAAATCCCCCTTTCTCTTGAGTCATTTTATATTATTTTTACCTTCAAGGTGGAGCTTGAGTGACTCTAGTCATACATACCTTTATTATCATTGGTGAAAATTTCTCTCGCCTCGATTTAAAGGTATATGAGACTAAAAATTCAGAGAGCATGCTCAGAGAGAGGTGGTCTTATTTCGGGGGGGGGGTCGCACTGGAGAGGGGTGTGTATTTTAGTAGTATAATGAAGCAAAGTTCACACTAGGACGGTATTTTGTCAAAAAGATGACAGGCCGCTGGCTCAGGGTAGCAAGTATGCAGCTTATCAGTTTCTTGTACGACCTAGTTCCCGTTTTATCTGCTGAAGTTAGGACAGAACATAACCGCAAGATCTCCACCTCGCTCTATCCTCCGCCTGTTACGGGAACCGCTGTGGAGTGCACATTCCTGGCATACCAGGTACGGCTGCATCTTAGCCCGAGAGGCCTTGAAAGCCCGTCTCTTTCTTATTGTGTGGACAATGCTGCATTTTGAATATAGATTTAATTCCCAATTATCCCAAATTTCCTAATTATTCCACAATACCAGATTCCAAAGTGGTTTTAGGTTCCAAAGTGTACCCACATTCCAAAGTGGATCCAGTTTTAAATGGGGTCTTCGATTCCAAAGTTGTTCGAGATTTAAAAATTGTTTCAGGTAATAATTGGTTTTAATTTCCAAAGTGGCTTCAGATTCGAAAGTGGTTTCAGGTTGCAAAGTTGTTTCAGTTTCCAAAATGGTTTCAGATTCCAAAGTGGTTCCAGGTTCCACAGTGATTACAGGACCCAAACAGGTTCCATTTTCCATAGTGGTTCGGGAATCAAAAATAGTTACAGATTCCAAAGTGTTTGCAGATACCAAAGTGATTTAGGGTTCCAAAGTGGTTTCAGATTCCAAATTGGTTCCAGGTTCCAAAGTGGTTCCAAATTCTGAAGTGGTTGCAGGTTCCAAAGGGATTACAGATTCCAAAATGGCTTCAGGTTCTAAAGTGGTTTCAGGTCCTAAAGTGGATTCAGATTCCAAAGAGGTTTCAGGTTCCAATGTGGTTTCAGATTCCAAATTGGTTCCAGGTTCCAAAGCAGTTTCAAATTCTAAAGTGGTTGCAGGTTCCAAAGGGATTTCAGATTCCAAAGTGGCTTCAGGTTCCAAAGTGGTTTCAGGTCCTTAAGTGGATTCAGATTCCAAAGAGGTTTCAGGTTCCAATGTGGTTTCAGATTCCAAAGTGGCTTCAGATTCCAAAGTGGTTTCAAATTCTAAAGTGGTTGCAGGTTCCAAAGGGATTTCAGATTCCAAAGTGGCTTCAGGTTCTAAAGTGGTTTCAGGTCCTAAAGTGATTTCAGGTTCCAAAGTGGTTTTAGGTTCCAAAGTGGTTTCAAATTCTAAAGTGGTTGCAGGTTCCAAAGGGATTTCAGATTCCAAAGTGGCTTCAGGTTCCAAAGTGGTTTCAGGTCCTAAAGTGGTTTCAGATTCCAAAGTGGCTTCAGGTTCCAAAGTGGTGTCAGGCCCTAAAGTGGATTCAGTTTCCAAAGAGGTTTCAGGTTCCAAAGTGGTTTCAGATTCCAAAGTGATTTCAGGTTCCAAAGTGTTTTCAGGTTCCAAAGCAGTTTCAGATTCCAAAGAGGTTTCAGGCTAAAAAGTGGTTTCAGGTCCTAAAGTGGATTCAGATTCCATAGTGGTTTCAAGTTCCAATGTGGTTTCATATTCCAAAGTGCATTCAGATTCCAAAGTGGTTTCAGGTTCCAAAGTGGTTTCAGATGCCAAGTTGGTACCAGGTCCTAAAGAGGTTTCATGTTCCAAAGTGGTTTCAGGTTCCAAAGTGGTTTCAGATTCCAAATTGGTTCCAGGTTCCAAAGTGGTTTCAGATTCCAAAGTGGTTTCATTTTCCAAGTTGGTACCAGGTCCTAAAGTGGTTGCAGGTTCCAAAGTGGTTTCAGATTCCAAAGTGATTTCAGTTTCCAAAGTGGTTCCTGGTTCCAAAGTGGTTTCAGATTCCAAAGTGGTTTCAGGTTCCAAAGCGGTGTCAGGTAACAACATGGTTGCAGGTTCAGAAGTGGTTTCAGATTCCAAAGTGATTTCAGGTTCCAAAGTGGTTTTAGGTTCCAAAGTGGTTTTAGGTTCCAAAGTGGTTCCAGTAACAAAAGTACTTCCCGTTACCAAAGTGGTTTCAGTTTCCAAAGTGGTTTCATGTTCCAAAGTGGTTTCAGATTCCAAAGTGGTTTCAGATTCCAAAGTGGTTTCAGGCTCAAAAGGTTGCAGGTTCCAAAGTGGTTACAGATTCCAAAGTGGTTGCAGATTCCAAAGTGGTTCTAGGCAACAAAATGGTTGCAGTTTCAGAAGTGGTTTCAGATTCCAAAGTGATTTCAGGTTCTAAAGTAGTTTCAGATTTCGAAGTGATTTCAGATTCCAAAGTGGTTGCAGGTTCCAAAGTGGTTTCACCTTCCAAAGTGTTTCCAGATTCCAAAGTGGTTTCAGATTCCAAAGTGCTTTCAGGTTCCAAAGTGCTTTCAGGTTCCAAAGTTGTTGCACGTTCCAAAGCGGTTTCAGGTCCCAAAGTCGCTTCAGATTGCAAAGTGGTTGCAGTTCCTAATGTCCTTGCAGATTCCAAATTTGTTCCAGTTTCCTAAGTGTTTCCAGATTCCAAAGTGCTTTCAGGTTCCAAAGTGTTTTCAGGTTCCAAAGCAGTTTCAGATTCCAAAGTGGTTCCAGGTTTCAAAGTCGTTCCAGGATCCAAAGTGGTTTCAAAGTCCAAAGTGATTCCTGGTTCCATAGTGGTTTCAGATTCCAAATTGGTTCCAGGTTTCAAAGTGGTTTCAAATTCTAAAGTGGTTGCAGGTTCCAAAGGGATTTCAGATTCCAAAGTGGCTTCAGGTTCCAAAGTGATTTCAGGTTCCAAAGGGGTTTTAGCTTCCAAAGTGGTTCCAGTAACAAAAGTACTTCCCGTTACCAAAGTGGTTCCAGGTTCTAAAGTGGCTTCATGTTCCAAAGTGGTTTCAGATTCCAAAGTGGTTTCAGATTCCAAAGTGGTTTCAGGCTCAAAAGGTTGCAGGGGCCAAAGTGGTTACAGATTCCAAAGTGGTTTCAGGCTCAAAAGGTTGCAGGGTCCAAAGTGGTTTCAGATTCCAAAGTGGTTCTAGATTCCAAAGCGGTTCCAGGTAACAAAATGGTTGCAATTTCAGAAGTGGTTTCTGGTTCCAAAGTGATTTCAGGTTCTAAAGTGGTTGCAGGTTTCAAAGTGGTTTCAGGTTCCAAAGTCGCTTCAGATTGCAAAGTGGTTGCAGTTCCTAATGTCCTTGCAGATTCCAAATTTGTTCCAGTTTCCTAAGGGATTCCAGATTCCAAAGTGCTTTCAGGTTCCAAAGTGTTTTCAGGTTCCAAAGTGGTTTCAGGCTAAAAAGTGGTTTCAGGTCCTAAAGTAGTTTCATGTTCCAAAGTGGTTTCAGATTCCAAAGTGATTTCAGATTCCAAAGTGGTTCCAGATTCCAAAGTGGTTTTAGATTCCAAAGTGGTTTCAGGCTTCAAAGGGATTTCTGATTCCAAAGTGGTTGCAGGTTTCAAAGTGTTTTCAGATTCCAAAATGGTTTCAGGCTCCAAAGTGGTTTCCGATTCAAAAGTGGTTTCTGGTTCCAAAGTGATTTCAGGTTCCAAAGCGATTTCAGATTCCAAAGTGATTTTTGGTTCCAAAGTTTTTTCGGTTTCCAAAGTGGTTTCAGATTCCAATGTGGTTTCACGCTCCAAAGTGCATTCAGATTCAAAATTGATTACAGATTCCAAAGTGGTCCCAATTTCCAAAGTGATTGCAGTACCCAAAGAGGTTCCAGAATCCAAAGAGGTTCGAGATTCCAATTTGGTCCCAGATTCTGAAGTGGTTGCAGGTTCCAAAGTGGTTCCTGGTTCCAAAGTGGTTTCTGGTTCCAAAGTGGTTTCAAATTCCAAAGTGGTTTCAGATTCCATGTGGTTTCAGATGCCAAAGTGGTTCCAGGTCCCAAAGTGGTTGCAGGTTCCAAAGTGGTTCAACTTCCAAAGCGTTTGCCGGTTCCAAAGTGGTTTCAGATTCCAAAGTGGTTCCAGGCACCAAAGTGGTTGCAGTTCCCATTGTACTTGCAGATTCCAAAGTTGTTCCAGTTTCCAAAGTGGTTTCAGATTCCAAAGTGATTCCAGATTCCAAAGTGGTTCCAGGTTCCAAAGTGTACCCACATTCCAAAGTGGATCCAGTTTCAAAAGGGGTCTTTGATTCCAAAGTTGTTTGAGATTTAAAAATTGTTTCAGGTAATAATTGGTTTTAATTTCCAAAGAGGCTTCAGATTCGAAAGTGGTTTCAGCTTGCAAAGTTGTTTCAGTTTCCAAAATGGTTTCAGATTCCAAAGTGGTTCCAGGTTCCACAGTGATTACAGGACCCAAACAGGTTCCATTTTCCATAGTGGTTCGGGAATCAAAATTAGTTACAGATTCCAAAGTGTTTGCAGATACCAAAGTGATTTAGGGTTCCAAAGTGGTTTCAGATTCCAAATTGGTTCCAGGTTCCAAAGTGGTTTCAAATTCTGAAGTGGTTGCAGGTTCCAAAGGGTTTTCAGATTCCAAAATGGCTTCAGGTTCTAAAGTGGTTTCAGGTCCTAAAGTGGATTCAGATTCCAAAGAGGTTTCAGGTTCCAATGTGGTTTCAGATTCCAAATTGGTTCCAGGTTCCAAAGTGGTTTCAAATTCTAAAGTGGTTGCAGGTTCCAAAGGGATTTCAGATTCCAAAGTGGCTTCAGGTTCCAAAGTGGTGTCAGGCCCTAAAGTGGATTCAGATTCCAAAGAAGTTTCAGGTTCCAAAGTGGTTTCAGGTTCCAAAGTGATTTCAGGTTCCAAAGTGATTTCAGGTTCCAAAGTGTTTTCAGGTTCCAAAGCAGTTTCAGATTCCAAAGAGGTTTCAGGCTAAAAAGTGGTTTCAGGTCCTAAAGTGGATTCAGATTCCATAGTGGTTTCAAGTTCCAATGTGGTTTCATATTCCAAAGTGCATTCAGATTCCAAAGTGGTTTCAGGTTCCAAAGTGGTTTCAGATGCCAAGTTGGTACCAGGTCCTAAAGTGGTTTCATGTTCCAAAGTGGTTTCAGGTTCCAAAGTGGTTTCAGATTCCAAATTGGTTCCAGGTTCCAAAGTGGTTTCAGATTCCAAAGTGGTTTCATTTTCCAAGTTGGCACCAGGTCCTAAAGTGGTTTCAGGTTTCAAAGTGGTTTCAGATTCCAAAGTGATTTCAGTTTCCAAAGTGGTTTCTGGTTCCAAAGTGGTTTCAAATTCCAAAGTGGTTTCAGATTCCATGTGGTTTCAGATGCCAAAGTGGTTCCAGGTCCCAAAGTGGTTGCAGGTTCCAAAGTGGTTCAACTTCCAAAGCGTTTGCCGGTTCCAAAGTGGTTTCAGATTCCAAAGTGGTTCCAGGCACCAAAGTGGTTGCAGTTCCCATTGTACTTGCAGATTCCAAAGTTGTTCCAGTTTCCAAAGTGGTTTCAGATTCCAAAGTGATTCCAGATTCCAAAGTGGTTCCAGGTTCCAAAGTGTACCCACATTCCAAAGTGGATCCAGTTTCAAAAGGGGTCTTTGATTCCAAAGTTGTTTGAGATTTAAAAATTGTTTCAGGTAATAATTGGTTTTAATTTCCAAAGAGGCTTCAGATTCGAAAGTGGTTTCAGGTTGCAAAGTTGTTTCAGTTTCCAAAATGGTTTCAGATTCCAAAGTGGTTCCAGGTTCCACAGTGATTACAGGACCCAAAGAGGTTCCATTTTCCATAGTGGTTCGGGAATCAAAATTAGTTACAGATTCCAAAGTGTTTGCAGATACCAAAGTGATTTAGGGTTCCAAAGTGGTTTCAGATTCCAAATTGGTTCCAGGTTCCAAAGTGGTTTCAAATTCTGAAGTGGTTGCAGGTTCCAAAGGGTTTTCAGATTCCAAAATGGCTTCACGTTCTAAAGTGGTTTCAGGCCCTAAAGTGGATTCAGATTCCAAAGAGGTTTCAGGTTCCAATGTGGTTTCAGATTCCAAATTGGTTCCAGGTTCCAAAGTGGTTTCAAATTCTAAAGTGGTTGCAGGTTCCAAAGGGATTTCAGATTCCAAAGTGGCTTCAGGTTCCAAAGTGGTGTCAGGCCCTAAAGTGGATTCAGATTCCAAAGAGGTTTCAGGTTCCAAAGTGGTTTCAGGTTCCAAAGTGATTTCAGGTTCCAAAGTGATTTCAGGTTCCAAAGTGTTTTCAGGTTCCAAAGCAGTTTCAGATTCCAAAGAGGTTTCAGGCTAAAAAGTGGTTTCAGGTCCTAAAGTGGATTCAGATTCCATAGTGGTTTCAAGTTCCAATGTGGTTTCATATTCCAAAGTGCATTCAGATTCCAAAGTGGTTTCAGGTTCCAAAGTGGTTTCAGATGCCAAGTTGGTACCAGGTCCTAAAGTGGTTTCATGTTCCAAAGTGGTTTCAGGTTCCAAAGTGGTTTCAGATTCCAAATTGGTTCCAGGTTCCAAAGTGGTTTCAGATTCCAAAGTGGTTTCATTTTCCAAGTTGGCACCAGGTCCTAAAGTGGTTTCAGGTTCCAAAGTGGTTTCAGATTCCAAAGTGATTTCAGTTTCCAAAGTGGTTCCTGGTTCCAAAGTGGTTTCAGATTCCAAAGTGGTTTCAGGTTCCAAAGCGGTGTCAGGTAACAACATGGTTGCAGGTTCAGAAGTGGTTTCAGATTCCAAAGTGATTTCAGGTTCCAAAGTGGTTTTAGGTTCCAAAGTGGTTTTAGGTTCCAAAGTGGTTCCAGTAACAAAAGTACTTCCCGTTACCAAAGTGGTTTCAGTTTCCAAAGTGGTTTCATGTTCCAAAGTGGTTTCAGGTTCCAAAGTGGTTTCAGGCTCAAAAGGTTGCAGGTTCCAAAGTGGTTACAGATTCCAAAGTGGTTCCAGATTCCAAAGTGGTTCTAGGCAACAAAATGGTTGCAGTTTCAGAAGTGGTTTCAGATTCCAAAGTGATTTCAGGTTCTAAAGTGGTTTCAGATTTCGAAGTGGTTTCAGATTCCAAAGTGGTTGCAGGTTCCAAAGTGGTTTCACCTTCCAAAGTGTTTCCAGATTCCAAAGTGGTTTCAGATTCCAAAGTGCTTTCAGGTTCCAAAGTGCTTTCAAGTTCCAAAGTGGTTTCAGGTTCCAAAGTGGTTTCAGGTCCCAAAGTCGCTTCAGATTGCAAAGTGGTTGCAGTTCCTAATGTCCTTGCAGATTCCAAATTTGTTCCAGTTTCCTAAGTGTTTCCAGATTCCAAAGTGCTTTCAGGTTCCAAAGTGTTTTCAGGTTCCAAAGCAGTTTCAGATTCCAAAGTGGTTCCAGGTTTCAAAGTCGTTCCAGGATCCAAAGTGGTTTCAAAGTCCAAAGTGATTCCTGGTTCCATAGTGGTTTCAGATTCCAAATTGGTTCCAGGTTTCAAAGTGGTTTCAAATTCTAAAGTGGTTGCAGGTTCCAAAGGGATTTCAGATTCCAAAGTGGCTTCCTGTTCCAAAGTGATTTCAGGTTCCAAAGGGGTTTTAGCTTCCAAAGTGGTTCCAGTAACAAAAGTACTTCCCGTTACCAAAGTGGTTCCAGGTTCTAAAGTGGCTTCATGTTCCAAAGTGGTTTCAGATTCCAAAGTGGTTTCAGATTCCAAAGTGGTTTCAGGCTCAAAAGGTTGCAGGGGCCAAAGTGGTTACAGATTCCAAAGTGGTTTCAGGCTCAAAAGGTTGCAGGGTCCAAAGTGGTTTCAGATTCCAAAGTGGTTCTAGATTCCAAAGCGGTTCCAGGTAACAAAATGATTGCGGTTTCAGAAGTGGTTTCAGATTCCAAAGTGATTTCAGGTTCCAAAGTGGTTTCAGGTTTCAAAGTGGTTTCAGGTTCCAAAGTCGCTTCAGATTGCAAAGTGGTTGCAGTTCCTAATGTCCTTGCAGATTCCAAATTTGTTCCAGTTTCCTAAGGGATTCCAGATTCCAAAGTGCTTTCAGGTTCCAAAGTGTTTTCAGGTTCCAAAGCAGTTTCAGATTCCAAAGTGGTTTCAGGCTAAAAAGTGGTTTCAGGTCCTAAAGTGGTTTCATGTTCCAAAGTGGTTTCAGATTCCAAAGTGATTTCAGTTTCCAAAGTGATTCCAGATTCCAAAGTGGTTTTACATTCCAAAGTGGTTTCAGGCTTCAAAGGGATTTCAGATTCCAAAGTGGTTGCAGGTTCCAAAGTGTTTTCAGATTCCAAAGTGGTTTCAGGCTCCAAAGTGGTTTCAGATTCAAAAGTGGTTTCTGGTTCCAAAGTGATTTCAGGTTCCAAAGCGATTTCAGATTCCAAAGTGATTTCAGGTTCCAAAGTTTTTTCGGTTTCCAAAGTGGTTTCAGATTCCAATGTGGTTTCACGCTCCAAAGTGCATTCAGATTCAAAATTGATTACAGATTCTAAAGTGGTCCCAATTTCCAAAGTGATTGCAGTACCCAAAGAAGTTCCAGAAACCAAAGAGGTTCGAGATTCCAATTTGGTCCCAGATTCTGAAGTGGTTGCAGGTTCCAAAGTGGTTCCTGGTTCCAAAGTGGTTTCTGGTTCCAAAGTGGTTTCAAATTCCAAAGTGGTTTCAGATTCCATGTGGTTTCAGATGCCAAAGTGGTTCCAGGTCCCAAAGTGGTTGCAGGTTCCAAAGTGGTTCAACTTCCAAAGCGTTTGATAGTTCCAAAGTGGTTTCAGATTTCCAAAGTGGTTCCAGGCACCAAAGTGGTTGCAGTTCCCATTGTACTTGCAGATTCCAAAGTTGTTCCAGTTTCCAAAGTGGTTTCAGATTCCAAAGTGATACCAGATTCCAAAGAAGTTCCAGGTTCCAAAGTGTACCCACATTCCAAAGTGGTTCCAGTTTCCAAAGTGGTTTCACCTTCCAAAGTGGTTGCAGGTTCCAATGTGGTTTCAGGTTCCAAAGTGGTTTCTGATTCCAAATTGGTTCCAGGTTCCAAAGTGGTTTCAAATTCCAAAGTGGTTTCAGATTCCAAAGTGATTTCAGTTTCCAAAGCGGTTTTAGGTTCAAAAGTGGTTCCAGTAACAAAAGTACTTCCCGTTACCAAAGTGGTTCCAGTTCCAAAGTGGTTTCATATTCCAAAGTGGTTTCAGATTCCAAAGTGGTTTCAGATTCCAAAGTGGTTTCAGGCTCAAAAGGTTGCAGGGTCCAAAGTGGTTACAGATTCCAAAGTGGTTCTAGATTCCAAAGCGGTTCCAGGTAACAAAATGGTTGCAATTTCAGAAGTGGTTTCTGGTTCCAAAGTGATTTCAGGTTCTAAAGTGGTTGCAGGTTTCAAAGTGGTTTCAGGTTCCAAAGTCGCTTCAGATTGCAAAGTGGTTGCAGTTCCTAATGTCCTTGCAGATTCCAAATTTGTTCCAGTTTCCTAAGGGATTCCAGATTCCAAAGTGCTTTCAGGTTCCAAAGTGTTTTCAGGTTCCAAAGTGGTTTCAGGCTAAAAAGTGGTTTCAGGTCCTAAAGTAGTTTCATGTTCCAAAGTGGTTTCAGATTCCAAAGTGATTTCAGATTCCAAAGTGGTTCCAGATTCCAAAGTGGTTTTAGATTCCAAAGTGGTTTCAGGCTTCAAAGGGATTTCTGATTCCAAAGTGGTTGCAGGTTCCAAAGTGTTTTCAGATTCCAAAGTGGTTTCAGGCTCCAAAGTGGTTTCAGATTCAAAAGTGGTTTCTGGTTCCAAAGTGATTTCAGGTTCCAAAGCGATTTCAGATTCCAAAGTGATTTTTGGTTCCAAAGTTTTTTCGGTTTCCAAAGTGGTTTCAGATTCCAATGTGGTTTCACGCTCCAAAGTGCATTCAGATTCAAAATTGATTACAGATTCCAAAGTGGTCCCAATTTCCAAAGTGATTGCAGTACCCAAAGAGGTTCCAGAATCCAAAGAGGTTCGAGATTCCAATTTGGTCCCAGATTCTGAAGTGGTTGCAGGTTCCAAAGTGGTTCCTGGTTCCAAAGTGGTTTCTGGTTCCAAAGTGGTTTCAAATTCCAAAGTGGTTTCAGATTCCATGTGGTTTCATATGCCAAAGTGGTTCCAGGTCCCAAAGTGGTTGCAGGTTCCAAAGTGGTTCAACTTCCAAAGCGTTTGCCGGTTCCAAAGTGGTTTCAGATTCCAAAGTGGTTCCAGGCACCAAAGTGGTTGCAGTTCCCATTGTACTTGCAGATTCCAAAGTTGTTCCAGTTTCCAAAGTGGTTTCAGATTCCAAAGTGATTCCAGATTCCAAAGTGGTTCCAGGTTCCAAAGTGTACCCACATTCCAAAGTGGATCCAGTTTCAAAAGGGGTCTTTGATTCCAAAGTTGTTTGAGATTTAAAAATTGTTTCAGGTAATAATTGGTTTTAATTTCCAAAGAGGCTTCAGATTCGAAAGTGGTTTCAGGTTGCAAAGTTGTTTCAGTTTCCAAAATGGTTTCAGATTCCAAAGTGGTTCCAGGTTCCACAGTGATTACAGGACCCAAAGAGGTTCCATTTTCCATAGTGGTTCGGGAATCAAAATTAGTTACAGATTCCAAAGTGTTTGCAGATACCAAAGTGATTTAGGGTTCCAAAGTGGTTTCAGATTCCAAATTGGTTCCAGGTTCCAAAGTGGTTTCAAATTCTAAAGTGGTTGCAGGTTCCAAAGGGATTTCAGATTCCAAAGTGGCTTCAGGTTCCAAAGTGGTGTCAGGCCCTAAAGTGGATTCAGATTCCAAAGAAGTTTCAGGTTCCAAAGTGGTTTCAGGTTCCAAAGTGATTTCAGGTTCCAAAGTGATTTCAGGTTCCAAAGTGTTTTCAGGTTCCAAAGCAGTTTCAGATTCCAAAGAGGTTTCAGGCTAAAAAGTGGTTTCAGGTCCTAAAGTGGATTCAGATTCCATAGTGGTTTCAAGTTCCAATGTGGTTTCATATTCCAAAGTGCATTCAGATTCCAAAGTGGTTTCAGGTTCCAAAGTGGTTTCAGATGCCAAGTTGGTACCAGGTCCTAAAGTGGTTTCATGTTCCAAAGTGGTTTCAGGTTCCAAAGTGGTTTCAGATTCCAAATTGGTTCCAGGTTCCAAAGTGGTTTCAGATTCCAAAGTGGTTTCATTTTCCAAGTTGGCACCAGGTCCTAAAGTGGTTTCAGGTTCCAAAGTGGTTTCAGATTCCAAAGTGATTTCAGTTTCCAAAGTGGTTCCTGGTTCCAAAGTGGTTTCAGATTCCAAAGTGGTTTCAGGTTCCAAAGCGGTGTCAGGTAACAACATGGTTGCAGGTTCAGAAGTGGTTTCAGATTCCAAAGTGATTTCAGGTTCCAAAGTGGTTTTAGGTTCCAAAGTGGTTTTAGGTTCCAAAGTGGTTCCAGTAACAAAAGTACTTCCCGTTACCAAAGTGGTTTCAGTTTCCAAAGTGGTTTCATGTTCCAAAGTGGTTTCAGGTTCCAAAGTGGTTTCAGGCTCAAAAGGTTGCAGGTTCCAAAGTGGTTACAGATTCCAAAGTGGTTCCAGATTCCAAAGTGGTTCTAGGCAACAAAATGGTTGCAGTTTCAGAAGTGGTTTCAGATTCCAAAGTGATTTCAGGTTCTAAAGTGGTTTCAGATTTCGAAGTGGTTTCAGATTCCAAAGTGGTTGCAGGTTCCAAAGTGGTTTCACCTTCCAAAGTGTTTCCAGATTCCAAAGTGGTTTCAGATTCCAAAGTGCTTTCAGGTTCCAAAGTGCTTTCAAGTTCCAAAGTGGTTTCAGGTTCCAAAGTGGTTTCAGGTCCCAAAGTCGCTTCAGATTGCAAAGTGGTTGCAGTTCCTAATGTCCTTGCAGATTCCAAATTTGTTCCAGTTTCCTAAGTGTTTCCAGATTCCAAAGTGCTTTCAGGTTCCAAAGTGTTTTCAGGTTCCAAAGCAGTTTCAGATTCCAAAGTGGTTCCAGGTTTCAAAGTCGTTCCAGGATCCAAAGTGGTTTCAAAGTCCAAAGTGATTCCTGGTTCCATAGTGGTTTCAGATTCCAAATTGGTTCCAGGTTTCAAAGTGGTTTCAAATTCTAAAGTGGTTGCAGGTTCCAAAGGGATTTCAGATTCCAAAGTGGCTTCCTGTTCCAAAGTGATTTCAGGTTCCAAAGGGGTTTTAGCTTCCAAAGTGGTTCCAGTAACAAAAGTACTTCCCGTTACCAAAGTGGTTCCAGGTTCTAAAGTGGCTTCATGTTCCAAAGTGGTTTCAGATTCCAAAGTGGTTTCAGATTCCAAAGTGGTTTCAGGCTCAAAAGGTTGCAGGGGCCAAAGTGGTTACAGATTCCAAAGTGGTTTCAGGCTCAAAAGGTTGCAGGGTCCAAAGTGGTTTCAGATTCCAAAGTGGTTCTAGATTCCAAAGCGGTTCCAGGTAACAAAATGATTGCGGTTTCAGAAGTGGTTTCAGATTCCAAAGTGATTTCAGGTTCCAAAGTGGTTTCAGGTTTCAAAGTGGTTTCAGGTTCCAAAGTCGCTTCAGATTGCAAAGTGGTTGCAGTTCCTAATGTCCTTGCAGATTCCAAATTTGTTCCAGTTTCCTAAGGGATTCCAGATTCCAAAGTGCTTTCAGGTTCCAAAGTGTTTTCAGGTTCCAAAGCAGTTTCAGATTCCAAAGTGGTTTCAGGCTAAAAAGTGGTTTCAGGTCCTAAAGTGGTTTCATGTTCCAAAGTGGTTTCAGATTCCAAAGTGATTTCAGTTTCCAAAGTGATTCCAGATTCCAAAGTGGTTTTACATTCCAAAGTGGTTTCAGGCTTCAAAGGGATTTCAGATTCCAAAGTGGTTGCAGGTTCCAAAGTGTTTTCAGATTCCAAAGTGGTTTCAGGCTCCAAAGTGGTTTCAGATTCAAAAGTGGTTTCTGGTTCCAAAGTGATTTCAGGTTCCAAAGCGATTTCAGATTCCAAAGTGATTTCAGGTTCCAAAGTTTTTTCGGTTTCCAAAGTGGTTTCAGATTCCAATGTGGTTTCACGCTCCAAAGTGCATTCAGATTCAAAATTGATTACAGATTCTAAAGTGGTCCCAATTTCCAAAGTGATTGCAGTACCCAAAGAAGTTCCAGAAACCAAAGAGGTTCGAGATTCCAATTTGGTCCCAGATTCTGAAGTGGTTGCAGGTTCCAAAGTGGTTCCTGGTTCCAAAGTGGTTTCTGGTTCCAAAGTGGTTTCAAATTCCAAAGTGGTTTCAGATTCCATGTGGTTTCAGATGCCAAAGTGGTTCCAGGTCCCAAAGTGGTTGCAGGTTCCAAAGTGGTTCAACTTCCAAAGCGTTTGATAGTTCCAAAGTGGTTTCAGATTTCCAAAGTGGTTCCAGGCACCAAAGTGGTTGCAGTTCCCATTGTACTTGCAGATTCCAAAGTTGTTCCAGTTTCCAAAGTGGTTTCAGATTCCAAAGTGATACCAGATTCCAAAGAAGTTCCAGGTTCCAAAGTGTACCCACATTCCAAAGTGGTTCCAGTTTCCAAAGTGGTTTCACCTTCCAAAGTGGTTGCAGGTTCCAATGTGGTTTCAGGTTCCAAAGTGGTTTCTGATTCCAAATTGGTTCCAGGTTCCAAAGTGGTTTCAAATTCCAAAGTGGTTTCAGATTCCATAGTGATTTCAGGTTCCAAAGCGGTTTTAGGTTCAAAAGTGGTTCCAGTAACAAAAGTACTTCCCGTTACCAAAGTGGTTCCAGTTCCAAAGTGGTTTCATATTCCAAAGTGGTTTCAGATTCCAAAGTGGTTTCAGATTCCAAAGTGGTTTCAGGCTCAAAAGGTTGCAGGGTCCAAAGTGGTTACAGATTCCAAAGTGGTTCTAGATTCCAAAGCGGTTCCAGGTAACAAAATGGTTGCAATTTCAGAAGTGGTTTCTGGTTCCAAAGTGATTTCAGGTTCTAAAGTGGTTGCAGGTTTCAAAGTGGTTTCAGGTTCCAAAGTCGCTTCAGATTGCAAAGTGGTTGCAGTTCCTAATGTCCTTGCAGATTCCAAATTTGTCCCAGTTTCCTAAGGGATTCCAGATTCCAAAGTGCTTTCAGGTTCCAAAGTGTTTTCAGGTTCCAAAGTGGTTTCAGGCTAAAAAGTGGTTTCAGGTCCTAAAGTAGTTTCATGTTCCAAAGTGGTTTCAGATTCCAAAGTGATTTCAGATTCCAAAGTGGTTCCAGATTCCAAAGTGGTTTTAGATTCCAAAGTGGTTTCAGGCTTCAAAGGGATTTCTGATTCCAAAGTGGTTGCAGGTTCCAAAGTGTTTTCAGATTCCAAAGTGGTTTCAGGCTCCAAAGTGGTTTCAGATTCAAAAGTGGTTTCTGGTTCCAAAGTGATTTCAGGTTCCAAAGCGATTTCAGATTCCAAAGTGATTTTTGGTTCCAAAGTTTTTTCGGTTTCCAAAGTGGTTTCAGATTCCAATGTGGTTTCACGCTCCAAAGTGCATTCAGATTCAAAATTGATTACAGATTCCAAAGTGGTCCCAATTTCCAAAGTGATTGCAGTACCCAAAGAGGTTCCAGAATCCAAAGAGGTTCGAGATTCCAATTTGGTCCCAGATTCTGAAGTGGTTGCAGGTTCCAAAGTGGTTCCTGGTTCCAAAGTGGTTTCTGGTTCCAAAGTGGTTTCAAATTCCAAAGTGGTTTCAGATTCCATGTGGTTTCAGATGCCAAAGTGGTTCCAGGTCCCAAAGTGGTTGCAGGTTCCAAAGTGGTTCAACTTCCAAAGCGTTTGCCGGTTCCAAAGTGGTTTCAGATTCCAAAGTGGTTCCAGGCACCAAAGTGGTTGCAGTTCCCATTGTACTTGCAGATTCCAAAGTTGTTCCAGTTTCCAAAGTGGTTTCAGATTCCAAAGTGATTCCAGATTCCAAAGTGGTTCCAGGTTCCAAAGTGTACCCACATTCCAAAGTGGATCCAGTTTCAAAAGGGGTCTTTGATTCCAAAGTTGTTTGAGATTTAAAAATTGTTTCAGGTAATAATTGGTTTTAATTTCCAAAGAGGCTTCAGATTCGAAAGTGGTTTCAGGTTGCAAAGTTGTTTCAGTTTCCAAAATGGTTTCAGATTCCAAAGTGGTTCCAGGTTCCACAGTGATTACAGGACCCAAAGAGGTTCCATTTTCCATAGTGGTTCGGGAATCAAAATTAGTTACAGATTCCAAAGTGTTTGCAGATACCAAAGTGATTTAGGGTTCCAAAGTGGTTTCAGATTCCAAATTGGTTCCAGGTTCCAAAGTGGTTTCAAATTCTAAAGTGGTTGCAGGTTCCAAAGGGATTTCAGATTCCAAAGTGGCTTCAGGTTCCAAAGTGGTGTCAGGCCCTAAAGTGGATTCAGATTCCAAAGAAGTTTCAGGTTCCAAAGTGGTTTCAGGTTCCAAAGTGATTTCAGGTTCCAAAGTGATTTCAGGTTCCAAAGTGTTTTCAGGTTCCAAAGCAGTTTCAGATTCCAAAGAGGTTTCAGGCTAAAAAGTGGTTTCAGGTCCTAAAGTGGATTCAGATTCCATAGTGGTTTCAAGTTCCAATGTGGTTTCATATTCCAAAGTGCATTCAGATTCCAAAGTGGTTTCAGGTTCCAAAGTGGTTTCAGATGCCAAGTTGGTACCAGGTCCTAAAGTGGTTTCATGTTCCAAAGTGGTTTCAGGTTCCAAAGTGGTTTCAGATTCCAAATTGGTTCCAGGTTCCAAAGTGGTTTCAGATTCCAAAGTGGTTTCATTTTCCAAGTTGGCACCAGGTCCTAAAGTGGTTTCAGGTTCCAAAGTGGTTTCAGATTCCAAAGTGATTTCAGTTTCCAAAGTGGTTCCTGGTTCCAAAGTGGTTTCAGATTCCAAAGTGGTTTCAGGTTCCAAAGCGGTGTCAGGTAACAACATGGTTGCAGGTTCAGAAGTGGTTTCAGATTCCAAAGTGATTTCAGGTTCCAAAGTGGTTTTAGGTTCCAAAGTGGTTTTAGGTTCCAAAGTGGTTCCAGTAACAAAAGTACTTCCCGTTACCAAAGTGGTTTCAGTTTCCAAAGTGGTTTCATGTTCCAAAGTGGTTTCAGGTTCCAAAGTGGTTTCAGGCTCAAAAGGTTGCAGGTTCCAAAGTGGTTACAGATTCCAAAGTGGTTCCAGATTCCAAAGTGGTTCTAGGCAACAAAATGGTTGCAGTTTCAGAAGTGGTTTCAGATTCCAAAGTGATTTCAGGTTCTAAAGTGGTTTCAGATTTCGAAGTGGTTTCAGATTCCAAAGTGGTTGCAGGTTCCAAAGTGGTTTCACCTTCCAAAGTGTTTCCAGATTCCAAAGTGGTTTCAGATTCCAAAGTGCTTTCAGGTTCCAAAGTGCTTTCAAGTTCCAAAGTGGTTTCAGGTTCCAAAGTGGTTTCAGGTCCCAAAGTCGCTTCAGATTGCAAAGTGGTTGCAGTTCCTAATGTCCTTGCAGATTCCAAATTTGTTCCAGTTTCCTAAGTGTTTCCAGATTCCAAAGTGCTTTCAGGTTCCAAAGTGTTTTCAGGTTCCAAAGCAGTTTCAGATTCCAAAGTGGTTCCAGGTTTCAAAGTCGTTCCAGGATCCAAAGTGGTTTCAAAGTCCAAAGTGATTCCTGGTTCCATAGTGGTTTCAGATTCCAAATTGGTTCCAGGTTTCAAAGTGGTTTCAAATTCTAAAGTGGTTGCAGGTTCCAAAGGGATTTCAGATTCCAAAGTGGCTTCCTGTTCCAAAGTGATTTCAGGTTCCAAAGGGGTTTTAGCTTCCAAAGTGGTTCCAGTAACAAAAGTACTTCCCGTTACCAAAGTGGTTCCAGGTTCTAAAGTGGCTTCATGTTCCAAAGTGGTTTCAGATTCCAAAGTGGTTTCAGATTCCAAAGTGGTTTCAGGCTCAAAAGGTTGCAGGGGCCAAAGTGGTTACAGATTCCAAAGTGGTTTCAGGCTCAAAAGGTTGCAGGGTCCAAAGTGGTTTCAGATTCCAAAGTGGTTCTAGATTCCAAAGCGGTTCCAGGTAACAAAATGATTGCGGTTTCAGAAGTGGTTTCAGATTCCAAAGTGATTTCAGGTTCCAAAGTGGTTTCAGGTTTCAAAGTGGTTTCAGGTTCCAAAGTCGCTTCAGATTGCAAAGTGGTTGCAGTTCCTAATGTCCTTGCAGATTCCAAATTTGTTCCAGTTTCCTAAGGGATTCCAGATTCCAAAGTGCTTTCAGGTTCCAAAGTGTTTTCAGGTTCCAAAGCAGTTTCAGATTCCAAAGTGGTTTCAGGCTAAAAAGTGGTTTCAGGTCCTAAAGTGGTTTCATGTTCCAAAGTGGTTTCAGATTCCAAAGTGATTTCAGTTTCCAAAGTGATTCCAGATTCGAAAGTGGTTTTACATTCCAAAGTGGTTTCAGGCTTCAAAGGGATTTCAGATTCCAAAGTGGTTGCAGGTTCCAAAGTGTTTTCAGATTCCAAAGTGGTTTCAG
Source organism: Ara ararauna (assembly GCA_028858755.1). Classification (NCBI taxonomy): domain Eukaryota; kingdom Metazoa; phylum Chordata; class Aves; order Psittaciformes; family Psittacidae; genus Ara; species Ara ararauna. The sequence goes on from CM054384.1 coordinate 10,985,176, forward strand.
GCTCCAAAGTGGTTTCAGATTCAAAAGTGGTTTCTGGTTCCAAAGTGATTTCAGGTTCCAAAGCGATTTCAGATTCCAAAGTGATTTCAGGTTCCAAAGTTTTTTCGGTTTCCAAAGTGGTTTCAGATTCCAATGTGGTTTCACGCTCCAAAGTGCATTCAGATTCAAAATTGATTACAGATTCTAAAGTGGTCCCAATTTCCAAAGTGATTGCAGTACCCAAAGAAGTTCCAGAAACCAAAGAGGTTCGAGATTCCAATTTGGTCCCAGATTCTGAAGTGGTTGCAGGTTCCAAAGTGGTTCCTGGTTCCAAAGTGGTTTCTGGTTCCAAAGTGGTTTCAAATTCCAAAGTGGTTTCAGATTCCATGTGGTTTCAGATGCCAAAGTGGTTCCAGGTCCCAAAGTGGTTGCAGGTTCCAAAGTGGTTCAACTTCCAAAGCGTTTGATAGTTCCAAAGTGGTTTCAGATTTCCAAAGTGGTTCCAGGCACCAAAGTGGTTGCAGTTCCCATTGTACTTGCAGATTCCAAAGTTGTTCCAGTTTCCAAAGTGGTTTCAGATTCCAAAGTGATACCAGATTCCAAAGAAGTTCCAGGTTCCAAAGTGTACCCACATTCCAAAGTGGTTCCAGTTTCCAAAGTGGTTTCACCTTCCAAAGTGGTTGCAGGTTCCAATGTGGTTTCAGGTTCCAAAGTGGTTTCTGATTCCAAATTGGTTCCAGGTTCCAAAGTGGTTTCAAATTCCAAAGTGGTTTCAGATTCCAAAGTGATTTCAGTTTCCAAAGCGGTTTTAGGTTCAAAAGTGGTTCCAGTAACAAAAGTACTTCCCGTTACCAAAGTGGTTCCAGTTCCAAAGTGGTTTCATATTCCAAAGTGGTTTCAGATTCCAAAGTGGTTTCAGATTCCAAAGTGGTTTCAGGCTCAAAAGGTTGCAGGGTCCAAAGTGGTTACAGATTCCAAAGTGGTTCTAGATTCCAAAGCGGTTCCAGGTAACAAAATGGTTGCAATTTCAGAAGTGGTTTCTGGTTCCAAAGTGATTTCAGGTTCTAAAGTGGTTGCAGGTTTCAAAGTGGTTTCAGGTTCCAAAGTCGCTTCAGATTGCAAAGTGGTTGCAGTTCCTAATGTCCTTGCAGATTCCAAATTTGTCCCAGTTTCCTAAGGGATTCCAGATTCCAAAGTGCTTTCAGGTTCCAAAGTGTTTTCAGGTTCCAAAGTGGTTTCAGGCTAAAAAGTGGTTTCAGGTCCTAAAGTAGTTTCATGTTCCAAAGTGGTTTCAGATTCCAAAGTGATTTCAGATTCCAAAGTGGTTCCAGATTCCAAAGTGGTTTTAGATTCCAAAGTGGTTTCAGGCTTCAAAGGGATTTCTGATTCCAAAGTGGTTGCAGGTTCCAAAGTGTTTTCAGATTCCAAAGTGGTTTCAGGCTCCAAAGTGGTTTCAGATTCAAAAGTGGTTTCTGGTTCCAAAGTGATTTCAGGTTCCAAAGCGATTTCAGATTCCAAAGTGATTTTTGGTTCCAAAGTTTTTTCGGTTTCCAAAGTGGTTTCAGATTCCAATGTGGTTTCACGCTCCAAAGTGCATTCAGATTCAAAATTGATTACAGATTCCAAAGTGGTCCCAATTTCCAAAGTGATTGCAGTACCCAAAGAGGTTCCAGAATCCAAAGAGGTTCGAGATTCCAATTTGGTCCCAGATTCTGAAGTGGTTGCAGGTTCCAAAGTGGTTCCTGGTTCCAAAGTGGTTTCTGGTTCCAAAGTGGTTTCAAATTCCAAAGTGGTTTCAGATTCCATGTGGTTTCAGATGCCAAAGTGGTTCCAGGTCCCAAAGTGGTTGCAGGTTCCAAAGTGGTTCAACTTCCAAAGCGTTTGCCGGTTCCAAAGTGGTTTCAGATTCCAAAGTGGTTCCAGGCACCAAAGTGGTTGCAGTTCCCATTGTACTTGCAGATTCCAAAGTTGTTCCAGTTTCCAAAGTGGTTTCAGATTCCAAAGTGATTCCAGATTCCAAAGTGGTTCCAGGTTCCAAAGTGTACCCACATTCCAAAGTGGATCCAGTTTCAAAAGGGGTCTTTGATTCCAAAGTTGTTTGAGATTTAAAAATTGTTTCAGGTAATAATTGGTTTTAATTTCCAAAGAGGCTTCAGATTCGAAAGTGGTTTCAGGTTGCAAAGTTGTTTCAGTTTCCAAAATGGTTTCAGATTCCAAAGTGGTTCCAGGTTCCACAGTGATTACAGGACCCAAAGAGGTTCCATTTTCCATAGTGGTTCGGGAATCAAAATTAGTTACAGATTCCAAAGTGTTTGCAGATACCAAAGTGATTTAGGGTTCCAAAGTGGTTTCAGATTCCAAATTGGTTCCAGGTTCCAAAGTGGTTTCAAATTCTAAAGTGGTTGCAGGTTCCAAAGGGATTTCAGATTCCAAAGTGGCTTCAGGTTCCAAAGTGGTGTCAGGCCCTAAAGTGGATTCAGATTCCAAAGAAGTTTCAGGTTCCAAAGTGGTTTCAGGTTCCAAAGTGATTTCAGGTTCCAAAGTGATTTCAGGTTCCAAAGTGTTTTCAGGTTCCAAAGCAGTTTCAGATTCCAAAGAGGTTTCAGGCTAAAAAGTGGTTTCAGGTCCTAAAGTGGATTCAGATTCCATAGTGGTTTCAAGTTCCAATGTGGTTTCATATTCCAAAGTGCATTCAGATTCCAAAGTGGTTTCAGGTTCCAAAGTGGTTTCAGATGCCAAGTTGGTACCAGGTCCTAAAGTGGTTTCATGTTCCAAAGTGGTTTCAGGTTCCAAAGTGGTTTCAGATTCCAAATTGGTTCCAGGTTCCAAAGTGGTTTCAGATTCCAAAGTGGTTTCATTTTCCAAGTTGGCACCAGGTCCTAAAGTGGTTTCAGGTTCCAAAGTGGTTTCAGATTCCAAAGTGATTTCAGTTTCCAAAGTGGTTCCTGGTTCCAAAGTGGTTTCAGATTCCAAAGTGGTTTCAGGTTCCAAAGCGGTGTCAGGTAACAACATGGTTGCAGGTTCAGAAGTGGTTTCAGATTCCAAAGTGATTTCAGGTTCCAAAGTGGTTTTAGGTTCCAAAGTGGTTTTAGGTTCCAAAGTGGTTCCAGTAACAAAAGTACTTCCCGTTACCAAAGTGGTTTCAGTTTCCAAAGTGGTTTCATGTTCCAAAGTGGTTTCAGGTTCCAAAGTGGTTTCAGGCTCAAAAGGTTGCAGGTTCCAAAGTGGTTACAGATTCCAAAGTGGTTCCAGATTCCAAAGTGGTTCTAGGCAACAAAATGGTTGCAGTTTCAGAAGTGGTTTCAGATTCCAAAGTGATTTCAGGTTCTAAAGTGGTTTCAGATTTCGAAGTGGTTTCAGATTCCAAAGTGGTTGCAGGTTCCAAAGTGGTTTCACCTTCCAAAGTGTTTCCAGATTCCAAAGTGGTTTCAGATTCCAAAGTGCTTTCAGGTTCCAAAGTGCTTTCAAGTTCCAAAGTGGTTTCAGGTTCCAAAGTGGTTTCAGGTCCCAAAGTCGCTTCAGATTGCAAAGTGGTTGCAGTTCCTAATGTCCTTGCAGATTCCAAATTTGTTCCAGTTTCCTAAGTGTTTCCAGATTCCAAAGTGCTTTCAGGTTCCAAAGTGTTTTCAGGTTCCAAAGCAGTTTCAGATTCCAAAGTGGTTCCAGGTTTCAAAGTCGTTCCAGGATCCAAAGTGGTTTCAAAGTCCAAAGTGATTCCTGGTTCCATAGTGGTTTCAGATTCCAAATTGGTTCCAGGTTTCAAAGTGGTTTCAAATTCTAAAGTGGTTGCAGGTTCCAAAGGGATTTCAGATTCCAAAGTGGCTTCCTGTTCCAAAGTGATTTCAGGTTCCAAAGGGGTTTTAGCTTCCAAAGTGGTTCCAGTAACAAAAGTACTTCCCGTTACCAAAGTGGTTCCAGGTTCTAAAGTGGCTTCATGTTCCAAAGTGGTTTCAGATTCCAAAGTGGTTTCAGATTCCAAAGTGGTTTCAGGCTCAAAAGGTTGCAGGGGCCAAAGTGGTTACAGATTCCAAAGTGGTTTCAGGCTCAAAAGGTTGCAGGGTCCAAAGTGGTTTCAGATTCCAAAGTGGTTCTAGATTCCAAAGCGGTTCCAGGTAACAAAATGATTGCGGTTTCAGAAGTGGTTTCAGATTCCAAAGTGATTTCAGGTTCCAAAGTGGTTTCAGGTTTCAAAGTGGTTTCAGGTTCCAAAGTCGCTTCAGATTGCAAAGTGGTTGCAGTTCCTAATGTCCTTGCAGATTCCAAATTTGTTCCAGTTTCCTAAGGGATTCCAGATTCCAAAGTGCTTTCAGGTTCCAAAGTGTTTTCAGGTTCCAAAGCAGTTTCAGATTCCAAAGTGGTTTCAGGCTAAAAAGTGGTTTCAGGTCCTAAAGTGGTTTCATGTTCCAAAGTGGTTTCAGATTCCAAAGTGATTTCAGTTTCCAAAGTGATTCCAGATTCGAAAGTGGTTTTACATTCCAAAGTGGTTTCAGGCTTCAAAGGGATTTCAGATTCCAAAGTGGTTGCAGGTTCCAAAGTGTTTTCAGATTCCAAAGTGGTTTCAGGCTCCAAAGTGGTTTCAGATTCAAAAGTGGTTTCTGGTTCCAAAGTGATTTCAGGTTCCAAAGCGATTTCAGATTCCAAAGTGATTTCAGGTTCCAAAGTTTTTTCGGTTTCCAAAGTGGTTTCAGATTCCAATGTGGTTTCACGCTCCAAAGTGCATTCAGATTCAAAATTGATTACAGATTCTAAAGTGGTCCCAATTTCCAAAGTGATTGCAGTACCCAAAGAAGTTCCAGAAACCAAAGAGGTTCGAGATTCCAATTTGGTCCCAGATTCTGAAGTGGTTGCAGGTTCCAAAGTGGTTCCTGGTTCCAAAGTGGTTTCTGGTTCCAAAGTGGTTTCAAATTCCAAAGTGGTTTCAGATTCCATGTGGTTTCAGATGCCAAAGTGGTTCCAGGTCCCAAAGTGGTTGCAGGTTCCAAAGTGGTTCAACTTCCAAAGCGTTTGATAGTTCCAAAGTGGTTTCAGATTTCCAAAGTGGTTCCAGGCACCAAAGTGGTTGCAGTTCCCATTGTACTTGCAGATTCCAAAGTTGTTCCAGTTTCCAAAGTGGTTTCAGATTCCAAAGTGATACCAGATTCCAAAGAAGTTCCAGGTTCCAAAGTGTACCCACATTCCAAAGTGGTTCCAGTTTCCAAAGTGGTTTCACCTTCCAAAGTGGTTGCAGGTTCCAATGTGGTTTCAGGTTCCAAAGTGGTTTCTGATTCCAAATTGGTTCCAGGTTCCAAAGTGGTTTCAAATTCCAAAGTGGTTTCAGATTCCATAGTGATTTCAGGTTCCAAAGCGGTTTTAGGTTCAAAAGTGGTTCCAGTAACAAAAGTACTTCCCGTTACCAAAGTGGTTCCAGTTCCAAAGTGGTTTCATATTCCAAAGTGGTTTCAGATTCCAAAGTGGTTTCAGATTCCAAAGTGGTTTCAGGCTCAAAAGGTTGCAGGGTCCAAAGTGGTTACAGATTCCAAAGTGGTTCTAGATTCCAAAGCGGTTCCAGGTAACAAAATGGTTGCAATTTCAGAAGTGGTTTCTGGTTCCAAAGTGATTTCAGGTTCTAAAGTGGTTGCAGGTTTCAAAGTGGTTTCAGGTTCCAAAGTCGCTTCAGATTGCAAAGTGGTTGCAGTTCCTAATGTCCTTGCAGATTCCAAATTTGTCCCAGTTTCCTAAGGGATTCCAGATTCCAAAGTGCTTTCAGGTTCCAAAGTGTTTTCAGGTTCCAAAGTGGTTTCAGGCTAAAAAGTGGTTTCAGGTCCTAAAGTAGTTTCATGTTCCAAAGTGGTTTCAGATTCCAAAGTGATTTCAGATTCCAAAGTGGTTCCAGATTCCAAAGTGGTTTTAGATTCCAAAGTGGTTTCAGGCTTCAAAGGGATTTCTGATTCCAAAGTGGTTGCAGGTTCCAAAGTGTTTTCAGATTCCAAAGTGGTTTCAGGCTCCAAAGTGGTTTCAGATTCAAAAGTGGTTTCTGGTTCCAAAGTGATTTCAGGTTCCAAAGCGATTTCAGATTCCAAAGTGATTTTTGGTTCCAAAGTTTTTTCGGTTTCCAAAGTGGTTTCAGATTCCAATGTGGTTTCACGCTCCAAAGTGCATTCAGATTCAAAATTGATTACAGATTCCAAAGTGGTCCCAATTTCCAAAGTGATTGCAGTACCCAAAGAGGTTCCAGAATCCAAAGAGGTTCGAGATTCCAATTTGGTCCCAGATTCTGAAGTGGTTGCAGGTTCCAAAGTGGTTCCTGGTTCCAAAGTGGTTTCTGGTTCCAAAGTGGTTTCAAATTCCAAAGTGGTTTCAGATTCCATGTGGTTTCAGATGCCAAAGTGGTTCCAGGTCCCAAAGTGGTTGCAGGTTCCAAAGTGGTTCAACTTCCAAAGCGTTTGCCGGTTCCAAAGTGGTTTCAGATTCCAAAGTGGTTCCAGGCACCAAAGTGGTTGCAGTTCCCATTGTACTTGCAGATTCCAAAGTTGTTCCAGTTTCCAAAGTGGTTTCAGATTCCAAAGTGATTCCAGATTCCAAAGTGGTTCCAGGTTCCAAAGTGTACCCACATTCCAAAGTGGATCCAGTTTCAAAAGGGGTCTTTGATTCCAAAGTTGTTTGAGATTTAAAAATTGTTTCAGGTAATAATTGGTTTTAATTTCCAAAGAGGCTTCAGATTCGAAAGTGGTTTCAGGTTGCAAAGTTGTTTCAGTTTCCAAAATGGTTTCAGATTCCAAAGTGGTTCCAGGTTCCACAGTGATTACAGGACCCAAAGAGGTTCCATTTTCCATAGTGGTTCGGGAATCAAAATTAGTTACAGATTCCAAAGTGTTTGCAGATACCAAAGTGATTTAGGGTTCCAAAGTGGTTTCAGATTCCAAATTGGTTCCAGGTTCCAAAGTGGTTTCAAATTCTGAAATGGTTGCAGGTTCCAAAGGGATTTCAGATTCCAAAGTGGCTTCAGGTTCCAAAGTGGTGTCAGGCCCTAAAGTGGATTCAGATTCCAAAGAAGTTTCAGGTTCCAAAGTGGTTTCAGGTTCCAAAGTGATTTCAGGTTCCAAAGTGATTTCAGGTTCCAAAGTGTTTTCAGGTTCCAAAGCAGTTTCAGATTCCAAAGAGGTTTCAGGCTAAAAAGTGGTTTCAGGTCCTAAAGTGGATTCAGATTCCATAGTGGTTTCAAGTTCCAATGTGGTTTCATATTCCAAAGTGCATTCAGATTCCAAAGTGGTTTCAGGTTCCAAAGTGGTTTCAGATGCCAAGTTGGTACCAGGTCCTAAAGTGGTTTCATGTTCCAAAGTGGTTTCAGGTTCCAAAGTGGTTTCAGATTCCAAATTGGTTCCAGGTTCCAAAGTGGTTTCAGATTCCAAAGTGGTTTCATTTTCCAAGTTGGCACCAGGTCCTAAAGTGGTTTCAGGTTCCAAAGTGGTTTCAGATTCCAAAGTGATTTCAGTTTCCAAAGTGGTTCCTGGTTCCAAAGTGGTTTCAGATTCCAAAGTGGTTTCAGGTTCCAAAGCGGTGTCAGGTAACAACATGGTTGCAGGTTCAGAAGTGGTTTCAGATTCCAAAGTGATTTCAGGTTCCAAAGTGGTTTTAGGTTCCAAAGTGGTTTTAGGTTCCAAAGTGGTTCCAGTAACAAAAGTACTTCCCGTTACCAAAGTGGTTTCAGTTTCCAAAGTGGTTTCATGTTCCAAAGTGGTTTCAGGTTCCAAAGTGGTTTCAGGCTCAAAAGGTTGCAGGTTCCAAAGTGGTTACAGATTCCAAAGTGGTTCCAGATTCCAAAGTGGTTCTAGGCAACAAAATGGTTGCAGTTTCAGAAGTGGTTTCAGATTCCAAAGTGATTTCAGGTTCTAAAGTGGTTTCAGATTTCGAAGTGGTTTCAGATTCCAAAGTGGTTGCAGGTTCCAAAGTGGTTTCACCTTCCAAAGTGTTTCCAGATTCCAAAGTGGTTTCAGATTCCAAAGTGCTTTCAGGTTCCAAAGTGCTTTCAAGTTCCAAAGTGGTTTCAGGTTCCAAAGTGGTTTCAGGTCCCAAAGTCGCTTCAGATTGCAAAGTGGTTGCAGTTCCTAATGTCCTTGCAGATTCCAAATTTGTTCCAGTTTCCTAAGTGTTTCCAGATTCCAAAGTGCTTTCAGGTTCCAAAGTGTTTTCAGGTTCCAAAGCAGTTTCAGATTCCAAAGTGGTTCCAGGTTTCAAAGTCGTTCCAGGATCCAAAGTGGTTTCAAAGTCCAAAGTGATTCCTGGTTCCATAGTGGTTTCAGATTCCAAATTGGTTCCAGGTTTCAAAGTGGTTTCAAATTCTAAAGTGGTTGCAGGTTCCAAAGGGATTTCAGATTCCAAAGTGGCTTCCTGTTCCAAAGTGATTTCAGGTTCCAAAGGGGTTTTAGCTTCCAAAGTGGTTCCAGTAACAAAAGTACTTCCCGTTACCAAAGTGGTTCCAGGTTCTAAAGTGGCTTCATGTTCCAAAGTGGTTTCAGATTCCAAAGTGGTTTCAGATTCCAAAGTGGTTTCAGGCTCAAAAGGTTGCAGGGGCCAAAGTGGTTACAGATTCCAAAGTGGTTTCAGGCTCAAAAGGTTGCAGGGTCCAAAGTGGTTTCAGATTCCAAAGTGGTTCTAGATTCCAAAGCGGTTCCAGGTAACAAAATGATTGCGGTTTCAGAAGTGGTTTCAGATTCCAAAGTGATTTCAGGTTCCAAAGTGGTTTCAGGTTTCAAAGTGGTTTCAGGTTCCAAAGTCGCTTCAGATTGCAAAGTGGTTGCAGTTCCTAATGTCCTTGCAGATTCCAAATTTGTTCCAGTTTCCTAAGGGATTCCAGATTCCAAAGTGCTTTCAGGTTCCAAAGTGTTTTCAGGTTCCAAAGCAGTTTCAGATTCCAAAGTGGTTTCAGGCTAAAAAGTGGTTTCAGGTCCTAAAGTGGTTTCATGTTCCAAAGTGGTTTCAGATTCCAAAGTGATTTCAGTTTCCAAAGTGATTCCAGATTCCAAAGTGGTTTTACATTCCAAAGTGGTTTCAGGCTTCAAAGGGATTTCAGATTCCAAAGTGGTTGCAGGTTCCAAAGTGTTTTCAGATTCCAAAGTGGTTTCAGGCTCCAAAGTGGTTTCAGATTCAAAAGTGGTTTCTGGTTCCAAAGTGATTTCAGGTTCCAAAGCGATTTCAGATTCCAAAGTGATTTCAGGTTCCAAAGTTTTTTCGGTTTCCAAAGTGGTTTCAGATTCCAATGTGGTTTCACGCTCCAAAGTGCATTCAGATTCAAAATTGATTACAGATTCTAAAGTGGTCCCAATTTCCAAAGTGATTGCAGTACCCAAAGAAGTTCCAGAAACCAAAGAGGTTCGAGATTCCAATTTGGTCCCAGATTCTGAAGTGGTTGCAGGTTCCAAAGTGGTTCCTGGTTCCAAAGTGGTTTCTGGTTCCAAAGTGGTTTCAAATTCCAAAGTGGTTTCAGATTCCATGTGGTTTCAGATGCCAAAGTGGTTCCAGGTCCCAAAGTGGTTGCAGGTTCCAAAGTGGTTCAACTTCCAAAGCGTTTGATAGTTCCAAAGTGGTTTCAGATTTCCAAAGTGGTTCCAGGCACCAAAGTGGTTGCAGTTCCCATTGTACTTGCAGATTCCAAAGTTGTTCCAGTTTCCAAAGTGGTTTCAGATTCCAAAGTGATACCAGATTCCAAAGAAGTTCCAGGTTCCAAAGTGTACCCACATTCCAAAGTGGTTCCAGTTTCCAAAGTGGTTTCACCTTCCAAAGTGGTTGCAGGTTCCAATGTGGTTTCAGGTTCCAAAGTGGTTTCTGATTCCAAATTGGTTCCAGGTTCCAAAGTGGTTTCAAATTCCAAAGTGGTTTCAGATTCCAAAGTGATTTCAGTTTCCAAAGCGGTTTTAGGTTCAAAAGTGGTTCCAGTAACAAAAGTACTTCCCGTTACCAAAGTGGTTCCAGTTCCAAAGTGGTTTCATATTCCAAAGTGGTTTCAGATTCCAAAGTGGTTTCAGATTCCAAAGTGGTTTCAGGCTCAAAAGGTTGCAGGGTCCAAAGTGGTTACAGATTCCAAAGTGGTTCTAGATTCCAAAGCGGTTCCAGGTAACAAAATGGTTGCAATTTCAGAAGTGGTTTCTGGTTCCAAAGTGATTTCAGGTTCTAAAGTGGTTGCAGGTTTCAAAGTGGTTTCAGGTTCCAAAGTCGCTTCAGATTGCAAAGTGGTTGCAGTTCCTAATGTCCTTGCAGATTCCAAATTTGTTCCAGTTTCCTAAGGGATTCCAGATTCCAAAGTGCTTTCAGGTTCCAAAGTGTTTTCAGGTTCCAAAGTGGTTTCAGGCTAAAAAGTGGTTTCAGGTCCTAAAGTAGTTTCATGTTCCAAAGTGGTTTCAGATTCCAAAGTGATTTCAGATTCCAAAGTGGTTCCAGATTCCAAAGTGGTTTTAGATTCCAAAGTGGTTTCAGGCTTCAAAGGGATTTCTGATTCCAAAGTGGTTGCAGGTTCCAAAGTGTTTTCAGATTCCAAAGTGGTTTCAGGCTCCAAAGTGGTTTCAGATTCAAAAGTGGTTTCTGGTTCCAAAGTGATTTCAGGTTCCAAAGCGATTTCAGATTCCAAAGTGATTTTTGGTTCCAAAGTTTTTTCGGTTTCCAAAGTGGTTTCAGATTCCAATGTGGTTTCACGCTCCAAAGTGCATTCAGATTCAAAATTGATTACAGATTCCAAAGTGGTCCCAATTTCCAAAGTGATTGCAGTACCCAAAGAGGTTCCAGAATCCAAAGAGGTTCGAGATTCCAATTTGGTCCCAGATTCTGAAGTGGTTGCAGGTTCCAAAGTGGTTCCTGGTTCCAAAGTGGTTTCTGGTTCCAAAGTGGTTTCAAATTCCAAAGTGGTTTCAGATTCCATGTGGTTTCAGATGCCAAAGTGGTTCCAGGTCCCAAAGTGGTTGCAGGTTCCAAAGTGGTTCAACTTCCAAAGCGTTTGCCGGTTCCAAAGTGGTTTCAGATTCCAAAGTGGTTCCAGGCACCAAAGTGGTTGCAGTTCCCATTGTACTTGCAGATTCCAAAGTTGTTCCAGTTTCCAAAGTGGTTTCAGATTCCAAAGTGATTCCAGATTCCAAAGTGGTTCCAGGTTCCAAAGTGTACCCACATTCCAAAGTGGATCCAGTTTCAAAAGGGGTCTTTGATTCCAAAGTTGTTTGAGATTTAAAAATTGTTTCAGGTAATAATTGGTTTTAATTTCCAAAGAGGCTTCAGATTCGAAAGTGGTTTCAGGTTGCAAAGTTGTTTCAGTTTCCAAAATGGTTTCAGATTCCAAAGTGGTTCCAGGTTCCACAGTGATTACAGGACCCAAAGAGGTTCCATTTTCCATAGTGGTTCGGGAATCAAAATTAGTTACAGATTCCAAAGTGTTTGCAGATACCAAAGTGATTTAGGGTTCCAAAGTGGTTTCAGATTCCAAATTGGTTCCAGGTTCCAAAGTGGTTTCAAATTCTGAAATGGTTGCAGGTTCCAAAGGGTTTTCAGATTCCAAAATGGCTTCAGGTTCTAAAGTGGTTTCAGGTCCTAAAGTGGATTCAGATTCCAAAGAGGTTTCAGGTTCCAATGTGGTTTCAGATTCCAAATTGGTTCCAGGTTCCAAAGTGGTTTCAAATTCTAAAGTGGTTGCAGGTTCCAAAGGGATTTCAGATTCCAAAGTGGCTTCAGGTTCCAAAGTGGTGTCAGGCCCTAAAGTGGATTCAGATTCCAAAGAAGTTTCAGGTTCCAAAGTGGTTTCAGGTTCCAAAGTGATTTCAGGTTCCAAAGTGATTTCAGGTTCCAAAGTGTTTTCAGGTTCCAAAGCAGTTTCAGATTCCAAAGAGGTTTCAGGCTAAAAAGTGGTTTCAGGTCCTAAAGTGGATTCAGATTCCATAGTGGTTTCAAGTTCCAATGTGGTTTCATATTCCAAAGTGCATTCAGATTCCAAAGTGGTTTCAGGTTCCAAAGTGGTTTCAGATGCCAAGTTGGTACCAGGTCCTAAAGTGGTTTCATGTTCCAAAGTGGTTTCAGGTTCCAAAGTGGTTTCAGATTCCAAATTGGTTCCAGGTTCCAAAGTGGTTTCAGATTCCAAAGTGGTTTCATTTTCCAAGTTGGCACCAGGTCCTAAAGTGGTTTCAGGTTCCAAAGTGGTTTCAGATTCCAAAGTGATTTCAGTTTCCAAAGTGGTTCCTGGTTCCAAAGTGGTTTCAGATTCCAAAGTGGTTTCAGGTTCCAAAGCGGTGTCAGGTAACAACATGGTTGCAGGTTCAGAAGTGGTTTCAGATTCCAAAGTGATTTCAGGTTCCAAAGTGGTTTTAGGTTCCAAAGTGGTTTTAGGTTCCAAAGTGGTTCCAGTAACAAAAGTACTTCCCGTTACCAAAGTGGTTTCAGTTTCCAAAGTGGTTTCATGTTCCAAAGTGGTTTCAGGTTCCAAAGTGGTTTCAGGCTCAAAAGGTTGCAGGTTCCAAAGTGGTTACAGATTCCAAAGTGGTTCCAGATTCCAAAGTGGTTCTAGGCAACAAAATGGTTGCAGTTTCAGAAGTGGTTTCAGATTCCAAAGTGATTTCAGGTTCTAAAGTGGTTTCAGATTTCGAAGTGGTTTCAGATTCCAAAGTGGTTGCAGGTTCCAAAGTGGTTTCACCTTCCAAAGTGTTTCCAGATTCCAAAGTGGTTTCAGATTCCAAAGTGCTTTCAGGTTCCAAAGTGCTTTCAAGTTCCAAAGTGGTTTCAGGTTCCAAAGTGGTTTCAGGTCCCAAAGTCGCTTCAGATTGCAAAGTGGTTGCAGTTCCTAATGTCCTTGCAGATTCCAAATTTGTTCCAGTTTCCTAAGTGTTTCCAGATTCCAAAGTGCTTTCAGGTTCCAAAGTGTTTTCAGGTTCCAAAGCAGTTTCAGATTCCAAAGTGGTTCCAGGTTTCAAAGTCGTTCCAGGATCCAAAGTGGTTTCAAAGTCCAAAGTGATTCCTGGTTCCATAGTGGTTTCAGATTCCAAATTGGTTCCAGGTTTCAAAGTGGTTTCAAATTCTAAAGTGGTTGCAGGTTCCAAAGGGATTTCAGATTCCAAAGTGGCTTCCTGTTCCAAAGTGATTTCAGGTTCCAAAGGGGTTTTAGCTTCCAAAGTGGTTCCAGTAACAAAAGTACTTCCCGTTACCAAAGTGGTTCCAGGTTCTAAAGTGGCTTCATGTTCCAAAGTGGTTTCAGATTCCAAAGTGGTTTCAGATTCCAAAGTGGTTTCAGGCTCAAAAGGTTGCAGGGGCCAAAGTGGTTACAGATTCCAAAGTGGTTTCAGGCTCAAAAGGTTGCAGGGTCCAAAGTGGTTTCAGATTCCAAAGTGGTTCTAGATTCCAAAGCGGTTCCAGGTAACAAAATGATTGCGGTTTCAGAAGTGGTTTCAGATTCCAAAGTGATTTCAGGTTCCAAAGTGGTTTCAGGTTTCAAAGTGGTTTCAGGTTCCAAAGTCGCTTCAGATTGCAAAGTGGTTGCAGTTCCTAATGTCCTTGCAGATTCCAAATTTGTTCCAGTTTCCTAAGGGATTCCAGATTCCAAAGTGCTTTCAGGTTCCAAAGTGTTTTCAGGTTCCAAAGCAGTTTCAGATTCCAAAGTGGTTTCAGGCTAAAAAGTGGTTTCAGGTCCTAAAGTGGTTTCATGTTCCAAAGTGGTTTCAGATTCCAAAGTGATTTCAGTTTCCAAAGTGATTCCAGATTCGAAAGTGGTTTTACATTCCAAAGTGGTTTCAGGCTTCAAAGGGATTTCAGATTCCAAAGTGGTTGCAGGTTCCAAAGTGTTTTCAGATTCCAAAGTGGTTTCAGGCTCCAAAGTGGTTTCAGATTCAAAAGTGGTTTCTGGTTCCAAAGTGATTTCAGGTTCCAAAGCGATTTCAGATTCCAAAGTGATTTCAGGTTCCAAAGTTTTTTCGGTTTCCAAAGTGGTTTCAGATTCCAATGTGGTTTCACGCTCCAAAGTGCATTCAGATTCAAAATTGATTACAGATTCTAAAGTGGTCCCAATTTCCAAAGTGATTGCAGTACCCAAAGAAGTTCCAGAAACCAAAGAGGTTCGAGATTCCAATTTGGTCCCAGATTCTGAAGTGGTTGCAGGTTCCAAAGTGGTTCCTGGTTCCAAAGTGGTTTCTGGTTCCAAAGTGGTTTCAAATTCCAAAGTGGTTTCAGATTCCATGTGGTTTCAGATGCCAAAGTGGTTCCAGGTCCCAAAGTGGTTGCAGGTTCCAAAGTGGTTCAACTTCCAAAGCGTTTGATAGTTCCAAAGTGGTTTCAGATTTCCAAAGTGGTTCCAGGCACCAAAGTGGTTGCAGTTCCCATTGTACTTGCAGATTCCAAAGTTGTTCCAGTTTCCAAAGTGGTTTCAGATTCCAAAGTGATACCAGATTCCAAAGAAGTTCCAGGTTCCAAAGTGTACCCACATTCCAAAGTGGTTCCAGTTTCCAAAGTGGTTTCACCTTCCAAAGTGGTTGCAGGTTCCAATGTGGTTTCAGGTTCCAAAGTGGTTTCTGATTCCAAATTGGTTCCAGGTTCCAAAGTGGTTTCAAATTCCAAAGTGGTTTCAGATTCCAAAGTGATTTCAGTTTCCAAAGCGGTTTTAGGTTCAAAAGTGGTTCCAGTAACAAAAGTACTTCCCGTTACCAAAGTGGTTCCAGTTCCAAAGTGGTTTCATATTCCAAAGTGGTTTCAGATTCCAAAGTGGTTTCAGATTCCAAAGTGGTTTCAGGCTCAAAAGGTTGCAGGGTCCAAAGTGGTTACAGATTCCAAAGTGGTTCTAGATTCCAAAGCGGTTCCAGGTAACAAAATGGTTGCAATTTCAGAAGTGGTTTCTGGTTCCAAAGTGATTTCAGGTTCTAAAGTGGTTGCAGGTTTCAAAGTGGTTTCAGGTTCCAAAGTCGCTTCAGATTGCAAAGTGGTTGCAGTTCCTAATGTCCTTGCAGATTCCAAATTTGTCCCAGTTTCCTAAGGGATTCCAGATTCCAAAGTGCTTTCAGGTTCCAAAGTGTTTTCAGGTTCCAAAGTGGTTTCAGGCTAAAAAGTGGTTTCAGGTCCTAAAGTAGTTTCATGTTCCAAAGTGGTTTCAGATTCCAAAGTGATTTCAGATTCCAAAGTGGTTCCAGATTCCAAAGTGGTTTTAGATTCCAAAGTGGTTTCAGGCTTCAAAGGGATTTCTGATTCCAAAGTGGTTGCAGGTTCCAAAGTGTTTTCAGATTCCAAAGTGGTTTCAGGCTCCAAAGTGGTTTCAGATTCAAAAGTGGTTTCTGGTTCCAAAGTGATTTCAGGTTCCAAAGCGATTTCAGATTCCAAAGTGATTTTTGGTTCCAAAGTTTTTTCGGTTTCCAAAGTGGTTTCAGATTCCAATGTGGTTTCACGCTCCAAAGTGCATTCAGATTCAAAATTGATTACAGATTCCAAAGTGGTCCCAATTTCCAAAGTGATTGCAGTACCCAAAGAGGTTCCAGAATCCAAAGAGGTTCGAGATTCCAATTTGGTCCCAGATTCTGAAGTGGTTGCAGGTTCCAAAGTGGTTCCTGGTTCCAAAGTGGTTTCTGGTTCCAAAGTGGTTTCAAATTCCAAAGTGGTTTCAGATTCCATGTGGTTTCAGATGCCAAAGTGGTTCCAGGTCCCAAAGTGGTTGCAGGTTCCAAAGTGGTTCAACTTCCAAAGCGTTTGCCGGTTCCAAAGTGGTTTCAGATTCCAAAGTGGTTCCAGGCACCAAAGTGGTTGCAGTTCCCATTGTACTTGCAGATTCCAAAGTTGTTCCAGTTTCCAAAGTGGTTTCAGATTCCAAAGTGATTCCAGATTCCAAAGTGGTTCCAGGTTCCAAAGTGTACCCACATTCCAAAGTGGATCCAGTTTCAAAAGGGGTCTTTGATTCCAAAGTTGTTTGAGATTTAAAAATTGTTTCAGGTAATAATTGGTTTTAATTTCCAAAGAGGCTTCAGATTCGAAAGTGGTTTCAGGTTGCAAAGTTGTTTCAGTTTCCAAAATGGTTTCAGATTCCAAAGTGGTTCCAGGTTCCACAGTGATTACAGGACCCAAAGAGGTTCCATTTTCCATAGTGGTTCGGGAATCAAAATTAGTTACAGATTCCAAAGTGTTTGCAGATACCAAAGTGATTTAGGGTTCCAAAGTGGTTTCAGATTCCAAATTGGTTCCAGGTTCCAAAGTGGTTTCAAATTCTAAAGTGGTTGCAGGTTCCAAAGGGATTTCAGATTCCAAAGTGGCTTCAGGTTCCAAAGTGGTGTCAGGCCCTAAAGTGGATTCAGATTCCAAAGAAGTTTCAGGTTCCAAAGTGGTTTCAGGTTCCAAAGTGATTTCAGGTTCCAAAGTGATTTCAGGTTCCAAAGTGTTTTCAGGTTCCAAAGCAGTTTCAGATTCCAAAGAGGTTTCAGGCTAAAAAGTGGTTTCAGGTCCTAAAGTGGATTCAGATTCCATAGTGGTTTCAAGTTCCAATGTGGTTTCATATTCCAAAGTGCATTCAGATTCCAAAGTGGTTTCAGGTTCCAAAGTGGTTTCAGATGCCAAGTTGGTACCAGGTCCTAAAGTGGTTTCATGTTCCAAAGTGGTTTCAGGTTCCAAAGTGGTTTCAGATTCCAAATTGGTTCCAGGTTCCAAAGTGGTTTCAGATTCCAAAGTGGTTTCATTTTCCAAGTTGGCACCAGGTCCTAAAGTGGTTTCAGGTTCCAAAGTGGTTTCAGATTCCAAAGTGATTTCAGTTTCCAAAGTGGTTCCTGGTTCCAAAGTGGTTTCAGATTCCAAAGTGGTTTCAGGTTCCAAAGCGGTGTCAGGTAACAACATGGTTGCAGGTTCAGAAGTGGTTTCAGATTCCAAAGTGATTTCAGGTTCCAAAGTGGTTTTAGGTTCCAAAGTGGTTTTAGGTTCCAAAGTGGTTCCAGTAACAAAAGTACTTCCCGTTACCAAAGTGGTTTCAGTTTCCAAAGTGGTTTCATGTTCCAAAGTGGTTTCAGGTTCCAAAGTGGTTTCAGGCTCAAAAGGTTGCAGGTTCCAAAGTGGTTACAGATTCCAAAGTGGTTCCAGATTCCAAAGTGGTTCTAGGCAACAAAATGGTTGCAGTTTCAGAAGTGGTTTCAGATTCCAAAGTGATTTCAGGTTCTAAAGTGGTTTCAGATTTCGAAGTGGTTTCAGATTCCAAAGTGGTTGCAGGTTCCAAAGTGGTTTCACCTTCCAAAGTGTTTCCAGATTCCAAAGTGGTTTCAGATTCCAAAGTGCTTTCAGGTTCCAAAGTGCTTTCAAGTTCCAAAGTGGTTTCAGGTTCCAAAGTGGTTTCAGGTCCCAAAGTCGCTTCAGATTGCAAAGTGGTTGCAGTTCCTAATGTCCTTGCAGATTCCAAATTTGTTCCAGTTTCCTAAGTGTTTCCAGATTCCAAAGTGCTTTCAGGTTCCAAAGTGTTTTCAGGTTCCAAAGCAGTTTCAGATTCCAAAGTGGTTCCAGGTTTCAAAGTCGTTCCAGGATCCAAAGTGGTTTCAAAGTCCAAAGTGATTCCTGGTTCCATAGTGGTTTCAGATTCCAAATTGGTTCCAGGTTTCAAAGTGGTTTCAAATTCTAAAGTGGTTGCAGGTTCCAAAGGGATTTCAGATTCCAAAGTGGCTTCCTGTTCCAAAGTGATTTCAGGTTCCAAAGGGGTTTTAGCTTCCAAAGTGGTTCCAGTAACAAAAGTACTTCCCGTTACCAAAGTGGTTCCAGGTTCTAAAGTGGCTTCATGTTCCAAAGTGGTTTCAGATTCCAAAGTGGTTTCAGATTCCAAAGTGGTTTCAGGCTCAAAAGGTTGCAGGGGCCAAAGTGGTTACAGATTCCAAAGTGGTTTCAGGCTCAAAAGGTTGCAGGGTCCAAAGTGGTTTCAGATTCCAAAGTGGTTCTAGATTCCAAAGCGGTTCCAGGTAACAAAATGATTGCGGTTTCAGAAGTGGTTTCAGATTCCAAAGTGATTTCAGGTTCCAAAGTGGTTTCAGGTTTCAAAGTGGTTTCAGGTTCCAAAGTCGCTTCAGATTGCAAAGTGGTTGCAGTTCCTAATGTCCTTGCAGATTCCAAATTTGTTCCAGTTTCCTAAGGGATTCCAGATTCCAAAGTGCTTTCAGGTTCCAAAGTGTTTTCAGGTTCCAAAGCAGTTTCAGATTCCAAAGTGGTTTCAGGCTAAAAAGTGGTTTCAGGTCCTAAAGTGGTTTCATGTTCCAAAGTGGTTTCAGATTCCAAAGTGATTTCAGTTTCCAAAGTGATTCCAGATTCGAAAGTGGTTTTACATTCCAAAGTGGTTTCAGGCTTCAAAGGGATTTCAGATTCCAAAGTGGTTGCAGGTTCCAAAGTGTTTTCAGATTCCAAAGTGGTTTCAGGCTCCAAAGTGGTTTCAGATTCAAAAGTGGTTTCTGGTTCCAAAGTGATTTCAGGTTCCAAAGCGATTTCAGATTCCAAAGTGATTTCAGGTTCCAAAGTTTTTTCGGTTTCCAAAGTGGTTTCAGATTCCAATGTGGTTTCACGCTCCAAAGTGCATTCAGATTCAAAATTGATTACAGATTCTAAAGTGGTCCCAATTTCCAAAGTGATTGCAGTACCCAAAGAAGTTCCAGAAACCAAAGAGGTTCGAGATTCCAATTTGGTCCCAGATTCTGAAGTGGTTGCAGGTTCCAAAGTGGTTCCTGGTTCCAAAGTGGTTTCTGGTTCCAAAGTGGTTTCAAATTCCAAAGTGGTTTCAGATTCCATGTGGTTTCAGATGCCAAAGTGGTTCCAGGTCCCAAAGTGGTTGCAGGTTCCAAAGTGGTTCAACTTCCAAAGCGTTTGATAGTTCCAAAGTGGTTTCAGATTTCCAAAGTGGTTCCAGGCACCAAAGTGGTTGCAGTTCCCATTGTACTTGCAGATTCCAAAGTTGTTCCAGTTTCCAAAGTGGTTTCAGATTCCAAAGTGATACCAGATTCCAAAGAAGTTCCAGGTTCCAAAGTGTACCCACATTCCAAAGTGGTTCCAGTTTCCAAAGTGGTTTCACCTTCCAAAGTGGTTGCAGGTTCCAATGTGGTTTCAGGTTCCAAAGTGGTTTCTGATTCCAAATTGGTTCCAGGTTCCAAAGTGGTTTCAAATTCCAAAGTGGTTTCAGATTCCATAGTGATTTCAGGTTCCAAAGCGGTTTTAGGTTCAAAAGTGGTTCCAGTAACAAAAGTACTTCCCGTTACCAAAGTGGTTCCAGTTCCAAAGTGGTTTCATATTCCAAAGTGGTTTCAGATTCCAAAGTGGTTTCAGATTCCAAAGTGGTTTCAGGCTCAAAAGGTTGCAGGGTCCAAAGTGGTTACAGATTCCAAAGTGGTTCTAGATTCCAAAGCGGTTCCAGGTAACAAAATGGTTGCAATTTCAGAAGTGGTTTCTGGTTCCAAAGTGATTTCAGGTTCTAAAGTGGTTGCAGGTTTCAAAGTGGTTTCAGGTTCCAAAGTCGCTTCAGATTGCAAAGTGGTTGCAGTTCCTAATGTCCTTGCAGATTCCAAATTTGTCCCAGTTTCCTAAGGGATTCCAGATTCCAAAGTGCTTTCAGGTTCCAAAGTGTTTTCAGGTTCCAAAGTGGTTTCAGGCTAAAAAGTGGTTTCAGGTCCTAAAGTAGTTTCATGTTCCAAAGTGGTTTCAGATTCCAAAGTGATTTCAGATTCCAAAGTGGTTCCAGATTCCAAAGTGGTTTTAGATTCCAAAGTGGTTTCAGGCTTCAAAGGGATTTCTGATTCCAAAGTGGTTGCAGGTTCCAAAGTGTTTTCAGATTCCAAAGTGGTTTCAGGCTCCAAAGTGGTTTCAGATTCAAAAGTGGTTTCTGGTTCCAAAGTGATTTCAGGTTCCAAAGCGATTTCAGATTCCAAAGTGATTTTTGGTTCCAAAGTTTTTTCGGTTTCCAAAGTGGTTTCAGATTCCAATGTGGTTTCACGCTCCAAAGTGCATTCAGATTCAAAATTGATTACAGATTCCAAAGTGGTCCCAATTTCCAAAGTGATTGCAGTACCCAAAGAGGTTCCAGAATCCAAAGAGGTTCGAGATTCCAATTTGGTCCCAGATTCTGAAGTGGTTGCAGGTTCCAAAGTGGTTCCTGGTTCCAAAGTGGTTTCTGGTTCCAAAGTGGTTTCAAATTCCAAAGTGGTTTCAGATTCCATGTGGTTTCAGATGCCAAAGTGGTTCCAGGTCCCAAAGTGGTTGCAGGTTCCAAAGTGGTTCAACTTCCAAAGCGTTTGCCGGTTCCAAAGTGGTTTCAGATTCCAAAGTGGTTCCAGGCACCAAAGTGGTTGCAGTTCCCATTGTACTTGCAGATTCCAAAGTTGTTCCAGTTTCCAAAGTGGTTTCAGATTCCAAAGTGATTCCAGATTCCAAAGTGGTTCCAGGTTCCAAAGTGTACCCACATTCCAAAGTGGATCCAGTTTCAAAAGGGGTCTTTGATTCCAAAGTTGTTTGAGATTTAAAAATTGTTTCAGGTAATAATTGGTTTTAATTTCCAAAGAGGCTTCAGATTCGAAAGTGGTTTCAGGTTGCAAAGTTGTTTCAGTTTCCAAAATGGTTTCAGATTCCAAAGTGGTTCCAGGTTCCACAGTGATTACAGGACCCAAAGAGGTTCCATTTTCCATAGTGGTTCGGGAATCAAAATTAGTTACAGATTCCAAAGTGTTTGCAGATACCAAAGTGATTTAGGGTTCCAAAGTGGTTTCAGATTCCAAATTGGTTCCAGGTTCCAAAGTGGTTTCAAATTCTGAAATGGTTGCAGGTTCCAAAGGGATTTCAGATTCCAAAGTGGCTTCAGGTTCCAAAGTGGTGTCAGGCCCTAAAGTGGATTCAGATTCCAAAGAAGTTTCAGGTTCCAAAGTGGTTTCAGGTTCCAAAGTGATTTCAGGTTCCAAAGTGATTTCAGGTTCCAAAGTGTTTTCAGGTTCCAAAGCAGTTTCAGATTCCAAAGAGGTTTCAGGCTAAAAAGTGGTTTCAGGTCCTAAAGTGGATTCAGATTCCATAGTGGTTTCAAGTTCCAATGTGGTTTCATATTCCAAAGTGCATTCAGATTCCAAAGTGGTTTCAGGTTCCAAAGTGGTTTCAGATGCCAAGTTGGTACCAGGTCCTAAAGTGGTTTCATGTTCCAAAGTGGTTTCAGGTTCCAAAGTGGTTTCAGATTCCAAATTGGTTCCAGGTTCCAAAGTGGTTTCAGATTCCAAAGTGGTTTCATTTTCCAAGTTGGCACCAGGTCCTAAAGTGGTTTCAGGTTCCAAAGTGGTTTCAGATTCCAAAGTGATTTCAGTTTCCAAAGTGGTTCCTGGTTCCAAAGTGGTTTCAGATTCCAAAGTGGTTTCAGGTTCCAAAGCGGTGTCAGGTAACAACATGGTTGCAGGTTCAGAAGTGGTTTCAGATTCCAAAGTGATTTCAGGTTCCAAAGTGGTTTTAGGTTCCAAAGTGGTTTTAGGTTCCAAAGTGGTTCCAGTAACAAAAGTACTTCCCGTTACCAAAGTGGTTTCAGTTTCCAAAGTGGTTTCATGTTCCAAAGTGGTTTCAGGTTCCAAAGTGGTTTCAGGCTCAAAAGGTTGCAGGTTCCAAAGTGGTTACAGATTCCAAAGTGGTTCCAGATTCCAAAGTGGTTCTAGGCAACAAAATGGTTGCAGTTTCAGAAGTGGTTTCAGATTCCAAAGTGATTTCAGGTTCTAAAGTGGTTTCAGATTTCGAAGTGGTTTCAGATTCCAAAGTGGTTGCAGGTTCCAAAGTGGTTTCACCTTCCAAAGTGTTTCCAGATTCCAAAGTGGTTTCAGATTCCAAAGTGCTTTCAGGTTCCAAAGTGCTTTCAAGTTCCAAAGTGGTTTCAGGTTCCAAAGTGGTTTCAGGTCCCAAAGTCGCTTCAGATTGCAAAGTGGTTGCAGTTCCTAATGTCCTTGCAGATTCCAAATTTGTTCCAGTTTCCTAAGTGTTTCCAGATTCCAAAGTGCTTTCAGGTTCCAAAGTGTTTTCAGGTTCCAAAGCAGTTTCAGATTCCAAAGTGGTTCCAGGTTTCAAAGTCGTTCCAGGATCCAAAGTGGTTTCAAAGTCCAAAGTGATTCCTGGTTCCATAGTGGTTTCAGATTCCAAATTGGTTCCAGGTTTCAAAGTGGTTTCAAATTCTAAAGTGGTTGCAGGTTCCAAAGGGATTTCAGATTCCAAAGTGGCTTCCTGTTCCAAAGTGATTTCAGGTTCCAAAGGGGTTTTAGCTTCCAAAGTGGTTCCAGTAACAAAAGTACTTCCCGTTACCAAAGTGGTTCCAGGTTCTAAAGTGGCTTCATGTTCCAAAGTGGTTTCAGATTCCAAAGTGGTTTCAGATTCCAAAGTGGTTTCAGGCTCAAAAGGTTGCAGGGGCCAAAGTGGTTACAGATTCCAAAGTGGTTTCAGGCTCAAAAGGTTGCAGGGTCCAAAGTGGTTTCAGATTCCAAAGTGGTTCTAGATTCCAAAGCGGTTCCAGGTAACAAAATGATTGCGGTTTCAGAAGTGGTTTCAGATTCCAAAGTGATTTCAGGTTCCAAAGTGGTTTCAGGTTTCAAAGTGGTTTCAGGTTCCAAAGTCGCTTCAGATTGCAAAGTGGTTGCAGTTCCTAATGTCCTTGCAGATTCCAAATTTGTTCCAGTTTCCTAAGGGATTCCAGATTCCAAAGTGCTTTCAGGTTCCAAAGTGTTTTCAGGTTCCAAAGCAGTTTCAGATTCCAAAGTGGTTTCAGGCTAAAAAGTGGTTTCAGGTCCTAAAGTGGTTTCATGTTCCAAAGTGGTTTCAGATTCCAAAGTGATTTCAGTTTCCAAAGTGATTCCAGATTCCAAAGTGGTTTTACATTCCAAAGTGGTTTCAGGCTTCAAAGGGATTTCAGATTCCAAAGTGGTTGCAGGTTCCAAAGTGTTTTCAGATTCCAAAGTGGTTTCAGGCTCCAAAGTGGTTTCAGATTCAAAAGTGGTTTCTGGTTCCAAAGTGATTTCAGGTTCCAAAGCGATTTCAGATTCCAAAGTGATTTCAGGTTCCAAAGTTTTTTCGGTTTCCAAAGTGGTTTCAGATTCCAATGTGGTTTCACGCTCCAAAGTGCATTCAGATTCAAAATTGATTACAGATTCTAAAGTGGTCCCAATTTCCAAAGTGATTGCAGTACCCAAAGAAGTTCCAGAAACCAAAGAGGTTCGAGATTCCAATTTGGTCCCAGATTCTGAAGTGGTTGCAGGTTCCAAAGTGGTTCCTGGTTCCAAAGTGGTTTCTGGTTCCAAAGTGGTTTCAAATTCCAAAGTGGTTTCAGATTCCATGTGGTTTCAGATGCCAAAGTGGTTCCAGGTCCCAAAGTGGTTGCAGGTTCCAAAGTGGTTCAACTTCCAAAGCGTTTGATAGTTCCAAAGTGGTTTCAGATTTCCAAAGTGGTTCCAGGCACCAAAGTGGTTGCAGTTCCCATTGTACTTGCAGATTCCAAAGTTGTTCCAGTTTCCAAAGTGGTTTCAGATTCCAAAGTGATACCAGATTCCAAAGAAGTTCCAGGTTCCAAAGTGTACCCACATTCCAAAGTGGTTCCAGTTTCCAAAGTGGTTTCACCTTCCAAAGTGGTTGCAGGTTCCAATGTGGTTTCAGGTTCCAAAGTGGTTTCTGATTCCAAATTGGTTCCAGGTTCCAAAGTGGTTTCAAATTCCAAAGTGGTTTCAGATTCCAAAGTGATTTCAGTTTCCAAAGCGGTTTTAGGTTCAAAAGTGGTTCCAGTAACAAAAGTACTTCCCGTTACCAAAGTGGTTCCAGTTCCAAAGTGGTTTCATATTCCAAAGTGGTTTCAGATTCCAAAGTGGTTTCAGATTCCAAAGTGGTTTCAGGCTCAAAAGGTTGCAGGGTCCAAAGTGGTTACAGATTCCAAAGTGGTTCTAGATTCCAAAGCGGTTCCAGGTAACAAAATGGTTGCAATTTCAGAAGTGGTTTCTGGTTCCAAAGTGATTTCAGGTTCTAAAGTGGTTGCAGGTTTCAAAGTGGTTTCAGGTTCCAAAGTCGCTTCAGATTGCAAAGTGGTTGCAGTTCCTAATGTCCTTGCAGATTCCAAATTTGTTCCAGTTTCCTAAGGGATTCCAGATTCCAAAGTGCTTTCAGGTTCCAAAGTGTTTTCAGGTTCCAAAGTGGTTTCAGGCTAAAAAGTGGTTTCAGGTCCTAAAGTAGTTTCATGTTCCAAAGTGGTTTCAGATTCCAAAGTGATTTCAGATTCCAAAGTGGTTCCAGATTCCAAAGTGGTTTTAGATTCCAAAGTGGTTTCAGGCTTCAAAGGGATTTCTGATTCCAAAGTGGTTGCAGGTTCCAAAGTGTTTTCAGATTCCAAAGTGGTTTCAGGCTCCAAAGTGGTTTCAGATTCAAAAGTGGTTTCTGGTTCCAAAGTGATTTCAGGTTCCAAAGCGATTTCAGATTCCAAAGTGATTTTTGGTTCCAAAGTTTTTTCGGTTTCCAAAGTGGTTTCAGATTCCAATGTGGTTTCACGCTCCAAAGTGCATTCAGATTCAAAATTGATTACAGATTCCAAAGTGGTCCCAATTTCCAAAGTGATTGCAGTACCCAAAGAGGTTCCAGAATCCAAAGAGGTTCGAGATTCCAATTTGGTCCCAGATTCTGAAGTGGTTGCAGGTTCCAAAGTGGTTCCTGGTTCCAAAGTGGTTTCTGGTTCCAAAGTGGTTTCAAATTCCAAAGTGGTTTCAGATTCCATGTGGTTTCAGATGCCAAAGTGGTTCCAGGTCCCAAAGTGGTTGCAGGTTCCAAAGTGGTTCAACTTCCAAAGCGTTTGCCGGTTCCAAAGTGGTTTCAGATTCCAAAGTGGTTCCAGGCACCAAAGTGGTTGCAGTTCCCATTGTACTTGCAGATTCCAAAGTTGTTCCAGTTTCCAAAGTGGTTTCAGATTCCAAAGTGATTCCAGATTCCAAAGTGGTTCCAGGTTCCAAAGTGTACCCACATTCCAAAGTGGATCCAGTTTCAAAAGGGGTCTTTGATTCCAAAGTTGTTTGAGATTTAAAAATTGTTTCAGGTAATAATTGGTTTTAATTTCCAAAGAGGCTTCAGATTCGAAAGTGGTTTCAGGTTGCAAAGTTGTTTCAGTTTCCAAAATGGTTTCAGATTCCAAAGTGGTTCCAGGTTCCACAGTGATTACAGGACCCAAAGAGGTTCCATTTTCCATAGTGGTTCGGGAATCAAAATTAGTTACAGATTCCAAAGTGTTTGCAGATACCAAAGTGATTTAGGGTTCCAAAGTGGTTTCAGATTCCAAATTGGTTCCAGGTTCCAAAGTGGTTTCAAATTCTGAAATGGTTGCAGGTTCCAAAGGGTTTTCAGATTCCAAAATGGCTTCAGGTTCTAAAGTGGTTTCAGGTCCTAAAGTGGATTCAGATTCCAAAGAGGTTTCAGGTTCCAATGTGGTTTCAGATTCCAAATTGGTTCCAGGTTCCAAAGTGGTTTCAAATTCTAAAGTGGTTGCAGGTTCCAAAGGGATTTCAGATTCCAAAGTGGCTTCAGGTTCCAAAGTGGTGTCAGGCCCTAAAGTGGATTCAGATTCCAAAGAAGTTTCAGGTTCCAAAGTGGTTTCAGGTTCCAAAGTGATTTCAGGTTCCAAAGTGATTTCAGGTTCCAAAGTGTTTTCAGGTTCCAAAGCAGTTTCAGATTCCAAAGAGGTTTCAGGCTAAAAAGTGGTTTCAGGTCCTAAAGTGGATTCAGATTCCATAGTGGTTTCAAGTTCCAATGTGGTTTCATATTCCAAAGTGCATTCAGATTCCAAAGTGGTTTCAGGTTCCAAAGTGGTTTCAGATGCCAAGTTGGTACCAGGTCCTAAAGTGGTTTCATGTTCCAAAGTGGTTTCAGGTTCCAAAGTGGTTTCAGATTCCAAATTGGTTCCAGGTTCCAAAGTGGTTTCAGATTCCAAAGTGGTTTCATTTTCCAAATTGGCACCAGGTCCTAAAGTGGTTTCAGGTTCCAAAGTGGTTTCAGATTCCAAAGTGATTTCAGTTTCCAAAGTGGTTCCTGGTTCCAAAGTGGTTTCAGATTCCAAAGTGGTTTCAGGTTCCAAAGCGGTGTCAGGTAACAACATGGTTGCAGGTTCAGAAGTGGTTTCAGATTCCAAAGTGATTTCAGGTTCCAAAGTGGTTTTAGGTTCCAAAGTGGTTTTAGGTTCCAAAGTGGTTCCAGTAACAAAAGTACTTCCCGTTACCAAAGTGGTTTCAGTTTCCAAAGTGGTTTCATGTTCCAAAGTGGTTTCAGGTTCCAAAGTGGTTTCAGGCTCAAAAGGTTGCAGGTTCCAAAGTGGTTACAGATTCCAAAGTGGTTCCAGATTCCAAAGTGGTTCTAGGCAACAAAATGGTTGCAGTTTCAGAAGTGGTTTCAGATTCCAAAGTGATTTCAGGTTCTAAAGTGGTTTCAGATTTCGAAGTGGTTTCAGATTCCAAAGTGGTTGCAGGTTCCAAAGTGGTTTCACCTTCCAAAGTGTTTCCAGATTCCAAAGTGGTTTCAGATTCCAAAGTGCTTTCAGGTTCCAAAGTGCTTTCAAGTTCCAAAGTGGTTTCAGGTTCCAAAGTGGTTTCAGGTCCCAAAGTCGCTTCAGATTGCAAAGTGGTTGCAGTTCCTAATGTCCTTGCAGATTCCAAATTTGTTCCAGTTTCCTAAGTGTTTCCAGATTCCAAAGTGCTTTCAGGTTCCAAAGTGTTTTCAGGTTCCAAAGCAGTTTCAGATTCCAAAGTGGTTCCAGGTTTCAAAGTCGTTCCAGGATCCAAAGTGGTTTCAAAGTCCAAAGTGATTCCTGGTTCCATAGTGGTTTCAGATTCCAAATTGGTTCCAGGTTTCAAAGTGGTTTCAAATTCTAAAGTGGTTGCAGGTTCCAAAGGGATTTCAGATTCCAAAGTGGCTTCCTGTTCCAAAGTGATTTCAGGTTCCAAAGGGGTTTTAGCTTCCAAAGTGGTTCCAGTAACAAAAGTACTTCCCGTTACCAAAGTGGTTCCAGGTTCTAAAGTGGCTTCATGTTCCAAAGTGGTTTCAGATTCCAAAGTGGTTTCAGATTCCAAAGTGGTTTCAGGCTCAAAAGGTTGCAGGGGCCAAAGTGGTTACAGATTCCAAAGTGGTTTCAGGCTCAAAAGGTTGCAGGGTCCAAAGTGGTTTCAGATTCCAAAGTGGTTCTAGATTCCAAAGCGGTTCCAGGTAACAAAATGATTGCGGTTTCAGAAGTGGTTTCAGATTCCAAAGTGATTTCAGGTTCCAAAGTGGTTTCAGGTTTCAAAGTGGTTTCAGGTTCCAAAGTCGCTTCAGATTGCAAAGTGGTTGCAGTTCCTAATGTCCTTGCAGATTCCAAATTTGTTCCAGTTTCCTAAGGGATTCCAGATTCCAAAGTGCTTTCAGGTTCCAAAGTGTTTTCAGGTTCCAAAGCAGTTTCAGATTCCAAAGTGGTTTCAGGCTAAAAAGTGGTTTCAGGTCCTAAAGTGGTTTCATGTTCCAAAGTGGTTTCAGATTCCAAAGTGATTTCAGTTTCCAAAGTGATTCCAGATTCGAAAGTGGTTTTACATTCCAAAGTGGTTTCAGGCTTCAAAGGGATTTCAGATTCCAAAGTGGTTGCAGGTTCCAAAGTGTTTTCAGATTCCAAAGTGGTTTCAGGCTCCAAAGTGGTTTCAGATTCAAAAGTGGTTTCTGGTTCCAAAGTGATTTCAGGTTCCAAAGCGATTTCAGATTCCAAAGTGATTTCAGGTTCCAAAGTTTTTTCGGTTTCCAAAGTGGTTTCAGATTCCAATGTGGTTTCACGCTCCAAAGTGCATTCAGATTCAAAATTGATTACAGATTCTAAAGTGGTCCCAATTTCCAAAGTGATTGCAGTACCCAAAGAAGTTCCAGAAACCAAAGAGGTTCGAGATTCCAATTTGGTCCCAGATTCTGAAGTGGTTGCAGGTTCCAAAGTGGTTCCTGGTTCCAAAGTGGTTTCTGGTTCCAAAGTGGTTTCAAATTCCAAAGTGGTTTCAGATTCCATGTGGTTTCAGATGCCAAAGTGGTTCCAGGTCCCAAAGTGGTTGCAGGTTCCAAAGTGGTTCAACTTCCAAAGCGTTTGATAGTTCCAAAGTGGTTTCAGATTTCCAAAGTGGTTCCAGGCACCAAAGTGGTTGCAGTTCCCATTGTACTTGCAGATTCCAAAGTTGTTCCAGTTTCCAAAGTGGTTTCAGATTCCAAAGTGATACCAGATTCCAAAGAAGTTCCAGGTTCCAAAGCGTACCCACATTCCAAAGTGGTTCCAGTTTCCAAAGTGGTTTCACCTTCCAAAGTGGTTGCAGGTTCCAATGTGGTTTCAGGTTCCAAAGTGGTTTCTGATTCCAAATTGGTTCCAGGTTCCAAAGTGGTTTCAAATTCCAAAGTGGTTTCAGATTCCATAGTGATTTCAGGTTCCAAAGCGGTTTTAGGTTCAAAAGTGGTTCCAGTAACAAAAGTACTTCCCGTTACCAAAGTGGTTCCAGTTCCAAAGTGGTTTCATATTCCAAAGTGGTTTCAGATTCCAAAGTGGTTTCAGATTCCAAAGTGGTTTCAGGCTCAAAAGGTTGCAGGGTCCAAAGTGGTTACAGATTCCAAAGTGGTTCTAGATTCCAAAGCGGTTCCAGGTAACAAAATGGTTGCAATTTCAGAAGTGGTTTCTGGTTCCAAAGTGATTTCAGGTTCTAAAGTGGTTGCAGGTTTCAAAGTGGTTTCAGGTTCCAAAGTCGCTTCAGATTGCAAAGTGGTTGCAGTTCCTAATGTCCTTGCAGATTCCAAATTTGTCCCAGTTTCCTAAGGGATTCCAGATTCCAAAGTGCTTTCAGGTTCCAAAGTGTTTTCAGGTTCCAAAGTGGTTTCAGGCTAAAAAGTGGTTTCAGGTCCTAAAGTAGTTTCATGTTCCAAAGTGGTTTCAGATTCCAAAGTGATTTCAGATTCCAAAGTGGTTCCAGATTCCAAAGTGGTTTTAGATTCCAAAGTGGTTTCAGGCTTCAAAGGGATTTCAGATTCCAAAGTGGTTGCAGGTTCCAAAGTGTTTTCAGATTCCAAAGTGGTTTCAGGCTCCAAAGTGGTTTCAGATTCAAAAGTGGTTTCTGGTTCCAAAGTGATTTCAGGTTCCAAAGCGATTTCAGATTCCAAAGTGATTTTTGGTTCCAAAGTTTTTTCGGTTTCCAAAGTGGTTTCAGATTCCAATGTGGTTTCACGCTCCAAAGTGCATTCAGATTCAAAATTGATTACAGATTCCAAAGTGGTCCCAATTTCCAAAGTGATTGCAGTACCCAAAGAGGTTCCAGAATCCAAAGAGGTTCGAGATTCCAATTTGGTCCCAGATTCTGAAGTGGTTGCAGGTTCCAAAGTGGTTCCTGGTTCCAAAGTGGTTTCTGGTTCCAAAGTGGTTTCAAATTCCAAAGTGGTTTCAGATTCCATGTGGTTTCATATGCCAAAGTGGTTCCAGGTCCCAAAGTGGTTGCAGGTTCCAAAGTGGTTCAACTTCCAAAGCGTTTGCCGGTTCCAAAGTGGTTTCAGATTCCAAAGTGGTTCCAGGCACCAAAGTGGTTGCAGTTCCCATTGTACTTGCAGATTCCAAAGTTGTTCCAGTTTCCAAAGTGGTTTCAGATTCCAAAGTGATTCCAGATTCCAAAGTGGTTCCAGGTTCCAAAGTGTACCCACATTCCAAAGTGGATCCAGTTTCAAAAGGGGTCTTTGATTCCAAAGTTGTTTGAGATTTAAAAATTGTTTCAGGTAATAATTGGTTTTAATTTCCAAAGAGGCTTCAGATTCGAAAGTGGTTTCAGGTTGCAAAGTTGTTTCAGTTTCCAAAATGGTTTCAGATTCCAAAGTGGTTCCAGGTTCCACAGTGATTACAGGACCCAAAGAGGTTCCATTTTCCATAGTGGTTCGGGAATCAAAATTAGTTACAGATTCCAAAGTGTTTGCAGATACCAAAGTGATTTAGGGTTCCAAAGTGGTTTCAGATTCCAAATTGGTTCCAGGTTCCAAAGTGGTTTCAAATTCTAAAGTGGTTGCAGGTTCCAAAGGGATTTCAGATTCCAAAGTGGCTTCAGGTTCCAAAGTGGTGTCAGGCCCTAAAGTGGATTCAGATTCCAAAGAAGTTTCAGGTTCCAAAGTGGTTTCAGGTTCCAAAGTGATTTCAGGTTCCAAAGTGATTTCAGGTTCCAAAGTGTTTTCAGGTTCCAAAGCAGTTTCAGATTCCAAAGAGGTTTCAGGCTAAAAAGTGGTTTCAGGTCCTAAAGTGGATTCAGATTCCATAGTGGTTTCAAGTTCCAATGTGGTTTCATATTCCAAAGTGCATTCAGATTCCAAAGTGGTTTCAGGTTCCAAAGTGGTTTCAGATGCCAAGTTGGTACCAGGTCCTAAAGTGGTTTCATGTTCCAAAGTGGTTTCAGGTTCCAAAGTGGTTTCAGATTCCAAATTGGTTCCAGGTTCCAAAGTGGTTTCAGATTCCAAAGTGGTTTCATTTTCCAAGTTGGCACCAGGTCCTAAAGTGGTTTCAGGTTCCAAAGTGGTTTCAGATTCCAAAGTGATTTCAGTTTCCAAAGTGGTTCCTGGTTCCAAAGTGGTTTCAGATTCCAAAGTGGTTTCAGGTTCCAAAGCGGTGTCAGGTAACAACATGGTTGCAGGTTCAGAAGTGGTTTCAGATTCCAAAGTGATTTCAGGTTCCAAAGTGGTTTTAGGTTCCAAAGTGGTTTTAGGTTCCAAAGTGGTTCCAGTAACAAAAGTACTTCCCGTTACCAAAGTGGTTTCAGTTTCCAAAGTGGTTTCATGTTCCAAAGTGGTTTCAGGTTCCAAAGTGGTTTCAGGCTCAAAAGGTTGCAGGTTCCAAAGTGGTTACAGATTCCAAAGTGGTTCCAGATTCCAAAGTGGTTCTAGGCAACAAAATGGTTGCAGTTTCAGAAGTGGTTTCAGATTCCAAAGTGATTTCAGGTTCTAAAGTGGTTTCAGATTTCGAAGTGGTTTCAGATTCCAAAGTGGTTGCAGGTTCCAAAGTGGTTTCACCTTCCAAAGTGTTTCCAGATTCCAAAGTGGTTTCAGATTCCAAAGTGCTTTCAGGTTCCAAAGTGCTTTCAAGTTCCAAAGTGGTTTCAGGTTCCAAAGTGGTTTCAGGTCCCAAAGTCGCTTCAGATTGCAAAGTGGTTGCAGTTCCTAATGTCCTTGCAGATTCCAAATTTGTTCCAGTTTCCTAAGTGTTTCCAGATTCCAAAGTGCTTTCAGGTTCCAAAGTGTTTTCAGGTTCCAAAGCAGTTTCAGATTCCAAAGTGGTTCCAGGTTTCAAAGTCGTTCCAGGATCCAAAGTGGTTTCAAAGTCCAAAGTGATTCCTGGTTCCATAGTGGTTTCAGATTCCAAATTGGTTCCAGGTTTCAAAGTGGTTTCAAATTCTAAAGTGGTTGCAGGTTCCAAAGGGATTTCAGATTCCAAAGTGGCTTCAGGTTCCAAAGTGATTTCAGGTTCCAAAGGGGTTTTAGCTTCCAAAGTGGTTCCAGTAACAAAAGTACTTCCCGTTACCAAAGTGGTTCCAGGTTCTAAAGTGGCTTCATGTTCCAAAGTGGTTTCAGATTCCAAAGTGGTTTCAGATTCCAAAGTGGTTTCAGGCTCAAAAGGTTGCAGGGGCCAAAGTGGTTACAGATTCCAAAGTGGTTTCAGGCTCAAAAGGTTGCAGGGTCCAAAGTGGTTTCAGATTCCAAAGTGGTTCTAGATTCCAAAGCGGTTCCAGGTAACAAAATGATTGCGGTTTCAGAAGTGGTTTCAGATTCCAAAGTGATTTCAGGTTCCAAAGTGGTTTCAGGTTTCAAAGTGGTTTCAGGTTCCAAAGTCGCTTCAGATTGCAAAGTGGTTGCAGTTCCTAATGTCCTTGCAGATTCCAAATTTGTTCCAGTTTCCTAAGGGATTCCAGATTCCAAAGTGCTTTCAGGTTCCAAAGTGTTTTCAGGTTCCAAAGCAGTTTCAGATTCCAAAGTGGTTTCAGGCTAAAAAGTGGTTTCAGGTCCTAAAGTGGTTTCATGTTCCAAAGTGGTTTCAGATTCCAAAGTGATTTCAGTTTCCAAAGTGATTCCAGATTCGAAAGTGGTTTTACATTCCAAAGTGGTTTCAGGCTTCAAAGGGATTTCAGATTCCAAAGTGGTTGCAGGTTCCAAAGTGTTTTCAGATTCCAAAGTGGTTTCAGGCTCCAAAGTGGTTTCAGATTCAAAAGTGGTTTCTGGTTCCAAAGTGATTTCAGGTTCCAAAGCGATTTCAGATTCCAAAGTGATTTCAGGTTCCAAAGTTTTTTCGGTTTCCAAAGTGGTTTCAGATTCCAATGTGGTTTCACGCTCCAAAGTGCATTCAGATTCAAAATTGATTACAGATTCTAAAGTGGTCCCAATTTCCAAAGTGATTGCAGTACCCAAAGAAGTTCCAGAAACCAAAGAGGTTCGAGATTCCAATTTGGTCCCAGATTCTGAAGTGGTTGCAGGTTCCAAAGTGGTTCCTGGTTCCAAAGTGGTTTCTGGTTCCAAAGTGGTTTCAAATTCCAAAGTGGTTTCAGATTCCATGTGGTTTCAGATGCCAAAGTGGTTCCAGGTCCCAAAGTGGTTGCAGGTTCCAAAGTGGTTCAACTTCCAAAGCGTTTGATAGTTCCAAAGTGGTTTCAGATTTCCAAAGTGGTTCCAGGCACCAAAGTGGTTGCAGTTCCCATTGTACTTGCAGATTCCAAAGTTGTTCCAGTTTCCAAAGTGGTTTCAGATTCCAAAGTGATACCAGATTCCAAAGAAGTTCCAGGTTCCAAAGTGTACCCACATTCCAAAGTGGTTCCAGTTTCCAAAGTGGTTTCACCTTCCAAAGTGGTTGCAGGTTCCAATGTGGTTTCAGGTTCCAAAGTGGTTTCTGATTCCAAATTGGTTCCAGGTTCCAAAGTGGTTTCAAATTCCAAAGTGGTTTCAGATTCCATAGTGATTTCAGGTTCCAAAGCGGTTTTAGGTTCAAAAGTGGTTCCAGTAACAAAAGTACTTCCCGTTACCAAAGTGGTTCCAGTTCCAAAGTGGTTTCATATTCCAAAGTGGTTTCAGATTCCAAAGTGGTTTCAGATTCCAAAGTGGTTTCAGGCTCAAAAGGTTGCAGGGTCCAAAGTGGTTACAGATTCCAAAGTGGTTCTAGATTCCAAAGCGGTTCCAGGTAACAAAATGGTTGCAATTTCAGAAGTGGTTTCTGGTTCCAAAGTGATTTCAGGTTCTAAAGTGGTTGCAGGTTTCAAAGTGGTTTCAGGTTCCAAAGTCGCTTCAGATTGCAAAGTGGTTGCAGTTCCTAATGTCCTTGCAGATTCCAAATTTGTCCCAGTTTCCTAAGGGATTCCAGATTCCAAAGTGCTTTCAGGTTCCAAAGTGTTTTCAGGTTCCAAAGTGGTTTCAGGCTAAAAAGTGGTTTCAGGTCCTAAAGTAGTTTCATGTTCCAAAGTGGTTTCAGATTCCAAAGTGATTTCAGATTCCAAAGTGGTTCCAGATTCCAAAGTGGTTTTAGATTCCAAAGTGGTTTCAGGCTTCAAAGGGATTTCTGATTCCAAAGTGGTTGCAGGTTCCAAAGTGTTTTCAGATTCCAAAGTGGTTTCAGGCTCCAAAGTGGTTTCAGATTCAAAAGTGGTTTCTGGTTCCAAAGTGATTTCAGGTTCCAAAGCGATTTCAGATTCCAAAGTGATTTCAGGTTCCAAAGTTTTTTCGGTTTCCAAAGTGGTTTCAGATTCCAATGTGGTTTCACGCTCCAAAGTGCATTCAGATTCAAAATTGATTACAGATTCCAAAGTGGTCCCAATTTCCAAAGTGATTGCAGTACCCAAAGAGGTTCCAGAATCCAAAGAGGTTCGAGATTCCAATTTGGTCCCAGATTCTGAAGTGGTTGCAGGTTCCAAAGTGGTTCCTGGTTCCAAAGTGGTTTCTGGTTCCAAAGTGGTTTCAAATTCCAAAGTGGTTTCAGATTCCATGTGGTTTCAGATGCCAAAGTGGTTCCAGGTCCCAAAGTGGTTGCAGGTTCCAAAGTGGTTCAACTTCCAAAGCGTTTGCCGGTTCCAAAGTGGTTTCAGATTCCAAAGTGGTTCCAGGCACCAAAGTGGTTGCAGTTCCCATTGTACTTGCAGATTCCAAAGTTGTTCCAGTTTCCAAAGTGGTTTCAGATTCCAAAGTGATTCCAGATTCCAAAGTGGTTCCAGGTTCCAAAGTGTACCCACATTCCAAAGTGGATCCAGTTTCAAAAGGGGTCTTTGATTCCAAAGTTGTTTGAGATTTAAAAATTGTTTCAGGTAATAATTGGTTTTAATTTCCAAAGAGGCTTCAGATTCGAAAGTGGTTTCAGCTTGCAAAGTTGTTTCAGTTTCCAAAATGGTTTCAGATTCCAAAGTGGTTCCAGGTTCCACAGTGATTACAGGACCCAAAGAGGTTCCATTTTCCATAGTGGTTCGGGAATCAAAATTAGTTACAGATTCCAAAGTGTTTGCAGATACCAAAGTGATTTAGGGTTCCAAAGTGGTTTCAGATTCCAAATTGGTTCCAGGTTCCAAAGTGGTTTCAAATTCTAAAGTGGTTGCAGGTTCCAAAGGGATTTCAGATTCCAAAGTGGCTTCAGGTTCCAAAGTGGTGTCAGGCCCTAAAGTGGATTCAGATTCCAAAGAAGTTTCAGGTTCCAAAGTGGTTTCAGGTTCCAAAGTGATTTCAGGTTCCAAAGTGTTTTCAGGTTCCAAAGCAGTTTCAGATTCCAAAGAGGTTTCAGGCTAAAAAGTGGTTTCAGGTCCTAAAGTGGATTCAGATTCCATAGTGGTTTCAAGTTCCAATGTGGTTTCATATTCCAAAGTGCATTCAGATTCCAAAGTGGTTTCAGGTTCCAAAGTGGTTTCAGATGCCAAGTTGGTACCAGGTCCTAAAGTGGTTTCATGTTCCAAAGTGGTTTCAGGTTCCAAAGTGGTTTCAGATTCCAAATTGGTTCCAGGTTCCAAAGTGGTTTCAGATTCCAAAGTGGTTTCATTTTCCAAGTTGGCACCAGGTCCTAAAGTGGTTTCAGGTTCCAAAGTGGTTTCAGATTCCAAAGTGATTTCAGTTTCCAAAGTGGTTCCTGGTTCCAAAGTGGTTTCAGATTCCAAAGTGGTTTCAGGTTCCAAAGCGGTGTCAGGTAACAACATGGTTGCAGGTTCAGAAGTGGTTTCAGATTCCAAAGTGATTTCAGGTTCCAAAGTGGTTTTAGGTTCCAAAGTGGTTTTAGGTTCCAAAGTGGTTCCAGTAACAAAAGTACTTCCCGTTACCAAAGTGGTTTCAGTTTCCAAAGTGGTTTCATGTTCCAAAGTGGTTTCAGGTTCCAAAGTGGTTTCAGGCTCAAAAGGTTGCAGGTTCCAAAGTGGTTACAGATTCCAAAGTGGTTCCAGATTCCAAAGTGGTTCTAGGCAACAAAATGGTTGCAGTTTCAGAAGTGGTTTCAGATTCCAAAGTGATTTCAGGTTCTAAAGTGGTTTCAGATTTCGAAGTGGTTTCAGATTCCAAAGTGGTTGCAGGTTCCAAAGTGGTTTCACCTTCCAAAGTGTTTCCAGATTCCAAAGTGGTTTCAGATTCCAAAGTGCTTTCAGGTTCCAAAGTGCTTTCAAGTTCCAAAGTGGTTTCAGGTTCCAAAGTGGTTTCAGGTCCCAAAGTCGCTTCAGATTGCAAAGTGGTTGCAGTTCCTAATGTCCTTGCAGATTCCAAATTTGTTCCAGTTTCCTAAGTGTTTCCAGATTCCAAAGTGCTTTCAGGTTCCAAAGTGTTGTCAGGTTCCAAAGCAGTTTCAGATTCCAAAGTGGTTCCAGGTTTCAAAGTCGTTCCAGGATCCAAAGTGGTTTCAAAGTCCAAAGTGATTCCTGGTTCCATAGTGGTTTCAGATTCCAAATTGGTTCCAGGTTTCAAAGTGGTTTCAAATTCTAAAGTGGTTGCAGGTTCCAAAGGGATTTCAGATTCCAAAGTGGCTTCAGGTTCCAAAGTGATTTCAGGTTCCAAAGGGGTTTTAGCTTCCAAAGTGGTTCCAGTAACAAAAGTACTTCCCGTTACCCAAGTGGTTCCAGGTTCTAAAGTGGCTTCATGTTCCAAAGTGGTTTCAGATTCCAAAGTGGTTTCAGATTCCAAAGTGGTTTCAGGCTCAAAAGGTTGCAGGGTCCAAAGTGGTTTCAGATTCCAAAGTGGTTCTAGATTCCAAAGCGGTTCCAGGTAACAAAATGATTGCGGTTTCAGAAGTGGTTTCAGATTCCAAAGTGATTTCAGGTTCCAAAGTGGTTTCAGGTTTCAAAGTGGTTTCAGGTTCCAAAGTCGCTTCAGATTGCAAAGTGGTTGCAGTTCCTAATGTCCTTGCAGATTCCAAATTTGTTCCAGTTTCCTAAGGGATTCCAGATTCCAAAGTGCTTTCAGGTTCCAAAGTGTTTTCAGGTTCCAAAGCAGTTTCAGATTCCAAAGTGGTTTCAGGCTAAAAAGTGGTTTCAGGTCCTAAAGTGGTTTCATGTTCCAAAGTGGTTTCAGATTCCAAAGTGATTTCAGTTTCCAAAGTGATTCCAGATTCGAAAGTGGTTTTACATTCCAAAGTGGTTTCAGGCTTCAAAGGGATTTCAGATTCCAAAGTGGTTGCAGGTTCCAAAGTGTTTTCAGATTCCAAAGTGGTTTCAGGCTCCAAAGTGGTTTCAGATTCAAAAGTGGTTTCTGGTTCCAAAGTGATTTCAGGTTCCAAAGCGATTTCAGATTCCAAAGTGATTTCAGGTTCCAAAGTTTTTTCGGTTTCCAAAGTGGTTTCAGATTCCAATGTGGTTTCACGCTCCAAAGTGCATTCAGATTCAAAATTGATTACAGATTCTAAAGTGGTCCCAATTTCCAAAGTGATTGCAGTACCCAAAGAAGTTCCAGAAACCAAAGAGGTTCGAGATTCCAATTTGGTCCCAGATTCTGAAGTGGTTGCAGGTTCCAAAGTGGTTCCTGGTTCCAAAGTGGTTTCTGGTTCCAAAGTGGTTTCAAATTCCAAAGTGGTTTCAGATTCCATGTGGTTTCAGATGCCAAAGTGGTTCCAGGTCCCAAAGTGGTTGCAGGTTCCAAAGTGGTTCAACTTCCAAAGCGTTTGATAGTTCCAAAGTGGTTTCAGATTTCCAAAGTGGTTCCAGGCACCAAAGTGGTTGCAGTTCCCATTGTACTTGCAGATTCCAAAGTTGTTCCAGTTTCCAAAGTGGTTTCAGATTCCAAAGTGATACCAGATTCCAAAGAAGTTCCAGGTTCCAAAGTGTACCCACATTCCAAAGTGGTTCCAGTTTCCAAAGTGGTTTCACCTTCCAAAGTGGTTGCAGGTTCCAATGTGGTTTCAGGTTCCAAAGTGGTTTCTGATTCCAAATTGGTTCCAGGTTCCAAAGTGGTTTCAAATTCCAAAGTGGTTTCAGATTCCATAGTGATTTCAGTTTCCAAAGCGGTTTTAGGTTCAAAAGTGGTTCCAGTAACAAAAGTACTTCCCGTTACCAAAGTGGTTCCAGTTCCAAAGTGGTTTCATATTCCAAAGTGGTTTCAGATTCCAAAGTGGTTTCAGATTCCAAAGTGGTTTCAGGCTCAAAAGGTTGCAGGGTCCAAAGTGGTTACAGATTCCAAAGTGGTTCTAGATTCCAAAGCGGTTCCAGGTAACAAAATGGTTGCAATTTCAGAAGTGGTTTCTGGTTCCAAAGTGATTTCAGGTTCTAAAGTGGTTGCAGGTTTCAAAGTGGTTTCAGGTTCCAAAGTCGCTTCAGATTGCAAAGTGGTTGCAGTTCCTAATGTCCTTGCAGATTCCAAATTTGTTCCAGTTTCCTAAGGGATTCCAGATTCCAAAGTGCTTTCAGGTTCCAAAGTGTTTTCAGGTTCCAAAGTGGTTTCAGGCTAAAAAGTGGTTTCAGGTCCTAAAGTAGTTTCATGTTCCAAAGTGGTTTCAGATTCCAAAGTGATTTCAGATTCCAAAGTGGTTCCAGATTCCAAAGTGGTTTTAGATTCCAAAGTGGTTTCAGGCTTCAAAGGGATTTCTGATTCCAAAGTGGTTGCAGGTTCCAAAGTGTTTTCAGATTCCAAAGTGGTTTCAGGCTCCAAAGTGGTTTCAGATTCAAAAGTGGTTTCTGGTTCCAAAGTGATTTCAGGTTCCAAAGCGATTTCAGATTCCAAAGTGATTTTTGGTTCCAAAGTTTTTTCGGTTTCCAAAGTGGTTTCAGATTCCAATGTGGTTTCACGCTCCAAAGTGCATTCAGATTCAAAATTGATTACAGATTCCAAAGTGGTCCCAATTTCCAAAGTGATTGCAGTACCCAAAGAGGTTCCAGAATCCAAAGAGGTTCGAGATTCCAATTTGGTCCCAGATTCTGAAGTGGTTGCAGGTTCCAAAGTGGTTCCTGGTTCCAAAGTGGTTTCTGGTTCCAAAGTGGTTTCAAATTCCAAAGTGGTTTCAGATTCCATGTGGTTTCATATGCCAAAGTGGTTCCAGGTCCCAAAGTGGTTGCAGGTTCCAAAGTGGTTCAACTTCCAAAGCGTTTGCCGGTTCCAAAGTGGTTTCAGATTCCAAAGTGGTTCCAGGCACCAAAGTGGTTGCAGTTCCCATTGTACTTGCAGATTCCAAAGTTGTTCCAGTTTCCAAAGTGGTTTCAGATTCCAAAGTGATTCCAGATTCCAAAGTGGTTCCAGGTTCCAAAGTGTACCCACATTCCAAAGTGGATCCAGTTTCAAAAGGGGTCTTTGATTCCAAAGTTGTTTGAGATTTAAAAATTGTTTCAGGTAATAATTGGTTTTAATTTCCAAAGAGGCTTCAGATTCGAAAGTGGTTTCAGGTTGCAAAGTTGTTTCAGTTTCCAAAATGGTTTCAGATTCCAAAGTGGTTCCAGGTTCCACAGTGATTACAGGACCCAAAGAGGTTCCATTTTCCATAGTGGTTCGGGAATCAAAATTAGTTACAGATTCCAAAGTGTTTGCAGATACCAAAGTGATTTAGGGTTCCAAAGTGGTTTCAGATTCCAAATTGGTTCCAGGTTCCAAAGTGGTTTCAAATTCTGAAATGGTTGCAGGTTCCAAAGGGTTTTCAGATTCCAAAATGGCTTCAGGTTCTAAAGTGGTTTCAGGTCCTAAAGTGGATTCAGATTCCAAGGAGGTTTCAGGTTCCAATGTGGTTTCAGATTCCAAATTGGTTCCAGGTTCCAAAGTGGTTTCAAATTCTAAAGTGGTTGCAGGTTCCAAAGGGATTTCAGATTCCAAAGTGGCTTCAGGTTCCAAAGTGGTGTCAGGCCCTAAAGTGGATTCAGATTCCAAAGAAGTTTCAGGTTCCAAAGTGGTTTCAGGTTCCAAAGTGATTTCAGGTTCCAAAGTGATTTCAGGTTCCAAAGTGTTTTCAGGTTCCAAAGCAGTTTCAGATTCCAAAGAGGTTTCAGGCTAAAAAGTGGTTTCAGGTCCTAAAGTGGATTCAGATTCCATAGTGGTTTCAAGTTCCAATGTGGTTTCATATTCCAAAGTGCATTCAGATTCCAAAGTGGTTTCAGGTTCCAAAGTGGTTTCAGATGCCAAGTTGGTACCAGGTCCTAAAGTGGTTTCATGTTCCAAAGTGGTTTCAGGTTCCAAAGTGGTTTCAGATTCCAAATTGGTTCCAGGTTCCAAAGTGGTTTCAGATTCCAAAGTGGTTTCATTTTCCAAGTTGGCACCAGGTCCTAAAGTGGTTTCAGGTTCCAAAGTGGTTTCAGATTCCAAAGTGATTTCAGTTTCCAAAGTGGTTCCTGGTTCCAAAGTGGTTTCAGATTCCAAAGTGGTTTCAGGTTCCAAAGCGGTGTCAGGTAACAACATGGTTGCAGGTTCAGAAGTGGTTTCAGATTCCAAAGTGATTTCAGGTTCCAAAGTGGTTTTAGGTTCCAAAGTGGTTTTAGGTTCCAAAGTGGTTCCAGTAACAAAAGTACTTCCCGTTACCAAAGTGGTTTCAGTTTCCAAAGTGGTTTCATGTTCCAAAGTGGTTTCAGGTTCCAAAGTGGTTTCAGGCTCAAAAGGTTGCAGGTTCCAAAGTGGTTACAGATTCCAAAGTGGTTCCAGATTCCAAAGTGGTTCTAGGCAACAAAATGGTTGCAGTTTCAGAAGTGGTTTCAGATTCCAAAGTGATTTCAGGTTCTAAAGTGGTTTCAGATTTCGAAGTGGTTTCAGATTCCAAAGTGGTTGCAGGTTCCAAAGTGGTTTCACCTTCCAAAGTGTTTCCAGATTCCAAAGTGGTTTCAGATTCCAAAGTGCTTTCAGGTTCCAAAGTGCTTTCAAGTTCCAAAGTGGTTTCAGGTTCCAAAGTGGTTTCAGGTCCCAAAGTCGCTTCAGATTGCAAAGTGGTTGCAGTTCCTAATGTCCTTGCAGATTCCAAATTTGTTCCAGTTTCCTAAGTGTTTCCAGATTCCAAAGTGCTTTCAGGTTCCAAAGTGTTTTCAGGTTCCAAAGCAGTTTCAGATTCCAAAGTGGTTCCAGGTTTCAAAGTCGTTCCAGGATCCAAAGTGGTTTCAAAGTCCAAAGTGATTCCTGGTTCCATAGTGGTTTCAGATTCCAAATTGGTTCCAGGTTTCAAAGTGGTTTCAAATTCTAAAGTGGTTGCAGGTTCCAAAGGGATTTCAGATTCCAAAGTGGCTTCAGGTTCCAAAGTGATTTCAGGTTCCAAAGGGGTTTTAGCTTCCAAAGTGGTTCCAGTAACAAAAGTACTTCCCGTTACCAAAGTGGTTCCAGGTTCTAAAGTGGCTTCATGTTCCAAAGTGGTTTCAGATTCCAAAGTGGTTTCAGATTCCAAAGTGGTTTCAGGCTCAAAAGGTTGCAGGGGCCAAAGTGGTTACAGATTCCAAAGTGGTTTCAGGCTCAAAAGGTTGCAGGGTCCAAAGTGGTTTCAGATTCCAAAGTGGTTCTAGATTCCAAAGCGGTTCCAGGTAACAAAATGATTGCGGTTTCAGAAGTGGTTTCAGATTCCAAAGTGATTTCAGGTTCCAAAGTGGTTTCAGGTTTCAAAGTGGTTTCAGGTTCCAAAGTCGCTTCAGATTGCAAAGTGGTTGCAGTTCCTAATGTCCTTGCAGATTCCAAATTTGTTCCAGTTTCCTAAGGGATTCCAGATTCCAAAGTGCTTTCAGGTTCCAAAGTGTTTTCAGGTTCCAAAGCAGTTTCAGATTCCAAAGTGGTTTCAGGCTAAAAAGTGGTTTCAGGTCCTAAAGTGGTTTCATGTTCCAAAGTGGTTTCAGATTCCAAAGTGATTTCAGTTTCCAAAGTGATTCCAGATTCGAAAGTGGTTTTACATTCCAAAGTGGTTTCAGGCTTCAAAGGGATTTCAGATTCCAAAGTGGTTGCAGGTTCCAAAGTGTTTTCAGATTCCAAAGTGGTTTCAGGCTCCAAAGTGGTTTCAGATTCAAAAGTGGTTTCTGGTTCCAAAGTGATTTCAGGTTCCAAAGCGATTTCAGATTCCAAAGTGATTTCAGGTTCCAAAGTTTTTTCGGTTTCCAAAGTGGTTTCAGATTCCAATGTGGTTTCACGCTCCAAAGTGCATTCAGATTCAAAATTGATTACAGATTCTAAAGTGGTCCCAATTTCCAAAGTGATTGCAGTACCCAAAGAAGTTCCAGAAACCAAAGAGGTTCGAGATTCCAATTTGGTCCCAGATTCTGAAGTGGTTGCAGGTTCCAAAGTGGTTCCTGGTTCCAAAGTGGTTTCTGGTTCCAAAGTGGTTTCAAATTCCAAAGTGGTTTCAGATTCCATGTGGTTTCAGATGCCAAAGTGGTTCCAGGTCCCAAAGTGGTTGCAGGTTCCAAAGTGGTTCAACTTCCAAAGCGTTTGATAGTTCCAAAGTGGTTTCAGATTTCCAAAGTGGTTCCAGGCACCAAAGTGGTTGCAGTTCCCATTGTACTTGCAGATTCCAAAGTTGTTCCAGTTTCCAAAGTGGTTTCAGATTCCAAAGTGATACCAGATTCCAAAGAAGTTCCAGGTTCCAAAGTGTACCCACATTCCAA
Organism: Ara ararauna; assembly: GCA_028858755.1. Classification (NCBI taxonomy): domain Eukaryota; kingdom Metazoa; phylum Chordata; class Aves; order Psittaciformes; family Psittacidae; genus Ara; species Ara ararauna. The sequence continues at coordinate 11,027,079 of CM054384.1, forward strand.
AGTGGTTCCAGTTTCCAAAGTGGTTTCACCTTCCAAAGTGGTTGCAGGTTCCAATGTGGTTTCAGGTTCCAAAGTGGTTTCTGATTCCAAATTGGTTCCAGGTTCCAAAGTGGTTTCAAATTCCAAAGTGGTTTCAGATTCCATAGTGATTTCAGGTTCCAAAGCGGTTTTAGGTTCAAAAGTGGTTCCAGTAACAAAAGTACTTCCCGTTACCAAAGTGGTTCCAGTTCCAAAGTGGTTTCATATTCCAAAGTGGTTTCAGATTCCAAAGTGGTTTCAGATTCCAAAGTGGTTTCAGGCTCAAAAGGTTGCAGGGTCCAAAGTGGTTACAGATTCCAAAGTGGTTCTAGATTCCAAAGCGGTTCCAGGTAACAAAATGGTTGCAATTTCAGAAGTGGTTTCTGGTTCCAAAGTGATTTCAGGTTCTAAAGTGGTTGCAGGTTTCAAAGTGGTTTCAGGTTCCAAAGTCGCTTCAGATTGCAAAGTGGTTGCAGTTCCTAATGTCCTTGCAGATTCCAAATTTGTCCCAGTTTCCTAAGGGATTCCAGATTCCAAAGTGCTTTCAGGTTCCAAAGTGTTTTCAGGTTCCAAAGTGGTTTCAGGCTAAAAAGTGGTTTCAGGTCCTAAAGTAGTTTCATGTTCCAAAGTGGTTTCAGATTCCAAAGTGATTTCAGATTCCAAAGTGGTTCCAGATTCCAAAGTGGTTTTAGATTCCAAAGTGGTTTCAGGCTTCAAAGGGATTTCTGATTCCAAAGTGGTTGCAGGTTCCAAAGTGTTTTCAGATTCTAAAGTGGTTTCAGGCTCCAAAGTGGTTTCAGATTCAAAAGTGGTTTCTGGTTCCAAAGTGATTTCAGGTTCCAAAGCGATTTCAGATTCCAAAGTGATTTTTGGTTCCAAAGTTTTTTCGGTTTCCAAAGTGGTTTCAGATTCCAATGTGGTTTCACGCTCCAAAGTGCATTCAGATTCAAAATTGATTACAGATTCCAAAGTGGTCCCAATTTCCAAAGTGATTGCAGTACCCAAAGAGGTTCCAGAATCCAAAGAGGTTCGAGATTCCAATTTGGTCCCAGATTCTGAAGTGGTTGCAGGTTCCAAAGTGGTTCCTGGTTCCAAAGTGGTTTCTGGTTCCAAAGTGGTTTCAAATTCCAAAGTGGTTTCAGATTCCATGTGGTTTCAGATGCCAAAGTGGTTCCAGGTCCCAAAGTGGTTGCAGGTTCCAAAGTGGTTCAACTTCCAAAGCGTTTGCCGGTTCCAAAGTGGTTTCAGATTCCAAAGTGGTTCCAGGCACCAAAGTGGTTGCAGTTCCCATTGTACTTGCAGATTCCAAAGTTGTTCCAGTTTCCAAAGTGGTTTCAGATTCCAAAGTGATTCCAGATTCCAAAGTGGTTCCAGGTTCCAAAGTGTACCCACATTCCAAAGTGGATCCAGTTTTAAAAGGGGTCTTTGATTCCAAAGTTGTTTGAGATTTAAAAATTGTTTCAGGTAATAATTGGTTTTAATTTCCAAAGAGGCTTCAGATTCGAAAGTGGTTTCAGGTTGCAAAGTTGTTTCAGTTTCCAAAATGGTTTCAGATTCCAAAGTGGTTCCAGGTTCCACAGTGATTACAGGACCCAAAGAGGTTCCATTTTCCATAGTGGTTCGGGAATCAAAATTAGTTACAGATTCCAAAGTGTTTGCAGATACCAAAGTGATTTAGGGTTCCAAAGTGGTTTCAGATTCCAAATTGGTTCCAGGTTCCAAAGTGGTTTCAAATTCTAAAGTGGTTGCAGGTTCCAAAGGGATTTCAGATTCCAAAGTGGCTTCAGGTTCCAAAGTGGTGTCAGGCCCTAAAGTGGATTCAGATTCCAAAGAAGTTTCAGGTTCCAAAGTGGTTTCAGGTTCCAAAGTGATTTCAGGTTCCAAAGTGATTTCAGGTTCCAAAGTGTTTTCAGGTTCCAAAGCAGTTTCAGATTCCAAAGAGGTTTCAGGCTAAAAAGTGGTTTCAGGTCCTAAAGTGGATTCAGATTCCATAGTGGTTTCAAGTTCCAATGTGGTTTCATATTCCAAAGTGCATTCAGATTCCAAAGTGGTTTCAGGTTCCAAAGTGGTTTCAGATGCCAAGTTGGTACCAGGTCCTAAAGTGGTTTCATGTTCCAAAGTGGTTTCAGGTTCCAAAGTGGTTTCAGATTCCAAATTGGTTCCAGGTTCCAAAGTGGTTTCAGATTCCAAAGTGGTTTCATTTTCCAAGTTGGCACCAGGTCCTAAAGTGGTTTCAGGTTCCAAAGTGGTTTCAGATTCCAAAGTGATTTCAGTTTCCAAAGTGGTTCCTGGTTCCAAAGTGGTTTCAGATTCCAAAGTGGTTTCAGGTTCCAAAGCGGTGTCAGGTAACAACATGGTTGCAGGTTCAGAAGTGGTTTCAGATTCCAAAGTGATTTCAGGTTCCAAAGTGGTTTTAGGTTCCAAAGTGGTTTTAGGTTCCAAAGTGGTTCCAGTAACAAAAGTACTTCCCGTTACCAAAGTGGTTTCAGTTTCCAAAGTGGTTTCATGTTCCAAAGTGGTTTCAGGTTCCAAAGTGGTTTCAGGCTCAAAAGGTTGCAGGTTCCAAAGTGGTTACAGATTCCAAAGTGGTTCCAGATTCCAAAGTGGTTCTAGGCAACAAAATGGTTGCAGTTTCAGAAGTGGTTTCAGATTCCAAAGTGATTTCAGGTTCTAAAGTGGTTTCAGATTTCGAAGTGGTTTCAGATTCCAAAGTGGTTGCAGGTTCCAAAGTGGTTTCACCTTCCAAAGTGTTTCCAGATTCCAAAGTGGTTTCAGATTCCAAAGTGCTTTCAGGTTCCAAAGTGCTTTCAAGTTCCAAAGTGGTTTCAGGTTCCAAAGTGGTTTCAGGTCCCAAAGTCGCTTCAGATTGCAAAGTGGTTGCAGTTCCTAATGTCCTTGCAGATTCCAAATTTGTTCCAGTTTCCTAAGTGTTTCCAGATTCCAAAGTGCTTTCAGGTTCCAAAGTGTTTTCAGGTTCCAAAGCAGTTTCAGATTCCAAAGTGGTTCCAGGTTTCAAAGTCGTTCCAGGATCCAAAGTGGTTTCAAAGTCCAAAGTGATTCCTGGTTCCATAGTGGTTTCAGATTCCAAATTGGTTCCAGGTTTCAAAGTGGTTTCAAATTCTAAAGTGGTTGCAGGTTCCAAAGGGATTTCAGATTCCAAAGTGGCTTCCTGTTCCAAAGTGATTTCAGGTTCCAAAGGGGTTTTAGCTTCCAAAGTGGTTCCAGTAACAAAAGTACTTCCCGTTACCAAAGTGGTTCCAGGTTCTAAAGTGGCTTCATGTTCCAAAGTGGTTTCAGATTCCAAAGTGGTTTCAGATTCCAAAGTGGTTTCAGGCTCAAAAGGTTGCAGGGGCCAAAGTGGTTACAGATTCCAAAGTGGTTTCAGGCTCAAAAGGTTGCAGGGTCCAAAGTGGTTTCAGATTCCAAAGTGGTTCTAGATTCCAAAGCGGTTCCAGGTAACAAAATGATTGCGGTTTCAGAAGTGGTTTCAGATTCCAAAGTGATTTCAGGTTCCAAAGTGGTTTCAGGTTTCAAAGTGGTTTCAGGTTCCAAAGTCGCTTCAGATTGCAAAGTGGTTGCAGTTCCTAATGTCCTTGCAGATTCCAAATTTGTTCCAGTTTCCTAAGGGATTCCAGATTCCAAAGTGCTTTCAGGTTCCAAAGTGTTTTCAGGTTCCAAAGCAGTTTCAGATTCCAAAGTGGTTTCAGGCTAAAAAGTGGTTTCAGGTCCTAAAGTGGTTTCATGTTCCAAAGTGGTTTCAGATTCCAAAGTGATTTCAGTTTCCAAAGTGATTCCAGATTCGAAAGTGGTTTTACATTCCAAAGTGGTTTCAGGCTTCAAAGGGATTTCAGATTCCAAAGTGGTTGCAGGTTCCAAAGTGTTTTCAGATTCCAAAGTGGTTTCAGGCTCCAAAGTGGTTTCAGATTCAAAAGTGGTTTCTGGTTCCAAAGTGATTTCAGGTTCCAAAGCGATTTCAGATTCCAAAGTGATTTCAGGTTCCAAAGTTTTTTCGGTTTCCAAAGTGGTTTCAGATTCCAATGTGGTTTCACGCTCCAAAGTGCATTCAGATTCAAAATTGATTACAGATTCTAAAGTGGTCCCAATTTCCAAAGTGATTGCAGTACCCAAAGAAGTTCCAGAAACCAAAGAGGTTCGAGATTCCAATTTGGTCCCAGATTCTGAAGTGGTTGCAGGTTCCAAAGTGGTTCCTGGTTCCAAAGTGGTTTCTGGTTCCAAAGTGGTTTCAAATTCCAAAGTGGTTTCAGATTCCATGTGGTTTCAGATGCCAAAGTGGTTCCAGGTCCCAAAGTGGTTGCAGGTTCCAAAGTGGTTCAACTTCCAAAGCGTTTGATAGTTCCAAAGTGGTTTCAGATTTCCAAAGTGGTTCCAGGCACCAAAGTGGTTGCAGTTCCCATTGTACTTGCAGATTCCAAAGTCGTTCCAGTTTCCAAAGTGGTTTCAGATTCCAAAGTGATACCAGATTCCAAAGAAGTTCCAGGTTCCAAAGTGTACCCACATTCCAAAGTGGTTCCAGTTTCCAAAGTGGTTTCACCTTCCAAAGTGGTTGCAGGTTCCAATGTGGTTTCAGGTTCCAAAGTGGTTTCTGATTCCAAATTGGTTCCAGGTTCCAAAGTGGTTTCAAATTCCAAAGTGGTTTCAGATTCCATAGTGATTTCAGGTTCCAAAGCGGTTTTAGGTTCAAAAGTGGTTCCAGTAACAAAAGTACTTCCCGTTACCAAAGTGGTTCCAGTTCCAAAGTGGTTTCATATTCCAAAGTGGTTTCAGATTCCAAAGTGGTTTCAGATTCCAAAGTGGTTTCAGGCTCAAAAGGTTGCAGGGTCCAAAGTGGTTACAGATTCCAAAGTGGTTCTAGATTCCAAAGCGGTTCCAGGTAACAAAATGGTTGCAATTTCAGAAGTGGTTTCTGGTTCCAAAGTGATTTCAGGTTCTAAAGTGGTTGCAGGTTTCAAAGTGGTTTCAGGTTCCAAAGTCGCTTCAGATTGCAAAGTGGTTGCAGTTCCTAATGTCCTTGCAGATTCCAAATTTGTTCCAGTTTCCTAAGGGATTCCAGATTCCAAAGTGCTTTCAGGTTCCAAAGTGTTTTCAGGTTCCAAAGTGGTTTCAGGCTAAAAAGTGGTTTCAGGTCCTAAAGTAGTTTCATGTTCCAAAGTGGTTTCAGATTCCAAAGTGATTTCAGATTCCAAAGTGGTTCCAGATTCCAAAGTGGTTTTATATTCCAAAGTGGTTTCAGGCTTCAAAGGGATTTCTGATTCCAAAGTGGTTGCAGGTTTCAAAGTGTTTTCAGATTCCAAAGTGGTTTCAGGCTCCAAAGTGGTTTCCGATTCAAAAGTGGTTTCTGGTTCCAAAGTGATTTCAGGTTCCAAAGCGATTTCAGATTCCAAAGTGATTTTTGGTTCCAAAGTTTTTTCGGTTTCCAAAGTGGTTTCAGATTCCAATGTGGTTTCACGCTCCAAAGTGCATTCAGATTCAAAATTGATTACAGATTCCAAAGTGGTCCCAATTTCCAAAGTGATTGCAGTACCCAAAGAGGTTCCAGAATCCAAAGAGGTTCGAGATTCCAATTTGGTCCCAGATTCTGAAGTGGTTGCAGGTTCCAAAGTGGTTCCTGGTTCCAAAGTGGTTTCTGGTTCCAAAGTGGTTTCAAATTCCAAAGTGGTTTCAGATTCCATGTGGTTTCAGATGCCAAAGTGGTTCCAGGTCCCAAAGTGGTTGCAGGTTCCAAAGTGGTTCAACTTCCAAAGCGTTTGCCGGTTCCAAAGTGGTTTCAGATTCCAAAGTGGTTCCAGGCACCAAAGTGGTTGCAGTTCCCATTGTACTTGCAGATTCCAAAGTTGTTCCAGTTTCCAAAGTGGTTTCAGGTTCCAAAGTGGTTTCAGATTCCAAATTGGTTCCAGGTTCCAAAGTGTACCCACATTCCAAAGTGGATCCAGTTTCAAAAGGGGTCTTTGATTCCAAAGTTGTTTGAGATTTAAAAATTGTTTCAGGTAATAATTGGTTTTAATTTCCAAAGAGGCTTCAGATTCGAAAGTGGTTTCAGGTTGCAAAGTTGTTTCAGTTTCCAAAATGGTTTCAGATTCCAAAGTGGTTCCAGGTTCCACAGTGATTACAGGACCCAAAGAGGTTCCATTTTCCATAGTGGTTCGGGAATCAAAATTAGTTACAGATTCCAAAGTGTTTGCAGATACCAAAGTGATTTAGGGTTCCAAAGTGGTTTCAGATTCCAAATTGGTTCCAGGTTCCAAAGTGGTTTCAAATTCTGAAGTGGTTGCAGGTTCCAAAGGGTTTTCAGATTCCAAAATGGCTTCAGGTTCTAAAGTGGTTTCAGGTCCTAAAGTGGATTCAGATTCCAAAGAGGTTTCAGGTTCCAATGTGGTTTCAGATTCCAAATTGGTTCCAGGTTCCAAAGTGGTTTCAAATTCTAAAGTGGTTGCAGGTTCCAAAGGGATTTCAGATTCCAAAGTGGCTTCAGGTTCCAAAGTGGTGTCAGGTCCTAAAGTGGATTCAGATTCCAAAGAGGTTTCAGGTTCCAAAGTGGTTTCAGGTTCCAAAGCAGTTTCAGATTCCAAAGAGGTTTCAGGCTAAAAAGTGGTTTCAGGTCCTAAAGTGGATTCAGATTCCATAGTGGTTTCAAGTTCCAATGTGGTTTCATATTCCAAAGTGCATTCAGATTCCAAAGTGGTTCCAGGTTCCAAAGTGGTTTCATTTTCCAAGTTGGTACCAGGTCCTAAAGTCGTTTCATGCTCCAAAGTGGTTTCAGATTCCAAAGTGATTTCAGTTTCCAAAGTGGTTCCTGGTTCCAAAGTGGTTTCAGATTCCAAAGTGGTTTCAGGTTCCAAAGCGGTGTCAGGTAACAACGTGGTTGCAGGTTCAGAAGTGGTTTCAGATTCCAAAGTGATTTCAGGTTCCAAAGTGGTTTAAGGTTCCAAAGTGGTTTTAGGTTCCAAAGTGGTTCCAGTAACAAAAGTACTTCCCGTTACCAAAGTGGTTCCAGTTTCCAAAGTGGTTTCATGTTCCAAAGTGGTTTCAGATTCCAAAGTGGTTTCAGATTCCAAAGTGGTTTCAGGCTCAAAAGGTTGCAGGTTCCAAAGTGGTTACAGATTCCAAAGTGGTTCTAGTTTCCAAAGTGGTTCTAGGCAACAAAATGGTTGCAGTTTCAGAAGTGGTTTCAGATTCCAAAGTGATTTCAGGTTCTAAAGTGGTTTCAGATTTCTAAGTGGTTTCAGATTCCAAAGTGGTTGCAGGTTCCAAAGTGGTTTCACCTTCCAAAGTGTTTCCAGATTCCAAAGTGGTTTCAGATTCCAAAGTGCTTTCAGGTTCCAAAGTGGTTTCAGGTTCCAAAGTGGTTGCACGTTCCAAAGTGGTTTCAGGTCCCAAAGTCGCTTCGGATTGCAAAGTGGTTGCAGTTCCTAATGTCCTTGCAGATTCCAAATTTGTTCCAGTTTCCTAAGTGTTTCCAGATTCCAAAGTGCTTTCAGGTTCCAAAGTGTTTTCAGGTTCCAAAGCAGTTTCAGATTCCAAAGTGGTTCCAGGTTTCAAAGTCATTCCAGGATCCAAAGTGGTTTCAAAGTCCAAAGTGATTCCTGGTTCCATAGTGGTTTCAGATTCCAAATTGGTTCCAGGTTTCAAAGTGGTTTCAAATTCTAAAGTGGTTGCAGGTTCCAAAGGGATTTCTGATTCCAAAGTGGCTTCAGGTTCCAAAGTGATTTCAGGTTCCAAAGGGGTTTTAGGTTCCAAAGTGGTTCCAGTAACAAAAGTACTTCCCGTTACCAAAGTGGTTCCAGTTCCAAAGTGGTTTCATATTTTAAAGTGGATTCAGATTCCAAAGTGGTTTCAGATTCCAAAGTGGTTTCAGGCTCAAAAGGTTGCAGGGGCCAAAGTGGTTACAGATTCCAAAGTGGTTTCAGGCTCAAAAGGTTGCAGGGTCCAAAGTGGTTTCAGATTCCAAAGTGGTTCTAGATTCCAAAGCGGTTCCAGGTAACAAAATGGTTGCAGTTTCAGAAGTGGTTTCAGATTCCAAAGTGATTTCAGGTTCCAAAGTGGTTGCAGGTTTCAAAGTGGTTTCAGGTTCCAAAGTCGCTTCAGATTGCAAAGTGGTTGCAGTTCCTAATGTCCTTGCAGATTCCAAATTTGTTCCAGTTTCCTAAGGGATTCCAGATTCCAAAGTGCTTTCAGGTTCCAAAGTGTTTTCAGGTTCCAAAGCAGTTTCAGATTCCAAAGTGGTTTCAGGCTAAAAAGTGGTTTTAGGTCCTAAAGTGGTTTCATGTTCCAAAGTGGTTTCAGATTCCAAAGTGATTTCAGTTTCCAAAGTGATTCCAGATTCCAAAGTAGTTTTAGATTCCAAAGTGGTTTCAGGCTTCAAAGGGATTTCTGATTCCAAAGTGGTTGCAGGTTCCAAAGTGTTTTCAGATTCCAAAGTGGTTTCAGGCTCCAAAGTGGTTTCAGATTCAAAAGTGGTTTCTGGTTCCAAAGTGATTTCAGGTTCCAAAGCGATTTCAGATTCCAAAGTGATTTTAGGTTCCAAAGTTTTTTCGGTTTCCAAAGTGGTTTCAGATTCCAATGTGGTTTCACGCTCCAAAGTTCATTCAGATTCAAAATTGATTACAGATTCTAAAGTGGTCCCAATTTCCAAAGTGATTGCAGTACCCAAAGAAGTTCCAGAATCCAAAGAGGTTCGAGATTCCAATTTGGTCCCAGATTCTGAAGTGGTTGCAGGTTCCAAAGTGGTTCCTGGTTCCAAAGTGGTTTCTGGTTCCAAAGTGGTTTCAAATTCCAAAGTGGTTTCAGATTCCATGTGGTTTCAGATGCCAAAGTGGTTCCAGGTCCCAAAGTGGTTGCAGGTTCCAAAGTGGTTCAACTTCCAAAGCGTTTGATAGTTCCAAAGTGGTTTCAGTTTCCAAAGTGGTTCCAGGCACCAAAGTGGTTGCAGTTCCCATTGTACTTGCAGATTCCAAAGTTGTTCCAGTTTCCAAAGTGGTTTCAGATTCCAAAGTGATACCAGATTCCAAAGAAGTTCCAGGTTCCAAAGTGTACCCACATTCCAAAGTGGTTCCAGTTTCCAAAGTGGTTTCACCTTCCAAAGTGGTTGCAGGTTCCAAAGTGGTTTCAGGTTCCAAAGTGGTTTCTGATTCCAAAGTGGTTCCAGGTTCCAAAGTGGTTTCAAATTCCAAAGTGGTTTCAGATTCCAAAGTGGTTTCAGATTCCAAAGTGGTTTCAGGCTCAAAAGGTTGCAGGGTCCAAAGTGGTTTCAGATTCCAAAGTGGTTCTAGATTCCAAAGCGGTTCCAGGTAACAAAATGGTTGCAGTTTCAGAAGTGGTTTCAGGTTCGAAAGTGATTTCAGGTTCTAAAGTGGTTGCAGGTTTCAAAGTGGTTTCAGGTTCCAAAGTCGCTTCAGATTGCAAAGTGATTGCAGTTCCTAATGTCCTTGCAGATTCCAAATTTGTTCCAGTTTCCTAAGGGATTCCAGATTTCAAAGTGCTTTCAGGTTCCAAAGTGTTTTCAGGTTCCAAAGTGGTTTCAGGCTAAAAAGTGGTTTCAGGTCCTAAAGTAGTTTCATGTTCCAAAGTGGTTCCAGATTCCAAAGTGATTTCAGATTCCAAAGTGGTTCCAGATTCCAAAGTGGTTTTAGATTCCAAAGTGGTTTCAGGCTTCAAAGGGATTTCTGATTCCAAAGTGGTTGCAGGTTTCAAAGTGTTTTCAGATTCCAAAATGGTTTCAGGCTCCAAAGTGGTTTCAGATTCAAAAGTGGTTTCTGGTTCCAAAGTGATTTCAGGTTCCAAAGGGATTTCAGATTCCAAAGTGATTTTTGGTTCCAAAGTTTTTTCGGTTTCCAAAGTGGTTTCAGATTCCAATGTGGTTTCACGCTCCAAAGTGCTTTCAGATTCAAAATTGATTACAGATTCCAAAGTGGTCCCAATTTCCAAAGTGATTGCAGTACTCAAAGAGGTTCCAGAATCCAAAGAGGTTCGAGATTCCAATTTGGTCCCAGATTCTGAAGTGGTTGCAGGTTCCAAAGTGGTTCCTGGTTCCAAAGTGGTTTCTGGTTCCAAAGTGGTTTCAAATTCCAAAGTGGTTTCAGATTCCATGTGGTTTCAGATGCCAAAGTGGTTCCAGGTCCCAAAGTGGTTGCAGGTTCCAAAGTGGTTCAACTTCCAAAGCGTTTGCCGGTTCCAAAGTGGTTTCAGATTCCATGTGGTTTTAGATGCCAAAGTGGTTCCAGGTCCCAAAGTGGTTGCAGGTTCCAAAGTGGTTCAACTTCCAAAGCGTTTGCCGGTTCCAAAGTGGTTTCAGATTCCAAAGTGGTTCCAGGCACCAAAGTGGTTGCAGTTCCCATTGTACTTGCAGATTCCAAAGTTGTTCCAGTTTCCAAAGTGGTTTCAGATTCCAAAGTGATTCCAGATTCCAAAGTGGTTCCAGGTTCCAAAGTGTACCCACATTCCAAAGTGGATCCAGTTTCAAAAGGGGTCTTCGATTCCGAAGTTGTTTGAGATTTAAAAATTGTTTCAGGTAATAATTGGTTTTAATTTCCAAAGAGGCTTCAGATTCGAAAGTGGTTTCAGGTTGCAAAGTTGTTTCAGTTTCCAAAATGGTTTCAGATTCCAAAGTGGTTCCAGGTTCCACAGTGATTACAGGACCCAAAGAGGTTCCATTTTCCATAGTGGTTCGGGAATCAAAATTAGTTACAGATTCCAAAGTGTTTGCAGATACCAAAGTGATTTAGGGTTCCAAAGTGGTTTCAGATTCCAAATTGGTTCCAGGTTCCAAAGTGGTTTCAAATTCTGAAGTGGTTGCAGGTTCCAAAGGGTTTTCAGATTCCAAAATGGCTTCAGGTTCTAAAGTGGTTTCAGGTCCTAAAGTGGATTCAGATTCCAAAGAGGTTTCAGGTTCCAATGTGGTTTCAGATTCCAAATTGGTTCCAGGTTCCAAAGTGGTTTCAAATTCTAAAGTGGTTGCAGGTTCCAAAGGGATTTCAGATTCCAAAGTGGCTTCAGGTTCCAAAGTGGTGTCAGGCCCTAAAGTGGATTCAGATTCCAAAGAGGTTTCAGGTTCCAAAGTGGTTTCAGATTCCAAAGTGATTTCAGGTTCCAAAGTGTTTTCAGGTTCCAAAGCAGTTTCAGATTCCAAAGAGGTTTCAGGCTAAAAAGTGGTTTCAGGTCCTAAAGTGGATTCAGATTCCATAGTGGTTTCAAGTTCCAATGTGGTTTCATATTCCAAAGTGCATTCAGATTCCAAAGTGGTTTCAGGTTCCAAAGTGGTTTCAGATGCCAAATTGGTACCAGGTCCTAAAGTGGTTTCATGTTCCAAAGTGGTTTCAGGTTCCAAAGTGGTTTCAGATTCCAAATTGGTTCCAGGTTCCAAAGTGGTTTCAGATTCCAAAGTGGTTTCATTTTCCAAGTTGGTACCAGGTCCTAAAGTGGTTTCATGCTCCAAAGTGGTTTCAGATTCCAAAGTGATTTCAGTTTCCAAAGTGGTTCCTGGTTCCAAAGTGGTTTCAGATTCCAAAGTGGTTTCAGGTTCCAAAGCGGTGTCAGGTAACAACGTGGTTGCAGGTTCAGAAGTGGTTTCAGATTCCAAAGTGATTTCAGGTTCCAAAGTGGTTTTAGGTTCCAAAGTAGTTTTAGGTTCCAAAGTGGTTCCAGTAACAAAAGTACTTCCCGTTACCAAAGTGGTTCCAGTTTCCAAAGTGGTTTCATGTTCCAAAGTGGTTTCAGATTCCAAAGTGGTTTCAGATTCCAAAGTGGTTTCAGGCTCAAAAGGTTGCAGGTTCCAAAGTGGTTACAGATTCCAAAGTGGTTCTAGTTTCCAAAGTGGTTCTAGGCAACAAAATGGTTGCAGTTTCAGAAGTGGTTTCAGATTCCAAAGTGATTTCAGGTTCTAAAGTGGTTTCAGATTTCTAAGTGGTTTCAGATTCCAAAGTGGTTGCAGGTTCCAAAGTGGTTTCACCTTCCAAAGTGTTTCCAGATTCCAAAGTGGTTTCAGATTCCAAAGTGCTTTCAGGTTCCAAAGTGGTTTCAGGTTCCAAAGTGGTTGCACGTTCCAAAGTGGTTTCAGGTCCCAAAGTCGCTTCGGATTGCAAAGTGGTTGCAGTTCCTAATGTCCTTGCAGATTCCAAATTTGTTCCAGTTTCCTAAGTGTTTCCAGATTCCAAAGTGCTTTCAGGTTCCAAAGTGTTTTCAGGTTCCAAAGCAGTTTCAGATTCCAAAGTGGTTCCAGGTTTCAAAGTCATTCCAGGATCCAAAGTGGTTTCAAAGTCCAAAGTGATTCCTGGTTCCATAGTGGTTTCAGATTCCAAATTGGTTCCAGGTTTCAAAGTGGTTTCAAATTCTAAAGTGGTTGCAGGTTCCAAAGGGATTTCAGATTCCAAAGTGGCTTCAGGTTCCAAAGTGATTTCAGGTTCCAAAGGGGTTTTAGCTTCCAAAGTGGTTCCTGTAACAAAAGTACTTCCCGTTACCAAAGAGGTTCCAGGTTCTAAAGTGGCTTCATGTTCCAAAGTGGTTTCAGATTCCAAAGTGGTTTCAGATTCCAAAGTGGTTTCAGGCTCAAAAGGTTGCAGGGGCCAAAGTGGTTACAGATTCCAAAGTGGTTTCAGGCTCAAAAGGTTGCAGGGTCCAAAGTGGTTTCAGATTCCAAAGTGGTTTCACCTTCCAAAGTGTTTCCAGGTAACAAAATGGTTGCGGTTTCAGAAGTGGTTTCAGATTCCAAAGTGATTTCAGGTTCCAAAGTGGTTTCAGGTTTCAAAGTGGTTTCAGGTTCCAAAGTCGCTTCAGATTGCAAAGTGGTTGCAGTTCCTAATGTCCTTGCAGATTCCAAATTTGTTCCAGTTTCCTAAGGGATTCCAGATTCCAAAGTGCTTTCAGGTTCCAAAGTGTTTTCAGGTTCCAAAGCAGTTTCAGATTCCAAAGTGGTTTCAGGCTAAAAAGTGGTTTCAGGTCCTAAAGTGGTTTCATGTTCCAAAGTGGTTTCAGATTCCAAAGTGATTTCAGTTTCCAAAGTGATTCCAGATTCCAAAGTGGTTTTAGATTCCAAAGTGGTTTCAGGCTTCAAAGGGATTTCTGATTCCAAAGTGGTTGCAGGTTTCAAAGTGTTTTCAGATTCCAAAGTGGTTTCAGGCTCCAAAGTGGTTTCAGATTCAAAAGTTGTTTCTGGTTCCAAAGTGATTTCAGGTTCCAAAGCGATTTCAGATTCCAAAGTGATTTCAGGTTCCAAAGTTTTTTCGGTTTCCAAAGTGGTTTCAGATTCCAATGTGGTTTCACGCTCCAAAGTGCATTCAGATTCAAAATTGATTACAGATTCCAAAGTGGTCCCAATTTCCAAAGTGATTGCAGTACCCAAAGAGGTTCCAGAATCCAAAGAGGTTCGAGATTCCAATTTGGTCCCAGATTCTGAAGTGGTTGCAGGTTCCAAAGTGGTTCCTGGTTCCAAAGTGGTTTCTGGTTCCAAAGTGGTTTCAAATTCCAAAGTGGTTTCAGATTCCATGTGGTTTCAGATGCCAAAGTGGTTCCAGGTCCCAAAGTGGTTGCAGGTTCCAAAGTGGTTCAACTTCCAAAGCGTTTGATAGTTCCAAAGTGGTTTCAGTTTCCAAAGTGGTTCCAGGCACCAAAGTGGTTGCAGTTCCCATTGTACTTACAGATTCCAAAGTTGTTCCAGTTTCCAAAGTGGTTTCAGATTTCAAAGTGGTTCCAGATTCCAAAGAAGTTCCAGGTTCCAAAGCGTACCCACATTCCAAAGTCTTTCCAGTTTCCAAAGTGGTTTCACCTTCCAAAGTGGTTCCAGGTTCCAAAGTGGTTTCTGATTCCAAATTGGTTCCAGGTTCCAAAGTGGTTTCAAATTCCAAAGTGGTTTCAGATTCCAAAGTGATTTCAGGTTCCAAAGCGGTTTTAGGTTCCAAAGTGGTTCCAGTAACAAAAGTACTTCCCGTTACCAAAGTGGTTCCAGTTCCAAAGTGTTTTCATATTCCAAAGTGGTTTCAGATTCCAAAGTGGTTTCAGATTCCCAAGTGGTTTCAGGCTCAAAAGGTTGCAGGGTCCAAAGTGGTTACAGATTCCAAAGTGGTTCTAGATTCCAAAGCGGTTCCAGGTAACAAAATGGTTGCAGTTTCAGAAGTGGTTTCAGATTCCAAAGCGATTTCAGGTTCTAAAGTGGTTGCAGGTTTCAAAGTGGTTTCAGGTTCCAAAGTCGCTTCAGATTGCAAAGTGGTTGCAGTTCCTAATGTCCTTGCAGATTCCAAATTTGTTCCAGTTTCCTAAGGGATTCCAGATTCCAAAGGGCTTTCAGGTTCCAAAGTGTTTTCAGGTTCCAAAGTGGTTTCAGGCTAAAAAGTGGTTTCAGGTCCTAAAGTAGTTTCATGTTCCAAAGTGGTTTCAGATTCCAAAGTGGTTCCAGATTCCATAGTGGTTTTAGATTCCAAAGTGGTTTCAGGCTTCAAAGGGATTTCTGATTCCAAAGTGATTCCAGGTTCCAAAGTGTTTTCCAATTCCAAAGTGGTTTCAGGCTTCAAAGGGTTTTGAGATTCAAAAGTGGTTTCACCTTCCAAAGTGATTTCAGGTTCCAAAGCGATTTCAGATTCCAAAGTGATTTCAGGTTCCAAAGCGATTTCAGATTCCAAAGCGATTTCAGGTTCCAAAGTTTTTTCGGTTTCCAAAGTGGTTTCAGATTCCATAGTGATTTCAGTTTCGAAAGTGATTCCAGATTTCAAAGTGGTTTTACATTCCAAAGTGGTTTCAGGCTTCAAAGGGATTTCTGATTCCAAAGTGGTTGCAGGTTTCAAAGTGTTTTCAGATTCCAAAGTGGTTTCAGGCTCCAAAGTGATTCCAGATTCCAAAGTGGTTCCAGGTTCCAAAGTGTACCCACACGCCAAAGTGGATCCAGTTTCAAAAGAGGTCCGCGATTCCAAAGTGGTTCGAGATTTAAATATTGTTTCAGGTTATAATTGGTTTTAATTTGCAAAATGGCTTCAGATTCAAAAGTGGTTTCAGGTTGCAAAGTTGTTTCAGTTTCCAAAATGGTTTCAGATACCAAAGCGGTTCCAGGTTCCACAGCAATTACAGGACCCAAAGAGGTTCCATTTTCCATAGAGGTTCGGGAATCAAAAATAGTTACAGATTCCAAAGTGTTTGCAGACGCCAAAGTGATTTAGGGTTAAAAGTGATTTCAGATTCCAAATTGGTTCCAGGTTCAAAAGTGGTTTCAAATTCTAAAGTGGTTGCAGGTAACAAAAGGATTTCAGATTCCAAAGTGGTTTTAGGTTCCAAAGTGGGTTCAAATTCCAAAGTGGTTTCAGGTTCCAAAGTCGTGTCAGGTAACAAAGGGGTTACAGGTTCCAAAGTGGTTGCAGATTCCAAAGTGGTTCCGAATTCCAAAGCGGCTCCTGGTAACAAAATGTTTGCAGGTTCACAAGTGGTTTCAGATTCCAATGTGATTTCAGGTTCTAAGGTGGTTTTAGATTTCGAAGTGGTTTCAGGTTCCAAAGTGGATTCAGATTCCAAAGTGGTTCTAGATTGCAAAGCGGTTCCAGGTAACAAAACTGTTGCAGTTTCAGAAGTGGTTTCAGATTCCACAGTGATTTCAGGTTCCAAAGTGGTGTCAGTTAACAAAGTGGTACCAGGTTCCAAAGTGTTTTCAGATTCCAAAGTGATTTCAGGTCCCAAAGTCGCTTCAGATTGCAACGTTGTTGCAGTTCCTAATGTCCTTGGAGATTCGAAATTTGTTCCAGTTTCCTAAGTGATTCCAGATTCCAAAGTGCTTTCAGGTTCCAAAGTGTTTTCAGGTTCCAAAGCAGTTTCAGATTCCAAAGAGGTTTCAGGCTAAAAAGTGGATTCAGGTACAAAAGTGGACTCAGATTCCAAAGTGGTTTCAAGTTCCAATGTGGTTTCATTTTCCAAAGTGCATTCAGATTCCAAAGCGAATTCAGTTTCCAAAGTGGTTCCAGATTCCAAAGTGGTTTTAGATTCCTAAGTGGTTTCAGGCTTCAAAGGGATTTCTGATTCCAAAGTGATTCCAGCTTCCAAAGTGTTTTCCGATTCCAAAGTGGTTTCAGGCTTCAAAGGGTTTTGAGATTCGAAAGTGGTTTCACCTTCCAAAGTGACTTCAGGTTCCAAAGCGACTTTTGATTCCAAAGTGATTTCAGGTTCCAAAGTTTTTTCGGTTTCAAAGTGGTTTCAGATTCCAAAGCGGTTTCACGCTGCAAAGATCATTCAGATTCAAAATTGATTACAGATTCCAAAGTCGTCCCCATTTCCAATGTGATTGCAGTACCCAAAGAGGTTCCAGAATCCAAAGAGGTTCGAGATTCAAATTTGGTTAAAGATTCCAAAGTGGTTTCATGTTCCAAAGTGGTTCCTGGTTCCAAAGTGTTTTCAGGTTCCAAAGTGGCTTCAAATTCCAAAGTGGTTTCAGATTCCAAAGTGGTTCCAGGCACCAAAGTGGTTGCAGTTCCCATTGTACTTGCAGATTCCAAAGTTGTTCCAGTTTCCAAAGTGGTTTCAGATTCCAAAGTGATTCCAGATTCCAAAGTGGTTCCAGGTTCCAAAGTGTACCCACATTCCAAAGTGGATCCAGTTTCAAAAGGTGTCCGCGATTCCAAAGTGCTTCGAGATATAAAAATTGTTTCAGGTAATAATTGGTTTTAATTTCCAAAGAGGCTTCAGATTCGAAAGTGGTTTCAGGTTGCAAAGTTGTTTCAGTTTCCAAAATGGTTTCAGATTCCAAAGTGGTTCCAGGTTCCACAGTGATTACAGGACCCAAAGAGGTTCCATTTTCCATAGTGGTTCGGGAATCAAAAATAGTTACAGATTCCAAAGTGTTTGCAGATTCCAAAGTGATTTAGGGTTCCAAAGTGGATTCAGATTCCAAATTGGTTCCAGGTTCCAAAGTGGTTTCAAATTTTAAAGTGGTTGCAGGTTCCAAAAGGATGTCAGATTCCAAAGTGGTTTCAGGTCCTAAAGTGGATTCAGATTCCAAAGTGGTTTCAGGTTCCAATGTGGTTTCAGATTCAAAAGTGGTTTCTGGTTCCAAAGTGATTTCAGGTTCCAAAGCGATTTCAGATTCCAAAGTGATTTCAGGTTCCAAAGTTTTTTCGGTTTCCAAAGTGGTTTCAGATTCCAATGTGGTTTCACGCTCCAAAGTGCATTCAGATTCAAAATTGATTACAGATTCCAAAGTGGACCCAATTTCCAACGTGATTGCAGTACTCAAAGAGGTTCCAGAATCCAAAGAGGTTCGAGATTCAAATTTGGTTCCAGATTCCAAAGTGGTTTCATGTTCCAAAGTGGTTCCTGGTTCCAAAGTGGTTTTAGGTTCCAAAGTGGTTTCAAATTCCAAAGTGGTTTCAGATTCCAGGTGGTTTCAGATGCCACAGTGGTTCCAGGTCCCAAAGTGGTTGCAGGTTCCAACGTGGTTTAACTTCCAAAACGTTTGCCGGTTCCAAAGTGGTTTCTGATTCTATAGTGGTTCCAGGCACCAAAGTGGCTGCAGTTCCCATTGTACTTGTAGAGTCCAAAGTTGTTCCAGTTTCCAAAGTGGTTTCAGATTCCAAAGTGATACCATATTCCAAAGAGGTTCCAGGTTCCAAAGTGATTCCACATTCCAAAGTGGATCCAGTTTCAAAAGGGGTCCGCGATTCCAAAGTGGCTCGAGATTTAAAAATTGTTTCAGGTTATAATTGGTTTTAATTTCCAAAGTGGCTTCAGATTCCAATGTGGTTTCAGCTTGCAAAGTTGTTTCAGTTTCTAAAATGGTTTCAGATTCCAAAGTGGTTCCAGGTTCCACAGTGATTACAGGACCCAAACAGGTTCCATTTTCCATAGTGGTTCGGGAATCAAAAATAGTTACAGATTCCAAAGTGTTTGCAGATGCCAAAGTGATTTAGGGTTCCAAAGTGGTTTCAGATTCCAAATTGGTTCCAGGTTCCAAAGTGGTTTCAAATTCTGAAATGGTTGCAGGTTCCAAAGGGATTTCAGATTCCAAAATGGCTTCAGGTTCTAAAGTGGTTTCAGGTCCTAAAGTGGATTCAGATTCCAAAGAGGTTTCAGGTTCCAATGTGGTTTCAGATTCCAAATTGGTTCCAGGTTCCAAAGCAGTTTCAAATTCTAAAGTGGTTGCAGGTTCCAAAGGGATTTCAGATTCCAAAGTGGCTTCAGGTTCCAAAGTGGTGTCAGGTCCTAAAGTGGATTCAGATTCCAAAGTGGCTTCAGGTTCCAAAGTGGTGTCAGGCCCTAAAGTGGATTCAGATTCCAAAGTGGTTTCAGGTTCCAAAGTGTTTTCAGATTCCAAAGTGATTTCAGGTTCCAAAGTGTTTCTAGGTTCCAAAGTGGTTTCACCTTCCAAAATGGTTGCAGGTTCCAAAGTGGTTGCAGGTTCCAAAGTGATTTCAGATTCCAAATTGGTTCCAGGTTCCAAAGTGGTTTCATGCTCCAAAGTGGTTTCAGATTCCAAAGTGATTTCAGGTTCCAAAGTGGTTTTAGGTTCCAAAGTGGTTCCAGTAACAAAAGTACTTCCCGTTACCAAAGTGGTTCCAGGTTCCAACGTGGTTTCATGTTCCAAAGTGGTTTCATATTCCAAAGTGGTTTCAGATTCCAAAGTGGTTCTAGATTCCAAAGCGGTTCCAGGTAACAAAATGGTTGCAGTTTCAGAAGTGGTTTCAGATTCCAAGGTGATTTCAGGTTCTAAAGTGGTTGCAGGTTTCAAAGTGGTTTCAGGTTCCAAAGTTGCTTCAGATTGCAAAGTGGTTGCAGTTCCTAATGTCCTTGCAGATTCCAAATTTTTCCGGATTCCAAAGTGGTTTCAGGCTAAAAAGTGGTTTCAGGTCCTAAAGTAGTTTCATGTTCCAAAGTGGTTTCAGATTCCAAAGAGATTTCAGTTTCCAAAGTAGTTCCAGATTCCAAAGTGTTTTCAGGTTCCAAAGTGGTTTCAGGCTTCAAAGGGATTTCTGATTCCAAAGTGGTTGCAGGCTCCAAAGTGGTTTCAGATTCAAAAGTGGATTCTGGTTCCAAAGTGATTTCAGGTTCCAAAGTTTTTTCGGTTTCCAAAGTGGTTTCAGATTCCAATGTGGTTTCAGCTTGCAAAGTTGTTTCAGTTTCCAAAATGGTTCCAGATTCCAAAGTGGTTTCATGTTCCAAAGTGGTTCCTGGTTCGAAAGTGGTTTCAGGTTCCAAAGTGGTTACAAATTCCAAAGTGGTTTCAGATTCCATGTGGTTTCCGATGCCAAAGTGGTTCCAGGTCCCAAAGTGGTTGCAGGTTCCAAAGTGGTTCAACTTCCAAAGCGTTTGCCGGTTCCAAAGTGGTTTCTGATTCTATAGTGGTTCCAGGCACCAAAGTGGCTGCAGTTCCCATTGTACTTGCAGATTCCAAAGTTGTTCCAGTTTCCAAAGTGGTTTCGGATTCCAAAGTGATACCAGATTCCAAAGAGGTTCCAGGTTCCAAAGTGATTCCACATTCCAAAGTGGATCCAGTTTCAAAAGGGGTCCGCGATTCTAAAGTGGCTCGAGATTTAAAAATTGTTTCAGGTTATAATTGGTTTTAATTTCCAAAGTGGCTTCAGATTCCAATGTGGTTTCAGCTTGCAAAGTTGTTTCAGTTTCCAAAATGGTTTCAGATTCCAAAGTGGTTCCAGGTTCCACAGTGATTACAGGACCCAAAGAGGTTCCATTTTCCATAGTGGTTCGGGAATCAAAAATAGTTACAGATTCCAAAGTGTTTGCAGGTACCAAAGTGATTTAGGGTTCCAAAGTGGTTTCAGATTCCAAATTGGTTCCAGGTTCCAAAGTGGTTTCAAATTCTGAAGTGGTTGCAGGTTCCAAAGGGATTTCAGATTCCAAAATGGCTTCAGGTTCTAAAGTGGTTTCAGGTCCTAAAGTGGATTCAGATTCCAAAGAGGTTTCAGGTTCCAAAGTGGTTTCAGATTCCAAATTGGTTCCAGGTTCCAAAGCGGTTTCAAATTCTAAAGTGGTTGCAGGTTCCAATGGGATTTCAGATTCCAAAGTGGCTTCAGGTTCTAAAGTGGTTTTAGGTTCAAAAGTGATTTCAGGTTCCAAAGTGGTTTTAGGTTACAAAGTGGTTTCAAATTCTAAAGTGGTTGCAGGTTCCAAAGTGATTTCAGACTCCAAAGTGGCTTCAGGTTCCAAAGTGGTGTCATTTCCTAAAGTGGATACAGATTCCAAAGAGGTTTCTGGTTCCAAAGTTGTTTCAGATTCCAAAGTGATGTCAGGTTCCAAAGTGTTTCTAGGTTCCAAAGTGATTTCACCATCCAAAGTGATTGCAGTACCCAAAGAGGTTTCAGGTTCCAAAGTGGTTTCAGATTCCAAATTGGTTCCAGGTTCCAAAGTGGTTTCAGATTCTAAAGTGATTTTAGGTTCCAAAGTGGTTTCAGGTTCCAAAGTGGTGTCAGGTAACAAAGGGGTTACAGGTACCGAAGTGGTTTCAGATTCCAAAGTGGTTCCAGATTACAAAGCGGTTCCAGATTCCAAAGCGGTTCCAGGTAACAAAATGGTTGCAGGTTCAGTGTAGAAGTGTTTCTCACTGAGAGTGGTTTTGTGAGCAATCCAGCCTTTGGCCTGGCTCCAACTGTCCAGTGAGCAGAAGGCATGAGAGGCATCCAGCCCTTGGCTGAACTCCAATTCTCTGGTAAGCGGAAGTCATCAGAGGCTGCAGGGGGGTTGCTATAGGGCACCTCACCGGAAGCTACTAGAAGCTGCTGGCAGTTGCCAGCAGCTTCTGGAAGTTGCCAGGGGGTACTGGAAGTTGCCAGAAGGGGACACCCACTTGCTGACATGAATTTAAGCCTCCAATCATAAGCCGTTGCTAGGACCTGACATGGAGTCAGAGCCAATCATCTATTGTGGAATGTTCTGGTACTCTGTAACTTTTTCCTATAAAAGGTGTGCTTGCGCAGAATAAATTGTTCAGCGTTCGATTACGTTAATCGGCATTTGCGTTGTTCCATATCCCCCGCAGTTCAGAAGTGGTTTCAGATTCCAAAGTGATTTCCGATTCCAAAGTGATTTCAGGTTCCAAAGTGGTTTTAGGTTCCAAAGTGGTTATAGTAACAAAAGTACTTCCCGTTACCAAAGTGGTTCCAGATTCCAAAGTGGTTTCATGTTCCAAAGTGGTTTCAGATTCCAAAGTGATTTCAGGTTCCAAAGTGGTTTTAGGTTCCAAAGTGGTTTTAGGTTCCAAAGTGGTTCCAGTAACAAAAGTACTTCCCGTTACCAAAGTGGTTTCAGTTTCCAAAGTGGTTTCATGTTCCAAAGTGGTTTCAGATTCCAAAGTGGTTTCAGATTCCAAAGTGGTTTCAGGCTCAAAAGGTTGCAGGTTCCAAAGTGGTTACAGATTCCTAAGTGGTTCTAGATTCTGAAGTCGTTCTAGACTCCAACGTGGTTCCAGGTAAAAAAATGGTTGCAGTTTCAGAAGTGGTTTCAGATTCCAAAGCGATTTCAGGTTCTAAAGTGGTTGCAGGTTTCAAAGTGGTTTCAGGTCCCAAAGTCACTTCAGATTGCAAAGTGGTTGCCGTTCCTAATGTCCTTGGAGATTCCAAATTTGTTCCAGTTTCCGAAGGGATTCCAGATTCCAAAGTGCTTTCAGGTTCCAAAGTGTTTTCAGGTTCCAAAGCAGTTTCAGATTCCAAAGTGGTTTCAGGCTAAAAAGTGGTTTCATGTCCTAAAGTGGATTCAGATTCCAAAGTGGTTTCAGATTCCAAAGAGATTTCAGTTTCCAAAGTGGTTCCAGATTCCAAAGTGGTTTGAGATTCCAAAGTGGTTTCAGGCTTCAAAGGGATTTCTGATTCCAAAGTGGTTTCAGGCTCCAAAGTGGTTTCAGATTTAAGAGTGGTTTCTGGTTCCAAAGTGATTTCAGGTTCCAAAGCGATTTCAGATTCCAAAGTGATTTCAGGTTCCAAAGTTTTTTCGGTTTCCAAAGTGGTTTCAGATTCCAATGTGGTTTCACGCTCCAAAGTGCATTCAGATTCAAAATTGATTACAGATTCCAAGGTGGTCCCCATTTCCAAAGTGATTGCAGTACCCAAAGAGGTTCCAGAATCCAAAGAGGTTCAAGATTCAAATTTGGTTCCAGATTCCAAAGTGGTTTCAAATCCCAAAGTGCTTTCAGATTCCAAAGCTATTTCAGGTTCCAAAGTGTTTTCAGATTCCAAAGAGGTTCCAGCTTCAAAAGCGCATCCCGATATAAAGAGGTTCCAGATTGAAAAAGTGGTTTCAGATTCCAAAGTGGATTCAGATTCCTAAGTGCTATCAGATTCCAAAGTGGTTCCAGATTAAAAGTAGTTTCAGATTCCAAAGTGGTTTCCGATTCCAAATTGGTTTAATGTTCCAAAGTGCATTCAGATTCCAAAGTGGTTACAGATTCCAAAGTGGTTTAAGATTCCAAAGAGGTTTCAGGTTTCATAGTGTTTTCCGATTCCAAATTGATTCCAGGTTCCAAACTGTATCTAGGTACCAAAGTGGTTGCAGTTCCCATTGTACTTGCAGATTCCAAAATTGTTCCAGCTTCCAAAGTGGTTTCAGATTCCAAAGTGGTTTAAGATTCCAAAGAGATTTCTGGTTTCATAGTGTTTTCAGGTTCCAAAGTGATTCCAGATTCCAAAGTGGTTCCAGGTTCCAAAGTGTACCCACATTCCAAAGTGGATCCAGTTTCAAAACGGGTTCGTGATTCCAAAGTGCTTCGAGTTTCAAAAATTGTTTCAGGTTATAATTGGTTTTAATTTTCAAAGTGGCTTCAGATTCCAATGTGGTTTCAGGTTGCAAAGTTGTTTCAGTTTCCAAAAAGGCTTCAGATTCCAGAGTGGTTCCAGGTTCCACAGTGATTACAGGACCCAAAGAGGTTCCATTTTCCATAGTGGTTCGGGAATCAAAATTAGTTACAGATTCCAAAGCGGTTGCAGAATCCAAAGTGATTTAGGTTCCAAAGTGGATTCAGATTCCAAATTGGTTCCAGGTTCCAAAGTGGTTTCAAATTCTAAAGTGGTTGCAGGTTCCAAAGGGATTTCATATTCCAAAGTGGTTTCAGGTTCTAAAGTGGTTTCTGGTCCTAAAGTGGATTCAGATTCCAAAGAGGTTTCAGGTTCCAATGTGGTTTCAGATTCCAAATTGGTTCCAGGTTCCAAAGTGGTTTCAAATTCTAAAGTGGTTGCAGGTTCCAAAGGGATTTCAGATTCCAAAGAGGTTTCAGATTCCATGCTTGTTTCGGATTCCAAAGTGGTTTCAGATTCCAAAGTGATTTCAGGTTCCAAAGTGGTTTTAGGTTCCAAAGTGGGTTCAAATTCCAAAGTGGTTTCAGGTTCCAAAGTGGTGTTAGGTCCCAAAGAGGTTACGGGTTCCAAAGTGGGTTCAGATCCCAGAGTGGTTTCGGATTCCAAAGCGGTTCCAGGTAACAAAATGGTTGCAGGTTCAGAAGTGGTTTCAGATTCCAAAGTGATTTCAGGTTCTAAAGTGGTTTCAGATTTCGAAGAGGTTTCAGGTTCCAATGTGGTTGCAGGTTCCAAAGTGGTTTTAGGTTCCAAAGTGGTTTCAGATTCCAAAGTGGTTCCAGGTTCCAAAGTGGTTCCAGGTAACAAAATGGTTGCAGTTTCAGAAGTCGCTTCATATCCCAAAGTGATTTAAGGTTCTAAAGTGGTTTTAGATTTCGAAGCGGTTTCAGCTTCCAGAGTGGTTCCAGGTTCCAAAGCGGTTTCACCTTCCAAAGTGGATGCAGGTTCCAAAGCGGTTTCAGATTCCAAAGTGGTTTCAGGTCCTGAAGTGGTTTCAGATTCCAAAGTGGTTTCAAGTACCAATGTGGTTTCATATTCCAAAGTGGTTTCTGATTCCAAAGTTATTCCAGTTTCCGAAGTTTTTTCATATTCCAAAGTGGTTTCATATTCCAATGTAGTTTAAGATTCTAAAGAGGTTTCAGGTTTCATAGTGTTTTCAGGTTCCAAAGTGGAGATTCGATACAGGACGGCGAGGGGGTGCACCACAGATGTTGTGCTCAAGCAGACAAGGAGCAGGTAAACCAAGCAGCGATTGCAAAGCAAGTTTCATCGTAGCAATTCCTGCCTTGCGCAGAAGAGATCCAGCCTCCTTTTCAGTCCGGGCTCTTCGTCTGTGCGAGCAGATACCAATCGTTCGTGCACTCCAAACTGGGATACAGGATGGCTGGGGAGGACCCCACAGATGTGGTGCCCAAAAAATTTTAGCTGGCAAACAAAGCAGAGACTGCAAAGCAAGTGCCACCGTAGCAAATCGTGCTGTTGGCACAAGAGATAGAGCAAACTTTTTCAGTCCTGGCTCTTCGTTTGTGCGGGCGGTGACAAATCGTTCGTACATTTCAAACTGGGATTCCAGACAGTGGGGGGGTGCACCACAGATGTTGTGCTCATACGGACTTTTTGCTAGTAAAACATGCAGAGACTGCAAAGTAAGTGTCACCATAGCAAATCCTGCTGTGTGCAGAAGAGATCCAGCAGCCTTTTTCAGTCCCGGCTCTTCGTTTGTGCGGGCGGTGACAAATTGTTCATACACTCCAACCTCGGATTCAGGACACCTGGAGGATGCACCACAGATGTTGTTCTCATACGTACTTTTTGCTAGTAAAACAAGCAGAGACTGCAAAGCATGTGTCACCGTAGCAACTCCTGCTGTGCGAGGAACAGATCCAGCAGCCTCTTTCAGTTGGGGCTCTTCGTTTGTGCGAGAAGAGACCACTCGTTCGTGCACTACAATCTCGGATTCAGGACACCTGGAGAATGCTCCACATATGTTGTGTTCAAACGGACTTTTTCCTTGTAAACCAAGCAGCGGCTGAAAAACAAGTGCCACCATAGCAAATCGTGCTGAGTGCACAGGAGATCCAGCAGCCTCTTTCAGTTCTGGCTCTTCGTTTTTGCGGGCGGTGACAAATCGTTTGTCCACTCCATACTGGGATTCCGGACGCCGGGGGGGTGCACCACAGATGTTGTGCTCATAAGGACGTTTTGTTGTTAAAACAAGTAGCGACTGCAAAGCAAGTGTCACCGTAGAAAATCGTGCTGTGTGCAAACGAGATCTAGCAGCCTCTTTCAGTCCCGGCTCTTCCTCTGTGCGAGCAGAGACAACTCGTGCGTGCACTCCAACCTCGGTTTTTGTACGGCGGGGGGGTGCACTACAGATGTTGTGCCCAAACGGACTTTTGAATTGTAAACCAAGCAGCGGCTGCAAAGCAGATGAAACCGTAGCAAATCATGCTGTGTGCACAGGAGATCCAGCAACCTTTTTCAGTCCTGGCTCTTCGTTTGTACGGGCGTTGACTAATCGTTCGTACACTCCAAACTGGGATTCCGGACAGCGGGGGGTGTACCACAGGTGTTGTTCTCATACGTACTTTTTCCTAGTAAAACAAGAAGCGACTGCAAAGCATGTGTCACCGTAGCAAACCCTGCTGTGTGCAGAACAGATCCAGCACACTCTTTCAGTCCGGGCTCTTCGTCTGTGCGAGAAGAGACCACTCGTTCGTGCAATCCAATCACGGCTTCAGGACAGAGGGGGGTGCACCACAGATGTGGTTCTCATACGAACTTTTTTCTAGTAAAACATGCAGAGACTGCAAAGCAAGCGTCGCCGTAGCAAATCGGGCTGTGTGCAGAAGAGATCTAGCAACCTTTTTCAGTCCTTTCTCTTCGTTTTTGCGGGCGGTGACAAATCGTTTGTCCACTCCATACTGGGATTCCGGATGCCGGGGGGACGCACCACAGATGTTGTGCTCAAACGGACTTTTTCCTTGCAATCCAAGCAGCGACTGCAAAGTAAGTGCCATCGTAGCAAATCGAGCTGTGTGCACAAGAGATAAAGCAGCCTTTTTCAGTCCTGGCTCTTCGTTTGTGCGGGCGGTGACAAATCGTTCGTACACTCCAATCTCGGATTCAGGACACCTGGAGGATGCACCACAGATGTTGTTCTCATATGTACTTTTTGCTAGTAAAACAAGCAGAGACGGCAAAGCATGTGTCACCGTAGCAAATCCTGCTGTGTGAGGAACAGATCCAGCAGCCTTTTTCAGTCCGGGCTCTTCGTCTGTGCGAGCAGAGACAAATCATTCATGAACTCCAAACTCGAATACAGGACACCTGGGGGACGCACCTCAGATGTTGTGTTCAAACGGACTTTTTCCTCGTAAAACAAGCAGCGACTGTAAAGCAAGTACCACCGTAGCAAATCGTGCTGTGTGCACAAGAGCTCCAGCAGCCTTTTTCAGTCCCGGCTCTTCGTCTGTGCGAGCAGAGACCAGTGGTTCGTGCACACCAATCTCAGAGTCAGGACGGCGGGGGGGGACACCACAGATATTGTGCTCAAACGGACTTTTTCGGAAACCAAGCAGCTGCTGCAAGGCAAGTGTCACCGTAGCAAACCCTGCTCTGTGCACAAGAGATCCAGCCGCGTTTTTCAGTCCTGGCACTTCTTCTTCTTTGCGAGCAGAGAGCAATCTATCACGATCTCCAAACTCGGATACGGGACACCTGGAGGATGCACCACAGATGCTGTGCTCAAAAGGACATTTTCCTTATAAACCAAGCAGCGTCTGCAAAGCAGGTGCCACCGTAGCAAATCGTGCTGTGTGCACAGGAGATCCAGCAAGCTTTTTCAGTCCTGGCTCTTCGTTTGTGCGGGCGGTGACAAATCGCTCTTACCCTCCAAACTGGGACTCCCGACAGCGGAGCGGGGCACCACAGATGTAGTTCTCATACGTACTTTTTGCTAGTAAAACAAGAAGAGACTGCAAAGCAAGTGCTACCGCAGCAAATCCTGCTGTGAGCAGAAGAGATCCAGCAGCCTTTTTCAGTCCGGGCTCTTCGTCTGTGCGAGAAGAGACCAGTCGTTCGTGCGCACGAATCTCGGATTCAGGACGGCGGGGGGACGCACCACAGATGTTGTGCTCAAATGGACTTTTTCCTTGCAAACCAAGCAGCGACTGCAAAGCAAGTGCCACTGTAGCAAATCGAGCTGTGTGCACAAGAGATAAAGCAGCCTTTTTCGGCCCTGGCTCTTCGTTTGTGCGGGCGGTGACAAATCGTTCGTACACTCCAAACTGGGATTCCGGACAGCGGGGAGGTGCACCACAGATGTTGTTCTCATACGTACTTTTTGCTAGTAAAACAAGGAGAGACTGCAAAGCATGTGTCACCGTAGCAGATCCTGCTGTGTGAGGAACAGATCCAGCAGCCTTTTTCAGTCCCGGCTCTTCTTCTGTGCGAGCAGAGGCAACTCGTTCGTGCACTCCAATCACGGCTTCTGGACGGCGGGGGGGTGCACCACAGATGTGGTACTCATACGGACTCTTTGCTAGTAAAACATGCAGAGACTGCAAAGCAAGCGTCACCGTATCAAATCGTGCTGTGTGCACAGGAGATCCAGCAACCTTTTTTAGTCCTGGCTCTTCGTTTGTGCGGGCGGTGACAACTCGTTCGTGCACTCCAAACTCGGCTTAAGTACGGCGGGGAGGTGCGCCACAGATGTGGTACTCATACGGACTTTTTGCTGGTAAAACAAGCAGAGACTGCAAAGCAAGCGTCACCGTAGCAAATCGTGCTGTGCGCACAACAGATCCAGCAGCCTCTTTCAGTCCTGGCTCATCGTCTGTGCGAGCAGAGGCAACTCGTTCGTGCACTCCAATCACGGCTTCAGGACGGCGGGGGCTTGCACCACAGATGTGGTTCTCATACGGACTTTTTGCTAGTAAAACATGCAGAGACTGCAAAGCAAGCGTCACCGTAGCAAATCGTGCTGTGTGCACAACAGATCCAGCAACCTTTTTCAGTCCTGGCTCTTCGTTTGTGCGGGTGTTGACTAATCGTTCGTACACTCCGTACTGGGATTCCGGACACCGGGGGGGTGCACCACAGATGTTGTGCTCATAAGGACTTTTTGCTGGTAAAACAAGCAGCGACTGCAAAGCAAGTCTCACCCTAGCAAATCGTGCTGTGTGTAGACGAGATCTAGCAGCCTCTTTCAGTCCCGGCTCTTCGTCTGTGCGAGCAGAGACAACTCGTTCGTGCACTCCAATCTCGGATTCAGGACGGAGGGGGGGTGCACCACAGATGTTGTGTTCAAACGGACTTTTTCCTTGTAAACCAAGCAGCGGCCGCAAAGCAAATGCCACCGTAGCAAATCGTGCTGTGTGAAGAAGAGATCCAGCAACCTTTTTCAGTCCGGGCTCTTCTTCTGTGCGAGCAGAGACAAAACATTCATGAACTCCAAACTCGGATACAGGACACCTGGATGATGCACCACGGATGCTGTGCTCAAAAGGACATTTTCCTTATAAACCAAGCAGCGGCTGCAAAGCAGGTGCCACCGTAGCAAATCGTGCTGTGTGCACAGGAAATCCAGCAACCTTTTTCAGTCCTGGCTCTTCGTTTGTGCGAGCAGAGACCACTCGTTCGTGCACTCCAATCTCGCCTTTAAGGACGGCGGGGGGACGCACCACAGATGCTGTGCTCAAACGGACTTTTTCCTTGCAATCCAAGCAGCGACTGCAAAGTAAGTGCCACCGTAGCAAATCGTGCTGTGTGCACAAGAGATAAAGCAGCCTTTTTCAGTCCTGGCTCTTCGTTTGTGCGGGCGGTGACAAATCGTTCGTACACTCCAATCTCGGATTCAGGACACCTGGAGGATGCACCACAGATGTTGTTCTCATACGTACTTTTTGCTAGTAAAACAAGCAGAGAATGCAAAGCATGTGTCACCGTAGCAAATCCTGCTGTGTGCAGAACAGATCCAGCAGCCTTTTTCAGTCCCAGCTCTTCGTCTGTGCGAGCAGAGGCAACTCGTTAGTGCACTCCAATCACGGCTCCAGGACGGCGGGGGGTGCACCACAGATGTTGTTCAAACGGACTTTTTCCTTGTAAACCAAGCACCGACTGCAAAGCAAGTGCCGCCGTATCAAATCGTGCTGTGTGCACAACAGATCCAGCAGCCTTTTTCAGTCCGGGCTCTTCGTCTGTGCGAGCAGAGACAAATCATTCTTGAACTCCAAACTCGGATACAGGACACCTGGGGGACGCACCTCAGATGTTGTGTTCAAACGGACTTTTTCCTCGTAAAACAAGCAGCGACGGTAAAGCAAGTACCACCGTAGCAAATCGTGCTGTGTGCACAAAAGCTCCAGCAGCCTTTTTCAGTCCCGGCTCTTCGTCTGTGCGAGCAGAGACCAGTGGTTCGTGCGCACCAATCTCAGAGTCAAGACGGCGGGGGGGGACACCACAGATGTTGTGCTCAAACGGACTTTTTCGGAAACCAAGCAGCTGCTGCAAGGCAAGTGTCACCGTAGCAAACCCTGCTCTGTGCACAAGAGATCCAGCCGCGTTTTTCCGTCCTGGCACTTCTTCTTTGCGAGCAGAGAGCAATCTATCACGATCTCCAAACTTGGATACGGGACACCTGGAGGATGCACCACGGATGCTGTGCTCAAAAGGACATTTTCCTTATAAACCAAGCAGCGGCTGCAAAGCAGGTGCCACCGTAGCAAATCGTGCTGTGTGCACAGGAGATCCAGCAAGCTTTTTCAGTCCTGGCTCTTCGTTTGTGCGGGCGGTGACAAATCGCTCTTACCCTCCAAACTGGGACTCCCGACAGCGGAGCGGGGCACCACAGATGTAGTTCTCATACGTACTTTTTGCTAGTAAAACAAGAAGAGACTGCAAAGCAAGTGCTACCGCAGCAAATCCTGCTGTGAGCAGAAGAGATCCAGCAGCCTTTTTCAGTCCGGGCTCTTCGTCTGTGCGAGAAGAGACCAGTCGTTCGTGCGCACGAATCTCGGATTCAGGACGGCGGGGGGACGCACCATAGATGTTGTGCTCAAACGGACTTTTTCCTTGCAAACCAAGCAGCGACTGCAAAGTAAGTGCCACCGTAGCAAATCGAGCTGTGTGCACAAGAGATAAAGCAGCCTTTTTCAGCCCTGGCTCTTCGTTTGTGCGGGCAGTGACAAATCGTTCGTACACTCCAATCTCGGATTCAGGACACCTGGAGGATGCACCAGAGATGTTGTTCTCATACGTACTTTTTGCTAGTAAAACAAGCAGAGACTGCAAAGCATGTGTCACCGTAGCAAATGCTGCTGTGTGAGGAACAGATCCAGCAGCCTTTTTCAGTCCCGCTCTTCGTCTGTGCGAGCAGAGGCAACTCGTTCGTGCACTCCAATCACGGCTTCAGGACGGCGGGGGGGGGTGCACCACAGATGTGGTACTCATACGGACTTTTTGCTGGTAAAACAAGCAGAGACTGCAAAGCAAGAGTCACTGTAGCAAATCCTGCTTTTTCACAGGAGATCCAGCAACCTTTTTCAGTCCTGGCTCTTCGTTTGTGCGAGCAGAGGCAACTCGTTCGTGCACTCCAACCTCGGCTTTAGTACGGCGGGGGGGTGCACCACAGATGTTGTTCTCATACGGCTTTTTTGCTAGTAAAACAAGCAGAGACTGCAAAGCAAGCGTCACCGTAGCAAATCGTGCTGTGTACACAACAGATCCAGCAGCCTCTTTCAGTCCCGGCTCATCGTCTGTTCGAGCAGAGGCAACTCGTTCGTGCACTCCAATCTCGGATTCAGGACGGCTGGGGGGTGCACCACAGATGTTGTTCAAACGGACTTTTTCCTTGTAAACCAAGCACCGACTGCAAAGCAAGTGCCGCCGTATCAAATCGTGCTGTGTGCACAACAGATCCAGCAACCTTTTTCAGTCCGGGCTCTTCGTCTGTGCGAGCAGAGACAAATCATTCTTGAACTCCAAACTCGGATACAGGACACCTGGGGGACGCACCTCAGATGTTGTGTTCAAACGGACTTTTTCCTCGTAAAACAAGCAGCGACGGTAAAGCAAGTACCACCGTAGCAAATCGTGCTGTGTGCACAAGAGCTCCAGCAGCCTTTTTCAGTCCCGGCTCTTCGTCTGTGCGAGCAGAGACCAGTGGTTCGTGCGCACCAATCTCAGAGTCAGGACGGCGGGGGGGGACACCACAGATGTTGTGCTCAAACGGACTTTTTCGGAAACCAAGCAGCTGCTGCAAGGCAAGTGTCACCGTAGCAAACCCTGCTCTGTGCACAAGAGATCCAGCCGCGTTTTTCCGTCCTGGCACTTCTTCTTTGCGAGCAGAGAGCAATCTATCACGATCTCCAAACTTGGATACGGGACACCTGGAGGATGCACCACGGATGCTGTGCTCAAAAGGACATTTTCCTTATAAACCAAGCAGCGGCTGCAAAGCAGGTGCCACCGTAGCAAATCGTGCTGTGTGCACAGGAGATCCAGCAAGCTTTTTCAGTCCTGGCTCTTCGTTTGTGCGGGCGGTGACAAATCGCTCTTACCCTCCAAACTGGGACTCCCGACAGCGGAGCGGGGCACCACAGATGTAGTTCTCATACGTACTTTTTGCTAGTAAAACAAGAAGAGACTGCAAAGCAAGTGCTACCGCAGCAAATCCTGCTGTGAGCAGAAGAGATCCAGCAGCCTTTTTCAGTCCGGGCTCTTCGTCTGTGCGAGAAGAGACCAGTCGTTCGTGTGCACGAATCTCGGATTCAGGACGGCGGGGGGACGCACCATAGATGTTGTGCTCAAACGGACTTTTTCCTTGCAAACCAAGCAGCGACTGCAAAGTAAGTGCCATCGTAGCAAATCGAGCTGTGTGCACAAGAGATAAAGCAGCCTTTTTCAGCCCTGGCTCTTCGTTTGTGCGGGCAGTGACAAATCGTTCGTACACTCCAATCTCGGATTCAGGACACCTGGAGGATGCACCAGAGATGTTGTTCTCATACGTACTTTTTGCTAGTAAAACAAGCAGAGACTGCAAAGCATGTGTCACCGTAGCAAATGCTGCTGTGTGAGGAACAGATCCAGCAGCCTTTTTCAGTCCCGCTCTTCGTCTGTGCGAGCAGAGGCAACTCGTTCGTGCACTCCAATCACGGCTTCAGGACGGCGGGGGGGGTGCACCACAGATGTGGCACTCATACGGACTTTTTGCTGGTAAAACAAGCAGAGACTGCAAAGCAAGCGTCACTGTAGCAAATCGTGCTTTTTCACAGGAGATCCAGCAACCTTTTTCAGTCCTGGCTCTTCGTTTGTGCGGACGGTGACAACTCGCTCGTGCACTCCAACCTCGGCTTTAGTACGGCGGGGGGGTGCACCACAGATGTTGTTCTCATACGGACTTTTTGCTAGTAAAACAAGCAGAGACTGCAAAGCAAGCGTCACCGTAGCAAATCGTGCTGTGTACACAACAGATCCAGCAGCCTCTTTCAGTCCCGGCTCATCGTCTGTTCGAGCAGAGGCAACTCGTTCGTGCACTCCAATCTCGGATTCAGGACGGCTGGGGGGTGCACCACAGATGTTGTTCAAACGGACTTTTTCCTTGTAAACCAAGCACCGACTGCAAAGCAAGTGCCGCCGTATCAAATCGTGCTGTGTGCACAACAGATCCAGCAACCTTTTTCAGTCCGGGCTCTTCGTCTGTGCGAGCAGAGACAAATCATTCTTGAACTCCAAACTCGGATACAGGACACCTGGGGGACGCACCTCAGATGTTGTGTTCAAACGGACTTTTTCCTCGTAAAACAAGCAGCGACGGTAAAGCAAGTACCACCGTAGCAAATCGTGCTGTGTGCACAAGAGCTCCAGCAGCCTTTTTCAGTCCCGGCTCTTCGTCTGTGCGAGCAGAGACCAGTGGTTCGTGCGCACCAATCTCAGAGTCAGGACGGCGGGGGGGGACACCACAGATGTTGTGCTCAAACGGACTTTTTCGGAAACCAAGCAGCTGCTGCAAGGCAAGTGTCACCGTAGCAAACCCTGCTCTGTGCACAAGAGATCCAGCCGCGTTTTTCCGTCCTGGCACTTCTTCTTTGCGAGCAGAGAGCAATCTATCACGATCTCCAAACTTGGATACGGGACACCTGGAGGATGCACCACGGATGCTGTGCTCAAAAGGACATTTTCCTTATAAACCAAGCAGCGGCTGCAAAGCAGGTGCCACCGTAGCAAATCGTGCTGTGTGCACAGGAGATCCAGCAAGCTTTTTCAGTCCTGGCTCTTCGTTTGTGCGGGCGGTGACAAATCGCTCTTACCCTCCAAACTGGGACTCCCGACAGCGGAGCGGGGCACCACAGATGTAGTTCTCATACGTACTTTTTGCTAGTAAAACAAGAAGAGACTGCAAAGCAAGTGCTACCGCAGCAAATCCTGCTGTGAGCAGAAGAGATCCAGCAGCCTTTTTCAGTCCGGGCTCTTCGTCTGTGCGAGAAGAGACCAGTCGTTCGTGTGCACGAATCTCGGATTCAGGACGGCGGGGGGACGCACCATAGATGTTGTGCTCAAACGGACTTTTTCCTTGCAAACCAAGCAGCGACTGCAAAGTAAGTGCCATCGTAGCAAATCGAGCTGTGTGCACAAGAGATAAAGCAGCCTTTTTCAGCCCTGGCTCTTCGTTTGTGCGGGCAGTGACAAATCGTTCGTACACTCCAATCTCGGATTCAGGACACCTGGAGGATGCACCAGAGATGTTGTTCTCATACGTACTTTTTGCTAGTAAAACAAGCAGAGACTGCAAAGCATGTGTCACCGTAGCAAATGCTGCTGTGTGAGGAACAGATCCAGCAGCCTTTTTCAGTCCCGCTCTTCGTCTGTGCGAGCAGAGGCAACTCGTTCGTGCACTCCAATCACGGCTTCAGGACGGCGGGGGGGGTGCACCACAGATGTGGCACTCATACGGACTTTTTGCTGGTAAAACAAGCAGAGACTGCAAAGCAAGCGTCACTGTAGCAAATCGTGCTTTTTCACAGGAGATCCAGCAACCTTTTTCAGTCCTGGCTCTTCGTTTGTGCGGACGGTGACAACTCGCTCGTGCACTCCAACCTCGGCTTTAGTACGGCGGGGGGGTGCACCACAGATGTTGTTCTCATACGGACTTTTTGCTAGTAAAACAAGCAGAGACTGCAAAGCAAGCGTCACCGTAGCAAATCGTGCTGTGTACACAACAGATCCAGCAGCCTCTTTCAGTCCCGGCTCATCGTCTGTTCGAGCAGAGGCAACTCGTTCGTGCAATCCAATCTCGGATTCAGGACGGCTGGGGGGTGCACCACAGATGTTGTTCAAACGGACTTTTTCCTTGTAAACCAAGCAGCGACTGCAAAGCAAGTGCCGCCGTATCAAATCGTGCTGTGTGCACAGGAGATCCAGCAAGCGTTTTCAGTCCTGGCTCTTCGTCTGTGCGAGCAGAGACAAATCATTCATGAACTCCAAACTCGGATACAGGACACCTGGGGGACGCACCTCAGATGTTGTGTTCAAACGGACTTTTTCCTCGTAAAACAAGCAGCGGCTGCAAAGCAAATGCCACCGTAGCAAATCGTGCTCTGTGCACAAGAGATCCAGCAGCATTTTTCAGTCCGGGCTCTTCTTCTGTGCGGGCAGAGACAAAACATTCATGAACTCCAAACTCGGATACAGGACACCTGGATGATGCACCACAGATGCTGTGCTCAAAAGGACATTTTCCTTATAAACCAAGAAGAGACTGCAAAGCAAGTGTCACCGTAGCAAATCGTGCTGTGTGCACAGGAGATCCAGCAACCTTTTTCAGTCCTGGCTCTTCGTTTGTGCGGGCGGTGACAAATCGCTCTTACCCTCCAAACTGGGATTCCGGACAGCGGGGAGGTGCACCACAGATGTTGTTCTCATACGTACTTTTTGCTAGTAAAACAAGCAGAGACTGCAAAGCAAGCGTCACCGTAGCAAATCGTGCTGTGTGCACAACAGATCCAGCAGCCTCTTTCAGTCGGGGCTCATCGTCTGTGCGAGCAGAGGCAACTCGTTCGTGCACTCCAATCTCGGATTCAGGACGGCTGGGGGGGGTGCACCACAGATGTTGTTCAAACGGACTTTTTCCTTGTGAACCAAGCAGCGACTGCAAAGCAAGTGCCGCCGTATCAAATCGTGCTGTGTGCACAGGAGATCCAGCAAGCTTTTTCAGTCCTGGCCCTTCGTTTGTACGGGCGGTGACTAATCGTTCGTACACTCCAAACTGGGATTCCGGACAGCGGGGGTGTGCACCACAGATGTTGTGCTCAAACGGACTTTTTCCTTGTAAACCAAGCAGCGACTGCAAATGTGGTGCCACCGTAGCAAATCGTGCTGTATGCACAAGAGATCCAGCAGCCTTTTTCAGTCCCGGTTCTTCGTCTCTGCGAGCAGAGACCACTCGTTCGTGCGCTCCAAACTGGGATTCAGGACGCCTGGGGAGGGCACCCCTGATGTTGTTCTCACACGGTCTTTTAGCTGGTAAACCAAACAGCGACTTCAAAGCAAGTGTCACCGTAGCAAATCGTGCTGTGTGCAGAACAGATCCAGCAGCCTTTTTCAGTTCTTGCTCTTCGTCTGTGAGAGCAGAGACCAATCTTTCCTGAACTCCATCCTCGCTTTCAGGACACTTTGAGAGTGCACCACAGATTTTGTGCTCAAACGGACGTGCAGCTGGTAAAAAAGCAGCGACTGCAAAGCAAGTGTCACCGTAGCAAATCCTGCGGTGTGCTGAGCAGATCCAGCAGCTTTTTTCAGTCCTGGCTCCTCGTCTCTGCAAGCAGAGACCACTCGTTCGGCCACTCCAAACACGGATTCTGGACGGCCGCGGAGGACACCACTGACATTTTCCCCATAGTACTTTTAGCTGGCAAACCAAGCAGGAGCTTCAAAGCAAGTGTCACCGCAGTAAATCCCGCTGATTGCCGAAGAGATCCAGCAAACTTTTTCAGTCCTGCCTCTTCGTCTGTGCGACCAGAGACCAATCGTTCGTGCACTCCAATCTCGGATTCA
This sequence comes from Ara ararauna, assembly GCA_028858755.1. Classification (NCBI taxonomy): domain Eukaryota; kingdom Metazoa; phylum Chordata; class Aves; order Psittaciformes; family Psittacidae; genus Ara; species Ara ararauna. The sequence continues at coordinate 11,062,922 of CM054384.1, forward strand.
GGACGCCAGGGGGGTGCACCACAGATGTTGTGCTCAAACGGACATGGTGCTGGTAAACCAAGCAGCGACTGCAAAGGAAGTCTTACCGTAGAAAATCCTTCTGTGTGCAGAAGAGATCCAGCAGCCTTTTTCAGTCCTGGCTCTTCGTCTGTGCGAGCAGAGACCAATCGTTCGTGCACTCCAAACTCGGAAGCAAGACGGCGGGGGGGGTGGGGGGGCACCACAGATGTTGTGCTCAAACGGACTTTTAGCTGGAACACCAAGCAGCGATTGCAAAGCAAGCGTCGCCGTAGCAAATCGGGCTGTGTGCAGAAGAGATCTAGCAACCCTTTTCAGTCCTTTCTCTTCGTTTTTGCGGGCGGTGACAAATCGTTTGTACACTCCATACTGGGATTCCGGACGCCGGGGGGGTGCACCACAGATGTTGTGCTCAAACAGACTCTTAAATTGTAAACCAAGCAGCGGCTGCAAAGCAGGTGAAACCGTAGCAAATCGTGCTGTGTGCACAGGAGATCCAGCAAACTTGTTCAGTCCTGGCTCTTAGTTTGTACGGGCGGTGACTAAGGGTTCGTACACTCCAAACTGGGATTCCGGACAGCGGGGAGGTGCACCACAGATGTTGTTCTCATACTTACTTTTTGCTAGTAAAACAAGCAGAGACTGCAAAGCATGTGTCACCGTAGCAAATCCTGCTGTGTGAGGAACAGATCCAGCAGCCTTTTTCAGTCCCGGCTCTTCGTCTGTGCGAGCAGAGGCAACTCGTTCGTGCACTCCAATCACGGCTTCTGGACGGCGGGGGGGTGCACCACAGATGTGGTACTCATACGGACTTTTTGCTAGTAAAACATGCAGAGACTGCAAAGCAAGCGTCACCGTATCAAATCGTGCTGTGTGCACAAGAGATCCAGCAACCTTTTTTAGTCCTGGCTCTTCGTTTGTGCGGGCGGTGACAACTCGTTCGTGCACTCCAACCTCGACTTTAGTACGGCGCGGAGGTGCACCACAGATGTGGTTCTCATACGGAGTTTTTGCTAGTAAAACATGCAGAGACTGCAAAGCAAGCGTCACCGTAGCAAATCGTGCTGTGCGCACAACAGATCCAGCAACCTCTTTCAGTCCCGGCTCATCGTCTGTGCGAGCAGAGGCAACTCGTTCGTGCACTCCAATCACGGCTTCAGGACGGCGGGGGCTTGCACCACAGATGTGGTTCTCATATGAACTTTTTGCTAGTAAAACATGCAGAGACTGCAAAGCAAGCGTCACCGTATCAAATCGTGCTGTGTGCAGAACAGATCCAGCAACACTTTTCAGTCGTGGCTCTTCGTTTGTGCGAGCAGAGACCAATCGTTCGTGAACTCCAATCTTGGATTCAGGACGGTGGGGGGATGCACCACAGAAGTTGTGCTCAAACGGACTTTTAGCCGGAAAACCAAGCAGCGATTGTAAAGCAAGCGTCACAGTACCAAATCCTGCTGTGTGCAGAAGAGATCCAGCAGCCTTTTTCTGTCCCGGCTCTTCGTCTGTGCCAGCAGAGACCACTCGTTCTTGCACTCCAATCTCGCCTTTAAGGCGGAGGGGGGGTGCACCACAGATGTTGTTCTCATACGTCCTTTTTTCTAGTAAAACATGCAGAGACTGCAAAGCAAGCGTCGCCGTAGCAAATCGGGCTGTGTGCAGAAGAGATCTAGCAACCTTTTTCAGTCCTTCCTCTTCGTTTTTGCAGGCGGTGACAAGTCGTTTGTACACTCCATCCTGGGATTCCGGACGGCGGGGGGGTGCACCACAGATGTTGTGCTCATAAGGACTTTTTGTTGTTAAAACAAGTAGCGACTGCAAAGCAAGTGTCACCGTAGGAAATCCTGCTGTGTGCAGAACAGATCCAGCAGCCTCTTTCAGTCGGGGCTCCTCGTCTGTGCGAGAAGAGACCACTCGTTCGTGCGCACGAATCCCGGATTCAGGACGGCGGGGGGGTGCACCACAGATGTTGTGCTCAAACGGACTTTTAAATTGTAAACCAAGCAGCGGCTGCAAAGCAGGTGAAACCGTAGCAAATCGTGCTGTGTGCACAGGAGATCCAGCAAACTTGTTCAGTCCTGGCTCTTCGTTTGTACGGGCGGTGACTAATCGCTCGTACACTCCAAACTGGGATTCCGGACAGCGGGGAGGTGCACCACAGATGTTGTTCTCATACGTACTTTTTGCTAGTAAAACAAGCAGAGCCTGCAAAGCAAGCGTCACAGTACCAAATCCTGCTGTGTGCACAACAGATCCAGCAGGCTCTTTCAGTCCCGGCTCATCGTCTGTGCGAGCAGAGGCAACTCGTTCGTGCACTCCAATCTCGGATTCAGGACGGCTGGGGGGGGTGCACCACAGATGTTGTTCAAACGGACTTTTTCCTTGTGAACCAAGCAGCGACTGCAAAGCAAGCACTGCCGTATCAAATCATGCTGTGTGCACAGGAGATCCAGCAAGCTTTTTCAGTCCTGGCCCTTCGTTTGTACGGGCGGTGACTAATCGTTCCTACACTCCAAACTGGGATTCCGGACAGCGGGGGTGTGCACCACAGATGTTGTGCTCAAACGGACTTTTTGTTGTTAAAACAAGTAGCGACTGCAAAGCAAGTGTCACCGTAGGAAATCCTGCTGTGTGCAGAAGAGATCCAGCAGCCTCTTTCAGTCGGGGCTCCTCGTCTGTGCGAGAAGAGACCACTCGTTCGTGCGCACGAATCCCGGATTCAGGACGGCGGGGGGGTGCACCACAGATGTTGTGCTCAAACGGACTTTTAAATTGTAAACCAAGCAGCGGCTGCAAAGCAGGTGAAACCGTAGCAAATCGTGCTGTATGCACAGGAGATCCAGCAAACTTGTTCAGTCCTGGCTCTTCGTTTGTACGGGCGGTGACTAATCGTTCGTACACTCCAAACTGGGATTCCGGACAGCGGGGAGGTGCACCACAGATGTTGTTCTCATACGTACTTTTTGCTAGTAAAACAAGCAGAGACTGCAAAGCAAGCGTCACCGTAGCAAATCCTGCTGTGTGAGGCACAGATCCAGCAGCCTTTTTCAGTCCCGGCTCTTCGTCTGTGCGAGCAGAGGCAACTCGTTTGTGCACTCCAATCACGGCTTCAGGACGGCTGGGGGGGTGCACCACAGATGTGGTACTCATACGGACTTTTTGCTAGTAAAACATGCAGAGACTTCAAAGCAAGCGTCGCCGTATCAAATCGTGCTTTGTGCACAAGAGATCCAGCAACCTTTTTTAGTCCTGGCCCTTCGTTTGTGCAGGCGGTGACAACTCGTTCGTGCACTCCAACCTCGGCTTTAGTACGGCGCGGAGGTGCACCACAGATGTGGTTCTCATACGTACTTTTTGCTAGTAAAACAAGCAGAGACTGCAAAGCAAGCGTCACCGTAGCAAATCGTGCTGTGCGCACAACAGATCCAGCAGCCTCTTTCAGTCCCGGCTCATCGTCTGTGCGAGCAGAGGCAACTCGTTCGTGCACTCCAATCACGGCTTCAGGATGGCGGGGGCTTGCACCACAGATGTGGTTCTCATACGACCTTTTTGCTAGTAAAACATGCAGAGACTGCAAAGCAAGCGTCACCGTATCAAATCCTGCTGTGTGCAGAACAGATCCAGCAACACTTTTCAGTCCTGGCTCTTCGTTTGTGCGAGCAGAGACCAATCGTTCGTGAACTCCAATCTCGGATTCAGGACGGCGGGGGGATGCACCACAGAAGTTGTGCTCAAACGGACTTTTAGCTGGAACACCAAGCAGCGATTGCAAAGCAAGCGTCACAGTACCAAATCCTGCTGTGCGCAGAAGAGATCCAGCAGCCTTTTTCTGTCCCGGCTCTTCGTCTGTGCCAGCAGAGACCACTCGTTCTTGCGCTCCAATCTCGCCTTTAAGGCGGAGGGGGGGTGCACCACAGATGTTGTTTTCATACGTCCTTTTTTCTAGTAAAACATGCAGAGACTGCAAAGCAAGCGTCGCCGTAGCAAATCGGGCTGTGTGCAGAAGAGATCTAGCAACCTTTTTCAGTCCTTTCTCTTCGTTTTTGCGGGCGGTGACAAGTCGTTTGTACACTCCATCCTGGGATTCCGGACGCCGGGGGGGTGCACCACAGATGTTGTGCTCATAAGGACTTTTTGTTGTTAAAACAAGTAGCGACTGCAAAGCAAGTGTCACCGTAGCAAATCCTGCTGTGTGCAGAAGAGATCCAGCAGCCTTTTTCAGTCCTGGCTCTTCTTCTGTGCGAGCAGAGACCACTCGTTCGTGCACTCCAAACTGGGATTCAGGGCGCCTGGTGAGGGCACCACAGATGTTTTTCTCATACGGAGTTTTTTGTGGTAAAAGAAGCAGCGACTGCAAAGGAAGTGTTACCGCAGCAAATCCTGCGGTGTGCTGAGCAGATCCAGCAGCATTTTTCAGTCCTGGCTCCTCGTCTGTGCAAGCAGAGACCACTCGTTCGGCCACTCCAAACACGGATTCTGGACGGCTGCGGAGGACACCACTGATATTTTCCCCATAGTACTTTTAGCTGGCAAACCAAGCAGCAGCTTCAAAGCAAGTGTCACCGCAGTAAATCCCGCTGATTGCCGAAGAGATCCAGCAGCCTTTTTCAGTCCTGCCTCTTCGTCTGTGCGAGCAGAGACCAATCGTTCGTGCACTCCAATCTCGGATTCAGGACGCCGGGGGGGTGCACCACAGATGTTGTGCTCAAACGGACATGGTGCTGGTAAACCAAGCAGCGACTGCAAAGGAAGTCTTACTGCAGAAAATCCTTCTGTGTGCAGAAGAGATCCAGCAGCCTTTTTCAGTCCTAGCTCTTCGTCTGTGCGAGCAGAGACCAATCGTTCGTGCACTCCAAACTCGGACGCAAGACGGCGGGGGGGGGGGGGGCACCACAGATGTTGTGCTCAAACGGACTTTTAGCTGGAACACCAAGCAGCGATTGCAAAGCAAGCGTCGCCGTAGCAAATCGGGCTGTGTGCAGAAGAGATCTAGCAACCTTTTTCAGTCCTTTCTCTTCGTTTTTGCGGGCGGTGACAAATCGTTTGTACACTCCATCGTGGGATTCCGGACGCCGGGGGGGTGCACCACAGATGTTGTGCTCAAACGGACTTTTAAATTGTAAACCAAGCAGCGGCTGCAAAGCAGGTGAAACCGTAGCAAATCGTGCTGTGTGCACAGGAGATCCAGCAAACTTGTTCAGTCCTGGCTCTTCGTTTGTATGGGCGGTGACTAATCGTTCGTACACTCCAAACTGGGATTCCGGACAGCGAGGAGGTGCACCACAGATGTTGTTCTCATACTTACTTTTTGCTAGTAAAACAAGCAGAGACTGCAAAGCAAGCGTCACCGTAGCAAATCCTGCTGTGTGAGGCACAGATCCAACAGCCTTTTTCAGACCCGCCTCTTCGTCTGTGCGAGCAGAGGCAACTCGTTCGTGCACTCCAATCACGGCTTCAGGACGGCGGGGGGGTGCACCACAGATGTGGTACTCATACGGACTTTTTGCAAGTAAAACATGCAGAGACTGCAAAGCAAGCGTCACCGTATCAAATCGTGCTGTGTGCACAAGAGATCCAGCAACCTTTTTTAGTCCTGGCTCTTCGTTTGTGAGGGCGGTGACAACTCGTTCGTGCACTCCAACCTCGGCTTTAGTACGGCGCGGAGGTGCACCACAGATGTGGTTCTCATACGTACTTTTTGCTAGTAAAACAAGCAGAGACTGCAAAGCAAGCGTCACCGTAGCAAATCGTGCTGTGCGCACAACAGATCCAGCAACCTCTTTCAGTCCCGGCTCATCGTCTGTGCGAGTAGAGGCAACTCGTTCGTGCACTCCAATCACGGCTGCAGGACGGCGGGGGCTTGCACCACAGATGTGGTTCTCATACGAACTTTTTGCTAGTAAAACATGCAGAGACTGCAAAGCAAGCGTCACCGTATCAAATCGTGCTGTGTGCAGAACAGATCCAGCAACACTTTTCAGTCCTGGCTCTTCGTTTGTGCGAGCAGAGACCAATCGTTCGTGAACTCCAATCTCGGATTCAGGACGGCGGGGGGATGCACCACAGAAGTTGTGCTCAAACGGACTTTTAGCTGGAACACCAAGCAGCGATTGCAAAGCAAGCGTCACAGTACCAAATCCTGCTGTGTGCAGAAGAGATCCAGCAGCCTTTTTCTGTCCCGGCTCTTCGTCTGTGCCAGCAGAGACCACTCGTTCTTGCACTCCAATCTCGCCTTTAAGGCGGAGGGGGGGTGCACCACAGATGTTGTTCTCATACGTCCTTTTTTCTAGTAAAACATGCAGAGCCTGCAAAGCAAGCGTCGCCGTAGCAAATCGGGCTGTGTGCAGAAGAGATCTAGCAACCTTTTTCAGTCCTTCCTCTTCGTTTTTGCAGGCGGTGACAAGTCGTTTGTACACTCCATCCTGGGATTCCGGACGCCGGGGGGGTGCACCACAGATGTTGTGCTCATAAGGACTTTTTGTTGTTAAAACAAGTAGCGACTGCAAAGCAAGTGTCACCGTAGGAAATCCTGCTGTGTGCAGAAGAGATCCAGCAGCCTCTTTCAGTCGGGGCTCCTCGTCTGTGCGAGAAGAGACCACTCGTTCGTGCGCACGAATCCCGGATTCAGGACGGCGGGGGGGTGCACCACAGATGTTGTGCTCAAACGGACTTTTAAATTGTAAACCAAGCAGCGGCTGCAAAGCAGGTGAAACCGTAGCAAATCGTGCTGTGTGCACAGGAGATCCAGCAAACTTGTTCAGTCCTGGCTCTTCGTTTGTACGGGCGGTGACTAATCGTTCGTACACTCCAAACTGGGATTCCGGACAGCGGGGAGGTGCACCACAGATGTTGTTCTCATACGTACTTTTTGCTAGTAAAACAAGCAGAGACTGCAAAGCAAGCGTCACCGTTGCAAATCGTGCTGTGTGCACAACAGATCCAGCAGCCTCTTTCAGTCCCGGCTCATCGTCTGTGCGAGCAGAGGCAACTCGTTCGTGCACTCCAATCTCGGATTCAGGACGGCTGGGGGGGTGCACCACAGATGTTGTTCAAACGGACTTTTTCCTTGTGAACCAAGCAGCGACTGCAAAGCAAGTGCCGCCGTATCAAATCGTGCTGTGTGCACAGGAGATCCAGCAAGCTTTTTCAGTCCTGGCCCTTCGTTTGTACGGGCGGTGACTAATCGTTCGTACACTCCAAACTGGGATTCCGGACAGCGGGGGTGTGCACCACAGATGTTGCGCTCAAACGGACTTTTTCCTTGTAAACCAAGCAGCGACTGCAAATGTGGTGCCACCGTAGCAAATCGTGCTGTATGCACAAGAGATCCAGCAGCCTTTTTCAGTCCCGGTTCTTCGTCTCTGCGAGCAGAGACCACTCGTTCGTGCGCGCGAATCTCGGATTCAGGACGCCGGGGGGGTGCACCACAGATGTTGTTCTCATACGGTCTTTTTTCTAGTAAAACATGCAGAGACTGCAAAGGAAGCATCGCCGTAGCAAATCCTGCTGTGTGCAGAAGAGATCCAGTGGCCTTTTTCAGTCCCGGTTCTTCGTCTCTGCGAGCAGAGACCGCTCGTTCGTGCACTCCAAACTGGGATTCAGGACGCCTGGGGAGGGCACCACTGATGTTGTTCTCACACGGTCTTTTAGCTGGTAAACCAAACAGCGACTTCAAAGCAAGTGTCACCGTAGCAAATCGTGCTGTGTGCAGAACAGATCCAGCAGCCTTTTTCAGTTCTTGCTCTTCGTCTGTGCGAGCAGAGACCAATCTTTCCTGAACTCCATCCTCGCTTTCAGGACACTTTGAGAGTGCACCACAGATTTTGTGCTCAAACGGACGTGCAGCTGGTAAAAAAGCAGCGACTGCAAAGCAAGTGTCATCGTAGCAAATCCTGCTGTGCGCACAACAGATCCAGCAGCCTTTTCCAGTCCCGGCTCATCGTCTGTGCGAGCAGAGGCAACTCGTTCGTGCACTCCAATCACGGCTTCAGGACGGCGGGGGGGTGCACCACAGATGTGGTACTCGTACGGACTTTTTGCTAGTAAAACATGCAGAGACTGCAAAGCAAGCGTCACCGTAGCAAATCGTGCTGTGCGCACAACAGATCCAGCAACCTCTTTCAGTCCCGGCTCATCGTCTGTGCGAGCAGAGGCAACTCGTTCGTGCACTCCAATCACGGCTTCAGGACGGCGGGGGCTTGCACCACAGATGTGGTTCTCATACGACCTTTTTGCTAGTAAAACATGCAGAGACTGCAAAGCAAGCGTCACCGTATCAAATCGTGCTGTGTGCAGAACAGATCCAGCAACACTTTTCAGTCCTGGCTCTTCGTTTGTGCGAGCAGAGACCAATCGTTCGTGAACTCCAATCTCGGATTCAGGACGGCGGGGGGATGCACCACAGAAGTTGTGCTCAAACGGACTTTTAGCTGGAACACCAAGCAGCGATTGCAAAGCAAGCGTCACAGTACCAAATCCTGCTGTGTGCAGAAGAGATCCAGCAGCCTTTTTCCGTCCCTGCTCTTCGTCTGTTCCAGCAGAGACCACTCGTTCTTGCACTCCAATCTCGCCTTTAAGGCGGAGGGGGGGTGCACCACAGATGTTGTTCTCATACGTCCTTTTTTCTAGTAAAACATGCAGAGACTGCAAAGCAAGCGTCGCCGTAGCAAATCGGGCTGTGTGCAGAAGAGATCTAGCAACCTTTTTCAGTCCTTTCTCTTCGTTTTTGCGGGCGGTGACAAGTCGTTTGTACACTCCATCCTGGGATTCCGGACGCCGGGGGGGTGCACCACAGATGTTGTGCTCATAAGGACTTTTTGTTGTTAAAACAAGTAGCGACTGCAAAGCAAGTGTCACCGTAGGAAATCCTGCTGTGTGCAGAACAGATCCAGCAGCCTCTTTCAGTCGGGGCTCCTCGTCTGTGCGAGAAGAGACCACTCGTTCGTGCGCACGAATCCCGGATTCAGGACGGCGGGGGGGTGCACCACAGATGTTGTGCTCAAACGGACTTTTAAATTGTAAACCAAGCAGCGGCTGCAAAGCAGGTGAAACCGTAGCAAATCGTGCTGTGTGCACAGGAGATCCAGCAAACTTGTTCAGTCCTGGCTCTTCGTTTGTACGGGCGGTGACTAATCGCTCGCACACTCCAAACTGGGATTCCGGACAGCGGGGAGGTGCACCACAGATGTTGTTCTCATACGTACTTTTTGCTAGTAAAACAAGCAGAGACTGCAAAGCAAGCGTCACCGTAGGAAATCCTGCTGTGTGCACAACAGTTCCAGCAGCCTCTTTCAGTCGGGGCTCCTCGTCTGTGCGAGAAGAGACCACTCGTTCGTGCGCACGAATCCCGGATTCAGGACGGCGGGGGGGTGCACCACAGATGTTGTGCTCAAACGGACTTTTAAATTGTAAACCAAGCAGCGGCTGCAAAGCAGGTGAAACCGTAGCAAATCGTGCTGTGTGCACAGGAGATCCAGCAAACTTGTTCAGTCCTGGCTCTTCGTTTGTACGGGCGGTGACTAATCGTTCGTACACTCCAAACTGGGATTCCGGACAGCGGGGAGGTGCACCACAGATGTTGTTCTCATACGTACTTTTTGCTAGTAAAACAAGCAGAGACTGCAAAGCAAGCGTCACCTTAGCAAATCGTGCTGTGTGCACAACAGATCCAGCAGCCTCTTTCAGTCCCGGCTCATCGTCTGTGCGAGCAGAGGCAACTCGTTCGTGCACTCCAATCTCGGATTCAGGACGGCTGGGGGGGGGTGCACCACAGATGTTGTTCAAACGGACTTTTTCCTTGTGAACCAAGCAGCGACTGCAAAGCAAGTGCCGCCGTATCAAATCGTGCTGTGTGCACAGGAGATCCAGCAAGCTTTTTCAGTCCTGGCCCTTCGTTTGTACGGGCGGTGACTAATCGTTCGTACACTCCAAACTGGGATTCCGGACAGCGGGGGTGTGCACCACAGATGTTGTGCTCAAACGGACTTTTTCCTTGTAAACCAAGCAGCGACTGCAAATGTGGTGCCACCGTAGCAAATCGTGCTGTATGCACAAGAGATCCAGCAGCCTTTTTCAGTCCCGGTTCTTCGTCTCTGCGAGCAGAGACCACTCGTTCGTGCGCTCCAAACTGGGATTCAGGACGCCTGGGGAGGGCACCACTGATGTTGTTCTCACACGGTCTTTTAGCTGGTAAACCAAACAGCGACTTCAAAGCAAGTGTCACCGTAGCAAATCGTGCTGTGTGCAGAACAGATCCAGCAGCCTTTTTCAGTTCTTGCTCTTCGTCTGTGCGAGCAGAGACCAATCTTTCCTGAACTCCATCCTCGCTTTCAGGACACTTTGAGAGTGCACCACAGATTTTGTGCTCAAACGGACGTGCAGCTGGTAAAAAAGCAGCGACTGCAAAGCAAGTGTCACCGTAGCAAATCCTGCTGTGTGCAGAAGAGATCCAGCAGCCTTTTTCAGTCCTGGCTCTTCTTCTGTGCGAGCAGAGACCACTCGTTCGTGCACTCCAAACTGGGATTCAGGGCGCCTGGTGAGGGCACCACAGATGTTTTTCTCATACGGAGTTTTTTGTGGTAAAAGAAGCAGCGACTGCAAAGGAAGTGTTACCGCAGCAAATCCTGCGGTGTGCTGAGCAGATCCAGCAGCTTTTTTCAGTCCTGGCTCCTCGTCTGTGCAAGCAGAGACCACTCGTTCGGCCACTCCAAACACGGATTCTGGACGGCCGCGGAGGACACCACTGATATTTTCCCCATAGTACTTTTAGCTGGCAAACCAAGCAGCAGCTTCAAAGCAAGTGTCACCGCAGTAAATCCCGCTGATTGCCGAAGAGATCCAGCAAACTTTTTCAGTCCTGCCTCTTCGTCTGTGCGAGCAGAGACCAATCGTTCGTGCACTCCAATCTCGGATTCAGGATGCCGGGGGGGTGCACCACAGATGTTGTGCTCAAACGGACATGGTGCTGGTAAACCAAGCAGCGACTGCAAAGGAAGTCTTACCGTAGAAAATCCTTCTGTGTGCAGAAGAGATCCAGCAGCCTTTTTCAGTCCTGGCTCTACGTCTGTGCGAGCAGAGACCAATCGTTCGTGCACTCCAAACTCGGACGCAAGACGGCGGGGGGGGGGGGGGGGGGGGGGGCCACCACAGATGTTGTGCTCAAACGGACTTTTAGCTGGAACACCAAGCAGCGATTGCAAAGCAAGCGTCGCCGTAGCAAATCGGGCTGTGTGCAGAAGAGATCTAGCAACCTTTTTCAGTCCTTTCTCTTCGTTTTTGCGGGCGGTGACAAATCGTTTGTACACTCCATACTGGGATTCCGGACGGCGGGGGGGTGCACCACAGATGTTGTGCTCAAACGGACTTTTAAATTGTAAACCAAGCAGCGGCTGCAAAGCAGGTGAAACCGTAGCAAATCGTGCTGTGTGCACAGGAGATCCAGCAAACTTGTTCAGTCCTGGCTCTTCGTTTGTACGGGCGGTGACTAATCGTTCGTACACTCCAAACTGGGATTCCGGACAGCGGGGAGGTGCACCACAGATGTTGTTCTCATACTTACTTTTTCCTAGTAAAACAAGCAGAGACTGCAAAGCATGTGTCACCGTAGCAAATCCTGCTGTGTGAGGAACAGATCCAGCAGCCTTTTTCATTCCCGGCTCATCGTCTGTGCGAGCAGAGGCAACTCGTTCGTGCACTCCAATCACGGCTTCAGGACGGCGGGGGGGTGCACCACAGATGTGGTACTCATACGGACTTTTTGCTAGTAAAACATGCAGAGATTGCAAAACAAGCGTCACCGTAGCAAATCGTGCTGTGCGCACAACAGATCCAGCAACCTCTTTCAGTCCCGGCTCATCGTCTGTGCGAGCAGAGGCAACTCGTTCGTGCACTCCAATCACGGCTTCAGGACGGCGGGGGCTTGCACCACAGATGTGGTTCTCATACGACCTTTTTGCTAGTAAAACATGCAGAGACTGCAAAGCAAGCGTCACCGTATCAAATCGTGCTGTGTGCAGAACAGATCCAGCAACACTTTTCAGTCCTGGCTCTTCGTTTGTGCGAGCAGAGACCAATCGTTCGTGAACTCCAATCTCGGATTCAGGACGGCGGGGGGATGCACCACAGAAGTTGTGCTCAAACGGACTTTTAAATTGTAAACCAAGCAGCGGCTGCAAAGCAAGCGTCACAGTACCAAATCCTTCTGTGTGCAGAAGAGATCCAGCAGCCTTTTTCCGTCCCTGCTCTTCGTCTGTTCCAGCAGAGACCACTCGTTCTTGCGCTCCAATCTCGCCTTTAAGGCGGAGGGGGGGTGCACCACAGATGTTGTTCTCATACGTCCTTTTTTCTAGTAAAACATGCGGAGACTGCAAAGCAAGCGTCGCCGTAGCAAATCGGGCTGTGTGCAGAAGAGATCTAGCAACCTTTTTCAGTCCTTTCTCTTCGTTTTTGCGGGCGGTGACAAATCGTTTGTACACTCCATCGTGGGATTCCGGACGCCGGGGGGGTGCACCACAGATGTTGTGCTCAAACGGACTTTTAAATTGTAAACCAAGCAGCGGCTGCAAAGCAGGTGAAACCGTAGCAAATCGTGATGTGTGCACAGGAGATCCAGCAAACTTGTTCAGTCCTGGCTCTTCGTTTGTACGGGCGGTGACTAATCGTTCGTACACTCCAAACTGGGATTCCGGACAGCGGGGAGGTGCACCACAGATGTTGTTCTCATACTTACTTTTTCCTAGTAAAACAAGCAGAGACTGCAAAGCATGTGTCACCGTAGCAAATCCTGCTGTGTGAGGAACAGATCCAGCAGCCTTTTTCAGTCCCGGCTCATCGTCTGTGCGAGCAGAGGCAACTCGTTCGTGCACTCCAATCACGGCTTCAGGACGGCGGGGGGGTGCACCACAGATGTGGTACTCGTACGGACTTTTTGCTAGTAAAACATGCAGAGACTGCAAAGCAAGCGTCACCGTAGCAAATCGTGCTGTGTGCACAGGAGATCCAGCAACCTCTTTCAGTCCCGGCTCATCGTCTGTGCGAGCAGAGGCAACTCGTTCGTGCACTCCAATCACGGCTTCAGGACGGCGGGGGCTTGCACCACAGATGTGGTTCTCATACGACCTTTTTGCTAGTAAAACATGCAGAGACTGCAAAGCAAGCGTCACCGTATCAAATCGTGCTGTGTGCAGAACAGATCCAGCAACACTTTTCAGTCCTGGCTCTTCGTTTGTGCGAGCAGAGACCAATCGTTCGTGAACTCCAATCTCGGATTCAGGACGGCGGGGGGATGCACCACAGAAGTTGTGCTCAAACGGACTTTTAGCTGGAACACCAAGCAGCGATTGCAAAGCAAGCGTCACAGTACCAAATCCTGCTGTGTACAGAAGAGATCCAGCAGCCTTTTTCCGTCCCTGCTCTTCGTCTGTTCCAGCAGAGACCACTCGTTCTTGCACTCCAATGTCGCCTTTAAGGCGGAGGGGGGGTGCACCACAGATGTTGTTCTCATACGTCCTTTTTTCTAGTAAAACATGCAGAGACTGCAAAGCAAGCGTCGCCGTAGCAAATCGGGCTGTGTGCAGAAGAGATCTAGCAACCTTTTTCAGTCCTTTCTCTTCGTTTTTGCGGGCGGTGACAAGTCGTTTGTACACTCCATCCTGGGATTCCGGACGCCGGGGGGGTGCACCACAGATGTTGTGCTCATAAGGACTTTTTGTTGTTAAAACAAGTAGCGACTGCAAAGCAAGTGTCACCGTAGGAAATCCTGCTGTGTGCAGAACAGATCCAGCAGCCTCTTTCAGTCGGGGCTCCTCGTCTGTGCGAGAAGAGACCACTCGTTCGTGCGCACGAATCCCGGATTCAGGACGGCGGGGGGGTGCACCACAGATGTTGTGCTCAAATGGACTTTTAAATTGTAAACCAAGCAGCGGCTGCAAAGCAGGTGAAACCGTAGCAAATCGTGCTGTGTGCACAGGAGATCCAGCAAACTTGTTCAGTCCTGGCTCTTCGTTTGTACGGGCGGTGACTAATCGCTCGTACACTCCAAACTGGGATTCCGGACAGCGGGGAGGTGCACCACAGATGTTGTTCTCATACGTACTTTTTGCTAGTAAAACAAGCAGAGACTGCAAAGCAAGCGTCACCGTAGCAAATCGGGCTGTGTGCAGAACAGATCCAGCAGCCTCTTTCAGTCGGGGCTCCTCGTCTGTGCGAGAAGAGACCACTCGTTCGTGCGCACGAATCCCGGATTCAGGACGGCGGGGGGGTGCACCACAGATGTTGTGCTCAAACGGACTTTTAAATTGTAAACCAAGCAGCGGCTGCAAAGCAGGTGAAACCGTAGCAAATCGTGCTGTGTGCACAGGAGATCCAGCAAACTTGTTCAGTCCTGGCTCTTCGTTTGTATGGGCGGTGACTAATCGTTCGTACACTCCAAACTGGATTCCGGACAGCGGGGAGGTGCACCACAGATGTTGTTCTCATACGTACTTTTTGCTAGTAAAACAAGCAGAGACTGCAAAGCAAGCGTCACCGTAGCAAATCGTGCTGTGTGCACAACAGATCCAGCAGCCTCTTTCAGTCCCGGCTCATCGTCTGTGCGAGCAGAGGCAACTCGTTCGTGCACTCCAATCTCGGATTCAGGACGGCTGGGGGGGGGTGCACCACAGATGTTGTTCAAACGGACTTTTTCCTTGTGAACCAAGCAGCGACTGCAAAGCAAGTGCCGCCGTATCAAATCGTGCTGTGTGCACAGGAGATCCAGCAAGCTTGTTCAGTCCTGGCCCTTCGTTTGTACGGGGCGGTGACTAATCGTTCGTACACTCCAAACTGGGATTCCGGACAGCGGGGGTGTGCACCACAGATGTTGTGCTCAAACGGACTTTTTCCTTGTAAACCAAGCAGCGACTGCAAATGTGGTGCCACCGTAGCAAATCGTGCTGTATGCACAAGAGATCCAGCAGCCTTTTTCAGTCCCGGTTCTTCGTCTCTGCGAGCAGAGACCACTCGTTCGTGCGCTCCAAACTGGATTCAGGACGCCTGGGGAGGGCACCACTGATGTTGTTCTCACACGGTCTTTTAGCTGGTAAACCAAACAGCGACTTCAAAGCAAGTGTCACCGTAGCAAATCGTGCTGTGTGCAGAACAGATCCAGCAGCCTTTTCAGTTCTTGCTCTTCGTCTGTGCGAGCAGAGACCAATCTTTCCTGAACTCCATCCTCGCTTTCAGGACACTTTGAGAGTGCACCACAGATTTTGTGCTCAAACGGACGTGCAGCTGGTAAAAAAGCAGCGACTGCAAAGCAAGTGTCACCGTAGCAAATCCTGCTGTGTGCAGAAGAGATCCAGCAGCCTTTTTCAGTCCTGGCTCTTCTTCTGTGCGAGCAGAGACCACTCGTTCGTGCACTCCAAACTGGGATTCAGGGCGCCTGGTGAGGACACCACAGATGTTTTTCTCATACGGAGTTTTTTGTGGTAAAAGAAGCAGCGACTGCAAAGGAAGTGTTACCGCAGCAAATCCTGCGGTGTGCTGAGCAGATCCAGCAGCTTTTTTCAGTCCTGGCTCCTCGTCTGTGCAAGCAGAGACCACTCGTTCGGCCACTCCAAAGACGGATTCTGGACGGCCGCGGAGGACACCACTGATATTTTCCCCATAGTACTTTTAGCTGGCAAACCAAGCAGCAGCTTCAAAGCAAGTGTCACCGCAGTAAATCCCGCTGATTGCCGAAGAGATCCAGCAAACTTTTTCAGTCCTGCCTCTTCGTCTGTGCGAGCAGAGACCAATCGTTCGTGCACTCCAATCTCGGATTCAGGACGCCGGGGGGGTGCACCACAGATGTTGTGCTCAAACGGACATGGTGCTGGTAAACCAAGCAGCGACTGCAAAGGAAGTCTTACCGTAGAAAATCCTTCTGTGTGCAGAAGAGATCCAGCAGCCTTTTTCAGTCCTGGCTCTACGTCTGTGCGAGCAGAGACCAATCGTTCGTGCACTCCAAACTCGGACGCAAGACGGCGGGGGGGGGGGGGGGGGGCACCACAGATGTTGTGCTCAAACGGACTTTTAGCTGGAACACCAAGCAGCGATTGCAAAGCAAGCGTCGCCGTAGCAAATCGGGCTGTGTGCAGAAGAGATCTAGCAACCTTTTTCAGTCCTTTCTCTTCGTTTTTGCGGGCGGTGACAAATCGTTTGTACACTCCATCCTGGGATTCCGGACGCCGGGGGGGTGCACCACAGATGTTGTGCTCAAACGGACTTTTAAATTGTAAACCAAGCAGCGGCTGCAAAGCAGGTGAAACCGTAGCAAATCGTGCTGTGTGCACAGGAGATCCAGCAAACTTGTTCAGTCCTGGCTCTTCGTTTGTACGGGCGGTGACTAATCGTTCGTACACTCCAAACTGGGATTCCGGACAGCGGGGAGGTGCACCACAGATGTTGTTCTCATACGTACTTTTTGCTAGTAAAACAAGCAGAGACTGCAAAGCATGTGTCACCGTAGCAAATCCTGCTGTGTGAGGAACAGATCCAGCAGCCTTTTTCAGTCCCGGCTCTTCGTCTGTGCGAGCAGAGGCAACTCGTTCGTGCACTCCAATCACGGCTTCAGGACGGCGGGGGGGTGCACCACAGATGTGGTACTCGTACGGACTTTTTGCTAGTAAAACATGCAGAGACTGCAAAGCAAGCGTCACCGTAGCAAATCGTGCTGTGCGCACAACAGATCCAGCAACCTCTTTCAGTCCCGGCTCATCGTCTGTGCGAGCAGAGGCAACTCGTTCGTGCACTCCAATCACAGCTTCAGGACGGCGGGGGGGTGCACCACAGATGTGGTACTCATACGACCTTTTTGCTAGTAAAACATGCAGAGACTGCAAAGCAAGCGTCACCGTATCAAATCGTGCTGTGTGCAGAACAGATCCAGCAACACTTTTCAGTCCTGGCTCTTCGTTTGTGCGAGCAGAGACCAATCGTTCGTGAACTCCAATCTCGGATTCAGGACGGCGGGGGGATGCACCACAGAAGTTGTGCTCAAACGGACTTTTAGCTGGAACACCAAGCAGCGATTGCAAAGCAAGCGTCACAGTACCAAATCCTGCTGTGTGCAGAAGAGATCCAGCAGCCTTTTTCCGTCCCTGCTCTTCGTCTGTTCCAGCAGAGACCACTCGTTCTTGCACTCCAATCTCGCCTTTAAGGCGGAGGGGGGGTGCACCACAGATGTTGTTCTCATACGTCCTTTTTTCTAGTAAAACATGCAGAGACTGCAAAGCAAGCGTCGCCGTAGCAAATCGGGCTGTGTGCAGAAGAGATCTAGCAACCTTTTTCAGTCCTTTCTCTTCGTTTTTGCGGGCGGTGACAAGTCGTTTGTACACTCCATCCTGGGATTCCGGACGCCGGGGGGGTGCACCACAGATGTTGTGCTCATAAGGACTTTTTGTTGTTAAAACAAGTAGCGACTGCAAAGCAAGTGTCACCGTAGGAAATCCTGCTGTGTGCAGAACAGATCCAGCAGCCTCTTTCAGTCGGGGCTCCTCGTCTGTGCGAGAAGAGACCACTCGTTCGTGCGCACGAATCCCGGATTCAGGACGGCGGGGGGGTGCACCACAGATGTTGTGCTCAAACGGACTTTTAAATTGTAAACCAAGCAGCGGCTGCAAAGCAGGTGAAACCGTAGCAAATCGTGCTGTGTGCACAGGAGATCCAGCAAACTTGTTCAGTCCTGGCTCTTCGTTTGTACGGGCGGTGACTAATCGCTCGTACACTCCAAACTGGGATTCCGGACAGCGGGGAGGTGCACCACAGATGTTGTTCTCATACGTACTTTTTGCTAGTAAAACAAGCAGAGACTGCAAAGCAAGCGTCACCGTAGCAAATCGTGCTGTGTGCAGAACAGATCCAGCAGCCTCTTTCAGTCGGGGCTCCTCGTCTGTGCGAGAAGAGACCACTCGTTCGTGCGCACGAATCCCGGATTCAGGACGGCGGGGGGGTGCACCACAGATGTTGTGCTCAAACGGACTTTTAAATTGTAAACCAAGCAGCGGCTGCAAAGCAGGTGAAACCGTAGCAAATCGTGCTGTGTGCACAGGAGATCCAGCAAACTTGTTCAGTCCTGGCTCTTCGTTTGTACGGGCGGTGACTAATCGTTCGTACACTCCAAACTGGGATTCCGGAGAGCGGGGAGGTGCACCACAGATGTTGTCCTCATACGTACTTTTTGCTAGTAAAACAAGCAGAGACTGCAAAGCAAGCGTCACCGTAGCAAATCGTGCTGTGTGCACAACAGATCCAGCAGCCTCTTTCAGTCCCGGCTCATCGTCTGTGCGAGCAGAGGCAACTCGTTCGTGCACTCCAATCTCGGATTCAGGACGGCTGGGGGGGGGTGCACCACAGATGTTGTTCAAACGGACTTTTTCCTTGTGAACCAAGCAGCGACTGCAAAGCAAGTGCCGCCGTATCAAATCGTGCTGTGTGCACAGGAGATCCAGCAAGCTTGTTCAGTCCTGGCCCTTCGTTTGTACGGGCGGTGACTAATCGTTCGTACACTCCAAACTGGGATTCCGGACAGCGGGGGTGTGCACCACAGATGTTGTGCTCAAACGGACTTTTTCCTTGTAAACCAAGCAGCGACTGCAAATGTGGTGCCACCGTAGCAAATCGTCCTGTATACACAAGAGATCCAGCGGCCTTTTTCAGTCCCGGTTCTTCGTCTCTGCGAGCAGAGACCACTCGTTCGTGCGCTCCAAACTGGGATTCAGGACGCCCGGGGAGGGCACCACTGATGTTGTTCTCACACGGTCTTTTAGCTGGTAAACCAAACAGCGACTTCAAAGCAAGTGTCACCGTAGCAAATCGTGCTGTGTGCAGAACAGATCCAGCAGCCTTTTTCAGTTCTTGCTCTTCGTCTGTGCGAGCAGAGACCAATCTTTCCTGAACTCCATCCTCGCTTTCAGGACACTTTGAGAGTGCACCACTGGTGGGGAATAGTTGATAGAAAATGGACACAATAGGATCATAGGCCAAACGATGGAAAAAGCCTAACAGTAGTGAACCAAAGGCTTTGAGGCCCTAGCTGAAGGTTACTAGAGAGCGTGTGTGTGAGAAAAGATTGAGGGAGTTGGCAGAGGAGCCTGAGAAGTTTGGGATGTGTAGGGAGGAACTGATAACTGCAACCTTGAAGCGCAGCTGCAAGCTGGAAACTCCCTGGGACATAACTAAGAGGAAAACTACAGACGGGGGGTGGGATGTGAATGTAACCTTTGAGCTGTGGCCAAGCACGTACCAATCATGTAACCAATCATGTATCAATTAGTAGCATGAATAGCCAATCATGTATTAACAAGTATGCATGTTAACTAAGTCATAGAGTATATAAGTGGAACCCTCAGATGAATAAACTGAGTCTGATGAATGATCATATTGATTGTCTTCATTCTCCCACCACGGAGAGCAGGCAGGGGGGCCTGCCGCAGGCAGAGGAGCCTGCAGTCGTTGCCTACCGCCACAGGCAAGAGGAGCCTGTGGGCCCCGCCCGCGACAAGTGGCGCCCGAACAGGGACCAAGAAACAGGAAGGATAAGAAAGGGCCGGTGGGACCGGACCGGCGGGGCCAAGAAGTCGTGGAAGGAGAGCGGTAGAGTCGTAGGAGTGGTGCCGACAGGCTGCAGCGCGCCACAGCTGTAGGGCAGAGGGAGCCTGCACCAGGGGACGCCCGGTGCGCAAGACGTCGGGAGCTACCTGTGGATGGACAGTGGCTGACGAGGTGTCGGGGACACGAGAAATGGAACGTGAGGTAGCTGTAAGTTTACTCGTAAAGTTTCTTGAGAAACGGGGAGTAAAGACTGTAGGGTCTAAGGAGGTGGAGACCCTGATAGCCATAGGAAGAGCCATAGGAGGATCGGCCGGTTTGTTTTGAGAATCGGCTGGGTGTTTTGACACTGCTGAATGGAGACGGCTGGGAGATGAACTGTGGGAGGATGTGATAAAGGACAATAAGACCGCAAAGAAGGATGTCGACCCCATGGAGAGAGGTTATGAACTGTTTGCAAAAGTACCATGCCGAGAGAAAGGTGGCAGGAGAAGTGTCCAAAAAGTTGGGAGAGGACTGGGTGCCGCCACTAACAGGGCTACCCGTGCCTGTGAGAGGTACAGCCGCCGGAGAAGCCGCGGGGGAAGGCGAAGAAATATTACTCCGAAACTTGATAACGCTGAGACTCCAGACGGCATTTATAGGAAGCCTGTGCACGTTCATCAAAGTACTGTTGCTACTCCTGAGTTTCTGACTCCTGATAATTCTGATGCTGACCTGGATAGTCATTTTGACCCAGTACCTGTTGATCCGGAAAAGAAGCCTGATTTATATCCCCCAGATCCTCATGATAAATTGCTGGCTGTAAAGGGAAAAGTAAGATGGGTGGGGGATGCAGATGTATTGTGTGCTTATAGTCTCTCTGTGATATTCATGCACTGAAAAGTTAACAAATATAAGTATGTTCATGTTTCTACCGACCCTTGCAGACCTTTATAGATATTGCTAGCCACTTCTTCCGATGTAGGCTGGCCACCTGCATCAGAACGAGTGTGCATTTTGGTCAGTTTAAAAGCCCAAGCCTCATACAATGTGAGGGAGGCAGAGCCTCTGCGGGGACGCCCACTGAGATTGAGCTTGCCACCTTACATTGCGCTGACGCTGTTTGGAGCTGGTTTCTTGATTCTTCACAGGGTCATTGCACCACATTTTGTCTACATTTTGTGTTTTAAATTTTGTATTTGTGTGAAGTCTGTTTATGGGATCCCATGTGTATGTATGTGTGAGTATGTGTGTTGAGGGCAGACACTGTTCTGTGTATTTTTGTTTTGTTACTGGATTCATGTAGAAGTTTTAAGGGTGTAACAGATTAACATTTCAGACAAGAAAGGGTTAATACAGAAGTGCTGTTGCTGACAGGTATTTATGGTTGCTGCTTGGCAGATTGCCAGCTGTGGCTGCTGCCAAGCAGGCCGGTGTTTGTAGCCACACAAAGCGGCACTGAGGGATGATTTCTGTGTGTGTGTGTGTGTGTGTGGATGTGTATATGTGCATGTGATGGTATATTGAAAATGTAAGATCTGAGCATGACATGAATGGTATGGAATAAGAAGTGAATATTGTCATGGGCTCAGCAGTGGCAGTCATTTTTCTGCTTCTTGGTGGCTGGTGCAGCGCTGTGTTTTTGATTTTGTGCTGGGAACGGCGCTGGTAACGCCAGTGTTTTGGAGCAGTTTGTAGGGACACCACAGATAAGGCTTAAAGAGGCCTGCAGCACACTGGTGCACAGAGCAGGAGTGCAGAGGTGCAGAGATGCAGGAGTATAGAGTACATGGTGCACAGAGCAGGAGTGCAGAGGTGCAGGATGCAGGAGTATAGAGTACATGGTGCACACAGCAGGAGTGCAGAGGTGCAGGGTGCGGAGGTGCAGAGATGCAGGAGCATAGGGTACAAAA
Source organism: Ara ararauna (assembly GCA_028858755.1). NCBI lineage: Eukaryota > Metazoa > Chordata > Aves > Psittaciformes > Psittacidae > Ara > Ara ararauna. The sequence continues at coordinate 11,084,398 of CM054384.1, forward strand.
TGACTGCAAAACATCACTTGGGAGCAACTGAAAAGTAACAGCCTGAAATATGTGTCCTTGTAAAGTAGCTCTTATTAGACGCTGTGATTTCGTGTATAACACCACCTGTACTTACTAGCCAGTTGCTAATAAGAAACTACACCTTGTATTGTATGGATTTGTCAATCGTAAAACAGATAATGGTCCAGCATATACGAGTGAGAGGGTAAGAAAATTCATGGACAGGTGGGAAATTACCCATGAGAGGGGAATAGCGAATAATCCCACAGGACAGGGAATAGTAGAAAGGGCGAATCAAACCCTAAAGCAGTATTTGCAGAGCATAGAAGATGAAAAAGACCCATACAAGCGGCTGGCCCAGGCGTTGTATACCATAAACCACCTGTGTGTATTTCAGGAGCAGACACCAGCAGAACGACATTGGGGCTTAGAGCAGGAGAAGGAAGGGCAGAAGATGTGGGTAATGTACCGTGATCCAAAGACAGGAATTTGGGAAGGACCAGCAGAGGTGAAGTATCAGGGCCGAGGTTACATGTGTGTTATTACCTCTACAGGGGCACTGGAGTGGGTTCCGTCAAAATGGACCAAACCAGCTATTACCAATACTGATGATCCTGCCAGTCATGGGAACTCAGGCAATCCCCCGCATTGACAAGCACCAGAACGTATGGGTGACCATTGCTAATGAGACTGGACGAAAGGCCTTTTGCCTAAGTTTGCAGCAACCAGGGGATCCTTTTTCGAACATGTCTCATTGGGGTTCCCACATGGGTCCCCTCGGTTTTTCGGGGTTGGATAGGTAATACGTCCATACTAAATTTCACTGTTGCCAATGCAACATTGGTCCTGGCAGCTAATAATCCAGCTAAGCGAGATGGGGGTTGGCAGTGCAAAATTATAGAGTCATTGAATGGGAATTTGATATCTCCTCCTGAAGAACTAGATTTTGTTGGGGAGCCTAAATGTTACAAACAGTAGCAGAAATAATGGTTGGTTGTCCTTCGTGCCATGGGGCCACCAATGAAATGTGGCGAGGAAGGATTGGGCCACTGTTGATTCAAAACTGCCACTAACCACAGTCCACCAACAGACCTATACTAACTGTAATATGACTGGACAACCTGCAAAAGCATTACCACCAGGAATCTTTTTGATCTGTGGGAATCGAGCCAGGAATGGGATCCCTGCCAGTCCGCACGGCAGGCCTTGTTTTCTCGGACAATTGAGTCTGTTCCATCCTAGTTTTCCACCCTTAGCAGGAGGGGGTTTTAAGACAAAAAGGGATATCCATGAATTAGATTGCACAGAAGTGGGAAGTCCAGATTCTTGGTCCAGGGCCCAGACGTTTTTTTTTTGCTTCGCTACTTGTTCCCGGGGTCGCTTCTGCAGAAGCATTAACGACGCTAAAAAAAGGGTGGCCTGTTGGACCAAAAAAAAAAATGAGCTTAACATCACGTCACAAATTTTGGATCGATTGTCTGCTGATGTGGTTAGTGTGCGCCATACAGTGCCTCAGGATCGCGCCGCTATTGATTTTTTTTTGTTGTTGGCTCATAAAGGAGGGGGTTCAAATCGTTGGTATTTTATTACTGATTCTTTTAGTAGTTGGCATAGCTTGTAGGTGCATTATGTTTAGTGTAGCAAAAATAACTAACCAAATCTTACTTGTTCAAAAAGAAAAGGGGGGAATTGTTGGGGAATAGTTGATAGAAAATGGACACAATAGGATCATAGGCCAAACGATGGAAAAAGCCTAACAGTAGTGAACCAAAGGCTTTGAGGCCCTAGCTGAAGGTTACTAGAGAGCGTGTGTGTGAGAAAAGATTGAGGGAGTTGGCAGAGGAGCCTGAGAAGTTTGGGATGTGTAGGGAGGAACTGATAACTGCAACCTTGAAGCGCAGCTGCAAGCTGGAAACTCCCTGGGACATAACTAAGAGGAAAACTACAGACGGGGGGTGGGATGTGAATGTAACCTTTGAGCTGTGGCCAAGCACGTACCAATCATGTAACCAATCATGTATCAATTAGTAGCATGAATAGCCAATCATGTATTAACAAGTATGCATGTTAACTAAGTCATAGAGTATATAAGTGGAACCCTCAGATGAATAAACTGAGTCTGATGAATGATCATATTGATTGTCTTCATTCTCCCACCACGGAGAGCAGGCAGGGGGGCCTGCCGCAGGCAGAGGAGCCTGCAGTCGTTGCCTACCGCCACAGGCAAGAGGAGCCTGTGGGCCCCGCCCGCGACACACCACAGATTTTGTGCTCAAACGGACGTGCAGCTGGTAAAAAAGCAGCGACTGCAAAGCAAGTGTCACCGTAGCAAATCCTGCTGTGTGCAGAAGAGATCCAGCAGCCTTTTTCAGTCCTGGCTCTTCTTCTGTGCGAGCAGAGACCACTCGTTCGTGCACTCCAAACTGGGATTCAGGGCGCCTGGTGAGGGCACCACAGATTTTTTTCTCATACGGAGTTTTTTGTGGTAAAAGAAGCAGCGACTGCAAAGGAAGTGTTACCGCAGCAAATCCTGCGGTGTGCTGAGCAGATCCAGCAGCTTTTTTCAGTCCTGGCTCCTCGTCTGTGCAAGCAGAGACCACTCGTTCGGCCACTCCAAACACGGATTCTGGACGGCTGCGGAGGACACCACTGATATTTTCCCCATAGTACTTTTAGCTGGCAAACCAAGCAGCAGCTTCAAAGCAAGTGTCACCGCAGTAAATCCCGCTGATTGCCGAAGAGATCCAGCAAACTTTTTCAGTCCTGCCTCTTCGTCTGTGCGAGCAGAGACCAATCGTTCGTGTACTCCAATCTCGGATTCAGGACGCCGGGGGGGTGCACCACAGATGTTGTGCTCAAACGGACATGGTGCTGGTAAACCAAGCAGCGACTGCAAAGGAAGTCTTACCGTAGAAAATCCTTCTGTGTGCAGAAGAGATCCAGCAGCCTTTTTCAGTCCTGGCTCAACGTCTGTGCGAGCAGAGATCAATCAATCGTGCACTCCAAACTCGGACGCAAGACGGCGGGGGGGGGGGGGGGGGGGGCCACCACAGATGTTGTGCTCAAACGGACTTTTAGCTGGAACACCAAGCAGCGATTGCAAAGCAAGAGTCGCCGTAGCAAATCGGGCTGTGTGCAGAAGAGATCTAGCAACCTTTTTAAGTCCTTTCTCTTCGTTTTTGCGGGCGGTGACAAATCGTTTGTACACTCCATACTGGAATTCCGGACGCCGGGGGGGTGCACCACAGATGTTGTGCTCAAACGGACTTTTAAATTGTAAACCAAGCAGCGGCTGCAAAGCAGGTGAAACCGTAGCAAATCGTGCTGTGTGCACAGGAGATCCAGCAAACTTGTTCAGTCCTGGCTCTTCGTTTGTACGGGCGGTGACTAATCGTTCGTACACTCCAAACTGGGATTCCGGACAGCGGGGAGGTGCACCACAGATGTTGTTCTCATACTTACTTTTTCCTAGTAAAACAAGCAGAGACTGCAAAGCATGTGTCACCGTAGCAAATCCTGCTGTGTGAGGAACAGATCCAGCAGCCTTTTTCAGTCCCGGCTCATCGTCTGTGCGAGCAGAGGCAACTCGTTCGTGCACTCCAATCACGGCTTCAGGACGGCGGGGGGGTGCACCACAGATGTGGTACTCATACGGACTTTTTGCTAGTAAAACATGCAGAGATTGCAAAACAAGCGTCACCGTAGCAAATCGTGCTGTGCGCACAACAGATCCAGCAACCTCTTTCAGTCCCGGCTCATCGTCTGTGCGAGCAGAGGCAACTCGTTCGTGCACTCCAATCACGGCTTCAGGACGGCGGGGGCTTGCACCACAGATGTGGTTCTCATACGACCTTTTTGCTAGTAAAACATGCAGAGACTGCAAAGCAAACGTCACCGTATCAAATCCTGCTGTGTGCAGAACAGATCCAGCAACACTTTTCAGTCCTGGCTCTTCGTTTGTGCGAGCAGAGACCAATCGTTCGTGAACTCCAATCTCGGATTCAGGACGGCGGGGGGATGCACCACAGAAGTTGTGCTCAAACGGACTTTTAGCTGGAACACCAAGCAGCGATTGCAAAGCAAGCGTCACAGTACCAAATCCTGCTGTGTGCAGAAGAGATCCAGCAGCCTTTTTCCGTCCCTGCTCTTCATCTGTTCCAGCAGAGACCACTCGTTCTTGCGCTCCAATCTCGCCTTTAAGGCGGAGGGGGGGTGCACCACAGATGTTGTTCTCATACGTCCTTTTTTCTAGTAAAACATGCAGAGACTGCAAAGCAAGCGTCGCCGTAGCAAATCGGGCTGTGTGCAGAAGAGATCTAGCAACCTTTTTCAGTCCTTTCTCTTCGTTTTTGCGGGCGGTGACAAATCGTTTGTACACTCCATCCTGGGATTCCGGACGCCGGGGGGGTGCACCACAGATGTTGTGCTCATAAGGACTTTTTGTTGTTAAAACAAGTAGCGACTGCAAAGCAAGTGTCACCGTAGGAAATCCTGCTGTGTGCAGAACAGATCCAGCAGCCTCTTTCAGTCGGGGCTCCTCGTCTGTGCGAGAAGAGACCACTCGTTCGTGCGCACGAATCCCGGATTCAGGACGGCGGGGGGGTGCACCACAGATGTTGTGCTCAAACGGACTTTTAAATTGTAAACCAAGCAGCGGCTGCAAAGCAGGTGAAACCGTAGCAAATCGTGCTGTGTGCACAGGAGATCCAGCAAACTTGTTCAGTCCTGGCTCTTCGTTTGTACGGGCGGTGACTAATCGTTCGTACACTCCAAACTGGGATTCCGGACAGCGGGGAGGTGCACCACAGATGTTGTTCTCATACGTACTTTTTGCTAGTAAAACAAGCAGAGACTGCAAAGCAAGCGTCACCGTAGCAAATCGTGCTGTGTGCACAACAGATCCAGCAGCCTCTTTCAGTCGGGGCTCATCGTCTGTGCGAGCAGAGGCAACTCGTTCGTGCACTCCAATCTCGGATTCAGGACGGCTGGGGGGGGGTGCACCACAGATGTTGTTCAAACGGACTTTTTCCTTGTGAGCCAAGCAGCGACTGCAAAGCAAGTGCCGCCGTATCAAATCGTGCTGTGTGCACAGGAGATCCAGCAAGCTTTTTCAGTCCTGGCCCTTCGTATGTACGGGCGGTGACTAATCGTTCGTACACTCCAAACTGGGATTCCGGACAGCGGGGAGGTGCACCACAGATGTTGTTCTCATACTTACTTTTTCCTAGTAGAACAAGCAGAGACTGCAAAGCATGTGTCACCGTAGCAAATCCTGCTGTGTGAGGAACAGATCCAGCAGCCTTTTTCAGTCCCGGCTCTTCGTCTGTGCGAGCAGAGGCAACTCTTTCGTGCACTCCAATCACGGCTTCAGGACGGCGGGGGGGTGCACCACAGATGTGGTACTCAGATGGACTTTTTGCTAGTAAAACATGCAGAGACTGCAAAGCAAGCGTCACCGTAGCAAATCGTGCTGTGCGCACAACAGATCCAGCAACCTCTTTCAGTCCCGGCTCATCGTCTGTGCGAGCAGAGGCAACTCGTTCGTGCACTCCAATCACGGCTTCAGGACGGCGGGGGCTTGCACCACAGATGTGGTTCTCATACGAACTTTTTGCTAGTAAAACATGCAGAGACTGCAAAGCAAGCTTCACCGTATCAAATCGTGCTGTGTGCAGAACAGATCCAGCAACACTTTTCAGTCCTGGCTCTTCGTTTGTGCGAGCAGAGACCAATCGTTCGTGAACTCCAATCTCGGATTCAGGACGGCGGGGGGATGCACCACAGAAGTTGTGCTCAAACGGACTTTTAGCTGGAACACCAAGCAGCGATTGCAAAGCAAGCGTCACAGTACCAAATCCTGCTGTGTGCAGAAGAGATCCAGCAGCCTTTTTCTGTCCCGGCTCTTCGTCTGTGCCAGCAGAGACCACTCGTTCTTGTGCTCCAATCTCGCCTTTAAGGCGGAGGGGGGGTGCACCACAGATGTTGTTCTCATACGTCCTTTTTTCTAGTAAAACATGCAGAGACTGCAAAGCAAGCGTCGCCGTAGGAAATCGGGCTGTGTGCAGAAGAGATCTAGCAACCTTTTTCAGTCCTTTCTCTTCGTTTTTGCGGGCGGTGACAAGTCGTTTGTACACTCCATCCTGGGATTCCGGACGCCGGGGGGGTGCACCACAGATGTTGTGCTCATAAGGACTTTTTGTTGTTAAAACAAGTAGCGACTGCAAAGCAAGTGTCACCGTAGGAAATCCTGCTGAGTGCAGAACAGATCCAGCAGCCTCTTTCAGTCGGGGCTCCTCGTCTGTGCGAGAAGAGACCACTCGTTCGTGCGCACGAATCCCGGATTCAGGACGGCGGGGGGGTGCACCACAGATGTTGTGCTCAAACGGACTTTTAAATTGTAAACCAAGCAGCGGCTGCAAAGCAGGTGAAACCGTAGCAAATCGTGCTGTGTGCACAGGAGATCCAGCAAACTTGTTCAGTCCTGGCTCTTCGTTTGTACGGGCGGTGACTAATAATCGTTCGTACACTCCAAACTGGGATTCCGGACAGCGGGGAGGTGCACCACAGATGTTGTTCTCATACGTACTTTTTGCTAGTAAAACAAGCAGAGACTGCAAAGCAAGCGTCACCGTAGCAAATCGTGCTGTGTGCACAACAGATCCAGCAGCCTCTTTCAGTCCCGGCTCATCGTCTGTGCGAGCAGAGGCAACTCGTTCGTGCACTCCAATCTCGGATTCAGGACGGCTGGGGAGGGCACCACTGATGTTGTTCTCACACGGTCTTTTAGCAGGTAAACCAAACAGCGACTGCAAAGCAAGCGTCACCGTAGCAAATCGTGCTGTGTGCACAACAG